>JBAIAC010000008.1:72442500-73692500 GCA_037349315.1 Chelydra serpentina
GGTGCATCTAAAATAAAGCCAAATCCTGCAGTGCTTACTCAAAATGGAGCATGGCAAGCAATCCAGGATAGTGTCCATGAACATACGTGCTTGTCTAACCTGTTATTTGTTATTTGAGCACAGTTTTGAACATAAAATTATTCTCAGACAGAGAAAGTATTATGAGAACCTGTATGAATATTTTAGTCTCAGGAGTAATCACCCCAGAAGTGCTTCTGAAGCCATTTTGAAAGATCATTTGGGTTTGGGAATCATCAAAACAGTGAGCAGAAACATCATAGGACTTAGGCAACCAATTACATGGGCCTGAATAAGCAATTTTGAATAGTGAATTCTCAGCACGCTAATTACAGTGAATAGTTTGTGAGGAATCCAGAAGTTGAAATATGTTCCCATGAAACCATTCCTTGAATAATTTAGAATACTGAAATAATCCAAGTCTATTTGTGGACAATTTGGGAAAGTTGAAATTGATCAAATAAATTGTCTCTGCAAATAGTTCACCTAGCTCTACATAGGCAAAACACCCAGTGTTTGAAATATCTTTTGAAATTTTACGAGTTGAAACCAGGATTTATACAAATGTTTCCTATGGGTTCCCTGTGCGCTTTCTTCTGGTATCTAGGGCAAAGTACTGGGATGAAATGGATGTTTCCAATAAAATTTCTTCTCACATCATCTGCCCTTTGAGAATACTCAGACTCTATCACACAGTGAGCTTTGAGATAGATCTAGAACCCCCCTCTGGTGAGCCTTTTACCTTTTCCTGAAGCCAATTAAAAGCCACTTATTAATGTTTTCTTTGTGAATTAAGAGCAGTGATAGTCTCTCTGCCTGGATTTGCAGCTAATCCTAATGGAGAGCCCAGGAAGGATACTAGGGCATGCTGAGCCAAGGTATCTGCCCAGCAAATATTTTGACACTTTCCTTCATTCCAGGATTGCCACTGAGCACTCAGCAGGTCCTCGCGCTTCGGAAAGGAGGTGCTAATACCTTCAATCCACTTTTTATTCTGGTTAGCATGCATCTAATTGACAGCTGATCTCTTGGAAAAACAAAGACAACAAAATCAGTTTAATATTGCTTTGGGAAAGTAGGAACTCTTAGCATGACAATCAGAGGTTGATATAAGTAACTGTTAATTCAACTAATGCACAAACCCCTCTAAGAAATATATAGAATATAAGTAGACATTAAATAATGTTTAATTACTATTGATTCCTCTACAATTCCATGATACATGCAGATTAAAAATCAAAAGGTAGCGGAGGGTCTAAGGATTATGTTTGCAATGGCTTTGCTGGGGTCTGGTGAATATATATTTTTAATAAAATACAAATATTATGACATTATGAAAGCATATGGGGTAACCCCAGAATAAGGCATTAGTGTAAAGGCAACAAAATTGAGCTCCAAAGAAGCATGAAATGGAGTAACTATTGGGCATCATGGCTGTATCGACACTGAACTATTTGTCAAGTTCTCCCACCTTTGCCGTTGTTGCATTGGTGCAGATCCTCTGCTACTAGCAATGCTGGGAGTGCTAGTGTAGACAGATGGTCCCTAGAGAACACAGTGGTAAAAATGTCAGCAACCAACTGATACTAGTGCTTCCATGGGTCCAAGGTCCAAGCTATCAGACGCAGCCTGGGGAAGGCTGCACACCCAGCTGAGGGCAATTACACACTTCCTGATGGGGGATAGTGAGCACCTGGGTGACAATCACAGAACTAACAAGGTAATCGGGGAGAAAAAAATGGGAAGAAACAAGAAGCAAGGGGCAGCTCAAGAGGAACTTAGAAGGAAGCTCAGAGTGTGAGCCAGGACAGGACCGGGCAGTGAAGTGGAGTGAAATGATGTGAAGCCTGTCTTTGCTATAAGCCTGTGTTGCATGTTATTGTGATGTAAAAGGGAAATAAATGCACACCTTGGTGAAGGATAAATGGCCTGGTGTGTATTTATGACTGCAAAACCATCTGCGCTGGCTGGGCAGTGAGGTTCACTGGGTCAGGATGGAGATGCCTTTTGACAGGACAATTTGATGAAAAGCTTAGTGAGGGCATGAGATACTACCAAAAACACTATATACAAATGTGGTAGCCTTGAAAGAAACCATGAGATAATTTAGTTTGACTGATTTTTGTAATGATCTTATTAGAACTTCTAGAGAAATCATTTTTGCAAGTAAAAGAGAGTTGCTCATAAAATGGAAGTGAAGTTTAAATTTGGAACTAAGTTCATCTATTTTGAATGTACTATCTAAGAATAATGGGGCCAGAGGAGAATTTAAGAGGGCCAGAGGAGAGTGGAACAGGGGAAAGAGGAAAGAAGAGGAGAAAAAGAAGAGGAGAGGGTTAGAAACTCATTAGAGCAAACTAGGAGTAAAAAGATGGGAATCATTCAACAAGACCAGAAGTAAATCAGAGAAAGTGAAATAGGCCCAAGTAGGACTGATCAGAAAATCCAGATTTTTGCCATTTTAATTCCCTTTTTAAATTTTCCAGTCAAGTTGTTTTTATTTTTATTTTATTTTTATTTATTTTTTGTTTCATTTCAATTAAAATGTTTCATTTTGACTTATGAAAACTGATTCTTTTTTCATTTTCGATCTTCAGCTATTGGCTCCCACACCCCCAGCTTCTCTCACATTTTTACTTTTCCTCCTTTTTTTTTTACACTGGAAAAAGGGGGAAAGATGAAAAAAATGGGAAAGTGGGGGGAAAAAAAACCCTATTTTTCACACTTTATTAAAACTGTTTTTTTTAATTCTTTTCCAACTGGAAAAGGGTGAAAAGTTGTTTTTCCCCCTTCTCCGCCCCCCATACATCTTTCCTTTTTTTCTCTCTTTTTTTTTGGTACCACAGTTTCAACTGGAAAATTTCAGTCAGCTCTAGATCTAAGGCAGTATCAGCTAGAGAGTTGTATCTGGAACCATAGCACAAGTTGAGTCTAAAGATTTCTGGTGCAATGCTGAGCTAGATGGTAAGGGCCTCTGAACTCTTCTGGTTACAAAAGGTAATTATAATCGTTTGCCACCTATGATAAGTTGCCACTATGAACATCAGCATTCAAATAATTATTTTTTCATTAGAATGAGCATATATATGCAGCCTTAAGTAGAAATGCCTGCAAAGGGACAGATTCTCAGTTGGTATAAATCAACATAGCTCCATTAATTATTATTATTTATTTGCATTTCTGTAGTGCCCAAGAACCCTTGCCATGGACCAGAACCCCATTGTGCTAGGTGCTGTATAAATAAGAATAAGACCATCCCAGAGCTGTGCCAATTTATGCCACCCTAGGATCTGACACATAATAACATACACCAAATGACTAACATTCAGAAGCCATCTCTTTTATATTTGCTCAATTATTCCCATAAAACAGATTCCAGAAGTGACTAATTCATTATGCTCTAGAATCTAGAACCAGCTGGTCAGTAAAAAGCATGAAATCACTTATATTAGATATGCTGAATTGCTTCTTTCTAAAATTCAATTTCCAGTTTTTCTAAAAACAGATGTTCAATTTTGCATTATTAAATTTTTCAGCCCCCCCAAATAGGATTTGCTGACTTAAATGGTGCAGGACTAGAGAAATCAGCAAGTGGTAATCGAGCATTTAGAGCAAAAGCAGTGATGGGCTAATACTGACCTGTGTGCCTGACTATCAAAAAAGATAGCCATACCATAGATAAATCCAATTAGCTGACCTGGCAGTTGTTTAAAATCATGGTTTTCCTTACCTGTGAAAATGTGGAAATGACACTAACCTCAGAAGAAAAACAATAGTCTGCCTTCTCGCTCAGTGAAATCAGGTACTGTAACTATCCAAAAGGAACCTTGACATTTCATTTTATTGTTGTCCCAAGGTTACAGTCATTTAAATTTGAAATATGCTGGTAGCTGGCCAATACATTTATGTAATTTAAGTTGGATTTAATCATACATTCGGGTAAGCAGATATGCATTGCTGCACAGTGTGCTGAAACCATAATGCTCGCCTGTTTGTATCAGGATTGAGGCTCCTCTCCAGTGACACATTACAGATATTACAGATGAATATGTAGGTTTCAGAGTAGCAGCCGTGCTAGTCTGTATCCGCAAAAAGAACAGGAGTACTTGTGGCACCTTAGAGACTAACAAATTTATTTAAGCATAAGCTTAATGTGTAGTTAATTGTGCATGAATGGTCAGTTTTGTGCCCTGAAGATGAAGATGTCCCCCTATGGTCAGTGCTCGAGCTAGAGGTGCAATATAGCTTTCCATAGGAGTGCCTTTTCACTGAACATAGCCTGTTGTTCTGGCTAAAGGAACTGAAAAAGGTCTATATTCATGAACCGGGTTTTAATCAAGCAAACAGTATTAACAGTACAAGACATGGCAGATTGATTATTATGTGCCACTGCATAAAATACCTTTATAGTATGAATTTTTTCACCAATACGAAGAATCACAGCACTATAGAAATAGCATAGGAACTCTGACTGGTGCGATATATTAGAAAAAGCAACAAGTTACAAGAGATCTATAGCCCTCACCTTCACTTCTGCTGATTTTATTTTTTTGGGGCCTGATCCTAAGCTCAGCAGCTTCAATGAGACACACTGTGCCTTCGACTCCTATTGACCCCATTGCAAGAAGGGGAATGCAGATTCTGGATCTTTACGTGTAATAGGAAAACAAATACAGATCTATGACTCCTCCATAAGGAAACCCACTGCTGCCTGTTAATCACCTGAATAAAACTGAGAGCACAGGTGTTGAAGGTCAGATCTCAAAAATATCCATCCTTATCACAAATAGCATAGTCAAGACCCCACTTACTTACTACTAAAAAAGAGTCCTTTGCCTTGAATGCCTCTTGTGGTCATTTTTACACATCATGTGGGAAATTTTTCAATGAAAGAAGGGTGGAAAATATTAGTATAGTGATGTGGTTACAATAGCAGGCAATAATTTTTTGACAGAGGCAGAAAAAAAATTAACACTAAATTGGATTCTGCAATAAAAACTGCTCTCTATTACTTGCATTCGAATTGCATTTTGCAATAGCATTTTTGGATCAAGCCATGTTCTGCAGTGAAACAATAGTTGAACCCACTGTAATTCAGAAGATATTTTTGTAACACATAGGGGAAAATGACCGAGAGGTGTGTGTGGGGAGCTTCAGAAACCAAAACCAAAATCTTGCTTCAGAAATTGTAATTTCTATTCCTGGATCTGTGTTTTAGTCAATGCTGCTCATATGAATATGCAGGGTCAAACACTGCAATCCTTACCCAAGCAAAACTCCCAGTGAGAGTTCAGGCAAGATTTCCAAAACCTAATGGGCTTTTTTCCTAAGTGAAGACTAAGGACTGTAGGATCTGACTCAAAGATACTCCGGGATGTAACCCAGAGAGAGAGGAGAAAGTTGATTATTATTAATTCTTATATTAAAAAGTCGGGCCTTGTAGTACATTTGGATACCAACATCAAAGGCTGGAATTTCAAGACACCTGGTTTCTGTTCATTTTTACTTTCTCCAGTGAGTGTGCACATGTGAGTTGTGACTGGTTTGTCAGTACACACACACACAGTAGTGTTACTTCTCAGCATGTAGGGACTCAAATCTGGTGCCAAATAAATAGGGTTGTATCACTGTCAGTCTTGAAAAGTCAGCTGGAATACATGTATGAACTGAGGGCTTGATCCTGCAAGTCGCTGAGCACTCCGGCCCCAGTTCAGCAATGCACATAAATACCTGCTTAACCCTTGCATCAGAGGTTAGAATACCAGAGATGGGGAAGCAGCCTCTAAGGAGGTTCTATTCAAGTTCCCATACAGGTGAGCAGGAAATAGGTGGACAGGTAGGGAGCTGTTAAGAGTCCCAACAATGCGCTGGTCAGAAGAACTAGCATAAAGGGGGAAGTAAAGGGCTGGCACAGATTACTTTCCTGCTGAAGCAGAGGGGGAACAAGGGACCAAATTGTGACCCTCTGATTTGTTCAGAACTTGTGGTAAATTCACAACATAACTCTTAATTTGGACAGGCACGAAAACAAAGAAGACCTGACAAAGGTACAAAAGCTAATGAATGACAGAGAAGGGCATTTGGGTGTTGTGTGAAGAACAGACTTTCCAGTTTGTTGGCAAATTTGAAAAGTTGGAAAAAATTGTTTTAGGTTGGATTGAAAACAAACTTTTTCTAAATTTCTGGCAAATTGAAAAGTTAAAAAAAGGGTTCACCTTCGGTCAAATGCAACATTTTACTTTGACAAAATCAAAATGTTTCATTTCAATTTTGGCCATTTTTGAGATGCTTTTTAATTTAAAGAACAATTTGAAACAATGTTATTTCAACCCAAAATATCAATACATTTTGTTTAAAAAATGTTGAAATGAAATGTTTAGATTTTGTTGGATTTTTAAAAAATCAACAACACAGTATGAATTTGCAAAATGTTTCAGTGTCACCTAATCTGCATTTTCCCCCAAAAAATGTTTTGGCTGAAAGATTTCACCTATCTCTACTCAGATACTTAACCTCAATGGGACGTGTGCAAGATTTTAGCTTTTTTTAGTTTCAAAGGCTACAAAAGCCTGAGGAGGCTGTGAAGGCTAGGATTATAATGGGGTTTAAAAGAAAACTGGATAAATTCATGGAGATGAAGTCCATTAATGGCTATTAACCAGGATGGATAAGGAATGGTGTCCTTAGCCTCTGTTTGTCAGAGGGGGGTGATGGATGGCAGGAGAGGGATCACTTGATCATTACCTGTTAGGTCCACTCACTCCGGGGCACCTGGCATTGGCCACTGTTGGTGGACAGGATACTGGGCTGGATGGACCTTTGGTCTGACCCAGTACGGCCTCTCTTATGTTCTTATAAAAAAATCTTTTGAGATAACTAGTAATCTACTCTAAGAACCTGTTGAGTTTCAAAAAGGGCACTGCTGAATTTAAGAATTTGCTATAGAAACATGAGGTTCACAAAAAATTTGAAATCAAATATATCCAATGATTTCAACACTATGAATATGATGCTGAAGTATAGCACTGCCACACATGATGTATTTATATTGATTCAGTGGGAGCTGTGTGTGCATCCAAGAGAAAATTTGAGCCAAATAATGTGTATGTATCAGTAAAAAATAAATTGGTACACTAATAATAATAATAATAATATGTACATATAATCTGGTTCTACAGTGTGTTTCCTCCCTTCCTCATGTTTGTTAGGAATGGATGCAACTAGTTTAGTGATAAGATTATAAATTGTTTCTTCTATTTATATATAATTTACAACTTTTGCAACATGCCTAATATACTGTAGGAAAGGTACAAGTTATATATACTTTATAAGTATTTTATGCATACACACATATACTTGGTCTATAGTTATAAATTTTAAGTCAGGGTGAATAATGCTCAACTAATTTCGTCATTAGTTTTTTCTGCCTAAAAAGTGTCTGAATAAAGCACAATTTTCTTAAATTTTTTATTAAGAATTATTAAATGTATAAACTCAGAAAGCATGTAAGCATGTGCCTATGTCACACTGAAATAAAAGCGTATGTATTTTGCTGAATTGGTACGATGCATATGCACAATATTGTAGTTTTTTTTCTTTTCTCAGAATCAATCCGGAATACATTGATTTAGATAGGACCAAATTTCAATCTGTGCTTATGTAGGTATTTTTAATATATGGTAAGTTTTGGAAATTCTAGAGCCCCATCTCACTCATTTATTTAAAAGTATTTAGATCGATATGACACTTTTTTGAAATATTTATGCCCAGATGAACCTACTGTAGATTCTTATTTCCAGCCAAAAATCATTCAGAATTAAAGGTGCTTAGCTACTATGGTGATTGGTACAATATAAAAATGTGGATAGACCAATAGGAAGAAAGTAGGAATAAATACCAATTAAATCACGTAGAAATAAAAGCTTAAGTATGTAGAAAATATTATTGGAGAGCCTGAAGTCCAATTTTATACTACCTTTCATCTAAAAACAGTAAAATTAAGTCAGGTTTCAAAAGTTTTATATATTAAAATGAAAATTTAATTTTGCCTTTTCATCACTGCTCAAGCTTTTTGTGCAAAGTGACGGGGTGGTGTCTGTATGCATTTACAAGCCTGTGAAATGTTCTGGGCTTCAGAAAGGCTTGAAACTAGAAAATCTGTTTGTCTTTTATCCTCTGAATACGATTAGTGATGTTCTCTGTTTTGCAAGACATTATTAAAAACAGAAGCCTACAACTTCATTGTCTCAGATAATGACTTTGAACATGGGGTCAGTTTTTCTACTTTCAAATTTCTTTGCAAGATTAAAAGAAAGTAAATACAATTGCATTTTGGCAGGGTGGTAGGGTGAGGCTTTACACAGATGTAACAAATCAGGACACACACGTTTTCAATATGTTTCTTCCAATGAAAATTCACCTCATTCATATACTACTGCTGGTAAGCAAATGTTACTGATGGGTAAATCTAGCCATCAGGAGAGCATACTGGGTTCAGGAGTATCTCAAGCACCACATGTTAGATTCTTAGATCATGTTAAGGAAAGAACACAGGACTTGGTTGGGGAAAATTACAAGTAACAGCTGCATTCCCTTATTTGCATTCCTGGAAAGCCAGTATTAAGCAAAAGAGTTATTATGTAAAACTAAAAAAAAAAAAGAAAAAAAAGTGCAATAGTATTGACTTATTTGGAAATGGCAACAAGTTATTCAATACTGATTTTAAAAAAAAATGAATTTTCACAGGAAATGTTAGTATAACAAATAAAATATGTTATACATTTACATGGTTGACATACAATTTTACATATAGTGATTACAAATAAATCTTTCTTGAACTCGTAAACAGGTAATTATTTGCTCTTTTGTGCCGTTTCATTTGGCTGTGATTCTTTACTTTATTGAATTTCTGTAGTGTGTTTTTCACCAGTATCCCCAACTTTTGTAAACCACTGCCCCCTTCTTGTTGATGAAAAAGCTCAAAGGGTGAAACCTTGATCCCCTTGAAATCAATGGCCAAAAATTGACTTCAATGGGATCAGGATTTCAGTCAATGTAGTTGCAGAAAAATATACATTTGAGTAAGCTCTTCAGTTATACTCAGGAAGGGGCTTGTGTCAAAGCTACCATCAAATGTTGTAGAGCAGTGGTTTTCAAACTTTTTTTTTTGGTGACCTAGTTGAAGAAAATTGTTGATGCCTGTGACCCAACAGATCTGGGGATGAGGGGTTTGGGAGGGGCTCAGGGCTGGGGCAGAGGATTGGGGTACAGGGGTGAGGGCTGTGGGGTGGGGCCAGGAATGAGGGGTTTAGGGTGTGGGAGAGTGCTCAAGGCTGGGGCATGGGGTTAGGGTGAGGGAGGGGTCAGGGATCTGAGCTGGGGGTGCAGGCTCTGGGGTGGGGCTGGGGATGAGGGGTTCGGGGTGCAGGAAGGGGCTCTGGGTTTGTGGGGGCTCAGGCCTGGGGCAGGGGATTGGGGCACAGGATTACCTCAGGTGGCTCCTGTTCAGTGGCGCAGTGGGGATGCTAAGGCAGGCTTCCTGCCTGTCCTGGCACAGCAGACTGTGCTGTGCCCCAGAAGCGGCCAGCAGCAGATCCAGCTCTAGACAGGGGTGCGCAAGCAGCTCTGCACAGCTCTCCCCCCACCCCCAACCCTGCAGCTTCCATTGGCCGGGAACTGGGCAATGGGAGTGCGGAGTCGGTGCTTGGGGCAGGGGCAGAGCGCAGAGCCCTGTGGCCCCCCTGCCTGGGAGCCGGACCTGCTGCTGGCCGCTTCAGGGGTGCAGCGCAGTGTCAGAACAGGTAGGAACTACCCTGCCTTAGCCAGGCAGCACCGCCGATGGGACTTTTAATGACCCGGTTCGTGGTGCTGACCAGAGCCACCGTGACCCAGTGCCTTACATTCCGTGACCCAGTACTGGGTCACGACCCACAGTTTGAAAACCACTGTTGTAGAGAAATGAGCATTGTGTACAATAGGAAATATTACTAAAATATCTTCACTGGTGGTGGCCCTAATGTAGGGAAGGCTCTCGTAGCTCCTGCTTGACTTACTGCCATGTCAGCAAACTCTGCTTTTTACCAATTTTAATTAATATAGCGGAAAAAACAGGTCTGGCCACAGAATCCTTACTTACACTAAGGGCATTATTGGTTCAGCTGACTGATAGCAGAGGTGGACGTTTTTTGTAGAGTTTTTAAAATCTTAGATGCATTAAGTTTGTCTCAAATGTAGATAAAGCTCATTTCTCTGCAGTCTCACAGTTTGATGGTGTGAAGTGTAATGTAGTTGTAATCTGGCACCCACGTGTGAAACAGACCACTAAGCCTGGTGTTCAAAAGTAACTCCATGAGACAGTGAAGAATCAGGCTGGCATACTACATAGTTTCCAAAATGCTTGGTCCTGCTATCAGGCTTTATGGTGTTTCATTAACAATAAATGATGTGGTAAGCAGGCAACGCTGTAAGAAACAGCTTTACTAAACATGCTGAGAGGTCAGTGTTACATACTGAGACAGTGTTACATACTGTTTGGCTGTCCACGGCCAGACCTCAGCTTGCATTCCTGACGCTCTGATCCCTCACCCGTCTAGGTCCCTCCTGAAATCTGATCCTTTTAGTCCATTTCTGTTTATCACAGGATTTGAAGAGAGAGGATCATGTCCCTCTCCATACATGGCTGGGGAATTATAATGGTGATTTTTTTATATTATAGTGTTCATAGTAGCATTGTTGACATTTAAATGGTCCTCCTGAGGCAACCTTCAGAGTTAACACTCCTTTGTGATGAGTAGGGACAGCTCACAACTCTCTTATAGCTACTTTTCATTCATGTTTGGAATTTTTTCTTCTCAGCCATAAGGGTGAGAATCTTAATTCTTTTAAAATCAAAGTTTAAATTCTGCAGATTTTAGTTAAACTCAATTCTCCCCACACTTAGCTTTGCCACTGCATTTCTACAAGTAATATTACATAGAAGCTAGAAATAGAACAGATCCATCCAGACTATCTCTCTGCCAGGGCAGCATTGTTCCCCTTCACAACATTAATACTTTTCCTTGATATATATGTTTTGTCTTTAAACAATTGAATCCCTCATGTTTAACAGGGAGCAAACAATAGAGAGGGTTTGTTTTTACCAAATAATAGTACAAATCCAACTGTAAGTCATTAAGCATTGCTATAGCCAAAACCTAATTTACAATTAAAGCTTGTGCTTTTTCTCATGATAATAACAAGCATTGATTTATGAACAATGATTTTATTATCTAGTGAGAAAATATCTAGTAACATATTAGTTACATTGCTCTGAAGCCAGACTATTTAAATGTTTAGGCAAAAAAAGCCATATTCTGCATTCAGTTACAGTATACACTGGTGTAAATCTAGAGCAACTTAACTCACCTGAGTGGGGTTGCTCAGTTTTACAGCAGTTTAACTGAGAGCACACTCCAGCCCAGTTTCTGTTCACAATCACGTTCAGAGGATTACTGTAGCTGTTCTAATGTTACACACACCTCACTGGTGACGAGGCCACAACCTGACCTTAAATTTGTATGAAAAATTAAGTGGAAGGCAGACGACTGAGTTGTGGTTTCTTTCAGCTTCATATCATTTCCCTTGCATCTGAATGAAAAAAATGCAGCTGCCTGATACTAGAATGTCACTTTCAAGTTTTACACTGAAAAAGCACTAAGCAGGGCTTAGTCAGAGCCATTTTTCAGCCTCTCCTTCTTCCTGGAAATGTGATGATGTGACGACAGACAGGACTGAGGAAAGAAACAGTCCAAAACCCATCTCCCTCACTCTATTATTACAAGTCACTCCTGTATTGAAGAAAAACTACACATATCCTGCATGCTTCAAAGAAGTAAAATGATGTGACAAAGCCATGAAGTTAAATTAAACAGATCTGATCTACAAAACCAATTTCATGTCTGCATATTTTTCCTTTAAATTTAAAAGTATTTTAAATCCATTCTTTTACTTGTTACAATAAGTCATACTAAGTTAATATAGTAAATCAGAATGTGCTTGCGTAAATGACACATCCATCTAAATAACAGACCTTTTTGTTTGAGTTTTGTTGAACTAGTTAATTGAGTTAATGGTTTGTTAAGCAAGGATGAGGAAAAGTTAGTGTATTACATGACTATGGGCATTTCAATGTCAGGTTTGCATAGTTTTTCTAATACATTGAAACCTCTCCATTGGATTGGATGCCTTGCCTTTAACAATTTTATCATAGTGCCTCTAAATAAGTAGTTCAACTGAATCTTGTATTGATACAAAAGCAATGCTACTTAATGTTTTTAAGGGCTTATTTTATATTAAAGTTAATTCACATATTACATGACTATTATCAAATAAGTTATTATTTATAAATATTGACATCTGTGGTCCCAAGAACTAGACAATACACAGCCTTAAAACAAAACAACAACAAAACCCAACACATTTTGGCTCTCAGGTTGTAATTTCCATTCACATTTGTTACCAACATAATGTACATATCAGAAATAATTGCAACAAAATCACTCTGCCTTTCCTATATACTTATAACCTGAAGATGATCAGTAATGTGACTTATGGGGTACCTCAGAAATGTGGGTAGATTTTATTAATGGAAGAAAAGATACAAAAATGCCTAATCCTGCATTTCTTGTTCTCTCAAAACTTCCTTTGTCATTAATAGGAGTTAAGGGTATGCAGGGTGCAGGATCAAGCACCAATTGACTATTTGGGAGTTATAGAGTGTATAGTGCTCCTAACACCCTGCATCATTTAAACAGAATTCCAGTAAGTCTGAACCATGGTAATGCAGTGGTTAACTCCTCTTATTTACATTATAGTAGCACTCAAGGGCCCAGGTCAGAAAGAAGGTGGCATTTCCCTTCTTGTGCCACTTTTTGAGTCAGAAAGTCCAACACTCCATGGCCTTATCTTTAGACCAGCATTTGCTTCAAATTTCTCACCATTACACAATCACCATTAGTGGTAGCCATAGAGGGAGTTCTAATATATTCAGGTCACCAGTGGCTATGGGCACTTAGCCTGATTGACATGTTTCTAGGCCTGCTCTGAGCAAGTCTAGCTGAGGCAGTGGACAGAATGCTAGTAGCTCCTGCCATTGCTGCCACTGATGGATCTGCACTGGTGATAGTGATCCCTGGGAAATTTGAAGAAAATGCTATTGTAGACAAGCCCTAGGGCCTGATTATTAGTGGTTTTGCACTGTTTCTAACTTAATTATCTTTAGTGGAGTCACTCCTAGTTTGTTGGTTGTTGGCATCCGTTAGTCTCGAGAGACGATGGATATGCGCCCATGGGGAATGTTTAACTGGAGTGTCCTCTCCAGGGTGCAAGCCAGGACAGGGTGATATGGAGGAACAGCTGTTGCCCATGCAGCAGAACCCCCCTCTCCACGCAACTGATGGAGCCAAGGGAAAGACAATGTCGATACAACTTGGCACCAGTGGCGCCGCAGGAGTTGCCGGAATGACATTGAGGACAATGTCAGACCGCCATCGGGACTCCGACACCGGATTTGGTTTCAGGGTTGACTCCCTTAGCCTTTCCCATGAGTGGGTATTGCCACAAGGCAGCGGAGGTTTTAAATCAGAGTTTTCCTTCTCTTAGGTGGGCTGCCTTCCAAGGCTGACGAGCCCCACCTACCCGAACTCCTAGTTTATAACACGTGAAAAGATCATTAGGATTGTTGTTTTTGTTAATAGATATTTTACTCCAATTTCTACTGAGACTTCAGAAAGATTTCGTTTTGATACTTTCAACACCCCCATCCTTTTAATTATGGTACAAGTGCACACACACAAAGTCTGATCCTGTTGTTCCACATTTCACAAGAAAATCCTCTAGAAAAACAAGGGAAGAGCCACGAGATATTTCTAAGGTTTAAAACAATAGTTTGAAAAACTCCAAGTCTTCTTTATTCATCATATAGAGTCAACAAGAGCACAACTTCAACTTTTAAAAGCTCCTTTGGAAGTCATCTTCAAATCATTAGCAACATTAATGCTAATATTAATTGGGAGCTAATTATTTAGAAGATTCTCCTGTCTTCAAACATTGCTGTGGTTCATTCAAAACACAGCACTAAAGCAAAGACATTAAAAACCAATGTAACTCTGAAATTAAATCCAGTGATCAACAATTCTAAGTTATACTGATTGACCCTAAAGGACCATACATTTCTATATGTAACTCAACTTGAATGTCATCATGGTGGCATATTCAGGGAGAAGCCATTAATGTTTTCTTCATTTCATAAATGTTTTGTGTTCATTTTTGGACATTGAATTTCAGGCAGATGAATAAAATAAAGATTGAGGGCCTATATCATGCTCTAGCAACCAAAGCTGAATTGGACAGGTACACTGACTATTATTATTATTTTTATGTATTATGATATTGCCTTGGAGCATTCAGTCATGGATCATAGTACTTGTCACTGTACAATTACAGAAAAAAACAGATGGCTTCTTCTTCTTCAAAGAGTTTACAATCTAAGAGAAACCAGATGGCTAGACAGCCAGGTGTGTGAGCACAAGGATATAAAGAGACAATACTGGTCAGCACAATGGGTCTCAAACCACAAGTGGCCAAACAGTTGTCAAGTTTTCAAGCGGCACTGGCCAGGGGCATGCTGATTAGAGTGCTTAAGTGTGCAGGACTCTTCCAGGTAGAGCAGGAAGAGATCTTTTACGGGGAACAGTATTTGCTTCTTTCACAACACTGGCTACAGATGGCTAATTAGTGCATAGGAGAGTCATGGTTTTGGCTATATCCCTGCCCTACCCTCTTTGGAATGTTTAGCATTGCTGGTGATTCTCACTCTCCAGCCCCTTGTTCTCAAGTGACTCAAGGACTAGAATTCTGACTCCATCCTGCACAAAGTATTGTCTACTTCTGTATGTCCTCTTGCTCCTTTGTGCACCCACTCAGGGGAGACAGACTCTGGCTTATCCCCTATTGACAATTAAGGATGAGGAAAGTGCAAATACTAAAACAGCATAACCTCTTGTTTTAATAAATGTGCACATTCCTATATGGATGGTTTATTGAAAGCTGCAGGATAGAGGAACAGAAAAATGTGGTTTAGATTAAAAACAATATTTGTTGTTTTGTGTTTTTTTTATAGTTTTGGTGTGAAAAGGTCTACATAGTCCATAAGTGTTGGAGAGGTGGATAAGTTATGAAAATCCTTCTCATGCAGAAAGAAAGTGAATATTAATCACCACCAGGCAATACATCCTATTTATTCTCTGGAAAAACAATTTTAACATTATGTTTTTGGTTTATACTAGTGTGCATGTTAATGAGAGATTCAAATTAGTTTCAGCTGATGCCAGTGAAAGAACATGCTCAGAATGGTTGGGTAATGCATGTGTGTGGAATACCATTGCTGTTTTATTAGTCTGTGAAATTACTGCTCAATCTTATGGAATAATAAAAAATATATTGTGGAAAGGGTTTTTATGCAATTTCTAGCCATAAATGATAGATATTTTTTATACTCCAGGCAGTAATATTACTTATAAATGTATACCATGCACCATTTCAGTTTAAAGTAAAGGAGTAGGCTTGTCAGAGTCAAAACCATATGCTGTGGCTAATGCCCTGTGGAGTTTGAAAGCATATTGTTAGAATAATTATTCCTACTTAACAGAGTTACTGAGGAGAATGTGGCGCTGGATGGTAGGGTTTACAGTATCATAGTCTAATGAAAAGACTCTAATATTTCTCAAGCCATTTTTTCGAAGGCCTTCAATTCTGAGCTTTATTATTAACTATTATTATTAGGCCAAATGAGAGTAAATAATTTTAACAGGCAAAATGGAGGCTGTGGATTTTGCAGTTCTCTGACTATCCCTCTACTAGCATATACTACATTGGTTCATGAAGAGATTTTTCCGTCTTTGTCTGGGAGAAGCTCTAGGACTAAATTCAAAGAACGTTTTCAGAACATTTAGAAAATATTGAGGTCCAACATGTAATGAAACTTGATAACAATTATGTTACTCTTAGTAAACGCTGTGTAGTGTGTATTCCTCTATGAATAAATCACATTGGTTATAATACCATAGAAATATGTTTCAATATGTACGGCACACCAGCGGTCAAAACATCACAATATTTCTATTATTTTCTGATAGCATAAGCAATATTACAAAACAAGATTTGTACTCTAGTTTAATCTGTAGATTAAACTGAAACAGAATCATCATTAATGCAATATAATTTTTATTTCCATTCTTGTAGAATGACCAGGTATAACATGTGTTCCTACCTAACTCATTAGATTTAAGTTATTACCTTTGGAAATGGGAAGAAGCAGAGTAGCTCTGGCAAAACTTCACTGAGTTTTAGGTGAAATATTGGCCCCATTGAAGTCACTGACAAAACTCCCATTGACTTCAATGGGGTCAGGATTTCAACCGGATTTTGCTGTATAAAACCATTTCTGGTTCTAAGTTTTGAATCAGAATTTAGATATAGAATAGATCTACTAGGTCATCCAATCCATCTTTTTCCATCACTGTAGTAAATCTATATGTCGGAGAGGCAGTAGCTAGGTCAACAGAATTTGATCAAGTTGAATTTCTCATCTGAGTTTCAAAAAGGACTGAGCACAAAAAAGCTCCCATTGACCTCTACAGAAACTGTTTTGTGGTCAGCACTTCTGAAAATCAGGCCATTTACTTAGATACCTAAAAATGGAATTTAGGCAACTGTCTTTAGATTTTTGGCCTTGGTGTAGATACACTATAGTGATATGCTCTTTGTATCTGGTTACGTTAATTCTCTTCGGTATTTATACCCTTCAAATACTTGTGCATTGTTATTCCCACCCATAATTAGTATTGTTTAGATAAAATATACCTCTAGAGTTATTTCAATCTTATTTCTGAACCAGGTCAATGAGTTTGGGATATGATTTTGAGTTCAAAGCCCAGATGAGTAAGGAATATTTATTCTCATCAAGATTTCCTTGCTCAACTGAAATGGTAATCTGATCCTATTAAAACACTCATGCTAATCTCTTAGGAAATTAAAAACAAAACAAAAAATCAGTAAACCCCCATCATTAACCCATGTATCCAAAATATATGTTAAAGCATCCAGCAAATCAGTCTAACCATTGCAAGCTAAACTATATATAAAACAAGGAAAACCTCAAAGGTTTCAGGTTCAGTTCAGAGAAGCATCCAAAATGGGAATGTCTACAGAGATCTTCACAAAGAGTTGCAGCCCTTCATCTCCAGAGAATCCCCTTTCACCAACAAACTTTCTGATAGACCCTCCCCAGGGGTCTCCTTGCTTTTGTCCTCTTGAGGAGGGCTGGTGGCTTATTATCTCCTTTTGATGGACAGAGGGGTCCTTCTTCCCTTCTGGAATCTATTGAGGGTATGTCTGCTCTCTCCTTCCCTTAGACTATCAGGACCCACTCAGTAAACAAAACAAAATCATGAAAATATTTTTACTAACATTTAGTTTTCTAATACTTAATTATCTAATAAAATCTAAACGTTAGGCCAGTTTAAAGATTATCTAATAAAAACTAAACCTGAGGCCTGGAGTGTCTCTTCAAATCCACTCATTTCAAAGGTTGATTTAAAAATAATTGCTTCTTTCCCAAAACAGACATTAGTACTCATACCTGAATAGTCTGTGTACCCTGCTGAGTTATTTGTAAGCTAGTTAGCGCTGACTGACAAGACTACCCAGTGTGCCAATGTGTCTTCTGTTTTGGCTTATCAGATAACTAGTGAAATTTAACACTGATGGTGTCAGTTTTGTATTTGCAGCATTGCTGTGTAAACAGCAGCAGCACAGCCTTGTTTTGGATTTTTCACCTCATTTGAATTCTTAATTTGTTCTTCTTGCTTTCATTGTTTTCTCGCAATGTTTGTATTTCCAATTAACTAGCTTTTAGAGAAATGTTCATTTGCCCCTTTTAGCCTTTCCAAAATAGACTCTGGCTTGGGCTACACTAGAAAAGTTTTGCCAGCATAGCTGTACTGGCAAACCCTCCTAGTATAGACACAGCTTATATTGGCAAAAAAGTGGTTGTCACTATAGCTTATACCGGTTCTTGAGCAAAATACCTATACTGGCACTGCACTAGTGCTTTCACTAGTATAGAAATGTCTCAGAAAATCACACCCCTAACTGAGATAGCTATAACAGTACCAGTTGTTAGTGTAGATCTGGCCTCAGCCTGGCATTTTCATAAGTGCATATAGGAATTAGGTGCTTCAGTCCCATTAAATGTTAATGGGAGTTGGACACCTGGCTTTCTTTAGCACTTAACTATTTTATATTTTTATAAACTGTCCTATAGTCACAGGCTCCCATGGCTTCTTCACAGTAGCGCAGCCAGGTCCGGAGTGCAGGGGGAGCGGCGCTATAAAAAGGTGCCTCCCCCTGTACTCACCCAGCGGCGCTCCGGGTCTTCGGCAGCACTGCAGCGGCTCACTCCTGGTCTTCGGTGGTACCCGCTGCCAAAATGCCACCGAAGACCCAGAGCACCGCCGGGTGAGTGCAAGAAGCGGTGCTTAAAAAGAAGCGGCGCCTTTTTTTAGTGCTGCAAATTATATATGTGAATAAGGATCACTCATGTAAATAAAGGCCAGGCCTATGGCAATACTGTGGCACTGTTACCAGTTGTCTTCCTTTATTAGATTTTTAATTCTCTAAAATTGTCCCAGTCATCATATTAAGTGATTACTGGGTAAAATGTGATTACATCAGTTTTCATAAATTATGAAAACATGAAAATTCATATTCAGTAAGCATCAGAAATAAATTATAACTGGAAAGACTACATACTACAAGGGGTAATTATTGTCCTTAAAAGGGTCAAATATTTTACCCTTAGTGGAAAAGTGGAACCCTTATTGTCCCTTTGTGTCTATATCAACAAACATCTGGCTTGAAAAAAAACTCCATGTTTTCCTTTCAATGCATTCACTATTTTCTTTTGAAATATTATGAAACTGAACACAATTAAAGTATTAATCCAGCGTGTCATGCAGAGTGACGGGATGTGAAAAGCAATTCTTTTGGATTGTAAATACTGCTTTGGATAACGTGGTGATGGAATTACATAAATTAGAGTGTTGCCAATGACCCATTGCAGAAAGCCAATCATGTGGTCAGGGCTACAATTTTCCCTGGAGCTTACTGAATCAGAGCTAGGTTTTTTTTCTTTAAATGTTGCCCTAAGACACCAGCTGACACTGCTTTTCTGGGACTTACATATGTCTCAAAGCTGTGAGGAGCTGTGCCCCTTCGACTTCCATTGCAGGGCCACAGTGGTAGTTGAGGGCACTTAGAACTTCACAGGTGGAGCTCAGCATCTTAAAGGCTCAAGCTCACAGTAACAAATAAAAGTAGCATTGGAGTATATTGTGTGCTGCTTACAAAGGACATTATTACACTGTTCCTACGTTGTACCCTTTACCTTAATATGCTCACCAATTATTTCTCTTGCCATATTGCAAGATCACTCACTTTTTTTTTTTTTAACAAAAGCAGAAAGTCTTCATGCACAGAAAAATCTATTTATAAATAAACCTTATGTGAGAAGGGAGTGCTGAAATACAGTTAAGAGGAAGAACAAGCAACAACTAGCTCCCATTACACCATCTATCTGCTATGTCATTTTCATTGGCTTATTTGCTTGACAGTGATGTGGGAAATAATACGGCATCTCAAGAGACATTCTCTTGGGCAAAGGAATAAGAAAACCATGCAAAGACAAAGCAAGAAACAAGACAGATCTGGAATTTGGACCCACTAGAGAAGGTAAAGAGCAAAACTAAATCAACATCAGACATACCCAGGGATTTGGGTACAAAATGTAAAGTAAAATCTCTTCAGTGCTACTGTCAAGGGACGGAATCCAAAGATGGTGGCAGTCTGTGCTATACTCTATTTATTTGCAACAGGGTGAGAAAGAGAACGTCGAGGAGCAGAAAAGAAGAGTTGAACTCCCCCCCCCCCCACGAAAAGAGAGATTATAGAAACAATATTCATATTCATCAGGCTGCTGAAGGTGTTTGAAGGACACAATTTGCTTGCTCAAGGCTAAAAGACACCAGCAGAAGCAGAGGGTCCTATCTGTAGTGAAACTGACATTGTTCCACTGAAGTAGAGTCAGGATTTTGAGATCCTGCACAGGGGCCTACACATGCAGTGGGCCATGGAACACAGATCCATTATAGTTCATTGGATACCAACACACAGAGAGAGTTCAGGCAGGGGAAGGATAGACAAAGAGCAGCTATACTGGATCTACAGCTATATGGATGTGGAGAGCCGGGGTGTTTGGACGCCTATCTGAAATATCAGGTCTTAGGTAGAATTGGTCACAATTTTCCAAATTTAAAAGTGTTGACACAAATTTTCACCACCATTTAATAGGTTGATGAACAAATAGGAAAAAAAAGTTGTTGACAGTTTTGCAAATATTTCCCCATTTTCAACCAGGTTCTTGTAGACCTGAAAAGCTAGACTGAAAAGATCATGACAAGAGCTTTTTACTCAAAGTGCGAAGTCCTGGCAAAGTCAAGGAGGTGTGTGAAATTGAAGTTAGCTGAATTTTTCTAAACCCTTTACCGCACATTTGGTTTGATTTTTAGGTGACAGTTTCAGTGGGATTTCTTATATTTTATTTGAGCTAGTTTGGTTGCTCTAACTTTCTTATCTGAAGCTCCTCCATCACTCCTATGAGATCAGTCATTCAAAATGTGAAATAAGATGGAAAAGAACAGAGTAGCAACATTTGGCAGCCCAGACTGTAATGAACTGGTGCATGTTTGAGGTGTATTTACTGTACAACTTTCTGGGTAGACTTGCAGTTATCTGCCTGCTATTTATCTTTTATTTCTTTGTGTAGTTCAGGGATCGGCAACCTTTGGCACACGGCCCTTCAAGGAAATCTGCTTGTGGGCTGGGACGGTTTTTTACCTGCAGCGTCCGCACGTTCGGCCGATCACAGCTCCCATTGGCCATGGTTCACTGTTCCAGGCCAATGGGGACTGCAGGAAACAGTGGCCAGCACAACCCTCGACCCGCGCTGCTTCCCACTGCCCCCATTGGCCTGGAACAGCGAACCACAGCCAGTGGGAGCTGCGATCGGTCGAACCTGCAGATGCTGCAGGTAAACAAACTGTCCCGGCCCGCCAGCAGATTTCCCTGACGGGCCACGTGCCAAAGGTTGCCGATCCCTGGTGTAGTTCAAGTATAACAGAGATAAAAATCTGAATGAATAAGAAAAAACTGAAAAACAGCAAAAATTGCCGGAGAGAGAGTCTCCATTACATTTATGGATAGAATTGAATTTGTTCATAGGAGGCCCTATTATCTCATGCTCATTATGAAACCAGTGTTGTGACAAAACCATTCCGCTTCTATACTCTTGGAAAAGTCCTGTGCACAGTGGAAAATTGTACCC
Organism: Chelydra serpentina; assembly: GCA_037349315.1. Taxonomy (NCBI): domain Eukaryota; kingdom Metazoa; phylum Chordata; order Testudines; family Chelydridae; genus Chelydra; species Chelydra serpentina. The sequence continues at coordinate 72,463,997 of JBAIAC010000008.1, forward strand.
AAGGGAAAATTCCATAGTGTCCTGGGAACTTAGCAGTAGCGGCCTGCAGTCATTATTCTTCCTGAACTACTAGTCTTTTACAATGCATGTTTTACTATTACTTCTACATCTGCCTTTTTATTCTTCCACTGTCCATCTTATGATAATGGTACAACTGTGACAGAAACTAAACAGACCCATGACCACACATAATTACTCTTACATTTGTTTGTAAACATTTCTACCTACCTGCCTTTATTTAGCTTTTGACAGACAATTGAGTCTAATTTTAAATACTTAGCCTGGAAAAGGGAAGTTAGTAGTAGGTCAGGTAAATCTTCCAGATATAGAGGCATAGAATCTGATGTGTAAAGGTATGAAGGTGCCCAACTCTCATTGATTTCAATATCTGATTTAAAAATCTGACCTAGACTGACCATACTACACCTGCTTAGGAATATGTGTGCACCGAATATTGCATCTCTTTACTTGCAAAACAATTCCGACAGGCAATTGAAGCTAAGGACCAGATCTTCAGTTTCTGTAAATTGGCATAGCTCCACTGACATCTATGGAGCTACCTCAACTTACCTGTTTTTAAGTTTTGGGCTTTACTATTCTAAAACTCAAACATGAAGCTGGTTGAACTGTGTTGTCTGTAATATGTTCATGCCATTTTCCTTCTATGAGTCAAGAAGACCCTAAAACAGAAGCAATTACTCCAGGGTACAGAATTGCTGGGTTTAAAATTGCCAGTATCTAGCTCCTCTTCCCAGTGAGGTTACTTAGCTTTGCAATTGATTTTAATGTGAACAAGATCATGCCCCAGATTTCCTTTGTGCTTTTACCTATTAATTACCCAAATAAAAATAATCAGGTTGCAAATGTGGACATGTGACCTGATGGTCCCAAGCCTTTTGGAAACACATAGAAAGATTTTTAAATGGGTTAAACACTCTCTATTCCCCCATAACAATTAAAAGTTACAATAATAATTTTTTTTTGCTTTCTGAACATTATGCTTTTTTAAATGTCCTTGTCAGGCAAGAAGGTACCGTGTAACATTACATGTGTCATATCCTTGCTGTAACCTAACATAATACATTGAAGGTAATCACATATGACAAATGGTGGTGTGGCAAGTGTTGCTAGGACTGTATAAGCTCTATGAATATGTCTATGAAGCTTTTCACTATAAGCTGACACAATGATTTGCCATAAACTCAAACTCTGCACTGAATTTACTTGGAAAGAGAAAAGTAACCCTCTCCTTAACTCTCCCTTGGTGAAATCATATGGAGTATTACACTGAGGGGAGTCAGAATGTAGATTTCTCTCAAGGTTTTTTGTTGCCACTCCACACTAGTGTCTGAGCACCTTCCATGCACAATCAATAGGAATAGTGAAATCCCTAGTGGATTTCATAGTTTCGGATATTTTCCTCCTTTCGGGGTCAAGACTCTGTTTTGGATAGATTTTTTGTTCTAGTTTATTGGTGTTGGTAGATTTTATTACATTTCCGTTGCTCTGGGTATGGATTTGAGTGGGGTGGGGGAAGGTCCAAGATAGAGTGTCATTTTTATATTGGAGAGGATTTTTCAAAGAGGAAGGTTTTGTAGCATTTCCTAGAGGTATAAAAGAGAGAAGCATTTAAATTAACTCTGTACTTTCCTCTACTTATTTTCAATGTGTCGTTCAGCATGACCCTTACGTCTCTCACCCTATTGTTGCTTCCCAGATGTCCTGCTCATTCCACTGAACATGTATAAATTAGCTTCCATTTTTCCAGATCATTCTGCTGTTTGCTGCTCCAGGACAGATTGCCAAGTTATTGACCCAGATACTGCACCACTTATGCAAGCAAAAAAAGAGGGGAACTTAAGAATATTTTTTAAAAATTGCACTTTAAAAAATAAACAAATAAATCTTTGTTCCCCCTTTAGAGCGGTAAATTTCAGATTGTCAGCTTTCCTGCCGTTGCCCTGTAATTTTCCTGAAGTTGGAGAAGCTTTCAAAAGTTAGAGTGGGAAGAAAAAAAAAAAAAAAAAAAAAAAAAAAAAAAAAAAAGGTTTTCAAGAAACCAACCAAATTCAAAGTACAAATAAACTTAAGTTTAATTTTATACTGAATTTTCCCATTAAAAAAAGAAAAATGTTTATCTGAAAGTGACATTTTCCCGTGAGTTATTTTTATTTCACTGAAACTCCATTTTCAAGCATGAAACTTTTCAGCACAATAATTTCTTATAGATAGAATGTCAGTCTATTTGACTAACTACAGTAGCTAATTCAGACAATAGAAGTACTCCATGGAGTAACCACCTGAGTATCTGGTTAGTAATGAACAGATTTTAGTTCTCTTCCTACCCCATCCATGCTTTTATCTCAGTCTCTCTTACTTCTAGATAGTAACTCCATCTTTCTCCTTAAGAAAGTCTTCTCTTCCCAGCTTCTGGTGTCTTACCACCTCTAAAAGATCCTTCCCATGAATTACGAGGCCTCCTACACAAGATAGAAGGTAAGAGCAACGAGTTTCTTTAAAGTTACAGAGGCTAAGGGGAAAGGCCACCAAACTCCATTAGACAAGGATTCCTGGTAGGGGTTAGTAAAGACAATGGAACTATGCTGGTTTATGCCTGCTGAGGATCTGGACCTGTATTCTTAAACTCTGTAAGACAATGTTGAGATTCTAATTGCACAAAAGTTAGAAAATTCATAATTGAGGTATCATGCTAAAACAGAATAGGAGGTAATGGCTTGAATTGCTTCATCCATACATTATATTATGTTGTTTGCTTAGTTAAACTCTTGTTGTGTTCTTCAAAAGTGCTTGAATATATAGGCCTAGATGGTTACCAATGAGGATGAGACAAAACTTGGCACAGGAGGATACGATCCCTATACTTTCCTCTGGATCTTCTCTGTGTTTTACATACATAGGGTCTGAGGCAATGCTCAATATCATTAATAGAAAGACTTCTAGTGGTTTTAACAGGCTTTGATTCAGGCTCAGACATTGCAGGATAATCTTCGAATACAGCCACAAGCCTATGGAACTCCCTATGGCTCTGTCTTGGCTCTTCTTGGTACCCCTTGGGTCCCTGGCAGAATGAATCCAATGGGGCTATATTTCCATAACATTCTTCATTGACTTCTGTCCTGGACCCCTTCCTTAAGAATCTTCACATCAGTGATAGAATGTGTCAGTTAAAAAATGTAATATTTACTGTTGGTATTAATGCAGACAGGGATCCTTGGGGATTCAATGAAGGGATGTGTGGATAGTTTCCCAGCTGTGCCCCTTCTCATCCCTTTTCCACAGTATCTAGCTCCAGCCTCACAGAGATATTCCTCAGGGTGCAATTTAATCCATAGACTCATTTAAAATGGTGAAGAATTGAGTTTTGTTTGTTTATCTTCCTCCTGCAAGCTTTAGGCATTAGTCTTCTGAATCTAGTATACAGACACACACACACAATAAGAGTGTTCCTTACGTAGACCTCAGCACTTAATTTTTTACTCTCCCTTCTCTTCTTTCCTATTAAACTTCTTTTCTTTCTCAGGTGTCCAAAATCGAAGCCGTTTTCTCATTGACTGCCATAACTCTAAGACCAACCTTATGGATCTCGGAGTCCAGGGCTCTGAGTTCTATATCCACTCTAGACTTCCTCAGTGACCTCGAGCAAGTTACATGGGCCAGACTGTGCAAGTGTGAGTCTTGAGAGCATATCCTTGCAGAAAGGTAAAGCTGGTGCATAAGGTGAACTACCTGGGGTCTCCCAGAGGTGTTGTACCTATTTGAGGAGGAGCATGGTGTCTCCAAGAGCTTGTGGGGGCTGTTGCAATGCAACAATTGGGCACTCAACTGCTCTGTTCCCTAATCTATAAAATGGGGATAATACTTAGCTCTTTTGTGATGCTAAATTCATTAACCTTTGGAAAGTTCTGAGAGACCTTTGGATAGAAAATGCTATATAAATACAAAGTAGTATTGTTCTTGGGTTGGACTTAATTTAGTTAACGGATCAAGTCCTTTATTGGAACAAGAGGGATATAGGATGTAGTAGAGCCCACCTTTTGCTGCCCTCACATTCTTTTAGATTTAGAGACGGATATTTTCTGACATTAATTCATCAATAGGTATTATTTTATAGAGCCAGAAAACCACAGTTGGTGATAACAGGAAATTTGCTTGCAAACCTTTCGCCAAGAAACTCAGCACATTTGTTGCCATGTTGTGTTTTGTTTTACATTCCAAAAGATGTGATTAGAATCATAATTCATTTCATTGCGCTGTGTTGAATTTAGCTTCATGAGAAACAGTTTCAAGTATCTCAGCTAATGCCATTTACCAATCTGTACATGCTACCTCAGGGGTGGGCAAATGTTTTGGCCCGAGGGCCACATCGGGGTTGCAAAACTGTATAGAGGGCTGGGTAGGGAGGGCTGTGCCTCCCCAAACAGCCTGGCCCCTGCCCCTTATCTGCCCCCTGCCACTTCCTGCCTCCTAACTGCCCCCCTCAGAACTCCCAACCCATCCAACCCCCCCTGTTCCTTGTCCCCTGACCGCCCCCTCCTGAGACCCTCCCGACCCTAATCACACCCCAGGACCCCACCCCCTATCCAATCCCTCTGCTTCCTGTCCCCTGACTGCCCCGACCCCTATCCACACCCGCCCTGCCCCCTGACAGGCTCCCTGGGACTCCCACGCTTAGCCAACCCCCCAACCCTGGACCCCTTACCACGCCACTCACAGCAGCATGTCTGGCAGCCGCATGGCCCAGTTGGAGCGTGCAGCCCCCCCCGCCCCGCCCCCAGAGTGCTGCCTGCATGGCGGTGTGGCTCTGGGGGAGGGGGGACAGCAGGAGAGCAGGGAGGGGCTTTCCTCCCCAGCTGGTAGCTCAGGGGCTGGGCAGGGCGGGCCCGCGGGCTGGATGTGGCCCGCGGGCTGTAGTTTGCCCACCCCTATGCTACCTCTTAATCTTTGTAATACATATTATATATATTTTAAAAGTTACTAGAAGCAAAGAGTCAAACAAAGGTATAAGAAAACAGTCATTTCTGATCACCAGATATGGCTGCTGCTATTTCAAGAGAAAAATTATATAAAAATGTTTTATTTATCACATTCAAAAGTGTTTTCCTAAGAATTATTTCCGCTCTAAGCACCCATATGGAAGCAGAAAACCATTATAAAAATGAAAATAAGATGGTTTGTATCACCTGCATAACTTGTTTTGTTCTCTGCCTTCAGGCTTCAAAACCCGCTTCCCATATTTTTTCCTTTCTTTAAAAATAATGTACATCAGTTTAATTTAACCCAGGTCCTGACAGAAGGATCAGATTATAAGTATTTAATACTGTGGTTTCAAATCCAATTTTACAGTGTTCATTGTTTCAGAAGTGGCAGAGTCCAGTTTTTTTTAAAGGTTGAGTTGCTTAGAGAACATTGACATTGTTCTAAAGACATATCTTTAGTTAAAAGCTGAAACCCTATGAACCTTTGTATGAACAGCGCCACAAAATCCTAACCCCAGGGCTCAATCTAGCAAGATTCCCCCATATTTACTATTGATAAGGCCCTACCAAATTCATGGTCCATTTTTCAATTTCACAGTCATAGCATTTTAAAAAATCATTCATTTCACAGTTTCATATATTTAAATCTGAAATTTCACAGTGTTGTAACAGTGGGGGTCCTGACCCAAAAGGGTGTCATGGTGGGCAGGGTTGCAGGCTATTGTAGGGAGGTCACGGTATTGCCACGATTGTAGTGAGGTTGTGGTATTGCCACCTTTACTTCTGGCTCTGAAGGCAGTGCTGCCATCCGCAGCAGCACAGAGGTGAAAGTTGCATGGTATGAGGGAGGGGTCATCACTTTTGGGGGGCATCAGGGCTGGCTCTATGGATGAGTGACATGGTCACACACCCTCCCAGTCAGCCCAAGGCCTCTTTAACCCCCAAGCGCTGAGCCTGGAACCAGGGAGGGGCAGAACTCCAGGCGCCCCAACCGTGGGTTCCTACTGTGCATCAGGCTCCAGCTGCTAGTCCTGGCCAGACTGCTGCTGGCAGCGGTGCTGCCTTCGGAGCTGGGCTCCCAGTCCACAGCCACGGAGCTTCCTGCAGGCAGGAATGGCCCCTGCAGGTAAGGTTCCCAACTTTCCAGTCACACACACACCTGAACACCCTTGCCCTGCTCCCTGCCCCACCCCTTTCCTGAGGCCCCTCCTCCACTCACTCCATTCCCCCTCCCTTCATCATTCGCGCGCCCTCACCTTCACTCATTTTCACCGGGCTGGGGCAGGGGGTTGGAGTGCAGGAGGGGATGAGAGCTCCAGCTAGGGGTGCAGGCTCCGGTGTGGGGCCAGAAATGAGGGGTTCAGGGGAAGCATGGCTGGAGCAGTGGGTTGGGGTGCGGGAGGGCACTAGCTGGGAGTGTGGGCTCTGGGGTATGGCCACAGATGAGGGGGTTTGGGGTGCAGGAGGGGGCTCCAGGCTGGGGCCGAGGGGTTTTGAGTACAGGAGGGGGTTCAGGGCTGGGGCAGGAGGTTGGGGTGTGGGAGTGGGTGCAGGGTTTAGGCTCCAGGAGGGAGTTTGGGTGTGGGAGAGGGTGCAGGGCTGGGACAGGGGTGCAGGAGGGGGGTGAGGGACATGGGCTCCCGCCGGGCGGAGCTTACCTCAGAGTCAGGTGCCTCCTGGAAGCGGCCAGCACGTCCAGCTCCTAGGCTTAGGAGTGGCCAGGTGGCTCCATTCGCTGCCCCTGCCTGCAGGCACTGCCCCCGCAGCTCCCACTGGCTGCGCTTCCCGGCCAATGGGAGCTGCAGAGTTGGCGCTTGGGGCGGGGCACCATGGCAGCACACAGAGACCCCCTGGCCACCCCTAAGCCTAGGAGCTGGACGTGCTGGCTGCTTCTGGCAGCTGCACGAAGGCAGCGCAGATAAGAAGCCTGCCTTAGCCCCTCTGCGCTGCTGACCAGAATTTTGGCCTATTAAAATCTTCCAGATTGCTTTTAATAGTCACTGGGAGATTGAGGCTGATTCTGGTAGACACCCAGCGAATCCGGGAGGGTAGGCCACCCTACCTGAAGATGAAGAGGAAGTCCCAGCCCTTCCCAACTTGGCCAAGATTAGCAGCTAGAGCCTGGCACAGGGTAGGAGCCCCCGGATGGGGTGCCCCCAGCTTTGTCCCTTCCCAGCTCCGGGCCCAGGGCTTGGGAGTTAAAGAGGCCTTGGGCTGGATGTGTGTGTGGTGGCAGGGATGACCAGAGTACCCCACTGACCACAGGGGTCTGGGCAGTTGCCCACCAGTAACGCCAGCCTTACCTCCCCCCAAAAATGATGACACTCCCCTTATCATGCCACCCTCATTTCTGTGCTGCTGCCTGTGGCAGTGCTGCCTTCAGAGCTGGGCTCCCAGCCAGAAGTCACAGAGCTTCTTCCAGCAGTGGCAGGGGAGGATCCCAGAGGTGGGTCTGACCCAGCCCCTCCCCTGCCCAGCCCAGTCAGGACTAGCATCTGGAGCCCAGCACATGGTAGGAGCCCCCAGCCAGGGTGCCCCCAGCCCTGCCCTACAATGGCCAGATTTTACAGAGGAGACCAGATTTCACAGTCCATGGCACATTTTTCATGGTCGTGAATGTGGTAGGGCCCTAATTATTCATAATGTACAAGGTTTTAGAGGTATACCCTTGTCCCTTCACAGAGTCCAGGAAAACAAACGGTGCAGAAAGGTGCTCTGTTGAGGGTAGCAGAGACTAAATAATTTCCCCTGAACTTTAGAGTGGTGTATAGCCACTCCATGTGTCATAAATATAAAGGGAAGGGGGTGAGGGTCGGATGCAGTGCTATAAAATCCTCTTATCAGTAAAGGGTTAAGAAATGCAGGTAGCCCGACTGACACCTGACCTGGCTGGCATCTGACCAATAAGGGGACAAGATACTTTCAAATCTTGAGAAGGGGGAAGGTGGGTGTGGCTCTTTGTCTGAGACAGAGTGATCTTGGGAAACAAGAAGTACCTGCAGAAAAAAAATCAATCTTCTCACCAAACCTCAGCATGTTTCCTCTCCTCCTCAGCATGCTTCCTCTCTCTTTCTCCTCCTGAGCATAGTTCCTCTCTCTTTCCCTTTCATCAATCTCCATCTGTCTAAGTTGTAGCAGTCTTGCATGTTCTTTATCTTTCTCATTGGCTTGCAGTCTAGCTAGCTCCAGTTTAATAGCTGTTTCACTGGCAGTCATTTTAGCCTGTGTTTAATCTGTCTTAACCGGAGAGAGTTAGAAAAACTAAAACAAAACTTGCTTGGGTTTTCCCTGTAGGGGTTAACTACCTGCTTTCATATGTAGATACTCTAGCTCCTAGCAGCTTAACCCCTCCCCCCTCTCTGCTTCCAAGCAGCTACAGGGAAGAGCCAGAGAGAAGAAAAAAAATTCTACTCCCTGTGTCTGGTTCAAAAAAAAAAATCTCTGGTTCAATATATCCCACCGCTCTGCCACCATGTCAGGTGTCAGTCTGGCTACCTGCATTTCTTAACCCTTTACTGGTAAGAGGATTTTATAGCACTGCATCCGACCCTCTCCCCCTTCCCTTTATATGTATGACACCATGTGTTAGGCTATGGTAGTGCTCACAATGTGTCCTGCTGATGCTCCATGTGGAGGCAGTGTAGCTATGGATATTTTCAGGGCTTGGATGCTACTGGTACATGGTGGTACAGTGTATATGCACCAGTCTTTCCTGCTGCCTTCTTATTTTTTCAGCATCAAAGTTTAGAGTCTCTGGCTGTTTGCTGAGAAAGCCTCAGAAACGTGAACTGAGTCATCACTGATGCAGCAACATCTGCAAGTATTTGCAGAATCTAAAACACTAGCTCTGAGAGGTGTGAAATGCTCTGTAAGGTAGTGTACTCATCATCTGTTGTACCCCCTTGTGTCAGAATGTGATGCTGGAAGGAGCCCTTGCCTCCAGCACCTCCTGCAGCTGTCTGACTCATCTGATATTCAAGTCTAGACACAAAGTTCAGTCCCCTTCTGGAGTAACAAAATATTCAACTGAAAAGCCAAGATAAATATCCAAATAACTCTTCTGCCCTCTTGGGCTGAACTGTTCCTATTTGGTGATCCTTCAGGGCCTCTCCCATAGGAGCTTAATCTACTTCTGCCTTTGGATTTACAGGCTTCTTCCTAAAGGGGTGGTAGGGGAACCCTGGCCCACCCTCTACTCTGGGTTATAGTCTAAGGACCATGGGTTGGGCAGCTAGGTCTGTTTCCCTGGGCCACTTCTTACCTGAAAGCCACCTCATATTCCTTCCTCACAACCCGTGCTTCTTCCTGGTTTGCTGAACATATAAGTATTCTGCCCCTCTCAGGCGCCACTGAAATGCTTTTGCTAACCCTACCTCAGAGTATCCCCCAGATGACCCTTCCAACTCCTCTAGTTGTTCCTATCTGCAGGAGAGCTCTACCTTCTCTGGGGGTCTCTCCCCCACTTTAGGCTGAATTCTCAGCTCTATTTAAGTAGTCTTTCCTGGTTCCCTGCAGCTGGGGTCATTAATTGTCATTAAGCTGCCATATCACTATCAGCTGAGGGCTAGCTGAGCCCATCTTGCCTTAAAGAGACAGCTGGCTTGTGAAAGTCCCCTTCATCTCAGGGGGTTTTAATGGAAACACTCAATGACAACAATATTGACATTTAAAATATTAACTATTTCACAATTCAAAGCACAGAAGAAAGGATAACAAATGTCATATTATGAAGATCTGCACACTCTCATGAGTGACAGCTCATTTTGGCACAATGATTGAGCATGCTTGGGAGACACTGCCACCTGTCCCCACATTTAGTTATTAAAGAGCCAAATCTAGGCAGAGCCCAGCAGAACATCTAATGCCATCTTATGATGGGGTGTACCTGGCCCTTTGAGGCCCCCTGCTGGACACCCATGGTCTTATCACACACTGCCCCAGGAAGAAGCAGCAAAGGTGAATGCTCCATGCCTGCCTAGAGAGGCTGAATAGAAGCAACCAATCAGAGCCCAGCAGGCTAAAATAAAAGGAGCTGCAGGGCCTCAGCATGTCAGTTCCTGGCTACAACCCGAGGAACAAGGAAGGGTGCTTCTTGCTGGTCATAGGAGCTTGAGCGAAAACCAGACAATGGGTTCTGGTGACACTGACATTTAGTGAGGAGGCAGAAGATCTAAAATTTTCAGCCCTGAGCTAATGGGTGAAGATAAAGAGGCTCTGTGGGAAACAGCTCAGGGAATAGCAGCAGCAAATTGGAAGCAGCAGTAAGTGACTGCTGTTTACAGGGTCCCTGTTTTGGGATCCGGAGTAGTGGGCTGGACTTGGGTTCCTCCACCAGCCACTGGCAAAGTGGCCTCAGCCCTGAGAACAGGGCAAGGCTCCTTTAGAAGCCTGGGCAAAGGGCTGGATTGAAAAGGGCCCAGAGATGAGTCCAAAGACCCTGGTGAAGGCAGATAGTTCTGTTGGAGTTTTGCTGCCCCTGAAGGGGTTCATCCATTTGATTGTGTGACTTGGCCAGAGGGCTAAGCCACCGAAGACCTGCTTAGCAAGGTTGAAAACCTACAGGGCTTGGCAGGAGCAGGAAAAGATTCCAGTACCAAACCCAGCATCTGGGAGGCACTCAACAGTTGAGTATTCTCTTTACATACCCTAAAGCAGGACCCAAGACCAAGAAGCCCAGCATGCGTCACTGCGGGAAAGTCAAGCACAAGAAGGCCAACAGAGCCCATGGGTGTGTTTGGACCCCAGTGAGAGGAATTCACAACCAGTAAGCCCAGACAGTGTGCAAGATCATATTTTGAATACCTGCACAAACTGCTGTGAGTTGTCTTGTGGGTGGAACTTTTTTTCTGGGCAGTGCTTGGAAGAGTTCCACACTGATCTGCTCCCTGGCTATTTTCTTCTCCCGTTCTTTACCTGTTCCCCAGAGATCCCATAATGCCCTGCTGAAGAGGCATGGAAGCAGTGCCCATGGAGTGCAGCTCTATGGCATGCTGTGGTGCAGATCTTCTGCAGACTTCCATCTCCCCTTGCACAGCAAAACTGTATCTGCTCCATGGTGCTTAGAGCCCTTTGATCCCAGAGAGAGTAGATGGGAGGATTTGCCTTTATTTAATTCATAAGCATAGGGAAAGAGAAAGAAGCAATCTAAAAGGCTATATAAAATAAGAATTGGCCATCAAGGTTTTCAATGGAATGTGGGCATCTGTATTCTTAATTGTATGTAGATCCAATTCCCTCTCATGTCTTTATTAGCATTGAGTGACTCTTAGGCTAGGTCTACACTAACCCCCCCTGTCGAACTAAGATACGCAACTTCAGCTATGTTAATAACATAGCTGAAGTCGAAGTCTTAGTTCGAACTTACCTGTGGTCGACACGCGGCGCGCAGGCTCCCCCGTCGACTCCGCCTGCTCCGTTCGCAGAGCAGGAATTACCGGCGTTGACGGGGGAGCACTTCCTGGTTCGATTTATCGCGTCTAGACAAGACGCGATAAATCGAACCCAGAAGATCGATTGGACTCCTCCGACGTGACGGGCAAGTATAGACGTACCCTTAGAGGATTCACACAGGTTCAAGTCTGGGTATATATCTGCAACTCGGAAGGAATCTCTTTGGTCTGAAAATTATGCTGAAAATCTCACAAGGATGTGTGAGAACTGGAAAAAAAAAAAAATCACTGAATACTATGCTTGATGGAGACCAGGATGAAACTCTTTGCTGTCAAGGAAAAGATTCCTCCTGCTTAAAGAGCTTCCAGCTGTGTAATACCTGAGTGTCCAAGATTAGGATGGATGTGTGTCTCGTTTTGCGGAGAGTAATACAAGACATACCTCTTAGTATTTTCTTCCAGTTTCAGTGTGGCCAGCAAGACCTTCTTTCCACAAGGATACCTTCCCCTAGTGGAAGATGCAGCTGATTATAAGTCAAATATCCATTTGGTGAATGGAATGGTTCAGAGGACTAGGAATCTGATAGAGATTTTCATTCCAAGGAGCTGTCTTGAATCCCAGCTTGAGTTGGTGGAGAAAGAGAGGCCTTATCTTGAACTGGGGTAAATCAGGTTGGTGCCATTGAAGTCAATGGATCTATGACCATTTGCATGGGCTGAAGACCTAGTCCTAAAAGTCATTACTTCCTGATTTCAGTCCACTTTTCAATGTTTGTGTCATAAAAAGACTGCCACACTTGGTACCAAATAGCAGCGTTTGGAAAGAAGCCAAGGATTTAATGGACATGGAAAGTGAATTACACTCTTCACCATAGCAATGGCCCCTCCAGGTCAGGGGTCAGACACATTACCTCACTAATGTGGGGAAACCTACACTTGTACACGACTTGTTCTAGGGATGCTGTCAATCATAGTCATCCACCACTCTCACTTCAAAATAAATTAAGTGTATCTCATCCATTTATAACAGGCTGATCTATCTCAAAACACTAGGTAATAACAGAAGACATAGGATTAACAGTTATAGTGTATTACATTGTATGCAGCATCTCCATTATATTGTCTTCCTTTTGGAAGGTATGTGGAATGTTAAAATTCAACCTTCTTTTACAGAGTGTAGCCAAAAATAGCCTGGACACATGATACTGAAGCTGCTCTTGTGCTACCCATTTAAGTTATGTATCAACTCTAAATTTAATCAAAGCCACATTTTATTTATACATTTCATGCATTAAACTCATTTAAACTTTTAGTCAGATTTCATTAGGGGAAATACTACCGCGCACATCATGCAGTAGTAAAGCTAATGTGCTTCAGGAATTTGAAAGGATTTAGAGATCGGAGGGTCTGATTTCAAAATTTCTTTTTTCTTTTTCGGCTTAGTGCTTGGAGCAGGTCTGTGTGCTGCACACGGTTTGTTTCCTAGGACACTAATACAGTCAGCATGCTCTGTACAAATGTGTAAACACAGACATTCCCTATAATCAGTGCGTTTGGTGTCTTAAGGCAAGATTATATTTTTTTTAGGAAATGCAATTTATGTTCAGGATTAAATGTCTTCTGAAGACTGATACTGTCTGAGCTTGAGTGAGATGATAAATATTGTGGCCTAACTCCTTGTCTTCTATCTTAAGCCTTGATCCAATCTTTGGGGGTGTGTGTGTGTGTGTTGATGATTTCCTCTTTTCCCATGTAAACATTTTTAGTGTCTGCAATGTGCAAAAATAGTGCATACATGGGTGGAAACTCAGCAGTAAAATAAAACAATATGAAGACTTTAACAAACTGGCAACATTCAGAGCATTCAAATTAAAGCTGGTATTATGTCCTTTACTTCTGCTATTGTGAAAAAGAGAGGGAAAAAGGTACAACAGTGTTGCCTTCTCTTGGGATCTCTTGCCTTCAGTCAAGCTGGGTCTGATTGTGTGATGTGCCTACTTACAATGGTGGCAAATTTGGCCAGAGGGTGCAATTCCCACAACAGCTGAGACCAAAACTCAACTGGATACATGCTTTCTATGTGGAAATGATGTTTTGATTCTCTGAGTTATTTTATTTGAAACTGGGAAAAAATATGGTGGATTCAAGATGTGAAAAAAAAGAAAAGGGCTTTTGTCGAGTTATTTTGAAAACAAATGGAAGTCTGCTGTTCAAGCCAAGATTGTGATTTCACTGCAAATGGCAGGATTATTATTTTTTTTTGCCCATGGCAAAAATCAAAATTTCCCCCAAGAATGGAATCTTGTCATTTTCACCTGCAGTGATACCATTCATTTTTATCATATGGGCACTGAAGAGCCAGCAGATGCAAAATTGTATTGATCCAGAACACATCTGAACGTGTGGTCTAGAAATGAAAGGCTTCATATTCAGTCTAAGGCCCATGAGCCATCTAGTCCCCAAGCACAGTTTTGATTTGGGAAAAGTATGTATAAAGCCTTCTGATACAGGTACAGTTTTAAGACAGAATGGCCTGGCTTATGGACATGCTGAACACCCACAGCCCTCACTGAAGAATGGATGCTATGTAATACTGAAATGTATATCAGTAAGGCTTAGCACTTTTCTTCAAAGTGTTGTATAAGAGGTAACAGCTGTATCATCCTGTCCACTTCCATGGGTAGTGAGGATGGGAACCCAACAGATTCTCATGAGGGGAAGGGCATGGAAAGAAAGCTTCTATAACACCATCCTATAGACTCTGTGGAAGTCACTGCAAGGGAGCTCCCTAAGGTTCCATCTGCGTGGTGTGTACCTGAGAGGAAAAGGAGCTTGGGGAAAAACAGATTCTGACTATGCACCACAGAAAACTGAAAGATTTTGAGGGTACGTTATTTCTCACCCTATTAACATTAGCTTCACCTCCATGATGTGGACTTCCACCCTTCCCCCAGGACATAGTTCCAGGCACGGAGGGCTTTCCCTGACAATGTGGATCATGTAGGAGCTGTGCAGTCAGGGAACCAGAGGGGCAGAAGGGGAACCCAGAACCACTGCAGAGGGATGGCGACTCTGAATCTTGGAGAAACTACTAGGGCTGAACTCCCCTGGGGGTTATGCAGGCAAACTAACCCCTCCCAACTAGCCCAAGAATTCCTTGGAAACTCTGAATAAAAATGTAGCGAGTTTATTAAAATTAAATGAGAACCATGGGAAGCAAGAGAGATTTTTATGAGGGGAAAGATGGAGACAGAGCGGTAAAGTGACTTGGGCAAGGCACCTCAATAACTCTGTTGCAGCGTCAGGGCTGATACAGAACTTGTGAGCTCCCACCTCCAAGTCCCACGCACAGTTCACAGTGCCTTTCAAACTGCTCCAAAAAGTTTTTACATTTGATTAAAAGACAAATTGTTTCTGTCCACATACATGTTAAGTCATACACTTCATCATGAAATTCTCAGTGTGGCTAAGCACTAAAATCCTATAAATAGCAGGTTGTGATGTAAGCCAGGACGGAGCCTTAACTAAAGTATAGCTGCATAAACAGCCACAATTACTAATTCTAATCTATCCTAAGCATAAGGCATAAAGTGAGCCATGTAGAAAAGATAAATAGTAAATACAGACGTGCTTCTTACTAGCCTTCCCTTATAAACTGGCACAAGGTGATCATGTTGACTCTAGACATATTTTATCCTTTTGCTACAGAAAAAAAGGGCAGCGTAGCACTGGGGAAAGAGCTGGGAATTTCTAATATGGATTATGCTTAGTGGAAGTGGATGTGCAACTTTCAAACAGATATATGCTAAAGCAATGTGAGAGTAGATGGTTTATACATACAAAGCACTTGATCAACTGGTGTGGGAATTTGCCCTTAGCCAAATTGCCTACCGTTGTAAGTAGGCACAACTCTGTTGAGTTGTTTTGGGGCTGGAGAGTTTCCCTACAGAGAATTAGGCCCAATGAGTTTGAGTCCTAAAACTCAAAGCAAAACTTGGGCAAAGTTTTGCCTGGTTTCAGGTCAAAAGCAAATAGTATTGATGTTTAGCATGGATTCAAACAAATCCATCATTCCTTCCTTGGGCCCTTAGGTGAGGGAAATAGCTCATTTGAAATTCGACCCAGATTCAACCTAAAAGATTGCCAGCTTTAGCAAAACCTTTTGGTGAACCTGGGCTGAGTTTTGGGTTCATAATGAAACCCAAAACCAGGTGAGCTTTTTATGGTTTCATATTTAATACTAAAGGGTTTACATAGCTGTAATTCAGTTTAGATTTCAGAAACAAGAAATGGAAATAAGGAAACTAACAGGTTTGTGTCTTTTCCACCACTAGGTGTCACCATAAGGCAATGGCATTGAATGTGAAAACCTTAGGAAAAGGATTGCTACAAGAAGGAATTAGATTCAGTTAAGATTAGGGTGACCAGATGTCCCGATTTTATAGGGACAGTCCCAATTTTGGGGTCTTTTTATTATATAGGCTCCTATTACCCTCCACCTCCTGTCTCGATTTTTCACATTTTCTGTCTGGTCACCCTAGTTAAGATGGCCACAGACTACAAGCCTGCCAATCAGGACCCAATCCAATTCCCACTAAAGTCAGCTGAAAACCTCCTATTGACCTCAGTGGGAGTTAGATCAGGCACCAGGTTTCTTGCCAGCAGTGATACCCTTATATTCTTTCACTGTAGCAATGTGTATGTTGTGGCAAATTGCTGGGACTACTATGATGGGTCCCGCACTTTCTCTTCTTGTGGGGGGGTTTCAGGGTGCCATTTCTTGCCCCTGAACTGGGGTAACAGCTATCCTACTAGTATCCCAGGGAAGGGGAGTGGAGAGGGAGGGATCCGGGCCCGCCCTCTACTCCAGGTCCCAGCCCAGGGGCCCTATGATAGCAGGTGAACCACTTGTACCAGTGATTCTTTCCCCTGGGCTACTTCCCTCTCCTGACCTTCAGCTTGTGGGGCTTCCTGCCTTCCCTCTGCACAAGCCAGGTGTCCCTTTACCTAGGATCTTGGTCTTCTTAGCCCGCCGCAGCACTTCTCAAAACTCTCCTCCGCTTTCCTCCAAACTGCTCTTTGTTCCACCACCAATCCACTCTGCTTCACTCCTCCAAACTGCTCTTTTCTCCACCACCAAACCACTCTGATTCAACTCCTCCAAACTGCTCCAGCTCCTCCTCTGGCTGATTGAAGCAGGGGGATTTTATCAGGTGACTGGCTTCAGGTGCTCTAATTGGTTTCAGGTGCTTTTAATCAATCTACAGGGAATAAGGCTTCTCCTCATCCTAGATCACTCTCCTGCTGCCTTCTGGCCATGCTGTATCACAATGTCTATACAGCCACTGGAACAGTGCCTCCCAGCCTGGCTAGATAGACTTACACTAGTTCACTAAAAATAGCAGTGTGTACATTACAGTGTAGGCAGTGGTTCAGGCTAGCTACCCAAGCTCAGATCCCGGGAGCTAGGTGGGTTTGGATGAATAGCCCGATCTGCCACCTGTGCCACAATGTCTACACTACTTGCTTGAATGGAGCTAACGTGAGTCTGTCTACCTGGGCTGTGAGGCTTACACTTATATTCTTTCTACCCTAAATGAATTTAGGACACTCCTAATGGAGGGTAAGGAAGGATAGGGTGTTTAATTAAAATACTTGGTTTGGGAGTAGGAAGTGTGACCCGACCATTCAAAGAACAAATCCTGCTAGCGGATATAGGGAAGGGCATTGTGCGTGGCTTCAGAGAATTCTCATTTTCCCCTATCTGCATCATCTCAGCCCTCCACTACAGCAATCTGCCTCCAGGCTGTCAGTCATGTGTCATGAAGCTAAAAACCTAGAGGAGTCCCAGCTGACTCATACAGAAATCATGGTGTAATTCTATTCACCTGTGACAGTCACAGCTGGATCTGATTCCCTCCTAAATGGGCTGTGGCTTTAGCTGTACTCTTGAGAAAGAAAATATTTGAATGGAAAAGCAGCTGATATGCAGGAATTTACTTTTTAAAATAAAATATTTTGGCACAAATCACGCTTGGTAAGAGACTTTTCTGCTGTGCTCAGTTAATCTGGCTGTCCTTCTATTCTTCTTGCCTCTATGCATAACAAGACTTAATGTCCTGATCAACAGCCTAAATAATAAAGTGATGGGTGAGACTTAAAAAGCTTAGTGATTTGATTTCCTTTGGTTAAGTACCTGTAATTTGGGTGGCTTATCCAAACCTCTTGGGTCTTCAAAATTAGGCTGGAGATCCAGTGAGAACTTGGATTTGTTGTGAGACTTTTTATACATCCTGTTTCTGGTCAGGTTGGAATGACCATGAACACAGCTCACCTTCAATGGCTTGGCATGTCCCTGTTGAGTCCCTGCCAGAACTGGGAAGTTCAGAAGTGCACATGTTTGTTTTAAAAAGTTAAATGAACGTATTAAAGTACAATGTTGATGTTTAATTTGGAGGGTAGTGGGAAGGTTTGGGTAAGTTTAGCCAGTCCATCCAACCCATATTCTAACTACACAATAGACACCACAGTTCACCATTCATAGGGGAGGTGAATGAACTCTTCAGGGCTCAGGTCATGTAAGTAACATGAATTTGACCCAAAATAGTCTGTTCACATGGGCTGGCCATGAACCAGCCGAGGGTTACTTTGCCATTTGAATTTACATAACCCCATTAAAGGGAAATCTATCACCCTCTTGCCCAGAGTCCTCTTCCCCCAGGCCTGAGGATTCCCTTAAATTTACCATTGCAATCTTCCTAGGGGCTGAGTACCTTGTCTACCCAAGGTGACACAATACCTGGGGTTTTGAAGGCCCTCTGTGGCTAGTCCACAGCTCATCTCAGAGTATGTGGCCAGGTCGGATCAAAGGCCTCAAACGCCACCAGGGTGTTTAAGGGGTCTGGAAATATCCTGCCTGTCTCCCCTGTACGTTTCCTAGCTACTATGCTAAGTCTTATGTGGCACGTCTGATTTAATACTACTGTGAGCTGCAGGAGGAAGAGTTCCCCTACCCCATTTCTACTGCTTTGATGGGGGTGTGACAGTGTCCCCATAAAACTTTATGGGGAGATGCTTATAACTATATATGTGTAACGTTTTATACTACATGTGCCATGTAACATATCTCTGTGAAAGTTATGACCTACTGAATTTATTCCTCCTGTTTGTAGGCATGTATCATTGTTGTGGTTGAAGTTATGAACATTGGTTTTATATTTGCTGGTTTTATGCATAGCTTTTGTAAGAACATGGGACCAGGTCCAGAGGAAGGAATGTGCAAGTTGAGTACAAGTACTTAACAGACAAAAGAAGGTGCAGACCCCAATCCACATCGGGGCCCCAGGCAAGGATGCAACTGGTTAGACTGGTTAGGGCACATGGACAGGTGACTTGCCCATGTGATCCCAAAACTCCAGGGCTACTGGATCCTACACAGGGAGAGGAAGAAAGGCTATAAAAGCCCTTGCAAGACCCTTCCATTTTGTCTTCAGCTGGCTAAAGGGAGAGGCTCTCCACCCCCCCCCCCAAGGACATTCCTGAGGGGAACTGAACAAAGGACAAGGACACTAGGGGATGTGAGAGTCTGCTGAGCTCAGCTGGACCCAGGCGAATTCTACAGCCTGTAAAAAGGAAAATATCCGAATCTGGTGAGGCTTTTATCTGTGTTAACTTTGAATAGACATAGACGTGCATGTTTTATTTTATTTTACTAAGTAACTTGCTTTGTTCTGCCAGTCACTAATTGAACTCACTTAAATCCTATTTTCTGTACTTATTAAAATCACTTTTTACTTATTAAGTTTCCTTGAGTACGAGTTAGTGCCTTGGGACAGCGATCAGTGGTGCATATCTTTCCATCTTTGCAATAGAAAGCGAACTATTTATGAGTTTACCCTGTATAAGCTTTATACAGGGTAAAACGGATTTATTAAGGGTTTGAGCCTCCTTGGAGTTGAGCAGCTGGGTGTCAAAGGCGAGAGCGCTTCCAGGGGCCTTACAGTGGTGAGTGGACTTGGTTCGGACCTGGGTCTGTGTTTGCAGCAGATCAGTGGAATCTGGCTCAAAACAGACAGGATTCGGGAGTCCCAAGCTGGAAAAGGCCTGGAAGCAGGGGCAGAAGCAGCTGTGGCACACCAGGGGGCAGCACCAAGCAGGTCTCTGTGGCCCCAACCTGTCACAGGGGGTATCAAAAATGGATAGATTGGAGTACTATTCACTTGTCTGCTTTGGCAGTAGGCCCCCTACAAGGGACTAGTAGAGACCTTGACATTCCTTGAAGGGGTTTCACTCGTTCCAACAAAGTAGTGGGGGAGAAGCATCAGACTACTGCCACTTCCCTGAAAGCAGGTTTTTTTTTTAATAATTTTGGGGAGTGAGGGCCCTGGGGAGCATCTTGTGTTTGTGGGAACCCTGGGTGCTGTACAAACTACATGTGAACAGTTTGCCTGGAGCCCTAAGCACAGCTTGATTTTGGGTGGGTTCTGGGTGAACTGTTCACACAGCCCTAGAAATAAATTCAGCATCAGGAATGTAACACAAAAGACTTTTAGCTCAGAAGCCATGCCGCAACTATTAATGTGTATGGACTCTGATGTTCAGATCCAGAGAGATGATGGTTTTATAGGGCTGGTCTACACTAACCCCCCAATTCGAACTAAGATACGCAACTTCAGCTACGTGAATAACGTAGCTGAAGTCGAACTATCTTAGTTAGAATGAAAAAGTACTTACCCGGGGTCCACACGCGGCGCACAGGCTCCCCCGTCGACTCCACCTACTCCGTTCGTCGAGCTGGATTACCAGCGTCGACGGCGGAGCACTTCCTGGTTCGATTTATCGCGTCTAGACAAGACGCGATAAATCGAAGCCAGAAGATCGATCCAGCGCCTCCGACAGGATGCGTGAGTATAGACGTACCCTCAGTTATTCATATTTGAATATGCAAGGCCTTAAAATAGTATAACATCTATGAAAACAACAGTGAATAGGATAGCAATTCAGCAGGACATTCCCGTTCATATTGAACTAAAACCTGGGATTGTGGAAATGGCAATTTCCATTAGCTACATCAAGTTTGAGGCTGAAATGTTAGACTACAACTGTGAGCAGACTGTTCAGGAGAAAAGAGGCAGAGAAGACAGAGGCTGAAAGGAAGGTATCAGGAGTACTCGCATAGGGACACCCACCTACAGAGTTTGATTACCAGACTCAATTTTTTATGACTGGCTGGTAGTACGATTTTCCCTTCTAGGGATGTATTCTTTGTGCATTAAGTGACATGATTGATGACTGGTAAAGATATGCACAGGGTGTACGATAGTTCAAGGTATTTGGGTGTAACATCTATATTCAGTTTTCTTTGGCTTCAACTAGTTTTTGCTGGGAGAGAAAACTTCTGTTTTTCTTCTTAAACAAGCCTTTCTTTCTTAAATAAATCTGCCTACCTTAAATGCATGCCTCCACTGGAGTCTTCATGTCCAATGGCTCCCCCAACCTCAACATTCCCTTTTATTTGGACTTTTACATAAAAAAGATTGTCAGGGGTTTCAGTATTTCTATAGCTAAACCATTAAGCCAATATGAAAATTCATAAACATTTTGGGATAAGTATATTATGAACACTTGACTGTCATCACAACAGCTTCCAGAGGCAAACAGTAACAGCACCCACCCAAAGATGAATGAGGGAGTGAGCCAGGCTGCTCTCTTGCTCTTCAGAAAGCAATTAGGACTGGTAGTCTTGATAAAGTGATTAAAGCAAATAGGAGACAGCTTAACAAAGAGCAAAATATGAGCCCAAACCTGCAACTTTTGTCATTGTGTTTTCTTTATTCAAGTGAGCAATCCCTTATCCAAGCTCTAGGTGTTACATTACCGTTCATTTACTGTTTAACATTACCATTAATGTTAAACAGTAAATGAACGGTAATGTAATAAGACTGAAGAATAAATATCCTGTACACAGAGACTAGCCTTTACTCTCAAAGAGAACTTCATCTCAAAATGGAAATAGCCCCTTTAGCCAACTTTCCATAAATAGTCTCTATAGTAACAGTCCCATGCCCTTATAGCCACCTGTTTTGGAGAAAAACACTGGGAAGTAGAACAGCTTTTCAGGGTGTTCTGTAGATCAACAAATCTGGGACCTGATGAGGACTGGGAAATGTGGTGGTGAGGGGGAAGGGGGTAGAAACTTAACCATTTCAGGCTTTATACGTTAAAAACAACTGAAATTAAACTCAAGCTAATTAGAAGCCAGTGCAAACCATGGAGTGCTGCTCTCTGTTTAGGTTTGGTTTAAAAGGATAGCCACATTCTGCACTAAGTTATACTTCTTAATGGCCTTATGGCATAGCTCCAGGAACATTATGTTTTGGTGCTTAATCCTGAGGTGCGAAAAACAAACAGTCTGCATCTGAAAGAATTTTACCATTTCACCAAGCACAAGAGAAAATGGTCAAAACTACCAGTACATGGGTATTTGGCAGTAACCAAAGATCTAACACAATCAGAAGACTGAGATTCTGAATAAATAGCAGGCACATTGATGTTTAAGAGGACTGATGAAGTTTGCAATGAGATGCAGTTTTCTTTAAGTTTCAACCAATGTATTTGTCCCCTGCAAATCTGTTGTACAATCACAGGCAGACAACTGGGTCTACATGCAGGGTGTCTTCTGAGCAAGATTCATAACAGCAAAACCAAACCAAACAAAACCAGCTCCACAATTGAGTAGAGTCAGCCCTGATTAAGCAAGCAGTCTGCCATCCAGAATAGCTTTGCTATTAGCAACTTTGTGGGGCATCTATATACACACGCTTTTGTGAAGAGGCACTAGTGGCTTGTTCCTTAAATGGATTTACCAGTCAGTTTTCCCCATTTCCAGTCAGAGTTAGTTATAAAGATCACAGAAGTCTGTCACCTCAAGGTTGGAAATAAGTAAAAGGACATGCAATAAGAGATAATCCATAGAAAAAGTTTGGTTTTGATTCCCATTAACCTAGCTTTTCTTCTTTTCTATGGTCTTGATTCAGCCAGGCACTTGGGCACATGGTTAGGGGATTTCCTGAATCCAGTTTGATGACAAACACTGCCAACAAACACCCCATGCTGAAGGAAGTAATTTCTCTAACTCCATTCATGCTAGCACTTGGAGAAGCTTACATTTTTCAGCAGGATTATTTTTGGCCAATGCAGTTTCAATCATTATCAACCTAAGTCTAGTGGGAAATTGACAGTTTTGTACGTTCATGGTGAAAAGTGAGCTCTATGAGCAAGCAACCCTGAGCAGCTTATGTGCTCAAACTTACAAGAGCTTTTACATCTCAGCGATAAGCCTGAAATGCAAGTCAGAAAAAAAGACAAACATTTCCATTCAAAAAGCTTTTGAAACTAGCATGATTTCTTTCCCCCGAGTTACTGTTTGTAGCAGGCATGTTCTAAATATAGGCCCATATTTTAAAAACTCAGATGCCTAAATTTAGGCACCTAAATCTACATTTGGGTACCCTATAAAAACTACTTGTTGAATATGAATATCAAGCTTCTTGGCACCTATTTTAACATACTGGCCTCACATAATTCAACCTATATTCTTGCTAGTGTGAAACCACCACCACCTAGTGGGCAGCAACAAACCTAACATCTATACAAACTACAGTCCAATAATCTTATGGGCTCATCATCGAACTCCCTTTTGAACAAAAGTAATTTAACACCATTGATTTTGGCATGCCTGCACTTTATTTTTTCTCCTTCGGTTTGATGTCTACAGATTTAAGTGTTTTTAACACGGTTATTAACAATAGATCATGTTTTATCAGTTTAAATTAAAACAATTGGCAGACTGACTCATCAGTACATTTGTGCATTGTCAAAAGCATCTAATGCCTATTAGAGCAGTAATAAAATCTTAGTCAAGTCTTTAAAATACTTTTCCTTGATGAAGAAAATAAGTGGATTTGGCAGTCATGAAAATAAAAGGGTAATTAATCTGGCCTGCGCTAGGTGCTATTCACTGAGGCTATTTCTGATTCAAATCAGTGTAAGAAAGATAAGAATCAGGCCCCAAATGTAATGCATTATTTTTCTCTCATGCTGAACTAGCATTCACCATATTTCCCTGTGCAATGTGCTCTTCTATACTGCTTGTCACCTGAAAGGCCCTGCCCATCTCCAGTCCAACTCTCATTTCTGCCTCCTGCTGTCTGTGCTGCTCCTAAGAGATCTGCTTAAATAATCCTGTTGTATTTTTCCTACTGACTCTTTTTTTCGTGCCTTCTTCCCTGTTACTTTTCCCCTCTGCTTGGAAAATTGAACAGCCTATATCTTCTCTTCCTTCAAATAGCTCCTTAAAGTACACTTCTCTTGGATGCTTTTCAATAAAATACTAGAAACACCACGATGTCATTCAGCTTTAAGACTGCCAATCAAAATTAGTGATGCATTCTGCATGTCTATTCTGAAGACAAATAACTTTTGTTTAAAAGTGATAGTCAATATTTTGACTGGGACACAAAACAGTGGAAAGATGGAAACTCTTGCTCAGACAGTTTACTCATGGGTAGCTGATACTGTTCAGAACTAACAATATTCCTTATAACAAACTTATCCTGCTATATACCGTCCTGTGACAGTTTTGCATTTGCATCACTGACTGATCTAACCTGTGCATGAGAAGAATTTAGAGACTGCATTTCATGATGGGAAAACTGTAGTTCAAATATGAAGTTAGACTGCGATAGGTGCAGTCTATTTAAAGACTTCTGTAGTTTAAATAATAACTGGACATGAAACATGACTGAGAACCTCTCCTGTCAGGACAATTAATTTTGCAAGTCTATCTAGTAGCAGAGGTAGTAGAGCATCATAGAATTTATTAGAGGGAGGTTCTAATTTCAATAAAACCACCACCACCACCACGTGCTTAATTTGTAGTGAAAGAGGTGAAGGGGCTCTGTGACGGTGTTCCCCATAAAACTTTATGGGGAGATGCTTATAAATGTATATATGTAACTAAAATATGTTTTATGCTACATGTGCCATGTAACATATCTCTGTGAAAGTTATGACCTACTGAATTTACTCCTCCAGTTTGTATGCATGTATCATTGTTGTAGTTGGAGTTATGAAGATTGGTTTTATATTTGCTGGTTTTGTACATAGCCTTTGTAAGTGCATGGGATCATCTTTGGAGCAAAGAATGTGCCTGTTAAATGTGAGCACTTGACAGACAAAAAGACATTGCAGACCCCAATCCACATTGGGTCCGGGTCTGGAATGCAACTGGTTAGGCCGGTTGTGGAAGGGTGACTTGCCCATGTGATCCCAAAACTCCATGGTAACAGGATGTTACACAGGGAGGGGGAAAAGACTATAAACCCCAGGGGAGACCCTTCCATTTTGTCTTCAGCTGGCTAAAGGGGGAGGCTCTCCACCCCCCCCCCCCCCAAGGACATTCCTGAGGGGAACTGAACAAAGGACAAAGACACTAGGGGGTGTGAGCGGCTGCTGGACCCAGGCTAATTCTACAGCCTGTAAAAAGGAAAATATCCGAATCTGGTGAGGCTTTTATCTGTGTTAACTTTGAATAGACATAGACGTGCGTGTTTTATTTTATTTTACTAAGTAACTTGCTTTGTTCTGTCTGTCACTAATTGAACTCACTTAAATCCTATTTTCTGTACTTATTAAAATCACTTTTTACTTATTAAGTTTCCTTGAGTACGAGTTGGTGCCTGGGGAAAGTGAACAGTTGTGCATATCTTTCCATCTTTGAAATAGAAGGCGAACTATTTATGAGTTTACCCTGTATAAGCTTTATACAGGGTAAAACGGATTTAATTAAGGGTTTGAACCTCCTTGGAGTTGAGCAGCTGGGTGTCAAAGGCAAGAGCGCTTCCGGGGGCCTTACAGTGGTGAGTGGACTTGGTTCGGACCTGGGTCTGTGTTTGCAGCAGATCAGTGGAATCTGGCTCAAAACAGACAGGATTCGGGAGTCCCAAGCTGGAAAAGGCCTGGAAGCAGGGACAGAAGTGGCCTTGGCACACCAGGTGGCAGCACCAAGCAGGTCTCTGTGGCCCCAACCCGTCACAGGCTCAAGCAATTTTTTTACTTTAATAATTCACACAGGAAGCCCAGAGGTGCGGGGCTAAACTGCCAAGCCTAAAGGTGCCAGGGCTCAGCCCTGGCAAGCCCTGGCACAAATTAAGCCCTGACACCACCACACCCTTATTGAACTTTGCATTCCCAATTGTCTTGGCACTCAGTGATTCCTTCCATCTCTCTCAAAGAAATTCTGCCTATGTCAGGGATCCAAATGACACTTGTGCTGTTCATACTGCCTCTCTTGTCCATTACAATAGATTCAGTTAATCCAGGTTTAGTGATACAGGAGGGAGTGCAGTGTTTAGATAGCATCCGGCATTTCAGACTTCAAGCAGAGCAAATAAACTTCTACCCCTTGATAAGAAATGGACCTACTATAGGAGAATGGAAGTTAAAAGAAGCACCTTTTTATAGGAAAGGCGATTACAGCTTTATTCAAAGGCAACTATCTTAGATTTTTATGTAAATGTCTTTTGTATTAACAGGAACAAAAGATGTGAAAATTCACCAAAAAGCATAAGCCAAATATAGCAGACTCGAATTACAAAAGTAACAGCAAGACCAACTTTGTGAGTTACTAAACAAACAAGTACAATAAAAAAAGCCTTCCACATGATTTTGACAAGTGTATTTTAATTGTGTTTCATAATAGTTGAAAGTACACTAGTAACTGTAATATAAAAGTAATGTTCTGGAAATTTACATATTTGCTAAATAGTAAGCAAAGAAGGATATCTATTTTATGAGAATGATTGGACATGTGGATTAGCAACACAAGGTTTTGCCATACAGTGAAACAATCTGGCAGATGTGCTGTTTACAGAATCAGAACATAGAGCAGGAAAAACAAAAAAACAAAAAAAACAAACCCCAAACAAACCCCAGCTGCTATTAGGCATCTGCTGCATGCTCTAGAGTTGTCCTCTAAAGTATTTCTTTATGGCTAGGCAGGAGGCCTGTTAATGATTTATTCATATCTCCTGTTCATTTACCATAGCGTTTCCTACCACTGTGACCCTTGCCTCTTCCATTGTACACCTATTTGTCACATCTTGTCCTTATTTAGATTGAAGTTTTGTGGCGGGGACTGTCTCATTTTACTCAGTACAATGGGCATCTCACTCTGACTGCTATTATAATAATAAAATAATTTTGCAAGGCCTTGCCCATATCTTGGGGGTTTCGAGGGACTAGGTAGCCGTGAGTACTAGCTAAAGGACTTTCTCAAAATTGTTTTCCTGTACAGTACATATAGCCACAGTAATTTTGTTGTGGATACTTAGTCATGTCTGAGCTGGTGAATTCAATAACTAAAACCAAAGCTAAAATTATACCACATGGATATTTGCACTGTTATAGCCATGTTAATCCCAGGATATCAGAGAGACAAGGTGGGTGAGGTAATACCTTTTATTGGACCAACTTCTGTTGGTGAAAGAGACAAGCTTTGATCTTTGTGGTCCTATTCACTACTATAAATGTCTCTTCTACTGTCTGATGACTTGATAACATTTGTTGCAGGGATATTTTGTTATCCTAAATTCACTTACATTTTTAATTGGACATTTTGCTTTTTCCAGTATATTTTACAGTATTTTTGTAGTCCAGATCACGTGGACAGAGTTGACCATTGCAAAATCAACATTTAGCCGCCACAATTAATTCACAGCGACATACTGCAGTTATTCCTTACTTTGAGCATGTGGAGAATGTACAGTAAGTCAGATACCACATGTGGTAACTGTTGGCAAATACTGACCTTTCAAATGGCAGCTGCTGCATCCTGTGGCACACCAGGCCTAAGTTTTCTGTCTGTGCCTCTCCTTTCAATTCTAGATTCCGTAGAGAGTAATATTACTTGATTATTCATTCCAGAATGTGTTTTAATTTGAGAGGGACTTGAGTTACTGAATTTGAATCTGGAGTCAGGAAAGAGACTCCTGCAGCTGATGGGTGATTTTTGCAGGAATTGGGTTAAGGAGTAATTAGTCAATCATTTTGCAACTGGAGAATCCGAATAAGTACATGATAGGCTTACAAGTACAGTGCATACATAGCTACATGGTGCAACTCTTAACACAACACCAAAGTTTGTTAGTCACAGAGGTCTAAAACTAAGGATCATATTTCTTGGAATTCATTCTGCTTCCACTACTCCATTTGTAATCAGAATGCAAAGTTAAGATTGAGTTCACTAAAACATTTATACCATTCACAGGGTTAGCTATACCGCTAGGTTATTTCTGCCCATTGTGTTAAGGACCTAGATTTCAAGAAGATGTTAATGAGAATGTCATTTTTCCATTTTAAGGGAGTTTACTTTAGATCATTTTCTTTGCAATTGACACATCTCACCATCATCTAAGCACTGAATGCTACCACACATGCAGATAGGATTATTACTAAAGAAGGGTTATGTTCAGAAGAATGTCTCCATTTTTACGTTCCATATTTACTCCATATGGAATCTGCTTTGTGTACAGGTCAAAAGGAAGCTGTAATTGCCAGCACTGCAAGCTCAACCTGCTGATTGGAAAGCAGCTTGATTTCATTCGGTACATCACCCTCACCCATCGGCCATACTCAAGATGCTGGGGGGTGTTGATGTCGCAGACAGAAGAAAATGGAGCTTATTCTTCCACAGACTGCTTGTAAACAGTAGAGTGAGCAGGTACAATCCAATGACACATTTCTGTAATTGACTTAAGGTGGTGCCATTTTTATGGTCCCCTTTTGTGTCTTATGCACACGGTGCAACTACATGATTTAGCAGGCAAAATTATGATTAGGCACAGCTTTCCTGGATTCTAGCACAAAGCCATTTCCACTGGGTTTAACTATTTTCTACTGATGGAGAAACACCCATAATGGTAGTTGGTAAAATATGATGTTTCATCACCAAAATCCTAGGAAACAGCCTTTTTTGAAACTGGGTTTGGACAAATAAATTTACCAACAATAGCCTCTGTTTACATGCACCATTAGGACTGTATGACACATTAACTCGGTGTTAGGAACTGCACTACTTAATGGCCAGCCAAGGAGCACATAATATTGAACATAGGTGGCCCTCTTCCTCCCCATCACACTTTGGGCCAAATTTTGCTTGCCTTATTCACTGAAGTCAACAGGGTGCCTCATATCAGTGAAGCAATCAGGATTCAGCCCTTACTTATTATTTTGTTAGTTTCGCAGCAATATAGTGGCAATTTGTTTTTTTTTTTTTAAAGGAGACATTCATTGGGGGAGGAGGTTTCCTTTCTGATTATGATAATTTTTAAATAAAAGAACTTGAACTAAGTCATTGACACTATACCTTTTAGGATATTTGACAGAATGTGTTACTAGCTAGTTCATGGAGGCATTTCTATACCTTTTCTCTGTCTGCAGAAGGCAAAAAGTCACATTTAATCAGTGAAAGAAATTCTGAGAACTTTCACCTTGTTTTTGTTGCTAAGGAAACCACTTCCTTGGCATTAGTGCATTCATCAGGTCTGTCTTACTTTCCACCCAGTTTTAACAGAGGCAGCATTGTGGAGTGGCATTGGGGGGAAAAAAAAGCAGAGATAAACAAGGGGGGAAAGATCAACAAAAGTAACTGAAAGTTAATACAAGGATATCTGCTTGTTAAATTGAATTAACTCTTGTTTCTGAGAGAGCAGACTAGAGAGCTGTGTGTATGGGGGAGGATTTAAGGCTCCAACCAGACTAAGGCTAAGTGCCAAAGAAGAACATCAGAAAGGTCGACCTCACCCCCAACACACACCACACACAAAATCCCGGAGGAGGAAGGTAGAACTATGATCAGTAGACAAAATCTGAAGACAAATGTTGGATTTCCACTCTTCTACTATACTTAAATAACATTACCACTTTAAGACGAGTCCTTTATTCCAATCCCCCTCAGCACAGAATTTGCACAGTGCCATGTCAGATGGGGTGTTCCATGAGGATTTGGTAATGTGTACTTAGCACTGTAAATGCACTTTTTTGTTGGGGTTTTAGCAAAGGTAACTCAGTTCTTATTCCATGTTTGCACCGTATCAGAAATCTAAATGCTGACACCAAGGAGATAAGTGGTACTGGTAACTGCTGTTGCTGGCTGCCCATACAATGCCTCAGCTGTTTCCTTTGCCAACTTTATCCCTCATAAATAACTTAGATTTCTCTAAAAATTGAAGTGAGCAATAAACAGGATACACCAAACACCAATTTTGGCAGAAAGCTGGATGACAGATGCAAACTTGTCAAGCAAGCTATACTACTAAAACCAATGGAAAACACGAGCGGCAGCCTGGCTGGATCAGGGGCAGAGAGAAGTGATGGGATACAACCCCTCTTACTTCAAAGTTGCTTGTATGAATCCAGTCCAGGGCAATAGTGACCAAAAATCATGATCATTCTATAGTTTCCCAGTGGCCTACGATGTGTTACATGAATCAGTGGTCTCAGTACCGTTCCTAGAGGAAATGTCAAAATCAGATAGGCTACCACCACATTTGGCACTTCTTGCCATTCCACCTGGAATTCTTAGACGGGGTCAAGGACTGAATGAGAATGGACAAGGAATTTTAAATTCACCACTGAAGGCAGCTCCTCAAAGTCAAAGTTGAGACATATAGTCAATATGATGTGCTGAATTACTGCTGCATGCACTATACCTGTTCTGTGCAGATAGAAGATTCTGACTTGTGCTTTCACTACAGTACCTTTCAGGCACAACAACAGTTTCACATTAAAAAAATAGAAAACATTTCTTTACTTGTGTGTTCTGCTAGCATGGGGAGAATAGAATAGATTCTGAGCATCAGTTTCTATTAATACTTAGTAATACTTACCTTTTACTTAGCTTCCCATATTTTCATACTTCATCACAGTGTCATTTATCTGGCATGATTCCTGAGCAAGTGCACTTCAAGAGTGTCTTTGTGCCCTCGTCCGTACAGAGTAGACAGACAAGCCTCATGCTGGGAGAGCAATCAATTTGCAGAGTCTTCGCTTTGCTGTTTTTATATCTTTTAATCCATAGTCAGTTGTACTGATGATCTCCTATTCCTACAACTTTGTCCTCTTCATTTTCGAGGTCAAGCACTTAGCAACCTGATCCCTAAAGCTTTTTACTTGATAAAACTATTGTATCATGACATGTGCCCAAATATTTTGGAACAGCTTCAACATTCCATGAAAACATGTTGAAAGTCTTCTTAAGTAGGTCTTCAGAACAGAGGTCTGAATAATTTAAGCATCTTTGTTTTTATGCAGTGTTGTGCCTTCTTGTCAAAGACTCTCAACGCATGTTGAAAAAACTCAGTGTATTAAATATTACTAGTTCATAAAATGGGACTAACAAGTGACTTGCTCAAGATCTTACACAAATACTTGATTCCTGATTTCTCTACTCAGTTATACCACTATACCTGGGTGTATACATACAGTATATTCA
Organism: Chelydra serpentina; assembly: GCA_037349315.1. NCBI lineage: Eukaryota > Metazoa > Chordata > Testudines > Chelydridae > Chelydra > Chelydra serpentina. Next base: position 72,494,935 of record JBAIAC010000008.1, read on the forward strand.
AAATATTTTCATTTTATAGCTGTATAAGCAAATATTTTTATATACACAAGAGATGCATAAGGCTCTAAGGGATTAATGTATTATACTACCATTATTGGACACCCAAGCAATCATTTTATTAGCTGACTTTGACATGTGGATTATTGGCAATAGGCCAATTTCATGTCTAGTGTAACTCCGTGGTTTAGTTTGTCCTCACTGAAGGAGAGCACATTGAGCCTCTGGAGACAACCATAAGTCTCCTTTCCAGATGTAACCTGAAAGGAGGACAGTAATAGAAACATCACCTACACTCTAGAGCACCAATGACCTTACTGACACAAAGAGATATAATTTGCACCTTTTCACAAGAATCTGTCCTGAACTGCTAAATTCTATGGGATCCTATTGTAGTTAATCCCACTGAGAAATGTTTAGTAAGGCTGGCTACAGAGATTGGATAAAATATGAACAGACCTTCAAAACCCAAACTGAACCCTTTTCAATAGCTCAGAGTGCACCTACTTCTTTATTATCTTCAACATCCATGACCATCTGTACTTTCTCTACCAAAACTGGTAGTGCCAATATATCATGAGAAGTGCTGTTCTTACAATATTCCTTGCTCAACAATAAATTGAAAAACTGAAATTGTATGAAGAATTAGTGTTCTTGTGAGATTGAGTTCATATTTTTGTACCCAAGTGTAGCGAAGCGATGACTTACCAGCACAGCACCTCCTGCTGGTCATCTTGGTAATTAGCTGTTCACCAGCCTTGGAGCGCCCTCTTCTGGCCGATATCTTGCTTGTCGCTGGCACCAGTGTCCCTGCTGGACCCCAGTGCCCCTTTACCTTGAAGTGCTGCCCCCTGGCGGTGCTCCTTTAGCTCAGGGTTCTGCCCCCAGCAGTAACCCATAATCTGGGTCTCCCCTCCCAGGGGAAACCCCAACCCTCTATCCCCACCTTGCCTGAGTGGCTACTGCCTGAGTGCCCACCCATTCACTGGGGCAGGCTGCAGTCCATAAACCACTCATCACTGGCAAGAGGGGTTTGGACCAGCTGCCTCTGCCTAAGCCCAGGCTGTACTCTGCAACCCCAGTACATGATTTGGCCTTTCCCAAGGCCTGCAGCCTGAGGAGTTGCCAGGTCGGAGCTCCCCAGCTCCTCTTGCTGTTCCCCTTGCTCTATCCCAGTACCCTGAGCTCCCAGGTCCTTCTCTCACCAGAGGAAAAGAGAGACTGACTGTGACCCAGTACCTCCCTGGGACCTTATAACAGGGACAGGTGTGGCCTGATTGGGGTGTGGCCCAGCTGTGGCTTCTTCCCCAATCAGCCTACCCTATTGGCTCCCTAGGGCAGCCCTTTCCCAGGGCTGTTTTAACCCCTTCAGGGCTGGAGCGGGGTGACCGCCCCACTACACCAAGATATTCAAATAGGGATTCCAAAGACAAGGTTAGGATGCTTATCTGAATGGAGCAGAACAGATATCTAAATAACAGATTTGCCCTTCACTAGTTTGTAGCCACTGCAGTCTGCTGGCTGAGAATAATGTTTCAGCCTTAGTTCAACTCCAAATTTAACTCACTATTTGTTACAAATACTGTTAATTTTTAGTCATGGGTCTTATTTTTGAAAGGAGGTGCTTTTTCTTAAATAAGCAAGGAGACCCATTGATCTATGCAGTGTGGGAGTATCATATTAGTTGATTTAACAAGCACAAGATGGATACAGACTAAGTGATTTCAGCTAGATACTCTTAGTTTTAAAGAAAGAGAAAATTGAAAAAAACAACCAAGACAGCATGAAATAAGCTTGATTGTTATTTAAAGTCCTCATAATGTCAGAATGCAAAGTGTACAAAACACATGCAGTGAGGGGAAAAAACTCCCTTCTTTTTGATGGAAATTACACTCTGTGGGTGACTAATGTTTACTGTGTAATTAGGCAGCACAGAGCCCTTATTGACCAGTGGAGAGATAATCAATTTTACCTTCTTTTGGAGAAGCATTAGAGCTTATATAAAATACCACCTGAAATAATGCATATTAAGGAAACCTATCTCATTGTTGCTTGAATTTGTAGCCTGAATTTGTAGTGCTTTATGTCTTTGTGATAACCAGTGGGCTCTGATTCAATAGAAAAAACATTTTTTTATTTAAATGCAAATTAAAAGCAAAATATAAAGTTAACTTACTAGAGCCGGAGGTCTGTGTCTTGCAAATGAATTATGTTTTATAGTTTGGGGTATGTTTTCAATAACTAGAACTCTTTTCCATCTCATATTTCATCACATTTAAAAACAATTTTTTGACTGAAACCCAAATATCCGAGAGAAACTTAAGACATGATTCAGAAAAAAAAAGCACCCATTTTCTATGCAAACAGGACATCCATGAAAGATCATACAAGCTGATCTTCTAAGAGCTTCTTCAGTCATACACCCTGATTCTAATCTCACTTAAATATATTTAATTTTCATTGATTTATGTAGGCACTATACCCATGTATAGTGAGCCAGTCCAGTGTTCTAGGCGACTGAGAATTTTGGAAGTATGAACATTTACAAATGGAACCATCAATGACTCCAGGATCATATCGAAGAATGCCCCCAGCAACATAATAATGACAAAAATCCCCAGTCCCTCACCACTACTACCCATCACATATCTCCTCACAGTCAAGGGAGGAAAGATGAGCCTTGAAGTGAGCCCTGAAGGCTAATGAACAGGCTGCTTTGAACCAAAGGGAAGTTTAATATGCTCTTCCTGCTAAAGGACAATATGTTGTATTTTAGTTAGGCAGGCCCAATGTTTTCCTGAGGAAAAGATGTTCTCCAAGGGATTCATCAAATTTAAGGGCTACCCTAAAAAAAAGGCAGGAGGGTGTATGATCCAACAGAGAGGGCTTATTTTATCTCACACTTTCCCAATAGTTGCTTTTCCTGCTACGCCTCCTTTCACTCTCTTGATCTGCATTTTATGCTCAGTATGCTCGTCAGCTGAATGGTGCAAGACTTATCCACAGGTTTTGACCAACTTCTTCCTGATGTGTCCCTTTCAATCACTCTTACATTTGGGCCTTCATTTTCAACAGTCTCTTTGCTCAGGCATCTGCTATGAAGCAACCAGGGGCTAAATTCTGCACCTGTGCAACCCCATTGAACCAAATTTACATCACTATTTTTGTTTTGCATATGAAGATTTGTATGAAAAGAGAAGCAAGACAGCCCTTTCCTTGCCCCATGAAATCATCCCGTTAGCCAGCTTTTACTCAGAAATTTACAGAGCTAAACCCTGAAGCTTTGAGCCTGACATGTGGCGCTCTTACTGGAAGAGGTGGGAAAATAGGCTTTTCTAAATGAAAACTAAAGCTAATCTGATAGATTAAGAATGATTTGAATGAAAGATAAACATCTTTATTAGTACCATTCATGGGTTACAATACCTCAGACTATGAATTTAGAAATGAGGCACTAAGTGTAAAGAAAATCCAATGTCTTCCACATCTCTGCAACACTGACAATTAAGGTAAGCGTTTTTCATCAAGTCTGCTGTTTACAAGCAATCAGCCTACATTCCTGGTCTCTGGTGTAGTTATTAATGCCAGCGCATTGTGCATTCATCACATAACAGACAATGGAGCAATTATATTCATAATACAATTTTTGTGTGAAAATTAAAATGTGAGAGGCAGTCACATATTCATCCTTACCTGTCACATGAGAATGGGACTTGACTTATCAAGAAGAAGCAAAAGTCTTGCTACAGAATGCATTCTGTGCTGTCACACAAAAACAGTATCCCAAAATGGTTCTAGTAATCTCTTTCACGGCACCAACCTTCAAGAAGCAGAGGGAGTTTTAAGAGCCATAATTTAAAGATCTCCTTGCCCATAGATGGATTTGCTGAAAGGATTTTTTGCTTCAGCTCCAGCATGTATTCTATATTCTAAAGCCCTTCAATAAGCCCTGAAAGTCTGCATTAGATGTAGGCAGTAACACGTATCTCGTTTTGTGGGAGCAGACTTTAACTTAAAAAAAAAAGATTCAGGGATGCCTGAGATAAATAAAAGTTTAAATTCTTACTGTTAAAGCTCTTTTCCTAAAACTTTCTCTGCAGTCTTCATGAGGAGAATTGTAAAACATTCCAGAGTCTCTTGTGAAAAGATCACCCTCTCCAATACATAGCACTTCCACAGTACTTTCAAACTAAATGTATAGCTGTTTGTTCTGGTAAATATATGACACTAAAAAAATTGTTGCTATGTACAACAATGTATATATGTATGAATATATTAAGAAATTAAGATGCCTAGGTTACAGAGACTGGTTAGGAAAATTGCTGCATTTATAGAGCAGATCATGGATAGAGCCACCTTGATATATCAGGAAAAATAATATTAGATTTGAATAAATTGTTGACTAGCAATTTACAAATAACCCATAGGCTGTGCAAAGTGTTCATAAACTGGTCACACAATTATGAATAATGACTAAATTTGTGAAAATCAGAGTCTATTTGGAAATAGTTTGTGAACAAGAAAAAGAACAAAGAAAAGTTTTCCCAGAACTAGTTATAGGGTGAAGCCAGTGGGAGCTTTGCCATTTTCTGTGGATCCAGAATTTCCACCCATAACTATTCCACTCCCCCATTCTCAGCTTATTTCCTGGATAAGCAGGGGGAAGGAAATGATCTCTACAGATGTGACATATATTACTTATGATGTTAAAGCAGAATCTTTAGTACATCTTTAGAGAGACTTTGCCACTGTAACACAGAGAGACAAGCTTCATGCCAGGCCACGTTATTCCAAACCACTAATAGGAACTTGCATGTAGTTAGCACAATGAACTCAATTGTTCACAAATCAGTACCTAGTTCCATAAATGCCCAACATCCTTCCTAAAAGCCAATGTGAACATCTATATGGTGGATTTTGCCATCCTGCTGAAGATCTATATACTTGACAATTAGGTCCACTATCTTGGACAAGGAATTTCCTGGTAATTACAGCAGGGTGATTCAGAAGCATATGAACTTGAAATATTTGTTACATGTTTCTACCTGTTCTTTAGGTCTACCTTAATAGGTGACCATGAGCCCACTTGTTTCAATCTGCACATTTTGTATTATGCTTTGCATGAGTTAATAACAATATTTACTGAGGTAAATATCAACTTCAAACAAAGCAAGAAAACACAGCACAATACCCTTTCTATACACCTTGATTACAAGATTACTTTCAATACAATCACTGCATCCAAGTCTCCCACTCCATGTTTTTTATTGTAAGTGCAAAACTGCTCTTCCTCTATACTATCCACCATCTTCTATATTAGCATACCTTCTTTAAGAATGGCCTTAAAGTGGTGCACTTTATTTTAGGACTATCAATTCTGATTCATTTTGAGCTGTGGAAGGCCTTACCAAATGGTGCCACCATGCCGAGATATCAAAGGAGGAAAAAAAGCATGGTGTACTTTATGCAAACACTATTCTCATCTAAGAAAAGCTTAGGACAGCACTAGCTTCTGATACTTCTAAGGGGAGACTTCCCTTTAACTTACACATTACCGGTTGTGATTCCTGACTATGAGAGCCGCAATTAGATATTGCAAACATGTCAAGCACACAGTGAGTATGGCCACTAGGGGGGACTCTGCTGAACTGAGTGTGTGGCTGCCAGTTGGCAAAAATGGCTAATCAAGATGTTGAGAGTAGCACCATCATGTTACCACAGAAAGGGGAAGAAAATCCAAGTGAAGTTGGCTTCAAAATGAAGTGTTCAATGATTTGATTATGAGAAGCTTTACTATAGATCACCTGGCTGCCTGTGTGCAGCAAAGATCCCCCTACCAGTTTGTATCTTAGCTGCCACACAACTGAAACTAGCAACAGGAGTGGAGGGGAGGTTATTAGTTAGACAAACTCAGGAGTCAGAATCTCACTCCCACCCTGGCCACTTTATATCAGGTAAGAGGGTCAGGGCATGTGGTGTTTAGATGTTGCTTGTAATTATTAGAACTGGGAGCACTAGCTGCTGGGAGTCTGAAAGACAGGAAACAGGAAGGAGGGAGGAGGGAGTTGAGAGGCTAGGAGAGCTACAGAGGGTGCAGCAGCAGCTTGGTAAAGAGGTTTCCACTTTAAAATAAAGACCTGTTGAAGTTTGTTAGTACCTTGCCTGATTGATACAACAGGGCAGTGTAAAGGGGCTGTAAAAACCTTTGATCTTTCTGGGAGATAATTTGCCCCCAGTACAGGAAGTGTGGAAGACAACTGCAGGCTGTTCTCCAAGGACCTCCTCACAAGTCCCCAGCATGAGGGACATGCTGGTAACACTGCAGAGTTTCTGGCTTCCCGTAGAAAACCAGGCATAGGTTGCCATAATGTAGCCCTGGGGACCCCTCTAAATTACACTACAAGCCACTCTAGCCCCTCCCCCCCCAAAAGCCCAGAATCAGGAGGTGCAAAGATGGTTGAAAGCCACCTCAGGCCCTTCACCTTCCACTGGTCTCAGAGTTCTTTGCTGTGCCTGTTAGACAACACAAAATCTCATGCCATAGAGGTAAAGACATATATGTGACTGGAATTTGGTATGGTATAAAAACTGAATCAACATGAGTGTACTGAAACTGTACTAAATGTAACTTCTAGGGATAATTTATTTGTGTATAACAAAAAAAACACAGAGATACCACAAAGATACTATAAGCCTGCCTGAAACAGAAAAATGTGTTTGGCAACCTCTTTGTTTGTTTGTTTTTAATATTGTATTGAAGTGGGTATGTACCCATAAAGCAATAATTATGGAGACAGGAAGTTATCATGTCCTTGCTCCATTGAGCTAATGCACAAGTCGGTAAATTCTGCTGGAGGGAACACACAGAGGTCACGGCCTGACCACAACTACAGGGAGCCCAAAATCGAAGAAAGAGGATGAAGAAAATGAGGAGAAGAAAAGCAGCTGCTGTTGAAAATGGTGTGCAGTAACCACATGACTGAGCCATAAAACACACTACACGAAGGGTGAACAGGTTTGAGCATAATGAAGTCTTAGAGTGAATGGCCCTTTCACAACTGGGTGGTCCCTCTGGGATAAGAAGTTAGTAATCTAAGCTATACCTTACTATTAACATGGCTCATGCTTAAAATAAGTTGTTGTCTTAGTCATTAATTAAATCATAAGACCACTAAATAAACTAACTGACAGCTTTGTCAAATAGGGATTTAATTATAAAGCTTTAATCTTGGCAATGCCACTTGAAAAGAAACTTTAAACTGTGACCATAAGTGTATAGACTCAATAAAACTCAGCCTTTCCACTTATTAATAACACTTCCCTTACTTAAGAGGTTTCCTTTTCTTAAGCTGTTTGCACATTTGACCCATTATCCATTTTGTGTGTACTTGAGAGAAATATTCACTCCCCAGGGCCTGATCCAAAGCCCTATTGAAGTCAATCTGAGTTTTTCCATTAACTTCAGTGGGCTTTGGATCAGGCTCTAAATAAAATTGTGCAATATCACTTGTTTTCGAATGGGGGGAAATAAAGAACAGTTGCGTGAATGCTCTTCAGGGAACAACACTGTATGTATGCTTGACCACAAAGTCTTCAGATCCATCTAGAAAGTATGCTTGTTTTGTGGAATGGATGAAACAGCGAGATAGTAGAATGTCTCCAAGTATTCCCCTTTTATCTTTGCTTCCTGTCTCCTTTCTTTAAATTTGTTCTTCTCTTAGATTTATATTTCAAACCTTATTTTGTATACAGTATGTAGTGGTGGCTAAACTACCTTCCTTCATGTGGAGTGAGACAGAATATTTAATAGAAGCTGATAGCTTGATCTTTTAAATGTTGTTTTGATCTTTTTAATGCCATTCTAATTTATTATTTTCAGCTTCAAACAAGAAGAGTTGTTCGAAAGGCAATTAAACACAAGTCTGACCATGTTTTGCTCTAAAGATGTTCCATTGGATGTAAAAAGATTTGACGATGCTGAACATTTTTAGTCCATGTATTTATTGTTGAGTGTAATTAGCCTACTGGCTAGAAATCATTATAAGACTACATAGGTTTTTATCCAAATTCTCTGAACGGCTCTATAGCTATACCTTGGCTGAGCATTTATTGATTGAGTTAACAAGACAACTCTCAAAACAGAATGGAGATTCTTCTTCAGCTCAATTAGTGGGGATATTCTATTTTAGAGGTCCCTATTCAATCCTTAGATATGGCCTCAGAGCGCAAATTCAAACCAGGTATGCTATGGAATTTTTTTTTTCACAACCCTACTTCATACCTTGTAGAAGCGCTATTCTAGAACCATCATTGTGTACGAGGTTCACCCCGCTGTGCCACATACTGTGACGGGGCAAGGCCAGAGGGCTATAGGGAAGTGATAAGGAACTAGTATGTTCTTATTGGGATCCGGGAAGTGGGCGGGCGTAAGCCCGCCCACTGCTAAAGGATCCCCCCCTTCAGCCTAAGGGGAGGGATCCACAGGACCTGGATACCAAATAATTCCGGGGGACAAAAAATGAAAAAACAGGAACGGGAGTGCGGTCAAAGGGTCAAACGAAGTGAACCAGAAGGGGACACCGAGCAGAGAACCCCGGACAGCGCCCACTGCTCCTCAAAGGTGTCAAGGGAGCCAGTGGACGCTGCCCAGAGGAACTCTGCCCGGATGCGTGAACGAACAGAGGATCGAAAATAGGCCCCACAGTCACAGAAGCCTCCATCGGCCAACCTCCTCACCCTGGTTTTGTAGATGGCCAGTTTAGCTATGGCCAGGAGGAGGTTGACCAGGAGGTCCCGCGACTTCGTGGGGCCGCGGATTGGAAGTGCATAAATAAAAAGGTGAGGGGAAAAGTGCAACCAAAACCTCAACAAAATGTCCAAGAGGAGCCGGAACAGGGGCTGGAGCCTGGCGCACTCCAGATAAATGTGCGCCAGGGTCTCTCTCACACCGCAAAAGGGACATGTGTTGGGGATAGGGGTGAACCGCGCCAAGTACACGCCCGTGCTCACGGCTCCGTGAAGGAGCCGCCAACTGACGTCCCCAGCGGGCCTTGGGACTAAGGAGGAGTAAAGGCTGGCCCACCGGGGCTTCTCACCCTCTAGAGGTGGCAGGAGGTCCCGCCATTTCGTGTCGGGGCGGGACGTGAGGGCGAGGAGATGAAGGGTGTGGAGCACGAGCGTGTATAGATGTTTCCTTGGCGCGGTCTGGAAGCGGATGGGCTGTAGTTCGTGCAGCCGGCTCACCGTGAAGGGACAGGGGACCCGGTTGGGTCCACGGGGCAGGGGCCCAATAAAAAGGTCCGGAGGGCTTGGGGTGAAGGGAGGGCGGGGCGTGCCCTCTCGCAGGACCCGGTCGAGGTAAACCCGAGCAGCGGGTGGCAAAGCAGCCTTCACCTCCTGAAGTACGCGCCGGGGAGTACAAGGTCTGGAGAGCCCCATGCGCTGAGCAAGCGTCAGGGGATCCAGCCAGTCTCCCCGGTCGTAGTCCAGGAGGTCTCCGACCCTAGTGACCTCTGCCAGGACCAACCTCTGGCGCACCGAGGGGGACTCCGCCACCTGCACACGGAGCTGGGGGTTGTGTAGCAGGGGCTCCGCGAGGAGATCTGCCCCCTCGGTGGCCGCCACGGACCTGGTCGCTGAGAATAGCTTCCAGGTCCGGAGGAGGTCCTGGTAGAAGACCGGCAGCCCGTAGAGGTCTCGCGGAAGACCTCTCGGATGGAGATAAAGGAGCTGCCGGTCATATCGGAGCCCTCGGAAGCGGCGTAGGAAGGCGTGTGCCAATACGCTCCACGCCGGACTACCTGCACCATAAAGGAGCCTCTGCAGGGCTTGGAGACGGAAGACATGGACCTGAGTGTGTGGACACTTCAGGCCCTGCCCACCCTCCTCCAGAGGAAGATGGAGAACCCCTGCAGAGACCCAGTGCAGTCCTGACCAAAAGAACTCCAGAATCGACGTCCGGAGGTTGGCCAGGAAACCCGGGGCCGGGACCAGGGTGTTGAGCCGGTACCAGAGCATGGACAGGACTAATTGATTGATTACCAGTGCTCTCCCTCGAAAGGAGAGGCACCGGAGTAGTCCTGTCCATTTCCGGATCCGCTCTATCACCCTGCCCTCTAAACCTTGCCAGTTCTCCGGCGGGGATGGATGCGTGGCAGAAAGGTAAACGCCGAGATAGAGCAGAGGACCCGCGCTCCACCTGATGGCCTGAAGCGCGGGTGGGAGGGAGCTCGCCTGCCACCCGTCCCCTACCACCAGGCCAGAGCTCTTGACCCAGTTGACCCGGGCAGAGGAGGCCGCCGAGTAGATCGCCTGGCAAGCCTCCACCCGCACCAAGTCGCCCGGGTCCTGGACCACGAGGAGCACATCGTCGGCGTACGCCGACAGGACCAGCCGCAGCTCCGGCTCTCGGAGCACCAACCCCGTCAACCTCCTGCGGAGGAGACAGAGGAAGGGCTCGATCGCCAGAGCGTACAGCTGGCCCGAGAGGGGGCACCCCTGCCGTACTCCTCGCCCGAAGCTGACCGGCTCGGTCAGGGTCCAGTTGAGCCTGACCAGACACTCTGCGGAGGCGTACAGCACCTGGAGAAAACCCACAAACTGGGGCCCAAAGCCAAACGCTCGCAGAGTGCTCAGGAGGTACCCGTGATCCACCCTGTCGAACGCCTTCTCCTGATCCAGAGACAGGAGGGCGAACGACAGACCATCCCTACACCCAAGCTCCAAGAGATCCCGGACCAGATACAGGTTGTCGAGAATGGTGCGGCCCGGGACGGTGTAGGTCTGGTCTGGGTGGACCACGTCCGCCAGCACGGTCCCAAGCCGCAGCGAGATGGCCTTTGCTACGACTTTATAGTCCGTGCTGAGGAGCGAGACGGGACGCCAATTCCGTAAATCGCGGAGGTCCCCCTTCTTCGGCAATAAGGCGAGCACGGCTCGCCTGCACGAAAGAGGGAGGACCCCACCCTGCAAGGACTCGGCCCAGACGGCGACAAGGTCTGGACCGAGGACGTCCCAGAACACGCGGTAGAACTCCACGGTCAGCCCGTCCAGTCCCGGAGATTTATTAGTCGGCATGCGACGGAGGGCTTCCGAGAACTCGGCCAGAGTGAGAGGCAGCTCTAGCCGGTCTCGGTCGCCCGTGCTGACCGTAGGGAGTTCGTCCCAGAGCACTTTGCAAGCGTTAGGATCGGTCAGATCCGGGGAGAAAAGGCTCGCGTAGAAGGCCTTGGCCCTCCCGCACATCTCCACCGGATCCGTGAGGGGGGTGCCATCTTCTGCGAGGAGGCAGGTGACGTGTTTCTTAGCCCCCCTCTTTTTCTCCAGGGCGTAGAAGAAGCGGGAGCCGCGATCCATCTCCCGAAGGAGACGGATGCGGGATCGAACGAAGGCGCCCCGGGCCCGATGATCTTCCAGTTCCCGGAGCTCCTCCCGCTTCTCCCGGCACGCCCCACAGAGGGATGGATCCTCAGGGCTGGCGGCCAGACGCCTCTCCAGCTCTAAGACCTCCCGTTCCAACTGCTCTATCGTCGCATCCCTCCGTCGGCTGGCGCCCCGGGTGTAATCACGGCAGAAGAGCCGGGCGCGTACCTTCCCTAGATCCCACCATCGCCGCGCCGAGGGAAAAGCGTGCCGCTGCCCTCGCCAGGCCAGCCAGAACTCCCGGAAGGACGCCACGAAACCCACATCCTCCAGCAAACTGTTATTAAAATGCCAATAGGCCGGCCCCGGCCTCTCCGCGCAGAGAGAGGCCGTCACGGTAGCGAGATGATGATCAGAGAACGGGGCCAGCCGGACGCTGGAGGAGTGGGCCCGCGAAAGGTGAAAACGTGATAAATAGATGCGGTCCAACCGGGAGTGGTGCGACCGATGGGCCTCCACCCGGACAAAGGTGAAGGTCGAGTTGTCACCCGGATGGTGGTCGCGCCAGACGTCCACCAGGGAGTGATGTTCGACAATCTCCCTGAGGACGTCCGCGGCGGCCGGGCACTGCTCGATCCCCGAGCGGTCCCGTTTTTCAAGGGTGTTGTTAAAGTCCCCGCCCAGGACCAGGCACTCGCGAGGATCCAAGGTGCCGAGGAAGGTGGACGCCTGCTGATAAAAACGAAGTTGTTCCGGGCCCGGTGTCGGGGCATAGATGTTGATGAGATTGACCACGAGCCCCTCCATACGGACCCGTAGGTGCAGCAGGCGGCCCGGCACAGCCTCGGCAACCCCCAGCACCTCAGGCCGTAGGTCGGGGGAGAACAAGGTCGCCACTCCAGCCTGGCGAACAGAGAGATGGCTGAAGTAGACTCTGTCCCCCCATTCCAGCCGCCAGCTGTCTTCAGCGGCTGGATCCGTATGGGTCTCCTGCAGGAACACTACAGAGTACCCCCCCTCCCGAAGGAAGGAGAGCACCTGGTTCCTGCGGAGACCCATCCTACAGCCCCGGGTGTTTAATGTTGCGAAGAGGAGAGATGCCATGAGGAGGGCTGGGGGGGATCCTTGCTGGCAGACTCACTCACGGCCCCCATCGGGCCGCGTAACAATCCGTGACCCACCCCGTAGCTGAGTAGTGAGTCACGGAAAAGGCGGACCCGTTGGTAGGCCGTGGCGGCCTGCTTCCCAGTCCCTTTACCCTCCCCCATGAGGGCCCTCGCAGCCTGGAGGATTTGGTGGAAATCCCCCCATCGCTGGAGAGCGAGCTGTACTTTGTTGCGGGAGCCCCGGACGTCTTCCAGGAACTCCCGCAGCTCCTCTCGCAGCGTATGGGGGGCCGGTGTTACTGGCTCCTGGCTATCGAAAGAAGGGGCCCCTGACACAGCCCTATGGCCCACCGAAACAGACAGGCAAGGGGCGGACCCTCGACGCAGCTCCCGCTGGGCCGGCACCTTAGGGCCCAACCCAAAATTCGGCTTAGTTGGGGGAGGTGGTGGAGGGAGAAGAGCAGACTCTGGTGGTTCGGGATGAGGAAAGACTGGAGCCGCTCCCTGGGGGTCATCCTCTGTTAAGGGGAGGGAGACAGCCCCAGGGGCGGCAGTGTCACCAAGGGAGGTGTAGGAGATTGGGACGGCATCAGGGGCAGGGCAGGGATCAGAAGTAGGGGCAGGGAAAGGGACATGAGCAGGGCCGGGCTGAGGAACGGGTAGAGGATCGTGAGCCGCAGGAGCTGGGCCACTGGGAGGTGGCCTCTCTTGGTGTGGCTGAGGGATCTGGGAATTGGGAAGGGGACCCCCCACGATGCCGGGCTCTGGTATGATGGCTCGTGTTACAGCCACGGCATCGGGAGGTGGACAGACATTTGCGGGGTCCCCGCCTGGGAAGGAGAACCGTTGTCCCACCCTATTGAGGGGTACCCCCTGGGGTTCGGGTCCCGGCCGCAGGGCACCGGCCGTCGCTTCAGGAGGCTTGGCGGCCGTCAGCGAGGTGTCACTTGCGACCGGGCAGGTGGAAGAGCCCAGGGGATCCTCGGAGGTGGGAGCGGAACCGACGGTCAAGGGGAGGGAGCATGGGGAGAGGGGGGAAAGGGGCACCGGGGTGAGGTCATTGACATCGAGGCCTGCTGGTAAAGGGTCGTCCTCCCCCTGGGTGATCGGGGTCAGACCCAGGGCCTCGATCTCCTCGTAGATAGAGGGCAGGTCACCTTCTGCCACCCCGGGGTTCTCTCCGCCGGCACCTGAAGCGATGCTCGGGTCAGGGCGCGCAGGGTCGACAAAGGGGGCAGAAGGGGCTCCTTCGGGGGCTTCCGAGGGAGGGGCGGTAATACCTTCCGGTGCTGCCACGTCTTTCCCAGCCGGTTCTGGCGGACAAAAGCCGCTCGGGGGCAAAGCGGAAGGTTCGGCATCAGTGCCCCCCTTCCTGGTCTTCCGGGGGGCTTCCGCATCGGTGGAAAGGAGCGGGGCTCGAGCCTTCCGCTTGCCCCGCTTCCCCTGTACTAAGGCCCAGTCCTCCATGGCTTCAGCTGGGGGCTGGCTAGTAAGGGTCGGGTCAAGGGGGAGGGGCGATTTCTTAGGGACTCGGGGAGGTAGTGGTGGGGCAGCATAAGGGAGGGAAAAATCTCTCTGGGGCTGGCCCTCTCCCACACCCGGCGGTATCCCTGCCTCACCCTCCTCCACAGGCCTCAGCAGACTGTTCGCAGCGGGCCTCTCCCACTCTTCTGGGCACACTGGGGGAGGTACTCCCAGGGCCCGAGTGGGAGCAGCGGTGGACTGGGAAGGAGGAGGGGCGGCTCTGGGCACCGGGCATTCAGGGGCGCCGGCGATGACAGGGCCGACGCCCTGCCGGGGCTCGGGGGTCTCGGATGCTCCTCCTTGCCGGGCCAAGGGACAGTCCCTCCGGACGTGTCCCATCACCCGGCAGAGGTAGCACCGAGCCTCCCCCGTGGAATAATATACCCGGTAACGGGCCCCGTGATAGGGGACCATAAAGGACCCCTCGAGCGCCTCCCCATCACGTGCAGCCGGCGGCATTTGGAGCTGCACCTGCTGGCGGAACGAGAGGATGTGACGGAGGGCGGGGTCTTTGCAGCCCAGTGGGAGAGGGCTGATTACAGACATGGGTCTCCCCAGGGCGGAGAGGGCAGGTAACAGGGCGGCATTGGGGAGAAAGGGAGGGACGGAAGTGAGGACTAGGCGGACGCCTAAATCCTCCAGCGGCTCCAATGGGACGAACACGCCCCCCACCGCCAGGCCCTTCTCCACCGCCTCTTGGGCCGCGGCCTCCGATGCGAGGAAGAAGACTACCTTCCCGTACATTTTGGAGGCCGCTACGATGGCTGTGGGCCCCACCACCCTCGCCAACGCCCGCACATAGGTTTCTACGTGGGGCGAGGCGGGTACCAGGAGGCAACGGATGCCATGCCTCCTGGTCAAGGTGGGAAAGGGGCCCCGGCCGCTATAGATGGTAGCTGAGGCGGTGGGCGGGTTAGGTGACATTGCGGCAGGTGGGGGGGTTGCCGCCACCTGGGCGTATGCTCTGGGGGCTGGGGGTGGGACACCCGCAGAGCTGGTAGAGGGAACAGCAGGGAAGGATGCCGTGGCAGTAGTGGCTGCCTCTGCCATGGAGGGCTTGGCCTTTGTCGCGGGGCCCTTACCCTTCTTTTTACCCTGGCCCTTCCTGCCGGCTGGGGGGGCTCCCCCAGGATCATGGGGGGCGAGGGACGTGGCAGCAGCGGAGGTCTTTTCAGTGTGCGCCGCTGCTGGTGCTCCAGCGGGGGCGAGAGCAGGTGGTTCAGCAGCGGCGGTTAAGGTAGAGGCTTGGGAGGGTGATGGGGGAACAGGCAGAGGAGGGGAGGCCGTGCCGTCTGGAGGGGCTTCTCCCTCCATATCGCCCGCCATGATGAGCAGGGGAGGAAGGGAAAAACTCTTGAGGGGGGGGTGGGGAGAGGAATTGGGGGTGACCACTCCTCCCTGCTAGGCTGCAGGCAGTTGAGGAGGGCACAAAAGTGGGGACAGGGTTCAGGGTTGTCTCGGACTAGTGCGGGGATAGGGCTCAGTCACCAACTCAAGCTGGGAAATCCGGCTCCTCTTGTTGCACTAGGGGAGGGGATGATATAACAGCATGGGGGTGCAGTGAGATAGGGTCAAAATTAAACAGGGGAGGGGCACAAGCGCATGGGAGGGGGCATGGGTTCACAAAAGCGGGGGGCTAATCAGGGCAAGCGGAGCTTCAGGGGGAGGGAGACAACCAACTGGGAATGGGGCAGAAAACCAAGGGACTAGTTTCAGGGCTAGGGCGGGGCAAACAAACAAGGCTGCAGAGGGAGAGGGGCGGGGTGGGCAAAACTGAAACTAGCAAGAGGCTGGGACCATAAAAAAGGAGAGGGGCCCAGATAGCTGCAAGGGGAAATGGGGCAGGTGGCAAGGGACAAAGCAAGGGGCGTGCTGATGGAGGGGGAGGGTCAGTCCAAGGGGAATGGGGAGGGGCACGTGCACCCACGTGCGCTTGTGCAAAGTCAATTGTTGGGCTGGCTGCTGCTTCAGGCCCAAAAGGTGGAAACAGGCTTGGCTAGCCAGGCAAGCGGCTGAGTCCAGGGGCAGGAACCAGGACAGACGGTGAGCAGGCAGCAGAGGTGGTGGTGGTGGAGGAGGGGGCAGCGGTGGTGGTGGGGGTTGGAGGGGCACAGATGAACCAGGGGGCAGGCTCTACGCCACACCCCCTGTGCCCCTACAAACACAGTCAATACCCCCACCACTAGAGTACAGTTCGAAAAATTACTCAGTTCTTGGAGTCCCCCTCCACGGTGGTCTGCAGAGTCTCCGCCGACTGTCTTCCGGGTCTCCCTCCTCTGGGTACCAGCAGCTTCCTGGCAGCGAACAGGACAGCAGCAGCAGCTCCAGCAACTCCAGGCGGTGGTCCGGTGGTCAGGCAGGACCCCTCACAGATGGTGGTGGTGGTGGTGGTGGTCACAGCAGCGGCTGGAGCAGGGGTCCCTCACACCCCTCCTCTGGGGAGAGGGCCAGCAGGCCCCCTCCCCCCCCCAAGGGGTTGCTTCAGCAGCAGGAGTAGCAGCAACCAAGGTGTTAAGGGGGGAGGGGTTCAGCTGCCAGGCAGCCAGCAACCAGAGAGTAGAGTAATGGGAGGGGTGCCTGGCCTAGCCAGGGGAGAAGCTGGAGCAGCAGTAGCAGCAAACAGGAGCTGGGAGGGCCCAGGGCCTAGCAGCAGCCCCAGCAAGATGAGCAGGAGCAGCAGTCCTCTACCTCCTTCCCGGCCAGAGGGCTATAGGGAAGTGGTAAGGAACCAGTATGTTCGCCCCAGGCTAAACAAATCCCTGATACCTTATGGCAGTTGCTGCAGATTAATCAAGACACCTGGGGCCAATTAAGAACTTTCCAAAAGGCAGGGAGGTTAATTGAGACACCTGCAGCCAATCAGGGGCTGGCTGAAACTAGTCAAAAGCCTCCCAGTGAGTCGCGCATGTCAGGAGCTGTGGAAGGAGGTTGCGTGTGAGGAGCTGGGAGCAAGAGGCACTAGATGCTGAGAGTAAGAGGACGTACTGCTGGAAGATCCTGTGGTGAGGATAAAGAAGGTGTTGGGAGGAGTCCATGGGGAAGTAGCCCAGGGAGTTGTAGCTGTTGTGCAGTTGTTCCAGGAGGCACTCTAAACAGCTGCAATCCACAGGGCCCTGGGCTGGAACCCGGAGTAGAGGGTGGGCCTGGGTTCCCCCCAAAACTCCCAACTCCTGATCAGACACAGGAGGTGTTAACCTGGACTGTGGATTCTACTAGAGGGGAAGATCTCTGAGGCAAACAGAATCCGCCAATAAGCGCAGGACCCACCGAGGTAGAGGAGGAACTTTGTCACAATACTCAGTATTCTTTAATGATAATACCCTATCAATATAAATTGGGGATGTCCACAATTCTTTTCTTACAGGACATTCTTTGCAACCAGAGCATTTTACTTGCCATAAACCACAAAGCTCCATGATTCTGGCAAAGAACCTGGTAATGTCACAGGTAGAGCTGTGTGAATAAGTGAGTTTTTGGGCAGTGGCCAAACTGAAAAAAAAAATCTGAAAAAGGTTGTTTAAGGTCAAACCAAAGCGAACCTTGTTTTTTGTTTCTCAATAAAAAAAATTGTTTTGGTCAACCCCAAATGAAATGTGTTATTTTGGGGTGTTTAACCCTATTTAAAAATTAAGTGTGGGCAAGTTTCAAAATGAAATGAAAATGTTTGGTTTTAAAAGTATCAAAAATGAAACATTTGGGTTCTTTCCCCCAAAATGAAAAAAGAAAATGAAATGACTGAAATTATAAGCCAAATTGAACATGAATTTACTCAATTTCAGTCAACCCAAAATTATATTTTTCAATGAATACAACATTTGTCCAAAAAAAAAATCTCACCCAACTGTAGTCACAGGTTTCATTGTACAAGAAGGACAGAACTAACAGGACAAATCTCAGCATTGTCTGAGAAGCTTTTCCATCAGTAAATTATAGACTTAATCATGGAAAGGACTATGTAAGCTGCAACACCACGAGTCTTGGCTGCTTGAAAGGAATTGGATGATTAAAAGCAGCACTTTACTGAGTTCTCTATCTTCAGTGGCTCTGATGCATCTGCTGGAATCAGAATCCTCCTGTGTGGAAAGTGGTTTGATGAATATGGAGATAGTGAATCTTGGGAGCTGAGGAGAACATGACTGACTGTCATAGCAGTATTTGGTCTGGTACAGGTTCTTAAGTGGCCCTGTTGAAGGCTCTCTCCCTCTCTGGATTGGACCAGTGAGGATCAATGATCATCTCCAGACATTCTGGTATAAGAAGACAGCTTTGCAATTCTATCTTTGCATAATTTTAAGAGAGTCCTGAGCTAGGGCAATTTGGGAGACAGGGTCTGCTACTTTTAAACAGAGCTCCACCAGCTCATCAACTTTGTCCTGTTGGAACAGGCAATTCAAGTAATTGGAGTTGGACTGGTCCGACATTATTCTTGAGAGTTTCCAGTCTTCCACTGATGATAGGCTGAGTGTTCAGAAGTGTCTGGTTGGGATTTTCTCTTCCTAGAATCTTCTCCATTCTTGAGACAGTTTGGACAGACAGAGGGAAGAGTTGTAGGATCTTCTGGAAGTAATGTGAGATGTTTGTCTTCTATGGGAGCCTGGGGATGATGGACGGAGGAACCTTATCTGAATTAACTAGAGAACAAGCTAGTTTTCAGGGCTGTGTGAAAATTGGGGCTGCGGGCTGCCTCTCATTGTGAACCCCTAGATGATCCTGAAAAGAGCAGTTGAGCAGCAGGTGATGAGACTTAGAATGAGATAAGGAGTGGGCACAGTGGCTTTTGCCCTCTCTGGTACATTTGGACAAAAAGAGCCTGACACAGAAGCAGTCAGGGTGTGGGGTAGGGCGTGGCTGCACACCTTGAATAACTTTTGTTCTTCTCACTGATATAGTACTTGAGATACGGTCATTCATACAGATAATAAGAATATCCTGAGTTGTTATTTCTATTTCTATTTTTTTTTAATCCTCATGTTTCAGGGCTTAAGCCAATAGCTGTTAGAGCTCAGGATGAGATCTACTATGAATAGCAGATCAACCCACATTTGCCTACTACAGAGTTCTTACCAGATGCTTCAGAGCAAGATGTGTTAGCCACTGTCAGAAACATGATACTGGACTAGATGGACCTCTGGTCTGATCCAGTCTGGAAATTTGTATAATACTTGGCTACGGAAGCCTACTTCATTCTTATGGCGGGGAAAGCGTGAGAAATTGGCTATTGGTATCTGCAAAGACAGATGCTGCTTCAGAAGATAGGCCATAAAGCCCTGCAGACAAACATACTGGAGGACTGGAGGAAAAGAAAAGGCCAAGAAACGTGAATGGGAAAGAGGGCTACCCAATGGAACCTGTCTGCCTTACAGAGGCAGAAGGCTAGGTTCTAAATGAGGGTAAATATATGCGTGTGTGCCAGCAGGGGGAGCTAGCCAGTGACCCAAGGTGAAACAAACCCAAGAGGATTCTCCACTTCCAAGTCCTGGAATCAAGATCAGGGATCCATTGTGTTCGGTGTTATTGAGACACAAATCTGCTTAAGAAATTAACCTTTTCAACTTAAATATCTGAAAGAAACGTCTTAAATTAAATTTTGGAAAAATGATGTAAGGATCTTCAAACAACTGTAGACCGTTCCATACATCCGCATATTTTACGATATCTGAAACAAAAGTGATATATTAACAAAATTCTGCAATACCTTTCCCCACACTGACAGACTGGTTTGCACAAACAGGAAAAAACCCACAGAGTTTTTGAAACTCTAAAGGATGGAGATCTGAAAAGTACTTTGATTTTTTCCCTCCTTTCTTTGAAGTTTTTGGCAATGATTGGGTGGCCAACTCAGACTGATGCATGACGACTTTGACCTGACTCTGAGGCTCTAGATAGACATCTTTTTTCTGCAGCCCTTTGGCATAGCTTTATGAAAAGTTATGCTCTTCAGTATTTAATTTATCATCCACAGTTAGATATCTAGGAAACCCCTTGCAGAACCCCTTTCTATTTAATATCTACAGATTTCCTCTGCAGTGAGTCACTTCCTAAGCAAGTCTGAATTTTGCTGATATTGAAGCTGGCTTTAGCTTGTTAAAACAGTTGAAGTGCCTTGCCTGGAGTATCATAGTTGTAAAAGTAATCACATCAAGTTTGTTAAAATATTTATTAACTGCTTACTGATAATGGCTGGGCTGGAGGCATGATAGAGATTCAATATCTAAATATCTTGCTTGTTTAACCCCTGATCTTGCAAGTGGTGGAGCATGGGAACCCCTCTGCTTGTTCACAGATCTTCATTGACATCAGTGGGACTCTGCAACGGTGCAGGAACCCATTGCAGTCATTTGTGGGACTGGAATCCTCTACCACTCCAGGATTGCCCCCAATGATCATTTGTTGGTTGTCTGTTTAGTCTACTTTGAGTAGTTGCAAACCAGAGCTGGCTGGAAAATGGAAATCCCTTCCAGCAAAACATTTTACTTTTTAAAATAATAATAATAATCCCAAATCACGACAAGAAGTCAAAACACGAAATTGTTCTCAGAAAGGGATTTCCAGAAAAATTCAATATTCAGAAAACCAAAACCAGATTTTTTCCACTTTCCAGCTGCCTGCCTGGAAGGCTCGTCTCAGTTTCACTCTCTCTCCTGCAGGAAAATTTCAATTTAGCAAAAGTGGCATTTTTGTCAGAAAATCATTCTTATGGAAAATTCCCAACCATCTCTACCTTCTTTTGGAAGACTGCGCTACAATCTAATAGTTACTATAAGAAAAGAAGTTTTTCCTTTTTCCTCCTTTTAGATTATTCTAGTTGCAACTTCCTAAATAATTCCACTTCCTTCTTGGTATTCACCCTCTTCAAATACCTGTACCTAATTATGGCCTTGATATGTCTTAGTTATAGCTTCTGTGTATCATATATATTTTGTTTCATCTCACAGGTCCCCGAGTCTTTCTTTTTTCCTCCAGAACTCTAGTATGCTTTTTTTAAAGGATAAACAGAATTGTTGACAGTACATTTTCTCCCATAAGTATTAAAAAAGAGAATGGTAGATATAAAGACTAAGGGGGGTATAGAAGCAATGGGGCAGTATAGGTAATGAATTTCAGTAAGTAAACATACTGTTGAGATTTTCAAATAGGAATTACTTAACTGGGAGACTTTGGAAATCTAAACCAATGTTATTATTAAAGCTATATCAGTTATTTCTAAAATCTATTCACCCCTCTTGGTCCAGCATTTCTCCAGTAGTTCAATTCTTTACTATACACTGTAAGTTGGTCCATTATTTTAATGGAACCTTATTTCTTTAGATAGCATTTTTGTGATCATACCTTTCTACACGGCAGTCACAACAATTTAAAACAGATATCAATATTTGTTTAATTTCAGCTAATGAGGATATTTTCCTGACGACGACAACAACAACAACAGGAATTTGGGGATGCGAAAAGGAACACTCACCACCAGTGCTGCCCCAGGGTTAGGCAGGCGTGTGGCAGTTTGGGGAATGCCTGGGAGGAAGTCATTCTTACGACCACTTCGCCCTGTGGTATTCTGTCCTTTCAGGGACTCAGCCCAATATAAAGAAACCAATAAAAAGCAGGTTTTCGGGGTAAGCAATAAATTCAGGTTTCCCCACCTTGTATTTTCAGAGTTTTCCCCAAGTAGGTTCCCCACAATGGGATAGGTTTCTGGTTGATATGGGAGCTCAGGCCCACCCTCTCCACCAGGCTCCAACGGTAGGCAGCTAAGTCCTGCACCCTCAGGTGCTATGCAGCTGCCTCCCTGGATCACTTCCTACCAGATCCCTTTCTTCCCACAGAGCAAAGTCAATAACTGAACACAAAGATAAAGTCTGTTACCTTCAGAGAGTTGCAGGTCCCTTCTTTACAGGCTTGGTCAGATGACTATAGACAGGCCTCTGGCAACAAGAGCTCCTGTGGTGTTCCTTTCCAGGAGTACAGATCAGCTCACCTCCACCTTCTGCCGGCCAGTGAGCTACTCAGCTCCCCTTTTAGAGCTCCTCCTTCAGCCTGAGCAGGCTTTGCAGGGGCAGTGGGATGGGGTGGCCTGATCCCAAACCATCTCCCTAACCCCTTCCTCTCAAGAATGTTTTTGTACACCCCATCACAGGAAAATAGACTTCTTGTAGTAGTTCTTGCATTTATTTTAAATATTTACTCAGGAGCCCTTCAATTTAGGACAGTGTCAGAAAACTGGAAGTATTCCCCATACCATGGCAATCCCTCAGCATTTAAACACTTATCCTAATTCTCCACTTGTTTCTTTCCATGAGAAGGAACTTGTGTTCTAGTGCCCGACTTTACACCATGGGAGTCAATGGAAGTTTTGCCATTCAGTAAGAATAGGGCTGGAATCTAAGGGCAGATTTTGAAATATATTTAAATGTCTATAAAAATATAGATAGGCACCCAGTAGGATTTCAAAAGTGCCAAGACACCAGACCTAGGTGCTTTTGTAAAGTAAAGTTGGTTGGGAATTTTCTGATGAAACCTTTTTGTCAAAATGGAAACTTGTTGGAGAATGCACCTGGTTTGACTAAGTTTTAGTCAGAAAATGTTTCTCAATGGAATTTCTGGTCAGAGAGAGGGAAAGACTCTAGAGTAGCCAATAGGCAGGGCTGTGTGGGAGACTTAGGTTATAATCCACACCCAGGTCTCAAACCCAGGTTTCCTACTAGCCAGCTGAGTGCCCTGCCCACCAGGCTATTGGTTGTTCTGGGGGGAGGGCTCACTTTCATCCCCTTGAAAAATGAAAAATATTTCTGAACTGACTAAAATTTTCATGGGATGGTGGATGGCTCTGGGGGGACTGAGAGTCACTTTGTTACCCCCTACCTACAGCTTGAGGGAGACTTACTTGTACTTAACTAGGTATCAGCTCCCTGTGCCCATGTCTGTGCTGTGCCGGTCCTTATTTGATTTGCAGGTTAATAATAGGTATACCCTAGTCCCCAAGTTCTTTTGAAGCATTGCCCTCTTGTGTCCAGCTCCTTATCCACTAAACACTCACAGAATTAATAAGTCCACTATCCACCAGGGAACAATGTACATACCAGCTTGTGTTATTCAACTCAGGATCAACCCCTTGCTTAATATCACAGCACTTAGATAGATGTATAGTGAAAAAAGGATAAGCTTTCTACCGAAGATTCAAGATTCAAGTGATAGTGAGTAAGGATAATGGAAACAAAAGGTAACATAAAACAAAATCATAATACACTTTCTAGATACTAAATGTAACTTAACAGGCTAATGTCCTGTCTAATGAAGTTTATCTCACCCAAAGCCTTTTGCAGCATCCTCCACCGAGATAAGCAGAGATCCCGTTTTCTTGAATTTAAATGCACTGCCTATTTTCTTCCTAGGTGCATGATGAGGGGGTGTCTTTTTTGCATTCTACTTATATCCCCAAAGTTCATTGTCTATGCTCAGAGACAGTAAACTCCCACTGCTTGTTTTTCCTGTGTTTTTTTCCCTGTTGACTACATCTCCTTGATAACTTCATATGTAAATGGGCATCCATTGTGTTAGCTTTCAATGCTTAATTAACATCTGGCAGAGAAACAGGTGAATTCATATATTTTATCTGACAGAAAACCTGCATCTCCACCTCTACTGTGATACAGAATTTGAGAACATATTTTCAGTATATATATACACATAACTTCTTACATAGTATTTGTGTGTGTATATATGTCACAATGATATCAATGATCATTGCGACCCTGGCTTTCATTTAAAACCTTACTTGACATTCTTTGGTGAATCAGAATCTATATATCAGAATCAGGATGTTCTTGCAACCTCCTTGCTAGTTGGTATTAAGGGGTTTTCGGGTCACAGGTGGGAAAACTGTTTCCCACCCAGCTCTAATGTAAAACCCACTAAGTATCTATCTACATCTTTAGCTACCTGGATATCTTTAAAAATCTGGCCCATAGTGACTAGCATTATATCCTACCAATTCTCTAGAGAGATATCCTGGATATTTCCCTTTCACAACCTTGTATCACATTGCCAATATTTCCCCAAAATGCTATGGACAAAAGTAAAAAAACTTTTTAGAACAAGGAAGGTGCTATTATCTTGTAATTGCCGTTTATATACCTCTTTTTGGGGAGCTAAGTCATCTCTAGATCACAAGATTTTGCAAATAACTAAAAGAAGATACCAAAGTCCTGGGTTTATACCTTATAATACTCTTACCATTGTGTGAAAGGTTTTAGTTCTATTTTGTCAAATACATTTTCCATATTTTAACCAGTTCTGTCCTGTTCCCCTTGTATCTTTTAAGAAATCAGATGTAGACATCTGGGACATTAGAAATAGTAGACAGGTTGAAAATTCCCATGAAATTCAGGTGCTTGATCGTATGCTCTTTCAAGTCAATGACAAAACTCCCATTGACTTTAATGGTGCGGGATCAGGACCTACGTTCCCAGAACTGAATGCTGTATTATCAATTCAGCCTCAGCAGAGCTTTGTTGAGAGAAACGATCACCTTTCTGCTCCATGGTTGAATACCTTTTTGTACATACCTCAGAGTGGCACCGGCTATTTTTTTCTGCCATACAAGTTGGCAGACTTTTATGTAATTTGCTGTTGTTATCATGTGGGTCTGCCAATTTTGTTTCCCATTAAATTTATTTCTCCTTCCCCCCCCCCCATATTTAATTAACTGACATTTCAAATCTCATTTTGTTACTTTCTGTCCTATTTCTGAGCTCTCCGTGTCCCTTTGTGTTATTTCACTGCCCTCACTAATGCTTCAAACACCTCCCAGTTAAGTATAATCTGGGAATTTAATTAGTGTACTGTTTATTCTTCCTTCGAGATAATTAATGAAGATGTTAAATAATTTGGGTTCTAACACAGATTTCTGTGATACCCCATGAGAGACCTCCCTTGCAACTCAATATACTGTTGAGTATTATTAGTCGTTCTTTGTGGCCCTTCTGGTGGTTTTCATTTCATGTGACAGTGTTTATATCCAAGCTGATATGAATTAATTGGGCAGGTAAGAGTTTGAGCCAATATATCAAATGTTTTATTAAAATCCAGGATGGAGTAAACTGATTATCCCAACATTAATTAATCTATAAAAAAGTGATTCAAAACAATGAAGTGATAATTGGTTGGAGAACAGTAACCTTTAGAATGACATTGTTTAATTATGTAAGGACACAAAAGTAAAGTTTTGCTAAGTCTATGTTCTTTTGAAAACTCTGTCACCACTCAGCAGAACCAAATTTAAACATACTAGATCACGTCTTTAATCCTGACAATACTTAGCACCCCAAAATATTCCTAATTTAACTGCATATGAATCTTTAGAGAATGACATGATGTCTTCTTCTGCTCTAGTGTTATTCATAGTGCTAGTGTCTGATTATGTTTTTTTGGAGGAAAGGGCTACACAAGAGGAAATAGAGTCTTAAAGTTAACAGCAGATACAGTCTTTGTGGCTCTCACCATCACACAACTTCAGCAGCTTTTAGAAGAATGTATAGATTAAAAAGTCTTTTATATAGTTTCTTGTACACACAATTTCAGGTGACATATGATTCATTAAGTAATCATGTTTTCTACCTGTTGTGACCACAATTAAGACAAATGCTTTTAGTCAAAATAATTTCTTGCTAGGCGTGTCTTGTGCAACACGACAATGGTGTAAATTCAAAATGATGTCTGATTATACCACTAGATGGAGCTATCTGTTTGCTATTAATCCACCCTGTTGGAAACCCAAATAATTTTTCACTTAAACCAGGCCATTACTTGTTACATTTGAGATATCAAAAAACAAAAAGGAAAAATAGGGGTGGGGAAAAAAAAACTAATGTAAAGATTTAAACTCCAATGCAGCAATGTCCACATTGAACTGGAGTGAACAGCTACCGTGTGCATTTATATAAAATGAGAACTTTTTCCACTGATAATTCATTAGGCCTATTTGGAGTTTAAAGCCAGCAGAGACTTTCCTAGCCTACAAACAAAACACAACACATTAATGTCCCGCTGATTCACTAGCACGGCATGGACAGTGCTTCTTTTCCATCATTCCCCCACAGCTGGCAGATACCTCAGCAAGGAATTTTGAGTGATAGTAAAGTGCTCTCCTCTGCTCTGGTGACTTTTTTATATAGCTGATCCTTTGATCTTCACAGCAAGTGTAGTTCTTTACTGCAGCTATCACTTCTGGCAATATATATTATCACCTCCATCATGCAGGTAACCATAGGTACTTGCAGGGGCAGCACTTTTGTATAATTTTTGGTGCCCATAACAGGTCTAAGTACTGCCCCTCAACACCTGCCTTGTAAGCCGATATATATATATTTTTAAAATTATGTAAAGATGTGAGGGCTGTGGGGTGGGGCTGGTGATTAGGGGTTTGGGGTGTGGGAGGGGCTCAGGCAGAAGGTTGGGGTGCAGTGTGCAGGGGTGAAGGCTGTGGGGTGGGGCTGGGGATGAGGGGGTTCACGATGCTGGAGGGGGCTCAGGGCTGAGGCAGAGGATTGGGGTGTGTGGGGGGGGTGAGGGCTATGGCGGGGGGTTTGGGCTCTGGGGTGGGGCTGGGGATGAGGAGTTTGGGGTGCAGGCAGGCTGTCCCAAAGCTGGGGCCAGAGAGGACTCCCCCCCCCAGCCCTCTCCCCCTAGCATCAATGAGCTCCGGGGGAAGGGTCCCTTCAATAGACCCCAACTCCTGGTCTCAGATCACCAATTCTATCCCACAATGGCCCCTCTACCTTTGAAAAGCCTGCTAGGCTGACAGGAGGCCTTTTTTCTGATGGGCACCGAAGTAACACTGAATTCCAATTTCATAAGTCTCAAGGATAAACATCCCAGAATGTGTAAGATTTGAAATCAGCTGCAATTGGAACCCAGCACAGAGGTATGTTTCATTGCTACTGGGGTCTGGTGTTTGGATTTAAAATGTGTGGGAAAGAGGTATGAGGAAGAGAATGCTGGAAGAAAGACAACAGCTGGGGCCCATTCAGCTGCAGGGAATAAGAGGACTTGGTTTTTGCAATCCATCTTAGTCCATCCATACGGTACAACACCTAACTGAAGAACACTTAGTAATAGGCTAAGGATAGATTTGAACACTTGGCTTCCTTTTTACTGAACATACACAGAAAACAAGCATTATATCTGAGCCTGGGGCAATGCCTCCTAAGCTGATCTTCATGCACAATCTGAAAAGAAGAAACCAAATAACAATAAAAAATATTCCATCGCCTGTTTAATGCACAACACCATATTTATGTGCACTCTTTTTAAGTTCCTAGAAATGTATGGAGGCAGCATGTAGCACAACATACCTAGATATCATTTTTACTATCATAGTTCAAGAGTGTTCTTACTAGTACTGCAAATGCTTGAGAAGTTTCATTTCCTGTGTTTCTGTATAAACAAAAAGATGATACAAATATTTATGAACAAAACCCTCCACAGTGTTCTATGGCTACAGCTCTGAACACTCCAAGGCTTGGTTGCTATGGAAGTCAACAAGTCACCACGGGAATAGACTACTGGCTCTAACTACACCCATTCATACACTAATTTGGAACATCAAGATATGCTTCCTTTCAGGCGTACACATGGACGATAACCAACCTAGCTCTCAGAAGACCTCAACAGGACAAGTTCGAAGAAAACATTACTGTTTCTGAGTTTGATTCAGGGGGGTCAGGGAGGTTTGAAAGTCAGGAAAGTGACATTTAAAGTTTCACAAACAATCTGAATCCTAACTTTGTATCCTCTCTGTCCTGTTCACCTAACCGGACATTCATGATGAAAATTACTAAGTATTAAAACAACTTTAAAAGCTTTTCACATAAGTGAAATTAATGACATATTGAAATTATAATGTAGTCTATGCACAACTCAGCTTGTGTAGAATGATTAGATTAATTTCCCATAGTTTGGGCAGGGTGGATGAAGTAAAGATACATATAAAACTGGTTTCTGGAGAGCTGGATTTAAGAATTATATGAGGTGCACACAATAAGGTTTCTAGATTATAGGGTGGCTGAAGGAGAACAGATTACACAGAGTGATTAATTTCACCAAGGAGGTTGTTTTTACAGGGTATATGGAGAAGAGGAGAGAATGGTGTGGTTTGCCATCAGCTAGAGTTGGGTCTGAGGGTAATATGAACTAGGTATGAAATTGTTCTTATTTCTGTACGGGAAATGAAGATGAAGTATGATAGTTGGCATTAAGAGGTAGAAAGGCAGAGTCTGGGTGTTAATATAAGATTAGAGTTAAGGTTGCTTGTGAAATCATTACTGAGTTGTCTGGCTTTCAAATATTTATTATTGTTATAAGTAAAATGATCAAATGTTTTAAATTAACTATGTATTTATTTAAGGCCTTTACTCGATCTATTTACCTACATTTTTGTCTGGAATTGCCTTTCTTTTTGTTTGTTTTTTCTAGAGAAAACTATCAATAGATGAAAACCAAGAGGCTGCAAATGCTTTTAAAGCAACTAGTTCTGCTAGTGGAACTTATAGATTTTTCATGGTCTTCATGAAAGGAAGGCAGGAGAATATGGTTCTTGTGTTCTGGTACTGACAGAGTTACAGCAGGTGCAGAGTGAATTGGGAGGTAGTGCCTGGGATCTGGCACTAAGGGGGTTACAGCCTTGGGGGATGGAGAAGGGAAATGTGAAGAGATAGTGGTAGAGTGGGATAATGGTACTTTCACTATGGCAATGACAGAGTTACATCCGATTGGGGAGGAAGTACGGGTGCCGCCTTCATTTCTGTGTTGAAAGGCTTGTGCCACATGGAAATGAATTGAATGGTGGTGTGATGGTCTGGCAATGAAATCTATGTATTAAATGTAGAGGTGGATCATGGGATCTGCCATTCCTTAGCTTGTCCCAAGGCCATAATTAGTGGAGCAGAGGATCACCTCCCTCTTCCCCATTCAAGCCTTGCAGTTTCTCTGCTTACCTTCCCTTCAAATTTCTCTGCCTCTTTTCTTCACAACCTCATTCCCTTCCTTACTGGGAAGTAGGAGCCCAGGTGCCCATGGTAGAGTTCAGTGATGGCAGCGGCGGCACCATGCCACACAAGTAAACATACATGTAGTAGTGGATTCTAAATCCTGAATTACTTTAGTACTGCTCAAATGGGACAGAGGTAAGTTTATTATGGTGCACACAGCGGTCACAGCTATGTCTTCAGTGAGCACCGTGACGTTTATTTCCCTTTTAAAAACATTTTTAGATATGCTCCGGGCTCAGAATTTTTGCTAAGGAGAAAGATGTATTCCACATGCAATATGTGAACGTTTTGTCGCAGCTTGACCACAGTTTCAGGGGTAGGAAGATTGTGCTGCTGAAAGGTTACAGTGATATGCAAGCTCTCTCTCCTGAGAGACGGGGCAGTTGTTCAGTGATGGGTGTGAGCACTGAATTTCTCCTAGGCCTTGTCAGCATTAGAAAATCACACCAGATTAACTTAATTTGGATCAGACCTTTGTGGGGACATTCTTATTTCAGTTTAGTTTAAAATGGTTCCTAACTAACTTAAACTAAACCAAAATACACTTGGTTGAAACTGAAATGAGCATGTCCACACAGCTTTGTGCACTAGTTTACCTAAATCCATTTAAAATCACACCTTGAGTTAAACTGGTGTAATTTTCTCCTATAGACACGGCCCTAATGACATCACTGGCTAGAAAAGCAGGAATTCCCTAATGAAAGTTCATGGAAACATTGATGATTCAGCGAGCACCTGCTTTTTTCTGGCAGGCAGTCATGTATCTGTGAAGATTCTGCCAGCCTGGAATACCTAGACAGTAGCATGGTATATGCATTGGCAATAATCAATTAAACTATTCACGATAGGGTCTATAAGATAAGATCCCAAATTTGCTGTTCTGCTCAGAGACTGGACTCCTGTAACCAGGCACAATGTTAGCTTCCATATTTATTTGCTTGGTATGTTTTCAGTCTAATTTGCTCAATATACCAGTTTTGATTTTATGAACAAACTACATACTCATCTGGAACTGGACAGTCAAGTTGCATTCTTTCTAACCTGTATATCACCATCAACAAATATTCTGCAGGCCACATTTATTTATTTCCAGGGGTGCCCATACTGTGCCAGACACTTTGGTAAGAGGTCAGATGTTTTCTCAAGATGTCACAGTCCACACTCAGGAGACTGCCATCATTTGTACCGCTGCAATACAATTATTTTAATGTAGAGTTTTGCCTTGCTTCTGGACCTTAGTACAAAATTAAATAGGTATTGCATCACTAGGAACAGAATCCACTTCACTTTTTGAGATGTGTTCACTCTACAGTGCTAACAGCAGGAGGAAAACAGTGAAAACTTACAGTGTCTAAATTTAACAGCTCTCATTTGGAACATACATGAGAACAAAGGCTGTGGATTGATTTGTTTTCTAGGTTTTTTACATAATTAATTCTCAGAGTAGAATTGCACTTAACTCTGGAATCAGTGCTCAAATAAATAAATAAAAATCTTGATTAAGGGCAGACATATTTCTCAGTAGGCTCATTCTGTTAAGACTTTAAGCTGGCAAGAGATTCCCCTCTTTGCTCCTGTACTTGCTAGCAGATTCCTGGAGAGTAACCCATTATAGGTTACAAAAAGAAAAGAGAGAGGTTTTTATTACTGAACGTAAATAGATACAAATGAAAATAACTTTAAATTTTGCAAATACATTGAACCCTCCAGCAACAAGGGAATAGCTTTCAGTGGAATAAAACATTTATGAAAGTGGAGGGAGAGGGGCTTTTTTATTGCTATTACATTAATGTAATGTAACAAGCTTCAAACACTGGAAGTAGGTTAATAGGATTAATGTTTAGTTTTAGGTGATTAACACATACTTGCAGTGCAGACTTCTTTGTGTTGAGTGAGAAAACTGAAATTATGAAGGTTCATCTCAAACGGAGTTTCTCGTCATGGAAATGACTTTTCATAAACCATGTAAGTAGTAAATGGCTATTGAAATCTTGAGCAAGTCAGTGGAGTTTTTCTTTATATTTCAGGGACCAAATTCACCCCGGTGTAACTCCCATTGACTTCATTACATTAGGTTAACACCAGAGATTAAATTGGCCCCAGATGTTAGCATTTAGATCCCAATCCGCAAAGGTATTTAGGTGCCTAAATACCCTTAGGGTATATTTGTATATATCTCTGGGCCTTAGATATTAGATATTATAGTGATTGGCACCATATAAAGACATAAGATACATGAAAGCCTGAAATCTAAAGTATTAGCAAGAGTTTCCTGGTTACTTAACAGGGAAAAATCCAGACACGCTGTGAGTGGGCACAGGTCCCAAGGAAATGTTAGCCAAGTCCTGTTTCAGTTCCATAAATTGGCATGTGATACATGCTAAGGGATAAAATCTGCTTTCTGTGATACAAGTGCAAAACTGAGGTATCACCACTTGACAGTTACACACAGGTAACCAAGAGGAGATTTTGGCCCTTTGTGCAAGTAGATGAGAAAATAGGTGTAGGAGTAAAGTAGTGACACTTGCACCAGTCTGGAATTCAGTTGACACACAAATGGTTGTAACTTGCATCCTGAGGGTGAGAAAGGAAGTGGCGGCAGGAAAACTACTAACAGGAGCCTTTAAAATAAGCAAAGTCTCCACTTTATCTTACACTTCCCTATTAGTTACATTTCCTTCAATGTTCTATCCCCCATTTCTGCACCTATAGCATGTGAGTAACACTCATTTTGCTTCATTTTAAAATAGCCATTACTGCAGTTACTACTAAGAGGGGCTTAGCCCTCTGGATCATACCAATCATTTCCTCATCTATTGTCTCCCGCCTGTGTGTTGAAGACCTCCTCAGTGTGACAGAATCCACAGTAACTGCATGTAACAGAAGAGCATGGCCTCTAGCTAGGTTTGTATAGAAACAGACAAATGCATTGAGGAATGACATGAACAATAAAGAAGCATTGCCCCAAATACAAATTCTGTGCTCATGCCAAGTCTACAACAGCATCCACTGGTATAATATAATTAGTGATATGTGAATTCACATACTTATGCGGGCTCTTGATAAAGTCAATACGTATGTTTTGGAGAAGATATAAAACCAAAAGCCTGAGCTCCTGTTGTCTATGAAGTTTTCAGGTCAGTTTTCCTAACAGCAGGGTTGTGTTTGTCATTTATCCAGTTGCCCCAGTAAAATTACAAATGGGTAATTACATTCTGCCCACTTGCTGGGGAGTGGTGAAATGATCCCTACATAGGGAGTATTCATATAATTAACCTCCTTATTTATTTTCTGGCTTTGGAATGGCCCCTCCAATCACCATCTCAATCAATTCTCTACCCTTTTTCATCTTTGAAAACAATACCCCTACTCTCTTTCCTTTCTGATCTCCTACTATTATTATGTTTTAAGAGTTGTATTACAGTAATTCCTGGCGGCCTCAACCAAGTCAGGCCCCATTTTGGTAGGCACTGTGCAAATGTATAGTAAATGCCAATTTATGTCACTTTAATGTTTCTCATTTCCCACCTCCATCCTAACACTGACTTCAGTCCTGAAGCTAGAATCTCTGCTCTGGCTGAGTCATGGTGGCACATGATTGGTTGGCGGGTGGGAAAGGAGAAGAAGAGTAAAGGTAGCTTCAAACAACCTTTATGCTCCTGCTGTCTAAGGACCTAGTTTCTTCCCTTTAGATATATATATAGGCCCTGATTCTACTCACTTACACCACTTTCTAGTTATTTAACTTATTTGGGGTTTCTCCTAATTTACAGTGCTGCAAAATCAGACCCATTTGTTGAACAGTTTTTATATACATATATATATATATATATATATATATATATAATGATGTGAAGCTGTATGGCAGATTAATTGTAGAGTGAGAGCTTTCTAAATTACTCCTTGCTGTGCAGTTAATTATCTATGCATACTTCCATCCCAAGATGGGATATAATGATATTATGCCTCCTTATAATCATCTATATATATTATTTTCTTTGTATCACTATTTCCCCAAAGAAAATAGATTATAGATTGCTGCTGTTGCATTTTAATTAAAAACTGCCAATGCGAGCTGTTAAAACACAGATTTGCCCATGTTTATGCATCCTCAGACTATCATGGCACTCACTTGTTATTCTGCACTAGTGTAGCAGGTTCATATGAGGCTGCTGAAAACATGTCATTATTTGTGAACTTGTTGGTTTAAACAGATGTTTGACAACAAAGGTGCTTATTAGCAGTGACCCTACCTGGCTGAGATACCAAATTGCTGGCTATGGAATCATTCTTCAAGTTTAATTAAAAAAAAAAAAGGAAAATAACATTGGTTCTTTTCTCTAGGTAATACTATTTTGAGTAATCAAAGTAGTTAAAGGGAGAAATTATACCAAGATTAAAATATTACACACATAAGCAGCTGCTGAGCAGAAACATAACTTTATCATAGAAGGGAGAAGGCCAGAGGCTGTATGACAGGGGCCAAACATAAAATAAATGTTATTTAAGTTAGTCTGAGTTGATGCAGTGATATGGATTTGGAAAATTGGAATAACGGAGACAAGATATTAAGATGGGAAACTACACTATGACAGCAGAGAGTAGGGTCCTGATTCATAGAACAACTTGTGTTTAAAGTCCATTGAAGTCAGATACATAGATGGAGATGGAAAATATGACAGAACTCACCTATGCAACTTCCTCTGTGCCATTAGTATGAAGAGTCAATTATCTTGACAGATTCTCAGTTGGCGTAAAGTAGACTTCAATGAAGCTACCCAGTGTACACCGGCTGAAAATCTGGTCCTGGATTTTTTTTCATTCACTTCCACAGAATTCTACTGAACAAACATAGTCTTAGTCTCCGCATAGGCCCATGGGTCAAGAGGTATGATTACTTAATACCAATAGAACTTTCCACTTGAAGAATGAGTACAGTCATTTATAAATAAGTTAAATTTTGGAAAAAAAAAATATTCATAAAATCTAAGCAAATCCAAACAAAATGCTTGCCTGTTAACCATATGAACATCATAACTACTTTGTTATATCAGGGTCTTAGGTCAAACCCAACAGCCCAGCGTTGCCCTCAGTTGCACTGGGATTGCGTGAATGTAGTCATGTGAGTTTTGAGGGGATCTTGGGGCGTTATTTAACATCTCTGGAAATCTACCTGAAATGGCATGACCTTCAACCCATTAAGTATCTAGAAGAATTTGTGTGTGATTTTTATTGTTTCTATTAGGCAGTGTTTCCCAAACTTTTGAAAGCTGGATTCTGCCCTCCGCCCCAGAAAATGAAACCAACTGTGCCCTTCTTCAAATTTCATTTGTTGATAAAGGCCTGCCCAAAATGAGAGGTCACTCAGAGTAGCATAGTTTCTTCCTCACCTTTCTTTCATGTCTTGATGTCTGTGGAACTGTTAAAGTATTGTAATTGGCATCTAAATTAGCACCAATTGAAATGAGTGTGGAAGTTCACACCTCAGAGCTTTTGCTTCGGGCTCTCTGCAAATTTAGGCTAATGTCTCTGCCTGGGTTACAGTGGCCTCATGTTTTGAAGGCTCTCTCTGTGGCCATAACAGGTAAAGACTATCTATTTTAAAAAGTTGAGATTGTGGAAAACAATTGAGAGGTCTGTTCTTGCTCCCTTCCCCCCTGTAGGGGGCTCATGCCACATTTTGGGAAATATTCAAAACTACCACTCCCCGCAGCAACCAAAGAGGTGGTAAGGAATCAGTTGGAGACTCAGCCCTGGTCTACACTACAAATTTATGTCAGAATAATTATGTTGCCCCTGAGTGACATAGTTATACTGACCTAACACCTTGTTTAGACAGTGCTATGTTGATGGAAGGGCTTCTCCCATCGACATGGCTACCACCTTTAAGGGAGGTAGAGTACCTGTGCCGACAGTGGTGTATCTGGGGGTGACAGTTTCAGCCAGCCACCTGAGTAAAACCTGCCCAGACCCCGGGGTACGTACTCAAGCGGCTAGCTTCAAGCTTCCACCCATGCTACCCTCGCCTACGCTGCTATTTTTAGTGCACTAGCTTGAACAGACCTAGCATGTGTCTATCTGTCCAATCTTGGAAGCACGCTCCCAGTTCCAGTATAGACATACCCAGGGTCTGTGTGATCAGTTGAGAACCAGCTTGGGACCCAGACCATTTGCACTCACTTGTAGCTCTCAGACAGTAAACAGCTGAAAGCCCCTACAGTTTTGCTGTACTAAGTGTAAGGGGCCCACATCTGCACCCAGACCCTGCTCTTTGCCCTCAGCTGACTCAGTTAATGAACTTGGCCTCCTGATTGGCTGAAGACTCGATCAGGTACATTCTTAAACTCTGCAGCAGGTTTTGGTCCCTGGCTGCTCAATAGTGTTCCACACCTGCAGCTGTGATTCTGATCCTGCTCCCTGTTCCCCACTCCCTTCTTGTTCCAATTTTGACTCTGGATCCCACTCCTGCTCCTTGTCCCCAGTTTAGCTCCTGGTTTCCGGCTCCTGATGCCTGCTCCAGATCATACTCTGGCTCCTGGTTTCTGGCTACCGCTGTTCCAATCATTAAGCCAGCCTCCTACCCTAACCATTAGGCAAGGCCACCCACAGCCCGGTCTTTATACTGGGCAGGATTCACTGAAGCTACCAAGCAGTAACAATAACACTCTGAAGCACTGGGTAAAAAAAGTCTATTTTCCTTTAAAATACAGTCCTTTTGTTATCATCTGAGAGGTTTCAGTTTTAAGAGGGAATTTTATTTCTTGCAGAGTTTAACAATATAATCTGTATTTCTTTTTCCTTTATTTTTTTTTAAATGAATCCTTAGACTGAAATGGTATATTGCTTTTGCAGTTAAGGTCACAGAACTGGCCACCAGACAACATTACAGAGAAACCTACCATGGAAGAAGCACCTTTCCCTTCTAGTTTTACAAGCAGTACAAGAAAATAAAAACACAGCAGGAGCTATGCTAGCATTTTTCATCTGTTTTTTTTTCCCTTTTCTAGTTATCAGTTCGACTGAAATGAGGAAAAAATGGAACAGAGCACAAGATCAAGTACCAGACTGACTTGGCAGAGCAATGGTATTACAAGCTGGTGCTGCACTTTCCATGGTCGATTGTGCAAATGAGGTTTTATTTGACTAAGGCTATGTCTACACTACAATGTAAAAACAGGGCCTGTGGGACAGGAGCCCACAGGCTCAGTGTTTATAAGCCCGTGTGGCAGCATCTACATTGAACATCAACCCTAGCTTTAGAATTTCTGGACCCAGGTCTCATACTTTTGCTCAGGCTTTTACATTGCACTAGGCAGATGAGAGCCATATCAGCCTATCCCAGGCTTCCGAGTGCCCTCCCCAGCTGTAGCCACTCTAGCCATTTGTTCGTGGTGCACTGTGTGAAAACATGACTGTCCATCCCGTTGCATTTAACAGGAAGTTTCAGCCTGCCAACACATCCTGGCAAATGATCTTTTGGTAGTGGGAGGATAGGAAATATCATTTGTGAAAAATGCACAACATAGTAAAAGAGCACATTTTAAACAATATGTTACATAGGTAAGAAAAAATAGGCTAAAATTACAGAATTTCTCATCCATGTAACCCACCTGTTAAAATGCACGTGTTCCACTCTCTGTTTTGGAGTTCCACAACAGACAGTGGAACAAATCTTTGATTTTAATGGAAGTTAGGAGCCTAAATACCTTTGTGGATCTGGGTCTCTATTTTGTATAAGACTTTTTTGTTACTCCATAATTTTGAAATATGGACTTCATTGGAAAGATGTAATTTTGTATTTGACACAATGTATGACAATAGCTATGTGTTTGCAAGAACCAATTCCTAAGTCATGTTGATCCTATTTCTAGATTTTGTATCTGTACTAGTTTTTGACTATAGGTTAAAAGGCTAATGGTGATAGAGAAAAACAAAAACAAAAAAAAACCCACCTCTGGCTATCACCAGCCTGGGTTACTACTCGCAGGGTGATCCCAACACATTCCAAGTCCTGGATAGGGCATCTGCTACCATATTGTCTTTCCTCTTTATATAGAAGAAACCTGTCTTGTCACCTTTGTCTGTGTACAGTCCACAGGACATAAAATCAGAGCGTACACATAATTTCACCTACAGAGTTGTTACTAACATTCCACAGTGGCATTAGTGACCAGTGTGTTTTTATATTTCAAACAATATATTACATGCCACCTTTTAAATAAATATCATGGCACCAGTGCGTGAGGTGTAATGAGTACATCAGACCTAACAAGAGATTCTGACATTGAGCAGTGAACCACAAATGGGTCTCTGTGTCACAACAGGCTGGAGCAGGGGGTGCCTTAAATGGAAAAAGGCAGAGGCTAGCGCAGAAGCAAAAGGAAGCTGGAGCAGGAAGAGAGACAATCTTGTCAGAACTGCTAGGCAATAAGAGTGCTCCCAAACAGATGGTGACATTGAGCACAGTGGAGAGACTGCTTCCATTAGAAGCCTACATACATGCATTGGGATCAGTTGTCTGAACCATGGTTAAATGCTGTGGGGCCTATCACCAGACCTGTAGACAATTGCCTCTGGTGACTCATCACACTCTCTGGGTCAGGGATGACTCACCAGGCTTAAAAAGGCTTAGGTTCAATGGTAACTCAGGGATGACTATTCACAAGATGGCAAATCCTCCCCTTATGGAAAGGTCTTGTAGAGGCCAGCTCCTCAGTTTATATAAATTGATGCAGTTCCTGCATTGAAGTCTCCAGCAGAGAATCTGGCTGAGAGAAAGAAACCAGAAGGGGTCTGTAGAAATTTAGCAGAGTTCTACAGACTTACTCTAAAAATGTATAAAAAATAATGGGTAATAAGATCATTTTTATAGGTTTATTATTGTTTTTATAAGGGCCTTGCAGAAGAATGGTTATGGTTGTACTGTGCAAGGGGCAGAATTTGAGGGAGAGGCATGAGGCCTGCCTCTAATGGATTTCCTGTATAATCAATTTTGGGAGTAGACACCGAAAAATCTGCTACTACAAGGATCCTTCCAGTCCTTCAAACCCCTTACAGCCATGGCTGTGTGACTAGAGCTGCTTGACAAACTGAGATTTAAGTTTTCAAATGACACCAAAAAAGGTGTGCGAGGGGGGAAATCACAGGACCTTTTTACTAATTTTCTGATGAGCTCTAGGTATGAAAGTTGAACTCTCTCCAGATAGGAGAAACCAGGAGCAGTACTCTCCCTCTGTAGTCGGTATGTAATGATGACTGATCTGTTCATAGATTATGATCTTCAGTAAAACTTTTAAATTGTTGCCTCTTCACTTTAATTTTACTTTAGTTTAAATTCAGTTGGGAGTTTATATAAAGTCAATTAAACTAGAGAGAATAGAATGTACCAGATGATGTTTGAAGTTTGTAATTAGGAATATTCTTGAAGCTGTTATTTATCATTACCTATAATTTAGAGACTGTTTATTATAAAATGATGCACAAAGATTAAGCGCTTTGATGCTTTGGCACGTATTGCTATGTATATTTCTAGACAATATTTACAACTGTGATTGGGCTGCTATAGGAAACTGAACAGAATGTGTGTCTGATTCTGAGGCCACAGAATTTGGTCACAGAACTCACTCTTGCCATGTTACCTATACAAGATATTACTAAAACCTATAAACAAGCAAGATGTATACAGGCCTAAGGCCATGGCTCTGCAATGAGCTCTGGGCACAAGCCAAAGCCCACTGAAGTAAATACGAAGACTCCCACTGACTTCAATGGGCTCTGGATCAGACACTATGTAGGCAGCCCCCTGTGCCCATGCTGAGCTCCATTCAAGATGATAGGGAGCTGTGTGGGCATAGAGGTCTGCCTGTGTGGAGCTCATGCCAAGATTATGGCCCTTCTTTGTAACCAAGATATTTTATTATTCTAACTTCCTCTCCCCTTTGTTAGTTGTTCACGTCCCTCGCTGGATCAGAACTGGATTTTAAGTAGGTTAGGGCAGGGGCTCTTTCATTTCGGGCATGTGCCTAACACACTTTTGTACACTTGAAATTTAATAGCAATAACAATATGGTCCCTATTCATGGGCAGTAATCTGCATCAGCAATGACCACAGAGCGGTTTGTAGGCACTGCAGACTCCCCACTCCCACAGAGGATAAGTGCCTCTACTCAGCCATATTACCATATTGGGCAACCAGCTTCATGGAAATCACAATACCAGAGGGACTCACTAATTACTATAATATTTCAACACTATTTGTTTGTGAGCCTTGCCCTTCTCCTTCTGCAGAGCCAGGGGAGCTCATGAAAACACAGATCCACTTACAACATTGATTCAGGACAAAAACTGCCCTCAAAACATTCTGATTGGAGCACCAGGTTTGATTCCAATTGCCCTAACAAGAGTTCACCTCCTCAGAAAGTAGCCAACGGAGTCTGGGAAAGGTGCCTGGAAAACTTTCAAATGATTAAAAGTTATGTCACCTCCCCTCCATCCCAACTGGAGAGTAAAAAGCTGAGAGACTTAAGTTTTGTTTCAATGTACATTTAGTGCTAATATGAACTGCCAG
The DNA here is from genome assembly GCA_037349315.1 of Chelydra serpentina. NCBI lineage: Eukaryota > Metazoa > Chordata > Testudines > Chelydridae > Chelydra > Chelydra serpentina. The sequence continues at coordinate 72,534,531 of JBAIAC010000008.1, forward strand.
ATTAACACTGGAAATTGTGTGTCCTTTATTTATGTACACATCGCTGGCAGCAGTGTAAGCTCCCCCACATGGGCGAATATGCTTTTCTGTCTGAGGCTTTATACCACTTCTGTCAGCACTGTATCTGAGGGGATGTGTACACTGGATCTGGAAGTGTAATTTCCAGCTCAGACAGCCACACGCACACTAGGTCTGACTGAATCAGCATGCTAAACATGGAAGCATAGCTGCAGTGGCACAAGTTGCAGGAGGGGCTAGCAGCCCCGAGAATATATCTAGAGTTTCAAGCGGGATTGTACTCAGGCTGTTCATGCTGCCATAGCTACACTGCTATTTTTAGTGCTCTAGCTTGATCTGTGCTAGTGAGGATAGGTCTACTTCATCTGGAAATTAGACCCCCAGCTTCAATTTAGACATACAAAAGGGCTAATAAAATTGGAAGAGTAACCACAGACATATCACAATGTGACAAATCCTCTTCGGTTTCCCACACTTATAATCCTGCCACCCCATCTTTGACATGGAAGAACTGTTGCTGGTTGTGTATCTAGGTACCTATTCATGGTTTTACTATGGCACCTTTCTACATTGTATCTAAGCACTGCAAAGTGAGAGTAGTTCTGTTTCCTTGCCCATTCGTCCTGGGCATCTGCTCTGAGTGCCAACTGAGATACCAGATGGTGTGTGTGAGGATAGTAGCTTTTATTTTTTATATGGATATCCATTTACTCTCAAGTGTGCCGATATCAGTTATTGGCCATGGCCAGACAGACAACCAAACAGCAGTCCAAAGATAGACTTGCTGAACTGGAGTCTGAATTGTATTAAAATATTGACCTTAAAGTTCCCTATACCCCAATGTTTCAATGAGATAGTCTGTATCATTTCTCTTTATTTATATTGAACTGTCTACTTAATCAATTTTTGAGTTAAAAACCACATGAGATACGAGATCTACATTCAAGAAGAATATGTAAGGGAAACTGCACTCCGTCTTATGCCTCACAATGCACCTAGAGAGAGTGTATATTGTATTTATTATTGCCTACATACTATGTAAGAGTACATCTTAATATTCTCCTGGGAATGCCATTGAATCTGGAGTATCTGGGGTTTTTCTTAGTTTTCCTATTAGAGATTATCTACTACACCTATAATTAAGATCATTATATTACATCACTTTTCAGAAGAGATTCTGTCAAAGAATGTACCATAATTCCTCCAATGAAATATACATCACATAGTTTAAACAGAACCTCCCCGAAGCAGTCACCTATAATACTTCCATTTATTTTGCACTCTATTAAGATGTTTTTAAAGACGCAATGGGAGTTTTGGCTGAATAAGAGCCAAGGGTCCACAAGTCATTAATCATGATTAAAACAAAGTGTCTCGTGATTGTGTTATAATGACGCTTTCTCAATGCATCCAACTGTTAATTACAACACGAGCAGGAGACACTTTGATCTAGAAAATATTATATATTTTAATCAGTGCTAAGTAGCAGCTGCCCTTAATGATTTTTAAAATAAAAATTGAACATTAACTATTTTATTGTCATATGATGACATGTCTTTAGCTGTAGTGCATAGCCCACTAGTATCCACTAACTCTGACGTACCATGAAATAAGAATAAAAGGCCCCTTACAATTTTCCCACATTTCCCAAATTAAAAACTGCTTGAATTAAAAATTCCCCAAGATTTCCATTTTGCAGGAAACTTCAGAAATTTGTGTTTTAATTTTGCATAAAACCAAATATTTTTTTCAATGTCAATATTTCCCATGAAATGGAAATTCTGATTTTCAACCAGCTCTAGTAATGGACAAATCTCTTCTCTGTGTACACCCATAGTGGATCTGGTTCATTTCTGATGCACAAGTTGAACAAGACTTGGCGAGCCAGTTCATGGCATAGACTCCCATTCACTATGGAAACCAGTTCCATGAGGGCTCCTTACACGTCCCCTTGAAGCTCAGCTCGGGGATAGGGCAACATAAAGAACGGAAGCACAGGACCCAGGTGTGATGGGTTGGTATCACAGAAACCCCCTTGGAGCTGCCACCTGGTGTGCCAAGACTACTTCTGCCCCTGCTTTCCTGCCTTTTCCAGCTTGGGACTCCAGAATCCTGTCTGTTTTGAGCCAGACCCGCCGGTCTGCTGCAAACCCAAACGCAGGTCTGAACCACGTCGCCTAACAGCAGTAGTTCCTGCCTGGAAGCAGCTTAGGAAGTGTTCTTGCCTTTGACACCCAGGTGCCCAACTCCCAATGGGGTTCAAACCCTGAATAAATCCGTTTTACCCTGTATAAAGCTTATACACTTATAAAACTCATAAATAGTTCGCCCTCTATTTCTTAGATAGAGAGGTATGTACAGCTGTTTGCCCCCCTCCAGGTACTAACACGTACTCCAGGTAACTTAATAAGTAAAAAGTGATTTTAATAAGTACAGAAAGTAGTATTAATGTGATTCCAAGTAGTAACAGACAGAACAAAGTGAATTACTAAGTAAAATAAAATAAAGCATGCACGTCTATGTCTAATCACACTAAATACAAATAAAAACCTCACCAGTTCCAGCAAACTTTCTTTTACAGGCTATAGTCCTCCTAGCCTGGGTCCAGCAATCGCTCACACCCCCTGTTGTCTTTGTCCTTTGTTCAGTCTCTTTCAGGTGTGTCCTTGGGGGGTGGAGAGGCTCTCTCTTTAGCCAGCTGAAGACAACATAGAGGGATCTCCCAGGGGTTTAAATAGACTTTCTCCCCTGGGTGGATACCCTTCCCCTCTCACTGTGTAGCATCCAGTTACCCTGGAGTTTTGGGATCACATGGGCAAGTCACATGTCCATGCACAACTCAGTAACCAGCTCAGTGACATTCCTGGCCAAGCTCAGATGTGGATTGGTGTCTGCAACTTCTTTTTGTCTGTTAAGCGCTTCTTGATTGGGCACTTTACCTGCACATTCCTTTCTCAAGAAATACAACCAATATTCATAACTTCAACTACAAAAATGATACATGCATACAAACAGGAGGAATAGATTCAGTAGATCATAAATTTTACAGAGATACGTTACATGGCACATGTAGCATAAAACATTTTCCAGTTACATCATGTATACATTTATAAGCATCTCCCCATAAAGTCTTATGGGGGACACCATCACACCGGGCTGCTAGGCAGCTCCCCCAGTCATTTTTCTCAGATAGTCTGGGCGCATGAGAAAAAGTACTACTCTGAAACATGGATGTTATATTGTGCCATCTCTACTTCCCATGGAGGACTTAGCGCTAGGCCTTTAAGAGGTACAAGTAAATGACAGGACCATGACCACAAGTACCAGGGTTATATGTTTGGTCATCAAGGACTCATGGTCTGGGCCTGCTGCTCCAGTCTTTCTGTTAGTTCAATGTATTCTGAGCCCTTGATTCAACTGTCTCAAATTCCTTGTTGCTAACCCCCTAGTCCTGCCCAAAGGGCTAGGTGTCAGAGGATCTGGGGTGAGTAGGGGGACCTAGGCCCTCCTGCTCCACCAGGTCCTAGACAAGAGCCCTAAAATGTAATAGTGCAGGATGGCCTACACTGAACCCACCTCCTGCTCACCTTCCATGGGCCACTTTCTACCACACCCAATGGCTCAGTTTGGGGCATGGCTAATAGTTTAGTTATTGTTATTTGTTTCAAACCCCACAGTCTCACAGCTGATGCAGGCAGTGCTCTGTTGCTCATGTACATGGTTCTCCCTACCTCTTGGGTGATGCATAAAAGGATGGGGGGAGAGACTCACAATTGGACCTCCTCAGTAAGGGCTCCTTCTCTTACTATTGCAGGGCAGTGCTTCTTCAAGAAATAATTTCTCTCCTTCCCCTTTCCTGTGCTGCTGGAGCTCTCTTTATACTGCTCCTTTCCTCAGGAGCTTGCTCTGCAGTGCCTGAGGGGTGGAGCGTTCCTGGACCAGTACTGATCCAGCCTCTCCCCTACCTCAGGTGTGCGGTTTGTAAACCCCACCACACTATGGAAGCCTGTAGTAATATTAGTGACATCCAACTGTATACCAACTTGCTTCATTATAATTAAAGAATTTTTTATAAAATGAACAGCTTCTTGAAAGAAAGAATGAATCTGATTGGCTGATTATATCTCTATGTAGAGATCTGATTAACTGCTAAAGTCAAGACTCAAGTAATCAGCAAATTAGAGTAGAAGCAGTATCCTTCAGCCAGTGCAGTTATACTAGAGATCAAATCTCAGTGTCTAAGATATGGAAGATATTTAAGCCTTAACTTTGTAATGAGCTCTGTGAAGGCAGATCCCCAAGCTCATGCGAAGCCCAATTGACTTTAATGTTGAGTGACCATATGTCCCCATTTTCCAGGGACAGTCCTCAGATGAATACTGTGTCCTCAGGCAAACGATGTCCCTGGAAGAGTCCATAGGAAATCATCCCTGAATACCCTTATTTTAATTTTTTGCATTTTGTTTATACGTCTAATGCATAAATGCATTATGCATTAGATGCACAATACTTTAGACAGAAATATCCTGAACATTTCTATTAATTATTATTATTGTGCATAATTGTTTTGTATTTAGTGTATATGTGCAACTGTTAAAATATAAGCTGCTAAACAAAATTTGCCCCTCTACACTCTGCAATTAACATTTTCAGTCTTGGGTATTTTGCTGTACTCCTACCCCTGTGTTTCCCTGGACTGGGTTTACAAAATATGGTCACCTGTTTAGTGGGGCTCAATACAGGCATAAGAGTTGACACATGTGAAGTTTATTGTGGAACGGGGATCTTTTAATCTCTAACCACAAAACACACCTAAGTTCTGTAAATATGAGATGTATGTCGAAAAATTCAGCAGTGAAACAGACTGAACCATCCATTTTACTGGATTTTCAAAAGTGTAGGTATCAACTCACATTTTTCCACAAAAATGAAATGCATTTTGGCAACTGAAAAATTAATAGTTTTCAGAACTTTAATGGGTATCTTGCACTTACTAGATGTAACAGTTCCTAAAGTACTCTACTACATATGCAATTTAGTTGGTGACGTAAGCATGATTATATATATATATATATATCTCACATACACACATGAAAAACCCTTTACTCAACCATTGAAATACAACCCCCATCAGCTCTCCCACCCACCGGCTGCCCCATCAATCAGCACCTCCCTTGCCCTCCCTACACCTCCCGATCAGCTGTTTCGTGGCGTGGCTGTTTCGGAGGCTTTCTGTGGGGAGCGAGGGCACTGAGTGGAGCAGGGGCAAGGGTTGAGCAGAAAGCCCCCCCATGGCACATTGGAAAGTTGGCGCCTGTAGCACCAGCCCCGGAGTTGGTGCCTATACAAGGAACCGCATATTAACTTCTGAAGAGCCACATGTGGCTCCGGAGTCACAGGTTGGCCACCCCTGATCTATATGGTCACAGTTTATGTCAATAACCTCACACCCCCAATGCAAAATTGATGCAGGAAGGGATGACACAAACATCACTGACTGCACCCCAAGAGCTGCCCATCCTTGGTTCTGTCTTACTAAAGCTAGTATTGGTGTATAACAGAAATGCTTTATTCAAGTCATGTTCAATAACATGATTAAATCTCTTTACAAACTCAAGGCAAAACTTGGTTAGAACAATAGTGGATTGGATCTGCTCTTGCAGCATGGTTCCTGTATGTCTCATGGGATTTTGCCAAGAGCTAAAGAACATAGCTACTTTATCCATACATGCTCTGGGAAATGTTTGGAACCCAATTAGCATCAAGTTACTGTAGATATTAATGTTGTCCATAGTATGGCACATTAGGTTTGGAATGTCTTTTCCCCTGTGAAAAGTTCTGATACTGTTTACAGGCATTAACTGTGAAACATCAGTATAACAAGGCCTTTTAACATAAAGTGTGTTCTTATGTATTCCTTTTAACATGTTTAAGGGTTTTTTCATAAGATTAGGCACATTGTACATTTTTACAGTTCTTGGTAATAGCAACAAAAAAAAAAATTACCATTAGCAATAACAACAATCCATTGCAAGTGTCCATCTACAATCATGTTTGTTATTCCACACCTTTAACTCAATACCATTGGGGTTTTGGCATTTTAGGGTTAACCTGTGGCTTTCCTTTGCAAAATTAAGTTCTCCTTTTCCTCCTTGTCCTGAACAATCAAACCCTGATTTCTCTTGCTTAACAGAATCCACTGGCTGATTGGGTGTGCTCTCTTTGCTAACAGCTATTAGCAAGTCTTTCATCTCCCTGTCAGCCAGGTAATGTGTATCAATACAGACAGGAGCCTGTTCACCAGTTTTCAGAAACTTTACTGCTACCAATTCCAAGGCTGAACTCTGTTTTAAAGATATACCAAACAAATCCAAAGAGTGAGGGTGAGAGTTTTCTTGTTCTCCCCTGCATCCTTAAGCATACGGCCATAAAACTGTTCTGCTCTGAAACACCAGTAACCCAATCTGTTCTCAGACCCTGAAGCACAGACTGCTCACTCAAAGAATTATTATGGAGACATTCCTCTTTTAACAACCTTGTCTCCCCTACAAACTGGTCAAGCACAGCCACTTGGTTATAGGGCTGTTCAACTTTCTTAACAGCTCGTACTTCATCTGAGACTTTCTCAAAGCTATTCACACTGGATCTTTCAAAAGGCAAGTCAGTGGATCCATTCGCAACAGAAAATTTCTGACTGTTAGGAACTGAAACTTCCTTGATTAAATCACTTCCACACCCTTCAGTTGCAGCAAACTGCTTTCAAAGACTATCCTGAACATTTTTCTCTTTAGGAATCTTTCTAAGCACCGAAGAAGTGGGTATTCACCCACAAAAGCTTATGCTTCAATACCTCTGTTAGTCTATAAGGTGCCACAGGACCCTTTGTCGCTTCTAAGCACCAGTTCATTTTTACCTGTCTCCACAGAGGCGTTGCTCTGCTGAGCCACTACTAACTCCTGAGTTTCACTTACATCCAGAATCACCTCTGGCCCGTCAGACGGATTCCTACACAACCCCCTTTCAGGCAAACTGCTATATTTCATAGTCAAAAGGTCAGAAGCATTCACCTTCCCTTTGCCACACACTTCCTGAGAATAGTCCTTTCTCAAGAAGCTGACCAAATGCTTCACTGAGGCTACTTAGAATCAAACACATTGAGCTACAAGTACATAGCCAGTATTCATAACTTAAAATACAAAAATGATACACACAGACAGCATAATCATAACCAGCAAATCATAACCTTTTTATAGACACCTCACACGACAACCTTTGTACAATATTTTATGAAAATATATAAGAATGGTTGCAACAATGATCTATACGGTCACAGTTTATGTCAATAACATCACAGACTATCATTCCTATTTTTGCAAAAAAGTGTTCAAGATTCAGCAGTAAAACTCACGTGCTCACATAGAAAGCATCTTATTTCCTTCATAATTATTATGGATCTTTAATGACTACTAATGGTCAGGACTTTGCATTTTATCTCCTGCTCCTTAACACAATGCTGGGATGTTCAGCGCTCATGAGGAAAAGTGTCATCTATTGAATCACTAACACTTCCTCTTTGCAGCCCACCAGTCTTGATTTTCTACTTCCTTGAATGCTGTTTAGAGACACAAGGTGGGTGAAGTAATGTATTTTATTGGACCAACTTCTGTTGGTGAGAGAGAGAGAGACAAACTTTTGAGCCACACAGAGCTTCTCTTCAGGTCTAGGAAAGGTACTACTCCCAAGTCACAGCAAAAGTGGGGGTTAGTTGGTTACCATTATCGAATCCCCTCTTGTTTGTCCTATGACTGCTGAGGTGGTACTGGGCCACTCTCTCCCTTACAGTATGTGTTAATTAGTTATGCCAAACAATCTGTTCCACTTTTCCTTTTGCTGTGAGGGTGGGAGTACTTTTCCCAGACTCTATGTTGCTTGAAAGCTTGTCTCTCTCTCATCAACAGAAGTTGGACCAATAAAACATATTACCTCACCCACCTTGTCTCTCTAATATCATGGGACCAACATGCTTACAACGACACTGCATTGCAAACTGTTTAGTCATTTACACCTGTGCAAAGCCTGGGAAAACACTACCACCAGTGTGAAAAGTGAATTTTGATTAGGTAGCATTTTGCCCATGTATAATTGACTACAAAAGGTACAGGACAATGGAGGCCAACTATGTTTTCTTTGCAACTCTGCCATCTGGATATTAATCATTCTAGTCATACTTAACTTGGGAGTTTTGGCAAGATCACACAATCTGATGTCTCTTTAGCCTTGATTACAGTAAGCTAATGAACTGGTAAAACTAGCATTTGAGACTAGGCTTGTCAAAGGAATCTAAGGGAGTAGAGTACAAAACTCCCATGAAAGTCTTAGAGCAGTTAGGTTACAGGCAGAGGCGTTATAAATGGAATAGTGCCTTACATTTTAATGTAATGCTGATTCTTGATGTATATTTTCTTATAGTCATGATTAAAGCTTCTCCTGAAAAGACTTGCCAGCTAGAATCTAATAATTACCATTTTGAAATATATGAAAGCATCACAATTAGGACTGACACCATCTGACACCATTTCATTCTTTAACTGTTATTGGAAAAGTAATCATGCCCACCTTATGTAACTTGTGCACATCTGAACGATTGCAAGACAAGCAATCATTTGTATACTTAGTAATTCTGATACATTTCTAAGATTTTTTCCCCTTTTCTCTTGGTTAGTTATAAATAGTTCTTTTAGAGCAATCTGTAATAGCTATTCAAAAATCTGAAATGGAGAATTAATTTGCTAACAAACAGAAATGCTCTTTTGCTTCTTTTATATCACACTCCAGCCAAATTGGAATAATGTAGATTTAAATCCCCCCTTATCTTTTAATCTTCTCTCTAAAAGTTAAGTAAGGAATTTCAAAAAAGAATGAGACAATATTAAGAAACTTTAAATAACCAAAGGACATGAAAAGAAGAAAATCTTTAATTGCTTATACACAAGTGCTAGGAGCTTGGGTAATGAACAAGAGGAATGGCGGGGTGATTCATGTGATTGAAATGTTAAAATCAAAGGTGATTTCCTATTTAGGAAGGATTGAGTGGAAAAAAGGAGGCAAGAGATAATGCACAGGATGGAGTAGTAGTTAATGTCTGCTATACACCTTCAAATTACATTATGGAACAGGATGACCAGCTACTTAGACACCTATCTCTAATATGTAGGGGGAAAAGCTGCATGGTCATGAGGGACGTCAATTTGAATGACATATATTGAAGATCTCATTCTGTCAGTATTGAAATATCCTTGGAATTTCTAAACATTATAGGATGACAATTTCCTAACTTAAAAAGTATTGCATACAACCTGAAGGAATTCTGTGTTAGACCTCATCTTGACAGGAAAAGAGGAACTGGTTACAGAACTAAAAAAATAATGGTAGCTTAGATACAACTGATCATGACTCGATCACATTTATAATGTGCAAACAGAAAAAAGTCCACACCAGTGATATATGCACACACACACACACACACACACACACACAGTGAGAGAGATTTAAAAGTTCTAATTTCACTAAGCTGAAAACAATTATCAGCCAGATCAGCTGGGAGAAAAAAAAATATCAGGAAAATGTGAAAGATAAGTGGGAATTGTTTAAGGACACTTTGCTAGAAATCCAAAATCCCATAATCAGAGAAGAAGGCTATATTGGTTTAAAAAACCCATCAAAAACTTGCTTGGAGTGGAAGTGAAGGCAGCTATAAAATATAAATAAATGGAAGAAATAGAAATTTGACAGTAATGACTATAACTCAGCAGATAGGAACTGTAGAAAATTGATAAGGGAAGCAAAGGAACATAAGGACAAATCTCTGTCCAGCAGAGTAATGGAAAATAAGGAGGGTTTTTATTAAGTATATTAGGAGCAAAAAGAATTCTAACAATGGTACTGGTCCATTACTAGGTACAAAATGTTCTAGTCCTCATCTCTGTTTGGCAGTGAAATTGAAAGAAAACCATGTCCACAATAAAAACTTTGCCTTTCTTCTACCCTTTCTGAACTTCCACTTTGTGTTTATATAGCTTCCATCTAAACATGGCACACACACTATTCCTGTATCTGAGAAAAGTGTGGACCCTTCTGGGGGCTTCACTGCTTTCCTGAAGACCAGAAATATGACATCTACAATGCTCCTATGGTAGTATCCAATAGCTAGAGAGGTTAGTTTCTTAAAATCCACCTAGTACATTTCACAGTATCGTCAAGTGAACTATCATGAAAGCCTCCAACCAAATATACAGTTGACATCTTATAGTTATACTGTCAATAGCCAGAATACAAAGTTACCTTGCTTGCACAGCATCAATAGATTCTGGGTCAGTTGCTGGTCCCCCAATAATGCTGCCTTGCAGCAAGTACTGCTCAGCGGTCTTATCTAAACAGGTAGATTAACTCTCAATTACCATCTGCTTGCCATTACTTGATAATTGAGCTCTTGTTGTGTATGTGATGCTAAAAAGAGCAGCTACGAATATTTTGCCCGAGGAAAAGTAAACTTTAAGGATAATATGGTTGCTAAGGAAATTCAGTGTAGGCTAGGCGACTATTGTTGATATTATTGCCCTTTATGCAGTACTATATTTTTTCATGTACTTATTTCTTTCTTAGATTCATCAGATTATCTCAGCACAGCATTATTTATTTTGTGTTTTGCATTTAAACCACTCATGACCTTACCTGCTATGACATGTAATTAGTCCTGCCTTATGTGCTGGCAACATGAATGTATGTGTGTGTGAGAAGACATACAGGATATCCAAGGTCCTTATTCACTAATCAGGATTTTCAGCTGGTCAGCTCTCTCTTATTATGTGTCTGTACAGAACCTAGTACATGGGACTCTGATCTTGATTTGAGCTTATAGGCAGCACCACAATATAAACAATGATTACCAATACCAATAATAATAATAATAAAGCCTGACGTCATGAGATAACCAAATCAATTTCCAGACTGAAGTTATTCATGTGCATGTTTGCAGGATTGGGACCATAATCCCTAAACCTATAAAGTACATAGAAACTCACAAAAAGGGCATCTCTATACTATGAAATTAGGTCAAACTTATTTAAATCAACATTTAGCCTCGGATTTTACAAAGTCGATGCTGCATGTCCCTACTATGCACATTCCGTCAGCGGAGCGCATCCTCACTACCATGGCTAGCATTGACTTACGGAGCGATGCACTGTGGGCAGCTGTCCCACAGTTCCTGCTGCCGATTGGAATTCTGGGTTAGGCTCCCAATGGCTTATGGGACAAAACATTTTTTGCGAGTTGGTTTGGGTCCATATCGTCAGCCTCCCATGATGCACTTGCCTCCTCCCTCCCTCCATTCCTGAAAGCAACGGCAAACAATCATGTTCGTGCCTAAGCCTGGATTACTCATGCAGATGCCATAGCACAGCAAGCATGCACCCCGCTCAGCTGTACAGGTTTATGAGAGTCGCAAACACCTCGCACATCGTCCTGTGGTATTTTCAGAGCCTAGCCAGGAGCTGCCGCATGGAAGAATGTGATGCCACGCAAATAGCCATGCTGGAAGCCATGGAATGGAGCAATTTGCACATGCTGGCAGCAGCAGCCGGGCTTGTTGACATGGTGGAATGCTGCTTCTGGGCCCGGGAAAGAAGCACAGACTGGTGGGACCACATAGTTATGCAGGTATGGGATGAGGAGTAGTGGCTGCATAACTTTCGAATGCGTAAGGCCATTTTCATGGAACTTTGGAAATTGCTTTCCCCGGCCCTGAAATGCATAAATACCAAAATGAGACCAGCTCTGACACTTGAGAAGTGAATGGCGATAGCCCTGTGGAAGCTTGAAACTCCAGATTGCTCCAGTCAGTTGCGAATTAGTTTGGAGTGGGTAAATCTACCATGGGGGCTGCTGTGATCCAAGTAGCCAGGGCAATCAATTCCCTTCTGCTAAGAAGGATAGTGACTCTGGGAAACGTGCAGGACATAGTGGATGGCTTTGCCACGATGGAGTTCCCTAAGGTATACCTTATAGCAGTATCTATTAGCATTTAACTCATTCAGCATCCAAAAGACATTAAAGTCTGGTGTTATAAAAGTGGGAAGCCATTTTAAATCTTAGAACAGTTTGGCCTGGTCTACACTATGGTATACCTTTGTTGTTTCAAAACTAACATAGAACAGGGATGAGTTGAAATATCTTTAGGGAGCGTTCGTTGATGTTCATAGGTTGTTAACTTTCTTTGTCACTCAAATTTTTCCAAGACATTAGTACCCTCTGGAAATGAAAATATTTAATGTAACTTGTAAATCACATTTACCAGTTTTTGCACATAATACATCTTTTCAGTAGGACTTTGTTTCTAAATCATTTGCTTATTGTGGAGTTTTAGCTAACTGATTTTGGGCTAAAGCCAGCACCTGATGATGTATTTTTAGCTCTGAGAAAAGGCAAATAATAAATGTCATTGTCACTAACATAATCGGAGATATGATCTCACTAATGGTCATAAATTAGATCCTTACTATCGACTAGTGAAACCCCTTGTCAGAGGAAGAAAAAGTGGGGAGTCCTGTTCTAACAAGCTTTCAGAAAACTCTTTCCAGTAGCTAACAGGAAAAATATAGTCTCACAATTTGTCTTGCAAGCTTGTCATTTCTTGCTATAGAACATCATGATAATTTGAAAATTTTGCAACAAAATGCTTTTCATTTTTGTGATGCCTTTTAATAGGACTATTTCAGATAATTACAAAATCTAAAATGTGCTTGCTTTCAAAACAAGAGGGAGGTGTTTCTTTCAGATCACATCTTGAAACGAGATGAGGTATTTCAAAAAGAGAGAAAATGGTCTCTTATTTTCAGGCAAAAGACAGCTTAGTTTATGAAAGTTTTTGGCTGATCCCATGGAAAGACAACGAAAAATAAAAACTTTCATATTTTAAAATGTGCATATTGAGCAGAACAGCTCAGCTCTCTGTGAATCTTAACAGAGCAAGACGTGCCTCATTAAAGACAGTGCAAACCTATTTCTCTTCTATGAAGCTTCCAGTGGAGGATTCTACAGGTAGACCCAAACAAAACCCTGTCTCCAAACAACCCAGAATATTAACAAAGTTTGTAATCAGATCTGAATTTTGTGGTTCAGACACATTTTTATTATTTTCCAATGCTGTAGTCAGTTTAGTTATTTTCAAATGTCAGAAGTGATTGAACATCTCTCCAAAGACTTCATCACATTTATTTCATCTTATTAAATAGATTCATTTATGCTAATATTATTGTATTCGGACAAAGATAATTTGATCTATTCTGAATATTGCTTAATGGATCAGATGTAGCCCTCCTGTAAGCAGACAAGTCTATTGAAGCCAGTTGATTTACACCAGTGATTTAAAATACTTTTCAAGAATACAATGAGACTTCATTCTGATAAGAACATGTTTACTATTAAGGATAAAATGGACATGATTTAAGTTGCATCACATTCCCTCAACCATGACTTGTTATTTCCATTGGGAAAAGTAACTGGAACTGTGACAATATCATCATCATCAGCGATGGACTACCAATATATATATATATATATATATATATATATATATATATATAGTAACTGGAAAAGTCCATGAAATTTTGCAATGGGCATCAAAAACGGTAATTTATTTCAGTTGATAAAACTCCATGTATTCACACATCTAACTCCACTGCTTGCATCCGAAGAAGTGGGTATTCACCCACGAAAGCTTATGCTCCAATACCTCTGTTAGTCAATAAGGTGCCACAGGACCCTTTGTCGCTTCTACAAATCCAGACTAACAAGGCTACCCCTCTGATACATCTAACTCACTGTGTTCCCACCACTGGATTAAATGACAGAGAGCTCCTGCATCAGTGAAGCCAATGAGAATTTGTACAACATCTTAGGATCAGGCCCTATAATCCAGACTGACCTCCAAATTAAAAGTACAGTGGTCACACACTATTTCTTCCATTTGGAAAGATTTTACCAGTTTGATAGAGATTTCCTATACTTGCTGAGGGAGATAGTGGAACGAGTACTTTGTCAAAATGGAAGAAAATTTCAGTGCAATTATTGTATTTGAGAGTAAATCCTGTATTCATGCAATAATTCTTTGGGAATCTTCCATTGGCAAATGGCTGTTTCTTAGCTATCTGTTAGCTTCACTCTTAGTCAGCAAACTGCATCATTTCAAATATTTAGGAAACAAACAGCCTACAGATATGACAGCGAATATTACCAACACATTCATTCAGTTGCTGTAGGGCATGATGCATTACACACTATTGCATACTTCACTCTTATTTATAGTTCATTTCATCCTCTTATGTCAACATAATAGTTTTACCGGTGAAGAAGGAGTTATGTTAGATTTTTAAAAGCCTGAGATTAGAACTACTTCAAGAAAAAATAACGGAGCCAAAGCCCGGAGCATTTGCACATGTCAATGGGACTAGCATTTGTGCTTAGCACAATTAAGCTCCAATCAGGACTGGGGCCTTTGAGCACTACTGTAATAGAAATAAGTATTAATAATACTAGTTTCATAGATTCATAGATTCTAGGGCTGGAAGTTACCTCGAGATGTCATTGAGTCCATCCCCCTGCCCTCATGGCAGGACCAATTACTGTCTAGACCATCCCTGATAGACATTTATCTAACCTACTCTTAAATAGCTCCAGAGATGGAGATTCCACAACCTCCCTGGGCAGTTTATTCCAGTGTTTAACCACCCTGATAGTTAGGAACTTTTTCCTAATGTCCAACCTAAACCTCCCTTGCTGCAGTTTAAGCCCATTGCTTCTTGTTCTATCCTCAGAGGCTAAGATGAACAAGTTTTCTCCCTCTTCCTTATGACACCCTTTTAGATACCTGAAGACTGCTATCATGTCCCCTCTCAGTCTTCTCTTTTCCAAACTAAACAAACCCAATTCCTTCAGCCTTCCTTCATAGGTCATGTTCTTTAGACCCTTAATCATTGTTGTTGCTCTTCTCTGGACCCTCTCCAATTTCTCCACATCTTTCTTGAAATGCGGTGCCCAGAACTGGACACAATACTCCAGCTGAGGCCTAACCAGCACAGAGTAGAGCGGAAGAATGACTTCTCGTGTCTTGCTCACAACACACCTGTTAATGCAGCCCAGAATCAAGTTTGCTTTTTTTGCAACAGCATCACACTGTTGACTCATATTTAGCTTGTGGTCCACTATAACCCCTAGATCCCTTTCTGCCATACTCCTTCCTAGACAGTCTCCTCCCATTCTGTATGTGTGAAACTGATTGTTCCTACCTAAGTGGAGCACTTTGCATTTGTCCTTATTAAACTTCATCCTGTTTACCTCTGACCATTTCTCCAATTTGTCCAGATCATTTTGAATTATGACCCTATCCTCCAAAACCGTTGCAATCCCTCCCAGTTTGGTATCATCTGCAAACTTAATAAGCGTACTTTCTATGCCAATATCCAAGTCATTGATGAAGATATTGAACAGAGCCGGTCCCAAAACAGACCCTTGTGGAACCCCACTCGTTACACCTTTCCAGCAGGATTGGGAACCATTAATAACTACTCTCTGAGTATGGTTATCCAGCCAGTTGCACACCCACCTTATAGTAGCCCCATCTAAGTTGTATTTCCCTAGTTTATTGATAAGAATATCATGCGAGACCATATCAAATGCCTTACTAAAGTCTAGGTATACCACATCCACCACTTCTCCCTTATCCACAAGACTCGTTATCCTATTAAAGAAAGCTATCAGATTGGTTTGACATGATTTGTTCTTTACAAATCCATGCTGGTTATTCCCTATCACCTTACCACCTTCCAAGTGTTTGCAGATGATTTCCTTAAATAATTGCTCCATTATTTTCCCTGGCACAGAAGTTAAACTAACTGGTCTGTAGTTTCCTGGGTTGTTTTTATTTCCCTTTTTATAGATGGGCACTATATTTGCCCTTTTCCAGTCTTCTGGAATCTCTCCTGTCTCCCAGGATTTACCCAAGATAATAGCTAGAGGCTCAGATACCTCCTCTATTAGCTCCTTGAGTATTCTAGGATGCATTTCATCAGGTCCTGGTGACTTGCAGGCATCTAACTTATCTAAGTGATTTTTAACTTGTTCTTTTTTTATTTTATCTTCTAAACCTTCCCCCTTCCCATTTGCATTCACTATGTTAGGCATTCCCTCAGACTTCTCGGTGAAGACCGAAACAAAGAAGTCATTAAGCATCTCTGCCATTTCCAAGTTTCCTGTTACTGTAGTGGGCCTACCCTGTCCTTGGTCTTCCTCTTGCTTCTAATGTATTGATAAAAAGTTTTCTTGTTTCCCTTTATTCCTGTAGCTAGTTTGAGCTCATTTTGTGCCTTTGCCTTTCTAATCTTGCCCCTGCATTCCCGTGTTGTTTGCCTATATTTCAAGTGAGGCCTATTCAGGTAAAAGATTCAGGGCTAGGCCCAAGGAAAATCATCATTCGGTTGTATTGGAATTGGTTTCAATCAGTGATATACTGTACCTTGCCTGTTCTCTTTGAAAGTCATTTGGCCAAATACATATTAAGAGTTCATCAGAACATGGGAAGAATTTTCACATCTCTCAAAAAATTATTTTTATTTCTGCCCCACCCTCCTTCCATCTCCAATGAATGTGCAATAGGAATTCTAGACACAGTTTTGTACTTCCGTGAATTTTTTTTGCCTATCATATTCACTGTGTGTCAATGGGAATCCATTCTTTTAGAGACAACAGAGTTGAACTACACTATGTGAATCTGAGAGGGGAAAAGCTTTTAGAACAATCAGCAGAAATGTACTTTTGCCAGTTTGGAATAAAGGTCCCAAATCCCTTTTTTCCCTCCTAGCCAAAAGGCTTATCACCAGTTAAAACTTTTTTCTTTACTCTCTTTTCACTACCTTGGGGGTGGAACATGCCTCCTCCAACACTCTGAGGCCAAAGCTATGTTCATCTAGAGGTCCTACTCTGAACTGAACTTGAGGGTAGCTGTTCCAGTTTCCAAGATCCTTAGAACCACTCCATGGTTGCCATGGAAATACTGAGAGATCATGTTTAAAGTTTCTGCAGCAGCCCTTCTTCACAGCATAGTCAAAATAAATTCCCTTTGTCAAAGTATATTATGTCTTGTAAATCTCCCTAACTTCACTAACCCTCTTACCTTCCCGAAATAATACAACACACTTTTTAGCAAGGCCAACAAAAATAAAATCCTTACTCCCCACTTCATTACTTCAGTTTTACATCAGTGCAACACCACTGAGCACTTGGATTAATATTAGTTATCAGATCCACGAGGGTTGGGAAATCTTTAAAATGTCAATAAAAGGTACAATTTCAAAACACCATAACTTTGAAATTCCTTTTCTGATTTCTAATAATCCTTTACAGAAAAACACTATCTTGGGATGAGATATGGCATGAGAAATTTCAGGAGGATCACGTTTTTTTTGCGGGGCAGGGGATATGGAGGGAGGTGGTGGTTACAGATGATGAAGCAAGCTTCTCATTAACTATGATGTGGCTACTGCTGCTCCATAATAAGAGCTATCCTGCTTACCATTTTCTACTTTTGTAAAGTGCTCATGTGAGTTATTAGGGCAATACCAAAAGTCAAGAACTGCATGGAAGTGAATCTTGGCTTTCCAACAAAAAGCAGGAGCATTCTATAATTTTAGCAAGAGACTGAATTGGATTTTGAGGAGCTATGCATGAAGGAAGACAGGGATCCTTAGGAATGTATCCATAAACTACATGACAAATCTCAGGATGGAAGCATATGACAGCTATGCAGATCAGGGAGATTTAGCATTAGGGGCATCTGGGAAAGTTTTAGCAAATGCAGGGTGGTTATTTAGTCCCTCCCCCCTATTTACCTCACTACTATAGCTGGGGAATGGTAATAGTTTAATTGACTAGAAAGGGGACAGATAAAATTGTGGCAGTTGAGAGGGTGGTTTTGGTACCCCATAATTTATCCTTCTAAGTGGTGATGAAGAGGCAGAGTCAGCTACCAAATAGTTGCTATCTACTTGAAAGTCCAGTTGACAACTAGAGGTTCCCAAAAGTATAGACTCCCTCCCTGCGTAACTATCAATGTCTAGAGCAGACACTTGGCTAGGGATACCTTATAAATATGCATTAAAGTAGTGGTTCATTTTAAAACCTTGTCAGTGTTCAAGGGGAGTATGATGCCTGCTGTTAGAAGACACTGGACTTGATTCTGTTGGTCACAGCACAGTGAAAGATGAGCAAACAGTAAAGGAATATAAACTTCTCCCAGCACCACAATGGAAAAGTCCACTGGATGTACCATAGCATGGGCAAACAGCTCTTCTGGAATAAAAACAAATAGAAACATTCAGCCAATCTGGAGAGAAGGATGATCTTCGGGGTTAAGGCTGAGGGCTTGAAATATCTGAGTTCTAGTTTTGGCTGTGTGTAGAAGATGTACAACCACCAATAGTGCTGCCTGGTGGTCAAGCAGTGGTTGGCAGGATGTCTCACCGTTGAAGGACAGTATTGTCCTTCAGCATCCTCCCACCCCAGGGGTTTCCAGTCATCCCCTTTAGCACAGGGGCTTTGAGGGGAGGGCTCTTGAACAGTCAGAGTCTTTTCCAGAAGCCCTCTCCCAAGAGGAGAGGGCTCTTCTTGTTGTACTGTCCTCTCAGAGTGGATAGGGGAACCCTGCCCGCCCCCATCAGGATACGTTCCAGGGCCCAATGGTGGGTAGCTACACCCAACGCCATGAGTTCCTGGGCCAAACTTCCCCTCAGAACAGCTGTCTGCTCCCCGCTACTGCCTGCCTCTGAACTGCTCGGTCCCCTTTCTAAATCCCTGCCTTCAGCTTGTGCAAGCTCTGCAGGTATGTCTTCATGAGGCGGCCTGGTGCCAGAGCTGTTCCTTAACTCCTTGCTCTCCAGTGTGGGGTCTGTATACCTCACCACACTCTGCCACAGACTTCTTTGAGCAATCTACTTCATACCTCCATGGGTCAGTTCCCTGGCTTGTGTTTGTAGATTGCATTCTGTTCTCCTGCCCTTTGGCTTAAATATTTAGAATGTAAACTCTTCAGGGTAGGGCTATCTTACTGCATTTGCACAGCAGCTAATACAACAGGAGCCAAATATTGGTTGGGGCCTTTAGGGGCTACAATAATAAAAATTATAATCTGATTGGTTGAACATTTACAGGGGCAGTATTTTAAATATATTCATTTCTAGTTTGACAATGTGGCCATCAGGTTCTTTGGCAGGTAGTGTAACCACTTTGACCTTAATACAGTGCCTGATCTAAGGCAATTAAATGTTAACAGCATCACAGACCAATGTCTCGGTGTGTTTGAATATTATCTACCTTAAACAACCGGCTACCTTGAATTTGTATCAAGCTGGCATTGATTTATTTAGACATTTAAATTCCTGACATTCCATTCATAGCATTGCTCCCTTCATTCCTGCCAGCGTAATCATTGTATGCAGTGTTGTCGTTGCCATGTCGGTCCAGGATTTTAAAGAGACAAGGTGGGTGAGGTAAGAGACATCTACACAGAACACATCACTGGCCACCGTCAGTACCAGGTCGAGTAATCGAGACCACCGACCAGGGAAATAACCCACTTCCTCCCTTCCCTGATGAAACGAGGAACGCATCCCGCCCATGTACTTATTGTCTACACCACTACTGACACGGACTCTTAATACATTCCCTGGGTGGCCTACCCAAGCCCACTTATCCACTGACGCTTTAAAAACTACCACACCCCAATCTGGATTTATGCTGGTTATGTGATGTGTATGTACCTCGTGAACCTTTTGATACTTGCAATCCCCCATAACCCAACCCTGACCCCAGATGTACAGTACCTTCCTTCTTAACTTGTGTAAATTTGATTTTAAACATTAACTTTAATAAAAAATTTAAATCTTGTTCTTTTATTGGACCAACTTCTGTTGGTGAGGGAGACAAGCTTTTGAACTGACAGAGCTCTTCTTCAGCACGTGAGAGAATGTTGATCCAATAAACAAATACTTCATACCTTCCATGCTCAGTGGGAGCAGGAAAATATAGATATGAATGTTATATGATGTTATGTACATTTATCTAAAAAAACCTTTTAATCTATTTAATATTAGATATTGCCTGTGGCAAGCCAACCCCTTCCTCCATACTGGAGAAAGAAACCTGCAGAGTTTCTCCAGATCATTTTGTCAAGGGTAAGGGCAAGGTATGCCCGTCCAATGGAAGGAGGAGGCAGCCACATAAACCTTGAACCTGCCCCCTGCTATAAGTTCCTCAGGGATCTGCTGGTGAAAACAGAGAAGGGAGCTCTGTGCCTTTCATAGAATCATAGAATCTCAGGGTTGGAAGGGACCTCAGGAGGTCATCTAGTCCAACCCTCTGCTCAAAGCAGGACCAACCCCAACTAGATCATCCCAGCCAGGGCTTTGTCAAGCCTGACCTTAAAAACCTCTAAGGAAGGAGATTCCACCACCTCCCTAGGTAACCCATTCCAGTGCTTCACCACCCTACTAGTGAAAAAGTTTTTCCTAATATCCAACCTAAACCTCCCCCTCTGCAACTTGAGACCATTACTCCTTGTTCTGTCATCTTCTACCACTGAGAACAGTCTAGATCCATCCTCTTTGGAACCCCCTTTTAGGTAGTTGAAAGCAGCTATCAAATCCCCCCTCACTCTTCTCTTCTGCAGGCTAAACAATCTCAGTTCCCTCAGCCTCTCCTCATAAGTCATGTGCTCCAGCCCCCTAATCATTTTTGTTGCCCTCCGTTGGACTCTTTCCAATTTATCCACATCCTTCTTGTAGTGTGGGGCCCAAAACTGGACACAGTACTCCAAATGAGGCCTCACCAGTGCCGAATAGAGGGGAATAATCACATCCCTCGATCTGCTGGAAATGCCCCTACTTATACAGCCCAAAATGCCGTTAGCCTTCTTGGCAACAAGGGCACACTGTTGACTCATATTCAGCTTTTCGTCCACTGTAACCCCTAGGTCCTTTTCTGCAGAACTGCTGCCCAGCCATTCGGTCCCTAGTCTGTAGCAGTGCATGGGATTCTTCCGTCCTAAGTGCAGGACTCTGCACTTGTCCTTGTTGAACCTCATCAGATTTCTTTTGGCCCAATCCTCTAATTTGTCTAGGTCCCTCTGTATCCTATCCCTACCCTCCAGCGTATCAACCACTCCTCCCAGTTTAGTGTCATCTGCAAACTTGCTAAGGGTGCAGTCCACACCATCCTCCAGGTCGTTGATGAAGATATTGAACAAAACCGGCCCCAGCACCGACCCTTGGGGCACTCCACTTGATACCGGCTGCCAACTAGACATGGAGCCATTGATCACTACCCGTTGAGCACGACCATCCAGCCAGTTTTCTATCCACCTTACCGTCCATTCATCCAGCCCATACTTCTTTAACTTGCTGGCAAGAACGCTGTGCGAGACTGTATCAAAAGCTTTGCTAAAGTCAAGAAATAGCACATCCACTGCTTTCCCCTCATCCACAGAGCCAGTTATCTCATCATAGAAGGCAATTAGGTTAGTAAGGCATGACTTGCCCTTGGTGAATCCATGCTGACTGTTCCTGATCACTTTCCCCTCCTTTAAGTGGTTCAAAATTGATTCCTTGAGGACCTGTTCCATGATTTTTCCAGGGATTGAGGTGAGACTGACTGGCCTGTAGTTCCCCGGATCTTCCTTCTTCCCTTTTTTAAAGATGGGCACTACATTAGCTTTTTTCCAGTCATCCGGGACCTCCCCCGATTGCCATGATTTGTCAAAGATAATGGCCAATGGCTCTGTAATCACATCGGCCAACTCCTTTAGCACCCTCGGATGCAGTGCATCCGGCCCCATGGACTTGTGTTCGTCCAGCTTTTCTAAATAGTCCCGAACTACTTCTTTCTCCACAGAGGGCTGGTCACCTCCTCCCCATACCGTGCTGCGGAGTGCAGCCATCTGGGAGCTGCCCTTGTCTGTGAAGACAGAGGCAAAAAAAGCATTGAGTACACTAGCTTTCTCCGCATCCTCTGTCACAAGGTTCCCTCCCTCATTCAGCAAGGGGCCCACACGTTCCTTGACTTTCTTCTTGTTGCTAACATACCTGAAGAAACCCTTCTTGTTACTCCTAACATCTCCAGCTAGCTGCAACTCCACGTGTGATTTGGCCTTCCTAATTTCACTCCTGCATGCCTGAACAATATTTTTATACTCCTCCCTGGTCATTTGTCCAATCTTCCACTTCTTGTAAGCTGCTTTTTTGTGTTTAAGACGAGCAAGGATTTCACTGTTAAGCCAAGCTGGTCGCCTGCCATATTTACTTTTCTTTCTACACATCAGGATGGTTTGTTCCTGCAACCTCAATAAGGTTTCTTTAAAATACAGCCAGCTTTCCTCGACTCCTTTTCCCCTCATGTTATTCTCCCAGGGGACCTTGCCCATCAGTTCCCTGAGGGAGTCAAAGTCTGCTTTTCTGAAGTCCAGGCTCTGTATTCTACTGTTCTCCTTTCTTCCTTGTGTCAGGATCCTGAACTCGACCATCTCATGGTCACTGCCTCCCAGGTTCCCATCCACTATTGCTTCCTCTACTATTTCTTCCCTGTTTGTGAGCAGCAGGTCAAGAAGAGCTTTTCCCCTAGTTGGTTCCTCCAGCACTTGCACCAGGAAATTGTCCCCTACACTTTCCAAAAACTTCCTGGATTGTCTGTGGACCGCTGTATTGCTCTCCCAGCAGATGTCGGGGTGATTAAAGTCACCCATGAGAACCAGGGCCTGTGATCTAGTAACTTCTGTTAGTTGCTGGAAGAAAGCCTCGTCCACCTCATCCGCCTGGTCTGGTGGTCTGTAGCAGACTCCCACCACGACATTACCCTTGTTGCTCACACTTCTCAATTTGATCCAGAGACTCTCAGGTTTTTCTGCAGTTTCATACTGGAGCTCTGAGCAGTCATACTGCTCTCTTACATACAACGCAACTCCCCCACCTTTTCTGCCCTGCCTATCCTTCCTGAACAGTTTATATCCATCCATGACAGTACTCCAATCGTGTGAGTTATCCCACCAAGTCTCTGTTATTCCAATTACGTCATAATTCCTTGACTGTGCCAGGACTTCCAGTTCTCCCTGCTTGTTCCCCAGGCTTCTTGCATTTGTGTATAGGCATTTAAGATAACTCACCGATCGTCCTGCTGTCCCAGTATGGGGCAGGAGCCCTCCCCTCTTGCACTCACCTACTTGTGATTCCTCCCAGTATCCCACTTCCCCACTTACCTCGGGGCTTTGGTCTCCTTCCCCCGGTGAACCTAGTTTAAAGCCCTCCTCACTAGGTTGGCCAGCCTGCTTCCAAAGATGCTCTTCCCTCTCTTCGTCAGGTGGAGCCCGTCTCTGCCTAGCACTCCTTCTTGGAACACCATCCCATGGTCAAAGAATCCAAACCCTTCTCTCCGACACCATCTGCGTAGCCATTCGTTGACTTCCACGATTCGACGGTCTCTACCCCGGCCTTTTCCTGCCACAGGGAGAATGGACGAGAACACCACTTGCGCCTCAAACTCCTTTATCCTTCTTCCCAGAGCCACGTAGTCTGCAGTAATACGCTCAAGGTCATTCTTGGCAGTATCATTGGTGCCCACGTGGAGAAGCAGGAAGGGGTAGCGATCTGAGGGCTTGATGAGTCTCGGCAGTCTCTCCGTCACATCACGAATCCTAGCCCCTGGCAAGCAGCACACCTCTCGGTTTTCCCGGTCAGGGCGGCAGATAGATGACTCAGTCCCCCTGAGGAGAGAGTCCCCGACCACAACCACCCTCCTCCTCCTCTTGGGAGTGGTGGTCGTGGAACCCCCATCCCTAGGACTGTGCATCTCATGCCTTCCAATCAGTGGAGTCTCCTTCTGCTCTGTTCCCTCAGATGCATCATTCACTCCACTCTCTGCACTAGTGGCTGTGGAGAGAACATGAAAACGGTTGCTCATCTGAATATGCGTTTCTTGTACATGGACTTGTCTCATACTCTTTCCTCTTCTGGAGGTCACATGCCGCCAATTATCCTCGCTGGCCTTCTGTCCCTGCTGCGCAGCCTGCTCTGAATCCTCACAACACTGCGCCCGCTGAAGCCTATCCTTTGCACCAGCTCCACTGTCCTCCTGCCTATATCGGCCCCAGGACACCTCCTGGGAGGGGTTCACACTGCAGAGGCGACAAGCTAATGCAGACTTAGGCTGCATTAACTTTCCTGCTTATTCCTCCTTTGGTTGCTGAGGGTGGGGAAAAGAGAATTACGTGCATAGTGACCCCATTCCTAGTCCAGGAATGGTGTCAGCGAAGAGGATCATGGGCCTACAGAGCACCAAAAAGGGAAGTCACCTCTTTGTACAGATCTTGGATAATTATGAGTAAGTTGCTGCTGATGGGGGTCACTCACCTGTTATGCTCAATTTCATGCTCATAGAAGATATTTGTTCCTCATCCATGCACAAATTATATTTCATTTATTACACTAAATCTGTACACAGGCATCATAAAACAAACAGCACTGAATGCTTTCTGACCACTACGTCATAGAGCAAGATATATGCTCTGACGAATCCTGTGGATTTTCAAAAAATTGGAAAGCATTTAAAGAATGACTGCTCCAGATCCCTACACCACCTTAGATGTATATTGGTACCTATCATACTGCATGTAACTGAAGTGAGGCATGTTTTTTTTAAAAGGGTTAAAGCCCAATGCCATTTATTACATGTGCAATTTGCATTCAAAATTTGTGTCTTTAAAATGAGCTAGAGGTAGAAATCAGAGTAATTTCAAGACCTGATTTTCCTGTATGGTCAGGTAATTAGAGACATACATTTACAGGTTTGTTCCTACAAAGCAGAAAAATTACAGGTCTATATTTTTCAGATGCAAACAGCGCCAACAAATGGAACCTCACCTTGGAAAACATGTCCCATTATGATAATGTACCTTTATAAAATCTCTTTTCCATTACATCTCAAGTCTTAGTATTTCTGATAGGGACTAAGAGGTTAAGAGATCCTGCAGAGCTAGCACTGATTAGCAGGGGAGGAAAGCCTTTTAGAAAGAAAGTGACAATATTTGAATTTTTTCTCTCTTTTTTCCCCCTTGATGGTTGCTAAGAGAAAAAAAAAAGACTTCATGCCTCTAAGCTATGCCATACAAAAATACTAAATTGTTCATCCTACTTTGTATAAGCATCTGCCTATCAAAATTGTCTCAGAAGTGGCATTATTGCAGTCAAGGTATGTTAGAAAGACGTTAAGTATCGATGCTGTCTGTCTCTTTGCACTTGGTCATTCACTGACCTCCCATCTCTGAACACCCAGACAGTTTCTATACTTGTTTATACCCTAATTGCTTTCCAGAAAAGCAAGGTACAGCTTGACATCAGGGATCACCTCCACACTTGCAAGATACAGAGGACATTTAGATAATTGAGAATAGCTAAACATTAATAAAAGGAATATAGGCTGGTGTACTATAATCTACAGGACTGAAAATCACATATATCTCATGGACTATCATTTCAAAATGCTTCCTTGGAATATAAAGTAAATATTGTACCTAAAACAAGATTTGTAGAAGAGATATAAGGTTTTAGTTTCAGATTTTGGTTAATCCAGGAGTTTACCTATCCAAAAATTAACACTATTTAGTAGCATCACAAAACTGTTCATATATCTTTAAGCTACATTATATGATGTTTCTAAAGCACACTCTGTGTAAATCGTGCTGGTCATCAAGGAAGTTATACCTCTCTAACTATAGATAAAGCAGTACAACTCCCATAATATGGGCACAGTTCTACTGGCTTAAAGGTATTTTACACAGATATTGCATACTCCCCTTCCCATACAGCAATTTTCTACACAGCAGAAGTGTGGAAGGTTGCCTTGCAGTTGTGTGCTTAATTAGCAAGATATACACAACTCCTGTCAGTACATGCCAGAGCTCAGCTTGCCAAGGAGGCAGAGCCAAAGCAGGAGCCAGCTAAGGAAGAGTAGACATGGTAGATAGATCCACGTAGCAATCATTATCCACCTTCCACCTCCACACAACTGGTGAACTGATGCTCCTTTCCATGCCTTCTGAGAATCCAAGTCACTTGGATGATGTCCTAGAATCCAGGATTTGGATGCTAGTTCATATGTTACCCGCAACAGTCCCGTCTGTTCTGTATATAAAAACAAAGATACTATTTTGTATTTAGATAACATTTTTCAGCTCAAGGTACATAAGTACCACAAACACAGCAGTCTCTGGAGCGGGGCTGGTAGCTAGCACTGCAGAGTTGTTTGGGGGAAAACAAATAGCACTCAGAAATACCAGGGACAATACTTACTTTAGAAAGAAAAAAATATGATATCTCATGTCTTTGCAAATCATAGCAACCTTGAAGAGAAAGGACAGCTTAATGATTCCTGTGCTACCTGGGACTCAGGATACAGGGGGGATCAATTCTCTGCTCTGTTATAAATGTCCTGGGTGACCTTGCACAAGTCACTTAGGGTAGGTCTACACTGCAGCTGGGAGCAAACCTCCCATTCTGGGTAGATAGAGTCATGCTAGCGGGACTTGAGCTTTCACCTATGAGGTGCTAAAAGCTCGCAAGCCCATCTGACCCCCTAGGCTTGAGAGCCTCAGCTCTGGCCTGAGCCACAATGTCTGCACTGCTATTTTTAGCATGCTAGCTCTAGCCCTTCTAGGACCAGTCTGTCTACTGGCAGATAAGAGGCATGCTCCCAGCTGCAGTGTAGATATAACCCTAGGACCAGATTTTCAAAGGTACTTAGTGCTCCTAAAGATGCAGACAGATAGCTAATGGGGTTTTCAAAAGCACCTAGGAGCCTAACTCTCATTGAAAAATCCCACTGGTGCCTGTCTGTATCTTCAGGTACCTTTACAAATCTGGCCCTTTGTCTCTGTCTCTCATTTTTCTGTGCTGGGGTATACAAATCTCACACTGGACAACAGGGGGTTAAGAAGCTTCTCTGGGCTCAGCCAGCACCACCCCACCACACCTGCAAGACATGCACAGGCCAGAGGAGAAGTTTAAAAGGGAAGCAGAAAACCGCTCAGGTACTATGGAAGCAGGGATCAAAAGAGTACCATAGGTATTTCATCTTTCATCCAAAAGACGTCTTAATTCATGAAAGTACAAGATACTCAATAATCTATATTAAAAAGAATGAAGGGTTGAGTCAATCTGGCAAGGCTATGAATTTGTAGTCATAGGGAGCCTACAAAAATCAGACTTGATATTTATGGACTAGAATGCTGAACCATTCCCTCTCAGATGGGATCAGGGAAACATTGCATATATGCTTCCACGGTGGATTAAAAACACAAAGACAAACAGAAATGGCTGCAATAAAAGCACTTCATTGTGCTGATAAGAAAAGGGATGCTGTTTTCCTCTGCTTGCTGTTGCCGAGGCTACATTTTTGTCTTCTTATCAGCAGACCATAATAGATAGGGTTTTCTCCTGTTCCCCAATTAGTGATGTAGATGTTCTTCTGGTGGACAACTCTAAGAGGAGCACCCTTCCCTTTGACATCACTGCAGTATTACAACATCAGTGCAGTCTAAGTGAATGTCTGCACCATGGAGACTATAGTGGCATAGCTATGTCAGATGCAGTCTAGGTGTAGGCGTAGACATAGTTGCGGAAAGTAGGGGTGCAATGGGATGCTGCAGCACCGTCAGGTTTTGCACCCGGCATCCTGGCCGCTGATCCTGCATCTCTGCTGACCAGGGTCCCAGCCACTGGCCCTGCACCCCTTTCACCTGGGGTCCCAGCCACCAGCCCAGCTTCTGCCCGGGGGCTCTGTTGCCGGCCGCAGGGTCCTGGTGGCTGGCTCCGCATGCGGGATCCTGGTTGCTGGCCCCATGCCCAGGGCTCTGCACCCTCCCCTAGCTGAGATCCCAGCCTCAGCTGCCTTATCTCTGTCTGCATCCTCCCAGCCCCTTCCTGGAGCCACAGTCCTGCTCCTGGCTCCAGGTCTAAGGGGCAGCGAGGGACATGGACAGGGGTAAGAGGGGTGCAGCTCAGCACCCCCACTACAAAAACTGTTCCAGCATCATTGGGTGTAGATGGAGGGGGTTTTATGTCAGTGTAGCAACACTACTTCACTGAATGAAGTTATATACATCACCAGAAGCCATCTTCCATTAGCATAGCTGCATCTACACTGGGTGGTACGGTGACATAGCTACATCGGTTGGGGTATGGTTTTTCACTCCCCTGTTCGATGTAGTTATGCTAATATAACTTGTCAGTGTCAGGGGCGGCTCTAGGCACCAGCAAACCAAGCACATGCTTGGGGCAGCACATTTTCAGGGGCAGCATTCTGGCCATCCTTTTTTTTTGTTGTTGCTTGGGGCGGCAAAAGGACTGGGTAAGGACTGGGACACTCGGGCTGGGGGCCGCCCCGCAGGGCACACGGAGCTGCCCGCAGGTGCCGCAGGGCAGCCGCCCCCGCAGCACTACAGCCGGGGCTGGGTGAAGTGCCCGAGCCACTCAGGGGCTGCGGCAGGGTGGCCAGGAACAGCAGCAGCAGCAGAGCCATAGAGGGGACCGGTGCCCGGGGTGCTGCCATGCGGGGCCTGCGTCCCGCTCTCCGGGGCTCTACTCCCTCTGGGGCTGTCCTGCTGTGGCTCCTCAGCCCCCTGCCGGGGCGGTCCCCCCGGCTCTGCCCTCCCGGGTCCCGGCCAGTCTTGGAGGCGGGAACCCCGGCTGGAGGGACCCTGGGCTGAGGTGCGGCCCGGGAGCCCCGCTGCTTACCCCGACCCTGCCAGCACCGGACAGGCTGGAGGTGAGATGGGAGCAGGCAGAGTCAGCACTGGTGGGGGGGAGCCCAGGGCTGGGGCGGCACGGGGTGCAGGGAGGGGGGAGAGAGCCCAGGGCTGGGGCAGCAGGGGGGCAGAGCCCAGGGCTGGGGCGGCAGGGGGGCAGAGCCCAGGGCTGGGGCGGCAGTCATACCTAAGAAGGGTTGATAGTTAACCTCTTAACTCACTGGCTGCCTGCACCTACAATAGCGTTTGTTCAGTGATAGAGACAGTGGCAATATTTTAACTGGTAACATTGCATTAGTGACACATCTGGTATATGGGACAGCACTGGCAGTATTTACTGCCTTTACTTCATGTACTTTTGTCTGGGTACTTTTCCCAGCAGCACCAAAGCACTTCAGCAAGTTCTTTGCAGGAAAGAGAAACTGGAGTTTAAAGTAACACGGAGATCCAAGATTTTAAGAAAGAAAAACAAAAACCCTTTTTCCCCCCCGCCTTACTTTATATTTACTTATCTTTTGAAGGAAAACACCAAAACAAATAACATGATATATAGAGAGAGAATAGTTGAGGAAGACACAGTATAACTAAAATAGTTATGGCAGGAGCCACTAGATGACGCTGTTAAATAGAGCCTTACAACTTTTTTCTTAACATGGAAGCAGTGTACAGTCTTAGGAGTAATGCTGGTAATTTTGTCGATAGCACTTCTTTTCGGGGGCAGGAGGGGAGAGGGAAGCTGTTGTACACAGCAGAAAAGTTTGCTGGAGTTTGGGCTGAGATCCCCGAAAGAGTGATTTATTTGAGTGCCAACTACACATACTATATATAGTGTTGCAATACAATGTAAATAAAAAAAAAGTTACACCAAGAAAATACCCAGACTCCATGTCACTGATTTCTTCCCTACCAGTAGAAGAGACCGACCTGCAGGGCCCTATCTGCTCACCATTCAGAGGGTCAATATTATATTAGTAACTGTTGATTTGTAGACGCATTAAAGTTATAGTAGGAATGTATATCTGACGCTGCATGTAAAGAGACAAATTCAGAGGAATTTTGGCACCAGAGGGACTTAGGCAAGTGCCTGCTCTGTCCAAATTAAAAAAAAACAACCCCCCCCCCCCAAAACAGGAAGATGACTAATGCAAGATCTGAAGTTGGATATCGTGTAATTCTTTCAGATGGCCCCAAACAGAATGATACTTCTTCGAGTTATTTCTCCCAGCTAGTGCCAACTTTTCCATGATTCTGCCTTGGACAGTTTATATAACTAATCAGGAAAAGTGGGTGAGGTTTCCGACCTGTAAATGCACGGAACTCCTTTCCTTTACTGATTCATAAGTCCACACCCCTTTCCTCCTTCAAATCTCTCCACAAGACACATCTCCATTAAAAAAAATTAACCTATTAATGGGGGGTGATGGATGGCAGGAGAGAGATCACTTGATCATTACCCGTTAGGTGCACTCACTCCGGGGCACCTGGCATTGGCCACTGTTGGTGGATAGGATACTGGGCTGGATGGACCTTTGGTCTGACCCAGTGCGGCCATTCTTATGTTCTTATGTTCTTATGTTATGTTCTTATGTTCTTATAGTAGCAAAATGTGGCCTCTGGACATTTCTATGCTTATAATAAATAAATAAATAAAAATAATAATGAATTAATCACTTGCTTTGACACTAGCATGGCTATCTAGAACTATTTTCCTATAAGTCAGATAAATCAATACTTCCAAGTATCTATTAAAGCACACATTAAAGGTAAAATAAACTTCCTTATGCATGAGTACGTTGGAATGGTTATTTGGCAGAAGTTCATGCCACCTTACTAAAACATATCCCTTAAAATGCCATAGTAAATTATACTCTTACAATAGAAGGTTAATTCAGGAGTTAGCTATTAATACCCAGGCCCTGCAGAAAACTCCTAATCCACATCAGTGAAACAAGAACAGCAAAATTAGACACAGTTAGATACCTGGTTAGGACCCCTGTGTGCAGCATCAATAAGTATTTTATCACTATTGTTGCTAAAGCAAATACTCTCTAAAGTTCATTTAGGTGTTATGGTCAATGTTCAACTCAGATTTGTGTAAGAGTTCATGAAGTAGTCACTTACACTTCAGGAGCTGAATCAACAGCAAGAAAGTTTAATTTCTGCCATTCTAGTCCCTCACTATTAGAAAAATATAAAAAAATGACTGCTTTCATTTACTCCCCTCCGCCCCAACCCCCACCTTAAAGACAAGTTCTTGTTTAACTGCTCCCAGGGTTCATCTTTTGCCTTTTTAGTGGGCTTGAGAAGTTCTTCTCAGCCTTCACATCATGGTTCAGTACTTTGGTTACATTCAGTTTCCTCTTTGTCCCCCAGTCTCCATCAACGCCCTGATTCAGCAAAACACTTCAGCTTATGCCGTCTGGTAAATAGGGGTCCAAATGAGGAATAGAAGTTTTGCAAAGTGCGTGCTCTGTGAAATGAATGACCCAGTACTTAATTTGTACCGGGGCTTGCCAGGGCTGAGCCCCTGCACCTTTAGGCTTGGCAGTTCATAGCCCCAGCACCTCTGGGCTTGCTGCATCAGTTATGAAAGTAAAAAAAAATGGCTTGAGCCCCAGCACCTAATTGCTTGAGCCCCGGCACCTCTTTCATTACAAATTAAGCACTGGATGACTCCCTGACAAAGGAGTACTGTTCTTCAGCCCAGGCCCAAAAGCTATATTTTTCTTTTTATATTTTCTACTCGGGACACTAAAGTTCAAGTTTTGCCCTTAATTACATATTAACCAGAGGGTTACAAAACATAGCTGAGAGCAAAATATAGTTCACTGATCTGACCCCCGTAACCATAGTATCTGAGCACTGTACAATCTTTAATATATTTATCCTGGAACATCCACTGTCAGTTAGGGAAGTATTTATGGAGGTATTGTTATCCCGATTTTACAGATGGGGAACTGAGGCACAGGTAGGTTAAGTGATTTGCCCTAGGTCACACAGTCAAAGAAGCTCCCTAACTTCTGGATCATTCTTCTTAGTATAGTTATAAATAGTTTTATCCTGTCACCCCAGAACAGGTGATGCTGGGATAGCAGGGGATTCTTTACACCCAACTGGAGGGAAGAGCCATTGTTAATATTTTGCTGAAATACCTCTAAGAAGTTATTCCCTACTCCTGCTGTTTTACAGAGGAGAAACTCCCACTGGACAGGCACAGAGTCCTTATCCCCACAAGAGATTAAGAGAATGACTCCCTCCCAGATAAGTTAACATAGCGCCAGAGCTGTCACATCTCCAAGGAACAACAGTTGAATAATCATGCTGCTAGTACGTTTTACACTGCGTACCAAAGATTTAATTGAAAACAAACATTTCTGAAATTTTAATCATTGCGTTCCATGAACATGACCAATGTTTTGGCTGCACAGGCCAATTTTGTTCAAATATTTTCAGATCGCAGCATATCTGTTTGTGAAAAAGTTAGTAACACCCGAAAATGTGATCAATATTATAAATGGTTATTCACTCAGTAACTCATACTAGAAAAAGTGTTCTTTAAATTGTTATTTTCCTGTGTAAAAATCAATGATCCAGTCATGGAGCAAATATAATACCACACAACATAAATGACCAACCATTCCATCCATAGTATATGAAAACAAATGTTAACCTATTTGGGGAAAACTTCCAAATAACAATCACATCCACAAATCAGGAACAGTCATTAACCATTCATGAACAGAAAAGAAAGGGTAATTATTTTGGATAGCTTATTCAAAATGAATGGCATTATTCAAAATGAATTTGATATTATTTGAATTTTAGATTGCTACTTAATTTCTGTTGTAAAGAATAGAGAGGCAAATTTGTCCAACAATTTGTTCACAAAATAAGGATCTATTCTCTCTTAAGCAGCATAAGTACACTAATTAAGGCCTGCTTCTCACAGATATTGAGCACCAGCACTTCTAACTGAAGTCAATGGGAGCTGTCAGTGCTCAGCACTTCTGCAAGGGGCAAACCCTGACCCTCATTCCTAGGAAGATCCTGAATTTACTTTAACTGAAGTCTGTGCATAGGGCTCTGTGTCTGTGGCAGATCACAGTTCTGCAGTTCTTTTCATCCCAGTAAAGAGGAGGCTTCCCACGAGCGGCAAGACTGGTGAAGTTATAACTATTCAGATACACCAGCTAGGAGCTACTCTGTGACCTCAGGAAATAATTCAATTTCCCCACACCTGTGATCCTCCTTCCCAACACATGGGCCATATACCTGAGCAATGTTTGGGGTCCAGCATTTGCCTGTAATAGTCTTGAGCAATCGTGGTGATTTTGTTGACTAATAACGAATTTTTTTTAATAAAAGAAATGTTAAATTTAAGAGACAGATACTAAGATGGTGAAAAACACAACTATAACTGAAAGAAACAGTGCATATGTAATACCAACTTCCATCGGTTAAGTAGCTGGACATGCCATGATAGATGTTTATCATGATGATCAGAGTATCTTCATTACTTTGTGCTTCCTCTAGTCTCTCATATCCACCTTTTGTGTCTCTCATTTTCTATGAGAGTTGACTCAGATGAGAGACAATGCCTAGCACAACAGGCATGGGGCCTCTAGGTGTTACACAACACAAATAATAATAATAGCTTATACACATCATGCTTCAATTTCTATTGTCCTGTTGGTCCACAGTTACCTTTGGACAACAAAAGAGGATTCCAGTGTAAGGAATGGTCCACAGTAGTGATGAGCCTATATATAATGCATAAAGTAGCAATTAAGAGTGCTACACAGAGAGAAGAAATGCCACAATTTAATGGTTATTTCTGCACAAGAAGTTCCACTAGATGGGCAAGAAATATGGGTTTACTAATTCACCCCATGTACTGCCATGACAGATGGCTTTGTCCAAGTAGTTGGCTGTGTAATAATCTGGCTGTTGGGTTTTCTGGATAGCTCTTCATGAGCTCATTTTGTCTCCTATGTATCTCAAAAGGCTATCAGATAGACAGGCAGGAAAAACAGCAGTTGATGGCCTGAATCTCAGCTGAGGCTCTCGCTACTCTTTGTGTGGTGGGCTGGTGAGTGACTTGTTACAGTTGCTGAAATCTCTGCTCTGTTGAAAAGAAATGTACTTAAATGGTATTGCTGCTATATCAATGAAATATTTAGTACAAAACTCAGAATAATGAAACTTGACGTGCACCAAGTTATATATACAAATATTGTATAGCCATCCTTTAATCCCCCAACTTTATTTCCCCATCACTTGATGGGCAGCCAGCTCAGAGAAGGACCATCAGTGACTTTCCATGAATTGTCATGTGTCATTCTTTTCCTCGAGTAAATCCTTTCTGAAATTCAGTCTTAATGAGCTCTCTCTTTAGGTTGGTCAGCTAGCTGCCAGCTTTGTGTACTCTCACTGAGTCAGTCTTTCATATCAAATGAGCACTGAAGGAAAATACTTTAAATACTCAATAAAAACAAATGACCTTTTTATTTCCCTATAAATAGAACCATTTCTCTCTCCATTTGTAAGTGCACACCATTGACTACTTACCATATTGTCTGACATTTGATACGGAGGGACACTTAACATGTTTACTTCCTGCCATTCTCATTGTTCAGCTGGTGAAAAAAGTAAAGTTCACTTCTCCCCTGCAGTCACTTTACTGTTTATGTAGTTTAACAATTCAATTTTATATCACAGTGCCTTTCCTTAAATCTTTTTCATACTTATAGCTAGCCCATCTGTAAGGCATATGTGTCCTGTGCCTGTAAGGTATATGTGTAGTGGACCTGGAGGCACATATCAAACTCTTGCATGCTGGGGTAAATCCTGAAGTCCTTATTCAGTCAAAACTCCCTTTGAAGTCAATAGGAGTCTTAGTTGAGGACTTCAAAATTGGGCCCTTTGACATCAGTCAGGTACTTTATTGTCTGGTGAAGACATTTTGCCTTATGAAACGTTCTGCTTTTAAATTATTCTGGGGCAGGAACATGCATGTCTGTATACAAAAGTACTGCAAACCTGGAAGTTAAATGAAACAGATCACTAGATGTCTTTCCCAAACAGTTTCTGAAGATAAACACCTTTCAGTTTTGCTGTATTTCAGAAAGAATGGAATAAACTTCCTGTCAAGCTCACACAGGGTGTTGAGTCAAAAAGAGAAAGAGGGGTGGTAGTGGCTGAAGGGTGCTCCTCTGACCCAAGAAAAGAACGTATCTGATTTGTTTAGCTGAAGCTAAACAAGAAAAACAGAATAAAAATTAACCTTTCCCCTCTTCTCCATCCAGCTTTCTCCCTAATTGGAATACACTGGCATTCTTATATAGGCTTTTCTCATTGATGCCCATTTTTAGTACCTTTGGAAATAACAGTGAAATATCACATAAGTTCCAACTTCCTGTTTATCAGTTTTGGCGTGATTTCTGCAATGGCAGTCAGACTGCCCTTGTGGCAATGCAGTTGGAAATCCCCACTGGCTACCACATGAGGCAGACATATTTTCTAAGAGTTAATGAAATGCCCAAAGTTTAAAAAAGTCAGCATCCATTTATTTCTACAGCAGTTCTGAATTACCAAACTCCCTGGGACTTCACAGCCTCAAAAATCAATATGGAAAGCAAAACATGAATGTGTCTGCAAAATAGCCAGAAACCCAGGTAATGTTCAGATCCATAACTCAGGCAATTTCCCCAATGAGAGGGGAATCATCCTCCAGATTTTAGAGTGGAAAATTGACAGGCCTACATTGCTCCACCACCACTAACTGAACTTCCCCTAACAGATTTCACAAGTGTAGAAGAACCACCTTACTCTGCAGTAAAGCAGGGTGAAATGTTTCAGTTGAACAGTGTATTTGCAGAAAAATGCCATTTCAGTCAACCTGAAACTATTCGCGAATTGGACACAAATTTGCCAAATAATTTCAGCCAGAAAATATATATTTAGGCTAGATTCACACAGTGGCCAGAAGAGAAGGGGATGGTGGTGTTAGTGGCCACAGTTCACGGGTTAACTGCACCTCTGATCCATCCATGGTCACCATGGCACCCCTTTATGTCTCAGGCCCCTTAGGTTTCCTCTCTATGGGTGGGGACCCTCATCTTTTCTTCCTTTAGACTAAGGATTTAGGCTTGAAGTCCCACTGAATTTCACTATTCTTAACCCAGCAGTCTAACCCTACTCCTTAGTCCAGAGACTGCAGTTCTGCTCCCTCCTAGGGCTATGACAATGGTTACCAGTTTGTTTCATTCAACCTGAAATGGTATTTTTCATTTCACTGAAATTTCAAGTTCAGTTTGGCCAGTTTTTTCCCCATTATTTTTCAGAACTGCCAGCGAACCAAAAAAATCAGTTCTTCACCCAGCTCTACTCTGCACCCAGCTTCCTCCTCCAGTTTTAGCTTGTACCCTGCTTTTCTCAGATTCCTTTTGCACATGGGGAAGGCTACCAAGTCTTCCACCAGGTGCCTTATATTAATCAGATACACAAATAAACATGAAGGAAATAAAACTTGAATAACCCCATAGATTGCAACCAGAGGAAAGAAAGGGTAGCCAGAGTATATACCTGCTAAGTGGCTTTTACCTCTTTTTGTGAAAAATTACATGCCTGCTCACAGCTTGGTTCTAAGAGAATGTTCTGTTCCATTAAAGGCATTTTTGCAAACCAAAGACTGAAATAGGTACAACTAAACTACAACCTAAAAGCCACCAAATGGTTGCTCCAGAAGCTTCTAGTTAGCTCTTAGACTTACATTCATGGTAGGTAGTGCAATACTTTTACTTGCAATATGGCTTTGCCATCATGAGACACCTTACTTAAAAGTTCTTCCAAATTCTGAATGGCTTATCAATGTATCACTCTCCTCTCTGTCCCAGCTCCTTCCCACTTCATTTAAAGGCATAATTAGAGCATGCTACTCCCTAAAGGTGCTTTGTTTTCCAGACAGATAGCTAACTGAGGGGAAACATGTAAAGAATTTAGTTAGTAAATAATTCATGGACTACAGGTTTCTGCATGAGCTAGTTCAAAGCTTCCAAGTTTGGTATATAAAGCACAGAAATTGGAA
This sequence comes from Chelydra serpentina, assembly GCA_037349315.1. Classification (NCBI taxonomy): domain Eukaryota; kingdom Metazoa; phylum Chordata; order Testudines; family Chelydridae; genus Chelydra; species Chelydra serpentina. Next base: position 72,571,529 of record JBAIAC010000008.1, read on the forward strand.
AAACACAGGATACAGAAAAGGTTTAAAAGATATTATTGCATTCCTTTTCATAACCAACACAAAACAATCCGAAAACTAGTAGTTTAAATTGCAAAGTAAATATTTGGTGGAAATAATAGTGCTGAAAGGTGTTCAGATCAGAGGGCTTTGAAGTGGTAATCAATGTAAATGATTAGTTTTAAATAATCAGAAGGTTTAAAAGAATATCAAGATTTTTTTCAGGAAAGATGGAATGCACCATCACAAATCAATCTGCAATTGAAAAATATTGGAAAGTAAAATACAGACCATATTCATTATTGCTTAGTACCTTGACATCATAAGATATTTACATTAACTGATTATGCACATTGTCCCACTAAATCGGCAATCAGGCAATCCCTACACTATTCTAAAATAATTCTTTAGTAATGAAATGCAAAAAGGACTAAATTAATCTTAGTGTAATTTTACTAACCACAGTGGAGTTGTGCCCACTTATACCAGGGCTGAACTTAGCCCCAAGTGTTCCTCTCTTTCAGTGTAATTTGTGAGGCTTCTCTGAGCCAACTGTAGAATTTTTAACACTTTGGAGTTTATTACCCAGTTAGGCGCCAGTCCAGCGAAGAATTTAAGCTTGTGCCTAACTTTAAAAATATGATTGGCCCCACATTTGAGTGTGACAATTTGCAAAGGGTTACTAGTCCTGCCTCAGTGCAGCAGCCTGGACTCAATGACTTTGAGGTTTCGTCCAGCCTTACATTTCTATCTATGCCTCTAGAACCTGTATGCACATGACTCCAGTTAAAATCACGTTATATAGAAGATCACTGCTTAGCTATTTTGCAGGGTTATGCTTAGGAGCACCCAGAGGTTTTTGTTTTGGGATTTTTTTTTGCGCAGCAAGATCTGTTTAAAAGTGGCTGAGTATTTTCATTCATCCTCTAAACAAAAGCAGCTCTTGAAATGCAGCAAGATTTTGCAGCACGTACCCCACCAGAAAGCACTACTATAAACCTGTGTCTTTTTGGCAGCATTATTTGGTTACACCAAGGTTATTATCTTTATTATGTACTGATTTGTGGACATTTTTCCTCCCATTCTGTTCATGTCTCATTCTGAATCATCAGTTATTTCATTGGTGTATGCATAGAGAACTCTTAAATACAATTTTTTTTATTAAATACAGAATTATATTAAAAATACACTAAAAGGAAGTTAAGGTCATGAAGTCAAGCATTCAAAAGTTAAATGCCAGAATTAAGGTAGCTCATGCATCTTTTCTCCCTTGTGTATGTGATTACATACTGTTTCCCACCCCCCTTAGGATAAACTCTTCAGAGATCTTAAATTGCCAAATTATAACAAATGTCTACTGAGTATGTATGAATTGAGATTTTCAGAAGTTCATAACTTGGCCAAATTTGGGCAGATTTTCATGGGATAGCACATCCCTGATACCAGGGCAACCAACTTCCCAATTTTTAGATCCTTACTCCAAAGCATGGAGGGGAGACAGCTTCTCAATTAAAATGTTAGCAAAAATTAACATGGTCAAAAGAATGTATTTTTGACCAACCTTATTCTGAGAAACAGCTAAACTGTTTTTGCTGAAATTTTTTTCAGAAAAGTTCAGCCTAAGGCAGATCCCATGGAAAATTTCAGCCAAAACAATTCAAAGTTTGGTAAAGTTATAAACAAGTAAAAAGTCATATGGGGAAAGTATCAGGCTACCTTAAATACAGGATCCTCTATCTGCCCTACCCATAATAGAGTAAACAGAAAGAAATAGATCCAGCAGAGAGTAATAAATTTTGCATCTCTTCTATTGTGTTTGACCCTTTCCTAATAATTATATTTAGAAAGAAAACTAAAAGCATCAAGAAGAAATATAGCTCTAATTTATTACACTTGGAAATATCTTTTAAAACTGAAAATCAGGCATATTCATATAACTTTTCAATAACCACCCAGGTTTTCCAGGTTTGACAAGGAGCTTAAATCTGTGTGCCAATCAAACCAAAAGTGTTTTCTCAACTACTTCCATTGTGGACATAACATAGCACTGAAAAAACAAAAAGAGTACATGTTGTGAAGGTTCTCTTTTTATTGATCTGATTTGCTAAGTAACAGAGCCCTGGAACATAGATTTTAAAGGGCTGTGAGTTTTCTTTGTTTTTCTGTCAAGACTCAGTGATCAGACAGCTGTTGTGCTGCATGTCTTATTCACATGATCATATCCTTACATTCTGGGAATATAATAGTTGAATGAAAATATTAAGGGTGTAGCCCAGTGGCCTAGCTTGCCTTTATTATATTCACTTCTTTGCATTTTATTCTGCTTTGCATTATGTTCAGCAGTAATGCAAGAAACATACAGGCCTGTATCCTGTAAGATATTAGCTTCAGCAAGTTAGCATAAGGCTTGAGGCCTATGAACTTTGCACAGATAAACAGCCCAAAGGAAACCCCCAAGTATTTGGTGAGCTGAAAATAGAGTTTAAGGGGAAGTTCTGATCACGGGCACATGACTGAACCACAGAAGTGTTCTGGCAATGAACTGATGTACATAACAGGTAAATGAGATACATTTAAGGCTATATATATATATATATATATATATCTTTTCTTATGTTTCCTATTTTCTTATGGGTTTGATTATTTGTTTTATTATAATAGGTTTATATTAAAGTATATTTTTGCTGTAACACAAGGGAACTACAGGCCACATCCTTTATGTTGAGCTAAGTCAAAGTTAGCATACATATGTTTGGGACCTTTCACTAGATAGAGGGTGGTGAGCTAAAGCATAAGGTCCATTTAACATGGAGGATGCATTGAAGTAGGTTGACATAGGGGGCTTCCTAAGTTCATACCCTTTTAAAATTAACAGGTACACCACAACTGGGAACTTGGAAAGAAACAAAATAACTGATTAGGACCAAAATAACTAATGTGACCACTAACCACAAAAGGGCCATGGTAACTAACTGATGTATAGGATAATAAGTTGAGATAATTAATATACTAATTAATTAGAAAAAAAGACGCTCCAACATTATTAAGGTGAAGAAATACAAATAAGGAAAAGGGGAAAAATCCCCTACTGAATATGCATCCAACATAACAGTGGCATCCTAGCTTAGGGCAGTAGGAGAAGAAGATGGAGAAGGAGGAGATGTAGTCCTTGGGAGGTGCCAGAATGATGGCCACTGGTGATGATGGGGAAGGTGATGGTGATGAGGAAGATGATGGCTAACACTTCAGCTTGCCCTACAGGAGATGGTATAAGTATATGGATGTGCAGATGTACACTTTGTAGTATCTCTATGTACCTTACTAAGTTGGGGTGTTTGTGACTGTGCTAAATGTATTAATACACTATATTTGTAAATATAAAATAGTTCCTATAGTGTGAGTGTTGCAACTGTGCACATCAGGGTTCCCAACTATATAATAATTTAAATACTGGGCCTGATCTTGGGACCAGAACCTACCAACCCTCAAAATAATAACTGGAATTCTTAAGTATTCAATATAATTAATACATAATCTAAAGATCGGCAACAAGGCTGAAATCCTGACTCCATTGAAATCAGTGGCAAGACTCCCATTTGGATCAATAAAGTGAGGGTTTCATCTTAAATGTTTTATTATTCTTAGAAGTTACTGATAAGTTAATAACACATACTTCTGACTCTTTTAAAGTAAAAGCTTTAGGGTCTGATTCAAAGTCCCCTGAAGTCAATGTAAAGGTTCCCGTTCACTTCAGTGGGCTTTGGATCAGGTTCTCAGGGGGACATAGAGGGGAAAAGAGGGGAGGAGCACGAGCACAGAGTGAAGAACAGAGGCACAGGTACAGAAAGACACAACAAGGACACCTAATTCAAGAAATAGAATCCAGAGCTTGGCTTCTGGTGGTTCTTCCTATGCTAATGGTACTGTTTCCCATAGAGAAATGGTTTCCCATAAACACACGAGACACAAAAGGAAGGAGAAATGTCAGTTTGGACATTAAAGACCAGCAAGGATATTAAAAAGAAAAAGCCCAAAGAGCTTGATACATGGATCAGCCTTATGATGATGGCAATCACCATTCTCAGTGGCTCCCAAGCTGAAAAACAACGTGACTGGCCAGTTGTGCCATGCTATGCACTGGGGAACACTTTTCTCTTCCTGGCAGCAATCACCTGAAGCACATGACTGGATTTCAAAACTCAGACAGAATGCTAGCAAATGTATAGCGGGGAATATACCTACTTTGGTAGGAAGATGGGTTAAATGACTTAACTGGCCTTCTTCAATCTCGAATGGATATGACAGCCCTTTTTCTGCAGTCCTAAATGAAATGTTGGGCTTAATTCTTAGTTGAGATATGGTCCCTTTGTGCCTCTCCAGCAGTGCTAAGAACTGTAAAATCCAACCAGATATTTTCCCATTATAGGGGGAATGTTTGAGTGCCAAGGAAAAAGCCAGTATAGCCAGCTCTACATCATGTTCTTTCTTGGCCCCAGTATAGCTGCCACGGTTATAAGACACTGTGGGCCAAACTAATTCCTGATCTAACTCCAGTGACTTCAGTGAAGCTACACACCGATGAGGAATCAACCCCTGTGAATCTGAGTGTTTAGTAACAAAATGCTCTATATACCTAAACTTTCAATATAAGCTTCTGCCGCTATCATAATCAGATGGAACAATTCACTATTTAATTGACTGGACTAATGAAATCCCTACTCTAATCTAGAGAACAAAACACCACAGTGCCAGTAATGAAAGAGAGGGGGAATGCCAGCTAAAAGAATATATGCAGCATTACTGCTATATTTATTTCTCTAGATTAGCACTATTGCTCTAATGAAGTCAATAGGCCATGTTCTGCCATTAGTTGCACCCAGGACCCTGGCAATCCTAGGTAACAGCAAAAGTTATCCCTGGTTTTGAATAGAGAAAATGTCTCTAGAATGAAGAAAGGTACAGCAGCCACAGACCATTAAAGGGATCATTTGCTGACATTGTGCTCATCATGACTGTGTCACCCCAAATTAACTTGGCGGGTAGCCATTCTTTTCCGTAATAACAATGGAATAACAAGTGTCAAGAGAAGTTGTTAGAGAGTGTGTTTGCACTCTAAATTGAGGTGTGATTGCACCATGGGTAGACATACCTGTGTTCACTTTCCTCATGCCAGAATGACTAAAAGTGCGTGCTTCAACGTGGGCCTGTTTACTGCCATGCCACAGGTTTAATTCAGAAACTTTTAACTTATATTGAAACACCTTGGTGCTAGACTGTGTTGATGCATTTCTACTTACAGTAATACAATCAGGCACTTAATCAGATGTTTATGCAACATACAGTGATTAGTAATTGACATGCTTTCATTAGTTAACTTGCTTGTGTGCTGCACATTACTTTTCCGAGACAGTGTGAGCGGGAGCCAATCTTTTCAGGCAATAATAATGAGTAGTTGTCCATTCATTTCCCATGAGTTTAACTCCTAATTTTAATTTCATAGTTTTAACAGAATTAATATTAATAGCATTGCACGAGATTTATATAATTATTTGTTTTCAAGATTTTGTTGGACTATTTTCAAGTGGCATCCTTAACCTTTTATTTGGAGATTAATAAATAAAAGTTGGCATAGCACTTTGGTCCTAGACAGTACCCTTTGGTCTGCCAAGGTTTGGACATTACCTTATCTGGCTCACCAGCAAATGTAATTGAATACTACTACTATAGATGGCTAGGTAATTAAATCTATAGCCCCACTATGTGTATTACTACTAGTTATGTGCCAACATTTAAATAGTTTTGTTCGTTTTAACTTTCATTCCATTTTAAATTGGTAAATCACATTTAAAAACGTGAACTGAAATAACCAAGGTCATTTAACAATAGAATGTTTGGTGTCAGGCCTGGGTGGTGGTAAAACATTAAAGAGAAGGAACTGAATATGCAAAGAGGGGTCCCAAAAACTATAACAGCCGTGGGGCCCCATCAAACTTAATCTGGCCCAATACAAGCCCATCTGAAGCCAGGGTTACCCACTCATGTTAAAAGAAAATAAGAAAGAAATACTTGTGGCACCTTAAAGACTAACAAATTTATTTAGGTTCTAACCCACGAAAGCTTATGCTGAAATTTTTTTTCTTTTTGCTGACACAGACTAACACGGCTACTACACTGAAACCCCTCATGTTACTGAAGCCTGTGCTGCTGCTGTTATTTTTATCCATACTATCTAGATTAAAGGTAGCGTGGGTGTATCTGCTGAAATTGCAATTACATCTTGTATTGTCCCTTGAGATTACCTGAGCGGAGTGCTGCTGTGCCTAACATCCCTGAATATACAAGGGAATACAAAAACATTTGCAGTTTCATGAAGACTAAAGTAGCCATTCAACGATATGGGAAACATGCCACAATGACCATCAATACCACCCATATTTAGTTCCTTAGGGTGAGACTAACATTCTATAGGATTTGGGTGCTTTTGAAAAATCTCATCCCTCAATAAAAACAGCCTTTCGGATGTGCAGAGCACCTACAGCACCCAATGACTTCAGCACCTCTGCTAGCACCACTTCTATTCTGGTGCCTATATGTGCAATTAGGGGCTTATCTATAGGCACCCTAGTTTGAAAATGTTGGCCTAAGCTTACTAATGAGACAAACATGCAAGTGGAGTTGCTTGCTGTCACCATTTCAGTGAATCCTCATGACTACTTTTCAAGGACTGTTTTCATTTGAGACTCAGTCATACTGTTGCATCCTGAAGATGAAGCTTTCTAAAGCACGAAAGGCAGCAGCACTAGCGAGGACTCAGTCCTTAGAATGAATCCAAAATTGTGATCTCAAGCAGATGGAACACAATTTTACAGCTGTCATGATGTAGGTTCCCACTTGTGTCCTAGATCTACCACACTTTCATTAAATGAATGCTTTCCAGTGAGCTGTGGACTTCTGATATGATTCCTTCTTTTTGCTACACCCGGAAAGCTCAGTTCTAATAACAATGCCCTTTATAGTCTGTGATTTAATATTTTTAATTCCAGCGCTAGTTCCTCTTCACCTGCCAATAATTAACAAGGTGACAAAACAGTTGACCTCGGAATCATTGAAGTTTATTTTTTCATTTTGATTTGAAATCAAACAAGATCACTGGAAAAATGAAGAGTCAAGAAATCAAAAGGAGATGAATGTGGAATACAGAACATTTTCTTTTTAGAGATGTATTTCCCTTTCGCCTCTTTGTTAAAATCTTTCCTTGACCACAGACTGATGTTCCCAATCCACATACTATTGAACTCTCTAGCACAAAGATCCGTATGGTACTGTACAATCATATATAACTTGTGTTTGATCTCCTCAAACAGCTACAAAGGTAGCAGTCTGAATATGAAACTTTTAAATAAAACATTTATGTTCATTTAATTCATTGCTCTCCTTTTTTCAAAAAAATTTGTATAAATAAATAGTGTGTGCCTTGGATTTTAAAGTGACAGTTAAAGATAACTGACAAGAAGAAATGCTTAAATATAGTTCAGATTGTAAAGGTTTTAAATATAAGCAGCTATTTAGAACATCCAATAGCACAAAAGGTGGAAAAAAGATGTATTAAAATTGTGGCACTAATATGAAATTCTGAAAAGTCACTATAATTTAGCAAAATAAAAAAAAGGCAGATTACAATCAAATATCCAGAATTTGCTACTTTCCCCCCATAAGATTCAGTAGGGCTGTATTTGACCTCTACTCTGATTATTATGCAAATCAAGCATATAACACAAAGAAAATACCTTAAGTAAGATCTGTGGCACCAGACAGGGCAATTACACAGTTGCTCCCAAATTATTTCTTAAATGAGAGTAGTTTCTTCAATCATTTAGTGGGTGATTATAAGACTAGAGTGAGGAAGGGAAAATAATGTTGCAGTTCAGTGAGTTTATCCCACTGAATAAAGCACACTTTACTAACTGAGGTACTGAAAAACGTTGGGAGAATAATTCCTTCACTGGAAATGATCTGCCACTCACAAGAATACCTCTTTCTTAACTGACACATCAGACTATGTCTCAACAAAACTATATGGGATTTAATATTCTAAAGATTAATTAGGCTGGGGGAAAATAAATTGCTTTCATATTGCTTTCAGGAACTTGGATTCAATCCTCTCATGAACGTGACTGTACAGTTGTATGAAGCAACATTTGAATTCATTTTTTTTCTTATTCCACTTACTTTCTGTTAGGGTAATTAGCAATATAAATATTCTAATGTTTACATGATTAATGGTGACAACACATATACCAAAGATTCTGTGGGAGCAGATGAAAAGGCTGAAGTAAAGGGGGCAATTTGCTATAATTTTCTAAGTCTCTCACTTATTGTACATTGCTGTTTAATATCTAGACTGCACGGCAGATTGTGTGGGTTTACAGTCTGCTTGTAGATTTGGAGCTGTAATCACAATGCAAGATTCAGATCTAAGTGAGTGGGAATTGGGTTCTGATTATGGGGAAAAGTAACATTTATAAAATAAGGAAAAGTTCATCACAAAAGTCTCTTCTCCCCATGCTTCTTAAAATATTCTTCTTACTTTCTTTAAGAATATAAGAATGGCCATAGTGGATCAGATGAATGGTCCATCTACCCAAGTATCCTGTCTTCCAATAGTGGCTGGTGCCAGGTGCTTCAGAGGGAATGTACAGAACAGGACAATTTATCATGTGATCCATCCTGTCATTCAGTCCCAGCTTCCTGCAGTCAGAGATTTAGGGACACTCAGAGGATGAGATTGCATCCCTGACCAGCTTGGCTAATAGCCATTGATAGACCTATCCTCCATGAACTTATCAAATTCTTTTTTTGAACCCAGTTATATTTTTGGCCTTCACAACATTTCTGGCAACCATTCAAAAGATGGCACCCTCATGTTACATAGATCTGGTTCACTGAGGATATCAACACAAGCAAGACGAATATATGCTTTTGACATTACCCCTCACCAAAGCTATGCCTGCAAGAGAAAATTCCAAACAAAAACCAAAAGGGAATAAAGTTGAGTCTGTTGAGAACTCCAAACAAAGAACCCAAATAGCTAACAAGATTGTGCCAACTTTAAAGTGCCACAGAACAAAATTAGTTCTTTAATTGTAAACTAAGGAAAATGTGCAACGTCAATTAAATCTTCCAGCAACTGACATTTCTCATCGGCTCCCACAAATTGGAGGCCAAATGTTTAGGTGGAATATTCTAACCTCTGTTTGTTGCTTTTGTATTAATTAATAGCATTAATAAGTATAAATACTGCTCCTCAGTCCTCTGGTCAGTGGGCTGCTCACTGACTGGTCATCTCCCTCCATCTTCCCTCCCTGCTTCTTGTGTTTTGTGAGCCATTAATGGAATGTCTCCCATAGGATTTAAAGTCTGGACATTCTTAGTCTTTCATAACAGCAGCAAAGGAAACAAAGGGCTAGACTCAGGCCTTCTTATACCTAATAACCCAGTAGTTAGAGCACTCATCTGGGAAGTGGGAGATCTGGATTGAATTCCCCGCTCTGCCTGATTGCGGTAGGGGCTTGAACTTGGTTCTCCCACAGAGGTGTCCTAACCACCACAGTATTGTCATTTTTTCTCTCTCGCTTACTCAATGAATAGTTAAGTATATATAAATAGAACAGCTTCAACAGGAGAAACAGAGGGAGACCCACCTCAGAATACCCCATAGCTTAGTGGTTACGGCCCTCACCTGGGAGTGGGGAGACCTGACTTCAAGTTCCTGCCCCAGAGCTGGGATTTGAACCTAGGTCTTCCCTTTCCCAACTGAGTGCCCAAAAATAGGCTATAAAAGGGGGGCCTTGGCATTACAAAACCATCCAAGGTGTGGGTGAATACTACCTAACCCTCAAACCCTTGTGAATCTAGCCCAAATAATTTGGGGGCTGAAACTATTTGGTAAATTTGTGTCCAAGTCACTAATAATTTTGGTTGACCTGAAACTGCATAATAAACAATTTTATCCAAAATAGGTTGCCCAGCTCTACTCAACATTCAAGCACTCTTAACTTGTTTGTTTTTTAATGAGAAAGCTGGTGGGCTGGAAATGGTAAATTTATCAGTGTCTTTTTTTTTTTTAGTACAAGCTTTGTTGTTATAAATCTCAATAACAAAAGACTTAGTGTTGATGGCAATTTGGTTAATTAGGAAACAACTGTGGAAATGATAGCAAAGTAATCATTCTCTTTTAAATTAATTTGGTGCCATGTGCAAAATGGAAGGTTGCAGCCTCAAACATAATCAAAACTAGATTATTATTAAAGGTTTATGGATGTATTATTATGACTTATAAGAGCAACTAAATGAATATGAGGATAGATAAAAGTGAGCACCTGTATTTCACTAGTTGTTCAAAGGGCCTTTTTTCATGTAACACGGTGTGGACAGTGTAGAAGAGGGAACAGAAGCACCCTCATATACATTAGAGACTCAAAGTACAGGTAATGCTGCTGTAACCAACAAACACATTGGCAGTGGGGATTGAACTTGGGACCTCTGGATCTTAGAGCACTAGCATCTACCTGAGCGAAGAGATCTGTACCCAAAACTGTAGCAGGCTCATCAACTTCTCAATATGGCTTAGTCACCAGGAGAGAGCAACAGAGTGCCACATTGAAAGAGTATCAGTTACACTTAAATCAATCCCAAGAGTCAGATGAAAAAGTGTTCAATGACTATTTCTTGGGCCTGGTAGAAGCCAATAACATCTTGAACTTGAAAAGCAAAGCTGACATTTTAACTAGGGGATTGGGAGAGATCAATGATTTAATATCTCTATGTATCCCTGGGATTCATTTAACTATATTTAATCTGTAAGTACTTGAAGTTTATAAGCACACATCAACATTTGTAGATATGACATGATCCAAGGGTTAACATGTCTGGAGAGTATCAGAGGGGTAGCCATGTCAGTCTGGATCTGCAAGAGCGACAGAGTGTCTTGTAGCACCTTATAGACCAACAGATATATTGGATCATAAGCTTTCGTGGGCGAAGACCCACTTCGTCGGACGCATGTGGTGGAAATTTCCAGAGGCGGGTATAAATATGCAGGCAAGAATCAGGTTTGAGATAACAAGGTTAATGCAATCAGGGAGGATGAGGTCCACTGCTAGCAGCTGATCTAGAGGTATGAAAACCAAGAGAGGAGAAACTGCTTTTGTAGTTGGCTAGCCATTCACAGTCTTTGTTTAATCCTGAGCTGATGGTGTAAAATTCGCAAATAAACTGTAGCTCAGCAATTTCTCTTTGAAGTCTGGTCTTAAAGTTTTCTTTGCTGCAGGATGGCTACCTGGAGCCATGCTATCTAGAGAGGCATCCACTACAAACAGAAAGTAATAAAATAAAAAATGTAAAAGGTGCAGTTGGAAAAGAAAAGGAAGCGAAAAGGGGAATTATGTGATCCTCCCATACAAAATGTAGCTAAACATTAAGGAACACTAAACACTAAAAAAACGAATACACGTCTTCTTTTCTATAGACATTGGCCCATAGTCTCCCCTGCATTAGGACAGGGCACAGTCACCATGAAGTTGCCTTACCCTAGTGCAGGGGAGCCGCTCTAGCACCTCCTATACCTTCACCTTTCCCTGCAGCCACGTGGCATGATCACGAGGAAGGGGGCAAGACTAGGTTCCCTTGCATCGTGGCAATCCCTTGTTGTCATAAGAGCTCCAGGAGGATGTTGACAGATGGAACAACAAACAGCCAGAAATGGCTCTGATTTGTACTCTGGGATCAGTTCCTGGATGGGAGAAAGAGGACTGTAAAGATGCCTTAAAATACCCCTTGACTGCAAGTCAGGATCTCGGCAATTTTTCTTCTAAAGCTTTGTTCTGTTTTGATCCCCTTCACTTTCATTTTGTCATTTCATTTCTTCTTCCTAACCCTCTCCTCCTTCCTTCCTCATTTTGAACTTTCTTCTTTCCTAATTTTGAGCTTCATACCTATCTATTGTTTTACCTAAAATCCTTCTTTTTTCCTCCAGCACTCCTTGCTTATTATTATGATTAACAGCTATTTGTATGAGAGTAGGATCTAGAGGCTCTAACTGAGATGGGGCCTCCGAAGTGCTGGAAACGGTACTGTTTTATATTTTAAGAGATAGCCCTTGCCCTGACTACAGTCTAAATAGATAAGACAGACAAAGAGTGAGGAGGAAAGTATAATTTCTCCCTTTTTACAGAAGAGAAACCGAGAAACAGACAGATATAGGCTCTGATTCAACAAAGACTTAAAACACATTATTAATCCTAAACATGTGCTTACTGGAGTCTCTGCTGAATCCAGTGCTCAGCAATTGCTCAGGCCTCAGAGGAAGTCTGTGAACCTGGGAATCATCCTTCCTCTCTTCCTACAGGGAAATAATTTTCATGCAGTTGATCAAAACAGCTTCAGTCTGCATGTGCGCAAAAGGAAGGTACGTGGCTAGCAGTCAATTATCTGGTAACGTCACCAAGTAAAGCAACTGGTCACAATAACTGGTAAAAGCAAACATGAAATCTGGTTTACAATAAAGATTAAGCTTGCCTAAGGAATTGGATTTTCTTGTTTTGCACTTCCTGTTATAAATATGGCTATGAATAAAATTACACCACTAGTGATAAACCCAGATTACCAAAACCATTTTTTCTTACTGTCTAATTGTTGAGTTAATCCCATTTCACATCAAGTGGCAGGGAAGATGAAAAATGGCTCGTATCTGTTCTTGTTCTCTGCATTACACCAGGAAAGAATTACGTAGAAAAAGGCGTCTCAAGTTTTCTAAGCAGTAAAGTTTTGTAGAGCAGTCTGCCAGAGAGCTGCAGCAAAAGGTTATTGAACAGTCTTCGAGATTTCAGTGCTAAAGAGGCAGCAAAAGGTTTGCTTTTAAGTACTTATATTGTCAATGTGCTAACGGTGAGCTCAAAGAAAGCCTGATCTCTCTGCTTTCAAGTACATGACTCAAACTGGCTCAAGCTGGCATGCACTTCTGGCAATGCCGTCCTTAAATATTAATGTGCTAGGTATTACATCTGCTCTACAAGTGGAGAGGAGAAAAAGTTGTACAGGAGCACAAAGATCAGCATGGTTACACAGAGTGAGGTGGGGGTCTTTTGCTCACACTGATAGCCTGCGTGGGCTCTTAGAAGGTCCTGGAATGGTGCAGACACTCTCTCTGTTTGGAGAGAGGCTGTCAAAATACTCCTGGCTTCCCCATGACCCCTGTGTATTTTGTATCTACAGAAAATGAGCATGTTATGCTTCCAAGTTAATGGGATCCAATCTCTCTGATAGATAATTATTTAAACACTGTGGTTTGTCTCTGTGTAAATTAAGGGCTTATCTTCACTACCCGCTAGATTGGCGGGTAGCAATCGATCTATTGGGGATCAATTTATCGCATCTCGTTTAGACGCGATTAATCGATCCCCGAACGCACTCCCCGTCGACTCCGGAAATCCACCTCGGTGAAAGGCAGAAGCGGAGTCGACGTGGGCGCGGCAGTGATCGACTCACTGCCGTCCTCACGGCCAGTTAAGTCGATCTACGATACGCCGACTTCAGCTACGCTATTCACGTAGCTGAAGTTGCGTATCGTAGATCAACCCCCCCCCCTCTAGTGTAGCCCAGGGCTAAGAGAGATAAAGACCAACTTCCAGATGAGACATGCTTAGTTCAATCCCTAATGGTTTATCTAGGTCAGGACTTCCCAAACTTGGTTTGTGGCTTGTTCAGGGTAAGCCCCTGGCAGGCTGCAAGATGCTTTGTTTGCCTGAGCGTCCGCAGGTACGGCCTCTCGCAGCTCCCAGTGGCCGCGGTTCACCGTTCCTGGCCAATGGGAGATGTGGGAAGCGGTAGCCCAGCGTGCGCCACTTCCTGCAGCTCACATTGGCCGGGAACAGTGAACCGTGGCCACTGGGAGCTGCGAGAGGCCATACCTGCAGACGCTCAGGTAAACAAAGTGTCTCATGGCCTACCAAGTCACAAACCAAGTTTGGGAACCCCTGAGCTAGGGGGAGGATCTCAGTAGTTCACAGTGCTCCCTAGAAGTAATGCTCCAAGTTATATTGGTGGTAGCATGCAGGATTCTCATGCATCAGTTCAATCCAACAAATAGAGGACTCTACAAATTGGTTGAGTGAACTCTTGTTTATGGCTCATTGGTTATTGCAACACAACATTAGTCTGTGTACAGTATCACCGCTTAATAGTTTTGATGAGTGAGTAATTGTTTCAATTGCTTTCATCACATCACATTACTGCCCCCTCACTTTGCCCATAAAAACAATGAAATGGCTTTTTTTTAAAAAATGAGATGAGATAATAAGCAGCCCCCACCTCCTTTCTTTGTCCTGGAGCACTTAAGTACTTTACACAGCACAAATATAAATATTATAAAAAAAACCCGTTTCCAGGCTCGAGAAGAGTTAATGTAAATATCATCAGGTGTATTTCATGCTATTATCCTGGCTGTAAAGAACTTAGTCATACAGAATGCCCAGAAAGAAAGCCTCATTACCAGGCAACATTACTGAGCTATAATCTTTAAACAAACCTGACATGACTGAATAAACACATAATTTTTCTAAAGTGGAAGCAAGTATGTATACACAACACTGCTTAAAACCACATTTTCTTTATGTCTTTTTTGTTGTTATTGGTCAGTTATAAGAAAGGCATATGCATATGCTTTAAGGGCCTTTCTGTTGATAAAAATCACATACTGAAGAGTCAATTAGGAAAACAAAGCTATAACTAGTTCGTATACAAATTTCATTTAAAAATACAGTTCTATCCTGAGTTTCTATCCTCTAAAATGGCACTGTGGCATCCCATATTGAGTTTCCTCACACAAAAAAAATCATTCTCTTTATCAACCCTGTACTCTCCAGCATTGAGATCTGAAAGCTAAAGTGTTTTTTCCCCCTATTTCACACACATTATGCCCAATAACAAGAGTTCTGCAGGACAAATGATACCTTCACCACTGCCTGAGTGGGTTTGCACAGATGTAGCTGACTGAAAGGTGATAAATAATTCTTAGGTAGTTCCACTGATCATGCATAGGAAGATGCAAAATCCATCCCTCTCCTATTGCAAGAGGAGTTGAGTGAGCACAGGGCAGTTTGGATTGTGATGGGAGTGTGATGCTGAAAGGAATAGGTTGCTTAATTACTCTTGAGTAAGCTAAAGCAAAGAAAATCCATTGAATACATAGATAAAAGCCCTTAGCTTCTAACAACAATAAAAGCTGTCACACAGGTCAACACAAAATCCAGTCACAGAGCAGAAATCACAGTATAACCAATGGATTTAGCAGTTCAGCAACAGATTAGTGCCCAGATTATAGAACCACTTCCCTTGTAGCCATTGGCACACATGTGTACCGTGGTGCAAGCAGCTCTTAGCACTCACAGGCCAAGTACAGCAAGGCCAGAGTAGCTATAGAGGACAAAGTTTAGAAAAAGCAGGTTTCTCAACACTTTAAATATTGCATCTTGGACTTGGTATAGCTAGTTTTATAACACACAAGGAGAGGTAGCTCTAGTCTTGACCTCATCCTAAGTAATACACAGTAGTTAGTTCAAGTAATAAGTATAGTTGAGCCATTAAGTAATCCTTACCATTGTGTTAGTTTGTAGTATAGCGATCCTACCAAAAGCTTTCACTTCAAAAGGAGAAAGAGAGGAATAGGGGGTTGAAAGGAAATTAGGAAGTTAGGCAAAAAAACCTTAAACTCAAAATTGTAAAAATGTAAATCCTTAGATTCAGTATGGAGTCTACTTAAGCATACCATGACTGGCCCACAAAAGACATCCAGGACACCAGAAAGGAAGAAAAAGCAGCATGGTCAAATGACAAGATACATGAGTACATGTAGGAAATGGAAATCCATCCTTAGTCCGGATAGACTATTCTCAAGCAGATCTGCATATGGTCCAAAACTGAACAAACAATTTCTACCCCACTGAAGCAACTGGAGAAAAACACAAAAGCAAAAGCTTCTAAAAAGAAGGTGACATTACCACAGGTTAGATTGAATCCACTTCCTTTACCATGATTAATAATTTTAAAAAAATGTTTTCCATTTACACAACAGAGTAATTTAAAGCCACGTCAAGGTCTGCTCCAAAGAACATACAGTTTTCTTCACTGTTCTCCTTTTGCTTTCATCCATTTTGTCTGCTATAGTTTTGCCAAGTATAAGAGAGCTATAAGGAATGACGGGAAACCCGAGAAAGGTTCAAAGTTGGAATTTGGTTCAGATAAACATCCAAGAGTTTTGGATTCTACGTGACGCTTATTGGAACTCTCTGGGCATTTTAAGTCTACAAAACTGGGCTGGAAATCTCACAAGAACCATTTTTCTTGCAAAAGGTCTGGCACAATCATAGCTGGAAATATCATAGCCAAGATTTTCATTTTCATTTTCAAAAGTGAATTTTTGGGTGCAAGTTGAGACACTCTTAAAGGATCTAATTTTCAGAGGGAAAATACTCAGCACTTTCTGAAAATCCGGCTCTTTTAAGATGTCTCATGAGCCCCCCAAAACTGAGACACCTAAAAGTTATTTTGAAAATTTTGATCCATGAGAGTAACCTCTTCTCGTGGTACATCAGCACGTTTGGCCCCACTTTTGGAATCTGGAAGGGGACAGGGCCTGCATAGATTTCACAACCACAGAAAAACTTTGGTTTTAATTCATTTTTTAAAATGGGCTAGAGTTTATTTGTATCAATTCACCCATCTCTAAACTGCAAGGAAATTTCTGTCCAAACTAATGTACCTACTGTGACCTCCTTTCCTACTATTTTTTTTAAATCTCAATATTCCCCAAACCATTCATTTTTTAAAATGCTGTATCCAGAAGGACCAGCAGTGGTGGAGACATAGAAGAGCAGACAATGTAAGGATTTTTTTTTTTATTAGATATGGATCCAAGGTGGAATGTTTGGACCTGAATCTGAATTATTTCAAAATTATGGGTTTCTTGGTTCAGTTCAGGTAGAGAAATACTTGAAGATTAGGATCCAGAAATGGAGCCACACTTATCAGTACACATATCTTCAGTGTATATAAAAACTATAAAATAAATCTCATCTAGAATATCACTTCAGGTTTATATCTAATACTGCAATTAAAGACAAGAACACTCATTAAAAATATAAAATGCAAAGGGCTGACCATTCCGCCTCTATGTCTTTTTAGGGCCAATATCCAGCTGCTTTGTGCTGCTTCAGCCATGAAAGCAGTCAGAACAAGGGTGGAGGATCTGCCCCAAAAAGCACAGCTTATAAGAGAGGGGAAAAGGAAAGGCGAACATCTTCAAAGTGCTTTACAAACAGCTTTGCAACACTAGTGTGAAGAATGTAAGTATCACTACTTCACATTTTATGCAGGGCTGGTTCCAGGCACCAGCTTTCCAAGCTGGTGCTTGGGGCGGCATCGAGAATAGGGCGGCAGTCCGAGTCCCGTGGCGGCAATTTGGCGGCAGGTCCGCTCTTCCCACCGCCGAATTGATGCCACGGGACTTGGACTGCCACCCCATTCTCGCCTGCCACGGCGGCAATGGGGTGACAGGTCCACCGCTCTTCCCTTGCCGCCACGGACTGGAACTGCCTGCGTCAGGGGCGGGGCCCCGCTACGTCTGCCGGCGTTGGGGGCGGGGCCACAGCAACTGCTTGGGGAGGCAAAATTGTGAGAGCCGCCCCTGATTTTATGGATGGGGAAATGGAGGTGGTGGGTTAAGGGGCTTCTCTTCTCAGTGGGAGATACGTTATGAAATTCAAATGGGAATGGGAAGACTGGTGACTTTCCTAACACTTTGCAGAGAAGTCAGGTCGGAATCCAGGAGTTTCTGTGTTTGGGTTTTATACTGTCCACCTATCACCATAATTTCTGAGCAGGAGTAATGATGATTTTTTTTCTCCATTATGTACTCCATGTATTCGCTCATCTATGATCATCTTATTTCCCCAATAAAATCTTCCCATTTTCTTTATTTTGCATATTCTCAAAAAGAGAATCAAACAGTTGTGTTTTGGTTGCTTCATTTTCCTTCCTGCTAATAACTGAACCTGTATTGAAACCATGTGATGAGAAATAATCCATAGGGGAAACAATCAATCAGTGAAAAATAGTTAAATTATATTAGAATTGCTCATAAGGAAGTAACTGAGCCATCTCACTAAAGGATGAGAGCAATACATTAACTGGAGCTGTCAAAGTTTCATGTAGCATTCTTCTTATGCAGCTGGTATCCAGCCATACATTCAAATCATAGCATCATTATACTTCATGTAGATTTTCTACAGTGCAAGAGACCTGTTTACCTAGTTGGCAGGTTAAATTCCCTTTTAACTATCCTGAAGAATTCCCTGGAATTAGCCCCGTGTGTGTCTCATCACTTTTATCTAAGGCTTTCTCACCCCCATAGCTACAGCAACAATTCATGCCAGAAACAGTGAACTAAACTCCACCTCTACATTACATACATTGATGCCAATAAGCATTCCAGATTGCCCAGTAGCATGTGATAACATAATAGTGTTTCTAAACAGGAGCACACCCTCAAGGACTTCATTCATTCTCCTAGTGCCAACTGCTTTAAGAACAGATCTTGAGTAGGCATTTTGATGTTTATCTGTTTTTCTAAATAAAAAAAATTAACCTCAATTTGGCTAGTGTTAGGAGGTGAATTGAATTCACTTATTAGAAGTAGAACATATAGAACCCACTGTATAAGTATTCAACCACTTTAATACTAGTTGATCTTATGAATTTGTTTTTTAGTATGACTTTCAGTATTTAGTACAGTCTCTTTTAGAAGCCCATCTCTGTGCTTTCTGTAGTGAGCGTCCTGTTAACAGGTATATACATTGAATTTTTGGTTTCCCCTTCCTGACCACTTTCTACCTGTCTGTAGTGTGTACATCTGCCTTAGCCTGTAAGGTCCTTAGACAGAAATTTTCCTCTCGTATGTCTTGAAAGCACTTAGCACATCATGGACACTACTGAATACAAATACTGAGAACCCATGATCATATATTGAGCACCTTGTGGTTACATGTGGAGGTGTTATTTAAAAGTTGTGCATGGTTTTCAGAAGCTTAGTTTCAAGCTAACTTTTCATTTCTGATATTCTTTCTTCTTTATTCCTAGTTTATACCAGGGAATACAAAAAAGACAACACAGGATGAGAATCAATACAGAACCACTACGACTTCCATATACCATAAGCATTACCTAACAACCCAGCATATACTATAGCTCAGTATCCCTTGTGTTATACTACAGTATTGTGCAGGTATAAAGATTCAGGAATTCTATTAGAGATCTCGTAAGGAGTGGTAGATTTCACAAAATTGCTTTGGAGAGTTTATAATACAGCATTACATTTTTCTATAAATATATCAGTCTCTTTGCTATACATTATAAAGCTGTTGCTAGGGTACAATCCAGCTCTATAATGTGTTTAGAAATTCAACCTGAATCCTTCTAGCAATTTTAAGCATTATTTTAATTTACTGTATGCACATTGTTTCCCTGAAAGGACCATAATAAGCAATAATAAGTGAAACATTCTCTATCAGCATCAGTGAAATCTGGAAAGTCCCAACCTGTGCCCTACACCAGGAGCTCAGACGTCACTTTCCGTGGAACTTACAGCAAGTTGGTGGAAAACTTTAGCCATATTATTGCTGTTAAATCAAGGGAAAAATTATCACTGCCAAAAACAATTCCCTTTGCAATTTGTTACCTCAGTTATCGGCAGCATTCTGGCTGTAATCTGTTTTCTCTATTCATTGTTATGATTGGTAAAGGAAGTACAGGTCACTCTGCAATGACACCAGAACACAGCTGCACAGACTGTTCCTTGTAATGAAGACATTATTACACAATAGTGAGAAGTAAAAAATTCACATTTCCTGCCCTTGGCAAAAGGTATCCCGTTGAAAAGGATACATGATGTAAAGGGGAAAAAAGAGAATCCTTCACATTCATATCTCTTTTTATAAGTCTTGTACAGAGCAAGGTGTTATTAATAAGATAACTGAGAGTGAGTGGAGAAATGTCTGTTGGATAAAAAAAGTGTTCTGATCGAAACACAAGCCGCATTAATAATAGTTTGAAAGGGGCCTTCTTATGCCCTCACAGAACACTTCTGTGTCTTCCAAGATCCACACACGTAACGTGCCATATGATGTTGACTATGGAAAGAAAAGAAAAGCTACATCCCTCAGACACATCATGCTACAGTCTTCAGTGTCTGTCACGTTACAATGTATATTGTATAATCAAGTATGCAACATACGGTGGTGAGGGTTATGCATTACTATATGATTAGCTGCATATGAATTGTAAGTCATTCACAGAAAGTAATTACAGACCAGAGCAGCGAGAAAGCTCTTTTAGCATATTTTAAATGTTCAAGTGTCACTTGTCTTTTACTAAATGATGTCAAATTCAAGTTGCTGCTGATTAATGCTGTAGTTAAATAATTGAGGTATATTGTTTACTTGTTGGTTTTGCATATCTCACCTGGAAGCCCACATTTTTGGGCTAATTCACTTACACTGTGTATACAGATTGCTGACTGAATGACTGCATTTGATTTCATTCTGCATAGGTCAACAGCTGACGGGCAGAGAGGAATATACTGGAAAAGAAAGCCTGCAAAAATGCCCAAGCTCAGGCTTAGAAGCCTAGACAATGAACCCATTTCAAATTAACAATGAAACCAGTTAAGTACTGAGGTGCCATTTTGTGTGGTTAGCTTGGAGAATTTAGTTCTTGAATAGGTTCAAAATAGAAATATTTAATTAGTCGTCATTATGAGGATTATGTATTAACTATTATGTTATTTGGGGACCCCTAGTCCCACTTTAATGCCTCCCCTCAAAGGATTCATTGTGTTCCTCCCTTAGAATCCTTTGAGGCTCATCAGCATTGCTTCATGCTTTCAGTAGACAGTATCATTTGCAGGGATGAGCGAACTAGGAAAGATGAAGAGGAACTCAAACCCTCCCAATGTTTCCTCTTTTTTTTTTTTTTTTTCCAGAAATGAATTTCAAGTGAGCTTTCTTTGAGATCCTGAAATCCCTGGATGCATTTTTGTTTTTGTTAAACGTCTTTCCACCGCTCAACATCACAGTTTTGCATAGCAGGCATTGGGAAGAAGTGTTCAAATACCATGAGAAAGGGTATGTGCACCTAAGATCAAGAATGGGAAGTGTTGAAAACTCTTAAGATTTTGCAGACTTAGTGGTTCACACAAACAACGGAAACTTATCTGAGCCGAACCACTCGCCAAACCCCAAACTTTTAGAGATTCAGCTCTCTCCTCCCCTCAGGTTAATTTACTCAAGTAGTACGAGAGGGAAACCCAGCATGAAGGACTAGATACAACTCAGTGAAGTCACTGGAAAGGCTCCCATTTACTTCAGTGAATATCCCCACCTCAGCCAGTCCATTTTCTCCTATTGGCTTGTGTGGAGAACACTGCACTGCTTCTGTAAGGAAGTTATTTTATGGTCATTTTATCACTTAATCCCGGCTTTCTTCCCTCCTTCTCTTTTTTCTCAGCCTGAACATTTTTGAGAAAAAAAAGCAGAACCCCTCAGTTTATTTCTTCTTACATGTGCTTTACTCTCTTCACTTCCTCTCGGTGTCTTTCATCCTTAATGGCTAGAGGGAAAAAAGTACACTTAAAAGTGTTATATATAGCTTATGCTAGATACATTTTCCTCCATTTCTCCACTCTTTCTTGTCACTTCTCTCACAGATACGCATCAGGCTTGTTTCACGCACACTGTTATGTTTGGAAGGAAATTTTAACAGCCTGATGAGAAGGAACTTGAATAGAGGTCTCCCATCTCTCAGGTGAGTGCCCTAACCACTGGCCTGTAGTGTCATCCTGAGTCTCTTTGGCCCAATGCAGATTTGTGTATTTATATGTAGAGGAACAACTTCAACAGGAGACAGAGATACTCACATCAGAATATCCCAGTGCACCTGTGTTTAGGAAACTCACTTGAGAGGTGGAAAACCCATGTATAAATCCCTCCTCAGCAGGCAGAGAGGGGAATTAAACTGAGACCTCTTGTGTCCTAACTGAGTACTTTAATCACTGGGCTAAAAGTTATAAGGAAGGGCTCCTCCTCCTTCCTATGCATTTTGTGTGGAATTGTGTTGCCACAATTATTGCAAGAACAACTTATTTCCCTGATTCCAGGAGAGGGTTTTTAGCTGTGGATCCCAAGAAGAGGTAGGTTCCTTTCTCCAGCTTGGAGTTAAGTGTTTAACTCCCTAAGAGGGGCAGGGCTTAGGTCCCATCTCTCTCCTCAGCAGCTGCTATGGACTAGTTTAGGTGGCTACCTGCCTAGCTTGCTGGCTTTTGTGGAGCCTATTGTTAGGCCCTTATTCTTCTTCATGAATTTTATAGAGCGCCTCAGAACCTACCTGAAGAGTTGTGGATTCAATTGGGTAGCTAGGCACCTAAAAGTTCCGTGCTGCAACTTTCAGAATGGCAATCCCTTGTGGATCTGGCCCCAAATGCAAAATCCTGCATATAAACTTAAAAGCATTCTGACTCCTACTATGGAATTCTCTCATTCATGTATTAAAAATTAAGCTGGTCAGCATTTTAAAAATTGTAATGTTTCAACCACATTTTCCCACACACTTTTTAAGAGTTTAGAGTGCTGATGTAAGTTTTCAAAAAATTTAAAATGTCAGTGATTTTCTCCTGAAAATTTTAATATTGTTCCAAAAAAATTTGACCATTTTTGCTAGTTCATATAAAATAAATATTAATAAGAGTTAGTATGTTTAATATGATTAAAGTTATTTTTCCCACTGATGCATGACCAGAAAGGGTTAAGCATCCTGCAGGATAAATGACTTAGATTCAAACCTTAAAAACATATGGGGAGATCATGTTTGTATTTTTGTGCCTTTACATATATATTGGTAGAGGTCAATAATGTAATCAAACAGTCCCTGTCAATGCTGTATTCTGTTAATTCAGAGATCAAAGAAACATCTTAACATTTAAATGAACGGTAAACATAGGATATCCCTGTATTCATCTCTCTTTGAAGTGTATAGCAAATAATCTGTGAATGGTGGAAAAACAGGCAATTGCCATATGTTAATTTGTGTAGCTAATTACTGGTGATGCTTAGGAAATAGACCTACTTCAAAGTCCACATGAGTGTGTATTGACTAAGGACTCTGACCTGTCAAAGAAGGCCTGGAATTGTATAAGAGACCTTCGAGTCCCAATCCTTTTTATCTCAGATCTGCTTGAGGTTTCATGTAGGGGAAGCGTAAGCCACAAGGACTAAGACCCCAGTTCTGAATGGACCACCTTGAAATATCACCATTGGACTATAACCTTTGAACTATTTTTCAAAGAACTCTTTGAATCTACAAAGCTCACCATACTGTTCTTTTAACCAATTTTCTCTCCCTTTTCTTTTTTACTAAATTTTAGTTTAATTAATAAGAATTGGCTGTAAGTGTGTATTTGGGAAAGGTCTGGAATAGTCACTAACCTGGGAGGTAATATGTCCAGTCCTTTGGGATTGGTAGAACCTTTTTTATATGATAAAAAAAGATGTTCACAAATCCTCATCATACCTGACTTGGGTGTCTAGGTGAAGGCCTGAGGCTGGGTTACTCTAAGGGAACTGTGTTGTTGACTTCTGAGTAACCAATGAGGTATAATAGAAGCTGCTTTGTGCTGGCTTGATAAATCTAAGTATTGGAATATCCACCAGTTTTGGAGATTGCCTGCCCCATTCTTTGCAGTTCATCCTAATTGAGTGACCTCAGCTGGCTCTCCTGGGATTCCAGTCACACCCACAAGCTAAATGGATCAGTTTAATCCTCAAAAATACAGTGTGCTTACTGAGATGTACATAACTGCATTTTATCAAGGTTGAAGCTTGATTAGGTGAGCATTCAAATCAGAAAAGTATTCAGGCTATCTAAAATGTACAGTGCATACAATATCTTGTTTCAGAGCATCTACACTAACAGAAGTGTAGTGGATTGAGAGCCAAGAGAGAGGAATTTAACTTTACCAAGTTTCTGAGATGCTTTTCACCAGGTTCAACCTAGAAATAAAACAGACTCAAGCTAGCATGAGCAGAAGATAGTTTCAGATGGTCTGTTTGGACATTGAGTTAATTGGGAGTGATGAAGCAACCTAGATTTATTATCCCCAAGTAACAATCAAATTTGAGAAAGGCTCTGGAGAGGGAAGATAATTTGATCTGATCATTTCGTGGACAATAAGACTATAACTCAAAATGAATATTCTGCCCAGAGTCTCATTTGTATTTCACATTAGGCTTATATCAGTCGTGCAGAAGGTCTGTATTATGTTAAACTCCATTCCTACATCTGCTCAATGTAATTCTCTAATAAGTAATAATTCTCTAATAAATCCAAATCTAATATTAGCAAACACTACTGCTCAGGCTCATTGGATTAGTCAGAGTTAAACTTCTCGTCTTCTCATGATTGTTAATGGTACATACTGTCCCAGTATGAAGAATTTTTCAGGACCTCAGGATTTCCTTTAAAATCTCAGTAATTTTGGCAGTTCTGTACCATAGGACCTGTGGACATAAACAAGGCAGCTATGAAACTAAATTAATAGACTGAAGGAGGAATAAGAAAATGGGGCCTGAACATACAAGCCATTCAGATGATAGTTCTTGAGTGCTAGTGTGGTCAGAATTCACTTAGGGTAGTGATATATTATGATTTTAAAATAACATATCTACTCCATATCAGTTAATTTCAAATAGAAAATATCAGATTAATTCAGCAGAGGAGAAAATCTAGCACTTTTCAGTTTTTCCTTAGCTGAGCTACCCTGGCTGTAGGTCCCACAAATCATGCAGCCATGACCCTACCTATCTGCCTCTTGTACTAATTGCAGAGCTACAGTTGGCTGAGCTACTGTTGATGAATATTACTTAAGAAATTAACACTTGTTTTAGCATCCACAATGCACCAGGTGATTTTCAGACAGAGAAGACTGTCCAGGCCCTGCCCTGAGAAGCTCACAGTCTAAATGCAGACGAATAGAGAGTGGACAGGGAGATTGGGAACAACATGCACATGGAGTACTCCACAGCTGCCACTGATTTCATAGGAGTTGGTTGATGTCCTTTTCTTGCCGTAGCAGATTAATACATACTCTACAAGTACCACTACAAGGCTCTTACACTAACATACTTGGCAGCTCCTAACATTGAGGAAATGCCTATTTATCCTCTTTGGGACAGCATGCACAGGCCTTGCATTACAGAGCAATTTTTATTTTTTGTATTGCACCCTCAAGTTCTTTTGGAAACAGTTTATGTAAATGTTTACAATCAGCTTATAAAACTGTATCCAAAACCACATTATGAAGTTAACTTATAATATGAGGGAGTGAGAAAGAAAGAGTTATAGCCAAGGACTTGGCAATTTGGAGAGAGATAAGTGGGAGCTCAGTCCAACTCAGTGGGAATCTTTACGTTGACTTAAATGGGAACTGGACTGGACTCTTAAGGTGGGGACTTATAGGAATGCTAATCTAATCAGCAGATGCTTCAGTATAGAAGGGTTCCATGCCAACAGAGAGGAAAGGTGTGAAGCACCAGTGCTTAAAAAAAGAGAGAGAGAGAGAGAGGGAGGGAGGAAAAATGGAAGGTAACAAAAATAAGTTATTTGAGTCAGAGGGGGAGCAAGTCTATCAATGACACAATAAGCAAGGAGTTAAATTTCTAAACTCTGATCCTTAAATGAAGTATGGAATCTGGAGATCTAAGATCTGAGGAGGTCACAGGAAAGGGTAAAAGTAACAATCAATGTAATATCAGGGTAATCATCAATCTCAATTACTTGGGATATATCTTCTCAAATAGTAAGTAGCAACCACAAATACCCAACTTGTGCAACACTAAATGAATAAACAAATAAAATAAATGTCATAGAGGTACATTCAAGAGTTTCTCAAACTTATGGTATCAAAGTGAGGTGTGCATACAATAGCTGGTGACTTTGCAGATAAGACTCAGAATAGCTCTAAACTGATGACGTGAGTATAGGAGAGAGAGATCACCATAAAAAGCGCAGGGAGATAAATAGGTGAGAATTCGAAACAGCAAGTATAGAGCAGCAGGAAATAAAAAAGTATAGAACCCATGATCTGACACTTCAGGACAGCAAAAAACAAGGGTAGGATAGGTAGACAATGAGAGAAGAGATGTAAAGGGTCATGAGACCACTATTAGAATTTTAAATATGTGATTGCATCAACTCTGAGAAAGAAGAAAATTGGATTGTCAGGAGGAGTATTGTAATTGGCCTCTGATTATATCAATCTCACACTCTTCTCAAGTACAAAACTAATGAAAGACGCCATTAAAAAGTAGAGGATCAAAAATGCTGAGGAGCTTCTGCAGGATCTAAATAGTTTATTACTCTTTATACATCACACTTAGGGCCAAATCCCGTTTACAGGTCAATAAATGTCACCCTTAATGTGCCACATTCTGTGGCCCAAATAATGCATTATATGACCTGTTTTATTCAGGAGATCAAATTAGGTAATCACAATGGTCCCTTCTGACCTTAGAAGCTATGACTATGAACCATTCTTTCCTTTATAGATTCACACAACTAGTATTCAGTTAAAAATACTGCACTATAACAACACCTAATTAGAAACAGAGTCAAATCATTAATATTAAAGTGAGATTAAAGCTAAATTAACTCTGTCTCTATGATAAGTGAGGTCATGAGCAATTGTTTACATAAATTAAATTTCTTTGCATTTCAGAAGATGTATTTAATGCTTCAAAAATTACAGCTTTTCTTTCTAATGCCTAATTTATGAAGATTTCTTTAATCTTTGATATATAACCCCATTTCATAAGGACCATTTGAATAATGGCATTCAGATCTTGGAGGACAAGGATTTAGCAGAGACATTTAAATGTGAGGGGCAACAAATTTATTGTGGAAACATATTGTGGAACTGCAAAAGTGGATAATTTATTATAATAAAGTAAGATAGCCAATTGATATGTCTTTGATGACTAGAGTTATAAATGAACCCAGATAATTATCTCAACCACTTTGGTGTGGCACTGTTTAAGAACAGGGACTCTTGTGATGTTATCCATTGCCTTTCCATTTCATCCTAGTCCATTGATTTCATAGTTTCCAAATACACAGTGAGGCTCCTCTGCCCACGTAGTTCAAATCTCTGAGAGGCCTTGGATGTGTCTTTGTTTTGGGCAGTGACATGAGCTTGTGTTTCAGTGGGAGACTGCTGCTATTTCATAAAGGAGTGTAACAGTTTCTACTGTCTTAAATGACATGTGGCAATTATATCCAGCAGTTTCAATTAAGTTTAATCCAGCCTATAACAATACAGAGGGCTCGTCTTCACTGCAGCATTTGCTTGAGCTGTAACTCAAGTACAGTCCCGAACTGGACTGCCTTGCACACACAAATCTCTAACTAGCTGGGGTATGGGTTGAAGCTCGAGTAGCAAGCGGAGTGAGGATGCAGGTACAGTCCACTCGAATGCTGGGAGTCTCCTACTACCTTCCCAAAATTCCTGCAGGAGTATTTTTTGCATCTGTCTTCCTCCTGCCTCCAGATCAGAAGTTATCCCCAGCCAGTTATAAATGCGCCATTTTGACTTCTGGACCTAACTTCAGCATGTGGCTCTCTGCACCTCCACTATCTTCCCTAGCTTTGACCTGTTCAATCAGATGCATCCAGGAAAGGTGGCATGGGAGATGTTGGTCCCAGCATGCCACAAGCTGCCCTGAAAGTGACACTGAACAGCTTATACAATTGTGATGCCAGCAGGACTTAGGACCCAAAAAATCAACAAACTTATGACATCTCTGGTAAATGTTTTGAGAAAGGGATCCACTGAATCGGCCAGCAGTACTGGGAGATAAAATCCCTGAAAATTCTACTGCCAGGCAGAGGGACACAACTCCGAGTCTGGTGAAATCCCTGAGAGCTCTCTGCACTATGAGCAGTTTGACCTGGTGCTCTGCAGCATCCTAAGTAGGGAGCCCATCTACATTTTGGATAGCTTAAGAGCCCTTGGGAACTGAGCATGGAAGACCATGAGGGCACCCCAGAGCTGGGGCCAGTGCTGGCTGCAGTGATCTTGGCTGAAGCAAAGCCAGCGCTCACCACTGGGGCCCACAGCCACTTTGAGCTCACCCAGGACCTTTTTGGGTAGCAGATGAAAAAATAGGACAGGGAGGAAGCAGCAGCTAAATCAGCATCTCTTCAGCCAGGCACTATTGTTGTATGATTAGTGGGGATATGTGACTAGGGGGGATATGACAACATAGGAGGGCTGTCATTTACTGTGTGGGACCAATCTATTATTGTAGTGAGGTATATTGCATGGTGCAGGGTGCTTTTTCTTACACTAGCACTGGCATTTCCGCATTTTCAGAGGCAGTATGAACTTTTTAAAATAATCCTGGCTCAGGAAATAAACCCATTGAATAGCCTGTGGTGGCATAAAATCCAGAGTAGTTGAGAAGTCTCTCAGAAATACAGAGCCCTGTTCCAAGTGCCCAATTATACTGTTAAAAGCATCGCTAGCACTGTTCTGCTGTGCCAGGAATGCCCCCTGCCACCTCAAACCATGTTTTAAGGTCCTTTTTAAAGTAACCAATGTAAAATGCCTGCCATTCTTTGGATGGGCAGGAACCCCAGAATCCAGCAGGTACAGAGCACTGAGTTTCAGAGGTGGAGGAGAATTTGTGCCACTGAGATAAAAGTTGCAACTTTTGCCTTGCTGTGATGCAGAAAGTTAAAGGGGAAAAGTTTTCCTTTTATCCCCTGGACAGAAAAGTTATGTACTGTTTGGTTGCTTTAGAGGCCCACCTGCCCAAGTGCAGCCCACCCGCTCACCTAGAGGGCCACTGTCTGTCAGTGCCAGGGTCCAGAACCTCAGAAGCAGAAGAAAAAGAACCGAGGTGGACCTGCTAATGGAGATACACAATGACTTTGGAAGAAGGGCTGACCACCTCTTCAAGCTTCAAAAGGAGATGCTGGAACAGAAACAGCAATCCCAGGCTCCAGCTGAGAGGATGTTGGAGAGGGAGGAGAGGATGATGACTGAGTACATCACCCAGGACCATATCATGAGGGAACAGGACTGTCAGCTGCCGTGAAGAGTTCCAGCAGCTGATGGACCTGTCTGAACTCAAGTTGGGCATAGTGGCGAGTAGGTTCCAGAACATTTTGGCCTCTGTCCAGCCTAACCCTGTTGTTATCATGTCCCCTCCATGCTACCACATCCTGCAATGACTTCTGGTACCAGATACACTCCACTCCCACACAGGCCGGTGGACGGTTGACAGGTAACCTGACATACTTCCAGTACATGTGACAGGGTACCGTACCCTATGTGCACCTACCATCCCCTGCTTCTGCAACTTTGATATTGTACTGTGCCCCTTGTGCACACACAAATACACCCGTCCCCTGGAACACACCTTGTTAATGCAGCTGGACTTCCATTATTATTCACTTTTAATAAATTCTTTTTGATTGAGCCCTTTGCTGATGTGAGTACTTAAACGGAGAGGGAGAGAAACTTTACAACAGACATTTTAATATAGTCACTTTCACAATACATGCAGATAGACTTTCATATGGGTACATTGATACAGAGCAGTAATGTGCTCCGATAGTCTTCTTCGCCTTTCTCCATGTATCCCTCCAAGCCAGAGGTTGGAACAAAAGACATCCCTTACTTCCTTAGCTCTCCTAGATACGGGCCCAGCTGGAGGCTATTCTGATTGCCAGTATAAGGCCTGTAAAGCAACACAAGCATCTCCCCAGTCTAGGCCAAAGCTTTTCCCCTTCTCATACACGTTGTCCAGAGCACAACATGCTCCCGTGATATGGATTGCATAATATGTGCTGTAGTCCAAATGGTTCTGTAGGCAGAGCCTTGTGGCACTCAATCAATAAATGCATATTCGATCGCCATCCTCTATTGCTCAGGCTGCAAATGAACCTTCTTCTGTCAGGGTTTCTCATATCAGGGTACGGCTTCATGAGCCACAATGGTAGAGGGCAGTTTGGGCTTCCCAAAATAACAGTAGCACAGACACCCTCTTGCTAGAAGGGAATACAGTTCCAGCTAAAAAAAGAGCTTCAGAATACCTTGGCATCATGCACTCTGCCTGAGTAGCACATAAAGTTCTCTGTGGTTCATCAAGGCCTGAAGAGTGATGGAATAGTATCCTTGCTGCTTAACATCCATGTTGGCCATCAGTGGGAGGCGAGGCAGATGGTCACCTGTATGTCATCCAGGGCCTCAACACAGTTTCAGAAGCCCATACACTCAAAGCCCACTACGACATCAGGGACATTAGCAATCTTCACTACCCTTGGATAAACTACAACAATTATTACCTTGGAAACCTCCATCACCACAGCATCAACAATTGACTTGTTGCCAAACTGACTAGCCAGCAACCTGCAATAGTCTAAGCTAGTCAGCTTCCAGATGGCAATAGCAACCTGTTTCTGGAATTCTGTGACCACTCTCATCTGTATTATCCAGCTGAAGGGTCAGGACAAGCTCCTCACACAGTACCAGTAAGGTAGCCTTCCTCATGTGGAATCATGGGCCCACAGCTGGTCATCCCAAATCTGCATTACAGTGTAGTCCCTCCACTATGTGCTTGTAGTCCTAGTGCAGAACTGTTGGTCTGCATAGGGAGATTGTAACCCTCTGAAATTCTGCATTACACATTTACAGTACTCCATCATGCCTTCATGTCGTCTGCATGCTCTGCTCAGGAAAGCATGTCACCACCCTCTCAGGGCTACAAGCTATTGCTGAAAGACCCTCCACTGAATCTTGTGCCTGATACGTGCCTCCTCTGCCCAAAATAACAGCTGTATTAATATCAGCATTTCACAAAGCTCATCATTCAGAGTGGGATCCATGATTTCCAACCAGTATGTATGACTTCCCACCAGTATGCAGACAATGAACACAAGCAGAAGTCATGTACTGTAATAAGTTGCCAGGCAAACACCACTTCTACCTGTGTGCCCAGACAGGAAAGTTTCCCCAAACTACACTATGAATGTTTGGAAGGTGTGGCTCAGACTAGTGCAGCAATAAGAACCAAGGGATATGCCCCCGGCAGGCAAGCACCTCTCTCAGGTCAATATTGTGACACATGTTCATGCAGTAACTCACATATGGTTCAAGATACCATTTACAGGGCAGATGTTCTCATCTGAGCTCCGCTAGCTCAAGTGGAGGCTCTTAAGTTAAATAGTGCAGTTAAAACAAGCCCACGGTGCTTTACATTTGCAAAAGCGGGGATGGGTACATAAACAGCCAAAATGCACCAACTTTTAAAATACAGCAGTTCTCACATTCAGCCCAGTGCCGTGGGAATTATAACAACAAGAAACAACCCATTGAGTCAATAGGACACCTTTCACAAACACTCAACACACTTTAAAAAATAAGTGATGAGAGTCGTATTTTTCAACTTCATGAATATTTCCCTCTACATGGTTTTCCTAAACAGACAAACTAAACCATTGGCTAAAAAAGGAAAGGAAGTAAACTGAGAACAAAGGAAAGGAAAAGCAGAGAAAGCTGCCTGCTTCATATTAAAATGATCTAATCACCACATAGCATATGAGTACCAACATAATCCCCTTCCCAGTGGGCTCAGTGTTTCTTTTGACAAGAATGAAGGATTTCTCAGAAATCAGCAAACCTAATGCCATCAGAAACTTTCAAACTGAAGAAAAAGTTGCCAGACACATCAGCTACAAATACAAATGTGGCAAAAAGATGGAATGTGACCTGTGACATGCTGAAAGTTCATTAGAATGGGTAATGCATGTTCTTTGTATGGAAGCACCTGATAGGAAACATCTGCCTCTTTTTTTGGTCCCATTGAGACCTGCAGAATATCTTCACACAGATCTCTTGGAGCAAGGTCATTTTTCACATTAGCTTTACCAAGTTCAGCTCAGAGCGATCTTTAAATAAATGTTATATAGTGTCACATGCGTAAAATAGATTTTAAAAAAGACGATTTTAGTGAATGGTTCAGTATAAGGAAGATATCAACCTCTTTCAACCTTAGCTTTAAAGCTTTGGAAATGTCATCACATCTAATAAAAATCAATGGACATGTATTCCTGTTAGAGAAACATAGTTGGAAAACTTCTCAATTTCACTTTCTGTCAGAATGTGAAATTGACAAGAGCCTTCCAAGCCGCGGCCAGGGGTCCCTCATTTTGATTTTGCCAATGGAAAAAAAATGAAGTTTTTCAGAAAACCTGAAATTTTCCTGTGGAAAATTAAAGTTGTTCAAAAAAGGGCCTCTTTAAGTGGAAAAATCATTTTGACAAAACGTTTCTGACTAGCCCTATATGGGACATTCATTCAGTTCTGACTAAAGCTATTCAAATGGACCAGTCTAATCAAGGTAGATTCAAGTTCTAGTCAAATCCATGAAAAAAATATCCCAGGCATATGAGCTGTAGCAGACCTGGCCAATGCAGTTTTGTGTAATCCTCCCTTTCTCCACTCCACTGCTAATTCCCCCTCACTTTTGGGGAAACTGTCCGAATTTACCATTGCTGTCTTCCTGAGCCAAAGGCCCAACTCACAGCCCTTTTATGAAGCTGGATGCTGCCTCTTCACTATTGTCAAGGATTGTTGGGTGACAGTACTCCAACACCCTGGGTGTGTGTGTGTGTGTGTGGTGGGGGTGTGTGGAAATACTACTTCTAGTCTTCAAGGGCAGTAAGAGCGGAGACACTCACTTGTGTATCCAGTGTTTGTAAATGAGATGGCAGAAGTAGACATCATACCATAAAGCTTGACGTGGGAGTTAGAGAATCAGCTGGGATCCTGAGCACATAGCTCAACTACATACTCTTTAGTGATCACACTGTGGCCAGAAGCTTTAGACAACAAGCAACTGCTTCCTGAAAAATAGATATCTGAAGCATGGGAGTTATGTCTATGACCCAAGCCTTTTCATAACAATTGCTTACATGGATTTTTTCCTCCTGTACACTGTGTGGAAGTCGGTAAAGGGAATTTGGATGCAGGCCTCTATATGAGCAAGAGTCAGGCTAACTCTAGCTGTGATAACGCGAGATTTGTAGAAACGGGGACTCTGTGAGGCAAGGGTAAAATAACTATGAGAGAGGTTACAGTAACCTTGTATTAGTTATTTTACCCTTGCCTCACAGAGTCCCCGCTTCTACAAATCTCGTGCTATCACAGCTAGAGTTAGCCTGACTCTTGCTCATATAGAGGCCTGCATCCAAATTCCCTTTACCGACTTCCACACTCCTGTACACTGTCTCTCATATTTCAATTTAAACTTTCCCCAGGCCCCCACAATGAGTTAGTTATTAAATAGATATCAAAAGGGCCACCAATGAGGAAAACAGAAGAAAGCAATGATAAAAGTATGATAATTTAGACTGGTGTTTAAATGCAATATCAGCTCATTGGCGAACACCACAGTGAAAGGAAATATATATGTATACTGCAAGAAACCATGATGAAGCCCTTCTAAAAAGGGTATAGCTAATGTGAGGCAAAAATGTCTGATCGTCTTAACTCCTACATAGGCAAAGAAATATTTTCTACTTAGATGTTCTTCGTAATTACTAGAGCTGCCATTGGTACTCCTGTGCAGATTTATGTATGGTACCTACGAAGATGTATATTAAAGATTTGAGTGCCCTTGAGCCTACTGGTAGGGAGACATCTTTCTGGGAGCGATGTCACAGTCTGAAGGAGCTCTGATTAACTGACACTATGTTCTTACTCCCAGAAGAACTGTACAGGGAGAAAAATCATATTCCAAAACAAACATCTTCATTAAGGTAAAGTTAAGGTTGCAAGCACAGATCTGTGATTTGAGCTCTTGTTACCGTTCAAGAATGTTAGAGTTCAAATTTTAAAACCAACCAAGAACTGCAGCACTAAGGTTGCACATCTTAAATAAGTCACTGAAATAGCTTGACTCTGAACCCATCGAGATGGCAATCCACCAACTTCCTTTGTTTGCAAAGTATAGAAAATATTGGGTTTATGATCGATTCCACACATCTATTTCTCCAGCATCAAGTTGGATCCCTTGTCAGCACACCGACTTTCTCTTTTCTTGTATGTGCTCAAATTGCATGATCTAAGCAGCATACAAAGGAGCTATACCAGCTCTATGTCTAATGACACTTGAAGAATTGTCTGTTACATGGAATGATAGGCCTCACCCTGCAATGTGCTGAGCATTAGGTGTATGATACTGAGAATCCTTAATGGGGATTCTTAGTGTGGACTGATTGCCTTCAACATGTTATTTCTCTAGTCAGAAATGTGTTAAGTTATTTCTATGTATATTGGTTATGACAGTACATAAAGTAGTAAAGAAGTACAAACACCAGCAGGTAGGATTGAGGCATTCTAGTTCCACAATCACTGATAAAAATGAAACTCATCATTACGGATGGTAATATGTCAGATTATAGTTAATTTATGCTTTGTTTGAGAAGTGCAACCTTAAATGTGCATGGTGGGTTTCTCCTCCTCCTTCTCCACTCCCCTAACTGGGGCAGGATTAATTCTCCTGTGGGCCTGGGGCTATTAGATTTTGTGTGGCCCCTGTATACAAGGATTTTTTTCCAAAATTAAAACAAAATGATCACAATTATGGCAGAGAGGCTATTAACACTATACTAAACTTGCCTTTTAATTAACATAAAGCCATTCTGTGGTTACATTTCAGTCTTAAAAGGTGTAGAATATAGTTAAGTTAATTCAAAATAGCCTACTTCTTACCTTAGAACAGCTGTTATATTAGTTTCTTTCTGGGAGAGAGTTTGGGTGCAGGAGGGGGCTCCAAGCTGGGGCAGAGTGTTGGAGTACAGGAGAGGGTGAGGATTCTAGGAGGGAGTTTGGTGCAGGAGGGGATTCTGACCTGGGCCTGGGGGGTTGGGGTACAGGAGGGGGTGCAAAGTGCAGGCTCCAGATGGGAGGCACTTACCACAGGTGGCTCCCAGCTGGTGGCGCAGCAGGGCTCAGGCAGGCTACCTGTATGCCGTGGCCCCATGCCGCTCCCGGAAGCGGCTGGCTGCTGGCACGTCTCTGCAAGCACTGTCCCCACAGCTCCCATTAGCCGGTTTCTGGCCAATGGGAGCTGCGGGGACGGTGCTGGGGCAGTGCATGGAGCTGCCTTCCCTTCCCTCTCTCCCCCCCGCTAGGTCCCCTGTGTTAATGTGGCTCTGCCCCTAACCCCCAACATCTGAGGGCTTTTTTAACTTATGAAGTTGATATGTACAACTGTCCAGGTCTAGGCATGTTGGTGTCTCTTCCTGGCTACATTCCATGTTGCTTACATATTGTGCAAGCACACAGACACCTCCACTTGTCAAGCACCAGAATCAAAATGAAAACAAATCTACAGTGTAACTTCCTTTGTGGAGAAGGAAACAAAAAACATACCATGTGTACAAGATAATACATTGCCAAGGTTAATGAGCCTAAAGAGTGAGGGCACTGCCTTTTTACTGAATTGTTTACTGGTGATTAAGGTTGTAAATTACAGAAACAAAAGGAAGTGCACTGCTGAAGTAATTGCTGAAGCAGTGGGATTTAACCCTGTTGTATCTTGCTATCTTCATGGCACAATTCTTATGTTTCAGAACTCAGTACAGAACAAACAAAAAACTTAGTCAGAAAATAAAAAGCAAAACTTTCCACTGAGAACTGATCACTCATTTCACAAAAGACTTGGTGGACTAGGTAATAAAAAACTTGAAGCACATTTATTTGTCCAGATTTTGCAACCTGTTTACTCACTACATACCAGGACTGTACAACTGTACTGGCACATTAAACAGGTCAGCTGAAAGGGCAAATGCTTCTATTTATACAAGAGTGACTATTAAAATAACTTGTGCAGTCTTCCATAGAGGAGGCCTTTCATCGGCAATTATTACAAAATCAGGGGATCTTCATAGTGAAACAAAACCCTTTGATGTTCTAACCACTGGACTGATTAATAGCCTCCTATTACATCAAAACTGCAGGCTCTGAGAAGTTCTCCTCCCTCAGTTTTAAATCATGAGTTAACAACAATATATCCCTTTGGCATGTTGAAATGCCAGCAAATTACTACTGCAGTTTGATTTGAGTAAGTGTGTCTCTGAGGCACCCACAGCAAATCTGTGCATGTAAGTGTAACACTAGCTACCCTTTCTTTGTCATTGCTTGTCCAATTGAAATGTCTTCTGGACAGTACAGATCTGCACTTGAAGTGCAGTTTAATAATGATATTTTCTTCTGTTTGTGAAAAAATATCTAAGTTTTTTGTAGTACAAAAAATGGCCAAATCACCTTGGATGGTGATCTCCTTATATCTCAAACTAATTGGGATTGGTACTTGATAATATATAGATAGGACATTTTCAAGGAAAATGATGATACTGTTACCCTTTCAATAGGTGGCACTCTAATTAGTACTTTAAGCACTAGCAGTGTGCCTAGGCCTACACAGGACATAAATATTAAGACTTCACAAACTCTGCAGGCCTGGGCCCCTCCCCACCATCCTTCTTTAAAAGAAAATGCCTGTGGTAATCCTGCATCCCCCTTCCTACCTCAAGTTCAAAGAACTTGAAATTTCCTGGCATTTTATGTACCCAGTGCTGTGAACCAAAGTATTAATCTGGCTCAGGAAGAGACAATTCTCTCATTAGCCTCAGGAGGACATTTTAGTTTTGCCCCGTTTCAATTAAACATTCTTTTGACAGCTGATTCCACTTAGTAAGCAGAACTTCCCCACATCCTTATGCTGATATCAGTACTGGATCAAAGTCCATGTCTGAGTCTGAAAAAAAAAATTATAATTACTGTAAATCTTTAATAGGATTTAGAATTGACAGGATGTTATATATTAAAAATTTAGAGGGTATTAGCAAAGTATTCATGTTGAGATTTAATAGAGTGTGGAACAAATAATTAACTCATCAAATAGTTGTTAAACCTCAATAAATATGGATTTACAAATCAATGGCCATTTGAAATGTACTAATTGTCTTCTTAAATGCCATTATTCCTCATTAGAGATACCTGTTTAATTAAATAACTTATATAAAGTAATACTCCAAATAGTAACATACAAGAAGTATATTACAAGTTTAAAAGAATCTGATACAATGATAGATCTATATTATTTTGTTTTCTCTGACTGTCATTTATGAAAAGGCAAAAAAGTATCAGAATGAATTATTTCACAAAGTCCCTCACAATGTTCTTTGGTTTCCGAGGTGATAGTCTCTGTTTTAGTTCTGCTTGCCAGTAGGACAGTGTGCTGAGAGACATAAAAAGATGAACAACATTATTTTTAGAACCAGTTTCTTTGCCCAGGAATTGCAACACCAGGCACAGAGGTACCATTGTTAGTTTTGTCTGTGTTGTCCTTTTAGATAAATAGTTTAAAACAGAAAGGCCTTGAGGAAACAAACCTTTGTAACTTGATTTGAAACATTAAGCTGTTTCCTATCTGAAGAAAAGCAACTGGTCTAGACCAACTTACTTCAGGTAAAATTTGGCTTTCAATATTGTAACTAAAATGATGACCAACCTAAATCGACAAAATATATTGCAAGGACAGAAAAGATCATGCTGGTGGGGGAATGGAGTTATATGTGAAAGAAAGCGTAGAATCAAATGAAGTAAAAATCGTAAATTAATCAAACTGTACCATAGAACCTCTATGGATAGAAATGCCATGCTCTAATAATAAGAATATAGTGGTAGGGATATACTATCGACCACCGACCAGGATGGTGATAATGACTGTGAAATACTCAGGCAGATTAGAGAGGCTATTAAAATAAAAAACTCAATAATAATAATGGGGGATTTCAATTATGCCCATATTGACCTGGTACATGTCACCTCAGGATGAGATAAAGTTTCTCGACACCTTAAATGACTGCTTCTTGGAGCACCTGGTCCTGGAACCCACCAGAGGAGAGACAGAGGATGTGGAGAAAGCTAGTGTACTCTATTCTTTTTTTGCCTCTGTCTTCACAGACAAGGTCAGCTCCCAGGCGGCTGCACTCCGCAGCACGGTATGGGGAGGAGGTGACCAGCCCTCTGTGGAGAAAGAAGTAGTTCGAGACTATTTAGAAAAGCTGGACGAACACAAGTCCATGGGATCGGATGCACTGCATCCGAGGGTGCTAAAGGAGTTGGCCGATGTGATTGCAGAGCCATTGGCCATTATCTTTGACAAATCATGGCAATCGGGGGAGGTCCCGGATGACTGGAAAAAAGCTAATGTAGTGCCCATCTTTAAAAAAGGGAAGAAGGAAGATCCGGGGAACTACAGGCCAGTCAGTCTCACCTGGTGCAGAGTCCTGCACTTAGGACGGAAGAATCCCATGCACTGCTACAGACTAGGGACCGAATGGCTGGGCAGCAGTTCTGCAGAAAAGGACCTAGGGGTTACAGTGGACGAAAAGCTGAATATGAGTCAACAGTGTGCCCTTGTTGCCAAGAAGGCTAACGGCATTTTGGGCTGTATAAGTAGGGGCATTTCCAGCAGATCGAGGGACGTGATTATTCCCCTCTATTCGGCACTGGTGAGGCCTCATTTGGAGTAC
The DNA here is from genome assembly GCA_037349315.1 of Chelydra serpentina. Lineage (NCBI taxonomy): Eukaryota > Metazoa > Chordata > Testudines > Chelydridae > Chelydra > Chelydra serpentina. The sequence continues at coordinate 72,610,295 of JBAIAC010000008.1, forward strand.
TGTGTCCAGTTTTGGGCCCCACACTACAAGAAGGATGTGGATAAATTGGAAAGAGTCCAACGGAGGGCAACAAAAATGATTAGGGGGCTGGAGCACATGACTTATGAGGAGAGGCTGAGGGAACTGGGATTGTTTAGCCTGCAGAAGAGAAGAGTGAGGGGGGATTTGATAGCTGCTTTCAACTACCTAAAAGGGGGTTCCAAAGAGGATGGATCTAGACTGTTCTCAGTGGTAGAAGATGACAGAACAAGGAGTAATGGTCTCAAGTTGCAGAGGGGGAGGTTTAGGTTGGATATTAGGAAAACCTTTTTCACTAGTAGGGTGGTGAAGCACTGGAATGGTTTACCTAGGGAGGTGGTGGAATCTCCTTCCTTAGAGGATTCCCAGACATGAGCCATTCTTTTTAGGTGACAGATCTGAGGAACTGTCCCAGATTGAGGTATCATTAGAGGAGGTTTTGGAGCAAATTGATAAACAGCAAGAAGTCACCAGGACCAGATGGTATTCATCCAAGAGTTCTGAAGGAACTCACGTGTGAAATTGCATAACTACTAACTGTAGTCTGTAACCTATCACTTAAATCAGCTTCTGTATCAGATAACTGGAGGATAGCTAATGTGACACCAATTTTTAAAAAGGGCTCCAGAGGTGATCCCGGCAATTACAGGCCTGTAGACCTGACTTCAGTACTGGGCAAACTGGTTGAAACTATAGTAAAGAGCAATATTGTCAGACAAACACAATTTGTGGAGGCAGAGTCAACATGGGAAATCATGCCTCACCAATCTACTAGAATTCTTTGAGGGGGTCAACAAGCATGTGGACCAAAGGGATCAATTGGATATAGTGTACTTAGATTTTCAGAAAGCTTTTGACAAGGTCCCTCACCAAAGGCTCTTATGCAAAGTAAGCTGCCACAGGATAAGAGGGGAAGATGCTCTCATCGATTGGTAACTGGTTAAAAGATAGGAAACAAAGGGTAGGTATAAATGGTCAGTTTTCAGAATGGAGAGAGGTAAATAGTGGTGTCCCCCCCAAGGGTCTGTTCTGGGACCAGTCCTATTCAACATATTCATAAATGATATGGAAAAAGGGGTAAACAGTGAGGTGGAAAAATTTGCAGATGATACAAAATTACTAAAGAATGTTAAGACCCCGGCAGACTGCAAAGAGCTACAAAAGGATCTCTCAAAACTGGGTGACTGGGAAACAAAATGGCAGATGAAATGTAATGTTGATAAATGCAAAGTAATGCACATTGGAAAGCATAATCCCAACTATACATATAAAATGATGGTCTAAATTAGCTGTTACCACTCAAGAAAGATCTTGGAGTCATTGTGGATACTTCTCTGGAAACATCTGATCAATGTGCAGCGGCAGTCAAAAAAGCGAACAGAATGCTGGAAATAATTAAGAAAGGGATAGATAATAGGACAGAAAATATCATGTTGCCTCTATATAAATCCATGATATGCCCACATCTTGAATACTGTATGCAGATACGGTCGCCTCATCTCAAAAAAGATATATTGGAATTGGAAAAGGTTCAGAAAAGGGCAACAAAAAAAATTAGGGGTATGGAATGGTTTCCGAATGAGGAGAGATTAATAAGACTGGGACTTTTCAGCTTTGAAAAGAGACTACTAAGGGGGGATATGATAGAGGTTTATAAAATCATGACTGGTGTAGAGAAAGTAAATAAAGTGTTATTTACTGCTTTTCATAACACAAGAACTAGAGTCATCAAATGACATTAAGCAGCAGGTTTAAAACAAAGAAAAGGAAGTAGTTTTTCACACAACGCACAGTCAACCCATGGAACTCCTTGCCAGAGGATGTTGTGAAGGCCAAGACTATAACAGGGTTCAAAAAAGAACTAGATAAGTTCATGGAGGATAGGTCCATCGATGGCTATTAACCGGGATGGTGTCCCTACCCTTTGTTTTCCAGAAACTGGAAATGAGTGACAGGAAATGGATCACTTGCTAATTACCTGTTCTGTTCATTCCCTCTGGGGCACCTGACACTGTCCACTGTTGGAAGACAGGAGACTGGGCCATATGGACCTTTGCTCGGACCCAGTAGAGCTATTCTTATGTTCTTATGTAATTCTTTCATGCATTTATTCCTAAATAAAATTTGGTAATACAGAGTTATAAATCTCCAACTTTCTTAACTGTTTAAGTGCCTGCAAGGTGCACTGTATGAAGTACAGGTGCACTATGAAGAGCACCAAAAAGTAACTGAATCATAGGTGCAAGTGTTATGGTGAACAAGAAAGTGTTCCAATAGCAGGAGTGAACACTGTCAGTGAATTTTGAATTTACAACAATTCTACAATAACCTTAAGAAAGCACTTTAAATTACCCTAGACAATACAATTTGACCGAAACATACTTTCAACAAAAAAATCAACCTTAATTTGTAGGACTAGATTAGAATGAAGAGACAAAAGGAAAATTTAAGATTCATCACTATAATAAGCTAAGGGCCATATATTGGCTCCAGCTCTGTCCCCTTTGCACCACTCTGACAGCACATCCTGTTACTGAATGTGTCATTGCTTGGCTTGAAATTCCATCTTCAGACAAGAGCAGTGTCTCATGCCTACATATATTGACTTTTAAACTGCCAATTATAAAACATCATTCTTATCTGGTTAATAAATCCCAGAGAAGATGAAATAGGACTTAATTTACATAAGTAAGTTATATATGATTGAGGTTAAATCTTCTAAAACCCACTTATCTTGCCTTAGGTCAAATAGCAACTTTACTTAATCCGCACAAGTTCAAATACCCATTTAAACCAGACAGCTTGGTTGACAGAGCAATCCATTACCTTGTAAGAACCCCATTTCTAATCCAACCTTTTGAAGAAAAGGTCTGAAAATATGACAATTATATTCTCTGTCTCTAGTACACGATGCAGATGTTTGGCTGTCTGTGTGACAGCTCCCTTTTGGCACTCTTTTCAGTGCTATAATACCTACACCGAGTGACATTGCTTTTCCCATAACACTAACATCCAGTTTATTCTTCTGACATTGTCTGACATTTTTTGCTCAGCTCTAATGGTGAGTGAAAATACGTAGCGTGAATAACAATCTCTTTTCACCAGGCCGATTTCGGTCAGACATTTTGTAAATTCGTGTCAAATTTATCAAATTGTTTTGGTCAAACAAAAAGGGGGAAAAAAATAAAAAAAAGTCACAACATTCCATTTAGAAATCTTCAAAATTAAATATTTTGACTTGGACTGGAAATGACTTTTTGTCTCAAATTTCACTTCAATTTAATTAAAATAAATTTCCAAAGGTAAAAATTTCAAAAGTGAAATGAAATGTGTTGTTTTGGGTCAAAAAAAATGTTTTGTTCAACCCCAAACATTTTTAATTTTTTTTTTTATTCAGCCACTCAACCAAAAAAACCTCAGTTATTTGCACAACTCTACTCACCATACCATAATCATATAGATCCCCGTGTTTTTGCTGGAGATTACAAATTCTCTGGGGCAGCAATTATGTTTTATTCTGTTTTCTGTATTTATACATTGTAGCAAATTGTATTCCCGCACTCATTAGCGGGGAATGGCAAACCACGGCCACTGGGAGTTGTGGGCGGCCGTGCCTGCGGACGGTCAATGTAAATAAAATTATCTTGCAGCCCGCCAGCAGATTACTCTGATGGGTTGCGTGTGGCCCACATGTCATACATAAAAATGGTCTTTCAACTGCCGGGATAATTGAAACTGAAAACCACACACAATCAGTTTTAGCCACAGTTTCTAGTGAGAGATGAGGGAAAGAAAATAAAGACATCAGATAAGCTATAAAAAGCCTCCTAAAAAGACAAAACCATGTCACAGTGTAAAATTGAGAAATTTAGTGTAAAAATTAGAAATTAGGTTTTTGTTTTTGTTTTTTTAAAAAAAGGGATTTCCCTACCTCATTCAGTATGGTTAGGTCAGTAAGTACATCTAAATAATCTGAGGCTATGTCTATCCCAGTGTTTCCCAAATTTGGGATGCCGCTTGTTCAGGGAAAGTCCCTGGCGCGCCTGGTTGGTTTATTTACCTGCCACGTCCGCAGGTTTGGCCAATCGCGGCTCCCACTGGCCGCGGTTCGCTGTGCCTGGCCAATGGGGGCTATGGGAAGCAGCGCAGGCTGAGAGACATACTGGCCGCCACTTCCCGCAGCCCCCATTGGCCGGGCACAGCGGCCAGTGGGAGCCACGATCGGCCAAACCTGTGGACACGGAGGCAAACAAACCGTCCGGGCATGCCAGGGGCTTTCCCTGAACAAGCGGTGTCCCAAGTTTGGGAACCACTAGTCTACACATATGACGGCGTGTAGAGTACATACACTGCATGCCCCCATAGTATGGATATACATAGCAGTGTAGATGGTGAGGCACTGCTTTGGCAAGTAAAGTAAAGATTTGCCTGAACGTTAGGGTATGTACCCTACACAGTTCTCTGAGTGCTCCATCGGTGCCTCCCCTTTCTGCACAGCTTTAAAAAAAAAATTTTCAATAGTGTAATGTCCCATTGCCTCCGTATTACCGGAGTGTTTCCTCACCAAAGGCTTTGGCATCTGCCTGCTGCTGGAGCCTTTCCTGCTGCAGGGAGCTAGCAGAGCCTTACCCCGCCTCAAGAAAAAGCTCCAGCTGCATGGAAAGGCTTTGGCAGGGAGAGGTGGCAGAGAAAGGCTCCGGCAGTTCCCCACTGCCAGAACTTTTTCCTGCTGCTTTGTCTCCTACCAGAGCCTTACACTAACACACGTAGCTACGCACCATGGTGTGGAAGTGGCCTGCTTTTAGCGCAGCATGTAGCTACACATACCCTGTGTGTTACCACCATAGACTAGGCCTGAGTAATTCTACTGAAGGCCTTTGTCTGTAAGTTCAAGGTGCCTTAGCAAAGTAGTCATCACTACTCACTAGAAGGTGAATGACTGAAGGATCAAACTCATAACTTGGTACTTATTGCAACTGTAACAAAACAAAATCTGTGTTGATTGTTGTAAGTGTTGCAGTCATACTAGCCATATGAAATCCATTAAGGGTACGTCTATACTTACGCGTCCGTCGAACGCGTCGGATCGATGTTCTGGGTTCGATTTATCGCGTCTTGTCAAGACGCGATAAATCGAACCAGGAAGTGCTCCGTTGTCGACGCTGGTACTCCAGCTCGACGAACGGAGTAGGCGGAGTCGACGGGGGAGCCTGCGCGCCGCGTGTGGACCCCGGGTAAGTGCTTTTTCATTCGAACTAAGGTACTGCGACTTCAGCTACGTTATTCACGTAGCTGAAGTTGCGTACCTTAGTTCGATAGGGGGGGGTAGTGTAGACCTAGCCTAAGGAACACTTGCAGATTTGCCTCATGTCCATGATAGCAGTATTCTAAACTGTTTCAGTTGCAAAGCTCTCTGGATATCCAATGCACAGTTACTAGCACAGCTTCCAGGAGCAGTGGGTTCTGGGATACTTTAAAAGGTGCACTGTGGAGCAATGCAGGTAAACACTAGTTGACCCATTTCTACTTTTCTTTGTCTACACTGGAAGTAAATCAGTTCAGACTGAATCATTCTAGAACTGTTGAAAGCACACTATGCTTTCCAAACAATTCTTAGAACACAGTTACATTGGGTGGGGCATTTGTGTGTTTATCTAGGTGACTTATAACTATTTTAGGGGGCTCAAATGATACATTTCTCTAGACATGTTTTTTTGAGTTTCAGTTTCCCCCTCTATAAAAAAGGGGGTAAAACCTACCTCAAAGGTAATAGTGGGGATGAATTTCAATGCCAACTATCAGGTAACGTTCCAGACCATAAAACTCATTAACATGAATTCAAGATATTTTGCTTTTTGTTTTTAAAAACTTTTAATTAAGTTCTCTACTACATCAGTGTTTTCTTTATTTTCTTGCCAGAAACTTCACTCCTCTACTGTGCATACCCTGCAAACAATCCCAAATTATGCTTTACCATCTTGGCTGGCAGTATTACAAGCTTCAGGACATCTTATTAACAGCTTTCTGTTCAAAGTGAACCAAATACCACCACAAAATCTAGCACAAGTTTGTTGTTTGTCAGCGGGTGTTATTGTAATTCGGAGAATATTGGTGTGACTGTGGCGGAGAATATTTACTTTGGGGACCTAGACATTAAATATATAACAGCTTTGGAAATAAATAAATAAAAGCAATTTTGAAAGGTCAACCTGATTAGAGTGGAGATATCCTGGAGTGCATCAAGCTTGGTGTTTGTTGCAATTAATGAAGATTCGTTCATAATGCTGGAGTGTTTCACTGTTAATCCATTATACCCAATGATAGATGATCAGGAATATGCAGAGTGGTTGTTGAGATGCCTTTTGTAACATGATGTAAGGCAGAAGGAGTCATCAGTTCAGCATTGAACTCTGGGAGCCAATACACTGCAGACCTTGGAAAAGGCCCACAACAGAAGCGGGGGATGGGGCAGCAGAAGGCACCTGCCACCTCTTCTCTACCAGGGGCCCCAGAAAGCCAGCATATCTCCGGAAGTGGGTAGAGCTGTTCCGGTAGGGAAAAGGTGAATAGAGACTGCAGTGATTCAATACAACCCTTCACTTGTGATGGAGATTAAAGTTCCCTTTAAGGTAGTTGTGCAGTCACCTTCCTCAGGTGAATGACTCTGGGAACAGCAAACCAGATTGGCACAATTTGCATTTCTCTGCACCATCAGGCGTAGACACAGCCATGCCTTCTGTGAGCAGCAAGGAGAGATGGGACTTAGAAGTAGAGCCGCATAGAACTTTCACACTCACAAAAAATCCTCAAAACTTTTATGTTTCATTATAAATCAAACCAAAGCTTGGGACAGATTTGTAAAAAGGTTCACAAAACTCCTCCAGCAAGCCTTGGTCCAGTTTTGAGCATCCCTTAGTTATTTATGGTTATGCTTCAAAATCCAAATGAAACTTTCATATGGTCAAGATACAAGACTAGCGAGACCCAGCTGGCTGTTGACTTTCACTCTAAATTCCTGAGTTCATTTTAACCCTCAAACTCAAAGCCCAGCTCAGGGACTGAAACTGAAAAAGGATTTGCATGAACCACTGTCAGTTGCACTAGCTCTAGTTATAGCTGGATAGTATTTCAAGGCATGTGAATGAAAACAATTAATTGGTTATTCTGAGCATACCTCACTTGAACAATTCTAAATGTGAATCATCTACTTCTTGATGGTTACCTTCTTTTGTATGTTACTAAACAAAAATTCTGCAGACTATATTATGACAAGCTGTAGTGTTTTAGGCCATCATTGTAGAATATTTTGGTACTTAATTTTTTTTCAAAAAGAAAAGAATGGGCATAGAATTCCTAGTGCAGAGCAGACTTGGGGTGCAATCCAGCTCCCATTGAACTCTACTGGAATTTTTCCACTGAACTCAATAGGAGCCGAATCTCTCTCTACATGTCTGTGGTCTTGAGTTCAGGACTGAAGATGTAGATGGAGCCCTAAACTGGATCACTTATAGCAGCTTTCTAAGGAAGCCATTCATAGTTTGGAGAACTAGTTCAGACCTCATACAAACCAATTCAAAATCAGACTAACTAGACTAAAATAGAGGATCATAATGGTCTCTTCTGGCCTTAACAATCTATGAAGATATGAAACCTTAGGAAACATCCCAGGGTGAAACTGAAGGTTTTTGATGGTATGAATTAGTTTACATAAATAATCTCAGATCTGTGTGCTCCAAACACACTTTTCTCCATCCTTTGCTTGCACTTAGTCCATCACCTGAACAATATCATCTGGGCTAGCTGCTGCCACACACTGTCACTTGTATGTTTGGAGAAGTTCATGGAACTAATTCTGGATTCTGCATGTATAAGATCAGGGGAAACTTCAGGTGACACAATAGATCATGATATGATGTAACATTTCCACTGCTTGCCTCCGAAGAAGTGGGTATTCACCCACAAAAGCTTATGCCTCAATACCTCTGTTAGTCTATAAGGTGCCACAGAAGCCTTTGTCGCTTCTACTTATGTAAAATAGTCAATTTTCTCCGAAGACTTCATATAGTGAACTGTCTAAGGGTTGATGGTATCTGATAAGCAACGATCAGAGGAACTTGCTTTCTAGAATGTTTTTGAACCTGGTTCTGATGGTCTTGGATAGATCTAGGTCTTTCCCTCTCATTGTGCTTTTAATATAGGCCCAAAATGCCTTATCATGAATATAAATACCACGCTACAAAGTTACAACTGAAAGAACATTGCTCCTTTGCCATTTAAAATGTATTTAGTGTCACCATGAAAAACGCCTATAGAAATCAATTGAACAATTCAAGGTAAAATGGCCCCTAATTAAAACTGAGCTCTGTGAAATTATTATAGTACCTTTAAAAGAATAGGCATTTGCAAATTTGATCAAGGGCAAAATGTTATCACCACCACAATTCAATAAAGATTAGTCTGTACCAAGATGATGGGAGCATGTCTCGTTTGTACAAAAACCTCAAATGTTAGGTTACATTTACGCCGAGTCCCTTAATCTAAAATTATGCTAATAAAGTTGATCAGCTTTCTAAATAAGAAAAGTTTGATTCAAAATCAACAGGAAACTTGGAAATGGCAGAGATGCGTAATGACTTCTTTGTTTCGGTCTTCACCGAGAAGTCTGAGGGAACGCCTAACATAGTGAATACAAATGGGAAGGGGGAAGGTTTAGAAGATAAAATAAAAAAAGAACAAGTTAAAAATCACTTAGATAAGTTAGACGCCTGCAAGTCACCAGGACCTGATGAAATGCATCTTAGAATACTCAAGGAGCTAATAGAGGAGGTATCTGAGCCTCTAGCTATTATCTTTGGTAAATCATGGGAGACAGGAGAGATTCCAGAAGACTGGAAAAGGGCAAATATAGTGCCCATCTATAAAAAGGGAAATAAAAACAACCCAGGAACTACAGACCAGTTAGTTTAACTTCTGTGCCAGGGAAAATAATGGAGCAAGTAATTAAGGAAATCATCTGCAAACGCTTGGAAGGTGGTAAGGTGATAGGGAATAACCAGCATGGATTTGTAAAGAACAAATCATGTCAAACCAATCTGATAGCTTTCTTTGATAGGATAACGAGTCTTGTGGATAAGGGAGAAGCGGTGGATGTGGTATACCTAGACTTTAGTAAAGCATTTGATATGGTCTCGCATGATATTCTTATCAATAAACTAGGGAAATACAACTTAGATGGGGCTACTATAAGGTGGGTGCGCAACTGGCTGGATAACCGTACTCAGAGAGTAGTTATAAATGGTTCCCAATCCTGCTGGAAAGGTATACCGAGTGGGGTTCCGCAAGGGTCTGTTTTGGGACCGGCTCTGTTCAATATCTTCATCAATGACTTGGATATTGGCATAGAAAGTACGCTTATTAAGTTTGCAGATGATACCAAACTGGGAGGGATTGCAACTACTTTGGAGGATAGGGTCATAATTCAAAATGATCTGGACAAATTGGAGAAATGGTCAGAGGTAAACAGGATGAAGTTTAATAAGGACAAATGCAAAGTGCTCCACTTAGGTAGGAACAATCCTTTTCACACATACAGAATGGGAGGAGACTGTCTAGGAAGGCGTACGGCAGAAAGGGATCTAGGGGTTATAGTGGACCACAAGCTAAATATGAGTCAACAGTGTGATGCTGTTGCAAAAAAAGCAAACATGATCTGGGCTGCATTAACAGGTGTGTGGTGAGCAAGACACGAGAAGTCATTCTTCCGCTCTACTCTGCGCTGGTTAGGCCTCAACTGGAGTATTGTGTCCAGTTCTGGGCACCGCATTTCAAGGAAGATGTGGAGAAATTGGAGAGGGTCCAGAGAAGAGCAACAAGAATGATTAAGGGTCTAGAGAACATGACCTATGAAGGAAGGCTGAAGGAATTGGGTTTGTTTAGTTTGGAAAAGAGAAGACTGAGAGGGGACATGATAGCGGTCTTCGGGTATCTAAAAGGGTGTCATAAGGAGGAGGGAGAAAACTTGTTCATCTTAGCATCTGAGGATAGAACAAGAAGCAATGGGCTTAAACTGCAGCAAGGGAGGTTTAGGTTGGACATTAGGAAAAAGTTCCTAACTGTCAGGGTGGTTAAACACTGGAATAAACTGCCCAGGGAGGTTGTGGAATCTCCATCTCTGGAGCTATTTAAGAGTAGGTTAGATAAATGTCTATCAGGGATGGTCTAGACAGTAATTGGTCCTGCCATGAGGGCAGGGGGCTGGACTCGATGACCTCTCGAGGTCCCTTCCAGCCCTAGAATCTATGAATCTATGATGAAATTTCAACATTGTGCAAATTTGTGATTTGACTAAGAAACATCAATATTCAGATTAAAATGGTGATGCTTGTCAACCTTTTGTTTTCATGGAAGGCAGCAAGAGTGCAAAATGATTCCTGAAAGCAATAGTTGACAGCAGGCTCTTCAACTAAGTGAAAACCGAAGCATATAAATAGGTTTGCTGACTTCATATGGCTCCAAGCCTTTTTATTTATTTATTTTTTAAAAGGGATAGCTTGTCCACTGTAGTCACTGCCATTAAATCCCTCACATTTGTTGTTAGTGTGTAATTAATGTTATCATGGTAATAACTATACTACTGGGCAATTTTAAACTAAATTTTAACTAAAAAATATCAAAAGTTAAAATGTGAAAGTAGAACATAGTTCCAGATTTTGAGTTTTATGGCGGTTATTTTGTCTGCCAACTGGTGCTCAGACACTACAGCAGATTGGCAATTAACTATAGCTCGTGGGGATTTTGTTTCTATTATTGTTTTTAATGGAAAATGATGATTTCATTTCACAACCAAAACTTTTTCTGGAAACTTATCAGTTTCAACAGGAACATTTCTCACGTCAATGATGGAATTTCTGGTCAAAACCAGGAGGATAACATGCACAATCCCCCCTAAAAGTAGCCAACAAGCCCAGGGGTTAGGATGTTCATCTAAAATATAGGTGACTCAGGTTCAAGTGCCCTAACCCAAGCAAGCAAGTGCCCTAACCACTGGACTTTTGGCTATTCTGAGGCAGGCCTCTCACATTTTTCATGAACAATTTTGAAATGTCTCTGTGCAATTCTGATGGGGAATGAAACCAAATACCAAAGCTTCAAAAATTTTAATGAACTTGGAATTCTTGTTTTCTGGACCACCCTACAGTTAACCAAGACTGCTTCCCTTTCATCAACTGTATCAGACCTGAACTGTACTGAGGTTATCTGAGGTGGAAATAGCTCTTAACATCACAGCAGTTGCATGCTCCAGATAGCTAAAATTACAATGCAAAAAATTTAGTGGACAAAAAGCTCATACAATTTAAAAAGGCACTATGTAATTTGCTTGAAAAGTACATCTTGTTATTCAGAATGCACTTCTATTTTATAATGTATCAGAGCAGAATTGCCACCTTCAAACTGATCACTAGTTGAAATGTATAAATGCTTTCCCTTACTTACAGTTTTCCCTTTGGATATATTTAAAACACATTTTTTAAAAAGCCCCCTGATATTACATTGGATTAAAAAAAAGTGTTTTTATAAGACAGCACATAGCCAATGACATAAGGTCCATATCCTGCACCCACTGGAGTCAACTGGACTTTTGTTATTGATTTTAATGAAATACAACTGGGGCCCCGTTGAAAAGAAATGTGCTAGCAACAGGTAGACGATAAATATTTTTATGATTTTGAATTGATATTTTCAGAGGATTTTAAAATTAAAAAAATATTACAAGCCATGCTGCTAGTTTGTGAATATCTTTCTGGAATACCAGATCAATCATCAATGTTTTATTTTGCTTGAAACAAGTTATTTCAATGTCTCTTTTGCTCTGGGATTACTGATCCAGTGTGTGGTTAGCATTTTAGATGAAAATGTGTTCCCGGCTATTGTACATTGTTACATTATAGCAATATTATGGTTTAGTACAGGGGTCTCAAACACGCGGCCCACGGGCCACATGCAGCCCGCGGAGTTATTTCCTGCGGCCCGCCATAGCGCCGACTCCACTGGCAGCCAAACTCCAAACATTACTGAGTGTTTATATTTTATTAAAACCCCTCTTTGCATTACAGTTTAAAAAAAAGTTAATACATTAACTTTTAATAGAATACTATATTACTCTTCTTTTTTTTTTATTTGTGACTATACTTTTGTATCATTGTATGAAAAGGTTTCAGTGATGAGGTCCTCGGGCCAATTTACTAGTTCTCATGTGGCCCTCGTGGTGATTTGAGTTTGAGATCCCTGGTTTAGTAAAACAATTTAATTCTTTGTGGGGTGTTAATAAATTAACCTGAAATCAGCTCTATGCTATGTGGCAAATCTGTAACCATAGAAACAAAATTGATATTTTAATCCTCACACTATGGAAATCATTAAGGTACACACCAAATAGTCATTTCACAACACTGGGGTAATGGGGTGTGTATATATTCAAGCCATAAAATGGACCATAAAATGTACAAGAGTCTCCCAGATATTAGTGAGCCATAAGGAATATTTTTAAGTAAGTAGAAATGCTAAGCATGTCTGGTAATAGTTCTAAAGCTGATCCTTACACAGCTGGTTGTATGCTTAATAATAATCCTTTCAGTATGATAAGGCTTACACTGTTTGCCTTTGTTATCATTCAATAGCTTTATATTGCTTCTTGTAAGTTGAAATGGACTCCTTGGTTTCTTTAACAAATAAAGAGACGTTCTGTCTGTTCGTGATTTATGCTAGTTTTCAGGTCAATGAATCAGAAGAGATTTGTTCTACTAAAATGAACAATTAACAATAGAATTTCAAAATAAGGAATGTTCCCCAATACCCTTCTTGCTTGGGTGCACTTTGAAAGGGCTCTGGTCTAAAATTTGCTTTACTTCTAATCTGCTTATCAGAGATTTGAGCACAGTTTGATAGAGAATAGGTGCTATGTCCTTCTTATGTTCAAATCACTATTTTACATTTTGCTATCTTTCCAGGGACACAAGGGAGAGATATATCTTATTGACCGGGGGGAGGGGCAAGAGAAGGCAGAGAAGGAAAGACTCAGATGGTAAATTGCAGATATTACCTTTAAATTGCTTGGAAATTTTGAATAGAAATGAGTTGATACATGAAAGCTCCCTCTCACCCCACAAAACCCAGAAGCACTAGCTTGCTCATTAGCAGTTGTACAAAGAAGCACCTTGCTTCTCTCTGATTTTGGCAGAGTAAGAGGGATCACATTTTCAAACAGATAATCTGATTTTGGACAATTTCTCCAGTGTTTTTATAGAGCAACAAGCTTTTCTTCATAATTTAAATACTCTTGTCTATTTCTACCTTCCCTAATAAAAAAAAAGTGTTTTGGTCAATGCCCAGTAGAGTCTGTGTTTCCTGAGGACCTCTGTAAATTATGCAGGAGTTAATGCAGCAAGACTACACACTGTTCCATACTCAAACCCCTTTTGGTGTGTAATCCAGTGCTCCAGCTCAACTGGTAGTAACGTTGTTGGGAAAAATGTAAATAATGCGGAGAGATATTAATTATGTTCATAATGGCTTATGAAGATGAATACATCTCCCTCCACCCATCCCCATCTGTGAAGAATTTATGAGGCTACCAGCAACCGAGTCAGAAGATTTCCGCGCAGCAGAATTAGCAGAAGCAGAATGGTTATACTGTAGTGATGGGGTGTTTTTACTGACCAAGAATTGAAGCAATTTTTGTACAAATGATAGAATCTGCCATAGTAGTAGACTACTGTGAGAAGGGTATTGCATGCCAAGGGCTTATTTATTTACAGAAGGGGTTCCTAATTTGTACACCTTGCTTCCAATTCTTGATCATGAAGGCCACTTTCTATTCACAAATATATTCAATCCCTGAGGTAATTACAGCAATTGCTCATTTGGAAAAAAGTAAATTTTAGCTGATGTTTAATGCAATTAGTCAGCTGGAAAAAGCAGGAGACAGACTCATGTAACCAGCTTGGCAATCTCTGTGGTAGGGGTAAAGTTGAGGATGAGAGATGTATACAGCCATGCAAAGTCCCAGAAGCAGGCATACAAATGCGGTTGAATAAAGCAAATGCTAGTGAGGCAGTGTACAGCTGCCATGTAAATGGGGCACTGAGGTTGGTTGTGGGGCAAAAAATTGCAATAAAATCAAAAATTCAGATTAGTTGGAACATTAGATAGAAATACCAGCAAGTATCTTTACAGTTGCCAAGGCAACAAGAGGCCTCAGCCTAATCCTTAAAAGGGGTCATTTATAACTGCATAGTCGGGCAGATGAAAGATTAACCTTTTTTACAGATTCAGCCCCAGAGTTGCTATCATAGTGCTGAAAATCTTCTAAACAATAAACAGAAGCTACAGCTGGTTATGGAACAGTTTCAAACAAAGCTCTAACCAAATCCATCCATCCCATTATAGGTTCTAACAAGGTGAAAATCACTACAAGGGCTGAAGTGCTCAGATATTGTGATAAGCATGGTATAACAATCCTGACAGATAGCAAAACAAACAGAGTCACTGTACAAAAAAATGGCCATAAACACTCAGCACTCGGGTCAAGCAGAGCAAAGAGACTAGTCTCTACAAGTCATTGAATGGATGCAGGTTGCATAACAAGATGGCAAAGTGTTCTGCTGCAACAATGACTGATAGATACAGCAACACAGTAGCTGTGAAATGAAGACAAAGACAGCAGTGCCACATCAGAAATCTTTCCAATTTTCCCTGGCTAGTGAAAACAGCCCATTCAGAGAATTTTATTTCTGCCAAGATTTTTTGATGCACTGATAGATAATGTCCTCACTACTACATGTAGACCCTTCAAAGTCTCCTTAAAGTAGAGCACAGAGATACAATACGGTATCCCTGTTTAAACTGACTTTTTGAGATTTACTCATGTTTCGAGCACATGTGATAGAATCACTCTCATACTGATATTCCCTCTAGTCCTGAAAATCAAAAGCCTTACTCTCAAAGATTGGGCTCATGTCTGGCTTTAATACACACATAGCTGAGAACTAATTTAAGCAAAGCGTCCCTTGATTATGCTGCAAATCAACATATAGCAGAAGAATGCACTTGCATACAATCTTGTATTTTTATTCTGTATAGTAACACAAAGTGAAGTATACTTCATCAGGAGGTTAAATATGGGTGCACAAAACCTGTCATAATGAAAATAATCTTTCCAGGGTCAAGTCAACATCTCTGGTTTTAAACCACAACATATCTATACTCATTCTCCACACAGTACGTTTAGAAAAGATGACAATATACTGCAAGGGTTCCAAGTCAGATTATTTTTTCAGGCTGCTGTAGATAGCATTATCAATAATCTATATTGATACTTTGGTCATTTCAAAGTGGCCCTAGCCCCTGCATGTGTAGCACAACCCTTTACCCAACATCCCATGAGAAGGGTTTCCAGAGAGGTGCCACTATCTGCACAGGTTTCAGTGTGGTAGCTGTGTTAGTCTGTATCAGCAAAAACAATTAAGAGTCCTTGTGGCACCTTAGAGACTAACTCATTTATTTGGGCATAAGCTTTCGTGGGCTAGAACCCACTTCATCAAATGCATGGAGTGGAAAATACAGGAGTAGGTATAAATACATGAAAAGATGGGAGTTGCCTTACCAAGTGTGAGGTCAGTCTAATGAGACAATTCAATTAACAGCAGGATACCAAGGGAGGAAAAACAACTTATGTAGTGGTAATGAGAGTGGCCCATTTCAAACAGTTGACAATAGGGTGTGAGTAACAGTAGGGGGAAGTTAGTATTGGGAAAATTAAGTTTAGGTTTTGTAATGACCCAGCCATTCCCAGTCTTTATTCAGGCCTAATTTAATGATGTCCAGTTTGCAAATTAATTCCAGTTCTGCAGTTTCACATTGGAATCTGTTTTTGAAGGTTTTTTGTTGAAGAATTGCCACCTTTAGGTCTGTTATTGAGTGACCAGTGAGACTGAAGTGTTCTCCTACTGGTTTTTGACTGTTATGATTCCTGATGTCAGATTTGTGTCCATTTATTCTTTTGCATAGAGACTGTCCAGTTTGGCCAATGTACATGGCAGAGGGGCATTGCTGGCACATGATGGCATATACCACATTGGTAGATGTGCAGGTGAACGAGCCCCTGATGGTGTGGCTGATGTGGTTAGGTCTGCACAGTGACATTGCCCAGGATCAGTGAAAAGTGGAAATCCAAATGAAGCAAACCCTAAAAAGTATGAGAAAACCCTGGTGCATGCTCAATGAACAATGAGAAGCCAATTCCTTTATTAAGGGCTTCACTTTGGAGCAGTGAGTTCCATCATTAAGCATTAAGGAACCATAAAAGAGGCCTTCTATAATAACTGGGCAATTATATAGAGCTATATTTGCTAAGAATACAATTTGCGGGAAAGGCATGGTAAATGGACTATGTAACCAAGGGAAGTGCTTATTTATTACACCATATATCCTGGATAACTTAGCTGATATCCTGCCACTCATCTGTTTAGGCTGATATTTTGGTCAGTGTGGCACTCAACCTCAAAATATCACCCTAACCCCCATATTCACTCCTGTGATATGATTATGATATGTTTTGTACAAAGTATGCATTATGAGGTATCATTTTAAAATGATTGAACATCACAAACCTGTTGGATTGTATGTACTATACTTGTACGTGAAGTTATGAAGTATTGCTCTATGTTTGTTACTGAAATATGTGATAAGTGGGAAATGCCCACAGATAGCCTTTCAGTGATAAGAAAGGAGCAATGGACACTCACAAGACAGGTTTACATCAGGATGAGCCAGACATGTGTTGATGGCCATCAAGAAGAATCCACTCTCCCAGAGACTCCTCAGAGATGGCATGTACATAATGGGGGCTACCTAACCCCTTTCATCACAGCAGGGATCTTTCTAGCATCTGGAGAGAAAGTATACATGAAGGTTGATGACATCATCATTTGGCCTCTCTCCTCCCGCATCTCAATACTTGGAAGATTGTCTGGAAGGCAAAGACTATGAACTAGGGAGATTGGTCCCAGGCTGACAAGAGAATTCAACCTGTGTATTAAGATCTGTAAACTGCCTGTAACATTCAATGGGAGTGAGAAAAGCTGGTTGATCCAAATCTTGCATAGTCTAGAATTTAGACTGATTCTGTTTTTATTTTTAAAATAACTAACTTTGGCCTCTGTGCCTAACACTCATAATCACTTAAAATCTACCTTCCTGTAGTTAATAAAAACTTATTTTAATGTTTTATCTTTACCAGTGAGTTTGTCTAAAGATTACAAAGGCTGGTGCATGTCCAATTTCCTTAGATGAAGTGGCAAATTAATTAATGAGCTTGCACTGTTCAAGAGAGGGTCTTGAGCAGTGTAAAATGGGACATCACTGGGGTGCAAGATTTGGAGGCTGGGGAAATTGGCTGGAGTTTCCCTGTGTATAATTCATGAGTCCCTTAAAGGATATTCATGCAACTCAGCTGGGTGTGTGCCTCCACATGTTGATGGCTCAGTGATCAGAGCATCTGTAGGGGGTTGCTGCTTGTCACTGGCATAGTATTGAGAGACAGACAGATGAGGCTGAAGATCTTAAGGGGACTCAGTGGTCCCACAGTTCCAGGTTATACCCAGGGGTATGTCACAGTCAGAACAATGTGCCCAAGGGCAAACAACCTAATTGCCTACATAGCCTAAACAATATAAGTCTCTAAGGAATTAGGAATGCTTTCAGTCAGTGATGTTCAACTCCAAGGGCTCTCCCAGGACCAAGGCGGACAGATGGTTTTATGCAAGTGAGCCAATAGGCAGCCATCTTGCAGCTAAAAACAAATCTACAGCTGTGAACATGGCCACCTAAATCCTTCATGATTCTGTCATTGAGAGGCCATAGAGCACCTCAGATTCACATAAGGGATTGTACTATAGAGCAGACTTCATCAAGGCTGAGTATTTTAGCCAATATCCCTTTTCCTTGGCCAGTTAACATACTGCATGAGGCTGTATTTATAGCTGGTGATTATGATAGTGTCCTGTTTATGCACCGCTCATTCACAGGTAATGCAAGTGTTTAGTGTGAGTGATCAAGGGGCAAGTGCCAATGATGGCACACATTAAACATCCATTTCAACATTTTACACACTGCAAACATCCATACTACAGGTTCAGGGAAATGAAGGGGCTGTCAGATAAGGCACTAGGATGACAGATCAGGAGTGCACTTTGTATCCTGTTACACAATAGCCTTCAGGCAATAAGATCCAGCAATACATTGATTGAAGTGTGAGTTGCCTTTTCAGGCCTCAAAGTGCTGATGTTCATGCTAGCTACTAGATTGGAAAATTCATGTAACAGAGAGCTTGAAGGTGTCAAGTGTCCCAGTAGAAGTACTGCAAAAAGCAACACACTGTTCACTCTATTCATCACCAAATCTACCCTCATATCCTGGATTGTACTTCTTATGAGCCCATGCAATGTAGATGCTGTAGTCCATATGAACACTCCATACCCCCTAATAATGGGACAGAAATCTGATCCATCCAGAAGAGGGTAAAGGACCACCAAAACCTTTAACTGCACCTCTGGAGCTGGGCAATAGTGGCAGATATGGTGGAGCTGGATTTTACACCATCTCCTCTGTTCCATGAAGGAGATGAGCTGCCCTGCCTAAACCACACCCACACCAGAGACTGTGCAGGAGCCCTGTGATTTCAAAGTTCCCTGGAATGCTAAGTGCCATAGGACAAGTGGCTGCTGAGCTCATGAAGAAAAGTCTGGCAGATACTATAGCTGGGATTGGTGAAAAATATGATAAGTGCATGAATGGCAAAACCTGAGGAGTAAACCCTGTCTTCACTTGTGTGTATTAGGGAGGAATGTGGGTCATGGAGAGGGGTGTGGAAAGGAAGAGGAGATTAAATGGAAGTACCTCTTTGTCCTAGAGATGCCACATATGTGTGGATACAAAATCAAGTTAAGAAAGTGAAGATAAAAGAAAAAACAAAGAGAACCCAAACTTAAGATAAAAGAACTTTATTTTAAAGTGGCAAATGAAAACAAGTAGGCCAAGAAGGTTCTTGGGAACACTACAGTAACTAATGCTCTGTCATGATACAGAGCATTGCATTTTCCTGGAAAATTCAATTAAAATAAATATTGCCTAGTTTTAACTTTGAGTTCTTCAGTTACTTCTAAACTGAAACTGTTTGCATTGCAAATTAATAAAAATAATGCCTAGCTCTTATATAGGGCTTTTCATCAGTAGATCTCAAAGGGTACATCTACACCGCAGCGAGTCTCAGAGCCCAGCTATGGATCTCAAAACCCACGTGGGTTGGGCTCTGAAGCCTGTTCCCCTCCCTTCGCTTCAGAACTTGAACCCAACCCTGAACATCTACACAGCTGTTTTTAGTGCCATAGCATGGGCTGAGCCCATAGACCTGAGCTCTGATACTCACGGTCCTGAGCTGATGCTTGTTGTGCAGACATATCCAAAGTGTTTTTACAAAGGACATTGGTATCATTATGCCAGTATTAGACGGGGAAACTGTGGTACTGAAGTGCTGCATTCCTGGAATGTAAAAATTGTGTATATTATTGTGCACATTTTTACAGGACATCAACTCTGTCTCATTCTATTCCTTTATAATTATAATTGACACATTTATGTTGGAAAGCACAATGAGAACAAATAACTGGGAAAGTGTATAATTTATTCCAAACCATCCTAATCCTGAAAGCCAAATTCTGGGACCTTCATTAACAGAATTTATTATAGAAAAAAAGGCTATTCAAAATGCAACACCCCTCCATTTATACAGATGAAAGTTATATACAATTCTTTATTTTTCATGCAACAGGAAATATTTAATCTACTCCACTGGGGACAGCGGGGGTGGGGGGAATACACATAAATGGAGATTATATAGCCAGTGCTGTACATGTAATTAGAAAAGGTTAATTACTTTTACTACTCAGTAATTTACAGCTTCAAGAAGTGCTGCCTGTTCAAGGCACTTACTTAAAAGATTTCAGTTCCATAAAATTAACCTTTTGTTAAAAATATCCCTATAGTACCAGGCAAAGTGAATTATTGCCCAAATCGTTATGTGAGGTTATGTATTTTCTCTATTATTCTTTTGTTTCAATTTTCTTTTTCTTCTGCTCTCCCCCACTTTCCCTGATAGAAAGACCCTGTGTCTCTTCAATCATCATACACATTAAATGGGTTGCGTGGGAAATAAAGAAACAAATCAGTAACATTATGTAATACAGGTTTTAAAATTTCCCCAATTGTGTTCAGCTCAGAAAAGAAATATCTTTCACAATAAAAGTGTTTAATTTTCCTTTAATTTACTGGGGGTTGGAGATGGGAATATATTTTTATATTAAATCCACATTCATATAATTGTTTTAATTTCCAATTTTTTGGATCATGAAAGTAAATCTAGATTGCATTGCAGCTTTCTCCTAGAAATGGTCTGTGCATACATAATATAAAGAGAATAGATTATACACACACACTAGCTAACTAGCTACATGGCTAGACAGACAGCTATACTAAATCTCCAGGACCTCAGTCAGCTTGATTTCTTTCCAAGAATCTCTTTATGCTTCCTCAGAGATTAAGTTTCTCTGTGGCTAACCTCATTTAACAGCATGAGAAACTGCATTTAGGGATAGGTGAGCACTGAGTTGGTATGATGGACAAGATTCAGATGTCAGTGTCATTCATGGAGCAGCTCCCTAAATAAAATACAATCTTGTCCCCTTTCTTTTATTGAGAAAACAGGTGCAAAGTTTAGAGCTCGGAGTCTATGTATGTAAAGGCTAGGATCTGCTCTGAATTATGTCATGGAACCTCAGCATGGGTTAAACAAAGTAGAATTAGGCATAAGGGTTGTCAGTGAACATACATATGTTTTCAGTGTGATTACATGGCTTTCTATACCCTGGACCCCAATGCTTACTGCAGCATGAGTGTCAAGGCTGATTCCCCACTCTGGCACTTTGAGTGTAGAAGGTGGGGGGGTCTGCAAGGATTCTAAATATTAATACTGGCCACTACAGGCTAGTATTAAACTCCTAAGATTACAGTGTCTCTCTGACCTTGGATGGGTAAATGCTGCCACCACTCACATGAAAAAAACCCTTCTGACCCAGGAAGGCACACTTGGGGTGGGGTATCCTCAAGCCCTTTCACCCCCACCCCCGGGGAAGAGCTGAGAAAGAAAAAGGAAATCAACTGTTGCCAACAGCTAATTAAACAACATATGCACAAACCTGTTAGGACACAAAAAACTCAATCCTGTTTTTTAAAAAGATAAATTTTATTAAAAACTAAAAGAAAGAAAATACATCTGGAACTTCGGTTATTGCTAGATTTATAAAGAGCAAATATAATAATTAAGCATCAAGAATGGTTTTCTGGAGGTCCAGCTTAATGGTTACAAGCAAAACAAAAGCATTTGGGGGTTAACACGGAGGAATCCACAAGCCTTACAGAAATAGAAGAGATAAACCTAATCACGTCTTCCTAGATGTTCTCTGATCTACTTACATATCTGGGGTTTCAGATAAATAGTTTCTAGGTAGAATTTGATGATTTTTCATACCTGGTTTAAAGCTTCTTACAGCATTGCTGCTCTGTGTCTCCTCTCTCCAGAGAACGACAAAGGGAAAGTTTCCCCCCCAATTTTAAAAAGTTCTAGCCCTCCCATTGGCTCTTTTGATGAGGTGCCCACTCCCTTCCTTTTACCTATGGGCATTTTTAAACTCTTTACCGGAAAAGCAAGTAGAGAACAGCTACTAAGAAGGATTTTGTAGATAACTGGCTGGCTAAGTGTCCATAGAAGGGAGCATCCCCTCCCCCCTTCATTTATCACAATGACTAACTCCGAGTGAAGTCATTAGAAGTATTTTGGGGCACTGAGGCCCACTGAGGGCTGCAAATCAATCACAATCTCAGGAATGTTTCTCTGATAGGACATAACCCCATACATTTATGCTAATTCTATCTTCTGATTTAAAGATGTGCATAACTGGTTAGATTACAAGTAAACCTTATTTCACAATTAAAAAAACCAACAAACCAACAATATATGCCAGGGAATACCCAGGTATGTATTGTTAGTGTGTCCTTGGGATATAAGAGAAACCTGAAGACATTCAGATTAATTTTTTTCATACAATGTGCCATTCCTTTTATACAGTGATCACCGTACAAAGGTTAATACTGATGAACAATTTCCATACAGTGGTGTCTGAGATACCATAGTTTCCCCTATACATAGAAATCCAGTATCTCATTTTATGATTTCAGTGGCATTTTAGGATATATCCTGTTTCCATCATTATACTAGGATGCTGCCCTTATTAGGGCATCCTGTACTGGCTTAGTTTCCTGAGAGAGTTAAAACAAAAAAGGGTAAAATTAGAACTTTTCAAATATTCAGCTCTATTTTTTATTATAAAATTGCTTGAATTTTAAAAAGCTGATTCAAATAAAATATAAGTATACAAAAATCTAACAGTTAGCCAATCCTCTTGTTAAAAGTTTATAATTACTATTCAACAGTAATAGTATAATGCTTTATATGTTTTGCATCTGCTTAGTTATTACAAATAGACTTTGTAGTATCTGGAGTACTGGCACAATTATCTCTTAATGTTAATATGATTTGTTGAGCAAAAAGCACAGCAATTCCAACATATTTATTGAGTTCCAGAATAATCTATTTCAGCTATGATTGTAGCAAATTCTTCCTAAAGGAAAACGTCTGAAAATTAACAAACGTTGCTCAGAAAGCAAATTTTATCATGATTTGTTGTTACTACTAGTGTTTGTGGGTGGATATTGTAAGATTTGATTGTTGATTAATTTTGCAAAATGCTTATGACTTTTTCTTAAGCTACACACAAGTTACAGAGACAAAATTCTGGAAAGACTGGTTCTTTCCTGTTGGAACATTACTATTATGAAATTTCTTCTCTATAATTTTTCCCTTCTATTCCATGTACATTTGAGGTTGAAACAGAAAGCCTGACAGAGGCTCACTAGCCCAAACACCGAGAAGTATTTTTCTCTGTTTAAAGCAACCTCTTACATAGTGTGTGAATACATGAGAGTGGATGATCCCCCGAGACAAAGAATGAAACCATGATGCTTTTTATCTTGCGGGGGGGTGGGGGGGGGAGAGAATTTACCAGAAAACAAAACAATCACAAGTTATATAAATCTGAACTAATTACCTAAGGGTTTATCATCCCTCCACTTTTTCCCCCACAGAGAAGCTGTAAGGATTGGAAAACGTATTTCTTGGTCCTGAAATTTGTTGGAAATGAGGGAGGAGGGATTGATGTCATCTATAATCATCCCTCACTCTCTCTCATGGAAACTGCCCTGTGTGAATAGCTTCCCTTCCATGCATTTGAGGGAGGTTGTCTGTGTGATAAGGGCTTAGACCAGGGCCAGCCCACAACGTTTTGGCACCTGAGGCAGGAGCTGAAATGATGCCCTCATGTCCCCTCGTTTGGGCCAAAACTTTGAAAGGTCTCAATTCTGCCTTCTTCTTGTTCTACTCCTCTCATGGTACGGCTCTGCTACCTACCCCAATAAAGGACAACTAACAACTTAAAATGCCTTGTTCAAAAATTTTAACACTTAACTTTCAAATGCTTGAACAGCAAATGTAACTTTTCTTGTCTGCATAGTAAACACTGCCATTTTTTTCTGTTTGAATAATCAAAGTGGTGCTTTCCATGCCTTCTTGGTTGCAAAGATTTGAACTGCTTCCTGAAGTTCCACACTCTGGACCAGCTTATGCTCTATTGAGATGGATTGAGGCTATTGAGGCTCTCCTGTGTCATTGTGGAGCATAGATGTGATATTATTAACTTCAGCTTCGAGAAGCTGCGTTCTCCACTGGCAACTGTTACAGGAAGTGTTAGAAGTATGCGCAGAGCAACAAAAGCATTTGGAAAGAGGGTGGTCATCTTATTTGTACTGATAGGGTGACCAGATGTCCCGATTTTATAGGAACAGTCCCTATTTTTAGGTCTTTTTCTTATAAAGGCTCTTATTACTCCCCATTCCCTGTCCCGATTTTTCACATTTGCTGTCTGGTCACCCTATTTGTTCACATATATTCCAGAACAGCCTTTGGGGGTGATACTGCTGAAATGTAGCTTGAAAGAGTTTTCAGTTCATCACCCAAGTCACTCACATCAGTATTGCACATGTCATCCTCTGTCACTGTCTCTAGTGCTCTGCATTGCTGGTGTAGGTCTTCTTCAGGTATAGTGAGAAGTTTTGGAATATCATACAACATCCCAAATATACTGCTGTGTTCCTTGAGCTGCATGAAATGTTCTTCAACTGACTGTATTGCACAATCTAGCACCTGGTTAAATAATTCAACTTTGAATTGTTGTTTGGGGTCTCTTATGGGATTATCCCATGCCTCGTAATCAAAATGCTGCCTTCTTCTTCGGTGACTCTTATTCTTGAATGGATGGCAAAATAGCTTCAATGTGAAGTTCCTCTGCCAACGTCTGTGCACTCTTCAGAACGTTTTGAATTCCCTCATCTGACCAGTAGGACTGTAGGTATGACTTTGCTTTGTCCAGTTGTTCCATTGCTCCAGATATATCAAGGTCAACACCTTGGAGTCTCTTGCTTACAACATGTATTTCAAACAGTATGTCATGCCACAACACTAAGCCACACAGAAATTTGAAGTTATGTATGGTTCTGGTGATTCCATTTCCCTCTGCCACTGTTCTCCCATAAACAGTTCCTGTCATAGCATTATCCTCCATAGTGGCAACTATGGCATCAGCTATCTTCCCAATTTGGTGTTTGATCGGTTTTATCACCTCTACTCAACTCTCCCATCGTGCGGCATTCAGTGGTTTCAGTGTCCGAGAGGGAGTTCCCAGATGTTGCTTCAAAATTTGCCATCAATGCGTTCATGCAGAGAAAAATACATAGATGCTTTGAATTACACTAAAAAATTCAGCAGCCTCACAAAAAAAAAAAAAAAAAAAAAGAGATATGCCAATCTCCTAGAACTGGAACAACCTTGAAAGGTCATCGAGTCCAGTCCCCTGCCTTCACTGGCAGGACCAAGTACTGTCCCCTGACAGATTTTTTGCCCCAGAACCCCTAAATGGCCCCCTCAAGGATTAAACTCACAACCTTGGGTTTAGCAGGCCAATGCTAAAACCACTGAGCTATCCCTCCTCCCCAGTGAAGCTGATGCTGCATCACTGACCACCAAGTTCAATGAATGAGAACTGCATGGAACAAAGAAAGCTCAAGGGTTTAACTCTCAGATCTGTGTCTGCACTCCTCTGTTCTTTCCTCTCATGTTGGCACCATTATCGTAGCCCTGACTTCTTATGTCAGCTATCGCAAATCCTGTATCTTCCAGCCTTTTAAGAAGCACATTTATCATACCATCTCCTTAATGGCAGTCATTATCAATGTCCTATCATCAATGTCAATAAATTCTAGAAAAGGCTCTCTGACAGTCACCATTGCAGATATTTTCACTAGGTTCTGTTATTGTTACAAAAAGCACCATTAAGTAATTTGTTCTGTATGGCTGATGTCAGGTGTAATATCTTGCTGACTTCAGATCTGCCACAATCTTCTGTTTGACTTTTGTTGCCAGTAACTGTGTGATCTAATTTTGAATTGTTTTTCCAACGTAGTAGTGTGTGTACATTTCTTGGGTGGTGACTCTTTTTAGATACTCCCTGAGCACAGCATCAAACTCAGCCATCAGCTCCACAATTTTAAGGAAGTTTCCATTGTTTGACACATTCAGCTGATCTGAGGTGCCACGCAGTGTTAGGTTTTGGGTAGCAAGCATTCTCACAATGGCAATGAGCCTTTTCAGAACATTTTGCCAGTAAAGAGACTGATGCAATCTTCTCTTGATGCTGATCATCTATGGTGGCCTTCAACCTTAGTCTCATCTCAAGCTCTTTCCACCTATGGAATGCTCTCTGGTTATTTGCTGCCTTCTCATGGCATGCCAGATTTCTAGCCAGATTTTTCCAGTCCTTTATTCCTGTGGAACCCAATGTGGCTGGAACATTAGACTGGAAGAGTTTGCAACAAACAATATGCATCATTCTGGGTTTTTTAGTACATAAGTCATGGCCTCTCCACTTTGTCACCATTGGTTATTTCACACCAGTAATGTTTTGGATGGAAACTTCATGTTCCCCAAAGACCATGAAAATAGAATTTTTTCACTTGCTCTGGCTCATGCAGTACAAGGAAGGCCCTCAGTCTACTGCTCAAGTGGGTCCACAGTCCTGGATCATCTAGACTTAAGGAACTAAACTCAACAGCGGCTGTTTCTTGCACCTCCACCACACTTTTCTCTGATCTACACTTTTCTTCAGGAATGTGCCTGGTTGCATCCATTTGAGATGGAGATATTGATGCTGCAGTAGCTGCCAGGTCACCTGCACTCTGACTAACTGGAATATAAAGCATCTCACCACCACTCACATCGTCACTGGGGCCGGAAGGCTCACCGTGAATATTTGTGTCTATGTATCTCAGGAGAGCTCTTTCCTGCTTAGATAGAAAAGCTTCCTTTGCTTTCTTTCTTTTTCTGAATGCTGCCCCAGAGGGGCGTTTTCTTCTTTCACTCATGACTGCTGTTCTGTGCCAGCTATAGTGGCTCTCACTCAGTTGAAGAGGACAAATAAGCAGGCTGGTAGCAGGACCTGTGTGAGGGAAGATATCAGTATCTTAAGGGCCTAACTGGCTCCTACTACTTCAGTTGACTGCCTGTTCTCCTCAAGTGGATTCGGGTAAGCAGCAGGAAACAGGAGGCTCCCAAGAAGCTGTTGTTAATCAGTCCAGGCTCTTGGGGGTGCTAAAGAGGTACATAAGAGGTTACTCCTCCTCTCTCCCTGCAGCTCCTGCTACTCTGTTATTCCCTCTCACCTTTTCTCCTGCCTGCCTGTTAGATCTCTTGTGCCCTCCTTCCTCCAGCACAGCACTCCACCATCTCTGTGCATCTAGAGCAGAGAGAATACATATGCACCAGCAGCAGACACAATTTTCTATACTCTGGGTCCTAGTGGCACCGCCCCTTCCCCCCCCCCCCACACACACACAGCGTGGCACCTGAGGCGGCCGCCTCAGTTTGCATCATGGTAAGGCCAGCCCTTGGTTAGACTTGGGGAAGGGATGCCCTATCCTCTCAATAACTCTCACAAACCAAAAAGCCTTTTTTTCTTGCATCAGCAAGAATTTAAATTAGAGCTGTCAAACAATTAAAAAAATGAATTGGGATTAATCACAATTTTAATTGCACTTTTAAACAATAGCATACCAATTTTAATTTACTAGAAATATTTTGAATGTTTTTCTACATTTTCAAATATATTGATTTCAGTTACAATGCTGAATGCAAAGTGTACAGTACTCACTTTATATTATTTGTTATTACAAATCTTTGCAATCTACAAGTCAAAGCATAAAGAGGGCATATGAATGGCACATAAATACCTTGCAATGCCAGCTACAACAATGTCATGTGAATGTCTGTTCTCACTTTCAGGTGACATTATAAATAAGAAGTGGGAAGCATTACCTCCTGTAAACGTAACAAATTTGTTTGTCTTAGCGACTGGTTGAACAAGAACCTTCAACAGATTTCACTAATTTGTGAGAAAACAGTGGGACTTGCACTTGGGTACTGATGGTCTCTGCATACCTGCACACTTCCATGGACATCCACATTATTCTACACCGGGAGCTCCTGTTAAGTTGGTTATTCACCAGTACCCCTAAACCTCTTTCAGAGTTACTGCTTTCCAGGACACAACCCACCATCCCATAAGCAAAACCTAGCTTATTTTTTCATAGCATGTGTCTATATTAAAATACATCTTTAAATGAGCCCAGTTTACTATGCAATCCAGTGACAAAGAGTCCTGTGGCACCTTATAGACTAACAGACGTATTGGAGCATAAACTTTCGTGGGTGAATACCCACTTCTTCAGATGCATGCAGTGGAAAAGTGCATCTGAAGAAGTGGGTATTCACCCATGAAAGCTTGTGCTCCAATACGTCTGTTAGTCTATAAGGTGCCACAGGACTCTTTGTCGCTTCTACAGATCCAGACTAACACGGCTACACCTCTGATACTATGCAATCCAGATCACTGCACAGAACTGACCTATCATTATTTACCATTTCACCAATTTGTCTCATCTGTACACTTTAGTAGCAATGATTTTATAATTTCCTTATAGATCACTAATGAAAGTGTTTAGTAGCATTGGGCCAAGCACAGATACCTGCAGGACACCACTGGAAACACCCCCAATGGTTAAAGAATCCTTATTTACAATTAGTAAGGTTACCATATTTCAAGTTCCCAAATGGAGGACACTGCTGGGGGAGGGAGGGCTGCGGGGGAAAGGGGTGAGTGCAGCTCTCTGGCCGCCCAGCTCTGAAGGCAGAGCTGCCACCAGCAGCAGCACAGAAGTAAGGGTGGCAATACCATACCATTACTTCTGTGCTGCTGCTGGCAGCGGCTCTGCCTTCAGAGCTGAGTGACTGGCCGGCCAGCAGCCACTGCTCTCTGGCTGTCCAGCTCAAAATCACAGACACTTGCGCATATTTCAAAAATCCACCCAGGTGGAGATTGGAGGACCAAAAGAGAGGCCTTGTCTGGAAAACCCAGACATATGGTAACTTTAACAATACTTTTTGAGATCTTACTAAATAGGATTATATTCTGATTACACAAATGTAATTAGGCCATGAGCACCATGCAACCACTAATTTTTAGTTCTGTAATCAATTCCTGTTCATCCATCAAAATGAGGTCCAATCTAGAATTTCCCCAAATTGAGAGCAATACTTTAGAAAACTGAAATTGTAGAAAATTTTCTAAACATATCTGAAAAATTGTTGTGCTGATTTTACCTCTGTTTATTAGAAAAACAAAGTAAAAAAGCTGATTAAATTAAGACTTCTGTTTGGTTTTTACAGTGAAGTAAAAAAGCAGCAGTTGATATTCTAATATTTGGACAGATGTGTTTGCCACATGATTTTAAATTCAGAGAGCCCAGATGCTCCCCATTGTTGCTTTAACCTGCATTTTCTCTATCTTCTGAGCTTTGCTTTGAACTCTGGCTTCACTTTTTTCATGAATTCTCTCTCTTTTCTGTTTCACAGAGACATATCAGGCAAGGATTATTGCTGAGGTCAGAATCAGAGTAACCTTGACAACGCACAGCTTTTGTGGAAGTATGTGACTTTTGAAGTACATAACTTTGGGACTCATGATCTAAATACTACAAACAGTTTGAGAGTGTTGCCTTTAGAAATGCTTTTTCGTCTACATGTGCATGCCAATTAAAAGGGGTTAACTCAGAAAAAATAATAATTAAAAAGAAGCATTTGTTCAAATTAGTAATGAATTTGCTTTGGTCATCATTGGGTTCCTTTTGTTTTCACTTTGAGTGAACATGAGTGGTTAGTCACATGAGTACCTGGGGGCTTGAGTATTGACACCAGAGTATGTTTTATTATAATGGGATACTCCTTTATAAACAAGGAAACAGGGTTCCCAAATCTCCTGAGCTGTGTCTTGACCCAGAGGCAATTAAAATTAAACCTGCTGTGCACTCTGGCCCTGATCCAACAAAGCACTTACACTCTGATTCCGTAAAACCATTAAGCACATTCTTAACTTCTAAGCACAAGAGTGGTTCAATTAAATTAAATTGGACTACTCAGATGCTTAAATTTAAGTCCACACTTAATTGTTCTGTGGGCTTAGGGCCAGAGTACTCAGCACCTTGCACGATGGAGTCTAAATGAGCCAAAGAACCATCGGACTGCATAGTCCTAGCTGAGAGGGATGCATGCAATTACTTATAATTGACTGGCAAGATGACAATTACACACAGGTAACTGTAATGCACTTGGTATATTTCATATGAGATGGGACAGAAGAGGGAGCAGGGTTCCCAAAGCCTCTTTCCAGAGCTTTGGCACAGCAGCAGTTAAGTAAGGATCTGACCGCACCCTTCAAAATGAGTACCATGAATGCCCACACAATTGCTTTGTGTGACTGTGCTGAGAAAAGATTAAATGTACATTCAGCATCCAGCCAATAAATCTTACACTAGCCCATTTTTTCTAGGAATGACACCTCATGAATGGCCTGTGTGGCAAGGAAAATAAAAGATTTAACATTTTAGAAAACTCCAAGACCGTTTTTATATTTCCCTGAACTGCTCCCTTTCCCCCAAGAGATCAGTGTCTTCTAATCCGCCCCTCCCTCCAGTTATTAACAACATTATGTTCATTCATCCAGGGAATAGAAAACATACCAGTTATAACAAGATAACAGCTCAAATTTCAACTATCAATCAGTGAAACTTGTAATGAATGGTCCTCAGTCCAGTTTATAACAGATTTTGCAAAAGAAATGTGTCAGGGACATTTGAGTAGCAGGCACATTAGATTAATTATGCCTTTAAAAAGGCAAAAATTATCAAGGGAATTATTTGCTCAGCTCTAGTATCTACACACACATTCCTCAATTATTGAAACAGTCATGTGATTTAGAACTATAGCATATGAAACTATATTTCTGCTATCTCTGTCTCCTACATACTGAACCTTCAAAAGTTTTTCCCCTGCTGATAATAGTTCCTTTCAATTTAGCAGCCTTTTACAGTTGGCATGGTTACTTCCACCTTTTCATGTTTCTCTGAATGTATAAATATCCTCCTACTGTATGTTCCATTCTATGCATCCGACGAAGCGGACTGTAGTCCATGAAAGCTTATGCTGAAATAAATGTGTTAGTCTCTAAAGTGCCACAAGTATTCCTTTTCTTTTTGCTGACACAGACTAACACGGCTACTACTCTGAAACCTATACTGAACCTTGACATTTCTAGTAGTCTGCTCTCTGTTAGAGGTGGCTGATATTCTGTGTTCATTACAAAAGAAGCTTGTAGCAGCGGAGAAGCACTCTGTGCTCTTTCATGGTGGCTTAATTTTGTTCTTTGTTTTGTGGACTTTGTGATTGTGAAGACATAATATTGCATTTTCCTTCCTAACTGGTCAATAAAGTGTTGACCTACCAGCTATTAACTAAGATATTGCTAAAATAATGTGTGTTTAAAATATAGAGTTTCTGCATATTAGTATCTGATTTTTCTAGCATTTAGTGCTAAAATCCAGTGCACTGTAACCCAGGTTAGCCAACTGTAGTGAGGTTGGCCACCTCTTGGGCACCCCCTCATGGCCAGAGGTCACTCTACTTTGCCCTGGTACTATTTCTCACCTTTCCAGGGCCCCTTAACTCACAGTCCACAGGTAGTTACAACATTCTGCTCCTGGGGTCCAATTTAATGACTCCTTACATATTGGCCCTCTAGGCCCCCACCCTAGTTCAGTCATTCTGTCTCTTTATAGTAGGAGTCCCCATCCCTTCTTTCCAGAGCTAGGTTCCCATTTTAAAGTCTTTCAGCCTTTTCCTGTCTGGAACTCGCCCTTTCTTCAGTCCTCTGGCTTCCAGGCTCCCAAATCCTTCTCCCATTCAGTGTCTATGGTAGGAGCTGTGCATGGTACTCTCCAGCTTCACCTTACCGGGAAGCTTAGCCTTCCTCAGCCCTCTGATCTGGCTTCCAGGCCCCAAATCCTTCTCTCAATCAAGGTTTCTCACAGGAGCCTCCTCCTTACTACAGCTCCTCTGTTACAACTCCCTTAGTCTCAGGGTCTTCCTTGAACGCTGTCTTCAGTTGCACATCCTCTACAGTTTCTCTACCATTTCTTGAGCGTCCCCATTTGATTCTTTTTTCTTTGCATTTTTATGGCTAAGCAGACTGGACTGAATAGTCTATAGCTGCCTCTAACAATAATTCCTCAATATTTGTGGTTTATATTCTCTCGCTCTGCCCTGTATCTTTCAGGTAATGCAAGAACGCCTTTTGAATAATACGCTATTTCCTCAGTGTTTTAGTTAAAACATGTAATTTTTGTTACCTTACTTTTTGAATTCCTCAGAAAGTTTTTCCCTTCCTTTAATAAAGGTCTTACCTATGCAAAAAAGGTGACCAATTGTTTCTTCTACCTTACACACTAGACACAGAGATGGATTATGTGCTATGTATTAAAAAAAGATTTTTCTTTAAGCCAAATGGCCAGTCAGTACTCTAAGTAAACACACTTATTAGTTCTATCCAGACCCTGAAGAATGTTGTTACCCTCAGCTCTGCGGAACAATTCAAAAAGGTTTTCCTCTTCTTTCATTAATTTAAAATTTTTGCCATTCCTCTTAAATTTTTCTGTACTAGGCTTTTGAATTCCTGTTTATTCAAAGGTATTTCTCTGTCAATCCTTCAATTTTGTACAGCATTTTTAGTGGCTTTGTTTGCAATTTAATTCCCTGTTATCCCAATATGCTACACATATCCCCATCTATACTAACGTTATTAGAAATATAATTTCATTGATTAAATCATTTACATCCCAATCATTCCTTAGTTATCATCATAAGGTCTGAGACTGAATCTGAAAAAGTGACCAGTGCTGCTGACCCACCAGATAGAGCTCCATGATGAAAACAAAGCATGTGCCATGTGTACTGGTTGTTTTACTTCCCCACAATGTATTAGGACTATTTAGGTCATCACATATAATATGTGGTCTTTTAGCATTCTTCAATATTTTTGTGGGTCTGAGCTTCCTAATTTCCCACATGGGTTATAGATTTCAGAAATCCTTAAAGAAATGTCTCTTCTGCACTGGAATTTCAACAGCATTATACCCTAGGCTTACTTTTTCATTCTTGACTGCTATGTAGTTTAATCTTTCCCTTACGAAAGTACATATGACATGTCCTCTTTCTAGTTTTTGGTCTTGCCTAAAGGCAACACACTCTGGAATTTTAAAAGCAAGCTTTTCAACCAGCCATGTTTCCTGGGTGCATATGATATCTGGCTTAGTTTTCATTTCCAGGATGTTTTCTTTTAGTTTTTGACCATATGCTATCAAACTGGGTGCATTCCAGCAAAAAGACTGATCTCTATACTACTCATATTTCAGTATTAATATAATTCAAAATTGCATGACTACAGTTCATTGACAAACTGCTACCAAACAAGTATTTTCCATTGCCCTTGCTATAATTTTCATTTTTTCCCCTCTGAGTTTACCTGTTTATCACTTCTATCCTAAATGCAATAAACCCCTCTTTTCTCATTGGTATACCATTGACAATTCTTCCACAATGTTTATCATATTCTTTATAGAATGAGTCTGTGTCTGCAGTTCCCTTTTTCCTGTTCCAATTGTTTCTTCCTTCTCTGCCCAATGCTTTGAGAGAGTCTCATTATCAAATTGTTAATAAAATCTCTCAGACAGAAGCTGTCTTTTATATCTCTTTAGCTTGTCTTGCCACAATACACCCTCTATATGTTGGATTGTGATTACCACTGCAGTTACTATATTTGACCTCTGTCCCTTCTATTCCATTTTCATAGGAATGTTGTTCCCTACATTTATTTCATCTCATTTTCCCTTTACAAACAGTTGCTACATACCCATACCATGTGCACTTATATTCCCTCCTCTCCTAAAGTGATATATGACTTGGTTCTGAATATCTGAGACCTTAGTGTTACTTTCTCAGGTAGAGTCCCTCCCTTAAATGTAATCAGGAATGTTGATGCTGTCTGGCTAGCTTGCTCCTCCTCCTTTACTTATTGATTGTCTACTAACCCTTTATCTTATGCTTTTGGTTCTCATCATTGTCCCCTTCATTGCAACTTCCTGCTGCTCTTTATAGGGAACTTGCCCTGATCTCTCCCAGGTGTAGTTCATTCTAGTCATCAGGTTGCTAGCCCCAGCCCTCAAACCTGTAAGGGGTGAGCTACCCTTTTACACCAGCCATGGGTTAACCAAACTCCCAGTTAAAAGAAGATGTCACGGTGCCTTGACCAAGAGGATACCTCCCCTGCTTATTGAAGCCTCCCCTTGTTCCAAAGGACTCTACAAATCATTTCTAGTTTGGAAGACAGGAGTCTCCTCTGAATCTTGCTAAATGCTTAGCCTCTGTGATCCTGTATTAACAAGTTCCATGGTCTATGTATGCATTGTGTGGACAAAATATTTTATTAGCTTTGAATCTGCCACCTTTGGTTTCATTTAATGTCCTTTTGTTTCTGTTTCAAGGAGAACAGAAGTTCCCAATCTACCGTCTCTAAACCATTCATTATGTTTAGATATTTTTCTCATGTCTCTTTTCTAAGGTGAACAATCCCAATCTTTTTAATCTCTTTATATGAATGTATCCATACTTTTGGTCATCCTCATCCCCATTCTATGAACTCCCTCTAGTTTTGCAGTATCCTTTTTGAGATGTAGTGACTAGTACTGCACACAGGATTCCAGAGAATGATGGACTACTGAGAGCAAGGCAGCCAAGCTCCCATATTTGAGATATCCAGGGAAAGTGGTAAAAAGTGTTTTAATTCCTTACATGTAAAAAATTACTTAGGAGCAAAAAATTGAAAACTGAAAAATTTCAGCAAAAAATTCATCTGAAACAAAAATATTTATTAAAAAAATCCATTATGTTGCCTAATGGGAGTTGTAATTCATGTGCCCCATACCCCCCATTCTCTCCATATGCTGGACGCCCTGGCCCCACTACATTTCCCATGATACATCATGTCCTTCCCTCCTGATGAGCCTTCACCATGTGCCATGGAAAATGTAGTCTGGCAGTGAACCTGACTCAGGGAGGAAAATTGGGGCATGGATCATCCAAACTACAACTCACATAAAGCACCATGGTGCCATTTGAAAATCAGAGTTTCAGTTTTCAGTGTTTTAGGGTGTTTTTTTTAATATGAAAAGCAAAGTTTTCCATGGGAAGTAGACACATTTGGTGGGGGAAAAATCATTTAGCCCAAAACCTAGTTTTTATGTATAATCTTCAACAGTCTCTAATATCCAGTACTAAAAGCTAAGTTTCATCTTACAGCATTTAGCTAAACTACTAAGAATAATATTCTACAACATAGACATAACTGGATTCTAGGTATTTTGAGGGAGTAATTGAGGGATACATACTCTACTCATTTATCCAGTAGAGTAAAACTGGAATTGTTTCTCCAACCCTAGTACCATAGAAGCTGGAAAGTGACTTCTACTCAAAAAATGTATGGCACCTAGGAGACATATACAATGCCATTTTCTCTCTCTGCCAGTGAGTGCTACACCATCTTCAGAAATTATTCAACCAGGAGTTGCAACCACTGTGTATTGTTAATATTTATTTATTTATTTTATAATAGAGCTAGGGATAACTGAAAACTTATCTCTCAGAAAGATGACGTTTCATTCTCCAATGAATTTTACCTTAAAAATGCATTCCGATTTCACCAGGTATTTTGGCAATGGCACTTAATACAGATGACAAGTCAAGAAGGGGAGAAATAGATAAGAACTTTAAATGAGTTTTGTGGTTTTTTCTTCATTTCATTTATATTTCTTCTCTTACCTCTCAGGTAGGTATTTAACAGTTTGGTATTCTTTGAAGAGGAAGTGTGGTGACTGAAGTAGCTCCATTATTTCACAGACACAATATTAATTCTAATATTTTTACTTACAAATAATGAGGCCAGTTCTCACCATAAACGTAAGAGAATTTCCCAGGAACACTGAATGTCCTTTAACTGATGTAGAACCATTAGATCAAATTTAAAAAAAATCTCCAGTTTTGCATGCTCAGACAGCTGTGTATGCAGGAATTGGGCAAAATTGCTAGAGCTGTTCTAAGTGTTTGACTCAAACTGCAAAAGTAATCAAAATCTGCTAATTTGTTCTGCATGTGAGAAGCAGCCTGATTCATTGGTAAGTTGTTAGCTCCTAGACACAATCTGTAGAAGCTTTTTGCAAAGTTGTTTGTTCTGTCTATATATCTGTAAACTTTATCCAGTGTCCAGAATGCATCTCTAGTTTGAATCAGTTTTATTAGGATAGGTCACATGGGGGAACTCTTCCATAACTGGGCCTATCCCATGTGATCAAAAGGGTCAGAGGAATATATATTTACATTGTTTCTTATATGAGACTATATGCAGGGATTTTTTCTTCATTATTAAATTCTCTCTGGAAATAAGCTAAAATACAGCTAAAAATCTGAAAGATGGCCACTAACTCCACTTTAAGCTGGAAAGAGCTCTTAGGAATTCACAGGCATGGAGTAGACATTTGTAATAAATCACAAACACAGGAGTTTGCCCACTCATGTGAACATGAGATTTTTATGAAAAATATTTGGACATGTACAACTTTCTGTTCAAATGCAATCTGGACAAAGTGAAAAGTTTGCAAGATGCTGTACAAAACCTGAATCTGGTGAGGTTACACAGTTCTAGTAGTTAGGCTCGATAAGTGCACTCAGATTCCACCAATTTGCAAACAGTTGTAACTATAAAATGTTAGTGTACAAACGCAGGTGCAAGACTAAAGATGGATTACGTTTTAATCGATTTTCATGGATATTCTACCCAATTTTGGCTAATAGGATTACATGACATTGAAATGCTCTGAAGCACTCAGTTAATCCTGCTGCTGGCACAGGAATGGAAGAAAATCATTTACTATTTGTCTTCTGTTAGAGCTAGAGGATTCTGAAAGTCCATTTATACTGTCCATTTTCAATGTGATGCATGTGAAACTCATAGGCATTAAATGCTAGTCCTTGAGCATTCCTTCCCTCTCCTAAACTAGGTATCTATGCGGAAACCTGATTATATTTTCATTGCAGCCCAAGGGGAAACAATGAATTGCATGATACTGATTATATTAGCACAAAATTAAAAATATATACATATGGATTGATGATATGTAGTTGGCCTGGAAATGGGTGAAAGAGTAGCTGGAGGAAGAAACTGACACTCCAAACCTGATCAGTAATATTTACAATACAGTTAGACTCTCTTGCCTCCCAGATGTTCACCATGATCTCCCTCCAATCAGTCCAGAAAGCTGAAGATAAATCCATCCTCCATTGCTTGCCATTCAGAGAGCATTACTGTAACCGGGGTCCCAGTGGGGGTGATCTATGGTCACTCAATTAGGGTGTACTGCAAAGAATGGGGCAGACAATCCCCAAAAAGCTAGTGGATATTCCAACTTAGAATTGCCAAGACAGCATAAAACAGCTTCTTTCATACCTTACTGGTTATTCAGAAGTCCAAACAACCACAATTCCCTTGAAGTGACCCAGCCTCAGGCCTCCATCCAGGTACCCAAGTCAAATATGATGCAGATTTCTGAAAATCTTATTTCATCATATAAAATAACAGGTTCTACCAATCCCAAAGGATTGGACAAATTACCTCCCAGGTTATTTAATATTCCATATCTTACCCAAATACACACTACGGTCAATTCTTATTAACTAAACTAAAATGTATTAAGAAATGACACAGAGAGAGTATGGTTAAAACAACATAATTACAGACATGAGTTCAGTTCATTGACATTCAGATTCATAGCAGAGAAGGTGAGCTTTGTAGTTGCAAAGAGTTCTTTCAGAAATAGTTCATAGGTTATAGTCCAATGTCTAAATATCATATTCAGGGCATACCAGCATAACTGGGACCTCAGTCTTGTGACTCAAACTTCCTCCTGATGAAGCTTAAGCAGATCTGAGATGACAGAGTCAGGACCCAAGGATCTTATACTATTTCATGTCTTTTGACAAGTTGGAGTTCCTCGAGGAACAAAAGGTAATTTAGGATGACTTTGAAGGAAGTCCATCACTGGTACTTAGCTATAGAATTAACATAAGGCAATTTGCTTGTTCTTCCACCATTCACAGTACATTTAAAAGAGATGAATACAGAGCTATCCCATGTTTACAATTCATTTAAATGCTAGGATGTTCTTTTGATCTCTGAATTATCAGAACAACAGCCCCTGTCTATGCTGTAATTACATTGTTGATCCTACTCATACATTTGTAAATACACAAAAACACAACATTACCTACCCACCTTTTGAGGGTTATTTATTTTGCAAGATGTTTAACTTTTTCCGGCCATGCATCACAATCACTTCCTTTACTGGTTTCCATTTGCCTTTTAAATCAAATTCAAAATTCTCATTGGATGCCCTAGGGCTCAGCACGGCTGGTTCCATTTCTGATCCCTTAATGAGGAGCTACTGGGACCTTGGTGAGGCTGTTAATAAGACAGCTGACCTTTGGGCCCCAAGAAGGAAAATCTCAATTCACATTTAAAACCATAATTTTCCAACCCTTTTCCCTTGCAAAATTAGCCTTAAAATGTAAGTACATCTAAAGCAGCGAGAACAGATGGTCAGAATAGAAAGACTAAATAGCTCCACTTTTGCTGCAGGAGCTGATGAGATATAATACGCTTTTTATGTATAACCAGTCCTTCCTGTTGTAGCCATCTGTCTCATCTTACACTTAGGGTATGTCTATGTAGTCTTTGGGTGGGCTACAGTTTACTTCACTGCTCCTCCCCCAGTGCTTAAAAGCAACTCCTACAGAAAAGCACATGGAGACCCAGAATTCAGTCATTGAGGATTTTCAGCAAGGATTTCACAGGGTCAACCTCCCCACAATCAAGTCCAAACATAATAGAATTAAGTTCATTCCTTGTGTACCAACTTTATAAAAATCTTATGATAAACATGAATAAATAAATAATAATAATTTCTACTGCATACCAAGGCTACTTAATAATCAACATCTATTATCTTCAGTTATACATAAACACAAAACAAGTTAAATCTAAGCCGGTCACTCCCCACAGAAACAGTAAAAATTAACTCAGAATTCCCCAAAGCTTAGGCTGAGTTTACCTAAGTCTCAGATAGAGTTTTTGATCCCCAAATCTGTACTCCGTTGAGTCAAAAGAACTGCAATAATATCTTCTGTCCTCTTGCTTGCAAAAATCTTCAATGCGACCCAACGCATACACACAGTAGTACCTGAAGGAGCATTTGGGGGAAGTGCCATACCCTGCCAGCATGCCTCTCCATTTAGCAGTGTATGAGGAAGAGGAGGCTGAGCCAAGATACTGCTACACTGAGTGGTAATCATTTAACTACTGGAGCCCACCAGTATCAGCTTGTTCAGACCCAGAATAAGATGCTGAAGAGTCTAAGCTGGGAGGGAATCCTCATTCCTAAACCCCCACATCCAGCCAGGGAAACTGCCCTTCACCTGGCCTCACCAGGGGAAGATCTACCTCAAGCACCAAATGATTTTACAAAATGAATAATATTTATGAATATGACTCATCTTAACTATGCACATTAATTTTAATAGTGGAAATGATTAAAGGGGAAAAATGCAAGAATATGTTTGATGAACAGTGTGTTTTAGAGTCCTTGTCTGAGTTGTGTAATTTGCTGTGCAAAATCAGTAAAGATGGAATATGATCATGCAGTGTGACTTGCATAATACACATACTTAAATGGAGATCTTCTGGTTACTTTCATGCTCAAATTGCATCTTTACTGATTTTGCACAGCAGATTAAACAACTCAGCCAAAGACTGTTCTATTTTACATTATATAAAATAGAATGCAGTCAGGTAATGTTTGTGTTTCAGTCTCTGTTCTCTAATATTATTGGACCTATAGAGCATTATTTACTGGCAGGACCACTGAGACATTGTTTGTACTCTAAACTCAGGGATTTTATGAAAGCCATTATTGACAATCTAATAGCAAACACTGACCCCTATTTATCCTGCAATCTTTGCAGACAAGTAGAAAGCCTTCAGTTGAAGGTCAAACAAAAAATGTCAGCTTCCCCAGTGTTAAAATGATGAATCTAATATGACACACACTTTGGAGGAAATTTGCAGAATTTTATTTTCCAGGAAAGGCTTTTTCCCGTCAAATCATGTGCTATCTAAATAATTGCAATGTAAAATACAGGTCCATTGCATAGAAATTCTAAATACATGAGCACAGCCTACAATGTAGTGTTCTCGCTGCTCAGTTTTATTTTTGTCTATGTTCTAGTTAATAATGTAAAGCTGTTTCTAATAGGAGAACATTGCCTCATAAGGCAAGTTCTGTCATACTTGTTTGGTACCATATTAGCAGCAGCTTTACAGAACAGGTGAACTAGCATTTTATTGAATCCATCCAGCCAGTTGTAAAGTATATTATATAGAACAAAATGATCCGTTGCAATATGTTCTGGTTCCGACATGAAACCTGGGATGGATTCTTAGTAGGTTCTCTCTACTTTTATTATTTCAAACTTGAGTCAGGAATATGGATGCAATCTTCAGTAAGAAATATAATACCAAAACCTCCAACAGTGTCAGTTGTGGATCCAGGCAAGCAAATCATAGAAGTGAGAATCAGTGAATTAGTTTATTCACTCTCTCCCCCAACTAGGCAGGATTGTTCGCTGTTGTATTTTTGTCTGTTCTAGAGTTAGGTATGACAAACTATTGAGCTTCCATTATTGTCCGAGGCTGCTTCAGACCTAATACATATAAATGCCTGGAGATTTTCCTTGATAGCCTGGGCAAGTTTTCCCTTTCTCAGATTCAGATCAATACTCATTTATGCATATAAGACATCCTATCTGTGCTCACAGGCAACTGGAGACTTTAGCCTCTCAACATCAGTAGCGTAGCCAGGGGGGGAGCAGGGGGAGCAGCCGCTCCCCCTGTGAGCAGAAGCGGCACCTTAAAAAGGAAGAGCTAAAAAAAGGCGCCGCTTCTTTTTAAGCACTGCTTCTTGCACTCACCCGGCAGCGCTCCGGGTCTTCGGTGGCGGGTACCACTGAAGACCCGGAGCGAATGAAGACCCACCGCCGAAGTGCCGACAAAGACCCGGAGTGCAGCCAGGTGAGTACAGGGGGAGGTGCCTTTTTATAGCGCTGCTCCCCCTGTGCTCCGGATCTGCCTACCCTACTGCTCACCATTCCCACCCTCCACCCCCAATTGTAGGGTTTGCATTATAAGCAAATGAAATGCGTTTGGAACAGACGTTTATCTTCATTAAGGGGACAAATTTAGTTAGGGTTCAAAAGTACTAACTGAAGTGATATTTGGCAGCTATTTTAACTCTAAATCCCCCCCTCATTAAAATAAATTGTCCACTCATCTGACCCTGACTGTCCTAAAAAAATTCTTCTGCCTACAAGATGTTTACAACCATACAAATATCCAGAGATTTATCACATATGCCTCTTAGCTAAATAAGTGGCTCTGTATGTATGAGGCAGGGTTCTCATGGGAAAAAAAATAGCATAGGATCATATATTTAAAGACTGTATCATAATGTGTAAGGATGCAAAATTAAGGTTGCACAGGAAACCTTAATTCAGGCCTTTCCTAACTTTTGTATGCTTGGCTTTACAACTTTAGTAATGTTCTTTTAACATGCAGGATTATAGGGTGGTTGTTTTTTATTTATTTTATTTTTGTAACCTGTCTGCAGATTATGTGGGTGTGTATAAACACCCCACACGGGTGTTATGAGGATAAAGATTTTGAGGTGCTCAGATACTATGGTAATGGGGGGCATAGAAGATTAAAAGTGCTATGATACAGTACAAACAAAAATGGAGCGACTGTATTTAAGTCTGCTTGTTCAATATGGTCTTAATTTCAGACAATCTTGGATTCACCTGGAGTTCAGTCATTACCATAGCAACTGGTTTAAATAAACTTCACCATCCACAAAATTCATCAGAATTAGGTTAATTCTGTGTTTTTACATTGTACATGTCATGCAACTGCCTTACTCCCAATGGAGACTTTGAAGGGCACACATTCTAAGTAGGAACTAAATCAGCAGTCCAAAGGCACCATGCCTGCTCACAGAAGGGAAATCATTTTGCAAAATGCTCTTATTATCTGCTGTACTTATTTTGAATTAAATATTTAATTCAATATAATATTGCACACAATATTGTTTATACAAAGTCTACAAACTGAGCACAGTATCCTGTATATTAATTTTGCTTCAGTGCAGAAAAAGATGGGATTTACTACTGCATTACATCACTGCTTTCCAGGATGCAGTCCCTATTCTGTAGGCATGGACTGCATTACTCATTCCTAGATGAATAACTTTGCATTTGTCTGTATTAAAATGCATTTTGTTTGAGTGGGCACAGCTTACCAAGAGATCTAGCTCTCTCTGTATGACTGCCTGTCCCTTGTTTCCCATTCCACCAGTCTTTGTCACATCTGAAAATTTGATCAGCAGTGATTTTATGTTTATTTCCAGCTCATTCATGAAAATGTTGAATAGTGTTGGACCTGAAACCCATCCCTGCAGAATTCCATAGAAACACACCCATCCAATGGCAATTCCCCATTAAATACTTGTTGGGATCTGTCAGTTAGCCAGTTCTTTATCTATTTAAAATTAGCTTTATTGACTGTGCTAATTTTAAATCAGAAAGTTGTGTGGTAGTAAATCAAATGCCTTACAATAATCTAAATTAACCTAGGCAGTCATCTTTATCAACCAAATTTGTAATCTCCTCAGAGAATGAGATCAAGTTTGACAAGCTCAGTTGTGCAAAACCACAAAACACATACACCACACAAGAACATTAATGCTAGTCAAAGTTATATTCTTATCCTTTAATTCTTTATCAGTTTATTCCCAGACAAAAGA
Source organism: Chelydra serpentina (assembly GCA_037349315.1). Classification (NCBI taxonomy): domain Eukaryota; kingdom Metazoa; phylum Chordata; order Testudines; family Chelydridae; genus Chelydra; species Chelydra serpentina. The sequence continues at coordinate 72,653,051 of JBAIAC010000008.1, forward strand.
ATGGAAAAACGGATACAGGATTCATGCCAGGCTAACCAGCCTAGAGTTACCCTTTTTAAATATTGGCAGAACATTAGCCTTGTCACACTATTCTGGAGTTTCCTTGGTATTCAAAGATTTATGAAAATTATCAGCAGTCCACAGATTACTAAAAGACCTGGCTGAGGCACTCTTGAAACAAGTGATCTGGGCCTGCTGATTTAAAAATGTTTATCCATAGTAGATATTGTTTAACATCCTTGTTGGTTATTAATGGACTGTAAAATACTTCATCATCATCCTTCTTTGCAAATACAGAACAGCAATATTTATTGAATATTTCAACTTTTCTGCATTGTTGAATTGAATCACTATTGAATAATGCTGCAGGCCTCACCTTTCTGTGTATGTTATTTTATATCTGAGGTGGTGTTGTAGTCATGTTAGTCCCAGGTTACTAGAAAGACAAGGTGGGTGAGGTAATCTCTTTCATTAGACTAACTTCTGTTGGTGAAAGAGGACCTGCCAAGCTATACAGAGCTCTTCTTCAGGTCCATCCCCGTTCATTAAACTTGGGCTGTGTTAGCAATTTCCAGATATAACTATAGCCATGATTTTTCCCTTATAACATCTTAATGCCGATGAACCTGAACAAGGTTTTCATGAATACACAAGCCAAAATAATAAGTCTTTTCCTGAGCCAGTCCACTACCCACTGTGACTATTGCTGTGCATCTGAATCAGTCATGAGACAATATCTAGCTGAATTGTTTAGAGGGGGATAAAACTGCACAACAAAGTAAAGCTTATTGTTTTCAGTAACTGGAGAATGAAAACCCAGTATTTAAGATCCTGCTTCATTGTCTTTTCTCTCTTTATGTCTCCAGGGGCTTGAAGAGGATCAGATGCCCATTAAGATTATTTTTTATTCCTATCTGCAGCCTTTCATTCCATTGACCCTGAGGTTTTGTTGACTCAATTGCAGGCCCAGGCAGGTGTGGAGTGGAATACTCACTTCTATTCTTACCCTTCAACAATATCCCAGCAGGTGGCATTGGGCAGCTGCTCAGACTTTATTTGTAGGGATCTACTAGAGTTCTATTCCATCATCCTCACCTGTTCAAAGTGGATGTGAGGCCTCTAGGAGAGGTAATGAGATGTTCTGGGTTGTAATGTACTCAATATTTAGATGACATACTGCTTTGTTTCACTGCTCCTGTCTACGCTTTGACCAGTGTCTAGCTAAGAAAGGAGCTTGGTGAAAGTAAGCTGATGGAGAATCAGTCCAGAAGAGATACTGGGGCGGGAGAGAGAGAGGGACAACAACAACAACAACCAGAGAATGGGGCAGGGTTGGTGTCCACCCTTGGCGAAAGAGCTCTGTCCACTCTAGAAGAGTTTGAAAACCTGAGAGCAGTATGCCATCCTCCCCATTCTTCTACAGGGACAGAAAGCTCGGCTGTGTTTTGAACCAGAACCAGGAAGTCCAGCAAGATTTTGCTCAGTATTTCCCTTTAAATGAAATTGAATCACCACCATTACATCACAAGGCCACTACTATCACTGACATTCACATGTTGAGTCAATACCTATAAGTTAAAGATAAAAAATCAAATGTGAAATCAATACTTTTCTGCTATTCATTTTAAAGTAGCAATAACTACCACAGAGCTGGGCATCTGAGATACTATCAATTTATTTGATTTAATGCCCTGTCATCTACCTCAATTGTTGTGGTCTAAATTTGAGATACCACCATTTTTGACCACATTATTATGTTGCCCATCATTCGGTATGCTAACCATGTAACAGTTTGTGTATTTGTCCATACCTTTTAAGCTTGAAAATTAGATGCACAGTTTTACAAAAGCAGACTCAGTCTGACTCAGTCCCGTTTACAAGGCTGCACTAAAATCGCACCAGTGTCAAACCAGCCTCCAGGGCCATCTCCACACCCAGTCTTTGGGTGCGGCACTGTTTAGTTTAGCTGGATCCTAGTATTTGGTCATTAGGTTTCCAGTATATCCTGTTCAGATGGGTCATAAATAAAGGCCTCTCCTGATATTTTGGAACTGTGTCTCCAGGAAATGACTAGAAAGCACAAGGGTATTTGAAGACAAAACAAAAACATTAATTGAACTATTTGAGTCTTAATTAAAAGCTTTGCTGTATTCCAGGAGGTAAACATCCAGGTCTGTTACTGCATTGGAACTGGCTTGCCAGTCACTCTTCTCAATACCAGCCATTACTGCCAAAGTTTTCAGATGAGGCCTATGACTTTGGGTGCCTCCATTTCTGTGTCCAACTTGCGAGCCCTTGGACCAAATGTTCAGAGGAGGAGTGCACCCACAGCTCCAGCAGAAGTCAATGGGAGGCTCAAGCTCTAGGTGTCTCCAGAGTGGACTACTCAAATTTGACTCCTCGATTTTTGAATAATTGGCCTAATACTTTATGCCTTGCAACAAATCTGGACACTGTTCCTACAGGGCACTGAACACTTTCTATCCAAAAATGAGGAATGAGAGGAACACAAAATTTAGAGAATATGCTGTGCAGAGAAAGTTTCATCTACATTGATACACCATCAGCACTTGATAAAGAGGCAATACAGTATTCTACAAGAATAGTCCTAAACATGACAGGTCAGATTCTCCTCGACTCGGTGCAGTAGGGAAAGGTGGCTGTCAGCAAGCTGGTTACAGCTCCCTAATTCTCTTGCTGGCCCCAGGCTGGTTAGAGAAGTTCAGGGGTCACACTAGCCATTCTTCTGTCTAGGGATGGAGGCAAAGTAGTCAGTTCCATTGACTCTGTACCTGCTAGAGATTCCACTAAAGAGGAGAATCCTCACAAAAGGTCTGTGGATGGTTTTTGTTCCCTAAACATTAGCAATACACAGAGGACAATTGGGAAATAATGTGATACAACAGAGGCAAAGCATTAGTATGACATTACTGTAATATTTTTATAAGGGCAATGGAAGCATAGCTGCCAAGTTTAGTGAGGCTCCACGTGAGTTATGCAAGTTATTTTATGAGCTATTTGCATGTTTATAAGTAGCAATAACTTCCATTTATCATCCATATATTCTATCTGCTCTGGACTAGTCAAGGCAATACAGGAGATATCAGTTGGTGTGCGTGGGGCTGCTGAAGTGACTACTGGAGCATGTCTAGGGCTACATGGAGATGAGAAACTAAGAGAGCCTGGGGACATTACTAGGCCTCTTTCACTTTCCCTCCCAGCTACTTCTCCAGCAACCTCAGCAGCAGGTCTTTCTATACTAGAATATAACTGAGGGAGCAATGAAGGGGGAGGCTGAGTGGTTGATTCAACGGAAAAAGGGGCTAAAACTGGGGTGGGGGGTGGGGAATGAGAACTCAAAAACTCGTGAACGTTTTCATTTTTGAAAAAGGCCATTTTTAAACAAACAGCCTCAAATGAAAAATGATGAGCAGCTCTAATATTTGCTCAATCTTATTTTAAAAAGAGAGATCTGAAAGGATCTCCCTTAATTGTGGCATCCTTCTGCTCTCAATATATTGTTATTTTACCCAGATCTCTCAAAGCACTTTCTAAACTGGTGTTGCGCCCCAACATCCCAGTGAGGCAAGACAGTATAAATAATAATAATAAATGGAGATATGCCAATCTTCTAGAACTGGAAGGACCTTGAAATGTCATTGAGTCCAGTCCCCTGCCTTCACTAACAGGACCAAGTACTGTTCCCTGACAGATTTTTGCCCCAGATCCCTAAATGGCCCCCTCAAGGATTGAACTCATAACGCTGGGTTTAGCAGGCCAATGCGCAAACCATTGAGCTATCCCTCCCCCCAAACGTATATGTTCATTACATCAGTTTTACAAAGGACTAAACTGGAGCAGAGAGGTTAAGTAAGTTTGCCAGTGTTGGACAATTAATCAGTGTTATAGTCAGGAATAGAAACCAACAGCCCTGATTCTAGGTTTGTTGCTCCAACGACAGAAAATTGTCCTTATAATGAGTAATGTGCTATTCTGAATAAATGCTAGGAGAAATAGAGGAAGCAAGGAAGACACAGTGGAAGTTAAGTAATGGATAAGTTAAGTTAGTTAAGTTAAGGAAAGAGTGACAAGACTTAATACAGCAGGAAACAAGTTATATATTAGCGACAAAGAGTCCTGTGGCACCTTATAGACTCCCACAGTCTGGAGATCTGACAGGAATTCTATGAGTACAGATTAAAAGAGTTTACTAATAGCCAAAAAGGATTACAACAGAAATGTTATAGCTGAACTCCATTTTAATCCATCTTCTTTTAGAAGTCCTTGGAAAATGTAGGAGTAACAAAAATACCAAGAAAGAATCTTATGGGATTATCAACCAATGGCTTTATCTAGTACAGAATAGGCCTTCCCACAATAAGGTATTGTAAAATTATTGCAGATACAAGCAAGGATGGAAAATGCATTATACCAGATGCTACAGGCATCTAACCAGTTCATCATCTACACTCCCTCATTAGTCTTCTCCCACCTTCTACTGCCATCACACACACACACACACACACACACACACACACACACACACACACACACACACACACAAGCAAAACTCACTATAATTCATTAAAGAACCAGACTGTACAGCAAAAGCAGCATGTTCAATCCCCTGAGGTATGGAGCATCTCATATTTTTCTGGAGTGATGTTGGCCAGCATTCAGAGCAGTGTTGACTGGCTTAAGGAAGATGCATGGTTTCCTCAACTTGAGAGGATGTTACTATTTGGTGCAAATGGGCCACATGACAGGGGTTTCTGAAGACTCTTCCCCAACACAAAGAGGAAAAAAAAGAAGCTATTTTTAACTGGTGAAAAATAGAGCATGCTAATTCTAACAGATGAACAAATAATGCATAAATTGTCAGGATCCCAACAAGGGAAGTCAGGGCCAAGGGTTAAAGCAGGGGCAAACCTGAGGTTAGGAGTAGCCAAGGAGTTTGTAGTCAGTTCCAGGCTAGGGTTGATAGCCAGGGTCCAAGTCAGAAGGCAAAGGCCAAAACAAGCCAAGGTCAAAGAACAGGAACAATCACAGCAGTTACAGAAAATTCACACTCTCACCTAGACACTTCCTGGAACGCCCCTTGGGTTTATATATGGTAGGGAGCCAATTAGGAGCCATAGGGCTGCTGCCTGTCAAACCCTTGAGATGGAACAGCCCATAGTCTGTGTCCATAGTGGGTCATGGGAAGTAGAGTGAAAGCTGGTGACCGTTGATGCTAGGTGGCAGTCTGGAACTGTTAACTACCTAATAGTGCTGCAGACCTAGGTTCTAGACTAATGAGGCCTCCCATGAGTCACATATCAGAACAATGCCTACACAATAGCACTTTGAGAAATATTATGTCAGGGCACCAATGGGGACAAATAGCATGAGCAGTGATACACTCAATTTGCTACTACTAGTTTCTTTATCAAAGCTCATGACAGGAGAGAGATATTGTAGCTGTTATTCGGAAACTGATAATCACTTAGTAAGATGTGTCCCCTGAAATATATGTCACACCTGGATCACCTGGATTGATCGGACTTCAGCTGTCGTTAAGACTGCACCGATCACAACACGTCTGCCATTCTTCTCGCACTCTTGCCTTTCTTCTCCACGTTCGTCCGAAACGTTTAATGATGTCATCTTCCCATCTTCTTGGAGGCCGACCGGGGGGTCTTTTCTGTTCTCGCGGGTACCACTCAGCAATGATTGCAGTCCACCTGTTATCCGTGAGCCGTGCTGTGTGGCCCGCCCATCGCATCTTGTTATGTCTGCTTTCCACAACAATATCTTTCACACCACTGCGTTCTCTGATGATTTCATTTGGTATACGATCCAGAAGGGAGATTCCCAACATAGCTCGTTCCATTGCCCTTTCAGCTACCAACAGCCGTTGCTCTTCTCTCTTCGTCAGTGCCCACGTTTCACTGCCATACAGCATGGCTGGCAGCACTGCTGAATTGAAAATACTTTTACGTGTGGTCTTGTCAATTTTTCCTTTGAGGACGTCCTTGATGGAATTAAACGCACACCATCCTGCCCGAATCCTTCGCGAGAGTTCTCCGTTCAGGTCTTGCGCATATTAACTTCTTGGCCCAAATATATGTACTGTTCCACTTCTTCGATGTCTTCTCCTGTTACCATTATTCGGGCTTTTTGTAAGACGTCTGATCGCATATATTTCGTTTTGCAGCGGTTCATTTTCAGGCCGACCTGACTACTTTTCTTGTCTAGTCTTCGTAGCATGCTCTGCAGTTCGTTGGTGCTTTCGGCAATTAGTACAATGTCGTCTGCAAATCTGAGATGAGATAATCTCTCTCCATTTATGTTGACACCACTCCTCCAATTGATCTTGTTCATAACCATTTCGAGGCAGGCGGTGAATAGTTTCGGTGAAATTGTATCTCCTTGCTTTACGCCTTTCTCGATTGGGATGCGGAGGGGAGTTTCAAGGAGAGTAATGTCTATTGTACATCCAGTATTCGCTTCCTTCAACAAACTAATGTACTGCGTGTTAATGCCCTGCTCTGCGACCGCCTTTAATATTGCATTAAACTCAATGCTATCGAAGGCCTTTTCATAGTCGACAAAAGCAATGCACAGCGGGAGTTTGTATTCCCTCACTCTTTCTAGGAGCTGGCTAAAGGTAAATATATGGTCAATTGTACTGAAATTTCTTCGAAACCCTGCCTGCTCTCTCGGCTGTTGTTCATCCAGACTCTGCGAAAGTCGATTCGTTATCACCTTTGTGAAGAGCTTGTAGATGTGAGAGAGCAGGCATATAGGGCGGTAGTTCTTAAGATTTTCTCGATCACCCTTCTTGTGCAGCAAGATGGTATTAGACTCCTTCCAGCTTGATGGTATTTTTCCTTCTTCAAGATATCAACTGAATCTTAAGGCGAGGGCCTTCCAAAGTTTTTCACCTCCTGCATAAATCATTTCTGACGTTATTCCATCTTTGCCTGGAGCTTTTCCCTTCTTCATCTGGTGTAGTGCGCTTCGGACTTCGCTGACGATTTTTGGGGGGACGCGTTCTTCTGACTCTTTGAGGGGTGGGAGGGGGATGTTGATTCTTGATTTGAACAGTTCTGTATAGAAGTCCTTGCAGACCTCCTCCATCCCTGCTCTGTTGATTACTCTCTCTCCATCCTTCTTCTTCAATACTGTTACGCTCAATCTATACTGCGTCAATTCCCGCTTGCATGTCCTGAGGCTCTTGCGTGATTCAGCTGTTTTAAGGAGCTTTTCTTTCCAGAAGTTCTCAAAGTCATCCTTCAGTTTTCGCCATATAAGCTTGCACAGAATGGAGTACTCGAGGTTGTTATCCGAGCTCCTTTTCATGTTTTTCCGCTTCTCCAACAAGCTTTTCGTTTCAATCGAGATTCTTCCCTTCGCCTTCTTCAGCTTTTTAATTTCAGCTGCTTTTATGCAACATCTCAACTTGTCAGCAAAGATACTATAGTCCTCATCACACTTTTCCATCTGGCTCCAGTCAAACCCAGAAATCGCTTTTTTCAGCTTTGCTTCATCGAATGTCTTTGGCTGCTGTTTCCTGTTTGCCATCTGTAACGCCTTCTTTTCCACCGCTTCGTCGAAAATCAACTTTGCTCTAAGCAGGCGATGGTCACTGCCGTGTTGAATGGCTGCACCACAGAGACGTCTTGAACGATGCGCCTTTTATTGACTAAAATAGTCGATTTCATTCTTACTCTTTGCGTTTGATGCGATCCATGTCCACCTTCTTGAGATATTCCTTTTGTACCTGGTGTTTGCCACGTACAGTTCTTTCATTTCTGCCATCGCTACCAGCCTCTCTCCTCTTTCATTCCTTTCGCCGCTGCAGTATCTCCCTATGAACTTTTTGCCAGCTTTCCCTCGCCCGACCTTGGCATTGAAATCTCCCATCGTGACAGTGTAAGTGGACTTTTGTGCGAGAGCTCTTTCAAGCTCTCGGTAGAATTCTTCCACTTCTTCGTCCTCACTTGCACTTGTGGGAGCGTAGGCCTGGATGACCTTGAGGGTAGCTTTTGACTCCCTCTGAAGATGCAGCACACCGATACGTGATGATGTTAGCTGGCATGATATGACTTTCGAAGACCAATCTTTATTGACGATAAATCCAACTCCTCCAACATTTCTAGCGCCATCTCCCTTTCCGAGCCTCACAGCACTTCCATCCTTCCAGTTGACTTCCAACTCCTTCTTTCGTTGGGTTTCGCAGACACCGAGAATATTGCATTTTATCCTTTTCTTCTCCATCAGATGGTTTAAAGTTTCCTCCTTTGCCAGTGACCTACAATTGTAAGTACACACCTGACATTTTTTTTAGCAACCTCTTGTCGCTCAATTTCCGCTCCGCCACCGTAGAACATGCATTTACTCATGTTGTTTTAGCCGTTAACTTCAAGCCATCCCACTGGCTAGGTGGGCAGGCATGCGTACCTCCTCAAGCTTAGCTAGCCTTCAACCTCTAAGGAGAAGGAAAAGCGCTCTTTCCTCTGAGAGAGCAACCCTCCTCCCTGGATTGGATAGTCTGACACCTTTGTAGCATGGTAAAACTTACCAGGGCATACGCCCCACTACCATAGCTGTCAGACGGCCAGGGTCACCGCTGCACCACGTTGAGGCGCTGAGGTAGGATTTTGCAGCAGAAATGTATGTCATGGTTGGAAATTCCTTCTAAAGATAAATAACTTTTTATGCATACCTATCAACCTGAACTACAAAGGATTCAAAACTCTACTTTTCCATTGAATGGAGTGGAAATGGGGAAGATAAGCACACAGCCCATGCACTAATTGCCCCTATTGTTACCCAGGGTTTTCAGACTCCAAAGCAGTGGTAACTTAACTGTTTCTCTCCAGGAGGTTTCAGGAATAAATCAATGGGAACACAGCGCTTCCATCTGATACATGATTGATACAAGCAAGTGTGTTTTTATCTAAAACTACCATTTGTTAGATATTCAGCGCACATGTACACACACGAGTTTAGGACATCCCAGACATAGTTATCCACAGTCTGAGATGGTTTCAAGTGATCACCAGCCAGGCTTCCAGAGACCCTCTTTCCATGTGGCTGATGGGGAGTTTAGATGTCTGCTCCTTGCCTGAAGAAAAGCTTCCTGGGACTTTTACCTGATATGTTATCGCTAACTCTAACAAGGCACATAACCTATAGTGACTCCTAGTGGGTCAGAAGAGTAACTTTTACTGGACCACCAATTCTCCTAATTTCAACAAACTACTCATTATCTCAAAACATATCTAGTATTTCTAGCCACAACAACAATATATCAGGGGCACCTGAGACCAAGGTCCCTATTCACTCACTCTCTTCCATAACTTTCTGTCCCATTCTCCCATTCTGATCAACAAACTGCAAGTATGCAGCTGTCTGACCTTCTCTCACAAAGGCCTAAGATAATTCCTAGTTATGTGATGTTTGGTTTTCATCTGGCAGTGGCTGAACATACAAAATGGCTGACTGCAGTACTGTCAAGTTCCAGGATACAGTCAGGAATGTCAAATTCTGGAGTAACACTATTTGCCATGGAGCTAAACTCTGCTGGAACACTGTTTGGTAGCAAAAGTCAGGTTCCTCCTTCACATAACCCTGTGTATTTCTTTCAGACAAAGCCTTTTGACTGAGGCAGTACATGTGGCCCAGATATCAGAATATTTGAGGGTGGGGATTTTGAAAAAAATTCAGGATTGGCCTAACTCTGCTCCTGATGAAATCATCCCATTGACTTTAGGCCAACTTTGGACACTTGAAAATCCTACCCTGAGATTCTATATAAAGTGGCGGGCTTTCATTCTAAGCAAAATCTTCATGGCTGGATAGCCTGTAATGGAAGGGCTAAGAGAAATGCCAGGCACTAGAATCCTTCTGGAAAGGAAGTATACCTTCTGCAATCAAGTGCCTCACAAGCTCTAGAAAACTAGATCACAAGCCCTTGGATTTACTTGATTATTTAGTTTAAATAAGGTTAAGTGTTGTTTTCTGAGGTTTCTGAGCAACATGCTGTATAATCTACCTATTTAAGTTTCCATTATGCTACAATATAGCTTCTAAGCAATGCACAAATGGCTAGCTATGCTTCATTGCCTCTGTATCAGCTTTCACTGGTACAGAAGGTTTCTTTCAGAACTCTTTTTATTATATTTGCTGATTGATTAATATCTCATTTCTGAGCAGCAACTGAAGGCAAACATGGGATGTTTAAACAATTTACAGTGAATCTGTAGCACACTTGGATACATGCCAAAGGCTTATATAAGCACAACAAATGATCAACAGTTCTGACATGGACTTCAGCAGCACAATTTTGCTAGGTAGCTCTACCGCTGACAGAATGGAATTTCAAAACATTGTAGCATTTTATTTAAGCACACAAAAAATCTAGCAGTGGTTTCATGTTTTGGAAATGTTAAATATCTTCATTAATGATCAAGCATATAATATTTAGTTCACTAAGATGAAACTCTTATTTAAAATATAGTTGTTCTCTGTAATTTCTATTGCAACATAATTAAGGCCCACAATGAACTTCACAAGTATCAGCCATTCATAACTTCATAATGCCAGAAGGGACCAAATTCAGAGCCTCCTGCTCCAAAATTTTAGAGCCCTACCACTTGAGTCAAAGATTCTCCTTTGTGTGAATGAAGTATAGAGCATATCAGATACTGAGTAGTTCTGCTTCCATTCATTAGAGTGCAGTGGTCCAGTTCAATACAATACGGTGGAATGGTGCCAAACTCTTTTCCATAATTGGCGGCATTAAACCACACTGAACATTAACTTTACAAAAGGTTGAATAATAGAATTTATATTAAAAGGATCAAAATGTAAATACTTTCTAACAGTAACTTTTGGAGTTGTATTTTCCCTCTCATATTAACAAAAGACTATTTTCGCAGGAAGAACAAAAGAGATATTGGAGTATATGTAGAGCATATTGTGTTGTACCATGTGCTTTTTATCTCATCACAATTGGCCTATTTTGTAAGATTGTAAATGCAATATATATCTGTATTTTCACAAATATTTTACATAGACAATAGGTCAGATTCCACACTGGCATACCTGTTTCTCAGAGAATTAGAGGCAAGATATTCTAAACTGGTGTAAATTTGAAGAGAACTAAGTTAGATGCCTTTAGACTCACATCCACTAGCCAATAAGCAACATACTCCCTCTACACATCATCTGTGAATTTAACCCACTGTATCTAAAATTAGTGTAAATGACATTGTGAGGACCCTGGTAGAAGGTATAAATTACACCTTTAGGTTTACTTAAAGAGGGATGTGTCACGTAAAACTACTAACACAAGATTGTAAGAAGGTGTAAAATAAAGTAGACGGTGGCATTTAAATAATGGAAGAGACCTGTTAGACCATCTCTGCCATCCTGCCAATGTGAGAGTGAACCCAGCAGTAACCAACCAAATTATTTCACCACTTCTCTTGGGAGACAATTTCATAGTCTAATATATCTCACCAACCAAATATTTTTCCTTTATTTAACCTTCTGGCCCGTAAATGGACCTTGAACCCATGACATTCTGACTCTGAAGAGGAATATTGCTACTCATTGAGCAATATGATATTCTGTACTGTGCTAAAATGGATGGCTAATAAATTATAGAATAGAAAATCCTGTCTAGTTTGATTTATTAGAAAGTTGGTGTATTCTGACTAGATAGGTTTTTGGAACATTTATGGGAAGATTACATGACCATGCTGGACAGCATTGCTTACACTAGCTTTAAATTTGATCCTTATAAGGCAGTGCAGCTGCTGAAATGTTAGAGGTCGATTCTTGACTCTGTCAGACAGACTGAAACTGGGATTTGTAATTATCCAGATTTTGGGGTGTTATTCTGTGCCTCAGGGTCCTTCAGCAGAAGTACATGCCCTCAGCGAGCACAAAATAAATGAGGAGTGATATTCTTAGTGACTGAACACCTCTGAGGCAGCACACTAATTAATGATAACGATAAGCACCAACAAGGCTCAGCTCTAGGGAACACCCACCACTAGCTAGAAGCATCCAGAAGAGAGAACTGAATGAAAATATAGGAGGATTAAATTGACAAAAACCTACTTCATTAAAATTCTGTTTAATAAAAATATAATTGTATATAAATGATTGTAAAATCTACACAGAATTTTTGAAAAAAGAAATATTTTATTTGCAGCCATCGAACACGCTTATCAGAAGGATTTTAGGTTAACTTTGTTGCAAGATGAAGTGGGCCCTTGGGAAGTCAATGGGAATTTTGTCTGAATGAGCACTAAAAGAACAGGCGACAAATAAGCTTGGACTAGAACCTCAGCTGGTGCAAACTGGCCTACTTTATAGATTTCAATACATCAGCTTAGGTTTATGTGTACTGAATTGTACTAATGAGTTTTTTTATAGCCTTGCATTTTCAGGGTTAAATCCACCCCATCTGTCGAATCAAACCTCAGTAAGAAAAAATGTGTAGAAGGAGGAAGTCTTCCTATTTTGTTGCTTTTACATCAGTATTAAGATTACTGCTGCAACACCCATGTTCTAGGGGGAGGTAATGACCTATAGTTGCATAGGTCCACAGATTGTGAGGCAGAAAGGACCATTATGGTCATCTAGTCTGACCTCCCATATAACACAGGCCATAGAATTATACCAAGTGCAGTGTAATGATGGAGCCCATGGCCTGCTCTGTTCACATTAAGCTTGCTACATTTAATGCATCAGAACCCTCCGCATGCTGAGCCCAAGGGCAGAGATGTGGTGTGGATGCTTTGTGCGGTTTATCTGAATCTTGTCCTTCTTCCACCACTGCACAACAGAATTGCAGTGGTTCCACTGCTGGCAGGGCTCTCTATGGGCCCAGAGAGGGCATGCTTTCCCAAGAGTCTTTATTAAGGACAGTATTTGTAAAGTGTTGCATTATGAAAGGATCCGTAATGGTGGAAGAGTTTCAAACATTCATTTTTATTACCCTAATATCATGGATGGCTTTATATTATCTTAGTCACTCTTTATGGTCCCGGTTTGTCATTTTATATACTTATATGGCAGTGACAGTGTTTCTCTTTGGAGAGATTTTGACAATTTCTTGAAAAGCATTTGTCAATACAGAGCTACTGTGTGGGGATTCAGAAAAGTGATGATGTGTTTTTGAAGCTTGAATCTCACCAAGATTCCCTTCCCCCTCAGGAGACTGAGCCTGCCTGTGCTGTACAGTGGCAAAGCTAGTAGACGGACAGCGTGGTGAATGTCCCCCAGCAGCCTTTAGGGGTATGTGTGGTGTCTTTTCAAGCACCCACCACCTGCAGCAGCACCCTCCATGCCACACTGCAATTGTAATCCCAGCCCAGCGTTGTGGCATGACAAACAGGATCGCATCGTCAGAATACACAGGCATGATAATGTGTGAAATTAGCAAACCAATAGATATAATTGAAGTGGCACCATACATGACCCATTGCCCCCCACCCCCATTTGCAAAATATGGCTTTGCTGAAAGCTTATATATAAATTCTAACTTTCTGCTTTGGGTCATGCTGCCAGTGGAATTGGGCCATAGAATTGGCATAACCTCTGGAGATCACTCCAAAGTAGGGTGTGAAGAAGGGAAAGGGTGCAGGGCCAGATCTATGCTTTACTGAGCTGATTAATAACTGCAGTTCCTACCCCTTGAGTCCATTGCCAGCTAGGATAATTTACAGCATCTTTGGAGCAGTCTTGCATATATCAGGCCCAGGATTTGGAGATGGTGGGGTTGGCTTCAAAGGTAAGTGTTATGACACTTTTGCATTGCTGACCTTTGCTGCATGCTCCTCTCTCATAGCTGAGGATCTAGCTCTTTATTCATAAATTTGGGGCCTGATAGAGTGAAAATTCTTGGAATAAAATCAGACTAGAAACAAGAGCTCAGCTTCAAAATGATTTATTTACAAAAAGGAAATACATAAAAGAACATTTTCAAACATACTGTACCACATCAGAACATCCCAGACAGTGAAAACTCAACCTTAGGTGTTCTGTCTCTGCAACAAATCTTCTAATCTTCAGTCTTTATCTTCCTGCAGGTGGGCTTACCTTTTCTCGCTTTAATGAGCTAATTCCTAATTGATCCCTATGGGGACAGTGTTTGCCTTTGTGGTACAAATTCTCACCCATTAATTCCATACATCATACTCTCAGTTTCTTGGGTAAAAGACATCTCATCACATTGGATTTCAATAAGATTTTGCATATTGTTATTATGATGGTTCTGTAGTAAACTTGTACATGAGTAGCATAAAAGGAATTATGGTGTATGCCATCAATGAATAGAGTAGCAAGGAAACATTTAACATTTTCATTAATTCTTTGGAAAAACTCTGTTGAGCTAGTACATCTGGTCTTAAGATGCCTAATGCTGCTTATACATCTCGGTAAAAGGGAAAATTGTGGTGGAACCCATCAACAGAAGTGCAAATTAAAATCCAAAATCCATGACCGGAGCTGGCTGAGGAGCTTGCTGTACCAATAATGTTGATTTTCAATAAGTCTTGGTGTACTGGGGAAGTTCTAGAAAACTGAAAGAAAGCTATTGTTGTGCCAATATTTAGTAAGGATCAACAGGATGACCTGGATAATAATAGGTCTGTCAATCTTACATCGATCCTGGGCAAGATAATGGACCAACTGATATAGGACGTAATTCATAAAGAATTAAAGGAGGGAAATATAATTAATGCCAATCAACATGGGTTTATGGAAAATAGATGTCAAAGTAACTTGATATTTTTTTTGTTGAGATTATAAATTTGGTTGATAGTGATGTAATATACTTAGATGTCTGAAATGCATTTGACTCAGTACTGCATGAAACATAGAAAAATATAAAATTAACATGGCACGGTTTAAATAGATTAAAAGCTGGCTAACTGATAGGTCTCAAAATGTAATTGTCAACAGGGAATCATCATCGAGCAGGTGTGTTTCTAGTGGGGTTTCACAGGGACTGGTTCTTGGCTCTATGCTATTTAATATTTTTATCAATGACCTAGAAGAAAACATAAAATCATCATGTTTGTAGATGACCCAAAATTGGGAGAGAGGTAAATAATGAAGAGAACAGGTCACTGATACCAAGCGGTATGTATTGCTTAGTAAGTGGGTGCAAGTAAAAAATATGCACTTTAATATGGCTAACTATAAATGTGTACATCTAGAAACAAAGAATTTAGGCCATACTTACAGGATTGGGGGACTCTTTCCCGCAAAGCAGTGACTCCTTGAATGAATATGGTTAAATGATGAATCAATATTTTGTTTTATAATAATGAGCCCTCAGATAGTGGGCTAATGGTTTATTTATTTATTTTTGCTGCATGATCAGAGAAAAAAAATTCTGATTATGTCTGTCCTTCCATACAAACACACAACATTATCAAAAAAATTTATATAAATCACTGTGACGATATTGACATGAACTGTGACTGTATAGATCACTGTTGCAACCAGGGTCCTATGGTTGCACCAGATCAAGAGATGTCTGAAAGAAACTGGAACAGAGGACAGTAAATACGGGGGTGTGAGTGATTGCTGGACCCAGAGTAAGTAATTAGTACCTGGGGGAGCAAACAGCTGCGCATATCTCTCTATCAGTGTTACAGAGGGAGGACAATTTATGAGTTTACTCTATATAAGCTTTATACAGAGTAAAACGAATTTATTTGGGGTTTGGAACCCACTGGAAGCTGGGTGTCTGGGTGCTAGAAATATAACACTGAGGTCCTATTGTAATTATGCAAAGTGTGGGCCATTAATGGTGGTTTGGAATCTTGATGGCTCCCATTAACCAGGACAATTGATTGTACATGGCTCTGTTTACTTGTAAGTCTTCCTGTATACCTGTGTGCTGGCAAGTGAGTAATGAAGTCTTACAGTGACATGTGATCATGTCACCTGAACTGGAATCTTTAACCTGGTGCTTTTCCATTTAGAAGGAGGGGTGGGAACCCAGAGAGGGACAAAGGATTCCTGCCTTGTGCAAAAGCTATATTAGGGGGTGGAACAGAAAAAAGGGGGCTGCAGTCATGAGAAATCCCCTAGCTACCACCTGAACTAGAACAAGGACTGTACTCGGGGAAAGGATTGGGCCCAGACTAGGAAGGCATCCAGTCTGTGAAAAAAAGCCTATTGAAACATTTCTGAGGGTGAAATTTACCTGTATTCAGTTTTCTTACTGTATTAGGCTTAGACTTGCATGTTTTATTTTATTTTGCTTGATAATTCACTTTGTTCTGTTTGTTATTACTTGGAACCATGTAAATCATACATTTTGTATTTAATAAAATCACTTTTTACTTATTTATTAACCCAGAATATGTATTAATACCTGGGGGGGGGGGGGCTGGCAAACAGCTGTGCATCTCTCTCTATCAGTGTTATAGAGGGTGAACAATTTATGAGTTTACCCTGTATAAGCCTTACATAGGGTAAAACAGCTTCATTTGGGGTTTGGACCCCATTGGGAACTGGGTATCTGAGTGCTGGAGACAGGAGCACTTCTTAAGCTGTTTTCAGTTAAGACTGCAGCTTGTGGGGGACGTGGTTCAGACTTGGATCTGTGTTTGCAGCAGGCAAGCAAGTCTGGATCAAACCAGACAAGGGACTGAAGTCCCAAGATGGCAGGGAAAACACTCTCAGAGGTAGTCTAGACACATCAGGTGGCAGTCCCAAAGGGGTTTCTGTGATCCAACCCATCACAGCAAAGTTTGAAGATCATATAAAATTACTCAAGATAGTCCCAAGTAGACTGCAAAGAGTTACAAAGGGCTATCACAAAACTGGGTGATTTGGCAACAAAATGGTAGATGAAATTCAATGTTAAATGCAAAGTAATGCACATGGCAAAATATAATCCCAACTATACATACAAAATGATAGTGCCTAAATTAGCTGTTACCCATCAAGAAAGAGATCTTGGAGTAATTTGCAGTACTCTGGAAGCACTATGTTTCCAGAGTACTACAAATTCATAAGACTCCTTCTCACCGTGCCTGTATCATCCTGAACACATTCTCCAGATTCAGAAGACTTAAAAATTATCTCTAGTCATCAATAAGACAGACACAACTGAATAATTTAGCTGTCCTTAATGTGCATCAAAACAATACCAGGGAACCAAGATGTAAATAAGATTGCTGATAGTTTCATCCAGAAAGCTACAGTGAGACATAATGTCTTTAAACTGGGACATTAGTAAACACAGCTTGTAGGTGATTGCAATGATTTTAATATACTTTAATTCATGATAATGTAATTACATAGTACATAACAATTGAATTATTATTAAAATACTAAAGATACCAATGATAGACACATTCAATAACTAGAAAAACTGGCTCTGTGGATGAGGGGAAAACAGTGGATGTGTTATTCTTTGACATTAGCAAAGCTTTTGATACGGTCTCCCACAGTATTCTTGCCAGCAAGTTAAAGAAGTATGGGCTGGATTAATGGCCTATAAGGTGGATAGAAAGCTGGCTAGATCATCGGGTTCAACGGGTAGTGATCAATGGTTCCATTTCTAGTTGGCAGCTGTATCAAGTGGAGTGCCCCAAGGGTCGGTTCTGGGGCCGGTTTTGTTCAATATCTTCATTAATGATCTGGAGGATGGCGTGGATTGCACCCTCAGCAAGTTTGCAGATGACACTAAACTGAGAGGAGTGGTAGATAATCTGGAGGGTAGGGATAGGATACAGAGGGACCTAGACAAATTAGAGGAATGGGCCAAAAGAAATCTGATGAGATTCAACAAGGACAAGTGCAGAATCCTGTACTTAGGAAGGAAGAATCCCATGCACTGTTACAGACTAGGGACAGAGTGGCTAGGCAGCAGTTCTGAAGAAAAGGACCTAGGGGTTACGGTGGACGAGAAGCTGGATATGAGTCAACAGTGTCCCCTTGTTGCCAAGAATGCTAATGAAATTTTGGGCTGTATAAGTAGGGGCATTTCCAGCAGATTGAGGGACATGATCATTCCCCTCTATTCAGCTTTGGAGAGGCCTCATTTGGGGTACTATGTCCAGTTTGGGGCCCCACACTACAAGAAGGATGTGAAAACGTTGGAAAGAGTGCAGTGGAGGGCAACAAAAATGATTAGGGGGCCGGAGCACATGATTTATGAGGAGAGGCTGAGGGAACTGGGATTGTTTAGTCTGCAGAAGAGAAGAATGAAGGGGGATTTGACAGCTGCTTTCAACTACCTGAACGGGGGTTCCAAAGAGGATGGATATAGACTCTTCTTGGTAGTACGAGATGATAGAACAAGGATTAATGGTCTCGAGTTACAGTGGGGGAGGTTTAGGGTGAATATTAGGAAAAACTTTTTCACTAGGAGGGTGGTGAAGCACTGGAATGGGTTGCCTATGGAGATGGTGGAATCTCCTTCCTTAGAGGTTTTTAAGGTCAGGCTTGACAAAGCCCTGGCTGGGATGATTTAGTTGGGGATTAGGTCCTGCTTTGAGCAGGGGGTTGAACTAAATGACCTCCTGAGGTTCCTTCCAACCCTGATATTCTATGATTCTATGATGTTATGTAAATATATGAAAATAGCCTCCCCCCAAACCTGGCAGCGTGCCCCTCTCTCAAGCACACACACCTCTTGAAAAGCACCCACCGGCAAAAACAAAAGTCAGTGCCTCTGCAGGGAGACACAGAGGAGGCAACAGCAGTCTGTTACTCCCAGCCCAGACGTTTCTCCCAACCTGGGCTGACTGGAATTTACCCAAACTGGCACAAAAAAGGGGAGGGGGAAGGGGGAATAAGTTTAGGTAAGACCCAGCTGTGC
This sequence comes from Chelydra serpentina, assembly GCA_037349315.1. Classification (NCBI taxonomy): domain Eukaryota; kingdom Metazoa; phylum Chordata; order Testudines; family Chelydridae; genus Chelydra; species Chelydra serpentina. The sequence goes on from JBAIAC010000008.1 coordinate 72,671,901, forward strand.
AGGTCTTTTGTTGATTTATCCCTTGTCTCTGCTTGTTTTGATACAATCGGTTTGAATAAAGCTAATCAGGATTTTTTTGACAAAATGTTTTTATGTCAGAAAATGCTGATTTGTCAAAACTGAAACTTTTTGTGGAAATATATTGTTTTGGCAAAAAATTTGTTGGGAAGGTTTCTCCGGCCCAGGATGGAATTTCTGGTCTAAACAAAAGAGAGACTACCTCTGTAGCCCATGAGTCAGGGCACTCATCTGGGTGTGGAACATGCAGTTTCCAGTCCATACGCTGAATCAGCCAGAGCATGGATTTGAGCCTGGGTTTCCCCAAATCCCAGATGAATGCTCTAGCCACAGGGCTAGTAGCTATTCTGGGCTGGGTAAGTAGATACCACTCCAGTTTATCCTGAAAAGTTTCAAAAAGGCCTCTGTTTTGTCCCAATGAAGAATGAAAACAAATCCCTGCTTTCTGGCCAGCCCTAGTTTTGAGTTCTTTTAATTGGCCATTGATCACGGTCTCCCAACAGAGAAGTTTTTTTGCACGTGATAAGAACAGGTGGATCTGTTGTATTTATACAACTGGGAAATAAAGGTGGCTGCAACACAGAGATCCAGTTAGAGTAATTGGACTATGGGGTTCCATTCTTGAGAGAGGTGAAAGAAGCCAGGTCTGTCACCTGAAGGGTGCATTCAAGAGAGCCCAAAGGGGTCCAAAATGCAGCTTTAACCATGACACTTGTGCAAGATTCTGGTATAAAGGCCCTAACCAATGCAAACTATTCCTGAGTGCAAAACTTTGTGAATCTGGGACAATCCCTGATTCTCTCTCTCTCAGAAATGATGGTGAAGGACATAATCCTGCTTTTGTGTGATTTAGGTTATCGAAGGGGAAAATGAACACATTTTCTTCCAAGTAACACTATGAAGTTTCAAAAGATAAGAAGTTCTCAGCATGAGCTAACAAAAAAGTGTATTTTCCCACTAATAGTCTATCATGCCGTTTCAGCAACCCTTGAAATTTTTTTCTAAAGTTCTCTTTTGTAACCACTTCCAGTGTAACTGAGAATAATGGCCTGAAACTAAGCAAAGGTAAATGTAGGCTGAGAATCAGGACAAGTGAATGGACAGGTAGCATCTATTAGTTTGTGGAACAGACTCCCAAGGGAAGTGGTAAAGCAGTTTTATTTGAGCAATTTAAAACCGGAAGACACAAATGCAGGAATTTTTTCTATAATCTACATTCTCTGGTCGATTCCATTGTTTATATGTAGGAGTATCCCTTGATTTGCTTAGTTTTTATTTTTATTTTGTGATATCTTAATATTAACAGCTGCAGAAGAGGAAAGTCTGTTACTACTATGCTGCTGCATAGGGAGGCAGTCAGGAACTGCATGGCTCTTATAAAAAGTTATACCAGAGGAACAGAGATCCACTGGAAGACCTGAATAGGGGCACAGGGACAGCAAGAGGAGTGCCATCTTCTCGTGGATGTCTAGCCACCAGCTAAAGCTCAACAGAGCTCTTAATCTATTCCCTCCATCCCCATGCATACACTACCTCATTGCTTGATCTCTGTGGACATCACCACCATCCTGCCTGTAACTCAGCTTGATGAGTGTCATCTTTGACTGTTCTCTCTGTAGGGCCTTACATCCAGGCTTTGTCTAAATCTTGCTAATTCTTTCTGCATAATTTCTCTATGACATTGTGTTTCCTATCATCCACACAACTAAAACTCTCATACAGGGTGTCATGTAACATCTTAATTATTGCCACATCCTTTTCTTTGGCAGTCTGGCCCAGCTCATAGCCATTCAGAAAGCTGCTGCAAAGATCATTGTCCTAGCCCATCACTTTCATCATGTCACCCCTCTCTTTGCAGCCCTCCACTGGTTCCTCCTTCTCTATGGTAGTGGCTCTCAACCTTTTCAGACTACTGTACCCTTTTCAGGAGTCCGATTTGTCTTGTGTACCCCCAAGTTTCACCTCACTTAAAAACTACTTGCTTATAAAATCAGACATAAAAATACAAGTGTCACTGCACAGACTACTACTTAAAAATCGCTTACTTTCTCATTTTACCACATAGTTATAAAATAAATCTATTGGAATATAAATATGGTACTTACATTTCAGTGTATAGTATATAGAGCAGAATAAACAACTCATTGTCTGTCTGAAATTTTAGATCGTACTGACTTTGCTAGTGCTTTTTACGTAGACTGTTGTAAAACTAGCCAAATATATAGATGAGCTGATGTACCGACTGGAAAACCTCTGTGTACCCCCAGGGGTATACCTCTGGTTGAGAATCACTGCTCTATGGCATCAAACATAAGCGACTTGCCTTCACTTTTAAGGCCTTTCATGGCCTATCCCCGCCCTAACTATCATTACTTATTCAGTATCAAAAGTTTCCCTCCTTCAGTCAGTCCATGTCACCAGCCTCCATCATCCACTTGTTAAATTTTCAAACAAGCACCATAAGAACATAAGAACGGCCATACTGGGTCAGACCAATTGTTCATCTAGCCCAGTATCCTGTCTTCTGACAGTGGCCAATGCCAGGTACTTCAGAAGGAATGAACAGAACAGGGCAATTATTTTGTGGAATAATTGAAATTAGAGGGGGTGTTCGAATTTACAGGGGGTGTTGGATAATGACTAAATTGGCAACACTGCTAACTTGTTGCCTTTTATTTATTTAAAATGAAATTAGTAATGTTATATTACACCACTGTGGGTTCAGCTCTGCTGGCTACAGTTCCAAGCTTAACAGAATGAAAGTCACCTCTGCTATCTGCTTCAGATTTGGAGCATCTTGGAACACAAAAAGACCAAGGATAGTGACCAAACATACATTCACAAGTACAAGGTCTAGTCTGTTTTACAAGTTTTATTAAAGTTATAATTTAGGTTATGATTACCCATGCATATAGAAATCCTATAAAGACCTTTGCACAAGTTACAAATATAGTCATACTCACATCCTTTATGATATTCTTAAGGTTTGATGGATGCCTTGCCAATTGATGATCAGTAGTGGGATGGTTCCTGTTGGAGTTTTCCCATGGGGAACTCATTTTACCCAATCTGGAAGCCCTCTTTTATGCTGTGATTCTGACTTCACCTAACACTCTACATATGTGCATGAAGGTGTCCAGCCTCTTTTCCTTATTTGTATTGTTTCCCCTAAGAATATTGGGGTACTCCATTTTCCATATATGGTGTATATCTTTTTATTCTCATTAGCATTGATGCACAACCTGTACCCTGTGGTTAAGGCACATGTTAGAAGAAAGTGTGCCTCTATGGCATTTTGTGATCCAAAATTAGTCTTGGGGTAAATTTTTTGCAATACCACCCATTGGCACATCTTTTCCCTAATCTTGTGGCATCGGGTTATTCTTTGGTCATTTACTTATGTCAAGCATTTCTTAAGCCTAAGGCCTAGTATGGCTAAGCTAAAATCTTAGAATCTGTGTTTCATCCCTACTTACTTAGATACCTAATGTATATTTATCACTTCTAAATACTTATCAATCTTATACTTCTATACTTCTCCAACTTAAATCTGTATATCATACAATGATTATATATGAAATGGCATATGAGTTCATTATAACATCACACAATAAATTAATGATAAAATGAAGTATTTGGCTACAAACTAGTTTCCCACTAAAAGGGGAATGGGGGAATTCACGGGGAGGGAGGGAGTTTCCATCCCGTTATCCAGCCCCAGCATCTGGGTGTCAGAGGCTTTATACTTTCTCCCATGCTGCCCATCATGCTTGGGAGAAGCTCCTCCTGGACATCCGAAGAGCTACTTCATTATCCCCCTCCAAAATCCTCCTTAAAACTCTCCTTTGCTGTAATGCCTATGAAAAACTTGACAATGGTCAGGCTGCTGCTGTGCTGAGACTACTGTCTATCATGCTGACCAATATTATGTGATTGTTTCCTAGTACTCCCCGAGTCAATCTCTCTATTTCCATCTGTTAATTCCTGTTTTAGACTTAGATTGTAAACTCTGTAGGCAGGGACCATCTTTTTGTTCTGTCTTTACACAGTGCCTACCACAGTGGTCTTTGACTAGGGGTCTAAGGTGCTATACTCATAGAAATTATAAACATTATTATTAAAATTACCAGATTTATATAGATCTCAAGATTTCTCCATTTCGGAGGAAGGACCACTCTATCATTACATAAGGGGTAAACTCATGTGTGCACAACAGAATGAAGGGGGAGGAAATTCCTTAAGAGATGCAGAATTTTCTGCCCCTTTCATGGGGAAAACCCACATAAAACAGAACACTTAATTGTCTCATCTTGTTAGATACTTTTATGATTTAAAACACTTTCAAGGCTTCTTTCCTGATTTTTTTTTTTAAGTTTTGGAATATTTTAGTTTGCACCTTTCCTGTCACTCTCTCGTTTGTTATAGTTGCTCAGATGGCAGCACTTGTATAGACATCTGGCCTTGCAGAGGGCAGTTCACTCTTTAAAAAGTCAAGTCAGACCATAATACATTTACTGTTATAGTTCTGGTTGCAACAGGCTACCACATCATCCAGAATGACTACAACAGATGACTGACTGACACTAATGATACTGTGCAATTACGAATTAAATATGTGTTACAATTACAATTAAAGGAACTAACAAGAAGTTATTTCCATTGAACCTGCACTAGATTGAGTTTTACAACTGAATTCCCCTCATGGATTAGTTTACTTCTGGAGCAGTTGACTATTCCCTTGTCTGTCATGTTGTGATGGGTTCGGTCACAGAGGCCCCCCTCGGACTGGCATCTGATATGCTGAAATTACCTTTGAGCCCATTTTCCCTGCCAGCTTGGGACTTCCAGAACCTTGTTGAGCCAGACACGCTAGCCTGCTACAACACAGACCCAGGGTTCGGGCCACGTCCCCAAAGCTTCAGACTTAACTAAAACAGCTCAGCAGGTTACCTGTCTCCAGCACCCAGTTCCCAATGGGATCCAAAACCCAAATAAATCTGTATAAAGCTTATAAAGGGTAAATTCATAAATTGTCCGCCCTCTATAACACTGATAGAGAGGTATGAACAGCTGTTTGCTCCCCCAGTATTAATCACTTACTCTGAGTTTAATAATAAACAAAAGTGATTTTCTTAAGAATAGAAAGTAGGATTTAAGTGGTTTCAAGTAATAACAGACAGAACAAAGTAAGTCACCAACCAAAATAAAGCAAAAACACGCAGGTCTAAGCCTAATACATTAAGAAACTGATTACAGGTAATGTCTCACCCTCAGGGATGTTCCAATAAGCTTCTTTCACAGACTAGACTCCTTCCTAGTCTGGGCCCAATCCTTTCCCCTGGTAGAGTCCTTTTTAGTTCCAGCAGACATCTCAGGTGGTAAGCAGGGGTTTTGTTATACTGGCCACCCCTTCTGTCCTGCTCCACGCCCTTTTATAGCTTTGGAACAAGGTGGGAATCTTTTGTCTGTGCTTGTCCCCACTCCCACCTCATCAATGGAAAAGTACAAGGATTAAGATGGATTCTAGTATCATGTGACATGGTCAAATGTCATTGTAAAACCCCTAGTCTCCATTCTGTCTGGGTTGGCCCTCACATACACAGGAAGGCTTGCAGGTAAATAAACCATTTACAACCAATTGTCCTAGTCCAGGGATAAGCAACGTTTGGCACGTGGCTCACCAGGGTAAGTCCCCTGGTGCCTGGGCTGATTTATTTATGTACCACGTCCACAGGTTCGGCCGCTCGCAGCTCCCACTGGCCACGGTTCACCGCTCCAGGCAAATGGGGGCTGCGGGAAGGGCTGAGGGATGTGCTGGCCGCTGCTTCCCACAGCCCCCATTGGCCTGGAGCAGCAAACTGTGGACAATGGGAGCTGTGATCGGCTGAACTGGCGGACACAGCAGGTAAACAAACCGGCCCGGCCCGTCACGGGGCTCACCCTGGCGGGCCGCAGGCCAAACATTGCCAATCCCTGGACTAGTCAATGGGAGCCATCAAGATTCTAAACCACCATCAATGGCCCACATTTTGCATAATTACAATAGGACCTCAGAGTTATACTTCATATTTCTAGCTTCAGATACAAGAATGATACATGCATACAAATAGGAGGAATATATTCAGTAGTTTACAACCTTTGTTATGATACCTTACAAGAGACCTTTTGCATAAAGCATATTCCAGTTACATCATATTCACACTCATAAACATATTTCCATAAAACATATGGAGTGCAACGTCATACATGTATTAGCATATTGAAACGAGATTTTCTTTCTGTAGAATTTCCAACCTGGCACATGCATGCACATGCACCTATATCCCCGTTACTTTGCTTTCCTATTTCTTCTTCATTGTCTCTATTCTCACCACTGTCTGACTAACTAATTCTGCCACACTGTCTAGAGTGGCTCACAGCCCTGGGTGCCTACCTCAGCGCAGACTGTCAAAAACAGGGCAAACACCGCAAACTGGTGATGTGTTCTATAATTAGATTTCTCCAAGCGAGTAACAAATGCAAACTCCTTGATCACTGTAACAGTCTTACAATGGAGTCAGAGGCAGTCCCCCGAGACTCTCCAGTCTATCTAACCACCCTTAGTGATAAATGGTCACTTACAACAAAAATCACACAATATCCAGGTTGCTTCCATTATCAAGAGACTAGTCACTTACCCCAGATCAGTTGGTACCCTCGATCTTACACCAAAGACAGCACCTGTAGACAATTCTGTAATAAGCTATCTAAAAGTTTATTAATTAGGAAAAAGGAATAAGAGAGTTACTTACAGGTTAAAGCAAGCAAACATATATACATAAATGAGTTACCATCCAGATCCTAAAAGGGACAAAGTTGTAGGGATCTGTCAATTCAAATGTCTTTCAGGGCAGGCCCAGGAGTAACCTCTCTAGTACAGTCAGGGTTCAAACAGCAAAGAAAGCTGCAAAATGGAACAGACTTTACAAGTGAGATTAATACATGTAGCAATTTACAAGCATTTCATAGAGTCTAAACACTAAATACATTCTTATACAACTAATACCTATTTTGAGCTAAACTAACATACAGGTGAACTGGTCTCTAGCTATAAGTTTGTCACTTCTTACCTAATGCCTGTAGCCTAGGCAAGAGCTGGCACCTCGTTTGCCAGGGTCACAGATTCTACATGTCAATAATATCAGAACTCAGGATTAGCTATTAGAGTAGTATTTTTATTTTAAAAAATCTGGCTTGTTCCCCTCTTGTGTCATTTATTGCTGACTGCCATTGTGAAGGAGTGATAAGGTACAGCATTTCTCACTCAGCAGTGTGTTATACCTGTCTGAGCACATGACAGGAAGCCAGGAATTTCTGGGCTATAATCCCAGGTGTGACACTAACTCTGTAGATTTGGGGAAGTCACTTAATTTTCTTGTCTCAGTGTCCCCATATGTAAATAGGGATAATCATACTTGACCATTGCAAGGGGTGGTGTGATAATTAATTAGAAGTATTTTGAAGATTAAATCATTCTCTGATTAAAATAGTATTCTTTATTATTATAATTAGATATCTTCATTTTAACCCAAAGATGATACAAGTGCTTGATTTTCCTTAAGGTAGACTGTATGAAATGGAGGATTCTTCCAGGCCACAGGTGTGCTTGCACATCAGGTAAGTATTCAGTTATTACAAACATCTCAGTGGCTACCTAGCAATGTAGTGAGGCTGATGATGAGCAGTTGAGGTTTCTTTCCACTTCTAATATAGATCCCAAGGCCAAGATTTGAAGCACGGGTGCTTTGGATAGTCTCAGGAATCTTTATATAGTCACTTAGATAAATTATCTGATTTTCAAAAGCGCTAATCACCAATCATCTCCCATTCACATCAACCATGTGCTGAGTTCTTTTAAAACCAAATCACTCATTAGGTGCTTAAGTAGGGACTTAGAAGACTAACATTAGGCATCTATTTCTGAGAAAAAACAAACCCTTGGCTCAAGAGTTTAATCAATAGCCCTCAGAGTTTTAACAGAACAAATAGGTCACACATGAGTGGAAAAGTGCTCAAGGAACTAGAACATTTTCAAGAGCAGCTAGGATGTGCATTACATTCTATAACAAGCCCAAACACAGCAGAGAGAATTTTGACACAGCTGCTTAAAATTGCAGGATCATTTTCCATCTCAAGAATTCCATTTCATCCAGCCTTATACCAAGCATTTATCAAATCCATTCCAAATTCTGACAAAATAGCTTTTTTCAAATGTATCTGAGCTTTCAAGAAGCTCACCAGCCTAATACAGTTGCCAAGCTAACATATGTAACAGAGATATAAGCCAGACTGTAATATGCCTGCCATTTCAATCTTCAGAACAAGAACATTTGAAAAGAAAAGATGGAAAGAATATGATCTGGTTTGTAATTATATTGTAATTCAAGTTACTGTATTTCGTTTCCAAGAACAGTTGTTCGACCAGAAATTGCAGCCTTAATGTCTAATGATGAATTTTCAGTTTTTATAAGTTTGTCCCCTGAATGGATAAATTAATGAAGAATCTGAAACATTGCAAATGTATTCTCCAGCAATGGAGGAAAAGGAAGAGAACCCAGAAACTCAACATTAAAAGTGAACACATATGATGAAGCTTATAGTGTTAAGACTGACTTCCATTGGCTATAACATTATAGGAATGGAAATTTAATAGAAATAAACTATTTTCAAAATGTATTATATTCACAAACAGATAAGAGTATGACAATGTGATCTGTGGCTTTACAAGCCACAGGAAGACAAGGGCAGTACATGTTCTCAGTTATACCAGACTTGGTAAGGATAGTTGTCAGCTCAAATGTCAATTATCTATACTCTGTGTGTATTGGTAAATAAATTCATTAGAAAAAAGGTCATATTCTGACTTTTACATGCTTCAGTGAAGTCACACACAGTTAAATTTATGCTAGAGTCATTAGGTTCCCCTCTGTCTTTCTTCTCTCCCTACATTGCTACGTTTTCTCCACACCCTTTCATGCTATGGCTTGACAACTGTGTTTAATACCGATGAGAAAATACTCTTAGATCAAGTAAGTTTCACTCATCTTAATTTTTATTACTGAATGGCTGACTCATACTTCTCAACATATCTACTACATTAGGGGATTACTAATGAGAATTTGTGGTTTAGCAGCAGTTTTTCATCTCTTGCCCATCATTCATACCAATTTAATCTCCCAGACATAATTTTCCAATTATCTCAGCATTACTGTTTAATCCTCATAATAGGGATATTAATATATTTACACTGATTTTCCAGTGCTATATTGCAGGGTTTTTTGCCACTATCATATACTTTGTTAAAAATCTATAGTTAGAGGGCCACATTTATCCCCAGTGTACATTCAGTTGAGTTAGACCACTGCTGAACGTAGTCTGACATGACATGTTATTAGCGTCCCCATCACAGCACTTTTTCTCCAGTAAAATATGGAGAAAAGAAGGTGTACAAAGGGGGAGGGAGGAGCTAGCAAAAGGGCGATGGAGTCTCACATCAACATCAAGAGAATTCAGCAGAAAGTATAGGTGAACAGGTATATGTGAGGTCAGACAAATACAAGAACTGCTAACACGGTTACATGTGGGACAAATAAGATAGTCCATGACCATTGCAGGCTGTTGTATCCTTGCTTTTCTCTGTTCACATAAGGTGTTAATGCTTATTGCTTCAAAGGGCTTAATGGTGACACGACAAATCTGCTACCACCTTGTTCTGTCGGGAGTTGTTGCTTTCCACTTGCTGGGGTCAACCTGGCATGCTTTCAGTTTTGACCTCTGCAAGTCTTCATACTATTTGTACTGGCCACCATGAGAACAGGTGCACTGCTTTAGCTGACCATAAAATATGGCCTTAGATACCCTCAAGTCAGTCATATAAACGAGATGTCCAGACCAAATGCAGCTGAGCTTTTATGAACATGCTTTAAATGGCAGGCATCTGACAATGATTAAGGATTTCAATACTGGAAATCTAGTTTCACCATTTGACCCTTCAAACAGACCAAAGACAGCACATAGGAAACTAATCAGTTTTCCTTATATGGCAGAGATATGTTTCCATGTCTAACACCCTACAGAAGCAGTCTAAGCATGACTGCCCAATAGACATTTAGTTTAGTGCTTACATTGACATCCCTTTTTTACTTTGGTCTTGATCAGTTTTAGGCATCAATGGAGAGTTAAGAGTACCTGCTATCAAGAGGGCAAATTATCATACAGTGGAATAGCTCTCGGATGATTGTGTGTATCCAAAACAACCCTCCCCTAACAGGCATGGATGGGTCTTGGAGGATGGACTGATCACACCAGTTATGTGTGAAATACCATGCACTCCCTCATCCTTCAGCTAATCAAACGCTGGTGGGAAAAGACCAGATGCTCACCACCTTGCAAATGTTTGACCAGCAGCCTGAATTGTATAGAGATGTGCAAGTACAGCGTGGACGAGTATCCATGTAACAATGTGTCTAGCAGTGGTGTTTTAGGCAGAGATGACACTGATGATAAACTTTGACATGTAGGACTGAAAATATTTATTCATCAAGGTTATTTTTCTTTTTTAATGTGAGCAATGCATCCCCATGTTAAAAAGTATAATTTAAAAGAAGATTTTAAAACATTTTCTCAAGCATAAATCTACATAATTGTGCTAGGATTTTCATGTTTTGTACCACTGTGTTCATGGGAGAAAAGGGTTTCGAATGATACCCAACTCAACCCGTTTCTGTTGATGTATTATCAAAATTTCTACCAGTTAGAGGACTCGAAAGCCAGGGCTGGAGATGAGTGAATCCCCTGTGCCACATCACAGAAAGTGACACCATTGTAATTATCAAAAACAACAAGGAGTCCTTGTGGCACCTTAGAGACTAACAAATGTATTTGGGCGTAGGCTTTTGTGGGCTAAAACACACTTCATCAGATGCATGGAGTGGAAAATACAGAGGCAGGTATAAATACACAGCACATGAAAAGAGGGGAGTTGCCTTACCAAGTGGGGGGTCAGTGCTAATAAGCCAATTCAATTAAGGTGGAAGTGGGCTATTCTCAACAGTTGACAAGAGGCGGTGAATACCAAGGGAGGAAAAATCACCTTCGAAGTGCTAATGAGGCCAATGAAATCAAGGTGGCCCATTTCAAACAGTTTACAAGAAGGTGTGAGTATCAGTAGGGGGAAATTAGTTTTTGTAGTGACCCATCTACTCCCAGTCTTTATTTCAGGCCTAATTTGATGGTGTCCAGTTTGCAAATTAATTTCAGTTCTGCAGTTTCTCATTGGAGTCTGTTTTTAACGGGTTTTTTTGTTGAAGAATTGCCACTTTTATGTATGGTATTGAGTATTCAGGAGATTGAAGTGTTCTCCTACAGGTTTTTTAATGTTATAATTCTTGATGTCAGATTTGTGTCCATTTATTCTTTTGCTTAGAGACTGTCCGGTTTGGCCAATGTACATGGCAGAGGGGCATCGCTGGCACATGATGGCATATATCACATTGGTAGATGTGCAAGTGAATGAGCCCCTGATGGTGTGGCTGATGTGGTTAGGCCCTATGATGGTGTCCCTTGAATAGGTATGCGGACAGAGTTGGCAACGGGGTCTGTTGCATGGATTGGTTACTGGGTTCGTGTTTTTGTTGTGTGGTGTGTAGTTGCTGGTGAGTATTTGATTCAGGTTGGGGGGCTGTCTGTAAGTGAGGATTGAGCTGTCTCCTAAGGTCTGTGAGAGTGAGGAATTGTCCTTCAGGATAGGTTGTAGATCCTTGATGATGCGCTGGAGAGGTTTTAGTTGGGGGCTGAAGGTGACGGCTAGTGGCATTCTGTTACTTTCTTTGTTGGGCCTGTACTGTAGCAGGTGACTTGTGGGAACCCTTCTGGGTCTGTCAATCTGTTTCTTCACTTCACCAGGTGGGTACTGTAGTTTTAAGAACACTTTATAGAGCTCCTGTAGGTGTTTGTCTCTGTCTGAGGGATTGGAGCAAATGCAGTTTTATCTTAGCCCTGGTCTATACTTGGGTGGGGGGGAGGCGAAGTGACCTAAGATACGCAACTTCAGCTACGAGAACAGTCAACGTATCTTAGGTCATCTTACCTCGTGTCCTCATGGCGTGGGGTCGACTGCCATCACTCACCCGTCGACTCTGCTTCCGCCTCTCGCCGCGGTGAAGTACAGGAGTTGACCGCAGAGCAATCAGGGATTGATTTATTGCATCTACACTAGACACGATAAATTGATCCGCGATAGATCGATCACTACCCGCTGATCCGGCAGGTAGTGTAGACATACCCTTAGAGCTTGGCTGTAGACAATGGATTGTATGATGTGGTCTGGATGAAAACTGGAGGCATGTAGGTAAGTATAGCGCTCTTAAAACTACAATGCCCGCCTGGTGAAGTGAAGAAACAGATTGACAGAGCCAGAAGCGCACCCAGAAGTCACCTACTACAGGACAGGCCCAAAAAAGAAAGTAACAGAACGCCACTAGCCGTCACCTTCAGCCCCCAACTAGAACCTCTCCAGCGCATCATCAAGGATCTACAACCTATCCTGAAGGATGATCCCTCACTCTCACAGACCTTGGGAGACAGGCCAGTCCTCACTTACAGAAGCCCCCGAACCTGAAGCAAATACTCATCAGCAGCTACCCACCACACAACAAAACAACGAACCCAGGAACCAATCCCTGCAACAGACCCGGTTGCCAACACTGTCCACATATCTATTCAAGGGACACCATCATAGACCTAACCACATCAGCCACACCATCAGGGGATCATTCACCTGCACATCTACCAATGTGATATATGCCATTATGTGCCAGCAATGCCCCTCTACCATGTACATTGGCCAAACCGGACAGTCTCTAAGCAAAAGGATAAATGGACACAAATCAGACATCAGGAATGGTAACATACAAAATCCAGTAGGAGAACAACTTCAATCTCCCTGGACACTCAATAACAGACTTAAAAGTAGCAATTCTTCAACAAAAAACTTCAAAAACAGACTTCCAAGAGAAACTGCAGAGCTACAATTCATTTGCAAACTTAACACCATCAATTTGGGCTTGAATAGGGACTGGGAGTGGCTGGCTCACTACAAAAGCAATTTTCCCTCTCTTGGTATTGACACCTCCTCATCAATTAGTGGGAGTGGACCACATCCACCCTGACTAAATTGGCTGTTAACATTGGTTCGTCACTTGTAAGGTAACTCCCTTCTCTTCATGTGCCAATATATAGTTACGTCTGTATCTGTAATTTTCACTCCGTGCATCTGAAGAAGTGGGTTTTTTACCCATGAAAGCTTATGCCCAAATAAATCTGTTAGTCTTTAAGGTGCCACAGATTCCTCGTTGTTTTTGTGGATACAGACTTACACGGCTAAAGGATTCAATAAAGGATGGTCAGCACTACAGTCCTACTCTTGCTCCTACTTCAAGGAGAATTCTGAAATTGACTTCAGTATTAGCAAGACCCAACATGATTCTACAGGCCAACTAATACAGTTAATAATAGAATTTTTAAAAGATGGAACCTAATGATATACTTATGTTCAAATAAATTACTATGCATTGTAAACTCTATTAATACTACACTATTTATTGTCCTGTCCGAAGAGGAAACTTGAAGGGATTATGTCCCTTGCCCTAATGGCATGACAGTAAAACTTGTAAGGCAGTAGTGAAAAAAGAGGGTGAGGGAGAAAACCTATATTCAATCAACAAAATTTTCCATAGTGCTAGGTATTTAGGCTCATCTGGTGGTGAAAACCACATAGCAATATGTTCATGTAGAGTATCATTATGGTGCACTCTTTGGCTCTGAAAAGCAGGCAGTCAACGACCGCTTCTTGTTGGCTGGTGTCCAGGCACAGCACGGTACAGTTGATGTTGGTCCTTATGGAGACAAGTGGTCCTTTGGAGTTCATTCATGTAGCTTTTTTACAGGTTAAATGTTCTCATTGCTATGGATTCCTTTTGTGTGGTTTACTGTTCACATGCTAGCTCTCTAAAATAGAACAAAAAGTAACAGCCAGGGAATTATGCACCCTCTTTCAAAATTATTTATTCTAACAATGCATTGAAACTCAAATCTAAATACAGTTCAATGAAATGCTCATCATTCTAGCAGGGTTGTGGCTTTGATGGGAGCAATGGAGATACCTTCTGGGGCCAGGGAGGGCAGGGGAAGAGATCTCAACTGGAAGCAGCAGAGAATGTGTTCCATATGTCCCGTCTCCTTTGCTATTTCACCCCTTACCTCACCTTCAGCATGTGGGGGGCTCTTTCTTCTTACTTCCCACCTTCCTTCCAAGGTATGCCTGGACTCTGGGCCTGTCGTGTCCACCACTGTTGCCACTGGGGAGGTGGTGACAGGGGCAGCTGATTGGCTGCCATTTGGAACATGAGGAGGGGTTGACACAGTTTCCTTTCTGGGTTGGGTAGACATTGTGGACTCCCTACATCAGCCCCACCCTTAATCTATTTGCTGAATCTCTGGTGATCCTGGGGGATAGGTTGTTCACCAGTTTTGGTGTCCGGAAGGGATTTTTTGGAAAGAGCAAAACTGGCAAACTTCTGTATGGGTTTTTCCACCTTCCATGGGGCATTCAGAAGCTCTGCTTTCAGGAAGTTGCATTACAACTCTCGCAACTCTGGCAGGTTCCAGTGCAGTTGGGTATAAAGGGTCTGACTGTGGTCCTTGTATAATCCAGTAAGCTTCTTGGGCATTGGTTCTGAGCACAGCATTGAATGGTGACAGGATTTACGTTTACGTCTTGCACAGTTTGTGGCACCCTCACGTTATCTCTCCTAGCTGTAGCATGGATGAGAGGAGTGGGATGGATCTCTGGTTTCTACTCAGGTGCCTGGGCAAGCCTGAGGGTGAAGTGGGGCATGGCCTTCACAGTCATCCTGAGGTTTACAGGACAGTGGGGCCATTGGTGTGGAGTTGAGATCCATACTGAACAATGCTGCTAGCTAGTTTGGGATGATTATCTGAGTCTATGTCTGAACTGCAAGGTAATGGGGGTGTGAATAACACTGTGTACTGAAGTGCTGCACTGTAACTTCCCTGCCAGCACAAACCAAAAGATTTATAGTTAGCATTAATGTAATCCTGTTTGAGAAGGATTATGTTGATGCAAACTAGGAACCTTTCAGTTCATGCCTACAGTGTGCACACCAAGCAGTTACAGCACAGCAGTTTGGTGAGCACTGGTATTCATACCCAGATAGTCTGAATTGCAGGGCAATGTAGACAAGTCTTACATGAGGAAATAAATTGTTTTAAAGAAAGTTGCAGCCATAGTGTATTGTCTGTTTCTCATTGATTCTGGGACCACGTCAATATTTCATTGTAACTCATTTGTCATTTTGTTCCATAGAAAATCTACCAAGAAAATTCCATGTTTTAAAAAAACCTAAATCACTCCATTCTAGTTAAAACTTTAAATGAAGTTATTTCAATCTAGACTATTTCATTGTTCTCTCACCTCACATGTATTGGTTATAAAACGAATGTGCTTTTTGCTTTAGAGGTAAGCTCACATTTGAAGCATTGGAAATACATACAAAAATGGACTTACTTCCAAACACAGGAAGCACCTGTTTGCCCCTGATTAAGGCAAATTTTTGGCAACTTCTCATACTAGTTTTCTGCCAGCTGATGTCATCTCTTCCACTGTGGAATTGATATTTCAATGTCAAAGTCATGTCACCTAAGAAACACAGAAAGTCGTTTACCTTCAGGAAAAGAGTGATAGCAGATAGTGTATTCCCACACAGTTCTAATTAGAGCTTGTCAGAACATTTTTGCCAACATTTAATTTTGGAGAAATTTGCTGTTTCAAAGCCAAAATGTTTCACAAAAACCTAGCAGTTGTCCGAAAATTTTTGTGAGGAACAGTTTTTTATCTGGGGTATATACCGTGTGTGTGTATGTATGTATGTATGTATGTAAACGAGAGAGACTCTGTATAAATTGGGACCTGGCAGATCCAAGTTCAAGTCCCTCCTCTCTCTGAATTGAAGTGATCTGAGATGAAGTACTCTGAATGAAGCAGAACACGGACTTACACCCGAGTCTTCAACATACCAGGCCAGTACCCTAACCTAACCACCAGGCTATTCACTTGTGACACACAACAACTCTGTTTTTTACACACACACACACACACACACACACACACACACACACACACACACACACACACACACACACACACACACACACACACACACACACACACACACACACACACACACTTCAAAAGGCTTTGTTTTTGTTCCAATGTAGAATGAAAACAAATTTTGAAGCTTCAGAAGTTGCTGTGAAATGGAATTGTCATCCTCCTGAGCATTTTAGAGGTCTCTCGCACTAAAGACACAGTTTTTACAAACAAAAGTTATTTTGTAGTACTCTTAAAACTTAGGGATCTGGCTTTCCTTCACTGCACACCTATAATGAGAACTGTGCTGAGAAAGGTAATTCGGTTTCATGGAGGATTTCAACATTTGATTTCCTTCACAACCCAAACATTTCAAAATACTCTGTGAAAGGGAAAGAAGCCCTGTCTGAAGGGCAGTCCATTTGGTGAGCTGCCCCAAAGCTGTAGATCTGGCTCTCCAGCAGCCCTCCAGGCATGCTGCTGAGGATCCAGCCAGGCAACCTGGCAGGAAACCAGGCAGAGTTCAGATGGAAATCCTGCCTGGCAAGCAGAGTTCTGTCACAACTTCATCAAAATAACAAACAGTCACCGCAAAAAGTTTGGATTTTGATGAATTGGCATTCTTCAATGGAAAAAACATTATGTTGGACAACTTCTGACCAGCTCCATCTATAAATCACAATGATGTGAAATTGCTCTCAATTTCAGGAAGGTAGATTTTGTCATTAAGTTACTTGGTGGAGGGCTTGTATATGTGGGAAAGTGATACCGGTATAAGCTAAGGTGTTAATTTAAACTGCTATAGTTATATTGGTGTAACCCTTAGTGTGGAAACTCCTTTGTCATTATAAAAGTGCTTATGTCATTCTGAAAGAAATTGTAACTGAACTAAAAAAAAAAGACACTCTAATTCCAGGATAAGAATGGTTGCATCAGGAGTTTCGCTGGTAGCACAATAATAGTTTATAGCACAATAAATGGGGAAACTTTCCCATGTAGACAAGCCATGAGACTCTAGAGATTGGTGTTCAATTCTCAGCTCTGCCATATTCTCCATGTGTGACCTTGCGCAAATAACTAAACTACTCAGTCTATTCATTCCCCATCTGTAAAATGAGAATGGTACATCTTTTCTGTCTTGTATATTTATCTCTTAGAAGCAGGGACTCTCGTTGTGTGTAATTCTAATGCCTAACATAATGCCCTAGCCTTGATGTCAGTTGGGTTTTTAGATGCTACTATAATATAAATACATTACAATGTGCCTATTGAGGGGAAAACAGATTATCATTGAAGGTTACTTGGTAACCATCAGTCAATGAGACAATCACCCACTGTAATATGAAAATATCAAGACCTACCCATCATAAGAGGAGCAATGAGGGAGAAGAAGAAAGAGAATCCAGAAGCCTGACAATAAAGGTGAACATATTTGATGAATATTTCTCTTCCCACATTGTGGAGTGAGCTAACTAACATGCTTCTGTGTCACCTTAGACAGACATCTAATCTCCTGCATTCTTCAGTGTTTTTACAAGCAGAAGTGTTGGACATCTACCTGCAGGGCCGGCCTTAAGGAAAATGGTGCCCTGGGTGAACTTTCTCTGGTGCCCTCTAATACTTCTCCCTGAGCAGCAGGCGGGCACTCAGTGGGCAGAGCAGCAACAGGTGGTGCAGTGGCAGCTGTGCAGGTATCATGCTGCTGGGAGGACAGAGAGGAGACATGTGTGAGCGTTTGGCTCATGCCCCACAGACCCCTTTATGCCCTCCCCTCTCTTCCTGGGTGGGCAAGGCCCTTCTGCAGCATCTCAACCACGGCCCGCCCCTCTCTGACCATGGCACCATGGGTACTTGCCCACGTCAGTCACCCATAAGACCGGCCCTGTCTACCTGCTACTGCAAACCAGGAACAATCTGAGTGATGTCATTCTGTGCTACTCTTCCGTCAGTGTCCACTGATAGGCAATAACTTTCTACCTACACAGTGGACACTCCATCCTCTAAGTGGACCCTCTACATTCACTGCATTTGTGGATCACAACCCTTGTATAAACTTAAAATGAAAGAGACTAGACAATAAAACTATACATTGAATAAAATTCTCAGCACTTGCAAAACAAAATAAAAAATATAAGTTATGCTTCAACAAACAAGGTTTCATTTTCAAGTAATGTTTCAAGGAAACTTACTTCACAAAGAGGGTCCAATTTTCACCATTTTAATTATGAAAAGCTACATTTCCAAGGTGAGATTTTACAAGAAATAAAATAGAATATCCTTCAACTCCTGTTGCGTTTTCAATATTGAATGGTAATGTGCTCTTCTGGGGTTACATTTCCATTTTTGTATTTATGTTATTTACCTGTTATTTTAGGAACTACTGAGAAGTTAATAGACCAAGTGTTTTGGCTCAGAGTCATGAATACTCAAAGACTGAGATTTTCAAAGTCAACTAGGGGATTTACAGTAGTGGTGCCACGGTTTTTGCCGCCCTACGCAGCAGCACTCCTCTGCCGTAATCGGTGGCACTTCGGTGGCAGCTCCTCTGAAGCTGCGTTCTCAGCAGTGTTTCAGTGGTCGCTTTTCTTGCTGCCGAATTGCTGCCGGGAAATGAGTCACCGCCGAAATGCCGCCGAGGATGGCAAAATGCCACCCCCCAAATCCTAGTGGAAGCGCCGGCCCTGGGGATTTAGCCATACAACTCCCCTTAAAAAGAATGGCTTGGAAAGTCTCAGACAAAGGCTGTTGCTGCTGTTTAACAATAAGTTTAAGTTTATTCAGATGGTCTGCATACAGATTTTGAAATCCTTCCTTAAATTAAAATTGAAATGTTATCAAAACTCCAGAGATTTTGGTAAAGTATTTTTGATATGTCCATTATTGCTGGTGTGATGGCACAGAGTCAGGGCTGGCCTTACCATGAGGCAAACTGAGGTAGCTGCCTCAGGTGCCGGACTGTCGGGGGGGCACCACTAGGACCCAGAGTGTAGAAAATTGTGTCTGCTGCTGGTGCATATGTATTCTCTCTGCTCTATATGCACAGAGATGGTGGAGTGATGTGCTGGAGGAAGGAGGGCACAAGAGACATAACAGGCAGGGAGGAGAAAAGGTGAGAGGGAATAACAGAAAGCAGCAGGAGCTGAAGGGAGAGAGAGAAGGAGGAACCTCTTATGTACTTCTCTAGCACCCCCAGGAGCCTGGACTGATTAACACCAGCTTCTCAGGGAGCTTCCTGTTTCCTGCTGCTTCCCTGAACCCACTTGAGGAAAACAGGCAGTCAACTGAAGTAGTAGGAGCCAGTTAGGTCCTTAAGATGCTGATATCTTCCCTCACTCAGGTCCTGCTACCAGCCTGCTTACTTGTCCCCTTCAACTGAGTGTTGAGAGCCACTATAGCTGGCAAAAAACAGCAGTCATGAGTGAAAGAAGAAAATGTCCCTCTGGGTCAGCATTCAGAAAAAGAAAGAAAGCAAAGGAAGCTTTTCTATCTAAACAGGAAGGAGCTCTCCTGAGATACATAGACACCTACATAGACACCTCCTGAGATACATAGACAAGACCTACACCAGCAATGCAGGGCACTAGAGACAGTGTTGACACATGATGACATGCGCGATATTGATGCGAGTGATTTAGGTGATGAACTGAAAGCCCTTTCAAGATACATTTCAGCAGGATCAACTCCAAAGGTTGTTCTGGAATATATGTGCACAAATAAGATAACCACCCTCTTTCCAAATGCTTTTGTTGCTCTGCGCATACTTCTAACACTTCCTGTAACAGTTGCCAGTGGAGAACGCAGCTTCTCCAAGCTGAAGTTAATAAAAACACATCTACGCTCCACAACGACACAGGAGAGGCCTTGCAACCATCTCAATAGAGCATGAGCTGGCCCAGACTGTGGACCTTCGGGAAGCAGTTCAAATCTTTGCAACCAAGAAGGCACGGAAGCACCACTTTGATTATTCAAACAGATAAAAATGCCAGTGTTTACTATAGACAAGAAAAGTTACATTTGGCTGTTCAGGTATTTGAAAGTTAAGTGTTACTCAAAATATTTGAACAAGGCATTTTAAGTTGTTAGTTCTCCTTTATTGGGGGTAGGTATTGCAGAAGTACCATGAGAGGAGTAGAACAGGAAAAAGGCAGAATTTCAAAGTTTTGGCCCAAGCGAGAGGACATGTGGGCATCATTTGAGCTCCCCGCCTCAGGTGCCAAAATGTTGTGGGCTGGCCCTGCACAGAGTGTAAGTCAGTGCATAATTTGGCACTTTGGTATCTGTTCTAAAACACATATCTACCCCCAATAAGTTTAGTATTGCAGAAAAATAAAAAAATAAAATAGACTATTTTTATTTAGTAGACGTTTGCCTCTCTTTTTGTTATGTCGGATGCCAGAGTTAAAGGTGAACTATCACTAATGTTAAAAAACCATTGTTTTGCCAGAAAAGATTATAAATAGACTCATCATCATAGTGGTTCAATGTTAAACAGTGTCTTAATGAGGAGAGGAGGTGTTAAAAGTTCTACAGCAAGGTACATTTTGGACAAAGAGAGAGATGTGTCCGTTACTCTAGCCATTGCCCACATTCTCTTTGACCCAGCAATGTGCCAATCACTCACAATTTCTACACAATTCAATGGGAGTTGGGTGAGACTCAGCACTTTGCAGGAACAAGCCCAGATACAGTCATCCAAATCCTGCTTGCAGCTACACAGGTACAAATCAACTCAGAATTTGGCCTAATATAACCAAACTAGTAATAATGCTTGAGGACTGGGTAATGTTTATAGACTTTAAGACCAGAAGGGACAATTATGATCACGGAAATTGACTTTCTACATTGCATAGAGTATAAAATTTCACCCAGTAATTCCCACATGAAATCCCTTGTAGCTTGTAGGGCTGGGACCTATCTTTTAGAAAGGCCTCCAATCAGTTCTTATGTGTGCCTAGTCTAGATAGTGATTGTATAAGAAAAAAGGGAATATTTCAAAGATGACATTTTATTTCTGATTTAGAAATTCTGAAGTAGGGATACTGTATTGAGCCTTCCCATCCAGAACTGATAATAAAATACTTTTGGTCAAATACTTGGGGAGAATGTTTCAAACATTAGTCCCCTGGGGATTATATAAAAATAACACAAACCTCCCAAATCAAAGAGAAAACTTCTTAATCTCATTCTGCTCTCGTTAGTTTTGTACCATTGTAAGTCATCTGATTTCATTGGAGTTTCTGTCAAATTACACCAATATAGAAAAATCTGGCACTATGGTTGAGATTTTCAAAACCATGTAGGGAATTTAGAGACATCTCCCATAAATCTCAAAGATACCTGCATAATGTCAAGGCCCAAACAGGCCTGTAGTGCCATGCAAAATACTAGATCAGGAACACCAAAACATTTTACATGCGTATACAGGCATTCCTGTGGACCAAATCCCTTTCTAGCATGGGAAGATACATTGATGTCTAATCTTCATGGAAAAGCCATCCACTGAATAGCAAATTAGGGAAAACATTTTTTTTTACTTCATGATCTGCTTATGTACAGTCCTTTTTTTGTGAATATATTCAGTTTTACAGCATTTTCAGCACATATTGTGAGTGCCCAAGTGAGCATTTATGGACTGCATGTGAGGTATTTTATGTTAATAGTCTGTACTACAGCTTCGACATTGGATACCCAAATCATATGGTGTATTTCTGTTTCCTGACCAAATGCTCTCAGACTTCTAAATAGGTGACAGGTCTGAACACAACTACTAGGAATCTGTGGATATAAGGGGAAATAGATGGGGGGTCCCTGAGACTAAGGGTGGGCTGGGACTCAACGAGGGAAGGTGAATATTAAGGGAGTTAAGGAAGGGTTTCTGGGGCTAAGGAGGCTAAGAGAGTTGACGCTCAATGGGAAGGAGAGGGATGGAGGCCCCTAGAGAGGGGTCCCTGGGGATAGAGAGGGGGACTGTGGTGGAGGCTGGAGAAAGAAGCGGTAGGGACTGGAAAGATCCATGGTGTCCCATGGGTTTTGTGACAGTGAGATGGGCTGGAGAAGTGGGGGTTATTTGGAGGCTGCAGTACTGGCTACATTTCAAGGTAGGGGGGGAGCCTAAGGAGCTGGCCAGGATATTTTGGGATGGGTAACTGTAGTGGGGGGAATTTCACAGGGCTCTAGTAATTACACACACGCTTATTATTATGGCTCAAGACCACATTCTATATGAGTGATCTTACAGGGCCACATTTTCTAATATATGCCTGCACTGCAAACACATACATGCTAAATATGTAGCTTTCAGACTCTTTACAGCATTGTGTTTGAGATTTGCTTGATTTTGATATTTGACCCTGGTTATTGTGATTGTCCCCTCTATAGTGTCTGAGATAGGGTGACCAGATGTCCCGATTTTATTGGGACAGTCCCAACATTTGGGCCTTTTTCTTATATAGGCTCCTATTACCCCCCCACCCCATGTCCTGATTTTTCACACTTGCTGTCTGGTTACCCTAGTCTGAGATGGTCAAGAGAAGTGCCAGGTTTGCAATGGTGCCAGCGGCTCCATGGAGCCGGGCCCATGCTCAGAAGGGGCCCCAGCCTGCTCCACTTGCACTGCTCCCCAAGACCCCACCAGCCCACTGGCTACCCCCACCAACCACTTGCTCCTCTTGGCCTGCCTACCGTCCAGCTGAGGGCTCGTCTCCACCCCCTGCTCCCCCCTGGCTGGACCCCAGTGCACCTCTGACTCCGGGCAATCTCTGCTTCCTGGGCCCCATCTGTCTCCCCAAACTGGAGCTGAGCCGCCTGGGACTGGTGCAGAAGCCTGGCCAGTTGCAACCAGGTGCGGGGGAAGGCAGTGAGGGGAGGCTTGGCTGGGCCCCTCCAGGAAAGTGCTTGTTGAGAGAGCCAGGCCAGGGCAGGCCCTGGCCTGGCTGATCGCGCCACTCCTGAGGAGTGATTCCTGGCCCCGGGATCAGCCCTGGCTATGCTGCCAGCTCAGCCTGGCAGACAAAGTTTCCTCCCAGCAGGGTCGGTGAGTGGAGCTGGGAGGCAGGGCATGGGGGAGTGGGTTTCTTGTGTGTGTGTGCAGGGGGGTTGCTGGGCTCTGAGGGGGCAGGGAAGATGTGTATGTTAGGGCACTAGGGAGTGGGGGTTCTGTGTGGGGTGCTGGGCAGTTGTGGTGGGGCTGTGGGCAGGGGGGCGCTGGGCAAGGGTCGTGTTGTGCAGGGTGCTGTGCATTAGTAGGGGGGGAGTCGGGGGGGTGCTGGGCATAGTGGGTCCAGGGAGGCTCTGGCCATAGGGAGTCGGGGTGGGGTGGTGTTGGGTGGGCAGGCTGTGTGGCACGGCATGGGCCCACCCCCAAGGAGAAGGGGCATGTTGGCAGCACAGGGTTGGGCAGGCCACTATGTGTCTGGAAACTGCCGCTTTGAAAATAGTGCCCTCACACTGGGCTGAGTGGAGCGGGGCTGCCCCTGCCATGCCATGCCCCTTTGGCCCTGGTTGGCCCCTTGCTCTGGGGACTGACCTCCCCATCTCATGCCCCATTGCCTCCATGGGGGCCCACAAATACATTTGGCGTTGGGCCCACAAAAGTTTAATCCAACCCTGGTCAAGAGACACTATTCTAGCTTGTGGGCTTGCCTCAAATCAATTAAATCATAATTTCCATACAGCCAAAGGACTAATACAATGTTCGCATGCAGTTTGGAAACATGAAAGAACTCTGGTTCTTTAGTTTTTAATAAAGTGAAAATATTTTAGTATAGTAGAAAAAGATACCTGGAAAGGACACATGCTGTAGCCAGAATCTGGTTCAGATAGGCACACAAAATAGGCCCAGATTTATGTGAGAGTTCCACAAGTACCGGAAATCTCAGTTAACTATGTCCCATATATTTCAGGATTTGGGTTTTGTTTGGATAGGTTTCTTATTCTTCCAAAATGATTCACCCATCTATCCATGATGTTCACTACACAACATGCGAGGCATGAGTGATACCAATTGATATGTACCTACATCATTCTAGTCCACACTTTCATGTCTGCACTTAAAGCAGTCTTCTTCCTTCAGATTCCATTTCTGTTTTGAACAACCTTTGATCAATAGTACTGCCATCTGCAGCGGTATGTATTATAGGAGTTCAAAGTATAAATTGAGTGAACTATAGTTATTCCGAAAAAGATGACAGAGAGTGGACAAAAATATTGCTGTATTTTAGTGCTTATGTACATTGTTATCTCCATGTTAATTACTTCTAATAAGTGTCAAGTATTACAGGGCATCAACCTAACTTAATTAGTGATTTGGTTTCAATTGTAAAGAAGTCATTTAATTGTGCATTTGACTTTAGTCGTCTGGATAGATTTTGAGTCACATGCTGAACAGTGAAAGAGTCATAGAGATTTCCTTGCATTCCAGTCAGTGCTTTGAGTGTCTTCTATTGGCGTTTATCATACGTTGTCCATATAATTTTGGCAAATGAAAGTCACCTCTTTCAGTTGTTAAAAATTCTCTTCCTCAGTCAGTCATTCTTAGTTCTTTTATGTTCTCTTAGCTATTGCTTTTTCAATTCACTCTATACCCCCCTTTTCCTGTGTTTACATCTGGCAACTAATGGCCAATTTGGCACCAAATCCTACATTCTCTTCAATGGGGGTTGCTTGCATGTAACAGCTGCAGAACCAAGACCTAAATCTTATATCCTCAACAATATTTAAAATGTATTTTGATTTCTAGCTTAGGTAAGGTGTTCACAGTTGTTATTGTACGTATCTTCATAACATCCCTAAGACAAGGAAGCGCAATTCTCTCTGTTTTACAGATATGGAACTGAGGCACAGAGAAATTAAGAGAATTGCCAAAAGTCATCTATGAAGTTTGTGATGGAAAAAGGAATTGAACATGGGTATCTTCATCCTGGACCAGCTTTCCCTGTGCTCTTCAGCTTAATCCTGTAGAAAAAATAAATCTTTTCTGAGATTCTCGTAAGCATTATGGTGCTTAGTTCTGTTAGCTTTCTGGATTCTGTCAGTCTTCAAACACTGACACGCCATGCTAGGTGCAGCCCGGCATAGGACTTTGAAGTTTATAAGGGGTTGTTTTTTGACACAATAAAAAGAAATAATAACAATAAACCAAGTGCCTTTCTACACTTCTAACTGCTGCTTCCTGTTGTTCTATGTGGGAATTTTTGGTGGTAATTCAATTGTAATCATGTCTGCCTGGAACATCAAAATTGGACAGGTAGCAAACACGCAGGAGGACAGACGCAAACTGCAAAGTCAACTGAACAATGAGGGCTGCAGGCAACGATGGGAGATAGACTGTTTATTAGCACTGTAACACCCAAGAAGAGGAAATAAACAGCACAGACACAAAAGAAGGGCATAAGCGAGCAGCTGCAGCTGTCACATTAAAACAGTTTTTCTTCATTTCACTCTCCTTAATATTGACCACAATTAGGGCTGGGCAAAACATTTTGGTCAAAGCTTTTTCCCCCCCTCAATTAAAAATGCAGATGTGGTTGGGCAAAACTTTGTGTCAAGACATGCCAACTTCAGCAAATTGTTTTCGAAGAAAAAAAATTGGAAATGTTGAAAGAGGTCATGTCTAAATTTCCAAACCAAAAACTTTTGATTAGGGTTGGGGGGAGGCCTGGATTCACAAGGGGACTTAAGCATCTTTCACAAAATCAAGAAAGAAGTGGTGCCCTCAGGCATTGGCTATTCTGGGGTGTCTCTCTCTCATTCTCTCCTATTGAAGCTATTAGACTTTGTATAAATAAATATTCATTGGATCAGTGAACAAGAACTCTATAGTCTGGTGAATAGGACAGTCACCTGGGAGGGGGGGGGACAGACAGGTTCCAGTCTCTTCAAATCCTCACTCTTTAGTACTTTGGTCTCCCACATCCCAGGTGAGTGCCCTAACCATTAGGCTACGGGGCACAAATTGTGGGGAGGGAAGGGGAAATCACTTCCTCTTCTTTTTTTAAAAAAATGGTGCCTAAGTTCTTATCTCTTGATTTCCTTTGCTTTTGTTTAAAAAAAAAAGAAAGGAAAAAAAAGTGTCCAAGATGCCCCAAATTGAAACAAAATGTTTCCTTTTTGGCTGAATCAAAATTTGACTTTTGATTAGCTCAAAATAAATAAATACAATACAATACAATAAATGGTGTTTCTAGTTGACCCAAAAACATTTTTTCCTCTCGATTTTTTGGAACAGCCAGTATACAAAAAAAAATCAGTTATTTGCACAGCTCTATGACTACTATTACTGAGATAGATTTTAACTTTATTTTGCTGGTAAAGTTACAGATCACTTTTTTTTAATTCATTAGGACCCAGTGTCTGATATTTCAACCTTTCCCCTAAAATGGCCAGTGCTTTAGATACTCAGCACTTCAGTGTATGTTAATCCTATTGAACTGAAAACCTTGTCAAAGAAACTTTTCAATATTTCTGTGAACTTACATAAATGATAGATTTCAGTTATACTGTTTCTTTACAATACTAGCTGAACTGTGGTTCAATTGATTGTGGTGTCCTTTCTTAATATCCAGCAAGTTAGTGCAAAACAAGTAGAAAGAACTACATAATGCATAGCACAAAAAATGCAGCAGTGAGTTTTCATTTTTATCCCCTTCTAAGTATTTTTGGGAAACATTGGGTATAAAACAATACTATCAGTAGTGAAATAGCTGGCCTGAGCAGTCTTTTGAAAAACTGGGGAACTGGATAAATTCAGAACCTGGAGTATTTTAATGATTTATTAAAATAAATAGTGAGAAATTAACATGGCACAGTATTTGAAGTGTTAAGCATGCAAGAATTTGATTAATAAATTAATGCAAACAACACTACCCTGCTCAAAATTGGTTTACAAAAACTTTTTTCCAGAAGTAGAATATAACTTCCCCTTCCTGTTTTAAATATGAATCAAGCGATGTTAACATATGGTCTCCTTTCCCACTTAAGTAATTCTGCTAACGGTGGAACATAAGAACTATTATGCTAGAGACAGTTCTCCTTTGCTTTTCATACTGGATTCAAACCTATTGCACAGAAGTTTAGCTTATTCTGATTTCAGTATTCTGCTTACATACATAGCAATCATACAGAACTGCATCAATTTCCCATTGTGACTAACTCAAAAGGGCAGAAAGAGGCCGCCACACCAACAATACACCTGCTGCCTTTTTTGCATAATAGGTATTTTTACACATGCCAGTCTGTTCACATACATTTTTTTTGTCAGCAATAGTAGGCATTTTAAAGAGCTGCAGTATGGATGAACTAGCTTGGCTAAAGGAAAAACTGACCAAAATCTTCATCCAACAAAGCAAACACAAATTAATTCTTTTTGGAGGTTCTGAACAGTTAAACTTACAAGTTGACATACACACTGCTCTGCACTTTCCAACTCCACCCAATGTGAGAAATTCCAACATACCTACCCACAATGCAATATAAGCCTGCTGAACTTCTCACCCATCTAGAAGTAGAATGTACCTCTCATGTGCTATATCAGAATATTTCCCACCCAATTTACTAGCTCAGATTAGATGTTTAACCAAACTATCCAAACAGTTGAAATCCTGGAAGAGCCCCCACTTGTAACACCGACAGACCCCGGTCATCGGCGGGCAGGATAGAACCTGGGGCCTCTGGAGCTTAGTATATGAGCCTCCACAGCATGGGCTTTTAGCTAAGGCTGTAGAGCAGAATCTATTCTAATCCTCTCTCTCTCCCCCGGGAGGTGTGTGGGTTACATAGGGACAGATTCTTTGCCCTGTTCCTGTAACTCCTCAGCGAGCATAAAGCAGAGGAGATGGCTCCTACATCTAAAGCAGAGGGTGGAGAGGGACATGTCAGGAGCATTGCCAGTATACCCAATATACCTATGGTCCCTGAGGGACCATGCCAAACTGCTATAAGTTAAAGCACCCAGCTCTAACCTGCACCTGGACTGAGAAGAAAGTCAGGGAGTGTCACTGTCTCACTGACAACCTAACCCTCGCAGAGTTAGATGAAACTGAGACGTTGCTCATGAACCTCCAATGCTTTTGATTCACCATTAAAAAATGACTATGAAATGGAGCTCACTGCTTTAGAAGACATTCAGAACATTTTATGGTATTATAACCTCAGTAAAGATGTTGGTAACTCAAATTAAGGGCCCACCAATTTGATATACTCACCAAGATATTTGTAATGCGGCAGTTAACACCACAGTAAATACATAAGATATCAGTGAAGACACAGCAAGTACAGCATTAGTGGAATTTAAATGAATTTACTCTTCATTTGCAGCCTATTGGCTAGGTGAACCTCATCAGCAGGTAGGGGTAAGCAAGTTATATGCACTACACTATTGTGGGAGTCTTTATCACAAGGCAAATTCACCCATGGAAGAAGGTAGGCAGAATATGCACCCCTGCCATATCTCTGTGCTTGGTGAGGGCAGCTTTCATTTATGGCCAGGTCTGCATAGAAGTCATTGAGAATACACTGACTTTCTAAGCAACTTGAAAATGAGAATAGGTATATCTGAAAGCAACAGCAGGCAATTTACTGCAAAGGGTGATTGAGGTCTCTCTATTTAAGTACTTATTCCCTTCCGAGCCTTTGTATTGTACAGAGATTACCATCTGTGCCCAATTGCTAGTTATGATTTTGTAACATCAGCATCTGCTGGGGGGGGGAACATAAGGGAATGTATGCCCAAAATAGCTAATGCTTCATTTACCACACCAGAACTCACTTTCCAATTGTTCTTTTTAATTTATTTATTTTGATCAGAGTACAGGTGCACTACATTCCCTTTCCCGTCTGATATTAGCTAGGGATCAGATTCACTCATGACAGTCTGTATTTCATTTTTTGATATTTTCTCTGGATTTATGCAAAAGTAAAAAGAAGTGCCTAGTTTTAGCTCTATATGCTCCAGTACAAGAACAAAAAAATATGTATACATATGATTGTTATGGTTCCATATAAGGAGGTAGCCACAGGCCCTCATTCTGAAAGTGATTATTTTAGATGAAAGGAAAAACTAGGAAACTTGAAAGATCACAGAGAGTGTGCCTCTTTCATTGCCAGCTATACAAATTCAGCACAAAATGGCTGCATGTCTCTGTAATTAGAGATTTAAAGGCTGCGGTACATGGAACATGACAGCATAGCTATTACATAGCTAAATCTAGGTCTGCTTAAGCTTGGCATATAGCCATGTTGGGGGGCAGTGTGGTGACATGCCATCCTGGAAGCAACTAAGGGAAGCATTGTGTTATGCTTCAGGTAGTCATAATGCCTCAGTTAGGTTTGTATACGGTGTAGTTGTGTGGCTCAAATGTTTCTCTCTCTCACCAACAGAAGCTGGTCTACCCCACCAACCTTGTCTCAGGTTTGGATAGAAGAGGGCAAATGTGGCTACTGCAGCACCCTGTGAGAGGCTAGAGCCTCTGCTCCTTTCCTTGCCCTTTTGGAGAAGTTTGCATTGACAGCACTAACTGCATGTGGGCAAAGAATTCTTTGCTTCCTCTCCCTCCTGTTCAGATCCTCATCAGAGGCCAACCACAACGCCACACAGATATGTTATAATGTAGGTATGTTGCATTTTTGAGGTGAGATCTATTTGATAAATTGAGCCATGTACTGCATTTATTGTTTCTTTGACTTTTCACCCTCTTTCTTTCTCTCCCCACTAATTCAGCTCCCCTTGGCCTTATCTGAACATTCCAAGAGCCCGCAGCAGCTTCAAACAGAAGAGTCAACCCACTGTAGAAACGTTCCTTTCTTCTACCTGTAAATGTAGGATTCCCTGCTGTCCCGCCCCCCCCCCCCCGCCAAGTTAACCTTTGCCTCAGGCCCAGCACATACATGATTCAGAAATGGACCATTGACATGTATTCACTATCTACAAACGTCCTTTAACTCACAACATTTCAGGGCAAAAAACCGAGAACTCAACCATTACGAAGAAGGATTCCCAGCTTCCCACTGGGACCCAACAATCACTTCCAGCTCTGGGAGGGCAAAAGTATCAAATTTTAAATTTTGGACATTTCAGTGTATAGCAAAGCTACTCTAGGTTATTTTTTAGGATTCTCTTTCCCATCTCATTTTGCCAAGAATAAGAGCTATAGCCCAACTTGAAGGAGAGAGAAATAAATATGAGTAACAGAGCTGACAAGTTCAGTTCCATTCGAATTTTTAAACAAATTTCCTTTGGGTTTGCTTTCTACCTTCAAATAAAACTGTTTATTAGCAGGCATATCCTGGGAAACAGTGGATTTTAAGAAAAAAATTGAGAATATTCACAGAAAGCAAGCCTTCACACCTGAAATTTTAATCTAAGAGTTGCATTCATTCATGCAAAGAGAAGGGAACATATGTAGCTTAGTCAGAAAAACACCAAATTTTAACTAGTGAAAGCTTAAGTGTTCCAAAATGGGCTACAAACAGAATCATTCATATTAGCAAATAATTCTGACGAATAAATATGATTCAAAAGGAAAAAAAACAAAGTAAAAATCACTTCATTGTTCTTGGAGTGTACAATTTCAGTTTAAAATAAGGATTATGTTATTCCTTTGCATGTTTCACCAGGACCCATATTTACCAGTAAACAGCTATACAGAACTGCACAACTTGTAAGGCGGCACTTCTGAAGCATAAGGTTTTGGCTTTTGCTGGAGTGCAGAAACAGTCTTATTTAACTTGCTGCAACTCTTTTGCCCGCAGGAGGTCAAAACACTACACACCAAGAGACTAACTGAGAAAAAGTGTAGTATTGCTATTTGAGTATCCACACAACAAGCTATTGTACCATAACATTTCATTCATAAAGCAATAGTTAAGAGCATGTTCAAGCTATAGTTAAGGGTGTGTTCTTAAGGTTAATGTTTTCATAACAAAAACTCCCACAGCAAAAGTTTCAAGCTGAAACTTGATGCATCAGTTCAGTGCCCAAGAGACGTTTGATGTTCTCAAAATATGAGTGACACAAAGATATAGAGGCAGGTGTGATGTAAGCTAGTGTAGGTGTAAGTGAAACAAGTTATACCATTTAAGTAGTTCAGAACTCAGTGAAGAGTCTAAATTTGCAACACAGCTGATGGCCTGCCCCACAAACAAGAGTTTGAATCGTAATCTCAGGCTATGTCCTCACTTACGCTGGTGTGTAGAGTACATACCCTAAATGTGCCCCCAGCACAGATATAAATAACATGTAGGCAGTGAGGCACTGCTTAGGTGAGTAGAGTAAACAAATGCCAGAACCACCACAGGGAAAGCCTCTGGCAGCTCCCCATTGCCAGAGTCTGCTCCAGTGTGGACACAGCCCGCTTTTCACTGAGGTATGTAGCTACATGTCCTTTACACACTGCTGCCAGGATAGCATAGACAGTAAGATATATCCCAGTGGTGCCAACACAAGGCCATGTGCCACTGGCAAATCTAACATGATTACTGTATGCCAAGGGTAACTCTGCCACGGTTAGCAACAGTGCTGGTCCAAAGCCTGGATTAACAAGGAGGGTTCTGTAGTTGGGTTGTCAACCCACTCAAGTAAAACCTTACTGCAACAGAAACAGTTCAATTAAATCAAAACTGGAGAACTGCAGGAGCAGATGGAGCTCGAATCCCAAATATGACAGACCTCAGTGAAAGCTGAAAGGAAGCTGATATCTCAAAACATCAAATCCTGACAACTAAATCTGTAACAAGAGAAAGCACGTGGAATGTACTATTTGTATAGTATGGGAAAGCTGGCACAGATTACATGAGAAATGAAAAAAATACCATCTGAACATACTTGGCATTAGTGAGATGAGAGGGTCAGGGAGTAGCAAGATTGTGTCTAATGGTGCTAATTACACTCAGCAGGAGAAATGCACAAAAGTGGTGTAGTAATTATACTCAACAATATCACAGCAAAGGCCACATCTCAGGAAGAACCAGACCATCACAGGTGATGCCCCTCAGGACTCTCAGGGACAGATGTTAAAAATGTAGACAAGACATGAAGGAAAGAATATTGCCATTCCATATTAAATGCTCCAGAGTCGATGATCATGCACAAGTACACGAGAAATGCCAGTGCTAAGTTGGAAATAGAAAAGAGACCAACACCTGAAACTGACGTAGCCATCCAAGGTCCCAAACAGGGGACAGGCACTGGTGTTCACAGAATTCAAGCAGGAGGCAGGAATTGAAATTCTTATTGAGCAGTTAACAAAACTCTAATGAAATACAGGTGAAAGAACAAGTGTCACAAGAGTGGCTTTGTCCAAAAAGGGTTATCTTCCTCAGTACATGCACTCTAGATTTATTGTACTGTTATCAATCCTGGGCAAAGTATTGGCTACCATATGATGAAAAGAATGAAGGTGGCAGTGGATGAAATAATACAGGAAGAACAGGTTGGATTCCATCCAGGTAGATGATGTTGTGAACTGATATTCACTCTGACAGACCATTGAAAAAGCCACTGCTTGGCAAAAATGCATCTTAATCAATTGTACCGACTTAAGGTATTCAATAGTGTCCACATAGAAACCCTGTGGAATAGGGCTAGGAGCTATGGGATACCAGACAAGCTGAGCAACATAATAAGGAATTTATATGATAGAAGTGGAATTGCAGTAAGATTGGATACCTTGGTGGCTGGTTTGCTATTGTGACTGGAGTTAGACAAAGTTATGTGTTTCATCAATCCTCTTTGCGTTAGCAACAGACTGGGTGATGAAGAGGACAACAAGAGACATTGTGGATGGTGTAAAATGGGTTAGTGGAGATGTTACACAACCTTGACTTTGCCATCAGCATTAGTTTACTAAGTGTGATGTGGAACGGAATAATTTCTACTTCTGATGTAAGAGAACAGGAAGCAACAAAAATTGTACTGACAACAAATGCAGAGAAAACCAAGATTATAAGTATCGGAAACTGGAAGACAGATGTAAAGGGGATACATGTATGGAAAAGAAATTGAATAGGTAGACGCATTCTGCTACCTGGGGAGTGTGATGGCATTTGACGGTGGCTGTGATAAAGATATTTGTGTGGGATTAAGAAAAGCAAACACCATTTTGGAAGGTGGAACAACATCTGGTCAAACAGAGGTCTCCATCTCAAACTAAACATCAGATTATCCTATGTGATTGTATTGACCAAACTATTGTACGGAGCAGAGACTTGGCCAATGACAGTGGGTAACCAAAAAAGAGATTGGAAGCTGCCCATCACAGATGGCTGAGGCTGATACTACACATTTCATGGAAATACAAAACAAATAATGCAAAAGTAAAGGAGCTGACAGAGCAGGATATGATAGAAAATATCATCAAAGAAAGAAGGCTTAGGTAGTTGGGACTTGTACGCCATATGGAAGATGGGAGACATGCTAAAAGCAAACATTGAACTGGGTGCCTGAGAAAGGAAAGAGAAAGCAAGGAAGGCCAAGGAAGAACAAGCAGAAGACAATGTCAGAGGATATTGAATGTGCCAGCATCTCCTGAGAAGTAGTACCACAATTAGAGAGTGACTGCAATCACTGGGGGAACTGGACTGCCCGATGTGTCATCAGCACCGGAGGAACTAAGTTCTAAGGTAAATATGCCAAGTGTATTACATGAACTTTGTTGCTATAAGACAGACTGACATGGATACTATGTTCTACATAGATTGCACCTCTTTTACCTTAATAAGCAATACTATGTAAAAGAAGCAGCTCTTGCTGCTAATCTGGCATAGTCCTATCTTTGGAAAATGCCTTTATAGTTTTTGTAATGTAGCAGCTGAGTGGGCCATACCAAATATGCTTCCTACATGCTGAGATGAAAAAGTGTTTTGCAGTGCCTTCAACTCTCTTAGCAGCAGTTACAAATTTAAGGCACAAATACCCTTTGCGCTTCTTGACATGTTCTTTTTGAACTAGCAAGAATTTGTCCTCACTGTGTGTCGTCCACCTCCCCCCCTCATCTGCCTCTACTACATTTCACAGCTCTTCAGCTACAGGATCTCTTTTAGCACCTTCTACCTCAAGTAGAAATTTTGGTGCTTCATACACTGGAAGAGCTGAATTTAGTCTAGGAGGAAAGAGTATACTTTAGACCATCTGAAAGTAGGACTTGCAAAATTAAGAAAGCAGGGGGCTACTTATCGAGGTGTCAAGACCAGGATAAACATAACACAAGGATTCCTCAGCATGGACTTTATTTTGATTTTTGGCTTATAGTAAAGTTCCACTTACAGCAAAATGGGGTGAAAGACGTGATTTGCTTCAGTGCATGTCAATGGGCTTTTACTCACCTTATAAGGAAGATTTATTGTACTCCAAACATGTTAAACTCCATTTTAGGGCCTAGATTAAGATTAAAAGGGGGTGATGTTAGCACATGATAACTAACAACCTTTAAAAATCTAATGGAGACAAGACAGCATATAAAATGGTTGAGTTAAAGCCTAAAAGGGAGCTTTTACTTTAACTTGACCGGTTTAGTATGTATTGTAATATACACTGCCTTGTCTCCATTAGACTTTTAAAAGGTGTTAGTTAGACTAACATACTAAGTTTATCTCTTAAAATTCTAGGATATCCATCTAAGAGACTTCTTAGGCCCCTATTACTGTAATATCTGAGCATCTCTCATTCTTCACTGTAAACAGCCTCACAAGACCCCTATGCTGTAGGGATGTACTATTATCCCCATTTTACTGAGGGAGAACTGAGAGGTTAAGTGACTTGATCAAGATCATGCTGGAAGTCTGTAGCAAGCCAGAAATTGAACCCATGTCTGCTGAATCCCAGTTTAGCATCATAATTACTGGCCAATCCTTTGTCTCCCTAGGCTAAAACTCCAGAATGCAGCAATCACCTAGCAGGAGGTTTGTTCAAAATCGGAATGAAAACTAAAAGTTTCAAAATTTTCTGCAAAGGAAAATTCCAGAAGAATTTTGTGGCAAAAGATATGTCAATTTTGCCTTTTAAAAGTAATTTAACATATAATACAAAATAAAATAGTAATTTCTAAACAAAAATCCCAGATTTTGCAGGGCATTTTGTTGTATGTAACCACATATTGTGATCAAATATGATTCTGTCAAAGGTTTTCTGACTGGCTCTATAAGAACTAGATATGCATATTGGTGGCATATTGGTCCATTTGGATTTTAAATTTCTTCAAAGGAATTCCACTTGCTTTAATGTTTGTTTGCTTTTTGTTTGCTTGGTGGCTAACTGTGTTATACATATACAAATAAAGTTATATATGTATATATTAATTTGGGTTTGTTCCTAGTGGGTAGGAGGGGTGGGGAAAAGAGCCTTGACCAAAAAAATACAAAAGAGTGAATCAACTGCTGCTTATGAATCATACCCTAAGAAAGTTTCTTATACATTTGGCCTATCTTACAGTTTGAAAACCTATTTTTGTGAATTGATTAGATAGTCAAAAGCATTTCTTCAGTAGTTTTGGTGAACAATTTTCAGCCCATGGCTGTTCACAAACTGATCAGTTTAAATATTTGGCATTTGTTTTGCCTGGTGCACCTAAATCATAAGTTATTATTCCTGTTCCTCAATTAGATGTCTAGAAAGTTTTATGTAGAAGAATAATGAATCATAATCATTTATACTATAAATCACTCAAACGTCCATGCTGCTTTTTTATCCTAAAACATTTCAGTGAAATGTTTTCAACAAGTTCTAGCTGTAGCTAACAATGGATAGGAGTACCCTATAATTTCATCAATTTAAAGTAGATTTAATTTGGATGGGAACTACATTTATTAGACTGATTATCTGAATGTCAAATAGCTTCCTTCATTTTAAGCATATGCTTAAATTCCTCCAACTCCAATGAGACTTAGTTAAATGTGTGTTTATGAGCTTGCTGGTTCATTATTTGTGCTTGAACTGTGTCCATGTCTGATTTTTATATTTCCTCTGAGCTGCACTATGTCATTATGCACAGCACTAATATTTTTTATTATGGTGTAATTGCAAATAAGAAATGATGGAAATAAAAGAATATACTTGCTTCTAGATATATAATTCACCCATGTGAAGAGCTTGAAAGATTTGAGTTAAGATTTTAATCACAAAAACTTTTTAATGCAGTTGAACAGACAAAATTTCCATAAGTGCCTAAATAACTTAGGAGCTAACATCCATGGACTTTCACCACAAAGTCAGTTAGGTATTGCAGTGCTGAGCTCAGCAACACCTATATGCCATTACAAATATGGTCTTCAGGAACTTTAGAAAATTTTCCACTATTTAACAGTGGAAGCCAGGGTCATCTTTTCATTTTATCACGTAACAAGAAATGATCTAGTAATTAGTAATGTTTTGACAGCTAGAGTTCCAACTAGTGAAATACTATATTCTGATGCTAAGGATGTACCCGACATTAAAAAAAAAGAAAAAGAAAAAACACACACCATGTTAAGTAGATTAAAGCTCTTTGTATTGTAATTCACTCTAATGTAGTGATGACAGCTGATTACTTAATTATGGAAGGAGCCCTTTAGTTTAGTTTGAAATTCATCTTTTAAATCACCATGAAGAAAAGGCAAATGCTGCCTTTATGATTAAAATACTGTCACACTGCTTGCAAATGAATCCAAAGCTCATAGAGTCTTCCCGGTTCTGCCAACCTAACATACAGTACCTGGGCACTACAAATTGATTATAAATCATAAATATGATATACTAAGTCTGGTAGCTCTCTAACTCTTCTAAAGAGACTAATTAACTCAATTTTGTGGCTTTATGTAATTTAATCATTTAAATATGATGCTCAGCCCTGCTCCTGCCTAGAAACTGTAAAGGTAATGGAACTGACCTCTGTTTGTGTAAAAGTCATCTCTGGGTGGCACAGGGCTGGAGTAGCAGCTGTGCACCCAAACTCAAAATCAGGGCCGGCTCTAGGCACCAGCTAAGGAAGCAGGTGCCTGGGGCGACAAATCTGAAGGAGCGGCACTCCGGCTTTTTTTTCTTCTTCTTCAGTGGCACTGCTGCGGCAGCTTTTTAATTTTCTTTGTTTTGGCGACACTGCTGCAGCAGGTTTTTTCTTTTTTTGCTTCGCCACTTGCAGCGGCAAAAAGGTAGAGTCATCCCTGCTCAAAATCCCAACCCAGAACAACATTTAATGCACATATGCAAGGGAAACTCACAGGCAGGAAAGGCATCTCTATCAACATTTTTCCTATGGGTGTTTTGCACAGTATATGCAGTGGAAAAAGAATCTTGGTTTTGCAATCTTTGCAACAACCTTAGGAGAGAGTACAGGTAGGCTCGGATTCCCTATTTGCAGGGAAGTCCCCAAACGAAAGATCTGATTTTTTCTGCCGTATCAACGCTCAGTTTCTCCATGGAGCTGAAAGAAGAAATAATTGTTTATTTTCTGACACTTAGTTGATGATGGAAACACTCTCACTTTGAGCATCCGCATTCCCTACAATCGTATTACTGTGTATAGAGGTACAGCTTCCCCATATGTGACAAGAAATGGATTGGTTCTCCATTTGGACCTGTATGGCTAAGAGCTCATTTAGGGCTTTATCCTATGAACATGTGCATAATTTAAAGCACATGAATAATCCCATTTAAGTTAACATGATTGAGAGCAATTAAACAAATTAAGTGTGTGTTTAAGTGCTTTGCTGGATCATGGCCAGAGTACTCAGAACCTTGCAGGATCAAGCCCTTAGGATTACATCCAAAGTTTATACAAGTCAGTGAGTCTTCCTATAGCCTTCATTGAGCTTTGGATCTGGCCCTTAGACACTTAGGGCTAGTCCACACTAGGGGGTGGGATTGATCTAAGATACGCAACTTCAGCTACGTGAATAGCGTAGCTGAAGTCGAAGTATCTTAGATCGAATTACAAACTACTTACCTTGGGTCCACGCGGCGCAGGCAGGCTCCCCCATCGACTCCGCTTACTCCTCGCGCCGAGCTGGAGTTCCGGAGTCGACGGGGAGTGCTTCTGGGATTGATTTATCGCGTCTACATGAGACGCGATAAATCGATCCCAGAACATCGATCGCTACCCGCCGAATCGGGCGGGTAGTGTGGATGTACCCTTAGTAAACTTGCAATACTGGAGATGGACTTCAGTTTCCCTATTTGTAAAATGTACATAATGACACTGATCTCCTTGCTAAAGCATTTTGAGATTTACTGATGCAAAGCACTAGATTAAAAACTAGCTATTCATTATTATTAATCCCAGACTGCACCACAACAGAGAATGTATAAGATTCTTCAGATGATTGCTTTAACTTTATATGAGAGTTCTGCAAAATATAATTCATGAGTATTGTTTTTCCTTATCTTTTCATGCCGTACAAGGAGTTGTCTATTCAGTGTAGGAATTCTTTCAATCTTATGAAAAGTTACCTATATTTTGTCATACACAAGGAATTTGCCATCATCATTTCTGGTTGTTTAAATCCAAAGGTTATACTCAGTGTTCATAAGTGCTCGCTGGACCAGGGCCTTACTCAGAAACCTAGTTTACAAAAAGTGAAACAGGAAAAAATCACACGGAATTATTAGATACAATTATTAAAATCCAGATAGCTGAACAGTCACATGTGTGCTGTAGGGATAGAAACAAACTGCATCAGGCAACAGCATGCTCAAAAGACCCATCTAGTAAAGGTATCACGGAGGGATTAGATTTCCAGAAAATGTCCAGCAATGGTGGCAGAGAATGAGAGTTAATTATTTTTAAGTAGTCAGCATGTCTATATGCTGAAAAAATGACTAATCTTATGTGCCGGAGGTTTCAGTTTACTAGTTTTCAACAACAGACTCAACCTAAATTAATCTCATTTTGTTAGCTGAAATGCTGCAGGCTTTCACTTAATACAAGACACCATTTAATCCAAAACATCACAAGATAATATCAGGGTGGAAGAAGCTTGGCAGGGACTGAGAACAGCATGGCATTAGTTGAATCCATTAATGAGTCAATGGCAAACTGACTACCTGTAATAAAACATTCAAGATTGATAGGCAGACAAATGAAAAAAATAAGTGCTGTATCTCCTCTTGTCTTCAGTGAATTATTATTGCTAATTATTTTCATAGCACAGCAAATGTATGCAAAGCTTTACAGAACAGGAATACATTGTCTACCCTGAAGATCTTACGATCTAAGAGATAAGACATCTGACAGCTGTTCAGTTAAATGAAGGATGTGGTGAAATTATTGGTCAGGGAAACCATGTAGGAAAAGATTTAGAAGAATTGTTTAAAAGAGATTTGAAGGAGCACAGAGGGTGCTCAGCAGGCAACAATTGGGAGACTGTTCAAAGCACAGGTACCAGCATGAAAGAGAGTATGTGTAAGCAAATGTGGGAGAGAAAGGCAAGGGGAGGAATTAAAAAGATTGAGAAGAACATATGCAACACAATAATACAAATAAAATAGCTTGGCATATTATATTCAATTACACACACACAAAAGTTATTAAGTTTGCAAAATCAAGCACTCAAAAGTTGGGAAACATAGAATAAAGATTACCTGTGCAACTTTAATTCACCCCTCTTGTGAATATGCATTATAATACAATCAGTATTTACACAATCATATTTTTTCCACAGGACCTTTGCCTCATTCAGTGCATAGGATGGAGCTGCTCTCCGATTCCAGTCTCAGACTTCTTATCCTAACCTATTTTCCCCCTCCCCACCCCCCGCCCCATGACCAATCTGGCTTTTGTCTCTTCTGGGACCTAATCAGATAGCTTCCTCCTCCATACTACTTCGGTGCCCGGGCGGGGGGGGGGGGCATGGGGGAAATCACAGAGCATAGGAGAGACGGGCTCTCTGCTCTCAATTCTAGTGCCCAGATCCACCCTAGCCTGGAGCAGCCTTTACAGGAACAATCCAGTTTCACCCCTGTAGCGCTAGGCTGGAGGCAGCATGTTCAGTTGTTTTGTGGGGGTGGCACACACACAGTCTGGTCAGCACTAGGAGCCATAGAGGCTCAAGCATGCTCAGTTAGGATGGAATCTTGGAAGATTTTGGCTGTTAAGATCGAGCAACTCTCCAGTGAGCATGTAAACTCAGATTTTTTCAAAGACGCAACTTGGCTAAATTGGGGTGGGATTCGGTAATTGGGGTGGGATTAGCAAAGGAACAGCAGAAGGCACATCCCTGACACAAAGCCCCCGCCCCTTGACAAATCTTAAATCCCTGCTCCAAATACTAAGGCACTTCAAAAGAAATGGTCTCAAGATTAAAAACAAAAACAAAAATACCCACCGAAACACACACAGGAGCAAAGCTGTGTGTTTCCCCCTAGCTTTAATTTCAGAAATGACAACTGTTTTGGCTGAACTTTTCCATGTAATATCAGCCTGAGGCACATGATGTACAATTTTACCCTAAATGGTTAAAGTCTGGCAAGATTAAAAGCAATTGAAAATAGTGTCTTAGAATGGGAAGTTTCAGACAATCTTAATTAATAACTGGCAATGTTAGTAACCTTGCCTACAACATACTGCTTCATAAAGGTGGCTAGGATTATTATGCCTTTTACAGATGAAGGGATCTGAGGCTCAGAGTGGCCAAGTGATTTGTCCAAGGTCATAGCAAGTAAGTAGCAGAGCCTGGAATAAGAACCAGGGAAATCTCTCCATTGACATCAAAGGGTTTGGAGCAGGCCCAAGGAGTGTAAACGGTAGTACTGTTTGGACAGCAGGTTTCTCAGGAGGAAAAAAAGTTTCTTCACAGCTCAAGGAAACAGTGCACTACTGTATTTAAACATGGTAAAATATGGTGGTTATTAGCACATCCTTAACCATACTGAGGACACGACCTATATGACAAGTCACTAAGATTAAATCTTGGAGACTTCAATATATGGCTTTAGAATTCTCACTAATCTTGCTCCGATCTCCATCTCTTCTCTTATTTCCACCTACCGTGCCAGTGTGGAAGCATCGGACTGCATTCAGGTAAATCTGGCCATTTGAAGTCCATGACAAAACTCCCCTGGACTTCTCAGAAGACAGGATTTCACTGTATTACAACTGGGTTCTCACAGAAGAAATCCCTGTCCACGATAGTCAAGCACGCGTCGCCAGAATGAATCATGATTGAACTGTGGTTGAATTTGTGGGTAGCGTTTTAGAATCCTGAGGAAAGAGCTTAAGAGATTTGTTGCTTTTATGGCTGCTTCTAAGGAAGAATGTTAAAGAAATTTCTAGATTAACCAGTATGTCTTAAAACAAAGACAGAATTCCAGTAGCAACAAATCTTCAAGAGAACAATTAGCTCCTTCAACCAAAACTTTTAGTTAAAGCCTGCTTGATAACCGTTTCTATTTGTGGTTCAATAAGTCATATGGAAACAAGTGTCTTACCAGCACTTGTGATAAACAAATTTGGTTGTCTGTGAAACAAAAGAGCAACCTGAGAAAACATTCAGAAAGGTTATCATCATCAATTGGGGTGGGAGATATTTGCAAAGGCAAATAGGGTAAATAGGCATTTAACTTGAAAGTTAGTAGGAGTTGGGTTCTTTACTGCCCTTTATTACCTGAAAATCTCCCCCTGTGCATATTATGGTGGCATCTAGAGTGCACAGTAAGCACTCAAAGCACCATTGTGTTAGGTAGTATAGAAAGGAGGAAAATAGAGACAGTCCTTGCCTC
Source organism: Chelydra serpentina (assembly GCA_037349315.1). Lineage (NCBI taxonomy): Eukaryota > Metazoa > Chordata > Testudines > Chelydridae > Chelydra > Chelydra serpentina. The sequence continues at coordinate 72,713,804 of JBAIAC010000008.1, forward strand.
AGAGAGATCAATCTAGGATTATGACCACATGCAACACGTGTATAAACAGACAAAATGGCATTAAATAATAACAGAGATGGGTACAAAAGTATACATTAGTAGTGTCAATGGCCCACTAGTATAATCAATCCCAGATGGTAGAGATTTGTTACTACTGTGGTGGAGTAAAATTTTAGGAGGAATATAAAAGAGAATGAGGTAATGGTTTTAGGTGTTTTGTTGGGGGAGTTCTCTCTATGCCTCGAAAGCAAGATGAGAAGAAAAAAGCAGAAGTGCTCCTAGGAAAAGGATGCCAGCATAAAATATTTGGGCAAAATATGCTATTTCCTTAATAAGAAAACCAGATAGAATCAATTACACAATGTAAGTCATCAAAAGGCTGGGGCGGGGGAGGAGGGGTAATCTTTATGGCGTTAAATACTGTGTTTATCAACAAAGTTATGTTGGAAAGGGGGGAAAAAAAATCAGTCCTTTTAACTCTTGCCTCAGGGCCCTAAAACACACTACCCACAAGGGGAAAATGAGGTCATAGAAAACAAACTTCTTAGAGAAATTTGAGACAGTAGAGGTTTATAGGAAATGAGAGTGTTAATGCAGAATTAATCTTGTCCCTTAAAAGATCACCACATAATGGTTTCTTGCAAGGCATTCTTTGTAATTGTTTCAGTCAGTCAATCTTGTTATATAAAATCCAGTTCAGTTCACCTTTTGAGTAACTCACAGTGAAAACAGACAGAGGTTTCGAGACAATCTTCAGTTATGGATTCTCCTCTTTCAAGAATGTTAAATCTTAGTTTGGCTGCAATTCTGCAAACTGGTCTGTGCAGGCAGACCTATGTGAAGAAAAGCTACCACTGAAATCAATTGAGCTCTGTGTGAATGGTCCCTTACGCACATTGGGGTGGGTGGGAGATTTGATTTTTTTTCCCTAGTGCTAATTCTGAGGACAAATCTCGTCACATAAAATACTCCTTAGAGTTAGTTTATGTGCATTTAAAATCCTTTATGTCTATATATTTCTAATTATATTGGATTCTGTATATTGATTGAGGACACTGAATACGGTCTCAGCTGGACTATATTCAAGAACAGTGAGGCGGCTAACAGTGGAAAGGTAGAAACTTATTTTACTTTTTAAGAATGACACTGTCACACACATGGGCTACTGCTGCATAGTGGACAGGTTCCCCTCAGAGTTCCCCACACTTTCTCCTGTATGGGGTTTGCACATGTACAGTTACCTACAGAGAAAAAAAGAGGGGCTTCTGTCCCAAAGAGCAGCAGAGACTGCAATGAGACAAGACCCACCTGTCATGTCTCCTAGCCTGTTCTATTCCCATCAGCACAGCTATGATCCATGCTCATGAAGGGTCCCAAGCATGGAGGGAGGAAGCAGGGCGAGTTAAAGTTACTTCACTCAACCAGGGAAGTACAACAGGTTGGTGAATGGAAAAGATACCACCTCATTGGCTGTCACCTCACTTTTCTCCACCCCCAATCTTTTCCCCATACTTGCACCACAGATCCCATGAAGGGGCTTTTGTAGGGGAAGCGAGAAGAATGCGGTCTCAAGGACAGCACTTCCCCATATCCTCCAAGTTGTTCTGTCTCCCTATTTTCTTTTCATGGGAGCAGAGGGCATGATATGCTGCTAAATTATTTGCTAGTGACAAAAGCCGTATAATTCCAAATGTAAAGAAGGGAGTTCACAGATAAACTATTTGTGTTCCAAATGGGCCTCCTAAAGAATTCACGCCGTAATTTCTGCTAACATGTTAAAGCAAGCTGTGAATCCCAGATATACATAATATACTTAGCAATACACTCCTACATTCCATTAGAATCAGGCATTCATGCAAAAACAAAACTAAACAAAAAAATCTGCATTTTTAGCAAAGCAATAAAGTTATGGTAATAATAAGATATCAAATGGTTTTAAAATTCCCTTTACAAAATCTGTTCTGTTCTTTGCATTTATGTTGAGATGGCACACAAGTCATGGTAGAAAGACAGCCAATTCTAACAGGTTAAAGCTAACTTGGCCAGAATACAGAGCATACGGATTAAGTTAAACCATTTATTTTACTGTGAAGCACCTCAGTGAAGTTTCTGCAAAACAAGTACACCAGCCATAGATGCTCACTTTCACTCCACTACAGCAAGAGCATCCATTTTGTTCCCCCTTGCCCTATCACAGAATCTCTTGTCAAGCTGGTCACATTTACATAACAATTTATAAATGAGGCTTCTTGGTATTTTAGCGATAAGAAAATGATTAGGTAGTATCACATTACTAGGTTTTGATACAGATCTCCTCCCTCTTTTTGTTGACATTTTAAAATGGGATTAATTTCTGGTAATAATGGTCTCATGGTTTATTTGCATTACAGTGAAGGCATTTGCACGTTTTTCCTTTATAGTATAAATTGCCTTCTAAATTAGAAGGCAGTTAAAACAACTTCACTCACCTCCATTGCATCCCCTATGACAGTGGTTCTCAACCAGGGGTCCGGTTCCCCCTGGGGTCTGCGAGCAGGTTTCAGAGGGACCACCAAGCAGGGCTGGCATTACACTTGTTAGGGCCAAAGCCTGAGCAATGTAGCTTTGCACCAGGCCCTTTGGTGTGGGACCCGAGGCAATTGCCCTGCTTACTACCCCCTAACCCTACCCCTGGCTCTTATATGGAGAAAACCAGTTGTTCTGGCACAGGTGGTCTGTGGAGCTTTTAGAGCATGTTGCAGGGGGAGGCTCAGAAAGAAAGAGGGGGAGAAACCCTGCCCTATGATAAATATGCTGTCTGAAATGCTTGACTGATTTAAGCGATTCTTCCATTATATCACATCCCAGGTAGGCAAAGGCACATTTTAAAGAAAGATGTCTAATTACTAACATTTTTCATGTTTGATGATCCTGTCAAGCAGAGAACAGAGTTCTTTCACCAGATTATAATTACCGCTGTGACCAATTTAGCAAAAACATTTTAATTAAAGATAAGGAATTAGAAATACTTGTATGTGCTCCAGGAACCCATTGAGAGAGCATTTATTAAAAAAAAAAAAAAAAGTCACTGAAGAAGCATGGTGCGCATTCTGTTTCACCAAGCAGTTTTCTCTAGTAAAATTGTACCAGCATTCTGTAAGGCAATGTTTCCCAAATGTACTGGCCGCTGCTTCCTGCAGCCCCCATTGGCCAGGCACAGCGAACCGCGGCCAGTGGGAGCCGCGATCAGTTGAACCTGTGGATGTGGCAGGTAAACAAACCGGCCGGGCATGCCAGGGGCTTTCGCTGAACAAGCGGCGTCCTAAGTTTGGGAAACACTGCCCTATGGCAGGTTACCTAGATCCACCACAAGTTTCCATCCTTCTGCCTGAAGCAAGAAGGTAAGACAAGGTAGTTCCACTATCCTGATAGGGTCACCCCTCTTGGTCTCTGGTCTGGCATTTACCCTTAAATTCTCTCAAATACAGAATCTCAGGTCTGAGAGGTCAGAAACAGGGATTGAAGCGTGAAGAAAACATTCTGAGAGCTGTGGATGAACTCTCTGTTCTTCACAGGGTTCCCAGTGTAACTCTCTCAAACTTCCAGGCATTCTCCTCAACTTTTTGCTTCCCCTCACATGGGCAGGTGAAGGAGTTTCTGTCTTTTCATTTGTTCTAAGGGGCTCTGATGACCTTTCTAACCTTTCACTGGTTATTTTGTGAAGAGGTAGGCTCTCATTTCTATGGCAAGAGGAGCCAAAGTGGAGACAAACCAGAGCACCATTCAGTTAAAAGTCAAGTTTTTGTCAAGTTTAGAGTCATTGTTGCAAACGGGGCAGTATTTACATGAGGGAATGGTCAACAGGGTTTGCAAACAAATGACAAATCCCATGGGATTAAAAAAATATTTATAAAAAAAGAAACAGATGCTAATCAAGATATGACCTGGATAGAGAGAATGATTCACAAGGGAATTTCATTAGCCCAAACGCTGAGCAGTGTTACCTCTCTTGGGAGAGCCAACAAAGTACATAATATTTTAAAATCTGTTTTATCCTAATTAATTCCTATCAGATGCCAGATTTTTTCTGCTCTATTCTTTTCCCTAGCTACTCTACTATGACACACAGGAGCAGATCATCATCTGGAAACACAGCAGCAGCACTCTCCAATATGACTAGACCAGACCAAATGATCACTAACACTATGTAAAACAGTGGACTCCATATGTCATGTCACCTACAGAACAATATATAGGACTTGGATAGTCTAGGCACATACAGTGGTAAAAAGCAGTTAACGTACTGTACATCACAAGATTTACCAATAGTCTCACTGGAGTAAAATGAGTTTCATATGTAGATCATTAGGAACATCTTGCATTAAGATTGACAAAATTTTGCATGTCACTTGAGTATAAGGCAACACTGATCCAATAATTATATGATGGGTCCACCTAGCTAAGTATATTACTAGTCCATTTTTTTAAAAGAGATGCAAGATTGAAAGTAAATTCACTGAGTATTCCTGCTAACCACTGTGACATTAGTAACCACTAGTTTAAAATGTAGACTTTTTTATTCAGTAAGAGGGTATTTTCAGAAGATGGATTGTCAAACTACAGCAATGGCATTCTGGGAAAGTTTAGCCTCCTGCCAATATGCTGATTTGGACTCAAACTGAGAAATTCATAGGGGAAAGCTGATAACTTGAGGGATCCCATTAAATCCTAAAATCAGTCTGTGACATGAACACAGTCTAACATAGTGGGCGAAATTCAGCCCTGGCATAGTGATTGAAGTCCACTGGAATAACCCAAGGGCACTGTACTGATTCATACTTTCACTAGCATAAGGGTTAGTGACAGAGGAATGGCTATTCAGAGACTGGAATAGGCCATTGCCCCATGGGGTTTGCAGCAACAGGGAGTTACCAGGGTACAGGACCAGTCTAGCCATGCATCGATACCATAGTTAACCTGGCCCATTGACTTTTCCACAGATGGAAGAGTCACCCTGTTCTTAAACTGCAGCTTAGCTTTTCTGCATGTTGACGGGGAACTAGTCATGCCACTCCCTTTAAAATTAATATTAAGTATAAATCCCAACCTAAAGGCATCTTAAAATATTTCCATGTAAGTGCCTTCATGCAGCTGATGTAATGGATTTTCCCCATGAAAACGGTTATACAACTGGAATCAAAATAGGGAACAGTTTACTCTAATTTGAGGCACTGTTTAATTATGGTTCTTCTACAGCTGGTTTGTGCTTTGTACCTTTTAATCTAAAATCCCATTTAGATTCTACATTGTAGTCATTTCTGAGCAGCACAGCACCAAACAAGTTGATTGTTTCAGCAACTGAGTCCAGGAGGCTCATTGTAGAGGGTGCATAAAAGCCAGTGGGTGAGTTAAGTGTTGAAAATGCTGGTCTGTGCTTTCAAATGCTAGTCACTTGAGAACAACATAAAAAAATGGCACATGTGCTCTTCTGGTTAATCACTCTAGACATTTTCTTCCTAACCCTTCAAATATCAAAGTTATTATAATTTGTTTGAATGGCTGGCTTCCTATTTTGTCAGGCTTTGCACTTATTTCTGAACCCTTTTATTAATCCCTCTGAGATATTACTTAATGGTCTTGTCTGCAAAATGAGTGTTGGAGAGTAATCCAGTAAGGCTACATACTACAAGCTTAAGTCCATTTTTTTTACAGATATTACATCACTGTAATTCCACAAACTTTGGTGTAATTACTCCGGATTTATACCACCGTAGATAAGATCAGAATCAGGCTATAAGTTTTATCTACCTCTCATCCTGTTTCTTCTATTATACATTACTAATAAAATCTCTTTAAAGTAAATTTTGATTACATTCAATCCCCTCTCCCCTCAAACCCCCCTCCCCCCCAACAACCAATACACGTCCATGATTGCTGGGAATTAATCAGAATTGTAAAAGTAGAGACACTTGACTCATATTTGCTGCCAATGTGAGAATGAGAAGGGAGATCTTTTACACTTAATATTGCACTGAGCTGTGATAATTTTGAAGTAAAACAACAGACCCAGGAGGAACAATGCAAACAGCTTCAGAAAGGTTTAGCAAAGTCTGAAAACCTGTCCTAAGGATTTCGGTGCATAGAAGATATGCACTTTGTAACAAAAATAAGTTCTCTTGGTAATCAAATACCCATCTCAAACAAAGATTGGTGCTCTAATGAACATTAACTAAATCTCTGTTTTGAGTTTAATCCAGAATCATCCAGGTTTTGTACTGGCAAAAATATTTTAAAAGAAGGCAGAAGTCAAACCAAAGCTTTGCCCATTGCCTTCAGTTGCAGAGGATACATTTCTAGCAGTAATACTTTCCCTTTAATTGCAAAGCATGTATGATCAAGAGGTTTCAGATACTAACACTTGAAAACAAACCAATTGTGATGTTTAGGTAGCAGCAACAAGAGTGTCTACCTGTGCATATACATGAAGGGCTAGTGTCATGTTGTGGACCACAGTCTCAACCCATTGCTGTAGTCAAGATAAACTAATTTCCCCATGGATCTTAGGTAAACAGAGTTCACTGTCTTTAATAGGAGTTTTTCCTGAGGAAAGATGGTGCATTCAGCCCCTCATGATGAACACTACCATGAAGTTATTTTTCCTCTAATAAGGTAGTCCACAGACAGAAGAGCCAGTCCACATCATTTGCCCTGCCACAATCCACTTTACGTCAATAGGAGATTTGATATTGAGTTCAATGGGCAAGATTGAGCCCTTAGGCAGATCCCTTAGCAAGATGGGCCAATCAGGAGTAACATGTCTGAGATAGGATTTCTTCCCTACTTCCCACAGCAAATTAAAACATACCCCCTTTGCCTTTTTCTTCTTATCAGTTGCAGAGGAGTAGCAGGTCTGCAGTGAGGGGCTCTCTCTCCCCTGATTCCCTCATACAAGACCCTCACAGAAAGCAATGGAAAGTAATTAGAGTTTTCAAACCAAGTGTTTTCAAATGCAAACTCAGATGGCTAAATCCTCAGCTGGTGTAAATCTGTTTAATTTCATTGAGTTCAGGGGAGCTATGCCAATTAACACCAGCTGAGGATCTGACCCAGCAAATTCTTTTTCATTTCTCTTTCGGCTATAGCTATCATATGTAGAACTTGTGACAAAAGTAGTTCAGAAATGATCAAGCAGATGTGTGCTTTTTAAGTTGATGGTGCATCCTTTTAGGGAAATACTATCACTCTGGGAATATCAGAAGAGAAACATTCAGAAATTAATTACTCACACTAAACATTAATATTAACCAAGGAGTAACACGCTAAAGAGAACAAATTTAACTTCTATATTAGGAAAAGTGTCAGACTGTGGATCATTTTGCCTAATGAAGTATTATTTCATGATTTAAATGCATTCTCCCAGTCTCAGGGCAGAGGGAGGCTTGAACATTTTGTCCATCAGTCATTTCTTTTTGAGCTCCATTTGTTCCCTGTTACAGATTTCTTTCTAGTTAAGCTGTTCTCTCCTTTTGGGCAACCTTGTATTTTCTTTTATTTTCGTTTAAATTCATTGTCCTTTTGCTCTGGTATGTTCTTTCCCTCCATCCTCCTTTCACATATTCCAGTGGCCTCACCATTGACCCTCAGAACAAGTGACTATTATATAATAAATGACCTTCTGCAACTTACTGTATTATCAACCAAGATTCCTCTCTTAGTTGAATAGAGCAGCAGGATCAGATTTCCCCCACCATACACAGACAAACACGGCCCCCCCTTTCTTTATGTTATCCCAAACTGGCTTCCAGAAAAGAAAAAATCCTGAGCATGAAAGCGGTAAGAGAGCTGAACAAAGGCTAAAGGGATAGAAAGCAGTACAAAAGATCAGCAGGAAGGAGAGAGATGAGTCTCTGAGGCCAGAAGTTAGCTGCAAATTGTTCGTCCTTCCCTAGTGTAGCAATTTCAGCTTGCTTATTTTCCAGTCTGTAATACTTCTTCAGGCCTCTCTGTCTGTTTTCACTCTACTTTTTCTTTTTCACTATCTTTCTCTTTTATTCCTGTCCGATAGAGGTGAGCCATACCGCTTAGCAGAACTTTGCATAATTCTGTACATGGGAATCTGGCATATTGGGAAGAAGCCTATCTGTGGCCCACTTGAGGAACGTTAGATGCTTCTTAAGTATCTTGATGTACTGAGGCAGTATTCTTCATTCCTCAGGAAAGTAACCAGATTCAGAAAAGCACTTAAGCACATCTATTCTCCATGGACGTAAAGGAGAAACTGACACCACTCTAGCTTGGTCAATTGTCTTAGCGCTGGTCTACACTAACCCCCCAATTCGAACTAAGATACGCAACTTCAGCTACGTTATTCACGTAGCTGAAGTTGAACTATCTTAGTTCGAATGAAAAGGTACTTACCCGGGGTCCACACGTGGCGCACAGGCTCCCCCGTCGACTCCGCCTACTCCGTTCGTCGAGCAGGATTACAAGCGTTGACGGGAGAGCACTTCCTGGTTCGATTTATCGCGTCTAGACAAGACGCGATAAATCGAACCCAGAAGATCGATTGGACTCCTCCGACAGGACGCGTGAGTATAGACGTACCCTTAGAAGAGCAACCATTATATGAATGAACCTCGAAGGACCACTTGTCTCCATAAGGACCAACATCAACTGTACCATCCTGTGCCTGGACAGCAGCCAACAAGAAGCAGTCACTGACTGCCTGCTTTTCAGAGCCAAAGAGTGCATCATAATGAAATTCTACATGGACATATTGCTATGTGGTTTTCACCACCACATGAGCCTAAATACCTAGAACTATGGAAAATTTTGTCAATTGAACATAAGAGGAGGAGGGGGGAAACCTTTTCCATTACTGCCTTACAAGTTTTACTGTCATGCCTTTAGGGCAAGGGACATAATCCCTTCAAGTTTCCTCTTTGGACAGGACAATAAATAGTGCAGTATTAATAGAGTTTACAATGGATAGTAATTTATTTAAACATCAGTATATCATTAGTTTCCATCTTTTAAAAATTCTATTATTAACTGTATTAGTTGGCCTGTATAATCATGTTGGGTCTGTTTTTGCTTATACTGAAGTCAATTTCAGAACTCTCATTGAGGCAGGAGCAAGAGTAGGGCTGTAGTGCTGACCATCCTTTTTATTCAGTCCATGCAGAAGATGTCTCTTTCCAACAGTATCTGAGGGGTAGCCATGTTAGTCTGTATCCACAAAAATAACGAGGAATCTGGTGGCACCTTAAAGACTAACAGATTTATTTGAGCATAAGCTTTCGTGGGTTAAAAAAAAAAACACTTCTTCAGATGCATGGAGTGAAAATTACAGATACAGACGTAACTATATATTGGCACATGAAGAGAAGGGAGTTACCTTACAAGTGACGAACCAATGTTAACGGCCAATTTAGTCAGGGTGGATGTGGTCCACTCCCACTAATTGATGAGGAGGTGTCAATACCAAGAGAGGGAAAATTGCTTTTGTAGTGAGCCAGCCACTCCCAGTCCCTATTCAAGCCCAAATTGATGGTGTTAAGTTTGCAAATGAATTGTAGCTCTGCAGTTTCTCTTGGAAGTCAGTTTTTGAAGTTTTTGTTGTTGAAGAATGGCTACTTTTAAATCTGTTATTGAGTGTCCAGGGAGATTGAAGTGTTTTCCTACTGGCTTTTGTATGTTACCATTCTTGATGTCTGATTTGTATCCATTTATCCTTTTACGTAGAGACCGTCTGGTTTGGCCAATGTACATGGCAGAGGGGCATTGCTGGCACATGATGGCATATACCACATTAGTAGATGTGCAGGTGAACAAGCCCCTGATGGTATGGCTGGTGTGGTTGGGTCCTATGATGGTGTCGCTAGAGTAGATATGGGGACAGAGAAGGCAACAGGGTTTGTTACAGGGCTTAGTTCCTGGGTTAGTGTTTCTGTGGTGTGATGTGTAGTATCTGGTGAGTATTTGCTTCAGGTTGGGGGGCTGTCCATAAGCGAGGATTGGCCTGCCTCCCAAGGCCTGTGAGAGTGGGGGATCGTTTCCCAGGATAGGTTGTAGATAGTTGATGATGCTCTGGAGAGGTTTTAGCTGGGGGCAGTACGTGATAGCCAGTGGTGTTCTATTATTTTCCTTGTTGGGCCTGTCCTGTAGTAGGTGACTTCTGGGTACCCATCTCGCTCTGTCAATCTGTTTCCTCACATCCCCAGGTGGGTATTGTACTTTTAAAAATGCTTGATAGAGATCTTGGAAGTGTTTGTCTCTGTCTGAGGGATTGGAGCAAATGGGGTTCTATCTTAGGGCTTGGCTGTAGACAATGATGTGTCCTGGATGGAAGCTCAAGGCATGCAGGTATGTATAGCGGTGAGTAGATTTCTGGTATAGGGTGTTGTTTATGTGACCATAACTTATTTGCACTGTAGTGTCCAGGAAGAGGATCTCTTGTGTGGACTGGTCCAGGCTGAGGTTGATAGTGGGGTGGAAATTGTTGAAATCCAGGTGGAATTCTTCAAGGGCTGCCTTCCCGTGGATCCATATGATGAAGATGTCATCAATGTAGTGTAAGTAGAGGAGGGGCGCTATGGGACGAGAGCTGAGGAAGTGCTGGTCTAAGTCAGCCATAAAAATGTTGGCATACTGTAGGGCCATGCGGGTACCCATAGCAGTGCCACTGTCTTGAAGGTATAAGTTGTCCCCAAATCTAAAATGGTTGTGGATGAGGACAAAGTCACAAAGCTCAGCCACCAGGTGTGCCCTGGCCTCATCAGGGATGCTGTTCCTGATGGCTTGTAGTCCATCCTCATGTGGAATATTGGTGTAAAGAGCTTCTACATCCATGGTGGCCAGTAGTCCATCCTCGTGGAATATTGGTGTAAAGAGCTTCTACATCCATGGTGGCCAGGATGGTGTTTTCAGGAAGATCACCAATGCATTGTAGGTTCCTCAGGAAGTCGGTGGTGTCTAGAGGATAGATAGGAGTGATGGTAGCGTAGGGTCTGATGAGAGAGTCCAAATAGCCAGATAATCCTGCTGTAAGAGTGGCAATGCCTGAGACGATGGGGCATCCAGGATTTCCAGGTGTATGGATTTGGGTAGCAGATAGAATACCCCTGGTCGGGGGTCTAGGGGTGCGTCTGTGTAGATTTGTTCCTGTGCTGTAGCAGGGAGTTTCTTAAGCAGATGGTGTAGTTTCTTTTGGTACTTCTCAGTGGGATCGGAGGATAGTGGCCTGTAGAATGTGGTATTGGAGAGTTGTCTGTTCATAATCCAACCAACTCATGATGACTACAGCACCTCCTTTGTCAGCTCTTTTGATTAATGTCAGAGTTGTTTCTGAGGCTGTGGATGGTGTTGCATTCTGTACAGCTGAGGTTATGGGGCACGTGATGCTGTTTGTTCACAATTTCAGCCTGTGCACGTCTGTGGAAGCACTCTATGTAGAAGTCCAGTCTGTCATTTTGACCATCAGGAGGAGTCCATGCAGAATTCTTCTTCTTCTTGTAGTGTTGGTAGGAGGGTTCTTGTAGGTCAGTGCACTGTTCAGTGGTGTTTTGAAAATATTCCTTGGGTCAGAGACAACGAAAGTAGGCTTCCAGATCACTGCAGAACTGTATCATGTGCGTGTGGGTGGTGGGGCAGAAAGTGTCCCCGAGATAGGACAGACTCTTCTGCCGGGCTAAGTGTGTGGTTGGATAGATTGACAATATTGTTGGGTGAGTTAAGGCTACCGCTGTTGTAGTCCCCTGTGTCATGTTGGAGTTTAGATAGTTTACTGTCCTTTTTCCTCTGTAGAAAAGTATACAACAGCTATTAAAGCCATGCATTTCCTACCTCATGGCACTGCAATAAAATCTGCTCCAGACTGGGATGACCAGCATTGTAGATACATTCTTAAATATAAATGTATTTGTTACCATGTTTCTGATGCTTCTTCATAGCTGACATGATACCTGTGTAATGTAATTAAGTATGACCCACTGTTCATGTCCATAAAAATGCACTGTTCACTTTAACTTGTTATTTTGTAGGCTTTCCATAAAGTGTGTAATAAGCATTCAAGGTTATTTTATACCCTGTACTGTAGCGAATGATAATATCTCCATCCCTTATTAATCATAATCACAAGGCAATGCAAGCCCTCCAACAGGAAGGCACAAGAAAGGTGGCCCTACTGCTATGCATGAAGACACATGTGAGCTGGGAAACAGCTTCAGGGCATGAGCATCATGAGTGGAGGTAATATGGAGGGAACTATTTATGAAAAAGTTCCATAGAATTTGACAGACATGTCTATATATCTTTGAACCCTATAGCTATCTATAACTGGGATGAAATTCTGGCTCCTTGCTGGAATCTTTATAGTCCTGTGACTACTGCTAGTTTAAGACTAGTTCGAGTTGTGACTGGTCTAATCATACTAGACTAGTGGTAAATTAATCTCTTTGCCCCTGTAAGCAGAGTCAGGATGAGCTCTACCCTGACATCTGGTGGTGAGTTGTGGAAAGGGATGTCAGGGGCTAATCTTGTTTGCATGGACACACCCACCCTGCAAAGCATGATGGACCGCTTGCCCAAATGGTCACCTTGACTGCTGTGGGAGCCCCAGTTTCTCTGTTATTGGGGCAGGAAGACTAAAGTGTTGTTACCCTGATTGTGTGAATCAAGGACAGTAGGCTTTTGTTATGAGGAAGGGACTCGCCCTTAGCTAAGCAGCACTTGCTAGGCGAGGGACATGGATTCCAAAACCCAGTGAATTGAGAGAGGTTGGGGACAGGTATTTGTATCTGGTGGCATGGGCCTCTTCTGAGGGTCCTAAATGTCAATTGCACCTCCTTCTCTCTCTCCACTGTGGAATGTCAGAGCTAATTTTGAGTTCCTTAGGAGTCTATTTACAGGCTGCTGAGTTGGAATTACTCTGGACTAAGTGTGCAAATGAGCACGAAGGCTCCCCTAACTACAAGCTGAAATTGTTATGAGCTGAAATCACTGAGCACTGTGTTAAGTAGTGGGGGAGCCAGAAGATCTATTGCTGAGCGACTGGTGGAGCGGAGCTGCTGGCGGAGCGGGACAGCCGGCGGGACAGCCGGAGCGGCTTGCAGGCCGGCTGACGGAGCGGAGCTGCTGGCGGAGCGGAGCAGTTGGTGGGACAGCCGGCGCGGCTTGCAGGCCGGCTGACGGAGCGGAGCTGCTGGCGGAGCGGAGCAGTTGGTGGGACAGCCGGAGCGGCTTGCAGGCCGGCTGACGGAGCGGAGCTGCTGGCGGAGCGGCTTGCGGGACGGCTGAACGGAGTGACTCGTGGGATGGCTGGCGGAGCAGAGCCGAGCCGAGCGAAGCACCATGAAGGGACGGGGCAGTCAGCTTCGAGCCACGTAAGGTGCCCCTTACCTCTCCCCTCCCCATTTCTACCCAGACTGGAGGGGGTGTAACACTCTGCAGATGAACTTTTGAACTCTGGGTCTGGACTTTTGGGTTGTTGGACTTTTGGGACTTTGGGTGATTTTTGGGGTTGATGGACTCAAGAACCAAAGGGAAAGGACATGGCCAATTTGCTGGGGTGGGTCATTGCTCACAGTTTGGTTTACAAATCCTAGATGTGGTGTTTCCCCAGCAAAAGGCCGCATTGTTTCTCTCTGTCATTAAAAGGTTTTTCTACACTCAAACTCTGTGCTTGCGAGAGGGGAAGTACTGCCTCTTAGAGGCGCCCAGGGGGGGTGATATATATTTGTCCCAGGTCACTGGGTGGGGGCTCGAGCCGGTTTTTGCATTGTGTTATTGGAATGGAACCCCTAGATACGGAACCCGGCCCTTGTTGCTGCCGACTCTGACTGGCAGAAGGGTTACACCCCTATTTTTCAGGTGTCAGCAAATTAAATGAAGTTGCTCCCCTGAACACAAGAATTCACTAAGCGTCTTTTCCTTTAAATGTACCAGCTGTTCCCTGCTGGCTTTTCATTTATTTAAACCCACATGTGGGGTTGTGAGAACCTGAAGGAATTCTATGAGACAAGTGAAGCAATCAAGAGCTGAAAGCTTTGGGCCTGATTCTAATCTCATTTACACTAGTGCTAATAAGAGTCATTGTCTTGCAGTTAGAGGAGTTCCTAGCTTTAGGTGAGATCAGAAGCAGGTTCTTACAACTGCAAGAGCTACCTGGAAGACACCAACTGTAAGCAACAGAAGAGACAAGGTGGGTGAAGTAATATCTTTATTTGGACCAACTTCAAATATCCAATATCTTTTATATCAAGCTCAAAAATGTGTCTCTTTCACCAACAGAAGTTGATCCAATAAAAGATATTACCTTACCCTCCTTGTCTCACTAATATCCTGAGACTGACGGAGCTACACAATACTGCATACAGCAACAAAAGAGACAGTTTATTCCCTTTATAAATGACAAAGCAGAGCAGAGACCACTTAGGGGAGTTGATGAAGATCTTGGAAGGCTTGGAAAGGAAAGCAAAGGGAGAAAGATGTGCCAGCCAATTTTTAAAAGATTTCTGTTGTTTTTGCACTGCTTATACCTCCATAAAATTTTCCTGACACATCAAGTTACAAACATTAAGATAACATGATCAGGTATGACAGGTGCAAAATGACTACACTTGCTACTGATTTTGCTGTTTTAAAGTTCCATAATAATCCTAAAGCATAATGCTCATCAATTTTTGTAAGCAAACACAAGTACAAACTCCATGAAGCAGTCAGATATCACTACATTGTGAACAAGACATGTTGACTATTCTTCCTTTTGGCCTCTGAGTTGCAGTTTAGGCATTAGGGTATATAAAGAGAATTCTGAGGCTGGGGGTTCTTCTGTGGACATGTGGTCAAGTTCCCTTTACCTAACTCTCAATGGCAACCCAATCCTACTTTCCTGTTTGAACTACTGAGCAGTACTTTGATGTCATGACCTTCCAACAAGCTGCCACAACAATCTATGTTATCCCAGCTTCACAGACTTTGTTTTTGCTTGTTATTTCAGTGAAGTGTTTTCTCTCAAAGACAGTGCCAAAGGCTAGTAGGCTGTAATCAAGCTCTGCGTGAGATTCTCGGAAGCATCACATGTCATGGAAAAAGAGGAAAAGCATGAAAGAGAAAAAAACAGACCCAGACACTACACTCTGTATTTTGGAGTCACAAATGAAAGCCAAGTTAGAGAAGCACGTTCCTGTTTCTGAAGCGGCTCTGGGCGATTTTATCTGGTGTACTGCTGTTGTTCTGGGGGGGGAAAAAACAAACCCTCGTGCTCTGCTTGTGATTAGGTACAGTGGCCAGCCATTTGGAGCATTTTGTCCAGAAACGAGCAATTGAACAATTTACTTCATTTTCCATGCCTGTAGTAGTCATGCAATGGGTGCCAATTGTATGCGGTAATTTTCAAAGAAAATATCCATGGATTTCATTCTCTGTGCTCCTGAGATGGAACTCAGTAGCAAGTGCCCACATTCCATTTTTATAGCAATTTCATCTCTGTGCTCATTTTTAATCAGGTCCATGAGTCTGGAAAGCACTTTAAAACCACATGCTTAAGTCCCCTTGAATTCAATATTCCACTCATATATATTAAAAGATGTTAACTTCATGGGGCCCCATTGGGATTTTTACCATTGATTTCAAAGGGAGCAGGATTTATTATAGGCAGAGCTGTTGGAAGCAACACATTATTAAGGTTGTCTGACACTTCTTATAATAAGACTCTGTTGTCAGTTGCTTGTAACTGCCAAACGTTAACCATAAGGGCTGACATTTTAAATGGCAGGTGTCTGCCTCAAACCAAATTATTTTGGAAAATTTCTGCCAAAATTGTTACTCTGTTTCTGAGAAAAAGGCTAGGAAATACACATTGTTTTACCCATTTAAAAAAAACTTCTGGCAACCTTTTTTTTTTAAAAAAAGATAGCTTTAGCGCCCCCTTTCTTTGGAGCCAGGACTTGAAATTTAGCAGAATAGTCACTGTGTGTTAGTCTCATTTTCTGATTGCCTGATTTGATACGCTGTGGTCTGATCTGCACAAGAGTTAAGCACTTAGATGTGACTGAAGTCACTCGGAGCTGCACTTGAAAACATATAGTGCTATCTAGTGCTAAATACTTTGAAGAATGAGCGCTGCATTGTCTCAATTTGGGTACTCAACGTTAGTGGAGACTTTTGACCTTCAATCTCTGGCCCTTAGGTCACTATTAGTAATACCAGGATAATACCTGATCAGCCCTTCACTCACAGGGGTGTCATCAAAATAAATTAATGTTTTTGAAGCACTCAGATTATACAGATGAGCTCCATAGAAAAACCCATGAGGAACTTCATAATTCTGCCTTCAAAGTAGGGTTTGAATAGTGTGCACTAAATAAGAGCTAGGGCTATACAGTGAGGACAAAATAAAATACTGAATTGTGCTTATTAAGTAAACACCATCATTCTATGTACTGAATGAGGAAGGGATCCTCCGGAACAAAAGAGTATGTGATTATGGAATTGCAGACTATCACATAATGCATTTGTACAAGGAGGTCAAATTTAAGTTGCACAGGTAAACTTAATTCTAACTTTCAAGTGCTTGACCTTAATAATGTTCTTTTAATGTAGTTGTGTGTAATGTATTACATACATATGGAGCCTGATTCTGCAGACCCCATGCAGGCAAACACTTGTACCCAGGGGCGGCTTCAGGCACCAACAGAACAAGCTGGTGCTTGGGGTGGCAAACTAGTAGGGGCGGCACAGGGGCAGTGAGCCGGCTAAGTGGGGAGCGGCAGCAGCTGCCCCCCCCAAGCTTGTAACACTGCCCTGCCCCAGCTAAGCAGGGAGTGGGGTCACGCTGCAGCGGCCAACCCCCTGTGGGTCATGCTGCAGCGGCCACCGCCCCTGGCTGCCCTGCCCCGCCGGAGCTGGGGCAGGGAGCCAGCTGAGCAGGGACCCATGGCAGCAGCCACCCCCAACCCAGGGGGGAGCCTCCCCTGGCTGCCCTGCCCCACCACAGCCGGGACAGGGAGCCAGCTAAGCCGGGAGCGGGGTTGCGTCGCTCCGCTCTCCCGCAGCAGCAGCCACCCCCTGGCTGCCCTGCCCCTCCACATGTGTAAAAGCCAAAAAAGCGGGGTTGGGGGGGGGGGGGGAAGAGGCCAGCTAAAAATTTTTTTTGCTTGGGGCGGCAAAAAACCTAGAGCCCTGCTTGTACCAAAGCAAAGCACTTTAGCATGCATTTAGCTCTAAGCATGTGAGTGGTCCCATGAGTATATGGTCAATGCATCTTGGAGTGAGCCTCCTAGCCCAGGTCCACAGATTTGTTTTAGCAGGGTTTGTGCTAGCACACAAAGAATAGCTGTGTAAATGTTGCATCTTGGGCTGGAGCTTGGGCTTTAAACTCTGGGGGCTGGGGATGGGCTTGTGAGCCTGATTAGACACAACATCTACCCAGCTATTTTAAGTCTGTGTATCCAGGCTTGGAGGCTTGCTCCCAGATGCAATGAAGTCATACCCGCGGACTTCACTTATCACTTCATAGTCCATGGGACTGCTCACATGCTACCCTTTCTGTGGGAATTCTTATGTACTTAAAGTTAATCCCCTGTTTTGCTAGATTCTGTTTCATAACCCCAATGGAGTCAACAGCCCATTGTATGACTAACATAAGTATGGAAAATTTAGCAAACCATTCATATGCACAGACTTGTACGGACAGAGTCCATAACTTGGATACATAAAATATGACATTTTTTCCCTTTGTACTGAAAATTAATGTTTTTACTAAGTGCACTTTCAAGTCATTTTAAATAAGTTCCTGGAATTTAGTTATACATCTAAAATAAGAGCTTTTGCATCATATTTTAATTATATTTCTGTGCTTAAGCTTTTTTTTTTTTTTCCTCATTACTTTAAAGTGATTTCCACTTTTAAGATGGCTCCAAATATCCAGTTCCCTGAGCTGATGTATTGAAAGGGACAAATCATGTTTGCTTTACTCACATAAGTATCCCATTGCAATCAATAGAACTCCTTGTTCAAGGACACTAATATTTGGCTGAAAAATGTTAATAAATGTCATGCAACTGCAACAGACAACTGCATATTTTAAGAGGAAAACCACACTAATTGTGTTTACTGATTTTTCTTAAAATGGGATCCAAAAGTTACCATTTAAAATATGCCTGTTTCAAAAGAAATTACATACGATACAATTTTACCTTTACAGGAAAAGCATAATTCGTCTGTATTTGATATTTTAAGTCTCTTTACATATGTATCCATTTATCATATTTTTGTATAAACCTGAAAAGCCCAGAAGGGAATTATTGTTATGATGCTCTATATATACTTGCCCCTATGGAAGACCGCACTACAGGGGGGAGGGGGGGGGAAAGGCCTAGAAAGATAACATTCATTCATCTAAATGGGAGACAATTCAGTCTAGTGGACAGGGTACTGGACTGGGACTCAGGAAATCTGGGTTAAGTTTCTGGCTTTACCACTAGCATTTTGGTGACCTTGAGCATGTCACTTCCCTCCCTGTGTCTCAGTTTTTCCCATCTGTAAAATGGGATATATGGACTTCCTTTGTAAAGTGCATTGAGATCTAAAGAAGAAAAGTGCTATAAGAGTTGGACATTATTAAATCAGACAAAAGGTTTTTTTATAATTTTTAATTAAAATGACTTTTCTTTCCATCCCCCTCCCTTTTTGGGGGCACATTGTAAAGAAAAAAGCATGTAAATATGTTTATCCCCCCACCCTTTTAACGGGGCCAGGATTTCATTCAAATGCACACAAGCAGCTCTCTTCACAACCATTTGTACAACATGAATCTTCAATTCAGATTATGCAATATGGGGACCAACATTCTGAAAATATATCCCCTAGTTGAGCCTCTGCTTAATAGAACCAAGTCATAGTAATGAATAACAACAGTGGTAACACTGGCAGTTGTGTCTCATTTTTGTCTACGAAACTGTTTAAAGATGTTATCACTGGGCAGGATCACAAGAGCTGCAAGCTCTTACTCTGCCATTGCTACCAAACAATCTCCATTTCATTCACTTCCTTGGCATGATTCACCAGAACCTGCCCCAGATCATGCATCACAAGTCAAAAAATTCAAAGTTAACACTGACACAGCATTCCCAACTCACACACAGCATGTCCTGTTCAGTGTTAAGGGTGCAATAGTTAAAGGCAAGAAAACCACAAGTTAAAAGAGGGACCGTGTATAACTCTCACAAATTAGGTAGCACCCAGATATTGATGACTGTCAGTGAGGAGCATGGGTCAGCATTCATGTTGCACTCCCCATCAATACCCGGCCTGGGCCAGGGAAGTGAATGATCCAACGAGCTGACCAAATTCTGTGATGAATCCTGGTCAAGTGCCACCTGAGGCACGTTGTGCCTACACTAAGAAAATGACTGTCAGTAGGTAATAAAAAGGATCTGGTAATACATCCGTCTGCCACAAAGAATTAATGATCTACTGTGGAACTGTGTCACAGGAGGACCTTCCCGCGGCAGGCCATGCCATGACACCTGTGCCCGGCTCTCAGGGACCCCAAGGATTCCACAACATTCTCTCTTGAGTCAATACACACTTTGAGACCAGTTCCTTATAAAATATAGCCCAAACAGTCCATAACAAAAGTCACACACGGTCCATATCTCACACCCAGTGTAAGCAGTCCTTAAAATCCCAAGACATCTATGCCCTCAACACCCCACATACCACACTCTGGTGTTTTCCATCACTCCAGGCTCTTCAGTCCTCTCCTGTCCTTTTACCAGGCCAGTCACCCCAACCCTTCCAGCTGGAGTGCAACACTTCTCTTCCCAGGGGGAACCCCCACATTCCTCTGTGCTGGAATTCATCCTCACCAAGGGACCATCCCTCACTCCTTCGGGCCCTTTTATTCTTCCCCTGAGTTCAGCTTTCCAGCATGCAGAGGTCAGCATATAAGTCCCTCTGCTGTTCCCCTGCCTTCAGCCTCTTCTGGCTCTTGAGTTCATCGCTCTGGCTTAGAAATCAGTTCAGTTAGCAACTCCCTTGTCTGCTCCCTGACCTTCAGCCTGCCAGGGAGCACTCACCTGCCCTTTTCCTGATTGACTGACAGCTTTGACTCATCAGATGTCTCCATTCTAGGGCCCAGGTGCCCACTTGGGATCAGCTGACAAATCAACAGTTGTACTACTTCTTTCCTCTTAAAGGGCCAGTACAACACTGTCACACTGCTTCCCTCTTAAGTTCTTTCCTATTCCTAGGGCAAGCCTTCCACAACACAGCCTTACCCTGGGTCTCCCACCCAAAGGGGTTCCCCCATAAATATCAACTCAGACTTTTCTTAGACCAAAACCAAGATGTTCCCTTGCAGAAATATTTAACACAGCACATCACAGAGGGTTCCCCAAGCTCCCCCCTCGGTCCTTGAAACTAATTCTGAAGGGGACAAGTCTTTAAGTCCACCCTTGCCAGGGTAACAGAAAGTCCAACAAATAAACAATCCAAATGTTCTTACAAAATGGTCTCTGGCCACAACTCTGGGCTCTGTATTCCTCACACCCTTCTCTCAGGGTCTTCTATCATCCTTTACCTCTTCTCTGGCTTCATGCCATCTCACGAGTGACTGGCAGGGGAATCCAGGCCCTCCCAATACACCAGGTTTCAGCCCAAGAACCCTATAACTAGCAGCCTAGGTCTGCTCCACAAGACCCCTTGCTGCTGCCTCCCTGGACTTTTTTCTACCCAGCATGTGTCAGGCTTTCTCCGCTGCAACCCTTCTAGGTTCACTCCTCTCTCAGGGCTGGGACTCTCAGACCTCACCCCTGGAATCCCCCAACACAATTCCAAACTAACAAAATTAAACAAACTCACTTCCACCCTCCTTAGGCTTGGTCTTTTGTCCCTCTCTAGTTTCCCTTGCTCTATTCCCTGTTCAAATGCCTTGCAGAGCTCTCTCCTGGAATGTCTAGTTCCTTCCCTTTTTTCAGGGCACAGTACCAGAACCTGCTCCACCCTACCGCTGCTCTGTATCTCTCCTGGTTACTCGTCAGACTTCTCTACTCAGGCAAGGATCCCAGGTCTTATTCTTCCCCCTGGGCTTTTTCCTTGATCCTCCTGGTCTCCCTACTCACTAATCCCAGAGAATGACTGCAGAGTTCCTCACTCTCTATGTATAGTTTCTTTCTTTCCCTATTATTTTATATTGCAATAGCCTCAGTATGTGAAGCTCTGATGGCCACCTACTTCAGTTTTCACACAAGCAAAAATCTCTATCTTCTCACCAAGTCCTGTATTTTTTTTAAAAGAAAGTAATGCTTTTTTAATGCTATCCTCCTTTGCCAGTACTCTCACCAATCCTTTCAGACCTATAGCCTCTTTCTGCTCCAAACTTCCTGCCTAAACTAGCCACCCAGTTCCTGTCCTGGCTGGGAATTAATTAAGCCTGGCCCACCCTCCAGGTGGAGCCAGGTAGCATAATTAGCCGCTCAGGCCCACCTTAACTCTTTCAGAGCCTGTGTAGGGTATACACCCCATCACAAACTGATTGCTTTTTCATTTCATGTTTAATTTTTATTACATTCAGACAGACTCATTAACAGTACAAGCTGTTGCCTTACATACTGTAAGCCAGCGTTTGACAAAGCTGAGGGCTCCATCGGCTGTCAAGAAAGTGAAACCAGCTGCATCCCCAGCAACTCCTCCATGTTAGCAGGGCAGCATGGAGGGAACATTTATTACCATGATTACAACCCTGCCCCTCCAACTAGGCCTTCAGGTATTCCCACTGGAATGCACCCATGTTAGCAATAAAGGAAGGTTTCCAATATACAAGAGGCTAAAGCATAGCTGAGATAGTATTGTAGATATACTATTCTAGGAATTAGAGTAATGATTTTATTGTGTCATAATACCCTGACTACAAGGGGCCTGGTTTGATAAAGCTGATATCCTTTACTTTAACTATTTGACATTAAAACCAGCTTCCTAGCAACATTTTATCATGATCTGAAGTTGGTAGGTATTGTAGATAATCTGCCCACAGTTCCCGAATCTCAAGACATCAATTTACTAGACAAATCAAGATTTCTGCTAATATTAAACTATGAAAATATCGCAAGTCTGTCTCTTATGTAGCTCAACAGGTGTTTGCTAAGAAAGAATAACAATGGCTGCCTGGCTCAGACTGCTTCTGTCTCGATTCTGTGGTTAGGATGTGTGCAGTAGTTATGAAAGAACATTTTGCTTTTTAAAAGATCAGATAAATATGCCTTTAGTGAGTATCAAAAATTGACTGGAAAACTGGGAGTAAGACAGACTTTAAACACTTCCGAGTAAACACTCAACACAGTCAAGGGTTAGTCCTCAAAACTAACATTTTAAAAACAATTCCCTAGGATGTGTATTATTCAGACTAGCTGATTTGTTCCTGTTCTGATATTCTTAGTTATTTTTAACTAGATCTTGCTTACCTTCATTATTGCCCAAACAACTGTTCCTTATTGTTCGTGTGAAATACATATTTTTAAAAGTATATATGGTATCTTAGTTTTAAATAATTTAATTTCTTCTTTTATTAATGGATCTGTTTTCCTGCTGGTGCTTTCTCCCCTTGATATACTTTAAAAATCTGTTATGCCTCCTAATTCCTGTGGGCACCATTAATTTATTCAGCTCCTGAATGCCTTAGCTGTAGTTACAAGAAGTCCACATCACTGAATGGTTTTAGACTTAATTCAAAATGAAAATTTTGAAATATGAAAAAATTGCAATTCATTTATGTAACACATGTAGCTAATGATTTGAAAAAGAAATATCCCAGTATTTCCCATTTGTGGCATTAGACACCAAGGCAAAGGCCTGCCCGGCAGCCTGGCTTTATGATGTCACCCAAGCATGCATCGCTTTTATTAATTATTTGTATCGGGATAGTGCACTGGGGCTATGAGCCTGATCAGCATATCTTTGTACTGCGCAGTATACATGTACATAGTATACTGCCTTGATGAGTTTACAATCCAAGAATTGCACCTCGATGCTTTTTGTGGTCTCAGGTTTTGTTTCCTCACTGCAGCATTTACTGAAGACGTTTTGGGAGGGAGGAGGATCTTTGTTTGAGATTCAGCCCTGTCTGTTTGAGAGGAAGTATGCAAGTCTTGCAGGGCCGGATTAACTTTTAGTGGGCCCGGCGCCAAACATATTTGTGGGCCCCCATGGGGCAAGGTGCAGGAGGGCAGGATGGTCAGACTCCAGAGTGAAGGATAGGCTGGGGGCAATGAGGCACGACATGGCGGGAGCAGCCCCACCCTGCGCATCCCAGCAGGAGG
Organism: Chelydra serpentina; assembly: GCA_037349315.1. Lineage (NCBI taxonomy): Eukaryota > Metazoa > Chordata > Testudines > Chelydridae > Chelydra > Chelydra serpentina. Next base: position 72,737,101 of record JBAIAC010000008.1, read on the forward strand.
ATGTAGCTGCCAGATGCACACTGACTTGCCCAGCCCTGTGCTGCCAGCATGCCCCTTCCCCTTGGGGGCGGGCCTGCACCACACCACCACACCTGCCCAGTGCCCCACCCTTATGCCCAGCACCCCCTTGTCCAGAGACCTCCACCACAGATCTCTATGCCCAGCCTTCACACCACCCAGAGACCTTCCCTGCTGGCCTCCCACCACAACTGCACAGCCCCCTGCATAGCACGCCACTCATCCAGAGCCCCCCGCCCATAGACCTCCCCACTGCCCACCACCTTCCTCAGAGTTCCACCATCACAGCTACGCAGTACCCCATATTCCTGAGAGGATTCTGCACCAAAAATTAAAAATTCTGCGCACCATATTTTAAAATTCTACAAATTTTATTTGTCAATAAATAAATGTGGAGGCTCCAAAATGGCAGTTGGAAGCACAGGCCACTGGTTGTATGGAGGTGGGAGATTACCCTGCAGCCTCCCCTGACCCCACCCCGGGACATGGATTTGGCAGTGAGGCTGCACCCGACCCTGACACAGTGCAAGGGCCAGGCCTGCCCCAGAAACACCCTGGGGCCCTGCCCCCCTGTGCCATGCGCACCAGGTGTGGGTGAGCAGGCTCAGCCTGGCAGCAGGATCCAAGTGCTGAGGGACTTAGTGTGGGGGGATCCAGGTGGAGGTAAGAGAATTATCTGTGGGGCAATCTGTGTGCGGGTGGCTCAGTGGGAGATCTAGATGAATAGAAGCTCATTGGGGGGTTCCAGGTGCAGGGGCAATGGGACTCTGCAGGGGATCCAGGTGAAGGTGTTTGGGGCTCAGCAGGGGGGTCTAGGTGCAGGGCAGGTGGGGTTCATTTGGGTGGGGGTCCAGGTGCAGGTAGTTCGGGCTCACTGGGGAGGATGTCTGGGGGGGCTCATCAGGGTGTTACAGATGCAGGGGAGGTGGGGCTTGTCAGGGTCAGGGTTTGATGGGCCTGCTTAACAGGGGAGCCCCAGCTTCTGCGAAGGGGATGTCGCATGCTGGGCTCCAGCTTCCCTTCTGCCCCCACTTCCCTCATCCCCTTCTCTTCCCCATCCCATGGCCCTTCCCCACTGCCCCATCTCCTCCCCATCCCACCCCCTTCGTCCCCACTGCCTCTTTCCCCCAGCCCCCGCTCCTCCCCACTCCCCTTCCCTCATCCCCTTCTCTTCCCCATCCCATGGCCCTTCCCCACTGCCCCATCTCCTCCCCACCCCACCCCCTTTATCCCCACTGCCTCTTTCCCCCAGCCCACGCTCCTCCCCATTCCCGCTTCCCCATCCTCTTCTATTCCTCACTCCATGGCCCTTCCCCACTGCCCCATCTCCTCCCCACCCCAACCCCTTCGTCTCCACTGCCTCTTTCCCCCAACCCCCACTCCCCCCGGCCTTCTACTCCCCACTCCATGGCCCTTCCCCACTGCTCCATCTCCTCCCCACCCCACCCCTTCCTTTTCCCCACCTCTTCCCTCCTGCCCCCACTTCCCCCATCCCCTTTTCTTCCCCATCCCATGCCCCTTCCCCACTGCTCCATCTCCTCCCCAGGCGTGGGGGGGCAGGGGGGAAACCGCCCCCTAGCACGAGCCAGTGGAGCGGAGAGGGTTGGGGCCGGGTCTCTCCACTTCCTGTTCCCGGTGACTGCAGGGAGGGCCCGACCCCACAGTAACGGGGTGGCGGGAAGTGGAGTGACCCAGCCCCAGCATGCTCTGCTCTGCTCCCCTGGCTCCCAGCCTTGGGACTGGGAGGCAGGGGGAGACTGGCCCCCAGCACTCACTGATGGCGCGGCTGGGAGCCGGAGGAGCAGAGTGGGCTGGAGCAGGGTCGCTCCACTCCTCACCACCCAGTGAGTGCAGGGCACGCCCGACCCCTGCTGCAGTCCCCCGAGACGTAGCTCAGGGGACGGGGGTAGAGTGGGGGCAGGGCTGGGGCGGAGCAGGGGTGGAAAGAGGCAGGGCTGGGGCAGAACAGGGGCAGGGGCAGCTTTCCTGGCTGGCTCAGCAAGTCGGGGAATAAGGCTGGCCGGGGCCCTTCTGACTCTGGGCCTGGCGCCATGGTGCCACTGAGTCTTGTACCAGGTACATGAAACCTAAGAGCTCAGATCTCACTTTTCTCCTGCCCCAACCCCTCAAACAATTCTTCTATGACATTATCAGTGATTGGCTCCAGTTTGAAATTCTGCCTGAACTGCTCCTGTTTGAAATGCCATCTCAGTGTCTCCTTTGAGTTACCACCTGAAGGGGGATAAACTACTTGTTATTGGTTGATTTTTATGTTTCATGGCTTCTACAGGTTGCATGGTGTGATACAGTATACAGGTACAGCTAGATTTAGCGTGATTAGCACAATAGAAATCCAAGTTCTAGCGTGATAATTACCTGTTTCTTCTCAACAACACTGTATAATTTGTCAAGTTAAATAAGACATATTTAGCTTACTAAGGAGGAAGGCATGAAAATCAACATGGCAGAGCCATTCCTCTAAGCAGCTCCAGAAGTTAATTGAGCCTAAAATTGCAGATGTTTTTCTGCCTTCACATGCAAAAGCAATTTCTTGTTCAGGAGCGGTGTTTGTGTTTAGAGATCAACACACTTCTACAGGGAAAAGGACTCTTTCCAAGTAACTTTATTTAATAACAGGACATTTGAAAAAATTACTTTCCACAGGCTGCTGTCAAAACATGACATTTGCACCAATAGGCTATCATCTCAGCTATGTAGCCAATTACCCAGTCCCCACCACAACAGATGGATTGTGACAAGCAGATGATGTGTCATGTGGGCCCAGCTGAATTTGATTAGATGAATCTTTTGCTGAGAGCGAAGCAAAGAATACACTGAATCATTTCTATTTCGTGTGGTCACATCCTAAATGAGATCTTTCACCTTGTTTCTGTCACTTCTGACTGAATGTAATGGCAGTGGAACTCTCTTATACGGACCTCTGCTTGTTCTTAATTCTTCTTGTAGTGGAACGTGAGCGTAGGCACGGGAACTAGGGGTGCAGGGCTTGAGGAGGCACCCCTAGGTTTTGCATGAGGTCCCAGAGACCGGCCCCGTGCCTGGGGGCTCTGCTCCTGGCCCTGTGCCTGGGGGCTCTGCACCCGCCCCTAGCTGTGGCACTTGCCTCACCTGCCTTACCCTTGTCCACATCTCCCCCTTTCCCAGAGCCATAGCCCTGCTCCCGGCCCCAGCTCTAGGGGCCAGTGAGGAGTGCTGACGGGTAAGGGTGGCACAGCTCAGCATCCCCACTCTAAAAACTGTTCCAGTGCCACTGAACGTGAGTGATTTAGGGTGTCCACATGACAGCTGGAAGTGAGTCTTCCAGCCAGACTTGTGCTAGTGGGACTCACACTAGGACACTACAAATATGTGTGTGGACTGGCGGCACAAGCAGAGGCACAAGCTGGCCAGCCAAGCTTGGATGCAGAGGTTAAGGTGGGTTTGAACTCAGGTGGCTCCATTGGTGCCACGGCATCCACACAGATATTTTTAATGCACTGTTGATGAGTGCAAGCCCCGCTAGCATGAGTCTGTTTACCTCGGCTGTGAAGTCAATTCACAGCTACAGTGTAGACATTAGGATTTGATCCACAGGCCTAACACAAGGCATGCATAAGAGACAGTGTATTTAGACACTGTTGTCCCACTGCAATTCTTCTTATAATTTGAGGATGGGTGAATGGGTGCCTATGCCTGTTACTTCAATTGAAGGAAATGATATTGGGACAGGGAACGGTTTGTTTTTGTTTTGTTTCTGATAGACTCCAAATGTAAATCTAGATCTCTGAAGTAGCAATGGAGTAGCTTGAGGCAGGCTGATAAATGAAAGAGACTATTTTATTTTGAATTGATTTCAGATAAGTACAAATAATGGCACTGAGGCTTAATTAACTAATATTTGTACAGCATCAAACAATTACTGCTCACCTTCGATCAGCCCGGGATGCCAGCTTTCATTGCCCACCTGTTAGATTTTCAAAGAAGCATCTTTGTACTTCCTCCCAAGTAGGTGGGGCAGCAAAGGAAATGCTCCCCATAAACACCCATAAAGCTACCTTATTATCCACGTTCAAATCTTTCTTTAAAATCTCCTTTGCCATGATGCCTGCAGAAAAAAATCTTGACAATGGTCAGGCAGCTGTTCTGCTGAGACCACTGTCTATCATGCTGTCCAATATTGTCTCATTGTTTCCAGTCTGTCTGCATCCATCTGTTGTCTCTTGTCTTATACTTAGCTTGCAAGTACCTTTGGGGAGGCACTGTCTTTTTGTTCTATGTGTGAACAGCACCTAGCTCCTAGGCACTACAGTAATACTTATAATAAATAAATCTATAAATAACAAAGTACTTAGAGACCCACAGATGAAAGGCACCATCTAAGGGCATAGATGTCTTTATTAGAAACGTTAACAGGAGCTCAGACCCTTCCAGAGTCTCTCATCAAGGCCTGATCTGCACCATTAGTAAAGCTGATCCATTTTTTTCTAAATTTGATTTTTTTCAACATCCAAATTTCAGTGAAAACACATCACATTCCCCCAATCCTCTGACCCTCTCCCAGTTCACAATTTTTTGACCAGCTGTAACCATCACACCTGGGATCCACTGTATAAAGTGTCCTGCTCTGCTCCTTAGCCTCTTTTGTGGGGGATTATTTTAGAGCTTCATCTCGTTAAGATTCTTTCCAACCACTGTTGTATTAATTTCAAGGGCTAAATGACTTAAAGGTGTTATTAACGCTTTCAATTTTCAACACTGAAACAGTATTACAAAGCTTTCTTAAAAAAACAAACAAACCAGAGGTGTGGGTTTATTCAGTTTTTTGGCAAACACTCAAAAACACTCATTCACTCAGTCTATAGGCAAAAGTTTATTCATGAAACACAAGAAAGAATAAGGAACCAAACCCAAGCATTTATACTGAAACTGAAATTGAGTAATTACGCAAAACAAACCCACGCAATTCTCTTTTATTTTAAAGGCAAAGTATTAGAGTCTCTTATTTTCACTAACAATTTTTTTTAATAAAAAGGAAAGGATTAATTTTACTCTCAGTCCTGATGTGTGAAGGGTATTCACCTCTCCTGTTTATTACAGCCAGATAGATATAGACAGACAGAGAGACATGTGGAGGCGAGAGAGGATAGAAATGGTCAGGGAAGGACCAGGTGAAGGCAAAAGCTTTTGTTGGTGTTTTTGGAATCCTGGATGGCTGGTCAGGTACAAATGGATGCTTTGGTTGGCAGGTCGACCAAAACACCTGTTGCTTGGTCCCTGGTTCACATTCCAATCAGGGACATTATCTGGTTGGGTCCTTCCTCCTTAGGCAGGGCAGAGTTCTGGCTATCTCATCTTGCTGTGCTGATGCAGTGTAGTTGATTTCAGGATTCAATGAAAAAACTGAGAGAGTGGAGATAGGGAAGGATAGAGCAGGGGCAATAGTAACACAAAAGGGAAGGGAGACCGAACTGGATCTTATGTGCCTCTGTGGTTCGGAGAATTAGCTATCCCCACTGATGGGATGAGGCATGGATGTCATGATGACTTTCAGGACCCATAGAGGAAAAACAGCGTTCCATAACCAAGAACAAGACCTGCCGACTTGCTGCTGAGGAAGAACATTCTTTGGTCTGGGCTTCTCCCTCTGTCTTTGGAGTCGGGGACATTGAGATAAGATGGAATGATGCAAGAGCTGCCAAGATTATTCAAAATATCTTTTTAAGAACCCCAAAAAGGGAAAAAAGGGGGGCAGAGTTTATCCCCTCATTATTTTTGTCCAGAAATTAGGCCTGTTTTGGGTCATTAAATTTTGGTTTTACATCTTCTGTTTTTACCAACCACGTTTGCAACATTGTCCTTGAACCAGCTCAGTAGGCCCTTGTTGCCTGAACTAATTTAGGCTCTCTGGTTTCTTTGCACCTGTTTATAACAGTCCTTATTAAAAACAACCTATTTTCTACCAATTTTTGTTATGATAGGTTATTATAACATCTTAGGAACTTTCACAGATTGTTTACAGATAAGTTTGCAATTAAAGTAAATTTTTAAGGCCAATTTGACACCACCACTCAAGTTCTTGACACGGAGAAGCAGCCAGAAACACGTAAGTTTAAATCAAAAGAGAGAAAAAATGGGATGGGAGAGGGGAAGACGTAAACTTATATTGCCTGCAGCTTTGTGGGATGGGGGGCATTTCAGACCCCCTCATGTGTGGCCTTGTGGAACATTAACTAAACAGGATGAAATGACTGCTTCCCTGATGTGTGCACCAGACAGCAAATCAATAGCCTGCAATTTAAAAGTGTACGTGTCGATATCAAGCCCCACAGCATTGTTTTCTGATGCTTTTGACATTTGTTCTAAGTACATTTAATGGACTTCTTGCACTGGTATCATATAAAAACTTTTCTGACCCTCCACTAAACTACATAACATGCTGCTTCCTCCTAACATCATTGTGGGGTTCGTGTGTGCGCTTAAGGATGTAAGATGAAGACATTCTTAGGAAATGGTTTTTAGAAGTCCCCATTGTTGCTGCAGTCTTATGGAACTAACTATTAAAGAGAGTTGAGTGCTGGTTACATGGGCAGAAAGATCAAACGGCCTAAACAGACTATGACCTTGACCCATGTGCCTTGTGACCCAGAGACTGTATTTAAAATAAAAAGGTTCCTTAACTTATATACATAGTAGACCTACCCCATGTCAGAGTAAACTAGATCAAAGAGAATAGGAAATTAGATATTAAGGACTGAAAGCCAGATTCTGCCATCCTTACTTACATTACGTGAAATCCTGGCCCCACTGAACTCAGTCAGAGTTTTGTCATTGACTTAAATGGGGCTAAGATTATACCCTCTGAGCTGGATTTTAACTTTACAGTTAGCCCTAAGTAAGGGGTAGCATATAACTGTCCAACCCCCAAGAGTACCCCAGAGAATGAATTATATCTCAGAGAGCCACAATTTCTCCTCTGTTCCCCCTTTGCTCCGGTGAGCAGTAATATACTTCACTTATCCAGCCCTCTGTCCCACCCACTCGGGAAAAGTATCAAGCATATAAGCCAGAGCTTTCCAAACTTTTCATGTTGGTGACACACTTTTTAGACATGCATCATTTCGTGACACACCGGAAGTGACGTGGAATCAATTCCGCCTTGATTACACATACTGTGCATGCGCTGTACCCAGGGCCGGCCGCCCCAAGCAAAAAAAAACCCCAAAAACCCCAAGTGCCGCCCCCCCCCCCCAATGCCAGCCGAAACACCCCCCCACTCAACAACGCCACCCCGCTCCCCCCTGCCGGAGGGGAGCAGAGCACGCCCGGGAGCGGATCACGCCTGCCGCCCCGCGACACACCTACACACAGCCGCCGACACACTAACGTGTCGCGACACACAGTTTGGAAAGCTCTGATATAAGCCCTGTTTGTTTCAGGCCTGTGACTCTTTGCAACGGTTTCAGCCCTATGTTGCAATCTAAGAAGGAATGAGTAGGGGAATAAATGGTCTCTTATTTGTCTCTGTGACTGAGTAATGTTGGTGTCAGTTTAGCCCATTAGTACCTTATACAATGAGTACATACACCGTTTCTATTCAAGGAATAAGGTACGGCTCGGAGTGAGTATGGTTGGCAGAATCCATCCCAGAGAAAAGAAGGCTGGTCTAGAAAATAAGGATGCCTTTGTAGCTAAGATGGTAGCATAGACTGTAAAAGATCTGATTCTGGTAGAGATGTCCGAATGCCTCTGTTGATTCATATATTTCAAGGTCAGAAGGGACAATTCTGATCATCTAGTCTGACCTTTTGTATAACACAGGCCATAGAACTTCTGAAAAATATCTCCTAGGGCAGAGGTTCTCAAACTGTGGTCTGTGGACCACGAGTGGTCCGTGAGCTCCATTCAGGTGGTCCGCGGATAGTTCCCTCTAAGGTGCACACCTGGGTGGCCACACATAAGAGAATGAAGGGCCACCCACCTAATTAGTGGAGCCGCACAGGCATGGCTCCACTAATTAGGTGCCTGGACCCTGAAGAAGACGCACATGTAAAGTGAGGTGGTGGTCTTGGGGGCAATAGGGGGGAGGGGTGGGAGGGGACAGTCGGGTGAGAAGAGGGAGTGGGGGAATTTGGGATGTGCAGGGCTGTGGTGGCCAGAGAAAGAGGCAACTTTCGCCAGCTCCAGGGCTGCGGCTGCTGGGGAGAGAGGCCCTCCTTCCCAGCCCAGCTCAGTGACTGATGTGGCGAGGGAGAGAGAGAGATACCTCCCTCCTTCCCAGCCCCAGCTCAGAGGCTGCTTCAGTGCGGGAGAGAGGGCACATCCATCGCATGAGAAAGGTAAGACTACTGATATTGAAATATGACTTATGTGCTTTTATTTGTAGAACAAAAAAACATTAAGGTTTTTTTATATAGCGTTTTTATCCAAAGCGCTTTGCAACAGTTAGCTAACGGTATAAACAACATTTGGAAAGATCATTAAGTGGTCTGCAGAGACCCTCAGCAATTTTCAAGTGGGCTGTGGAACAAAAAAGTTTGAGAACCACTGTTCTAGAGGATATCTTTTAGAAAAACATCCAATCTTGATTTTAAAAAATTGTCATTAATGACGAATCCTCCACAAACCTTGGTAAATCATTCCAGTCATTAATTACTCTCACCTTTAAAAATGTATGTCCTATTTCCAATCTGAATTTGTCTAGCTTCAATTTCCAGCCACTGAATCAGGTTATACTTTTCTTTGCTTGATTGAAGAGCCCATTATTAAATATTTGTTCCTCACACAGATACCTACAGACTGTGATCAAGTCGCCCCATAATCTTCTCTTTGTTAAACTAAATAGATTGAGCTCTTTGAGTCTACCACTGTAAAGCATGTTTTTTCATCTTTAATCATTCTCAAGAATCTTCTCTGAACCATCACTAATGTATCAACATCTTTCTTGAGTTGTGAGCACCAGAACTGGCGACAGTATTCTGGCAGTGGGTGCATCAGTGCCAAAGAGAGAGTTAAAATAATCCCTCTACTCCTACTTGAGTATTTTCCTATTCTCCTGTTTATGCATCCCAGGATCTCACTAATTCTTTTGGCCACACTGTCAGATTATCTACCCTGACACCCAAATCAAGTCCTGTATCTACTGCTCCATTATTTTACCCAGGATTGGTGTCAGGCTGACAGGCCTATAATTACCCGGGTCATCCCATTTACCATTTTTAAAAATTGGTCCAACATTCGCTTTCTTCCCACCTGTAAAATAGGGAAGATAATACTTCCTTTGGCTATTTAGATGGTAAGCTCCTTAGGACAGGGAATGTATTTATTTGTACAGCACCTAGCACAACAAAGCTTTGATCTTCCATGGCACCTGAATGAAACCACTCTTGGCTGAGTACTCTGAAACAAAAGTTGCCATCCCAGCAAAGGTGGGATTGGTTGACCTACATGATGATTGAAGTAGGGGTGGGAAAATGCCCTCCCACAGCAAACTTTAAGGTATTTTCCCATTCAGAAAATTTTAGTCTGGTCCATCTTTCTCTCAAACGTCCTTCAAAAGCTCACTAGGGGTTACTATGGCCTAAGGCTGCAAGAACCCTTGTGCTTGCTCATGAAGCGGGGAGGGCCTTTGACATAAGCTCTCTGCCATTCCCGCTCATCCACTTCATTCAATCTACAGCATGAGTGTAGAGTCCTTCATTAGTATACACTGGTCCTGACCATCCTCAGAATCATTCCTAGTTGGCCAAAATGCAACTTAATATCATTTGGTCTGACCTTCTGTGTAACATAGCCATAGAATGTCACTATCATCTCCTGCAGTGGAGCACATCATTCTTCCCTACTATGTAAGTGAACGCTGTCAGGCACACTAGCTTGTGGTTGAATTGAATCATAAAGACAGTGTCAATTGAAGGACTCCAAGAGAAGATGATATTATCACTTTCCCTTGCCAAGCTGATCCACTAGAAGATTAACTTCAATGTTAAATAGTTGTATCTGAGTCCCAATTTGACTCAAAACAAATCTGGAAATACTGTGCTGATGGATGTGATCTAAAAACCTGAATTCACTTGTGCCCAGGAAATGGGTCAAATTTTCAAGAATTCTCCATTCCACTTGTGTGTATTCCTTTGTTTTGCTTTCCTTTTCTAACCATGTTTTATGAGTATAAATGTTATGATTTGGTTTGGTTTTGCTTTCCTTTTATCCTTCCTTCTTTTAATTCATTCCATTCTTTTACTGACCCCCCAGTTAGGCTCCTACTCTCTCTCTCCCTTTCCCGCAATGAAGTCTAGGGAGGAGGGTGAGCTGCAGAGCCTGAGCGTTAGCCAAAGCAGCAACTTCAAAGCACTATCCACACAGCTATTTTTAGAGCCTTGGTGTGAGCTCCGCTAGCTTGAGTCTGTCAGCTGGGGCTGAAAGGCTCACTTCCAGGAACCGTGACATACACCTAAGGGCCAGGAAGTCTGTGGCCAGCTAGCCCTGTTTGAGACCCAGCTGGGAGGGGTCAAGTAGTCATTATAAAGGATTGAGAGTTCAGCTGAAGGTTGGCTCCTGTGACTCACCCTGTAGAAGAGAGAGACAGACACACAGAGTCTCAGTATAGTCATAGAATCATAGACTATCAGGGTTGGAAGGGACCTTAGGAGGTCATCTAGTCCAACCGCCTGCTCAAAGCAGGACCAATCCCCAATTTTTGCCCCAGATCCTTAAATGGCCCCCTTAAGGATTGAACTCACAACCCTGGGTTTAGTAGGCCAATGCTCAAACCACTGAGCTATAGTCTTCTGGGCCCTGTGGCGGTCAGTGGAACAGCTTTGGTTTGCGTAACTTTGCCAATTTTTTTTGTTTTAATTAATAAACTATTCCCTGAAGGAAGGGACTGAAAGAGGTTTGGGTGTGGCCAGCTGTTAGTCCTTTCAGGGCTGGGAAGACATTGAAATCAATGGAAGTTGCATGGAGCCCCAGACACATGACTGAGAGATATCTGAAGTAAAGAAAGGAGAATTGGGATGAAATTAGAGGTTGGTGAACAGCTCAGATAAAATTCATGTTCACATGATCTAGACCAGTTGAAAGGACTGAACATTTTAGATTCTATTCAGAAGAATTTGTCTGTCACCACAATCTAATACCAGCTCAGAAGAGTCCATGCTTCTCCCGGGCTTGGATGACAAGATAATGCTGGCTTCATGAGAAAAAACTGACTGAGAAGGTATCTATCTAGAGCTCTGATTACAGTAGAAACTCAGAGTTATGAACACCTCAGGAATGGAGGTTGTTCGTAAGTCTGAAATGTTCATAACTCTGAACAAAATGTTATGGTTGTTCTTTCAAAAGTTTACAACTGAGCATTGACTTTCTACAGCTTTGAAACTTTGCTATGCGGAAGAAAAATGATGCTTTCCCTTTGTTTTTTTAGTAGTTTAAGTTTAACAATACTGTACTTTTTTTTTTTCCTGCTGCTACCTGATTGTGTACTTCTGGTTCTAAATGAGATGTGCGGTTGACTGATCAGCTCGTAACTCTGGTGTTCATAACTCTGAAGTTCTACTGTATAGGGAGGAAGGGCCAACCATTCCCTCAGGCAGGTAGCTCTCTTCTGACACCTATGGTCTAGAATTGAGCTGCAGACATTGTGTGGGATCAGATGTATACCTTAATGTAATGTCTGTAATGTCTTAATGTAATGTCTTTTTTTAATCCTTCTGAATGAAAACAATCAGAGTCAAAATGACTCTGGACTTTTTCCTAGGTAGTGATGCAAGGCTATTTTGTCCTAGAGGACTTAATTATTTTACTGTAGATAAGCAAGTGAACATCAGGATAATTATTATTATTTTTACTAAGGGACTGTTGAATTTCCAAAAGAATAATGCTCCAGGAATAGAAGTCAGTGAAGGGGATAAACATTATAAGCCAAATTTTCAAATGCCCAAGGAACAGGTGAGTCAGGCCAAATGTATATGTACTGGTTACACAAGCAAAAGCTTGCACTTACATGCACAATTACTAGATTTTCACACCTAAACGTGGGATTCAGCGGATATAGCACCTACAGTCTGCATTTTGTGAAGCTCGTCAACTGCATAAGCCTTTGGAAAATGGATTTGGACTCAGTGTTGAGTGTTTTAGTTAATATAAAAAAATTCAACTAAATTTGAAGGTATAAAAATCTGAGTTCTAGTCAGGTTTTCTAGAGCTTATTTTTATTCTGATACATTAGCTTTCCCTTCTGTAAAATTCTGACTTTCATACATATTTGCTAAACAGATGTAGTGTAAAATTTAAGTACATAACTATCAATTCATCAAAATTCATGTGCTTTTTATTTCCTTAATTGGAATAGTTTCCTGGATCTGAGCTGATCTAGCTCCATTGAAGTTAATTGCCAATATTCTACTGACTTCAATGGGGCAGGACTGTGTCATATGAGGCTGATTTTTCAGAGATATTGTGCACCCAACACCTGAAGTTGAAGACTGTCAGCATGTGGGGCATAGCATCTCTAAAAAGTCATGTCCTATGTGAAAGCCAAGTGTTAGTAGCATGTTGATCTGTTGATAGGGCTGTACTGTTATCTTATTCCGGCAAAACTCGCTGAAGTCAAGGCAAATTTTGCTTGAGCAAGGACTTCAAGCTTCAGCCCATTGTAGTGTATTATTTTGAATTTGTTAGCACTGGAAAACTTACAAATACCCCTTGGTATGGTCATATTGCATAGGCTGGATTCCCACTCTTCTGAAGGCAATATTTTAAATTGGAAAAAAAAAAGGGTCTTAAACATTTAAATATGCATTATAGGAAAAAGTGTTTTTTTTCCATTGACTCCACAGGAAAATCTGGTTGTACAATAAAGACCCTGATATTTTAATCAGATTAGTCCTATATTTTCAGACAGCCTTGAGGACTATATTGGGTAGTCTGTTATTTTGGTATCTGATAAAATGCCAAATAATCTAGTTTACTTTTAAATCCACCACTAAGATACCCAGAAGGATAAAAAACACAGGTGACGAAAAAGAAAATATACACTTAATCATTATGCAAGTGCTATTACTTGAAGAAATCATAGCCATTTTTACTTAGGTTAATTCAACCACAAGTCAGCAACAAAGGGATGGCCTAATTCAGTGGTTCTCAAATGTATTTGATTGTGCCCTCCCATCTTTGTGTCTGTAGTCGTTTATGCCCCTCCGCCCCCCAGTACATATACCACCGCCCAGCTCTGAAGGTGGAGCAGAGAGCAGCGGCTGCTGTCCAGGCACCCAGCTCTGAAGCCAGCACCGTGCCAACAGCAGCGCAGAAGTGCGGGTGGCACTCTTACTTCTGCACTGCTGCTGCTACCCTGAGGCTGACAGCTGGAGCCCTGCTGCTGTCTCCCGGGGAGAGATTGAGGGTGGGGGAAGGATCGCCTGGGCAGCAGGGCTCCAGCTGTCAGCCTTGGGGCAGTGAGGCTCTGGCTGTCCCTTTCATCCCATTCTCCCACCTCCCGGGTGTGCACAGCCCTTCTGCACAGCCCCAGCCACCATGAGTTGACAGCCAGAGCTCTTAGGGGAAAAGAAAAAAAAAGAGCACACTGCTCACGCCTCCCTTGATACATGTCCATGCCTCTCTTGGGAGGCCCTCCCCACAGTTTGAGAACTGCTGGCCTAATGTAGCTTTAAAAGGAAAGCTTTGGGATTCCAATTAGAATTCTGCTCAACAGTATGTTCAGTTTCTAAGCAATGCCAATGGAAATACTTTTCACATGTAAACATCATTTAATTTATTAGAAAAATAAAATATGTAAAGATTTGCTTTATTTAATGAATGGAAAAATAAAAAGGCTTTAATTTGATAAGCATATTTTTATTATGGATGAAGAAAAGAGAGAATATGGGAGAAGTAAAGAGAATTCTTGCTCTTTGTTTTCAGGAGAGTTCTAATATTCAACTCTCATTCCTCCAAATTATCTATTTACTCAAAGAATACCTTCATCCTAACACAGCTGCTAAGCAAAATATGACATGCTTCCTAAATCAGTAGGTGAAATCACTGACATCATTGGGACTACTTGCTAAATCGGGGCATTAGTTAGAACAATAGTTCTTCCTCTCCACTAGAGCTGGTCAAAATGTTTTTAATTGAAACAATTTTCTGACAATGCCCTTTTCACAAAACTGAAAATTTCAGAGAGAAGATCTCTGTTTTGACAAAACAAACACCCCCACCCCCACTTCCCATCAGGGTCTCTGGCTGCCTGCCTTGAAGGCTCTTGGCAATTTTACTTTCTGTCAGTGAAATTGACAAAAGCTTTCCTAGTGGGCTGTTCCTGACCTCCCCACAAGTTCTGAGAATGCAGAGGCAGGGAGTTGGCAGCGTTGGAAGGAAGGGGGAGAGTCTGAGAATTGCCTCTATGCTTCTTTGCCCTGGAGCTTAGGTGGGGAGGCTGGGAGTCAGAGCAGCCAGGCCGCAGGCTCTTGTCAATGTCACTCGTGAATTTGACAAGACCTTTCTTGCAGGCAACTAGGAAGCCAAAAAAAAAAAATCTTTCGGAATGCCTGAAACTGACATTTATCTTGAAGACCCTTCCTGCAAAATATGGCATGTTTTTGACATTTTGTCCTGGTTTGGGATGAAATTATTTTCAAAAACATGATTTTTGGGGGGGTAGGAGGTCAGGGATTTCCATTTTCCACCACTCTACTTTCTGTGTTAAGATGATGGTCCAATATGAACAACATGACATACATTGGAGATAGATAATTTATGCTGAATGAAGTTAATGAAATATTACTGAGTAAAGAGTATAACTATGCTGTGACATTGCACTCCATATGCTTTATGAAAATATGCTTATGAATGTGAATATGATGTAACTGGAATATGCTTTATGCAAAAGGTCTCTTGTAAGGTATTATTATAAAGCTTATAATCTACTGAGTGTGTTCTTCCTATTTGTTTGAATGTATTATTTCTATGTCTGGAGTTAGGAGAATAAGATATAAACTTGTTTCAGTGTAGTAGCCATGTTAGTCTGTGTCAGCAAAAAGAAAACAAGAAAAATACCTGTGGCACCTTAGAGACTAACAAATTTATTTCAGCATAAGCTTTCGTGGGTTAAGAACCCACTTGTATTATTATACACTTGTATTACTGATGTAAACATATTAAGTGGAAGCCATTAAGGGTGCTTCAGAATCCATGAAGTGTAAATGGCTCTGTTTACTTGCAAACCTTCCTGTGTATCTGTCCAGGAAGACTGGAGGCTGGGGCCTCACAGGACATGTGACCATATCACATGATAATGGAATCAATCTTAATCCTTGTACTTTTCCACTGATGAGGCTGGGGTGGGGACAAGCACTGACAAAAGATTCTCGCTTTGTGCCAAAGCTATAAAGGGGGTGGAGCAGGACAAAAGTGGCTGCCAGTCATGAGAAAACCCCTGATTACCACTTGAGATGTCTCCTGGAACTAACAAGGACTGTACCAGGGGAAAGGATTGGGCCCACACTAGGAAGGAGTCTAGTCTGTGAAAGAAGCTTATGGGAACATCTCCGAGGATGAGATATTACTTGTAATCAGTTTTTAATGTATTGAGCTTAACCTTGTGTGTTTTTGATTTATTTGCTTCATGAATTACTTTGTTCTGTCTATTACTTGAAACCACTTAAATCCTACTTTTTGTAGTTAATAAAATCACTTATGTTTATTAATTAACCCAGAGTAAGTGATTAATACCAGGGGGGGGGGGCAAACAGCTGTGCATATCTCTCTATCAGTGATATAGAGGGTGAACAATTGTTGAGGTTACCCTGTATAAGATTTATACAGAGTAACATGGATTTATGTGAGGTTTGGATCCAATTGGGAACTGGGTGTCTGGGTGCTGGAGAATGGTAACCTGCTGAGCTGTTTTCAGTTAAGTCTGCAGCTTTGGAGATGTGGACCAGATTTTGGGTCTGTGTTGCAGCAAGCTAGCGTGTCTGGCTCAACAAGGCAGGGTTCTGGGAGTCCCAAGTTGGCAGGGAAAATGGGGTCAGAGGTAATTTCAGCAGATCAGGTGACAGTCCCAAGGGGATCTCTGTGACCGAACCTGTCACGTATGCTTTTTCCCATACAATATACCATTTGAATTTCAATAATCAACAATGCCACCATGGATGCTCCAGTAGTCTGCTTCATTAAAGACTGGAAATGTAAAAAAAATCAACAATGATGCCTTTGGGAAACGTGGTAGCTTATATGTGTTGTCAGCCTCAAGCCTTAGAATCCAGGTTCAACTCTGAACTTCAACCTATTTGCTAGACTCAAATGCACTGCATTAGGGCCCATAAATACATGCACATATTTCACACAGAAGACATTTCCCCCATCCCTCTGCTTTGTGCACTCAAATTGGAGGATCACATTTGGCCCTTAGTTTTGAAGTGATAAAATGTCATGGGTATTGCAGAATATAGACAATTATGCAATAATTCTGCAATTATACTGTAATTATTGACCATGTAAATGAATGACAAAAACTGTGCACTTCTACATAATCAAGTGATAATTATGTTCTTTTATTTGTCTTCTAAATGAAAGAGTCGTCAAGAGCCTGAAACAAGTAATTAAATTTGTACTTATCTGGTTCCATCAAATTTGTAAAATTACACATTAATCATGCAGAAACATGAAATTATATCCAGTATGCACTGAGAAAATAACAGAGGTTATATAGGTTATTTTATATATGCAAGAGTGAATTCTTCAGTGAAGCCCTTGCCAGCTTGCAGACCAAATTCTCACCTGGTGGAGCAGAGCTGAAATGGACTCTTCCGATTCACTGGAAATGTTCAGATTTGGTTCAATCCAAACCTAATTCTTCGTATTATTATTTTTGGAATTGCCACCTAATTGAAAAACCAATTACTCACCCAGCTCTGCAAAAAACTCTATTTTGATGGAGGGCATATGTGGGAATTAAATGGCCCAAAGACATTGTGCTGGCCTTCTGCACAGGAAAGAATTTCAATAGGAAAAGACAGGCTAGAAACTGTATTTATAAAAACCACTGACACATTAGATAAAACCTCTAACTGCACAAGAACTCATGAAATACATTAGCCTGCTCTCAACATTCAAAGCTCTGAACTGAGAAGTGCATACAATGTCTAATAATAGTACATGACATGCAGAGTACAAAAGATGCTGAGTTGTGTTAATAAATTATTACAAAGTTAAGATATCTTGTTTGCTGTAGATCTTAGTTTTCATCAAGAACTCATGTATCTGAGCTCCACATGCTACGCTTGAAGCATCCCAAGCATTCTATATAAATGTTGAGTGATAAAATATATTAAGGCAGCCAAGACAGATACCTGCAAACACAAACTCTCTTCATAAAGTCCAGAGTTCACAAGTCTTTAAAAACAGTTTGCGGTGTTCAGGAAATGTTGCTCTCCAAAGTCATATTTACAATCTTATCACCACAGTGTTCTAGTCATTTTGAAAACCAGATGACTGGCAGACACTTGAGGGTGGTGGGAGGACCCTAATGAATGCCAAAATATAGGAAAGGAAAAGAATGTAGTTGAAATTCGTTTAGATTTATGCCATCTAAATGTCATCTTTTCATTCATCGTTTAAGACTTAAGTCCAGGATCTGACTGAACTTTGTGTTGCTTAGCTAGCACTGTACATAGTTCCCATTAAATACATTTAGTCAGATTACAGGGTAAATTTTCAAAACATTCCTAAGTGACTTAGGGGCCAGATCCTCAAAAGGTATTAAGCATCTAATTCCCACCAATTTCACTGGTAGTTAGGTCCTAAATACCTGTGAAGATCCATTCTTTAGGAGCCTAAGGACTTGTCTACCACAGAGTTATTCCGATACAGCTATTCCTAATTAGTTATTCCTGATTAACTCGATGTGTGGAAGCGCTTATTCTGGAATAAGAAATTCCAAACATGCTGTTAAATCAGGAACAATTCTCTTTAAATTCCTACTTACCCTATTCCAGATTAACTTTCAACCCTAAATCTTGCTTAAAGTCAATGGGACTGAGACTGCTAGAGTATGTCTACACTGCAGTTAAACACCCGCAACTGGCCCATGTCAACTGATTTGGGTTGAAGGGGCTTGGGCTAAGGAGCTGTTTAATTGTGGTGTAGATGTTTGGGCTCCAGCCCAAGCCCAAACCTGAATGTCTACATTACAATTAAATACCAGTTTAGCTGACATGGGCTAGCCATTGGGTTTTAGATTTATCTCTACACTGCAATTATGTACTCAGGTCACTTTTGAAAATTGTACCCTTTGTGATCTGTGGTAATGAAATTTAAATATACAACATAAAAAGTATTTGCTCTACAGTATCATGAAAACTACATTTTAACCAATTGTGTGCCTTATCCTACACCCTGTTACTCCAGTTGAATAAAGCTAGTGTAACGGAGCAGAGAATCAAGTTGTCTGTCTAAATTGGTTTATCCATTATGTCCACATTCCTAACCGATTAGTCAGATGTAGAGATGGACTCAAAGATTAGGGGGGTTCAGATCTGCAATTTTGGTTCAGGCCAATCACCCATCAGAATACTTTTGTCTCAATGAAGCTCAGTCTTACAAAACACTGAGCACTCTGACCCCAATCCAGCAAAGTACTTTAGCATGTGTGTAACTATAAGCACATGGGATTACTGACATGCTAGAGTATGTGTGTCAGTTTGAGCACATGTGTAGTCCCTTGTGTTCAGTTACACACATGCTAAAGTGCTTTGTTGGATTGGGGCCAGAGTGGTCAACACCTTCAGGTCCGAGATGATATGGGCATGTCTATACCGCAGCCTCCCAGCCCAAGTAGACAGATTTGCACTAGTGGGGCTCAAGCTCACACACTAAAGACAGTGGATGTTGTTGTTTGGGCTGCAGCTCAGGCTCTCAAGCCTAGGGGGTCGGGCAGGCTTTAGAGCCTGGGCTGCAGCCCGAGCCGCAACATCCACACTACTGTTTTTGGCGAGCTAACTCAAGCCCCGTAGGAAAAGTCTGTCTACCCAGGCTGGGAGGCTCACTTCCAGCTGCAGTGTAGACATACCCTATGATAGCTAGAGTATTAAAAGGATAAATATCCCCCAAAGACGGTTGTTTTTATATTGCTCTTTGTCATGTACACAACGGTCTCCAGCTATGTTGACAACAGTATCATGTCTCCTAAAGCTGTTTCAGAGTCCTGACTATGAGTCGAGCTGATACCAGTGTCAGAGTCCGTATCATTTATGTCTAAATTCGTCACTTTGCGAACAAAGTCTGGCACTGCGACACACTTGCTGGTAACTTCACTGCCTTTGGCTTGCTCTTCGCTAGCTGGACATCTGGATTCAATTTTGTCTTTGATATGCAGTGAATTAAATTCTTCTGCAAGGAGTTCATATTCTTTTTCCTTCTTTTGCAGCAGCAATTCCCTGAAGGTAAGCTCTTTCTGAATGCAGCTCAAGTGAGAGTGGATTCTCAAGCCATCTTTTGTACTTTTTTCCAACTCATGTTTGACACTTTCTAAATTTGAGGATTCTAGTTGGCCATTTAAAGCCTCTGCCATGCATTTACCATCTCCATTTGTTTCAGTGCATACACCTTTTACCTCTTTTTCAATTTCAGCACAGAGCTTTTCAATTAGTAGTTTGTGATGTTTCAGTCCTTCTTCCATCTGTAAAATTCCATCACTTTTGCTCAAGTATTCATGCATCTGATGTTGACCATGTGGCATATTTGTTTGTTGCTCGGCATCATTTGGAGTGGCCATTAAATAAGAATCCTGCACATAATTTTCTCCATCATTTTCTACCTGAACTAGGTGGAATTTGGCTTCACATTTTTCAATTTCCGTATCCAATTCCTTCATTCTGTTAACTTGCTGATGAATGGTATGATCTTGGGAAATGATCAGATGAATCAGTGTTTCCATATTGTCTCGCTCCTGCAGAGTATTGTCCTGTTTAAGTTTGGCCAGTTTCCGGAAAGTCTTTCTAACAATCCTCTTTTGCTTATCCACTGGCAACATCTTCATGTAATTCGCTGGGCTGAGCTCCCATTGTCTTCCTATGTTTTGTACTATCTTTGCTTCAGCTGTCCTCCACACTGGAAATGAGAGGAAAGCATCTGACTTCACCAGAACAAAGTGCAAATTGGGCTGCTCTTCTCCCCAGGCCTTCCAAAGTCTCAGCATTTTTGTCAGCGGGGGAAGGACCCGCTCAGAGCCTCTCCATTTTTCGATGATACAATAATCACTAGGTTGTCCAAAAAGAAACCTTTTTTCTCCAAATGTAGCTTGATGTTCCTCTAGTAGAGCTTGGATCACTTCAGCACAGGTTGTGCGCTTTGTCAGTCCGCACACAATCTTCTCCTCCTGGCCTACCCAAACCACTATCTCCCTTTCATCTGAAGCCATGTTCTTGTCTGGAGATCTAGAATAAGGAAACATCAAATATGAGTTACGTCAGTGGCATGCAGTGTGTGAATCAAAATTACAATCCATTTATCCTTGATATAAACTGCCAAATGGTGGGCAACCTCCCATACTCAACAACAACAAAATCCTAAAATGTAAATGGAGAGAAACACCGGCCTGCCTGCCTCTCTCTCACTGGACTAAAAGGGAAAAAAAATACAAACCTACCTGAATTTTAGCCCAACTACAAATCCAAACCTCTTTTTCAGATTCTTATATATTAATTTTAAAACCCTGGCCCACCCTTTTCTCTGAACTCCTGGGTGCAATTCACTTAAAGAGCAGAAGCATAGATTCATATAAAGTGTTATTCTAATTGTATTATGCTTCCAGCTGAATCAAGGAATACTGGGAATCTCAGAAGAAAGTCTTTTCTCACAAGATAGCAATATAATTTGTAGATAATACAGGTTCAGAAGCCTGGGATAAATATCCAGATTTTTTTGAATGAATCAGTGAACCATCACGAATCATGTGAACCCTACAGGAGATAAAATAATAAGAAATATTGAGATGCTGAGACAAATCTGCAGTCCCTTTGCCCCACATCATCGTAGTGTTGCCAACTCTCATGAATGTTATTGAAAGTCTCGGTGATATACAGTGTTTTTCTTAAAGCCCCAGATCCTGTATTCAAATGATTATGGGAGAATGTCAGCTTTCATTTAAAAAAAAAAAAAATCTAGCTCTTGTGGTTGTGGAGAAAAGCATCAAAATGTGTCCCGAGTGAATGTTAAAGGGTCCGAACCTAAAAAGCAAATAAAAAGAATCCCAAGCTTATTTAAAACAAACAAAACAAAACAACAATAACCCCCCTCCCACCCAATAAACCCACCAAAAACCCCACTCATAATGTTTGCATCCATTTTGTGATTGTTGAGGCGGTGACTTATGATTTGCAACTGCTTGAGGTTGGTAATACTGTACATCACCAGCAGAGATGTGGCATCTCTGAAGGATTACACCCACTGATGCAGAGCTGTCATAGAGGCATCTACAGCTCCACTCCTCCCTGCTGCCAGTGCAAGCGATGTGATGAAGAGGAATGGCCAGAACACCACTACATTGAGCAGATGTCCAGGATTAATTCCCTTAAACTGTTTCAGTTTATATCTACCTGAGGAGTGGCCCCAGAGAGTGGGAAGAGAGCCCCCATGCAGCCTGGCCACACCCAAGGATCTGACCCATTGTTTAGCTCTAGAGACATCCTCTGAACACAATACATTATTGTGAATCTTCTCCTGTATTCTCTGTCGATTCAAATGAACGCGCTTTAATCCACTTCCATGTAGAGAGCTTGAAAAATGCAGGGATAATGGAAACATGGTCGACATATAAAGTATTTGATTCTACAATAGTTAGCATCTGAGACTGAGTCACAGTATTTTTCTAGGCTCGTGTGCCATAGCAGGATTAGAGCCTAATCTGGATTCATTAGTGTAACATCCTGCTTATTAAAACATTTCTGCTAGTTTCATTTTTTAAATTATTACCCTGTTTGGGAGATTAAATGTAATGCAAAAACTTGAATTATGATTGACTCAGCTTGTATGGAGGCAAGATTCCTCAAGAGACTGGGGTTAGTAATGGACTACTAATATAACATACAGTAAATATTTTATTACTGTTATATAGTACAAGAGAACTCTGTTCAAATGCAGTGTTACTCTTCTCTTGGGGCATTCCTGTGTAAAATTCATACTATGCTAAGTATGCTAAGTCACAGGTTCTTATTCCAACAGGTCACATTTAAAAGATCAGTGATTTACTGTAATTAATTTGAGCAAATCAGAGTTTCCAACAGATTACTGAAGCGCATAGTGGGCATTAAAAATCACAGATAGCAAAGATCAAAAAACACAACACAATGAGAAAACATTAGATCAGTTGACATTACTGTTGAATGTGTCACAGGCCGCAAAGTCAATATCTGTCACCTTTTAGTAAATTTACACAGCGCAGGATATCATAAAAATGTTTTTACTTGTTGAGAGATTGTTCCTGTTAGTTTCATTTAACTACTAGACTGTTGCAACAGAGTTCAGCAAACAATGTTTGCTTTAAGCTACGGTATGCACAAAATAAAATCCAGAATGGACTATCGAGTTACTGTTAGAGCTAGGTGTCAAGTAAAGATTATACAAATGAATATAATCGTTATCAAATGTACCTGATAGTTGCTCAAATAACTACACCAGCTGCTAATAAAGAAATAAGTGAAAGAGAAATCAAATGTAATTTATCAAAGTGGAAAAAAGCTGATAGACAAACAAAAATGAAATAAGTGCAAACACATAGAGGTGTAAGAAACAATATACTGGTATCTGCATGAGGTAATTGCTTTACGGGATCTGCCACTGTTTCTTTATAACAACACATCGGGTATCAGTAATGCACAGTAGATCATCACCCTCCTCATTTAGTTGCACTTATAGAATCATAGAAATGGAAGGGACCTCAAGAGGTGATGTAGTTCATCCAACTGCTCTGAGGCCGGACTAAGTAAACGTAAAACATGTCTTATGTTTGTCTAATCTGTTCTTAAACACCTTCAGTAATGGTGATTCACAATCTCCCTTGGAAGCCTATTCCAGAGCTTAACTATCCTTAGAGCTAGAAAGTTTTTCCCAATATCTAACCTGCATCTCCTTCTTGTCCTACCTCCAGTGGACATGAAGAACATTTGATCACAGTCATCTTTGTAACATCCAATAACATATTTGGAGACTTATCAGGTTCCCCCTCTGTCTTCTTTTCTCAAGACAAAACATGCCCACTTCTTTCAACCTTTCCTCAGAGGTCAGGTTTTTTAAACCTTTATCCTTTTGCTTGTACTCCTTTGGACTCTCTCCAGTTGTCCCTCTCCCCCCCCCTTTTTTTTTTAAATTAAGTGTAGCACCCCAAACTGGACACATTACTCAGCACTGGGGAGGCCTCCGCTAGAGTAGAGACACGCAATGCTCCTGTGAATACATCCCAGCAGAATATTAGCCTTTTTGCAACTGTGTCACATTGCTGGCTCATATTCAGTTTGTGATTCACTAACTCCCAGTACTTCTGGGAATACTTTCTGCAGTACTACTGGCCTCGCCTGTTATTCCCCAGTTTGTTAGAATAGTTCTTGCTTCTTTCCCCATTCTCCTTAGACTTTTATACAAACTCTTTGGGACAGGTATTCTTTTCATGCTTAATTTTATTACAGTAAACTGTTCTCTTTGTCCTCTCCGGTACACTGGAAGTATATGCCAGATTTTCTAAACTAAGCAAATGCTCTCCTTCTTCTCCTTCCCCCAACCTCCAAATATTTTAAAGCCTACCTAGCAAGTCTTGGCAGGTGTGAACCTATGAGGTTAGCAAAACATCAAGGTGTGACGGTGTTCCCCATAAAACTTTATGGGGAGATGCTTATAGATGTATATATGTAACTAAAATATGTTTTATGCTACATGTGCCATGTAACATATCTCTGTGAAAGTTATGACCTACTGAATTTACTCCTCCTGTTTGTATGCATGTATCATTGTTGTAGTTGGAGTTATGAAGATTGGTTTTATATTTGCTGGTTTTGTACATAGCCTTTGTAAGTGCATGGGATCATCTTTGGAGCAAAGAATGCCTGTTAAATGCGAGCACTTGACAGACAAAAGACTTTGCAGACCCCAATCCACATTGGGGCCAGGTCTGGAATGCAACTGGTTAGACTGGTTAGGGCGCATGGGCAGGTGACTTGCCCATGTGATCCTAAAACTCCAGGGCAACTGGATCCTACACAGGGAGAGGAAGAGAGGCTATAAAAGCCCTTGCAAGACCCTTCCATTTTGTCTTCAGCTGGCTAAAGGAAGAAGCTCTCCACCCCCCCAAGGACATTCCTGAGGGGAACTGAACAAAGGACAAAGACACCAGGGGGTGCGGCTACTGGACCTAGGCTAATTCTACAGCCTGTAAAAAGGAAAATATCCGAATCTGGTGAGGCTTTTATCTGTGTTAACTTTGAATAGACGTAGACGTGCGTGTTTTATTTTATTTTACTAAGTAACTTGCTTTGTTCTGTCTGTCACCAATTGAACTCACTTACATCCTATTTTTTGTACTTATTAAAATCACTTTTTACTTATTAAGTTTCCTTGAGTACGAGTTAGTGCAAAGGGAGAGCAAACAGGTGTGCATACTTTCTATCTTTGCAATAGAAAGCGAACGATTTATGAGTTTACCCTGTATAAGCTTTATACAGGGTAAAACGGACTTATTAAGGGTTTGAACCTCCTTGGAGTTGAGCAGCTGGGTGTCAAAGGCAAGAGCGCTTCCAGGGGCCTTACAGTGGTGAGTGGACTTGGTTCGGACCTGGGTCTGTGTTTGCAGCAGATCAGTGGAGTCTGGCTCAAAACAGACAGGATTCGGGAGTCCCAAGCTGGAAAAGGCTTGGAAGCAGGGGCGGAAGTAGCCTTGGCACACCAGGTGGCAGCACCAAGCAGGTCTCTGTGGCCCCAACCCGTCACACAAGGAACCTTAAAATGTCTGTAAATACAATGTACCAATAGACATTTAAAACTATATCCTGCCATCAGTTTTTACACAGAACTCCTACTGGCTTCAGCAGAATTTCAACAAGCAGACTGATTGAAAGACACTGCTGACTTTAGAAAATCCCAATAGAACCCCAAAAGGCAATGTAGACAACTGTGACTAGCTATTCTGACTGAGAAAATAAAACATTGAGAATGTAAAATAAGATCTCCTTGGATTATATATAATTTCCCTCCTGTTTTTCAAACATCCCATCCACTCACATTTAACTGTAAGTTCTCTGGGGTTGTGACTGTCTGCTTGTTCTGCTTATACAGTGCCTAGCACAGTGGGGTCCTAGTCCATGACTGGGGCGCTTATGTACTACTGCAATAGAAATACATACCTAAAATAGTCACAGTAATAATGGTACCACCTTTTAAATAAAAGTGGGGGAGGGGAAGTGAAAGAAGAAAAATTCATAGGCTTGGATACAATTATTGTGTCAAAACTACATTGTAGATTGCTGAATGGTTTAATATGATGGGTTTAGTTACAATGTGCATTGGTATCATTTGTTTTTCATTAGATTCACTGTATTATTTCTGCTTTCACGTTTTAATTGAAGATGAATTCATGAGTCACATCTCACCTTGTAGTGTCATACAAATATTTTATTTATACCCACACACACAGAGAAATCTCTTCTTTGTGGCTATTTTTGTTTTCAGTAGAGTGTGCTGATACAATCTAGCACATTATATTGGTCTTTCAGGGAAAAAAATAACACTCTTTAATTGTAATTAATCAGGGCCGGCTCCAGGCACCAGCCAACCAAGCATGTGCTTGGGGTGGCACCTCCAGGCCGGGCAGCGCTCAGGGTTTGTTTGTTTTTTTTAATTAAAAAAAATACTCTTCCCGGCCGGCGTCCCGGCCGGGGGAGTGGGGCGACGGGCATGCCGCGCTCCCCGCCAGCGCCCCGGCCAGGGAAGCGGGGGGCCCCTTTTTTCTTTTCTTTTTTTTTTGCCCGGGGCGGCAAAAAATTCAGGGCTGGCCCTGTAATTAATCCAATTAATACCAAACAAGACTGCTATGTACCTGGCTTCTTCTTGTCAGTCACAGCACAACATAATTATTATAGAGGCTCAGTCATTTTAATATCAAAAAAGTATTTAATATTAGAAATGGCCACTCATTACATCATGGTTCTGGAAGCTCAAGGGGGCCAGAATCTGTCAATAGCTGGTCATTAGAAAATTCCCCTGATGGAGGGGAACTATCCACTGCAGACAGCCCCAGCACCAGTGTCAGCTACCGTGCAATTGCCCTTGCAGAGGAGAAAATTTTCCAATTTGGAATGCAAACAAATTTCAAAATCTTAATTATTTTTGTAGAATGGAAATTCCATTTGTTGGCCAGCAGTAGAAAATATGTATGGAGCTACGAGACCACATCAGAGACCATCAGACAAAGTGGATGAAGAAACATTTTAGCATTGATTCTGCTTTAATTTGAGTTTCAGGGATTTGCAAAGAGCCAAGTTTATGGTGCCCTATGCTGAAGTCCTCATTCGGGTGAAATTCCCTCTGAACTCAATTCAATGGGATTTTTGCCAGCATAAGAATTAAATGATACAACTATAAGGGATGGACCTTGTATGGAAACCCAGGTCAAAATCTCCCATACGTTGGGGACCAATTGGATTTCTGAGTCTTTTGGGAAGTTCAGATCTGAAGTTCACAGCTCTGAATCAGATCCCTGAATATGAATATTTCTAAAGCTCTGGAAGGGTCTCATCTGAATCTGAATTTTGCAGCTTAGTACTATCTCAAGAAGAAAGAGAAAGTTTCCGGTTTTGGCCTAGTAACGTCTTTCACTGTACACTGCACAGGGGAGGATGGAAGGTCCCCAAAAGTGGGGGGGGGGGGGGGAAGAGTGAGGCAGGCAGCTGAACTGTGGCCCTAGCCCCTTGTGCCAGCCCTTCCCCCGCAGCCGTGGCCCTGCCCTTGCACTACCCATTCCCCTCGAGGCCCCGCCTTCATGCTGCCCATTCCCCCCAGGCCTCGCCTTCATGCTGCCCCTTCTCACCAAGTCTCCACCCCGATGCCACCTCTTCCCTCAAAACCCTGCTTCCCGCTCGCTCCTTTCCACTCCCTCCCTCATTGCTCACACTTACGGCAGGTAAAAAGTGGAGCAGCCATAGCCCCCTTGTTCCGGTGCCCCCGACACTGCAATGTACGGTTTACTATTATTGTTAGACTTGTTTTTCTACAACTGTACTATTGAATAATTCCTTTGTATGTGTTTTGTCCTGAGGTTTGTTTGTTTGAACTTCTGTATCTTTCTGGTTTAGTCTTATTTGAATCTCAAAGAGCAAACATCAGAAATTCCTGCAGTGACTGTCCAGATAGTAAACCTAACACAGAATGAATCTCTTAAAGGTTAAATTTGCTTTTTTCAAACCATCCTCATTCAATCTGGCTATATATTCAAGTTTAAATCCAGCTCTTGGACATTTGCTCTAAAGCACTTTGAGCCAAATCGTGTGCCCAGTGCGCAGCCTGCCTGGATTTTGTGCTGGGGGATGTCCTTAGGGCATAAGGGAGAAAAGTTCTGTCCCCCATATCCAGGCTGTGAAGCAATAACTGGAATTCATCTGTTATTCCTCAGGCTGCAGGAGACCCTACTCACCCCACTGCCCAACTCCATAGAAAAGGGGTTGCTGAATCTACATCACCCCAGAACCACTGGCCTCACCCCCACTCCTCTCCAGCCAATTTATGTGCACCAGGGCACATTTCACCTCTGTGGGGTACAAGGGATGTAGACTCTCTGCACATGGGGTCCTGGAATCCTGCCCCTTCTTCCCTCCTGCATCACACTGCAGTCAGGGCACTTAATGGCCACTTTGAAGGGGTGGGCAGGATTTTACCATTATCATTTACGAATACCACAACGGACCTCAAAAGATTGTCAGGCTCATCCCGATCAGAGTAATCCTTATAATGCAATAAGTTTCCGGAAGAAAAAGGAAGAATACCCAGGTGCATTTCAACAGTAGCTCTCAGAGCGCTTTACAAAGGAGGTCAGCATCATTATCCTCATTTCATAGATGGGAAACTGATGCACAGAGAAGCTAAGTGACTTGACAAAGGTCATCTAGGAAGTCTGCAGCAGAGCAGCAAACCCAAGACCAGTGCTCTAACCGCGGGACCGTCCTTCCTCTCCTGGACACGACAGACCTCAAGCCAGTTTGAAAGCAAATGAGAAACCGTAATAAATTAGTTCAAAATACATAACACAGAATTACCCTGGCCATTTGGTTTTGTCTTTAATTGATGCTGTTATATAAGTATAGTGCCATTCTTGCTTAAGTTTAAGATATGTTATTGAAAACAAAAGAAAGCATTAGGTACATGTTGAGCTCTATAATATTTTGTTTATTAAGACAGGTCTTTTAAATTTAAATATGTAGGAAAATTATAATAATGAGTTAAAAGAGAGCCTATTTTAGATAGCTATATGTAACATACAATAATGATCTGAAATGATATCAAACAGCTTTAATGCAACAAGGATACATTACCAGTCTGGTCTATTCATATTCTTCCCAAATATCTGGTCACCCTAACACCAATGTAGCTGTAAAATACATTCCCATACTCAGGCCATTGTAAGTAAAATATATTGTTAATGAACAGATAAAACATGACATCACAAAATACATTAAGACCACAAAAGTATGGCTGATCGATAAATGTGTTCTAGAGGGGGGAAAATGCATATTGTAAACATGTCCATCACAGAATTGTACATGACTGGGTGTCCAGCATTAATAAAGATAACAGTGGCAAACCATGGACTTGATTCTTCTATCCTCCTTTTCTCACCTACCCTTGCACATTATGGATAAGGGTGGCTAAATCAGGTCCCATATTTTCAGTGAAACAAAGAAAAGGAAGAAAGTTGCTTACGAAAACAAACTACGAGCAAAGAAAAGAAAAGAAAAAAGAAAAGAAAGAAAACCCACAGTCAGATGGAACTAAAAATGGGATCCTTGATAAGTGCAGGGCATGCTTTGCTAGGTAGATGGGAGGCAGAGGTTACACTAGGGAAAATGCAAACCACAGAAATTGTAAGGCTACAAAGTACACATATTTGGAGGCATCAGACTGATAAGAACAAACAGGTAATAGTTATTGTAAGAGGCAGTGGTGGATTTAGAGTTAGTGGGGCCTTGTGCACAGCTTCATTTTTGCCCCCCCTGCCCCCTCGGGACACAACCAAGAAAAAGAACATTCTCTCTTATATCCCCCCTCCCCCTAGTTTTTAATTCTTTTATTCTTCCTCCTCCTCCTATATTATAAGTAATGGGAAGTAAATTAAAATAAAGTGAGGTACCTTGATTGGGGCAGGGGGTTGGGGTGCAGAAAGGGGTGCGAGGGTCAGGCTCTGGGAGGGCGTTTGGGTGCTTGGTGTGGGCTCTGGGCTGGAGATTGGGGTGTGGAAGTAGATGAGGGGTGCAGGCTTTGGGAGGAAGTTTGGGTGCAGGTTCTGGGCTGGGGCAGGGGTTGGAGTGTGGTAGGGGTCAGGGGGGCAGCGCTTACCTTGGGCAGCGCAGATCCCAAAGCAACCAGCACACTCCTCTCACAGCAGCTTCTAGGCGGGGGGGGGGAGGGGGCGCGGCAGGGAGTCTCTTCACATCTCTTCCGCAGCTCCCATTGGCCACAATTCCCAGCCAATGGGAGCTGCAGAGTCAGCGCTCGGGGCAGGGGCAACACGCGGAGAGACACACACCCCAGGGGCTGCAGGGACATGCCGGTTACTTCCGGGAGTGGCACAGCATGGAGGGAGGGAGGCAGCATGAGCAGGGAGCCGCCTTAATCCTGCTGTTGGCATGTCTCTGTGCGCCCCTTGGGAACAGGGGGGCATCGGGTCTCCGTGCGCTGCCTGGGGTGGGGGCAGAGCTGCCTCCCCCTTCCAGGGGCACACAGAGACATGCCAGCAGCCAGCCGCTTCCAGGAGAAGCGTGGGGCCACCGGCCATGGAACACAGGCAGCCTGCCTGCCTGAGCCCTGCTGCGCTACCAGACAGGACTCAGGGGCAGACTGTCAGATGAGATTTGTCCTGCATTTTGCCCCCACTCCCTCCCTGTGTCATTGGGGGCCCCATGCCACTGCACTGTTTGTTTCATGGTAAATCTGCCTCTGGTAAGAGAAATTCTCCATCCTAGAAATACTTTTGAAAGACTCTCCTGAAAAGTGAGAGTGAGGGTGTAATGATGACACAGCAATTGCATGGTTGTCAGCGCTTCAATGGTGGCTATTACTTTACAAATCTCCATTGCTAATTCTTCACCTCTTTATCTGCCTTGACTGTGGAATGATTTACAGTATGCTTTCCACCACCCTCAGGGTACACACTCTCTGTAACTTGTATCCACACCTTAAATCTGCCTGCCTGTCAGACAAAACAACAAGGTGGGTGAGATTATATCTTTTATTGCACCAACTTCTGTTGGTGAGAAAAACAAGTATTCAAACTGCACAGAGCTCTTCTTCAGACCTACACTGCAACAACTATCCTCTCAGACAAAGCATCATTCTCCATTATATATTTAAAGGCTTCTGGCTACCAGTCCAAAAATGTCTGGAAGGAAACTTCTGTGAGTAACCATGAGCAACATTGCTGAGAAGGCACAATGCCAAGGCAGATAAGCTGCATCCGTGCTATTCTGTGGTGGGCTGGCAGAGTGGAGGGTTTGAGAACAAAGAAGGAGCCAAGATCATGGTTTGTAGAAGTGCTTTCCAACAGGAGCAAAAGTAATATTAGCAACTTGATCCACTAGAAAAAAAAATCTTTGATGTGGATAATGTGACTGCTGTTGGAGAACCAGTACTGGCAGGAGCTCCCTAGTTGAAACCGACATGAAAGCATCTAGTTACAGTAATTTGCAGCACTATGATAGGTCTGGGAAGAGAGACATTTTTGAATTGTTCAGTGTTAGTGCACAACACACAAAGTTTAACCATCACAGCTTGGCAGACTGTCCCTTTCAGCATGGCAGCAGGTATGTTTGGTAGCCTGTTTCCACTCATCAGCCAATGAAACTGTGCTGCCCAATTTTTCTGCCACCAAAGTACCATTGCAGAAATGTACCCATGTAAAGGACCCGCACAAGACCTACGCAAAACTTAAGTCTTGTGCTGGTACGGCTTGTTTACAGAATGAGGGTGAAATTATTTCTCCCCAGACATCTTCCTTATAAATAGAGGAAGGAGAAGAGCTTAACACTCACGTCCGACACGGGACCTAAACACCACAATGATGTGATCAATATTATAAGGGGAGCCGGTAATTCCCCATACTTAGGTTGCCTAGCATTTTCCATTATAATAGATTCTTGTGACAGCAGGCCTTTGAAATTAAGCAGCAGGGAAGCCCCCAGACTACATAAGTGCCTTTTCTTTGTCCCATGAAATTTTGTTCAGCTTTTGCTGAGATATAACCTATTAAAAACCACCACTTCCTTTCTCTGGCGTGTGTCCCTCTGGAAAATCTTGGTAGCCTGCCAAAGAGGAACCAAACACAGACCACAGTTAAGATACAGCTCATTCCACTGCCAAAGCAGCAAGAACAGCAGCAGCACAAACTGTATGGGGAGCTGATAGAACAGCGGTAGTGGTGCGGGAGGAGAGGTGAACTGAGTTCCCCCCTACCTAGACATGGCACATTGCCCTAGCGGCCCATGCCCCCCTCTGCAGATAACACATGTGGAAGTAGCTGAGCTGGGCTCTTCCCACCCCAGTGAACACTCCCTACTCCAAGCACATGACCCCAGCAACTGATTACCTACCCACGACATTAACAGCACATTATTTAGTTTGCAAAGTCAAGCACTTAAAAGTTAGGAAACTTTTCCTGACAGTTGCCTTCTTAGTCCTAAATCTGCCCCAATGAATATGTGTTATTTGTCTTTAGTTACATGCTATTTTTTCCATAGGGACCCTACCACAAGGCAACTATGGAAAATGATTGTATTAGTAACCATAAAGCTGGTGTTTCCTAACCTTCAAATTATTGATTTTGCATCTTTAATGTTCTTTTAACCCAGTTTTGTTGTGTGTAATAGATAGCTAAATTATACGATACTTAGGAGCATTGGTGGAGTAAGAACACCAGAGCAAGTCTTCTATGAGTTTCACTTTGTCTATATATTTCATTATTTTAACAGCCAGTGAACCACCCAATTTTGAAATTACACCATATAATCTCCTCTGTCTCTCTTGCTTTCATTAAAGTGCACTGAAAATGTGATCTCCAAAAGGAATTTTTATCAAGGCCTCATTTGCAAGCAACTTCTTTTTCCTTTTCAAATCCATTTAGTTTCTCTGAAACTTTATGAATGAAATGGGTTCCATTACTTACAACTAGTATTTGATTAGCCAGAAGGGGAAAAAAGAAACCCAAGATGGAGTGCACGCTCATGAACATCTTTAGACTTAATACCTACCCTGAGCATTAGATACACAAAAGAAACCTGAACCAATTTATATCAGAAACTTTGCATAGCATGCACAAGTATATATACACAAAAAACTACCAAAATGGAGCCATTGTAATGCTAGCATGTCTACTCCAGCTGTGTAATAGTAGTGGGTCTGTAGCAACTTGCGGTTAACCACTTTGACCTTCAGAGAGGCTGAATATTGAGATGAAGAGCCATGGTAATAAAATAATTAGGTCACAAATTTTGAATCTTTTACATTAATTTTGAGTAGAAAAATTTTCCTATCTATCTTAGGGCTTGTCTACAGTGACAATTTATAGTGCTGCAACTTTCTCGCTCAGGGGTGTGAAAAAACACCCCCCGGAGCGCAGCAACTTCCCCTTGCGGAGGTGGGTTTTTTAGAGTGCTGGGAGAGCTCGCTCCCAGTGCTATGCCATGACTACACAAGCTTTAACGTTGCCAGTGAAGACATGCCTTTAGATACTTATATGGTACCCATTAGCGTTGTGTCTGAGTGCCTCACAATCATTACTGATTTCTCCTCACAACACCCTTATGATCTAAGGAAGTGCTATTATCTGGAATTTACAGATGGGGAACTGAGATGCAGGGAGGCTAAGTGCATTGTCCCAGGTCTTCCAGGAAGTCTGTGGCATAGCTGGTATTTGAACCCAAATTCTAACTACCACCCTAATCCCTTCTATTTCCCCTATTCATCCTAGGAGAGAATGGCTAGTGAAAAAAAAATACACATTTTGGTTAACTTTTGATAGTATATGAACTGTGCGTATCACTTCATTATAATGAGAAATTAAGTGTTTAGTAGTAAATTAAGAGAGACATATCACTGACAGTTACAAGAAACACTACCAATCTGTCAGCTCTGAAAGGCACTTGCTAGGTATGTATTTTATAAATTACAGCCAATTCTTTATAACACCTTAAGCAGACTGAAAACTAATTTCTGTGATATATTTAGTTCACAGTAAGTCTGGCCAAGTTAACATTTAACACACGTATTTGATGTCTCAACATTTTGGACTATAAAAATGTCTTTGCACCAGAGCAGTTAAGGATCCTTTTAACCCAGGCAGTTGAGGTGCCTGTATAATTCAAATGTCAAATGCACAAAGGGAAAATAAAAAGACAGTTTACTTTAACAAGACACTTAATCAGTTGAATGAGTACAGTAGCAGCAGCTAAACGAGCACATTTCCCTCCTGTGTCTCTCTGTGATATTTGCAGGAATAACACATATTTAGAATCCTTTTGTGAAATATGTTCTCATTCTAGCTGTCACTACTACCATAACTCTGACCTATGACTTTAAAAGTTAAAATTATATATACCCAGCTTTATAGCCAATAGACAATGAAGAGCATAAAATGCACACACACACACACACACACACACGTGTGTGTATATTTTAGACTCTCCATTGTCATATATGATATCACACACAAAAACTATGTTAAAAGAACAAGGCAACCTTGAGGCAACCTTAATTCGGCCCCTTATTGAATATGCATTATGATACAGACTTTAATTACATGATCACATGGTATTTATCCACCACAGGAACCCTACCTCATTCTGGGCACTCAAGAGACAGCGCTCACTTAATGAACAACTGTGACATTGCACTCCATATGTATATGGAAATATGCTTATGAGCACTGTTCCCTCTAAGCTGTGCGTGTGTGCACGCACACACAGATCCTAAACCTCACGCAGACAGCGATATACCACGCGCACAAAAATTTGCACAGAAGCACAACAATTTGCATAGATGACATTTTTTGCGCACCCGGCCTGTCAAAAATTAGAGAGAACATTGCTTATGAGTGTAAATATAATATAACTGGAATATGCTTTATGCTAAAGGTCTCTTGTAAGGTATCATAACAAAGCTTATAATCTACTGAGTGTGTTCATCCTATTTGTATGAATGTATTGTTCTTGTATCTGAAGCTAGAAATATGAAATATTATTCTGAAGTCCTATTGTAACTATGCAAATAGTGGGACATTAATGGTGGCTTGGAATCTTGATAGCGCCCATTAACTAGGACAATTGGTTGTGAATGGCTCTGTTTAATCGCAAATCTTCCTGGGTATGTGCAAGCCAGCCCTGAAAGAATGGAGAATGAGGTCTTACAGTGACATGTGATCATCTTAAACCTGGTGCTTTTCCATTTAGAAGGAGAGGTGGGGACCCAGAAACACACAAAAGATTCCCACCTTGTGTCAAAGCTATAAAAGGGGATGGAACAGAACAAAGGGGGCTGCCAGTCATGAGAAATTCCCTAGTTACCACCTGAGCTGGAACAAGGACTGTACTGGGGAAAGGATTAGGCCCAGATTAAGAAGGAGTCTAGTCTGTGAAAGAAACTTATTGGAACATCTCTGAGGGTGAGATTTACCTGTATTCAGTTTCTTAAAATGCCTAGGCTTAGACTTGCATGTTTTGTTTTATTTTGCTTGGTAACTTATACATTGTTCTGAATGTTATTATTTGAAACCACTCAAATCCTACTTTTTATACTTAATAAAATCACTTTTGTTTATTAATAAACCCAGGGTAAGTGATTGATCCCTGGCAGAGCAAACAGCTGTGCATATCTTTCTATCGGTGTTATAGAGGGTGGACAATTTATGAGTTTACCCTGTATAAGCTTTATACAGAATAAAACGGATTTATTTGGGGTTTGGAACCCATTGGGAGATGGGTGCCTGGGTCCTGGTGATAGGTGACCAGCTGAGCAGTTTTTGGTTAAAGTCTGCAGCTTTGGGGGTGTGGACCAGACCTAGGTCTGTGTTGCAGCAGGCTAGCGTGTCGGGCTCAACAAGGCAGGGTTCTGGAGTCCCAAGCTGGCAGTGGAAAATGGGCTCAGAGGTAATTCCAGCACGTCAGGTCACAGTCCCAAAGGGCTCTCTGTGACCGAACCCATCACAGCAACTATTCAATAATTATTGACCTACGTATGGCCTTACGCCTTATATACCAGACATTATTAAAACCCTGCTCTGAAGACAGAATCATTAATTTCCTCCTGGGTTTTTCTGTGGCGCTCATCGCCATAGAATCTGAGTGCTTCACACACATTAATGAATTTAGCTTCACTACACTCCTGTGAGGTGAAGGAGTGGTATTACATCCCTTTTACAGATTGGGAGCTGAGGCACAGACAGGTTAAGGTAAAAAGCATCCACCAATTTTTGGAGTCAAAAGTTGAGACATCTAGGACTTGATTTTTCGGTGTACTTAGCATTATACAGCATTTAATATGTTTGAAGCAACCATTGATGTTAATTGTAGCTGTGAGTGCTCAGCATTTCTGCAAATCAGACCCCAGGGTCACAAGTCAGGCACACAGAAAATGAGAAACAGCTGCAGCGGCACAGGTGCCAGCAAAAAGAGCTGTAAACAGGGGAGTCTGAGTGGGAGTTTGTCAGGGGAGTTTGCGGGGAAGACTAGGAGAACCAGGCAGAGGAACAGACAGGCTAGTGAAGGGAGTATGTGGTGTTCTGGCAGTGTTGTGGTGCTCATTGGGGGTTTGTTTTGCTGGGGGTGGTGGTGTTTTGGTTTGGGTTGTGCTTCCCGGACTAACAGGACTTAGGCGGGAAAGCTATGACAGATACAGAGGCAGCAGTGGTAGTGACCCAAGCAGTGGAGGACACAATGAAGATGACTGGATGTGGAAGCTGTGGTATGTACATGATCCTGGAGGGGGTACCTGAAAAGAGTTTCATCTGCATGAAGTGCCGCCTGATAGAGCTGATGGAAGAAAAGATCTGAGGATTGGAGATGCAGGTGGAAACTCTGGTTGAGTTTAGAAGGGGGTTCGAGCAGATGATGGAGCAAAGACATGGGGAGGCTGAAGGGAAAGGCTCAGACTTGCAGATGAAAGCAGGACCAAAGAACTGTGAGGGGAGACTGCTGGGTGACAAAAATGGACAGTGGAAGCATGTGACTAAGAGAACCAGGCAGAGGAAAAGACGGGCTAGTCTTTCTAGTCTTTCTAGAGAAATAGAGCTCAGGAACAGGTTTGCAGAGTTGGAAAATGAAGAAGGAGTACAGCAGGGGGTCACTGAAGGTGGGAGGGCAAGAAAGAAGAGAAGAGCAGCTAGTCCTATAGAAAAATGGTAAGACTCAATGGAGATAACACTAAATATTAGCCCCAGGAGGATACAGGATGGGTTGCAGAGGATTGCAAGGGAGAAAGGAATCGGGAGGACTTGCAGCCAGAGGGAACAGGGGATAGACCGGAGAATTGCACCATCACCAGGAAAAGGCAGGTCTACGTGATTGGGGACTCCTTACTGAGAAGAATAGACAGCCTTGTAACCAGAGCTGATCCAGAGAACAGAAGGGTGTGCTGTCTGCCGGGTGCTAAGATATGGGATGTGGACCGGAGGCTGAAGAGGATCCTAACAGGAGCGGGAAAGAATCCACTGATTGTCCTTCATGTGGGAACAAATGATACGGCTAGATTCTCGCTGGAATGTATCAAGGGAGACTATACCAGGCTGTGGAAGATGCTTAAGGAAATCGAGGCTCAGATGATCTTCAGTCGAATTCTGCCTGTTCCTAGGAAGGGCAACAAAGGTGTGAAAAGATTATGATGATCAATAGATGGCTCAGGCAGTGGTGCTATTAGGGCTTCAGGATGTATGGCCACTGGGAGGCATTCATGGACAGAGGACTGTTCTCTCGGGATGGACTTCACCCGAGTAGGGAGGAAAATAGACTTCTAGGATGGAGGCTGGCACAACTGATTAAGAGAGCTTTAAATTAGGAATTTGGGGGAGATGGTTGGGAGATATCCAGGTAATCTCCACGCCGTATTTTAAAATTGAGAGGGAAGAAAACCAATGTAAGAAAGGATATAGCCGTGGGTAGGAGAATGGACATAAGGAGGAAAGATAGGGTAGATATCAGTCTAATAGGTGATACTGGTGGTAGAATGTCCATGCCTAATCGGGTAAAGAATGTGAGCGAGGCCAAACAGCAAAAATTAAGATGTTTGGCCTCGCTCACAAGAGGGGATGCCATTTTAGATTTGGTTTTGGTGAGTAGTGAGGACCTCATAGAAGAAATGGCTGTAGGGCACAACCTTGGTTCAAATGATCATGAGCTAATTCAGTTCAAACTGAATGGAAGGATAAACAAAAATAGATCTGTGACTAGGGTTTTTGAATTCAAAAGGGCTAACTTTAAAAAATTAAGGAAATTAGTTAGGGAAGTGGATTGGACTGAAGAACTTGTGGATCTAAAGGTGGAGGAGGCCTGGAATTACTTCAAGTCAAAGTTGCAGAAACTA
This sequence comes from Chelydra serpentina, assembly GCA_037349315.1. Classification (NCBI taxonomy): domain Eukaryota; kingdom Metazoa; phylum Chordata; order Testudines; family Chelydridae; genus Chelydra; species Chelydra serpentina. The sequence goes on from JBAIAC010000008.1 coordinate 72,774,931, forward strand.
TCAGAAGCCTGCATCCCAAGAAAGGGGAAAAAATTCATAGGCAGGAGTTGTAGACCAAGCTGGATGAGCAAGCATCTCAGAGAGGTGATTAAGAAAAAGCAGAAAGCCTACAAGGAGTGGAAGATGGGAGCGATCAGAAAGGAAAACTACCTTATTGAGGTTACAGTGAGAAAGGCTAAAAGCCATGTAGAGTTGGACCTTGCAAAGGGAATTAAAACCAATAGTAAAAGGTTCTATAGCCATATAAATAAGAAGAAAACAAAGAAAGAAGAAGTGGGACTGTTAAACACCGAGAATGAAGTGGAGGTTAAGGATAATCTAGGCATGGCCCAATATCTAAACAAATACTTTGCCTCAGTCTTTAATTAGGCTAATGAGGAGTTTAGGGATAATGGTAGGATTACAAATAGGGATGAGGATATGAAGGTAGATATTACCACATCTGAGGTAGAAGCCACACTCAAACAGTTTAATGGGACTAAATTGGGGGGGCCCAGATAATCTTCACCTAAGAATATTAAAGGAACTGGCATATGAAATTGCAAGCCCATTAGCAAGAATTTTTAATGAATCTGTAAACTCAGGGGTTGTACCGTATGACTGGAGAATTGGTAACATAGTTCCTATTTTTAAGAAAGGAAAAAAAAGTGATCCGAGTAACTACAGGCCTGTTAGTTTGACATCTGTAGTATGCAAGGTCTTGGAAAAAATGTTGAAGGAGAAAGTACTTAAGGACATTGAGGTCAATGATAATTGGGACAAAATACAACATGATTTTACAAAAGGTAGACCATGCCAAACCAACCTGATCTCTTTCTTTGAGAAGGTTACAGATTTTTTAGACAAAGGAAACATGGTGGATCTAATTTACCTTGATTTCAGTAAGGCATTTGACACAGTTCCACATGGGGAATTATTAGTTAAATTGGAAAAGATGGGGATCAACATGAAAATTGAAAGGTGGATAAGGAACTGGTTAAAGGGAAGACTACAATGGGTCATACTGAAAAGTGAACTGTCAGGCTGGAGGGAGGTTACTAGTGGAGTTCCTCAAGGATTAGTTTTGGGACCAATCTTATTTAATCTTTTTATTACTGACCTCGGTACAAAAAGTGGAAGTGTGCTAATGAAGTTTGCAGATGACACAAAACCGGGAGGTATTGCCAATACAGAGAAGGACAGGGATATCATACAGGAAGATCTGGATGACCTTGTAAACTGGAGTGATAGTAATAGGATGAAATTTAATAGTGAAAAGTGCAAGGTCATGCATTTAGGGATTAATAACAGGAATTTTTGTTATAAGCTGGGAACGCATCAGTCGGAAGTAACAGAGGAGAAGGACCTCCTCTGTTATTGGTTGATCACAGGATGACTATGAGCCACCAATGTGATATGGCGTAAAAAAAGCTAATGAGCTCTTGGGATGTATCAGGTGAGGTATTTTCAGTAGAGATAAGGAGGTGTTAGTACCTTATACCAGGCACTGGTGAGACCTCATCTGGAATACTGTGTGCAGTTCTGCTCTCCCATGTTTAAGAAGGATGAATTCAAACTGGAACAGGTACAGAGAAGGGCTACTAGGATGATCCGAGTAATGGAAAACCTGTCTTATGAAAGGAGACTCAGGGAGCTTGGCTTGTTTAGCCTAACCAAAAGAAGGCTGAGGGGAGATATGATTTCTCTTTATAAATATATTAGAGGGATAATTACCAGGGAGGAAGAGGAATTATTTAAGCTCAAGAACAAATGGATATAAACTGGCCATTAGGAAGTTTAGACTTGAAATTAGACGAAGGTTTCTAACCATCTGAGGAGTGAAGTTCTGGAACGGCCTTCCAAGGGAAGCAGCAGGGGCAAAAGACATATCTGGCTTCAAGATTAAGCTTGATAAGTTTATGTAGGGGATGGTTTGATGGGATAGTCAAAGATCAATTAATTGCCAAAATTAGGCTATCAGCGGTAAATATGCCCAATGGCCTCTGAAGGGATGTTAGATGGGGTGGGATCTGAGTTACTACAGAGAATTCTTTACTGGGTGTCTGGCTGGTGAGTCTTGCCCACATGCTCAGGGTTTAGCTGATCGCCATATTTGGGATCGGGAAGGAATTTCCCTCCAGGGCAGATTGGCAGAGGCCCCGGGTGTTTTTCGCCTTCCTCAGCAGCGTGGGGCATGGGTCACTTGCTGGAGGATTCTCTGCACCTTGAAGTCTTTAAGCCGTGATTTGAGGACTTCAATAGCTCAGACATAGGTTAGGGGTTTATTACAGGAGTGGGTGGGTGAGATTCAGTGGCCTGCATTGTGCAGGAGGTCAGACTAAGTGATCATAATGGTCCCTTCTGACCTTCAAGTCAATAAGTCTATGCATCTATGAGAAACACACTATTAGTGATGCCTTTGAAAATTCCAGTTTAAGTGACTTGCCCAGCATCGTATAGGTGGTAGTGTCAGAGATGGAATGCAATCCCCGATGGCACCATCCAACTGCCTTAACCATATGACCATCCTCGCTCTTCCTCCAACCTTCTGCCTCATCTAACTTCTGCAATAAATGAGGCAAGAGTCCTACAGACAACAAACTCCTTTGCTATACAATACTGAGGGGGAATGCAGAAGGCCTCCAGAGGTCCATTCTCTGCATTGAATGAAGCAAGGGTCCTGGGAAAAAAGTATAATGTGATCATGTAATTAAAGCCTAAATTATACCGCATATGCATTGGGGGAAATTAATTAAGTTTGCACAGTTTGCTTGACTTTGCTTTTAAAAAAAACCTAGGAAATGACACACAGTCCACATTAACAGAATGTGATTAAGGTTGCAAACTGAAAATAAAACCAGAAATTGATATATATGTATATATATATTGATATAAATATATATATATATATATATATATATATATGGATCATCAGCAGGGTTGGAACCTTTCAGATCCACCATGCAGACCCATGAGTGTTCCTGGCTTTCTGTCCCACACGATTTCCCTCACTGACTCAGTCTATTTGCCCAACTAGTCCCAGCCTTCCCGCCCCACACCCTTCCCCCTGGGTTCCAGTCCCAGACTCTCCATACAAACAATCCCAGTCCCCCGCATCCTTCTTGCTCCCAGTCTCAATCTTCTTGCCCAGCCAGTCCCAGATTTAATCCATTCCCACTCCCAGTCTCAGTGACTCCTCGTTTCAATCTCTTCCTTTCCCAGCTACATTTGAATCGAACAGCTTCCTTCTCTACACTGCCTGGAGGGCAGGAGAGACAGGGTCCCAGTTTCAGTGCCTGACCTCACATTGGCCCAAAGAAGCCGGAAGAGTACTGGGAAAGTCTGGCTTTGCTCCTGTAATAATGGGCTGGAAGGAGCATGCTCAGTTGCTCTGTGAGGATGACACATGTGTAGTCCAGTTGCATGTAGGAGCTGTGATGGGACGGCGCATGTGCTGCCATTCTACGAGGATGGAACATGCACAACCTTGTCAGCACTAGGAGCTGTAAGCACATGGGGCATGCTCAATGAGGACAGAATCTTCAGAGATTCTAGTTGTTAAAATCAATGAAGTCTCTATTGAACATGTGTGAACTAAATTTTTTCAAAAGTCTTATAACTTGGCCAGATTTGTCAAGAGGATGGCAAAAGGCCCATCCCTGACACAAACACCATCCTGGGCCAAATTTAAGTCCCTACTCCAAAGCATGGGAGAGCTAGAGCTATACAGAGAAAAGGTCATCAGAATTTTTTAATGTGGGCAAAACAATGTATTTTTTCCTAGCCCTGTTCTCAGAAATGGCTGAACTATTTTGGGTTGTCATTAAAAGAAAAAAAAAGTTTAAGCCTGAGGCAGGTACTCAACATGGAAAATTTCAATCCAAAATGATGAAAGCTTGGCAAAGTTATAAACAACTGAAATGCACTGGGAAGCACAACTTTAACAAACAGTGTTACCAGCCCCATCTACAATGAATACACGAACACACATACGTACATCTGGTTCTCATATATAGAGATACCCTCCACAAGTGTAAATCATAGATTCATGGCTGAAGACATGGCTTGTGTAGCTGAGGGATCTGGCCCAAGATATATACACAAGCACCTGTGTTGGCAATTTGTATTGCACATACCCATACCAATATATGAAATACCCTTTTAAAAACTCTCTCCAGCACCAAACAATGTTGATATTTTCCATTTCCCCAGAGGTTCTGAGAAGAGTTGAAATTAACATTGCTGTTTTGGTTTACTGATAACAACTGTTATTTAGATAGCATCATATCATGATGCTTCACACAACTATTATTATGGAGATATCAGTCCATCTCTAGTAATGAGATGGTGCCTGGGAACCCGAAAGTGAGAGCCTTTGGCTGGATTGTAGAGTGGAAATACATGTGCAGTTGCCCTGGACTGTGACAGTGAGTACAAAAACTTTGCCAATCTTCTGTGACCGGTAAGCATTGAGGCTGGACCATCAAAGTTTCCCCCTTTGTAAAGCATTTTGCTGCTTCAATATTCAACTGCATAACATGGTCTGACTGTGGAAAAAAAATAAAGGTCCAGAATTCTAGTTCAGTCCCAAAGCAAGGTCAAACTTACAACTACTCTTTGTCTGCTTCTCATAAATAACTTAAGAAACATGCATGGTAACTTTAACATCTGTGAACTCACAAGTAAATGAAGATGACCTCTGCTGTATAAGGAGATTGAAGTCTCCCAGTATCAAAGCCTGGGAGACTACACCAAAGTCAGCAGGTCTCAGAATTTCTGTTAAGAATCTGGGGTTGACCGTAGTGAGGTGTTCGGTATGACAAGATTCTAATAGTGAAACTGCCCTGACAGCTGCAGAAGATGACCTTATGCTGCAAGTTGTCAGCATGCAGAAAGCCTGTTGACAAATATTGTCCAAGTAGCGGATTCTACTTCTTCAAAACAACATTTCAGCACATCAGCCTACCAATAATAAACCCAACAGAAACAAGAACAACCAAAAACCAATATGCCATGACCCCTTACTTACAAATTATTACTAAGCCACTCTTTAATCAGTAAACAGAATCTGATCACTTCCTTTGGTAAATGAGACATGAAATTAACTGTCAAATCAGTGTCTCACGCATAGTTTTGAATACTTTTGAACTTTAAAGTGCTTTCCATATGTGGAAACTACCACGTAAACAAAATATTTGTATGTTGGACTTGGATGAGGTTGACAAAAAGCAAATTAACGCCTCAGTCCTACAACTTGTTCCACATAGATGAAGGGATCTTTCTGTATAAGTTCAGGGCCTAAGAGCAGATCCTGCAAAACTTTACTCACATGAGTAAGCCTGACTCTCATGCACAATTCCACTTAGGTCATTGAACCCGTAAAGATTAAAATAAAGTAGACATATTGATAGACCAAGTTTTCACATAATTATCTCACAGCAAACTGATTATTCCATTTTTCAAACCTTGATTTTATGCCTGACCAAGAGGTATGTTACATTTTTCCTTATTTAATGCAACCCTTATGTCTATTTTCTTAAAAAGAAGCAAAACAAATATATTATACCTGTCAAGGAAGGCAATGACATTTTTCTATGATTGGGACATCCATAACTCAATTATTTTAAACATGAGTGAGTGAGGGTATATAGGTGTAGAGAATAGGGACCTCAAGCAAAAGCAGGTTCCAGACTCTGAACCCCAAAACAGATCTGTAGCAAATTAATATATTCCATAGCTACCCACTCAGGGCAATTTCTCATCTCTATAAAAATTAATCTTGCTTCTAACATTATTCTATTCTTAATAATGTAGCTGACTACTTCAAGTGTGACATAGACCATGACGGTATGGATATCAATCCTACCTGAGGTTACAAGTACAAACATAAATTGGTAGTCTCACCTTCCTACCCAAAATAAGTAAACTCCAAAGATAATGCCTCTCATCAATCCAAAGCCCACATGGGTGACAAAGGATATGTCTACACTACAGCTGGAGGTGCAATTTCCACCTAAGGTAGAAGTAGCTTTGATTGAACTAGCCTGCTAACAGCAGCAGTGTAGCCATGGTGGCATAGATGGCACTTTGGGCTATCCCCCGAGTACAGTACAGTCTGAGACCTTCTGTAAGTAGCTCTGGTAGCTAGCCTGCACCACCGCCTGCACTGATATTTTTAGCATGCTAACTCAGTCACAGCTAGCACATGTATGTCACTTTGAGCTGGGAATTACACTTCCAGCTGCCATGTAGACTTACCCAAAGACTCCAAATGAGGGGCATAAAAATGTATTCATGCAGCCACATTAAAATGCAGTAGGGTTCATCCCCTGAGTATAAGTAATGATGTCTGTAATCACAGTTAAATGATTCTTGACTTCTGACTTTCAACAATAAAATGAATTGACCCTGAATTTGTGTAGTGCATAAGTAACTAGAAATAAAATGAAAGTCATCTCTGGAAATGAGGGGCATTTGAGAAGTATATCAAAGAGTACAGTGGAAAAAGCACTTTTCAGTCCAACAGCTGGGGTGCTTTCTCTGTGCCTCTAGCGTATAAGGGTTTTAGTTTTATTATGTCAGGAAGTCATTAATGCAGAGATTTGTAATTGAAAATTAAGACCTTACATGTTTATTTGAACACAGCTGGCCCTGAGCTCATCTTTCCTCTGTACGTTCACCTCTTACAACTGCCATCCAATCTATTCGAGCCATGTGGCAATTTTATTGATTTCCTTTTGAGTGATTTCACAGCCCTTCCCCCACTCCCCAGTTTTTATGCTTTGTGGAACTTCAGAAGGCTGAAAACTTCTCAGTGAAGAAGATGAAAAATCAAAACAGCTAGTTGTGAATTCTCACGTGTGTGTTTTGGGATGTCTTATGGGCAGCATGGTGCAGCAGACTGAGCACATGGCTAAGAACAAGGAACGCTGAGATTCTAGATTCCCCCTCTCCTCCTGGGTGGCTTTCACTCTTTGCACTTCTCTAGAAGACACATGGTTTAGTTATCTCCCTCTGAGGCAGGCACATGGCACCACCCCCAATTTACAGGGAGGGACTGTGAAACTCAGGGAGATTATCAGCTGCTGAAGGTCACAAAGCAAGTCAGTGACATTACCAGGAGTATAACTTGAGTCTCCTGACTCCATGTCCCATCATCTAGGTAGCAATGCCCTGTTGGCAAGACAAGCCAAGATATTCAAAAGTGACTGGTGATTATGGGCACCCAACTGGAATCACTCTAATGGGACCTAGTTTTCAGAAGTTGTGCAGCATTTTCTGAAAATCAGTCCCCTTTAAACAGGCTCAGATTGGGCGCCCAAAAAGTTGAGCTGCCAAAAATACTAATCATTTCTGTAGAAGCGACAAAGAGTCCCGTGGCACCTTATAGACTAACAGACGTGTTGGAGCATAAGCTTTTGTGGGTGAATACCCACTTCTTCAGAAGCTTATGCTCTTCAGCATCTGAAGAAGTGGGTATTCACCCACAAAAGCTTATGCTCCAACATGTCTGTTAGTCTATAAGGTGCCACGGGACTCTTTGTCGCTTCTACATATCCAGACGAACACGGCTACCCCTCTGATACTAGTCATTTCTGAATATTTCTTGGCCTTATCTTCTACATCTCACACACACAAAAGTAAAAAGTATTGGGTGAAAATTCCTCAATGCTTTACAAGTGCAGGAATTCTGCAGTTTTCCAAAAGATGAAAGGCAAATGTCATGAGCAACATTTTTTGTGACAAGTATTTTGCCCAACCAGTGACAGTCTTTGCTCATCAGAGACATAGGACTGGAATAGCAGGGACAAACAAGGTCAGGAAGGAGGTGGGTTGACAGGGATTCACGAGAATGCTGTACAGCATTTGTCTGTATTGCGGCTGCTTACCCACTTGAAACTTACGTGTTGTTGTTTTTTTTAAACTACACATACTCCAGTACAAAACTTGTCTGTTTTGTCCACCTGTTGCATTCTGTCTGATACTGATTGACTTCAACAAAGGCCCCTAGACTGAAACATTTCTGTGGCTAGGATGGTCTTCTTTATTATGTGTCTATTCAGTATCTAGCACTATGGGGCCCTGATCATTCATTCATTCATTGACTGATTCCTAGGAACTACCTTAATAACAACAACAATAGTGACAACAGTCCAGCCATTTGAACAAGTGACTGGGAACCAGGAAGTCCTGCACTTCAATACTGATACTAACTTGCTGTGTGGTCTAGGGCAAATCACTTAACCTTTTGCCTCATTTCCCTCATCAGTGAAATGCCAATATTAATTAGTACTCACCTCCTTCCCATACAAGGATGTTGTAAGAATTAATAAATGTTTGTACAGCATTATTTTAATGTTTGCAGATTATTTTAAAATAATAATGTTTGTAAAGTACTTCCATCTGTTTTGTATATTTTATTATTATTACTATTCAACATATAAATCCAAAGAAAACAAACTAAGAATGTCTGAGCTAGTGCAAAAGGGTCTGAGGACACGTTTTCAGACCATCCTATGAGATTTAGCCCTGTCACTAATGTGACTTCTATGGAGGATCCAGAGTTAAAATCTATCCCGCCACTGAAAACCGATTTTTCTATAGTGAAGTTATTCCATGTTCAGCAGCACAGTTGATCCCCTTTTCCCATCATACACATGAAATCTTAATTTCTCGCCAGTGCAATAAAAACTCATTTATCAATAAGATTTGTCTTTTGTTCCATTGAAAACATTTTTCTTCATCTGCAGTGTTTTCTCAGCCCCACTGAACATTATATTGGTGTTTCATATTCGCTTCAAGTTTGCTTAAGTATAGTTCTTTCTCCAGATGGTGTAGTATTACACACAAGTCTATTAGTCATTCCATTTACTCCACTGCAATCTACTCTCCTAGAATAGTAGATAATTAACTCTTTAGAAATAATGCTAGTGTTTTGCCAGACACATAGCTCTACCTGAAAGTGAAGCAAGCAGACATGTACAGGGATTACTACAAAATATTTGCAACCAGATTGGTTCTTGTGACAAAGCAGACAAGTTGGACCAGAAAATAAATTATAATATGTGAGCTTGGGGCCAAAAAGAGGATCCTTTCTCTGATGGCGGAGCAACATCATTAATATTAATTTGTATTACCATAATGCTTAGGCGCCCATGTCATGGATCAGGACCCCATTGTGCTAGACGCTGTACAAACTCAAAACAAAAAGACAGCCCCTGCCTCAAAGAACTTGCATGTAGACATGGAAAACAATAATTTGGAAAACATACTATGTCACTACCCTGAATATCTTCCCATTTCTAAAACTGAACCTGAATTCAATCTTCGGCTCTGAATAAGTCTTCCCCAACCCCCCTTCTCCTCGCCCCCCCCCCCCCCCCCAAGCACACACTCCATATTCTATATGGGATTGGAACAAGAAGTGCCAAAATGGCACAAGATAGTCTGCTCTCGTGGTAACCCCATCCAAGAAGGGAAGTGTCAGACATTGTGTACATGTTCTCATGAGACTTCCAGCCCAGTTTATATGAGGTTACGGTAATTCAGAAAAGCATTGGGACTGAGTTCTTAGCCAATCCAAACACAAATGCTGAGCATTTTGAGTGTCCCTTCAACAAGGCGTCACACTGACTTGTAGACATGGGGAAAATATAAGCAGTTGCTATCAGGATCTGAACAGGGTCAGTGGGAAGCCAGTAGAGCGAGAGGCAGTGGGGATCTAGAGTCAGTGCCAAATGGGTATTGCTTAAACCAGTGAGTCCTCAGGGGTATTAATTGGGAAGGGCCACTCTATAGGGTCCACATGCTTGGCTTGCCTCCATTCCCACATCAGAGCCCAATGCTGAACAGCTGATCATCACTCAGGGCAAAGAGAACAGGCTAAGTCTGATCAGCAGGCTTGCTTTGGTTACTGGTGCAGGGCTAAGAAATGAGCGATAGAAGTGGAAATGTTCATCAATCAAGCAAAAGCAATAAATATAAATAACAGATTTGTCATAGTAATGCCCAATCAGCAAGCAACATTGTGTGTATGTAAATAAAAACACACAAATGGTTGTAGCAAAATTAAGGCCATTATGGCTGAGTTATGCTGATAGCTCCAAAAATATTGCTCCGGCTGTTTGGGCCTAGCAATATAGTTTGGCACTTGCAGGAGAACTGCATGAGGGCAAGGGACCCCTGAGCGTCATCTCCCTTCACCTCCATGCCTGGTCTAAAAATAAACAATTTGTGAAATTAGATAGAATGCTAGATCTATGAGTTGAGATTTTGTTCTGAAAAATCAAGGGGACCGGGCTCAATGAATGAGAAAATGTGATTGAATCTTGGCATGTGGTGAGCAAGGAATTCTGGAATGATCAACGTGGTAGTGACAGAGCCAGCAATTTTCAAAAGTATCTAAATGACTTATGAGCCTAAGACTCATTTTCAAAAGTAATTTAAGGTCAGATTTTAAAGGCATTTAGGCACCTAATGAATTCAAGGTGACAAAGTATCTAGATGCTATTGAAAATCATCCTAGGTACCTATCTTCATCTCTTAAAATATTGCCCATAAGCACTTGGGACTCATAGACTTTAAGGTCAGAAGGGACCATTATGATCATCTAGTCTGATCTCCTGCACAACGCAGGCCACTGAATCTCACCCACCCACTCCTGTAATAAACCCCTAACCTATGTCTGAGCTATTGAAGTCCTCATATCATGGTTTAAATACTTCAAGGTGCAGAGAATCCTCCAGCCAGTGAACCGTGCACCATGCTGCAGAGAAAAGCAAAAAAACCCAGGGCCTCTGCCAGTCTGCCCGGAGGGAAATTCCTTCCCGATCCCAAATATGGCGATCAGCTGAACCCCGAGCATGTGGGCAAGACTCACCAGCCAGACACTCAAGAAAGAATTCTCTGTAGTAATTCAGATCCCACCCCATCTAACATCCCATCACAGGCCATTGGGCATATTTACCGCGAATAGTCAAAGATCACTTAATTGCCAAAATTAGGCTTTCCCATCATACCATCCCCTCCATAAACATATCAAGCTCATTGAAAGTCAATTGGGCTAAGCTTCTTAAGTCATGTAGATGCTTTTGGAAATTATAGCCTACGCTAGCTCTGCCCATATGCACTGTATATCCTACTCATTGAAGAAGCTGCTAATATCTGAAGAGGAATACTATATAAAAGTAACGACGATAATAACCACAGAGGTGTAGTCCTGTGTCTGAGCACATGGCTATAACTCATTCATTCCAATTCTAGAGCTTGTCTTGACTGCCTTCCTGGTCTTGGCTAAATCATTAACATCTCTGCTTCACTTCCTCCATCTGGAAAATATGGATAATACTCAATCGCTCACCTCTTGGGAATATATGAAATTTAAGTTAATGTTCATTAAATACTTTGAAGATGAAAAAAGCTAAATGGGAAAATGGAGGAGAAAAATGGGCGAGGCTTTTATTGGACCAACTTCTGTTGGTGAGAGAGACAAGCCTTCGAGCCACTCTGTCACCAGCAGAAGGTAGTCCAATAAAAAATATTATCTCACCCACCTTGTCTCTCTAGTACCCTGGGGCTGACACAACTACAACCACACTGCATACAACAATGGAAAAATGCTCATTTTTATTAATTATTTGCACATATAACACCTTTGATCTGAGTTTCTCCAAGAGCCTTACAGACATTAAGCTTCACAACACTGCTGTGAGGAAGGAAAATACAATATAGCCCTTTTAATAGATGGGCAAACTGGGGCACAGGTGGATGATGACTCAAAAGTCTTGATGGCGTCTGCTGCTCTAACCACTGGATAACACTGCCTCCCAATGTCAAGCTTGAATGGCACTTTCAGTCCAGTGCAAGGTTTGAAATAAGCTGGCAAAGATGGCAACTGTAGCAAGAAAGTAACTCTTTCTAGGTCATTGCATCATATTGGGGTTACAAAACCCATTTACCATCTCTATAAGCAAACCTTGAATTCTCAAGTACAAATCTGTTCTAAGAGAGAAGTTTAGACATATACATTTAGGTTCCACTGTTTGAAAAATCAGTCAAGAAAGTTTTTAAAAGAATCACTTTTCCTCCCTACCCCACCCTTATTATACATGAACAGGACTTCTACATCCTCCACTCCCTCTCCCCCCCCCCACCCCCATCTCCCATTAAAACACCACCTCTGTGCCTGTCTGAATTAATTTGATATGCCATTTTCGGAGAGAAACTGGAAGAAGAAGAAAATTTTCTCTCAACTTTTTGGAGATTCCCCTCAGCTTTTCATTGTAATTCACACCTGAAAAGCTTTGTATATTGACCTTCCTTCTGCAAAGAATGGAAGTTCACATCAACCTCACAAAGATGTGAGATTGACATAATTACCCTGAGGGGTGTAGTTTAAATCAGAAAGAGATTCACAGCTGAATGAAGGGGAAGCATATTTCTGGGTGTATGTATTTATTCAGCTAATTGATGTCAATGTAATACAATTCTTTTTTTAAAAAGTATCAGGAAAATACAGCAATGTTATATACATTTAGTTTGGTCTAAAGTAGTACATCAACCTTTCCAGAAGGTCAAAAGGTGGAATTCCCTTATGAAAAATACTAATTACCGTCCTGTTCCCATACACTTTTGTGGGCAGTATCCCATGCTATTAATGATTCTAAAATAATAGAATATTGTTAATGAAGGCCCTAACTGATGGAGTGATTTGCTTTCATTAATTAATTTGTTGAATTAATAATTCACTAAAATGTATGCACAATCTCAGTATAAATCTTTGGCATAACTGTGCAAAAGAGAAAAAAAATCCATAAACTTACTTCAGATAAAGTTAGGAAACCACAAATACAGTCGCATTTTGGGCCCAATCCTGCCCACTAGGAAGGGGATCGGGATCACTATGAACGAAATTCCAAATGCAGGATAACATGAAGTAAAGATAGCAACAGAGGCTTTTACAGCCAGCGTTTTAGTGACCGAGTTATGCATAGCATTAGCTAGACTTGTTGAGTCATTAGAAACTCGAGACTGAAATAGCATGTTCTCTCCATGAAAACTTGCACTTAAAACTTTAGTGCCATATTAGCACTTAAAATAATTGCATAATCTCACACCGTGCAAGTTTAGTTCCCCTTCCAGTCTATGCAGATGGCATGTAGAAGCAAGTCTGACTGGGCGGGCGGGGGGAGCCGCCAAAATCAACCTGCTTGGTTAGAACTCGCAGCGGCGAAGCTGAGCTATCACAGCTGATCAGCAACACGGTTTTCTGGGCAAAAAAAGGGTCCCCAATTCAGAGAGCGGGATCGGGATACTGAAAGCCTCTCTATTCTACACACAACAGATTCTACTCAACATGCTACCCCCCGTCCTCACCCCCTCCCGCCCCAAACTTACAAGTAAAAGGGAGGCGTTAAGCAACGGGAGGGATCCTTGGAAGTTTTCAGGACCCAGTTCCTACATCCAGGCAAACTTCGAAAAAAGTTGGTGCGGGGGGGGGAAGAGGGAGACAGATATCCCCAGAGCAGAGGCTGAAAGGCGACACCGCTTTCAATTAACCAGCTCAACTCCCACTGGTTCTGAAGTTCTAGCAGCAAGAAGAAAGCCCTGGTGTGAGAGCGGGTCCGGATACTTTTTTTCAGCCTTGATAAGGGGCGCTATAACCCTGGCTCGGCTGCAATTAGTTACCACCACGCATGGCAGCATTAACATCCGGATTGCAATCATTCCTTTGCACGCCTATTCATCTGCCGCCTGCGACAAACGAGGTGTCCGAGATTTTAACCCACCTGGCTGGGCTGGGAGCACTGGGGGCACCCAAGGCGAGGGACTCTGTTAAATTAGAGCTGGCCCTTCCTAGTGACAGTGTTGCCCGGGATTCAAACTAGGCATCGGGGGAGGGCGTGAAATATGCACAGATCGGAGTAAAGAGACGCATCGCTTGCACACGCGGATCAATAGCCCTTCAACGCGTTAAACTTACTCACGAGCCCCTAGGTAAGTTTCTAAATCACAGTTTCAGGGGGGTTCAACTTTTCCCTGCAACGTGCGGCCCCCTCCCCCCCGAAGTTACCTGGCTGCAAAACAACACAAAGTGCCCCCGCGCGACCACACACTCACTTTACCTGCTTTTGTGCCGGGTCTTTAATAGATTCCTTCCGAAGGGAGCCATAGCCGCTCCAGCGGCCGAACCACAACATCAACGCGTCCAAACCCAAGGCTGGGGTGTTCTTTTCTCCCCCTCTTTCCCCTCACCTCCTCTAGCTTGTTAGTAGTCACCGAGCGTAGCGATGAGCTGGAAGTTGTGCAATTTGCTAACTCTGAACTACTGGTTTGTTGTTGCTGCTGCACCTTTGGAGTCCTGCCCAGCTGCAATCTTCGAGGAGGCGTTTATGAGCAGGAAAAAGGGGGAAAAAAACCACCCCACTTTCTATTGTGATGTGAAGTTATTTGCAGAACTTGCTAAACTTTCAGCCCCGCCAGCCGCCAAGGCACCGATCAGCAAAGGGAAAAGGCGGTTTGACTCCAGGAGGGAGCTAGGCAAGAACACACAACAGAAGCATTCCAACTTGCTCCGCCAAGTTCCAGCCACTTTAGGTCAAGTCGAGCAGCTAAACACGAGCCTTAATGAAGGGCAGACAGCAGTTGTTCCACCAGTTCTAGCGCATAACAACAACCTGCCTTACAGATCAACCTGTAGCTGCTTCTCATTACAGGGTGACAAAGTAGGTCACAGCTACCTCTCTGGCCCCTCTATACTTTTAGGTAAACATTTGATACTTTGCTAGGTGCATATAAACCTTTAGAGACTTTGGTCTGCAAACCTCACTCAGCAGCCACCTGTGGCTTCATAACACTTCCCAAGAGGGCCTGGTTTTCAAAAGTGCCGAGAACCCCCAATTCGAGCTGAAGCCAGTGAGAACTGTAGGTGCTCAGCACCTTTGAAAATCGGGCCATAAATGGGGGTGGTTAGGAAGGGAGTGTGGCTAGAAGAATAGAAAGGGGCAATGCAATACCTCATTGCACGCTCCAACATGGTGTCGTTTTTTGGCTGGCTTTGTTAAAGGGGAGGTGAGCATGTGTTAAAGTTGTTGTTTGTTCCAAAAACCTGGGCACTAATGCATAAAGAGGATTAGTAATAAAACTTTGAAAGGGGAAACATGGGTCCCATTGACTTCAATGGGCTTTGGCTGCGGATTACAGTGCAGAAAGGGGAACTGATGGTGGAGGGTACTGGGGGCAGGGGAGAATGAACCTTTGCCCTGTAGCTTGTACAGTTATTTGCACCATTATTGAGTAGGTGTCAAATGTTTCTAGTCTGAGTTCATTGCATTTTACACTCACTTTATACTAATGCAAATTACTAAATCAGGCATCCTGAATTTAGCCCTGTCCCACCTCTGCTGGTGTGTGTATTAAACAAAAGGGGTAATCAGGTAGAGTGATGGGTTTACCTAGAAGGGGTTTGCCATTTTTGACATTGGAATAAAATACCCCCTTTCCCTAAGCAGAGATAGTCACATCAGCCTGCAATAAACAAAGCTAGAGCCCATTCCATGGGTTACCTATTACTGACAGCCCTGGGAATGCCCCACATACTTTCAGTTCAATCCCACATCTGTAAACTCCCTGAGCTGTGACTACAAAGAGAGGAACTGGAGTCACAGCTTATTTGGGTGGGTTAAATTAACACACACACACACACACACAGGGAAAAAAATCCCTCAGATTCCTGAGGCTGCTGCCAAGGGGGGGTTTCATGAAGCAGGATCTGCTTTGGGTATTATGTGCCTGATCCAAAGCTCACTGAAATCAATGGGAGTCTTTCCACTGATTTTGGGTCTGGGTTTATATGCCGTAGGTGGGGATTTCCTCACCTTTAAATGGTGGCAAATATTTTCCAACCCCCTGAGATGTTTGCAAGACAGTCTTGGCACAGAATTGCTATTCCACTGCTGAGAATTTCTCAGAGTAAAATAGGTATTAAAGGATTTTTCCCTCCCTCTTTCCCTTGTTGGCAAAGGTAACATTAAATAGTTTTATCGGCTGCATATTACAATGTGAAGCATTCTAATATTGCTCACTTACTTTTCTAAATGGGAATTTGGCAACATCTACAGCTGTTCTTACCCTTCCAAATTAATCAACGGTCACCTCACAGTATTAATTGATAGTAACTATTAAAGTACTGTGTGATGTAGTGGCCTACTTCTTCAGCAGATGCCTTGGGAAACTTAATGCTGTTATGCAAATAAATCACAAAGCAGATTTTAAAATAAATCTTCAGGGTAAATTTTATACACACACACTTCATTGTGCAAACCTCTAAAGTTTCCATTTTCATTTTAATGGCATGAATTTTAGGAAAGACTCCTAGCAATAACAACTGTACATTTCTATCCAAGTTTGAAATAACATACCTTACCCTTTGCACACTTTCTGAAATGAGATTGAAAATATCTGTCTAGTTTACTTTGGAGAGAAGGCAAGTCAGAGGGGTCATGATAGGTATATAAAGTACCAAATGAGATGGGAGTTTCAACTGACTGTTTCTAAAATGCAAAAAGAGGGAACATACAATGAAACTGAAAGGAAACAAATTTCAAAGGGATAAAAAGAAATAGTTTTCTCACACAATGTACAATTAACCCATGGAACTCATTGTCACAAGGTATCACTGAAGACAAAAAGCTTAGCAGGATTATATATATATATTTTTAAATAGACCTTTATATCAACAAAAATAATACCTATCAGGGGTTCTCACAACAAACTTTTTGGTGGCCTCAGAGTGCGGCCACCAACTCTTGCTGGTGGCTAATCTGACAGTTTTTCTTAAAATACTTGATTAATTTAAGGAAAAACAAATAAATATGCACATATACATGTCCAAATCATTGTAATTTATTTATGTAGGGTTTCTTGCAGACTCAGTAATAAAAATAATGTACAGTTGTCTCTATTCTTTACTGGTCCTAAACAGAATAGAAACGCAAATAAGGTGCTTTGCATGTTTTGCTTTTTTTGTTAACTTTTTTTTTAAGACTTGCTAGCTAGTAAGTCTGCTTCTGTGAAAAGTGATATTTTTAATATCACTTTCCACAGCAGATTTACTCATCCCCGGCAAGCTGGGGGACAAATTAAATCCTGGATGGGGAGGTGGGTAAGGAGGCAGGAGGGCCAGGGGTTATGGGGGACTGGATGGGGGGCTGGAGGAGGAAGCGGTGGTCCGGTGATGGGGAAAGGTGGGAATCCGGGGCTGGGGCCTGGGGTCCAGCTGTACAGCTGGGGGAGGTAGCAGGGGCCAGGGGCAGTGTGAGGAGGGGTGAGCCTGGGGCTGGAGCCTGGAGCCCTGCTCCCAGTGGGCCAGGGACGTGCTGGTCTCCACTTCCTGCAACTCCCTTTGGCCGGGAACGGCGAACCATATCCACAGGGAGCTGTGGGCAGCCGTGCCTGCAGATGGTCAATGTAAACGAACTGTCCTGCGGCCTGCCAGTGGATTACGCTTAGGGTGACCAGATGTCCTGATTTTATAGGGACAGTCCCCATTTTTCAGTCTTTTTCTTATATAGGCTCCTATTACCCCCCACCCCCTGTGCCGATTTTTCACATTTGCTGTCTGGTCACCCTAATTTATGCTGATGGGCCACAGGCTGCCCACCATTAGCTTAGGACATTAAAGGTAAAAAATTCAAAAACACCCAAATCACTTAGGAACCTACATCTCATGGAATGTTAATGGAACTTAAGCCTCGTCTACACTACAAACCTACATCAGTATAACTATGTTGCTCAGAGTGCGAAAAATCCACACCCCAGGAGCAACGGAGTTATACTGACCTAACCCCCAGTGTAGACAGCGCCAAGCCGATGGAAGAGCTTCTCCCTTTAACATAGCTACCAACTCTAGCAGAGGTGGATTAATTACACCTGTGGGAGAAACTCCCCCATTGGTTTAGTGGTGTCTTCATTGAAGCACTATAGCAGCACAGCTGCACTGCTGCTGCTGCACCACTGCAGTGTTTTAAGTGTAGACCTGCCCTTAGTTTTAGGGTATATTTTGGAAAGTGTCTAAGTCACCAGAGCCTAACTAGACTAGACAAATCACTAGAAAATATGTTGCAGGGATCAATCCTTCACTGACAAGAAGATGGACTAGATATGACCTATTCAGTCTTGTCAATCTCTAATTTCTTTGTATGTGGTGCTACATAATTTGCTTTATCCTCTTCTTAAGGCCAAATGTTCCATATGAGAAATCCACTTGCCAGGTATTATGAGAGACAGAAATGTCCTTGGCTGTGCTGTTATCAACTGACCTCGAAACTTTTAGAACAGTAGAGTCAAAACACTACTGTCTGTTTCACTTCACTGGAGGTCAGATTTTCTAACTTATTTACAGTCATTCACTTGTATATTAAAGCCCTGGTCCTTCACTGCTTGCTCAGGCAACAACCCCCATTAGCTTCGATTAAAAGGATGCAGGAATACACTCTGCATGTGAATTTATTTCTGTCCAGGTATTATATCGTATGGAGATTCCTGTTGAGGAATCTCTTTTATTTTTATGTAAAGTGAAGTGAGAGAAGAATGTAGTAACTGTTTCAATGTAAGATTGTCTTGCTTTGTGCATATAAGGAGGCTTAGGATTTAATGTATTTTATGATGCATTCGTTTTCTGTTTATAAAGAAATTCTGTTTATGAGATGGTATTGATCAAGTGGAAGGCTATGCACAACCCTGAAATCAGTTGAGTCATATGGAATTTAAAGTGAACAGTTACAATTATAACACAACGGAAATATGAGCCTCTGCCTGAGATACTTTTTGGTGCACTTCAGTGCACTGAATTTTAATGCATTGTCAGTTCAGGCTTCATCTTACTACAGAAATGTCTTGGTGCAATCAACAGCCACAACTCAGCCCTAATTGTCTAATTCAGCAGTTCACTTTATAAAACTTGTCTAGTTTGTGGACAGAATTGTCCATCTCCTCAAGATGTACTGAAAATCTTATAAAATTTTCATCTGGTCTATAGGTGATCTAATAGGACAAAAACATGTAAATGTTTTCACAAGTAAGTAAGACAAATGTTAATCATGCTGTTAGTGCAGGATTGGAAGGAGCTCAGATATTACAGCGATTAGTGTGGTATAAGAATCTATATAGGACTGGATATAATCCAATTTGCTGTTATTCATTGGGTCATATTCATTCAAAAATAGCTGGTTGAAAAGATTTGAAAACATTGTTATATTCTCTTTCAGCTAAAAAAAAATAGTAGCAGCAGAAATTATTGATCAAATCATTTGAAAGTATGTGGACAACCACCAATTTATTTAGGAAAATATTTGCAAATCACATCATCTTCACAGATTTGGCAAGAATAATGTATTGTCTGAAAATTCATACCAGAGGTGCACTATTCATTACTGACTATTGGTTATTCTCTTGTGTTAAAATATAACAACAAAAAAGAAACTTTTATCTTAGTCAGGAGTAGAAAATACTATATAAATTAGATGACTAATCACCTACCATGAATACTGAAAGTTAATAGTGTGTGAACACTTGTTCATAGAAGCTATTTAGTGAATACTTATAAATAACAAAGAGACAAGGTAAGTGATGTAATCTTTTATTGGACCAGTTTCTGTTGGTGAGAAAGACAAGCTTTCGAGCTTACAGAGAGCTCTTCTTCTCTCACCAACAGAAGTTGGTCCAATAAAAGCTATTACTTCACCCACCTTGTTGCTTTAATATCTGGGACCAACACAGCTACAACACTGCATATATGAATAACACATTCAGAGAAATCCAGATCAATTTGCAAATGGTTCACAAACAGAAGAAAGGCCAGAATTCTTCATATAAAGTGCTCATAATAAATAATTCAGCAAATGCTTATCTGGACAACATTAACATCATCACACTCATAAATGTCATTTATTTCACTATTGTCATTTGCTATTTTAAAGTTTGCTCCAGTACTGCAAACACATATATCTACTCTTCATTTTAAGCATTTGAGTACTGCTATTGAAATGCACAGGACTATGCCTGTGTTTAGAATTAAGAATGTGTGCAAATGTTTTCAGGACTGGGGCTATATTGTGCAGTGACTAGAACACAGGAATGTGGGAGCCAGGAGCACTCCTTCACTCTAGTCCATACTCTGCTACTGACTTGCCACATTACTTTGGGCAGTTCACTTGCAGTCCGATCCTGCACCCACCATGGTCAATCACTTTCTTTTACCAGTATAGCTTGTTTCACTCAGGTGGGCAGGGGTGGAACAAACTACCCAGGTAAAAGGTTTGCTGGTATAAGCTCTGTCCACACTAGGAGTGCTTTGCCGGTATAGTATACTGGTATTCCTGTGCTGGTAAAGTGCTCCTCATGTAGACATGGCCTTGATTAATTGATGTTTGTAGAGCACTGAAATCTTTCAATGAAAGGTTCTATGTAAATGAAAAATATTATTATTATTATTATGCAAAGCAATATTTTATTTTCAAGAGTGATGCTTTCATTTCTGTATCCATTGGGTTTCTACTTAACTTATCTATGTTGCAAATGATTGTTTTCTCATATTTGCTGTTGTGACGTCTTCTTATTACCACATTGTCTGTACTGTAATGTTTGCTTTTCAATCCCTAAGGATTTTCTTGAATGCTGTACATTCATTCATGCATAGGCACTGAATCTGTGGGTGCTCCAGGGCTGGAGCACCCAGGGGAAAAAAATGATGGGTGCCGAGCACCCACTGGCATCCCCCCACGATCAGCACCTCCTCCTTCCACCAGTGCCTCCCGCCCACCAGCAGCCCCACCAATCAGTGCCTCCCACTCCCTCCTAGCGCCTCCTGCCTGCCATGATCAGCTGTTCCACGGCATGCAGGAGGTGCTGGTAGCGGAAGGGTAGGAGCGAGGGTGGGAAGAGGTGGGGTAGGAATGAGGCCTTGGGGGAAGCAGTAGAGTGGGGTCAGGGCCTGGGTCGGAGCCAGGGGGGCACCCCCCCGGCAGATTAGAAAGTTGGTGCCTCTGCATGCACAACATCATTTTTAAATTTTCCTTCCGTCCCTTTTAGGTAAAAGGTTTGGAAGTTTCTGGGTGGGCATATAACCTATTTGGAGTGCCATGGTATGTTCGCATAATGATGGCGACACAACTCTGTTAATTCTTACTTTGCATACTAAAAGAACTTCTAAGCATACAGCAGGATGCATATCTAGCTATTAAGCTTAACAATGATTTTCAAATGCAGTATTGCCAACCCCGAATGTTCAAAACTAATGAGTCAGATGCGCCAAAAATAATGAGATTGGCTTTAAAATCATGAGATTATGTAAAAATAATAGATTTGGTGTTCTTTTTATTTGCCTTCTATTTGTGAGCCACTAGGGTCACATTTTGAAGCTTTCTCCACAGCCACAGGGGCTAGAAACTTACTTTTTCTTTAAGAATGAAGCCTGAAATTATCACATATCCACTTGACATCAGGAGCTGAGGCTTTAAGGAAAACAATAATTATCATGACAAAATCATGAGCGTTGTCAACACTGCAAATGATGGAACCATACATGTCCAAACCAAGCTTATTGCTTATGCAACAGGAATTTAAATAAAACTAGTACTTCTGCCTGATATGGCAAAGGAGTAGAAAGAAGAATGGGCATGAAAAAAGAGCTATTAAATTAAGTAAAGGAAAAAGTTTAACTAAATTAAATCAGTGGTTCCCAAGTTTATCCATACACAGGGCCGGTGCAACCACTAGGCGAACTAGGCGGTCGCCTAGGGCGCCAAGATTTGGGGGCGCCAAAAAGCGGTGCCCCCAATATTTTTTTACAGCGTTCCTGGGCTGCCCGCGGCGAGCTGACACGTGTGGCCATCAGACTGCATCTTCGAGCACTGCCACCGCTCTGCTTCTCCCCGCCCCCCAGGCTTGCCTCAAATCAGCTGTTTCACACGCGGCAAGAGAGGGGGGAGAAGAGGAGCATCGGGGCGCTTGGGGGAGGAGGCGGAGGCAGAGTGGAGGTAAGCTGAGGCATGGGGGGGCCGTGGGGAGGGCCATAGGAAGCGGAGGTGAGCTGGGGGGGGGTGCAGAGCACCCACTGGCAGCTCCCCACTGCCCCCCCCCCGCCCAGCTCACCTCCGCTCCGCCTCCTCCCCCGAGCACGTGACCGCTCTGCTTCTCCCCCTCCCTCCTAGGCTTGCACGCGGCAAGCCTGGGAGGGAGGGGGTGGAAGGGAAATGCGGTGTGCCCAGGGGAGGAAGCGGGGATTTGGGGAAGGGATTGGAATGGGGGCGGGGCTGGGCGCAAGGTGGAAGTTTTGCCTAGGGTGCAAAATACCCTTGCACCGGCCCTGTCCAGACAGTGACCCCAAGTTACAACAGAAATTTTGGGGGGCCCCCTCTCATAAGTTTGGGGGCTCTCCATATAGATAGCCATAAAGAAAGGGGCATGATTGAAGCCCCTGAAACTGGATGACCATCCCTGGTAGAGAACATATTGATCTGTCCAAGTTGAAGATCTCAGCATAATGTTACTGAGCTGAGAACATTTCTTTGCAGCAATAGAGACATACTGCACTTCTATTGTGCACAAATGAAATATTCCTTAGTATTTTTAGCTCAAAAATCTTTCCACAGCTCTCTGATGTTTAAATAACTAGCTGAAGTGAAATTTTCTCTCAGATACAAAGAAAATAACAGCACAATTATCTGAGAGACTTAGGAAGGGAGAAGGCGAGACAAAGTATAGTGTATTCAAAACTTTCACCGTGTGCCCTCCAATTCCTCCTGATGTGATACAATTTAACCAATGCCATATGAGACAGTGCATATCTACATGCATGTCTGAACACTGTGGGAAAGAGTGAAAGTCACTCGACTGAATTCAGGCAGATTTCATTTCTCCTTCTCAAGAACTGTAGACGATCATTCTCATCTGTTCAGTCCAACAATGATTTAAGAGTTCTCTTAAAGCAACAGTTTCACATTCTGGAACTGTTTCAGTTTACGAAACAGTATCAAAGCATGACCTGTCGGGGTTGGGGAGGAGAGGAGAATGCATGTATATACAGTGATATACGGCAAAGAGATTAATCCCCTCCCCCCACCTATATACATATATTCTGTACTGATATCATCTAATTACATTTAAAAAAACAACAACAGTGCATGTTTTAGTGGCTGTATCATGGATACTGGAGGTAACTGAAAGGTAAATTCACTGAGGTTATTTTGGAAAATATGTAATTATGGGGGTGGAAGAAATGCAGTCCTGAACAGGCACTTCTCTAGGAAACTCTGAGATGGAAGCTAAAGATAATAGGTGAATTTTTCCAGCCAGTGAATCAAGGATGCCAACCTTCCCCTCCCTCGCTACCCCCACCCCCAAAACAACCCCCCAAACAACCCTGAAAACATTTAATTGTCCATTAGTGACACTCTGAACTCACATTTTACAACGTTCATTTATCTCTGAGTGAAGGACACCTCCATGTGGAGATCTCACCCCTTCTATCCAGAAAGGGGCTCAGCTGCCTCAATGGGACTGTTCTCTCTTCCTCCAGACCCGGTGGAGCTTTCTCAGTGCAGGCCAGGGTCCACAACGGGGGAGGGGCAAGACACTGAGCAGAACAGTGGCATGGAAGTGACTGGTGGGAAGGGAACAGCCATCATCTTCTGTTCCAACCAATGGACCATAACCAGAGAAGGTTACATAGATGTGATTCCATTGAAGTCACAATGCCCCCAAGTTTGAGGGGAAGCCTTGCTCCCGCTTCTGTGGGGGAAGAGGTAACTCTATGAAATTCAGGATTCCACACTTTTCTCTGCAGAGCTTGGATCCAAAACAATGTCACAGGACACTGTCAAACAGATAATATGAAAGTAAACCTGCTTTAGTGAGATGAATGCAGGTAGGTGCATTTCTTCCCCTGTTTTGTATCCATCTAATTATTTCTGCTCCCTGGGTGGAAGTCTTTACCAATTATTTGATACTTATTCTCCTCTCATTTACCTGTAGCTTCCACTACTCTCACTCCAGGACATATAGCAGTTTGGTTCTCTTCTCTATAGCTACTAACCCCATCATCTTTGGTGTCATCCACAGAATTGATTGCAGCTGTATTTACAGATATAAAAGACAAAGCAGATACACAGGGTGCATAGAGGTTAGTTTGTTTGTTCTTTCATTGGACTACATCTAATAGGAAGCACCACTGTTTGATTACCTGCAGCTGCTTTTTGCCACTGTGAGAGAAGGTGGTGTGTGGGCCTGAGAGTGCTGGGTCGACCACAGTTTGAATGCTTCTGAGATATGACAACATTCCCCACCCTGGCTGACATGTTTGAGGGGCTGTACATACTTTCCTGAGGTCATGAGGGTGAGAGAGTTTTTTTTTTAAAAAGGGGCTTCCACAAATGAAGTAAACCTTTCAGAAAAAGAAACAATTAACTCCTAGAAAGCCTTCCCAAGGCAGGTTCTTCTGCAAATGAAAGAAACACTTCCAAACAGGAAAGACCTAGGAATGAAAATAACGGATTTTGAGATACAGCTATTGAAATGCTTACTATTCCCACTATGCATCATTTTAATGTAACAGTTGGGGAAAGCTGCAGACATAGCAAGAAGCTGGAGGAAAGGAAACAAAGGAGCAACGGCAAAAGAACACACTGCTCAATCTCATTTAGAACAAAATAAAACTACTCCAGGGTGCTGGATCAATGGTTCGTGACCCCAGTACATTTGAAAATGATATGTCTAGAAGGTACAGATGAGTATTGAAGGGGGGAATGTGGAAGCAAAAGAGATGTTGAACTAGTTTAGTGTTCATGCTTGATTATTTGCTAGTAGTGAGATAAAAACAGAGGTAGAACTCAGAAAGGTTATAGCATAACAGAACCCTACATTATTCCCTGGGGATTTACAATCAAGAGAGAACCAGGATAAAAACTAGATGATCACATCTTTTAGTGGCAGTAAAACTGACAATCACTGACTCACTGGGGGGAAAAACCCACCATCACTCTACCTTTCAGTTATGTAAGAATATGGGAATTATACTGTTGGAGAAACCCATGTCAGAGAGTAGACACTATATACGATTCCCATTCACAGAACTTTCTGAAAAGAAACAGCACACCCAGGGAGTAAAATTAGCTAATACGGTGTGTAGTTGTGATCCTCTGTAACCATAATATGAATGAATAGCACTGACTGTAAAATAGGAAAGGTTTATTTCAAAAAACCATCCTTGCTTAGCAAACCAGAATTACAGGAAAGAAAAAGCTTTCAATAATATGCAAGACTTTGGGTTAAAGTACCAACAATAATCCAAGAACCAACTTGGGGTGTGTTTCTTCATATTTATCCATTTGTGACAACAGTGCTAAAACTTTACAGTGGTGCAAAACAGAAATCCATGCAGAAGAATTCTGACCTAAGGCTGCCTTGGGTGGCAGGATGTTTTAAATACGGTATATTTTTTAACAACGTGGAATATATTTCAACAGTATGTAAAAGTGTGCAGCACGTGGGGGGAAGGATATAATTGATCACTGTCATTGCCTTCCCTTTTAAAGGAAACGATTTCCTCTTCAGGGCTGCGCAAAAGCAATCATCCTTTGAGAAGCAATCATTCAATGAGTGTGTTGCTGGCATGTGGACGACGTGTACCAGTCCTTAAACAAATCCCCACAGATCAAAATGTGCTGCACTGTAATATATGCATTCTCTGCCTTCAGCAGATGGAACATTTGTCTTTGAGAAAAGTCACATTGTAAAGAAATAATGTGCTCCAGGCTCATGTGATTCTGTAGCATTTCACCTCAATCCTCATGCTAAAATAAATTAGCCTCTCTAAGCCTTCCACTGCTTCAAATATTTTTTACATTTATAGTGATGGTGCTGAGGATAAAAATTATAGGGAAAGTATGTAAACACAAATGAGAAATACTTCGCCAATCCAGTTTGCATACAATATGAATTTCTATTAACTCAAGTCAATATAGTTCTGAGTTTTCTACAAGGATCTTAAAGCTTGAATATCAACAGCGGGAGCGTGATTTTTCTCATACTTCCATTGCGCCCCCTAATGGAAGCAAAGACACCAGCCAAAACGAACCACTTTAGCTCAGGTTTAAAGAAAACAGCTACACAAAATATCGCATCACTTGAACCGCATACATTTGTACTTTCTGTATGTCGGGTTTTTTAAAAAAATGCATTTACCCCAGTTTTTACTCACCTTGAATCTGTTCTCATTATGTCCTGGAGGGTGGGACTGGGGGAAAATCCCTATCAATATTGTAGAACACTGGTGCAAATGTAATTCCTATATCATGGGGCTATTTTTCATTACCCTGTAGCACACTTAAACTTTTCATACATTATATATATGTACGAAATAGCCTAAAGTCAAGCTATTAGTGTGTCCTAAATTTTAAAAAAATCTATGGAAAATATACTTTAAAAAACCCCAACCTTTGATGGCACAAAACATCGGTTCCATATAAATCAATATACATTTTATTCCCTCGCATTGTTTGTTGATCAGTTAGTAAAATTCGGCAACACATTTACAGAGGGGAAGTACGTACAATGATTATGGGGTGATCTCAATGGGATACTGAGGCAAGATGCTCGCTCTTTTAATATAGCTCCCTTTCCCCAGAGCATCTTTCTTGCATCTTGTACAGTGCATCTCATTGCTAGGTGATCGCTCCTTTTTAATGCACACGCACCCACCTTATTCCCCATCAGAAACTAAGAACTGCCCTATCCTTCGGGTTGCTGTGTGTATGACAGAGAACAGGTGAGCCGAACACTGGTTTGCTCCGTATGTAGAAACGTTTCTGAACTGATCTCTGTGTGCGTCAAGGAGTGTGGAGCAGCGCAGCACAATTAGTGATTCGCGTCAGTTTCACTCAGACATGAGTAGCTGGTGGGGGCGGGGGTTGAGGAGGAGGAGGAGGAGGAGGAGGGAGGGTAATTCATTAAGAGACAATCACTCTACTTTTGTGACATCACCCTACTGCTTATATACTTAGGGAATGGTCCAGGGCTCCCCTTATGGTTCAGACACTCACAAGTCCGCTCAAGGCAGCGAGGGAAAGAAGCAGCTGTACTTTCTCTCTCTTTCTGTCTGTGTCTGTCTCTCTCTCATCTCTTCTTCTTAGTATTTATGGACTTTACTTTCTAGAGGGCTGAAGATGGCAAGAATGAGAGTTCAACTGGTGTGCATGATCCTGCTGGCTTTCACCTCCTGGAGTCTGTGCTCAGGTAAGCCCCGCTTTGCAACTTCTTTGGGATTCCTTCCCAAGCTGTGAATTGGTGTGGGGGGCTCTCTGCTCCTGTCCCCAAACCTGTCTCTGTGGTTAGTTATCAGATTGTTCCGCTTCTGATGGGCATTTAAGCCCAGGAGGAGTGGAAGTTTTTTTAAAAAAGGGTTTACATCTGTCTAGTGATTTTCAGGTGATAAGAGCTAACATGTATACTAGCCCCTCAGATGAGATCAAAAGAAACAAAGTGAGTTAACTCTAAACTAAGGTTTATACATGTACACACACACACAAGCCATCCCTGATAATAAGTGTTGGGTGACAGTTTTTCTGTCATTCCCATGAGTTCCTCCCTTCACATTCACCTGCTCTTTCACGCAGCATCAATATTAGATTTTTTACAAAGTTATAGAATAGCCCTAGAGAAACATAACCAGATGTGACCATTCACTTTGTAACAAAAGTTGAAAGTATTTGTGATCTATGGAATGTTGTGTTGTTCTCTCAAATATCCTAGGCAATATCTTTTCTACAGCTCATGTGAAGCCTTGACAAATCCTAACCAAAATGGCTATATGTGTACTTAAAATATATATTTCATATCCATCAATACTGCAGATACAAAAACTGAAGCTGCAGTGTTAAAAGAATCTTTACCAAATTATCTGAAGGGGAAAGAAAGCTGCAGATTTACATCAATGCAAAACCAAATCACACCATAGAAGGATAAACTCAAGTGACTTTCAACTCCAAGTGTAATTGCTTTAAATAGCCAGAGGATAACAGATGATCTGTAACACTTGTTTAGTTTATAGTTTCCTTTGGAAAAATGACATAGCTAAGTTTTTACACAAAAATGCAATGGCTTTTATAGCCACACAGTCACTCACACATGCATATGCAGCAGAGTAGATTTCAAAATACAGACTTGCTAAATTACAAACTAGCTTAATACTTTATTAAGCTGATTTATGATACTATATTCACGGTGTCAGGGAGGATCTAGGTGTAATTACCTGCCTGCTTCAGCATGGAGGGGAAAAATAGATTAGATTACCTTGAGGCCCTACATTCCTATGATTCTATTAAATGCTAGTAAAGTAAAAAAAATACACACAGAAATGATAACCCTCACATTTCAACTTTCAGAATTCTATTTCACAGTGTATTCAGGAGCACCAAGCTCTGTCCATTAGATTAACATTTTTCACCTGTAAACTTTTATATCGGCAGCACATTAGCATTGTTCTAGATGATAAACTGTTATTCCCTAGCAAGATCTTAAAGGAATACTAACAAAAATGTTTTGAAGCAAATAACTGGTAAACTAGGTATTAGCATTTGACACTGTGAGACGTGTAAGCAAAATCTGACACAATAGATCTTTGAATTTGATCCTGCTCCTGTTTAAAGAGAAAGGAATTTTGCTGTAAATTTGTTTGCAGCAGGATCAGTTCATCTGTTTCACAGAATAGCAAAGCAGTGAGAAAAATCATAATTCTTGGTTTTTATGTAGCACTTTTCATCCATAGATCTTAAAAAGCATTACCACAACGAAGGTGACTGTTAGCATCAGTGATGCAGGATCAGATCCTTGCGCCTGCAGTAGCACCTGATCCAATGCCCAGTAAAGTCAACGGAAAGTCTTCCATTGATTTCAGTAGACATTGGATTGGGTCAATAATGAAGAAAGCGGGACATACCATAATTAAAATGATTTATTTTGCTTAAAAATATGAAGATGTGGACCTGGGACAGATAGATTAGCTCAATGTGGAAAGCATTGCACTGTTTTTAGCCAAGACACAGAACATGTATTTAAATTTTCTTTTGAAAATATGGTTTGTACTGAGGGGAAAATGTAGCTGTCTGCCCATGCCTCTTTTGCCTCCTCCCATTGTCTTTTTTCATTGGCTCTTGAATCCATGCTTCTCTCCTTGCCATCCCTTTCACTTGGAATAGGCTCCCAAATAATGTACACCAAGCTCCCTTGCTCTCTTCATTCAAGACATTTCTTATCACCTATGTATTCTATGCAGCACTCCACCTATCCTGGCCATTCTCTATGCTCTATTTTGGTCTGCATTTTGTAGTGTAAACTAGGGAAGAGTCCTAGTAACAGGACTTTTGGTAGGTACTAAGATACTGTGTTGATGACTGGTGCAGAGAAGGGCTACTACTGTTATCAGGGGGAATGAAGAACCTATCTTTCAAGAGGAGGCTAAAAGAGTGTCTTGTTTAGTTTAGCAAAACGAAGGCTGGGATAGGATTACTCTCCATAAATACATCAGGGTGAAAACACCAGGGAGGGAGAAGAGCTATTTAAGATAAAGGACAATGGTGTCACAAGAATAATGGGTAAAATAAGGTTTCAAACCAGAGGAGAGAGGTTCTGGAACAGTCTCCCAATAGGAGTAGTGGGGACAAACAGCCCAACTAGTTTTAAAATGAAGCTTGATTATGTTATGTATGGGAATATATCCTGGGGTTGCTTGTGGTACCCAGGGACAGGATTGGATTATCCACGAGGCCCCTCCTAGTCTTATCTCCTACATTCCTATGACTGCCAAGGTAGTAGTAGCAATAAAATAAAAATTGAATTAAATAATAATAATAATTAATAAATAATAGAAGTCTTCTATAGCACTTTTCATCAGTAGATCTCAAATCTGGATGGAAATGGCTAACACATTCCACTATGTAGAACACATGAAAAACAAAAACACTGCTCATGTTAACACAGCTTATATTTACAATATTTTGTTATGTTTGTTATGGCGCCTAGAGCCTCAGATAAGTGTCTTTTTATTTATTATTTTATGTCTAAGTAAATACATTTATGGATTGGCTTTGAATTACTGTTGCTTTTAGGAAGCTACAAAACAATTAAATTAAAATTTGCTTCAACAAAGGTATTTAATGATCTCCAAACATTTACCATAATCTTTGAGTTATGATTGCTATATTTGCAAAGTAGTAGATCTCTGTCACACAATTCAGTGCACAGCAGAATAGAATTCTTTGATTGTGCTTCATCCTTCTAAAATAACATTTCCCCATCAGATAAGTCATAAGACTTGTTAATATATTGCTCTATGTAGGGTCAACTAAATTATTAGAAAGAAATTATTCCTCTACACTAAATATCTCTCTCTCTCTCTCTCTCTCTCTCACACACACACAGACACACACACACACACACACACACTTACAAGTCAATAGGCCAAATTCTGATCTGTCTGAAATCAATGATGTCAGCAGAATTTATATTGGTGTAACTAAAATGAGAGTCTTGCCTAGTAAATATAACTACTATTAATGCATATTCTTCAAAAACTTTATTTAAAATTTTGTCTCTATTGTGAATAAATGGCCCTTTTAAGATAAAGACCTACGCTAAAGACCAGTGTCTAAAAGTTTGCAAAGGTGACAGACAAGCTTGTTCAGATGATAAAAAAAAATCATATTGACATCAGATGAGGAGATTAGGCATCATT
Source organism: Chelydra serpentina (assembly GCA_037349315.1). Lineage (NCBI taxonomy): Eukaryota > Metazoa > Chordata > Testudines > Chelydridae > Chelydra > Chelydra serpentina. The sequence goes on from JBAIAC010000008.1 coordinate 72,805,694, forward strand.
TTTGTTTTAATGAAATGACTATAGATTATGAGCCTAATTCAGAGCCCATTGAAGTCAATGGGAATCTTTCCATTGAATTCAGTGACTTTGGCTCAGGCCCTAGAATGATGGTGAGTGACTGTTTATAAGATGCATCGTTAACCTCAGCTGTACTTATACTAAAAGACCCTTGCAGTCAGTCTTTCTGGATCATATTTTAAGAGAGGAAGATTCTTCACTAGCCCTTTATCCATTATTTAAGGTTAAGAGTTCTTTATGATATACCTAAATCCTATATTCTGAAATCAAATGACTCTGATTTGTGATGAAATAGTGCACATGTGTTTCTGATTTATTCCCAGATTCAGAAGAGGAAATGAAAGCGTTAGAAGCAGATTTATTGACCAATATGTATACATCAAAGGTAATTCTTTTTTCTTTTTACCCTTTAGCTGACTTGTAGGGAGCACATGAATTCTCATTACAAGCATGGAAGTCTTTGCACAAAGTAATAACCTACAGTCTAGACATAAAACTTCAGTGCAAGGCATTACTTTGGTGCAAAATTTTCTTCTAGTTCAAAGGAAGTTTAAAGGTGTTGATGTAACACAGAAAAATTAAAGTGTCTCTCACTTGTAATGCTGGTACTTTCATTAAATTATTGAGGTTGTGTTTCATGTAAATTTACCAGAGGAAAATGTGTTTCCAATAGGAGTATGTCTGAATTGATCTTGAATTAATGCTTAAATGAGATACTATTGTACTTTTTCTACATGTGTAAAATTAATATTTTCAAAAGACAAAAACTTACCAACCGATGTTGATTTTGGTTCAGGAATAATACAGTAGTGTTAGTGATTGTAAAGAACATCAGAAAAATTGTCACAAAAATATCCAGTGAATAGTTTCCTTCCCGAGTGGCCAAATAATCAGCCATAGATTTATTTTCCAAATTCGCAGGGATCAATGATCTCAGCTTCACATAGGTGAAGTATCAAAAACAGAACATACACATTTGACAGGCAGCAGCCAAAATCTTTAATGAAGTGGGAAATATATGCATGTTTCATTCTTCCCTGATAAATTATTTATTTATTTATTTTAAATAGTATGGATTTTAAATAGGATGTTATAGCCCTTCTCACAAGAGTGGTCAACACATTTAGCATTTTAATGGGAAATTCCCCTGCGGACTGTTTATTCCACATTTGCTCACCTCAGGGGTTCTCACCCCCACCCTTTCTGATACCACCTGATATCAGGCGCCAATGGAAACAGGAGAATGAACGAGATGGATATTCAGTTTGATCCAGTATGGTAATTCCTAAATTTCTGTATTCCCAAATAGCAAGGTAACAAGGCCCAGATGTCACACAAACCTGCTTCTTGACTCCTGCTGGTCAAGTAGGGAAAAGATTAGTGGGGATTCTTTTCCTGGGACTAGTTTAGGAGTGGGATTCTGTCAGAAGGAGTCTTTCTCTGAATCCCAAAGGGCTAATACACTCTTGGTGAAGTCCTAGCTCCAATGAAGTCAGTGGGAGTTTTACTATTGATGTCAATAGAGCCAAGATTTCACCACTTGTCGCTCTCCCCCATCTCTGCCACACAACAAACATTAAAACAGTTGTGTAAAGGCTGATTAAGGATGTGCCAAATTGAATCATAGCTGATTTTTGTTATGGGTACTGTTGGGTGAGGCAACTTGCTGTTCAGGCCTCCCTCTGTCCAGAAGGTCGCATAATCCATAAACACAGTCAGGGCCGGCTCTAGCTTTTTTGCCACCCCAAGCAGCAGAAAAAAAGCTGCGGCTGGAGCTGCCGAAGCAAACCACCCCCCCAAAACACCCTTGAAATGTGCCACCCCAGGAATGGCCGGAATGCCGTCCCTTCAGATGTGCCGCCCCAAGCACCTGCTTCCTTTGCTGGTGCCTGGAGCCGGCCCTGAACACAGTTCAAGTGACCAAATAATAACTATACTTGTCTTAACAAGTGGACTTGTGATAGGAACATCCCTGACTTAACTTGTGGTGACGTAATTGTGAATCTCAGGCTCCTTGACATATGTGCATGTTCTCTTAACATCCAAGTAAGGTATAGTGAAGCCCCTCAAAAGTCACTTGCAGTTTGCATGAGATAATACCACTCCAGCAAGGGAGCCTTCACTACTTCACCAATTAGAGGGTTAGTAAATTCCTTTATTATGCACTTTGTATAGACTTGCAGCCTTCATCGGATCAAAACCCCATTTCTAGTGACTATTTTAAGTGTGTAAAAGAATGTGAGGTACATTTTGAGATGGAAGATGTAGTAGTTGACCAGACCTTCCTGATCTGAAGCCTATTGTCTGCCACATCATATCTAATTCCAACAGAGAATAACTACTGTTTTTTCTCACTAATCATTTGTGATATGGAGTTGCCAATCTAACCAAGCAATCTCTAATCATCTTGTTGGCTCTCACATCTAGGAGGAAAAAGCAAACCTGTTTTGGAAAGTCTAGATGTACAAGTGTAGCAAAGTAGTTTATCAACCACATTAACACTGCCTGGCATTCCTGGTACATCCATAATATATTTTCAACAAGGGCATTCTAATGGTGTAGTATGTCCTAGTGCTCAAATTATTTAAACTCAGTCACAGCTCAAGAACATACCTCTAATTATCTGTGATTCTAAGCCCTAGCCTTCCTGGATTGTAAGAGAGTAAAGGACTCTTCTCTGATGAGGGGAATCTACAGCCCATCATAGAACGTGCAATAGGCGGCACTAGATGCTACTGACTTCACAAACTACTGTCCAGTGTCTATTCCTCCATTTTCTAAGCAAGCAAAAGCCAGTCTTCAATACCATCTGTGGGTTGGGTCTCTCTTAGTCAAGCTTCAAGGCAGGGCATGGCAGCCTTGTAGATGGCCTCTTCCTGGTCATAAAAAAGGGAAGCACATCCATACTCATAACTCCTCCTGCTAGACCTGTCTGCAAAATGTGATTCTGTTGATCACCAAATACTTATGTCACATCCCTGATGGGATACAGAAGTTCCTGGGGCATATGGAAGTTCCCTGAAATGGTTTAGGTCTTTTCTCTACAACAGTTTCTCCACCTCCAGAGTTCTCACCTCTGGAATCCCACAAGGAGATCTAGGAAGACAACACAGCCTGAAGTGTCATCAGTATACAGACGTAATCTTGGTCAGCATCTGCTTTACATAGAATAAACAGCACTGACTCGCAGCTTTCTCAGTGCCTTGCTAAAACTGGTACCTGGATGAAGAATAACCTGGTAAAGCAGAACCCAAACTCAGGTGAAGTGGAGTTACTTTGAAGAACATGCCTCCTCTATAATATTCCCCACTATTGAGGCACCTGCTCTCAGACTACTACACTTGTCAGCAATCTTGGTCCTTTTCAACACCTCATTGCTACAGTATGATACATAAGCAATACCCAGCATTTGCAGTTGTAAAATCTGCTCACGACCATCTATACCATCTGTGTTTGGCCAGAAGACATAGCTCCCTCCTACCAGACACAGCCCTGGCCACAGTTATCCATGCATTCATGACCTCCAACCTGGTAAAGTGCAACTCATATATGCAAGGACAGCAATGCACCTTGGAAAAGCTCCAGTTGGTACAAAATTCAGCCTGTCTGCTTAGCAACAGGAAAAGGAAGATTGTTACTTCTATTTTTAAATATCTGGAAGTCACTCAAATACTACACTGAAGATGGCATATAAGAACCTGAATAGATACGTATTTCCTATAGACCTGACATGGCTTGCACTGCTGATATAACAGGTATGACCTGATATTCCATTGAATTCAGGAGAATATCCATTTGCAGAATATGCTTAATTATTTCATCCTCCACTATGGAAAAAATCTAAGAGTAAAATCATGCTACCTGGAGGAAAAAAGTACTCTGTCATGAAACAAAGCTCATTGCAGAGCAGCAACCACCAAATATTAGTTGACTTGCAAGCACTGTAGTATACCTCCAGAATTCTGTAACCAGTTTCCTCACTGTTTACCTATTTCTGGCACAAAATCATCTGAATTTGAATTTATTCATTATTTTGATGTTCTATTTTAAAAAAATCTGTTTAGCTGACGATGAGTTAGAGGATATAGGAAGCAAGAGCTGAAATGAATTTATTTTTATAAAATTTGTAACATTCAAGATTTGTCCATGTTCCAGCAGCTAATACTATGCACACAGTGCAATATAAATTATTACTACATCAACAGGGTCTCCAAAGGTACTATTTAACCAAAATCAGAGAGAAACCAGTTGATGTGTAACAAATCCATTCAGTAGAACGCAGAGTCCTCTTTAGTCCTCCACACTCAAAGCAGTTCCAGACACACAGGCTACCCTAGTGTTCCTTTTAGGTAAACAATTCCAACTGGTTGGAATTTTTGTGATGTAACAGAGTTTTATTGGAAAAAATGCTGATTTGTTGAACCTGAAATGTGCTGCAAAAGAGGTTTGGGTTTGACAAATTTGTAGCATCCCAGGCAGGGTTCCGATGAAACCCTGTCTGTCAGGCAGGTTCCTCTCAAAAGACAGCCGCATCGTGCCAAGGCTGTCAGGCTCCCTGATGTGGAGCTGGGAGTCTGAATGCCCTGGGAACACTGGTTCTATCCCAGGCTAGGCTCTAACTCAGTCTTGGCTCCCTGCTCCACAGCAAGGAACCCGGCAGCCCTCGAAGATCCAGCTCTAGGCTCCTGGATCCACTGGCGGGAACCTGGAAAATCTGGGGACTCTCAAGACTTTCAAGTTCCCTGCTGCAGTGCCTGGAAGTCATGAGACAGGCTTCCAGGGTCCACAACAGCCCTACTGTGCAGATTTCCCTGTGTCCAGGACCTCAGGGCTTCCAGACTCCCAAATCAGTGGGATCCCTGTGCTACCTGACTTGTGAGTGGGTAGGCCCAGGGGTTTAGAAGCTCTGAGTTCCCTGTGGTGGGGCAGTCTGTATTGTGGGTCAGCCTCAGAACTGCAGACCCTGGGAGCCCTGGCAGTTGCTAACTAAAATGGACATTCTTGACAATTTCATGGCTGCCACCTGAACAGCAGCTGTGAAACTAACAAGAATGTTAATTTCAATTAGCCACTGCCAAGGCCCTGGGGAGCAAATTTCATTTTGGAAACACCATGTCAATTAAATATTAATATGATTTTTTAAAATTTTCTGGTTTGTGGGAAGTTTCTAAAAATCTGGTTTCATTTTGGAGCTGATTTTTTTTCCCAAAATATCCAAAATTTATCATGAACCAGAAACTGCCAGTGTTGGCCAGCTCTATTAACAACTGGGATGCAAACTTTCAGAAATACATCAAAGGAAAGAGAAAAGGCCAATTATATTTCTGAGCCCAACTACTTTCAATATTCCATTTCATAAGAAGCTTCATCAATGCAAAAACATGTATCAAATTCCCTGCCTGAATTCTTCAGCATCAATAAATCTCAAAGCCAGATTCATACTACAAACGACCTCCATTGTTTTATCAAATTACTACCAGACTCTTTTTTGAATGAACCTTCAGTATATTAGCTCTATCCTTTGAGATTTTGGTGCTTTGATCTCCTTCATGGCTGGTTTCCAAACCATAGCTTGAGTGTTTGTAGTCACCTATGTGACTGACAGTCTAGAACTGTTCGGAAAATATGCCACTCATTGAAAGTGACCCAGGACTCTTGGGCTTCATGAGTGTAAGGCTACGCTTTACCATATTACTAGAGAGTTCACACAACTTATAAATCAAGATATAGTCATTCGGTACCTGCTCTTACATTGGAGTAACAATCCTGCTCTATTCTCTTAATCAGGAGAGCATGCTACACAGCAGAAAGTTATATAATAACAATACCTAGCTCTTATCTAGTGCTTTTCAGCAGTAGATCTCAAAGCACTTAACAAAAGAAATCAGTATCATTGTCCCCATTTTTTTTACAGATGGGAAACTGTGGCAGGAGGAGGAGATATGAGTTGCCCAAGATCACCCAGCAAGCCAGTGGCAAAGCGAAACATAGAACCCAGGTCCACTAAGTCCCAGTCTGGTGCTGTAACCAGGAGGCCATACTCCCTCCCACAATCTATAAATAGCCCTCATATATGCAGTCTTGCCTGACAATTAACCTAGTCAGTCAGTTCTTAAAGGCATAAGGCCCCATTCTGATCTGACACTGGTGCAAATCAGAAGTAATTACACTGAAGTTAAAGGAGTTACATTGATGTAAGTGTGGCATAAATGGGAATCGGGTCCATTGTACCAATTTATCTTAGGTGTGTCTCACAAACAATGCTACAAAAACCAATAACTGTAGAGCCAAAGGGGAATCTTCTCCTAGCCTAGCTAGTAAGAACGGTACTAAAACTTGACTCAGCTGGGCGTTGCTACTTGCATATGCCACCCATGTCTTCAAAAAATGTTCTCTAGAAAGTCTAAAGCTGGGATAGAGTAATAACTTTAGACCCAAGGGATACTGCAGCTTTACACAGGAAGCCACAGAATTTTTGTTTACATTCTGAAAACATCATTCTTAGTGCAAAGGCATTGAACATGCGGGAAAGCACACATGGAAAGCTTAATCTTTTCTGTGAAAAAAATCAGTACTTTTTTATGCCACAAATAATTTAAAGTAAACCAAAGAGAGTTTTGAAATAGAAATGGGCACTTAATTTACTTTTTAAATCCACCTCCTGCTAATTAAGTCAGACATTCCATGAAGAGGTTAATTTTGTTATGAACCTGTCACATCCTTCCGAATAATTCAAAACTCTAATTATATCACCTGGGTGGAAGACCAGATGAGACCTAAGTAAACAAAATAAAACACCAAATTTCAAGCTGCTGAGCAGGATTTAGGATGTGTTTCCATTTCACCTACAAAACAAAATACATATTTCTAAACAGTGACCCCAATGCTGCTGAGAAAGCAAGGCTTGTCTAACAAATGTCTAAATTATGCCCACTTAATAACACACCTGTATCTGAGGGAAGAAACAAAGGCTGATGACATTGATTCAAAATTTCTCCCTCGGACTGTCCCTTGGCCTGTCTTCATGCTATTTCTCTCCCTCTCTCCCCATAATACACACACACACACACACACACACATATGGCTAACAATTAATACCACACAAATTCAACGTAGAATATTCATCTTTATTAGAAAGATGACTCAAAGACCCACAAGGTTATGGGATTTTCTAGTGGATTGAAAATTACATGAAGTACATACCCTTCCCCTATCCCAACCATGCTATCACTAAATAAAATGAATGTCTGTATTGTTGAAACAGCTATATTTTGCTACATTAATATTTGTTCCTGAAAACATACAAATACACTTTAATTCACTAATAAAATATAAGCCTGATATTAATTTGCAACAATGAAGATTTAGGTTAGCTATTAGGGGGGAAAACTAACTGTAAGGTTGTGGAATCTCCATCATTGGAGGTTTTAAAGAACAGATTAGACAGTTATCCATCTAGAATGGTCGAGGTATACTTAAACCTTCTTCAGCACAGGAGGGTTTCACTCGATGACCTCCTGAGGTCCCTTCCAGCCTATCTTTCTATGATTCGATGCACAACATGGATCATTTGGGAACTATGAGCTCAATGAGCAAGAAGGTACTGCTCAGCCTATGCTTTCCTTGTGTCTGGAATTTCATGTCCCCAATTTCTGTTTAAAGGAAACAACTTTCTGTGCTGGAGGAAAAACAACATTTTAAAGAAAGGAAAAATAGAGAGGGAAGGTAGAGAGTGGAAAATATGATGGAGGAGGGAAGTAGTGAGTGAAGCCAAGGCGAGGTGGCACCCTCACTTGAGTTTTTCCAAGCCAAAATTAAAAGCTGGTAGAAAAATTCCAACAATGCCGCTTTGGTGTTTCGTTGAAACTGAAACATTGCATAGGGACAGACAGCTGTCGGTAAAGTTCCAACAGAAGCCTCAGCTGGCAGGCTTGCAAGGAGCCGAGATCCTGGAAGCCATGGAAACCCTGGCTCTAGGGCTTGAGGCTCCTCATCAGCCTGGCATGCCAAGCTCGTGATCCTTGGCAGCCCACTTGGTAGGCAGATGGGAGAGCTGTGAGCCTAGAAACCTCAGAGGTCCTGGCTCCCAAACTCACCACTACTCAGCAGCCAAGGGATCTGAGGGCTTCAGGGGCACAGCTCCACCTCCCAGAAAGACTGCCCCCAAAAGTCAAAGCTCTATTCCTTTTCACAGAGAATTTTGAAAAGTTGGGGGTTTGTTCTGAATTGGAATTAAATCAAATATCAAAATCCTTCCTAAAACAGACTTACCTTCCTCCACCTAGCTCTAGCTAATAGGAAAATAGAGGGAAAGTGTTGACTGGAAATAAATAGTTTAAGTGAATGGAGCACCCAGGGCAGTTCACTGCAACAGAGTCTCTACTGACTGGAGATTCAGCTTGACCAGGAGGAAATCTTCCCATAGAAATAAATTCTTTTAGGGCTTGATGGCTCTTACAATGCTAAACTCTTGTTGCAGTTCACCCAGTCTTAGAGCAAAATGCTCCAATATCTATTAGTAACTCTTATTCAACAAATTTCACTGAGAAACTGGATGAGCCTATAATACCATAGATATCTTCAGATCCGCATCTCTCCCATGACAAGCCCTCATTCTTTTCCCCCAGTGTGGATTCTTCTCTCTACTCACTACAACAGACTCCACTTCCTTCCAAATGTCCTGATCTCCAACACGCTCCACAAATCCAATCATCTTGAACTCTCCTCCTTTGTGCTGGATTTCTCCATTCTGCCCCACATACCTGCCTCCCCACTGCTGCCCACCTCTGTTTGCCTGCCAGTACCTTCTCCTACCACAAGCCCCTGTTGGATATCTGCTCCCACATGACTTGCCTCTCTGCTGACTTTTGATATTTATCTCTGAATATCACAGAATTTAGCATTTTCCCTCTTCATAAGGGGTCTACAAGGCCACTGGTATTCTTGTCTATCTTTTAATAATCGTAATAGGAGGCACAGATATGTATAGAAGGCCCAATAGCATTCATCTTTTATGTCCCAGTTTTGTAATGTAATTGAGTTGCATGGGAATATGTTCAGAATAACAGAATAAAGTGGGCAGTCACCTTTTCCAACTTTCCCTAGAAATAAATTCCATACACTAAATAAAGTTTGAAGTGGCCTCCCAACTGTGGTTTGGATTTATCAACAAGAAGATATAAAAGTCAGCTCAAATCTGCTCCTTAGGCTGGCAGGTTTTAGGATTCTGTCTGGGATTGTTCAATCCCTACACTAGCTCCTCACTCACATGATAGCCACTCTCACCTTCCCGTATATAAAGGTCAATTAAGTTATCTGCCTCAGTGAGTCAGCAGAACCCACTCAACCCTTTCTGAATAGGATCAACATCTGCTAGCTGCATGAGTGTCAGGTGTTTAGGCAAATAACACCTAGCCTATTGCAAGAATACTTTGGATGGTCCATTTCTTCATTATTTCCCTTCATTTTTTTTATAAACTCACCCCACTACCCATAAAGAACCAGATATTGAGTAGCTCATCTTTATTTGCTTAATAATATTTTTGGTATTTATACATCAGCTTAATCTGTAATTTCATTTTGGTACTCTGCAATCCACTACGCTCTGCAGATTGGTACTCCATGACAGCTCCCTACACAACATTGTTAAAGGGGCCACAGCAGGCAAGGCCTGAGGGTTCATGAACTGCAGGTGTCTGCTGCATCACACACCTGTGTCCGGAGAGAGCACACTCCCTGCAAGAGTAGCCATGGAGCAGAGAGGTACCCCTTACTGGTCTACTTTAGTTTGAGGAGGAGGATCCTCTTGTCGACAAGGATGGATTCTGATTCACATGCTTATTAGTTACGCTGAGCTCCCTGCACCAGGACTTCAACCAACAAGCCCGATTCTCCACTTCCTGGAATCATGTAAAATCATTTATACCTGTGCAGAGTGGTGTGAAATACTACCATTCTGAGCTGATGGCAGTGTCCTTTCACATTGCACGACTACACAGGGAGGATCAGACTCTGTATGTTTAATAAACAAGTTGCCTAATTACCGCACGCTATAATTGTTGCCTTAATTTTGGTTAGACAAAAACAAACAAAACCCCCAAACGCACTAAACAAAATATATTGTCCCTATTGAAATGCTTCACAGTGTTACACAGCTATTGCTAAAGAGAAGACTGCATTTCACATAGCATGTGTTCTGTATCTTTCAGCTTAACAGAGCGAAACTTCCTTACTGGAAGATGACCCTGCTAAATGTGTGCAGTCTTATAAACAACATAAACAACCAAGCAGAGGAAACAGCGGATTCTGAGGAAGATGACCTTCTTCCAAGAGGACAGTTTCCTGCTGCTCTAGATGGCTCCAGCATGGAAGCGATGCTGACAATATACCAGCTCCAAAAAGTCTGCCACAGCAGAGCCTTTCAGCACTGGGAGGTAAGCGACACATGGCTAATGCATGTCACTGGAAGGACTCTGCTTTGATGCTGTATTTATATTTATAAACCTAGGTCCTGCCTGCTCTGTATGGACCCTTCAGAGCCTCAGTATATTTGGCCAAAATAACCCCTTCCTGCATTGTTGGGCACTGGTTATCCATCTTGCTGGTGCTCTCCATCTCTAAGTGATTTCCTTTAAACAGTCTTGTACCTATATCATTTCTGAAGAGCTGCAGGATGTTTAGGACTAGATCAATGTAAAATATTAAATATTATTTCTCCACACTTTGTAGCCATTCCCCAGACAGCAGTAGTTAGTCTGGATTTACACAGGTGTGACTGAAAGCAGGAGATGGCCTTATGTACGTGCATAGGATTGTTGGGCCAACTTCATAGTTGCCCATTTGCACTATCTGTGTCAGTACAGTGTGTATGCAAAGCCACCATGGTTGCCCTGAGGAATACCATGAAGCAGGGTGTTTTCCCCGAGCATTGCTCTATGCTATTTTAAGGGATCTTGTGATGCCCAGAGGCCCAGGATGGAGAGTGCAGAAAAGGTGGTTTAGAGCCATTTTGCTCTCTTGCTCTCTCTCTCTCTCTCCAGTATGCAGACTCTCCTCAGCTGCACTAAGTTCTTGCTTAGCACAGCTGAGGATTCAGCCCATCAGACAGATCTGGTGGACCACAGCAGCGTGTTTTCAAGCCTGAATCCTCTGCACCAGAATCCTCTGCATGAGCTGCAGTGGCATTTACACAGAACTGTAACAGCAAGCATCTTTGGGGCTAAGAACTACCTCAGAGTCCTTTTCATCCATACATTTAGCACTGCAGAGTAGCTGCGTTAGAACTGGCATGCTTCACCGTGATACTGAGGTCTCTCTTACCTTGGAGATGCAGGTACATGTAGCGGAAATTGGGGCTCACCAGCCTCATAGAAGCCATAGGCAGAGAAATTATGGTCCTGTGCAGCTTAGATGTGCGGTAAAGGAGTGAAAAGAAATACCAGACAAATTTAAGGGAGAAGGGGAGGAAAAAGAGGGAAGAAGGGGTTGAGGAAACTTGAGAAAGGGCTCCACTGCTCACCATGAGTAATACAGTACACACCTTCCTGTGATCCTATTCATCCAAGCTCTGTTCCAAAGCCCATTGAAATCACTTGGAGTCTTTCCATTGATTCCAATGGATTTTAGATCAGGACCCATTTACTACATGATCAATAGATTTTAGTGCCCCAAACCAGGGCTTAAACTGAGCCATAGCCCTCCGGAGTGGAGCTCCAGTAAATATTTTCAGTCCCATGAGAGCCCCAGCGCGTGACGTCCCAACCGCGATGCCTCCCACAGGAATGAAGTCCCAAGCCCCAGGGCTCTGGGAAATACTCTGAGAATTTAAGCCCTGCCCTAAACAATTAAGTTTGGAGTGCTACAAAGGTTTTAATTTAATCATGTCTTTGATCATTAAAAGGTGCAGTAATAAAGAATGGATTAAATCATCTCAGATAACTAAGAAATGACCTAACTTGTCATGTAAAACTCAAAGCACAATTGTTTTTGAACATTCTAACATTTACAGCTTCCATTTTGTTGATCTTTGTACATTTCTGCTTTTTAAAATTTTATACATTTGTCATTTTGCCTACTAACAGAAGTGAAGATACTGTAATATTGCTAGGAAGGCTAAAACTAGCAAGTAGTGGAAATCTCATGAGATTTCAGGCCTACATTTTAAATCAAAGAAGTTAATATAAGAACCTTAACTTCTGAAAGCTTCATCCACATTAAATGAAAGCTCCCCGGGTGAAATCTCAATGTCAACAGTCCCATTTACTTCAATGGAACCAGGATTTTACCCGCAAAATTTTGAAATTTACTCATCATCTCTGATTAGAGATTAAATAGGTATTTGCTTTATAATTAATTCCTTGAAATAACTAAAGTCCATTATCTTTTTTTCCCCTAGTGGGTACATTAAGAGAAGATAGATTTACAAAAATATCAAGAGATTAATATTTTTCTTTGTCTTTAATCCAAAGAAATACAGAGATTCCACAGTGTCTTTTCGCATGTCTTACAGATTCTTCAGCAGGATGTTTTCAATCAAGAGGATTCAAACCAAGACATAATGAAGAGAAAAACTCCTTATATCTTGAAACGGCAACTACATGTTAACAAAGCCAGAAGACCATACATACTCAAGAGAAGTTCATATTACTAATGCAGCAAAGACAGCAGTGTATAATTAGTTTGAGTAACTGTGCTTTATGGTTCTTATTTAAATTTAAAATCATATTTGTGTGAAAAATATACTATGAAAAATCATCAAGATTATAACATAACTGTGTCTTTTTTGCAACTGTTGTTTCTTGAATGTGATTTTTCCTACTTGAGATTAATTGGACCAATACATTTACAAATAAATCTAGTTTCTAAGCATGATGTATTGTACATAACTGATATTTCAGCATATTTGCTACAACACAGTTTTTTTTCTGTGTTATTAAAAAGCACCTTCCTACACCAAAAAGTAAATCAATAGTCCATAAACACCAATAAGTATTATAAAATGTCTCAAACACCTCAAAACTAATCTATGATGGCAAACCTGTGTAATATGGTAATCAGAATTGCCACAATGTTTTCTAAATTGACCAGTGGCTATTATCAGGGTATAAGTCTAAATAAGCAAGGAAACATTGTGCATTGGCTATTAAGTTGCAAATTCAAATATCTTTTAAGTGACATTCCTTATTTTGATTACTTTAACTTCATGGACTAGTGAAGGGCCATGATTTAATAAATTTATTAATTATTATTAGAGAAAAAATCTTTTCATTAATGTCTGCTAGTTGACCAAAGCCAAAAGGTAGTATCTACTTCAGAGAAATTCATATTATGACTGAGGCAAGAAAGCAACGTATATTTAGTTTATCCAATCAATTAAACAACTTATGTTCTCTCCATACTTTATGCATGCTCAATGGAAGGACTTAAAGAGTAAAACTAAGAGCTGATCTAAAGTCCAATGAAGTCAATGAAAATGTCCTAAATCATGGTCATGATTCCGATTGCAGGTGAAGCTCGATGCAACATATCCATCAGAGCAGTGGATTATGCAGGATTAGCTTTGGTATTAAAAAGCTCCAGCACAGTGTATCATGACTAAGATTAAGATTTTGTCACGGGTATTTTTAGTAGAAGTCACAGACAGGTTGCGGGCAACAAACAAAATTCACGGAAGCCCATGACCTGTCTGAGTTTTACTAAAAAGTACATGGGGGTGAGCCTAACAGTGGGAGCCCCACTAGGGGATGATTGCCAGCCGCTGCTGCTCTGGCCCCGCCACCCGCTCTTACAGTGGAGATTGACCCAGCTCCGGGCACTGCTGTGGCCCCAGCTACTGCTCCAGCCCCAGGGCTGACTGACGGACGCTGCTCCAGTCCTGCTACTGCTTCTGGGCAGGGGCTGATAACTGCTCCAGCCCTGCCACTGTGGTGGGCTGAAGCCAAAAAAGTCACAGAAGTCTGTGAAAGTCATGGAATCCGTGATATCCACAACAGAATCAATCATATCCTTAATCATGACCAAAATAACATTTTTACAGTGAGGACATCATACTGTACATTTTACTTTGATTATATTGAGGATAATCACATTTCCCATTGTCACCCACAGATTATATTTATCTGTTTGTTTTTAAATAGTCATATAAACTTTGCAGCATGGCATGCCATGTGTAAACTCACAAAGATATACGCACTAACTTCAAATATCATAATTCCAATACATCAAAGCAATAAAGCACATGCTTAATAGTAAGTCCCAGTGACTTAAAGTTAAGCATGTGCTTTGCTGAGCTGAGACCTGACACTGGGTGACATCTATGAGAGGGCACTGGGAAGTCTAGGTGACTACAGCAGTCCTGCCTCAGTTTCCCTATCTGAAGGGCACCTTGAGTACTCCACACCACAGTCCAATAGTATTTTAAACAAGGCTCCTCTTCAAGAGTCCAATTTATTTAGTCCTGCCAATAAGATGGCATAAATCAAATAGAACTCAAAACAAAACAACCCCCCGCCCCCAAAACAAGTCTTCACCTCAGTCTCAGGCTGGGTTGACCTACTCCTCTCTGTGGGTCTGTCTTTCACAGTGTGAGATTACCCAAGGTGCAGTCTTGTTGAACAGTTGTGTTCTCCCCCAGTTCTCCAACCTAGGGTGCCGCTTACACTGCTTTGCTGTGAGAACAGACTCTCCTAGCCAGTTACCAGTCTCCAGAAATGTAACTTGGTTCCAGTCACATGGTATTGAGTGCTACTAGCTAGCCACTCATGAATTAAACTGAAGTGCAGTACCAGCACTCTCTCTAGTCCCAGACATTTCCCCAGAAATGTGCAACTTGTTCTGCCCAACATACTGCTGAATAATGCAAGCTCATATAAAGTCCATCATTGGTAAATTACATGCACTAGCCTTGTTATCCAAATGGAATTTCCCCACACACTTTAATCCTGGTTAGGAGTAAACACTGGTTAAGATAAAACAGTGAAACAAGTTTATTATTAACTACAGAAATAAAAAGATTTTAAGTGATTACAAGTAATGAAGCATAAAATTCAGGATTGGTTATAAAAGAAATAAAAGATAAAACACAAACTAAAGTCTTACTTAATAAACTAAGAGAATTCAAAGCAAAGGCATTTCTCACTGTACACCACAGTAAATTTCACAGACTGGGTCTCTTTCCAGCCTTGGTCCCCTCCACCTGAGTTCAGTGTCCTTCAGGTATTCATTGATATCATGAGCAGAGAGATGGGAGGAAGAGGAGTGAAGTCAAGTGTTTTCCTCCCCTCTTTACAATTCTATGTCTTGTGCTAGAAACATCCTTCCTGAGTCATGGTGACAAAAACAGTCTCTTGTGGATATGAGGTTTGAACTGCACCTGTGATGGAATGCAGATTTCCTGTTTACCCCTTCCTGCCTGCTGGAGAATGGCTGCTTAAACTGGTGATAGCCCTTTAGCACATGGCTGGGGTGCCATTGTGTCTTTGCCTCTGAAAAACTGCTTTTCTTAACCTTTGAGCATGTTATAACAAAGTAATACAGCAGAGTCTTGCAACTATAAATACAATGTTGCCACACATTGTACAAGGACAATAATGTTCAGCAGATTATGACTGCTCAAATGATTCCTCAGAAGGCATATTTTGTACAAAATATATTACAACTTTATAAAAGGGTGAACATGGGGTACCTGTTGTCACACACAATATATGCACTTTTCTGCACCACTCCCAAACTGGTCTGTCTGCCTGGTCTCCCAGCATTGACACCTAGGACTTCTTCCCTGGAGTCTTCCACAGGCTCAGTGTCCAAGTGGCCCTCCATGCACAAACCTTTCCCCTGGTTAATGGCCTCCTATCACTGCAGCCTCTGGCACAGCTTTCTTTCCCTTCATTCATCCCAGGGCCTCTTCCTTATTTCTCAAGGCTTGGCCTGAATTAGTCAAATGACCCAATGATTTTCCTATTTGGGGAGATGAGCTGATCCTATCACCAGTGAGATTGAGCCCATATCTCCTTAAGAAGCCAGCCTCCTTGGACAGGGCCTAATAATAAACTATAGAATATCCATATAGAATTTGAAACAGTTTTAGTATCTGGTTTTTTTTCAGGCCAGTGCTGATAAATACTTGGGACAAAATCCATATAATTTTTAATGTTTTTTGTGTATATTATTGCAAGTTTGGGAGTGTATATGAAAGGAGAGTCAGGATGCTCTTTTTTTTATTAAGGTGTGAAAACAGGTGAGAGGGAACACGCTCTCATCCAAGTGTGTAAGTGCTGTAGATCTAAAATATAGCATTAGTAATTCCAAATGGTTTCCCCATTAACCTGAAATAACAAAGCAGAATAGATTCTCTTGAAAGTTCACAACTGAAGAATTCTGCTCTCTTAATCACTAGAAAACAAGGAGAAAAACATCTGAGACCTAGACAGTCAGTCGTTTTCCTCAGGTACCTTCAACAAAAGAGAAGAAAACAATTCTTACATATCTGGCAGGGATTTGGAGGACAGAGTGTATCCTAGCCACAGAAACAATATCCATAATTTTGGAAAATTAGACTTATTTTCTTGCTCTCAGTAAAGACATGGAGGCAAATGTTGTCAGCACTTTAAAACTAAATGCCAAACACGAATGGAAAGGAAACTAAATTCAGGAAAGATTACAATCATGTTATTCACCCATATGAAAGTTCAGTTGATATTACAAGACAAACTTTCTAGTGTTCAGAATTTCACTATGAAAATTCAGCCTGGAATGAAAATTGGTTTGTAAAAACAACAACATATTTTCAGTCAACATGATTTAAATCAACTGAGATAATTAAGTTATAAGAATAACAATCAAGACATTTTAAAGTTGTTAATTCAGATTATTTTTTCTCTTTCATAATCCCAAAATAGGTTTAACTCTTAAGTATTATTTTGAAGGCCATTAGTACAGACTGTTGACTTGGCCATTTAGAAATGTTTCTTGTTACTTGAAGGGCTATTTGTATTTAATAAAGCAATTACTGAGAGATTTGGCTGTCACTGTAGACTTAGAGCTGTATGAATAACACATTTTTCAGTTTGATGGTTATTCCAAAATTTTTAAAAAACCCACAAAATAATAGTGTCAGGTTGAGCTGAAAATGAAATTCTTTAAATTGTTTTGCCACTCAAAATGTTTTTTTAAAAAGTTGTTTCAGGTTGTATGCTCGTTATCATTTTGAGCACTATATCTTTTTAAGAAGTTTCAAAATAAAAGGAATTTTCAAAACAAAATGTTTCATTTCAAAAAGTCAAAATAAAAGGTTGTTTGCCCTGATGTTGTAGTAGCCAAAGTGGAGAGGAGAAAGACAAGGTGGATGAGGTAATATTTTTAAGTGGACCAATTTATGTGTCAGTGAAAGGAACAGGTTTCCAAAATCCACTGAGCTTTCCTTTTTCAGGTCCTGAAGAACAGCTCCATGGAGCTTTAAAGCGTGTCTGTTTCACCAACAGAAGTTGGTCCACTAAAAGATATTACCTCACCCACCTTGTCTCTCTCAAAAATAAACATTTTTTGAATGTTTTTAGGTTCATAAGGTGATGTTTTAGTCATTATATACATATATACTCCTCAAACTTTTGAGATGGCCCTTTGGGCAGATATCTATGCTTCTCAGATCCTTTTGGTACCGAATTTAGTTAAACAGAATATTTGCTATTTTGCAAACATTATACTGCAGGGCCTCCCAAACCTCCTAGCCCCTATATATGAAAAGTGTTATACGCAAACCATGGTGAAATTGACAATCTTCCCCATCATTAACACAAAATATAAGCTATTATTTTAAAAAAATTACAAAAGAAATATTTGTATATTGCGGGTTAGCACATGGTAATGGAACAAGAGGCTGGCTTGCCACTGGGTAATCAATGGTACAGCAAGAATAAGGACTATGAAAGATGGTGTTTTTGGCAGGATGACACAGGTCCGTGAAACATCATAGGTATTTTGATGAAGGTGGTTAAGAGAAGGATTTCTGGATAAATCTCATTTATCTGAATAGTTTGTCTATGGGGTGGAGGAACTTTGGTGGATATCACTTTTTGTGTTTCTCTTCCTCTCCCCTGTATGTTATTCTTTTTAAAATCAAACACTTAAAAGAAACATTCCGAAATATGTTAGTTACATATATATCCTATATGTGTCAGTGACAACACTTACGTGTGAGAACCAATATATTGCTGTTGTGACACCCTTTGAGGACAAAATCCTTGTTTGCTCTTTTTTTCATAGAGAACTCATTGGGACATGCCTTCTTTTCTGTTCAGAGAGACAAGGGGAGAGAGGAACATAATCAATGGTAGAGGGGAGTTTAAATACACGCATGTGTACACCACACACACAAATGGGAGGATGTATTCAGATTCTTCAGAATTCTGCAGCCAACAATTATTTATGGAAGTGTGCAATCTAAAATATACAGAATAGTACAATGAATAAAAACACCATTATTTTCTCTTCCCTTGTCACAGAAATCGTCACTGATGTCAGGTTTCTAGGGATTCTGCCTTTAATATTGAAGAAAGCATTTACCTAACAATCTTAGAGAGGTTTTTTTCACCAAATTCAACTCCCTGGTGAATTGCCATTCTTCTCAAAAGTCTCCACATCACTGCAGGAAATACCTGAAAATGATGGAATACAATTGCCCAAAGAGTTAAAAGCTGTGGAGAATGAGGGAGTTATGTGTATTATTTTTATAAATATCACATGCCCTCAGTTTACCTGTTTCTTATTATCCTGCCTGACAGCATAGAATTAAATCAAAGGAGGCTGTTAGGGGGTGAAGCAAACAGGAAATGAAACAATGACAGATATAAGTCTCCTTAAGGGAACAATGGGGAAGCTTTTAATTGGGAAATGCCCTTGCTTGGCTCCAATCAGGTTTACTTTTCCCATGGCTGAGCCTAGGATCAAAGGGGATACTAAACCATTAAAGGACCTGGGCCTAGAAAGGAAGGGCAATGAATGGGTTGTGAGGAGCAGCTCACAGAGTGTCAGTGAAATCTTGCAAGAAAAGATTAAGTGAGGCCCTATAGGCCTTTGTTTTAAGCCTTGTCTCTGAATGCTATGTACCTTTGGGGGAGTTAATAAATAATGCTTAATGCTGATGGAGCTGTTTATGGGTCTCTTTAATGCACTATCATAGCTCCTGGAGGAAAAGGGCTTGCAGATGCTGAACACAGTTGGGGCTGTTGGATTAACATGGTTGATAAGCACAGAGGGGCTCTAGCCCAGAGATCCTGTCTAAAAGTGTTTGGACCAAGCTGTTCCACCAAAAGAAAGGTCAGAAACAAAGCTTGTCCATAACCATGACATTCCAAATAATCATAGCCCTGGAAACTGTTAAAAACATTTCAAATCTACACAGTTCTTACTCACAAATTCATAAAATGATTTTATTTTGCTGTGATCTGTTAATTTATTTATTTCAGTGGTTCTTAATCTTTATTACCCTGTAGGCCACATCATCAAAAAGTTTCACAGACCCACGCTTGGCCACCCAGTTTTACAACTTCTGCTTTTGAAAATGTTGCATTCTGCAGACCACTAAGAAAAGACCCACAGCTATAGAATCATCTGTATAATTGATTTGTGTATGGCCAGGCAGCTTGCAAAACATTACGTTTTATAATTCACACAGCAAGCATATTTAAATTTTCACTGACCAGTATTAAACAAACTGACAGATTAGCGCTGATCTTTCTTCCCTCTTAAAAAAAAAGAGAGAATCAAGTGACCCTACACTTTATTATAAGAAACGTATACCTCATCCAAAAGTAGAATCACCAAAACCACTTTTGTCCTTCAAAAATCTCTGAAGAGAAATTAAGAGCAGCTTCAAAAGCTTTTTAAATAACTTATTTTTAAAAATAATAGGGTATGTCTTTCTCTCACCTTATCACCTACTGGGAACTGTAACGTGTGCATTGTCTACTTCTTCCTATGTTACAGACTGTTGGGCAACAAACCACAGTGATAGGCAGAACGTGAATTCTGCATAATTTGTTCAACACTGTTAATAGCCATAGAGGTTCAATGACAGAATTCATATTTTATTCTTTGTGTATATTGTATGCAAAGAACATTATGAAGGTTGCAAAGTCAAGAGCTCAAAAGTTAGGAAATGCCTAAATTAAGGTTTAATAGATTCAAAAATTCACAGATTCCACAGCCAGAAGAGATCATTGTGACTATCTGTTATGACCTCCTGGCCTACTCAAGCCATAGACCTAGTGTGGCCATAGACCTTCTCCTCAAATATTTTTTTTAACTAGACCATATCTTTAAATAAACAAAACCAAAACAAACTCAAGGGTTGTACCCTGTAACTGAAGAATTTCTAGTAGAGTACCTATTTTTTAAGAAATAGGAAAAAAAGTGACCCAGGAAACTTCAGACCCGTTAATTTGACCTCAGTTATATGCAAGATTTTTGAACAAATTTTGAAAGAGAAAGTAGTTAAGGACATAAAGGTAAACAGTAATTGGGATAAACTGCAACATTGTTTTATAAAAGGTAGATCATGCCAGACTAACCTAATTTCTTTCTTTGAGAAGATAACTGATTGTTTGGACAAGGTAAATGCAGTAGATCTAATATACCTGGCTTTCAATAAGGCATTTGATACAGTTCCACTTGGGAAATTAGTTAAATTGGAGAAATGGGGATTAATATGAGAATTGAAAGGTGGATAAGGAACTGGTTAAAGAGTTAACATGTCATACTGAAAGGTGAACTGTCAGGCTGAAGGGAGGTAACTAGTGAAATTTCTCAGGAATTGGTCTTGGGAGCAATCTTATTTTTCATTCGTGACCTTGGTACAAAAAGTGGGAGTGTGCTAATAAAATTTTCGGATGACACAAAGTTGGGAGGTATTGGATGGAATATGGAAGAGGACTGGAATATTATACAAGAAGATCTGGATGACCTTGAAAATGAGTAATATAAAGGTTATGAAATTTAATAGTGCAAAATCATGCACTTAGGAACTAACAACAAATTTTTTTGCTATAAGCTGGCGATTTATTAGTTGTAAGTGAGAGAGGAAGAGAAAAACCTGGGTGTATTGGTTGATCTCAGGATGACTATTAGTGGCCAATGTGATGTGGCTGTGAAAAAGGCTAATGCAGTCCTAGGATGCAAGGTATTCTGAGTAGAGACAGGGGAGTGGTAGTACCATTATGGAAGGCACTGTTG
This sequence comes from Chelydra serpentina, assembly GCA_037349315.1. Taxonomy (NCBI): domain Eukaryota; kingdom Metazoa; phylum Chordata; order Testudines; family Chelydridae; genus Chelydra; species Chelydra serpentina. Next base: position 72,826,937 of record JBAIAC010000008.1, read on the forward strand.
ATACTTCATCTGGAATACCACGTGTAATTCTGGTCTCCCGTGTTTAATAAAGATGAATTCAAACTGGAACAGATGCAGAGAAGGGCTACTAGGATGATCCAAGGAATGGAAAACCTACCTTATGAGAGGAGACTCAAAGAGGTCAGTTTGTTTAGCCTAACCAAAAGAAAGCTGAGGTAAGATATGATTGCTCTTTATAAATACATCAGAGGGATAAATACCAGGGAGGGGGAGGAGTTATGCAAGTTAAGTGCCATTATTGACACAAGAATAAATGGATATAAAGTAGCCATCAATAAGTTTAGGCTTGAAATTAGAGGAATGTTTCTAACCATCAGAGGAGTGAAGTTCTGGAACAGTCTTCAAGGGGAGTGATGGGGGGCAAAAAACCTAACTGGCTTTAAGACTGATCTTGATAAGTTTATGCAGGGCATAGTATGATGAGACTGCCTACAATGGCATGTAGAAAATATCTCCAACTTCCTGTGATGGGATATTAGATGGGGATGGATCTGAGTCATTACAGAGCATTCTTTCCCAGGTGTCTGGCAGCTGGGTCTTGCCCACATGCTCAGGGTCTAACTGACCTCCATAATTTGGGGTCACAAAAGACTTTTCCCCAGAGAAAGATTGGCAGAGGCTCTGGGGAGACTTGCAGGTTTAAACTAGTTTAAATGGTGGGTTTTCTGTAACTTGAACTCTTTAAATGATGATTTGAGGGCTTCATTAACTCAGCCAGAGGTTAGGGGTCTATTACAGGTGTGGGTGGATGAGGTTCTGTAGCCTGCGATGTGCAGGAGGTCAAACTATATGATCATGACAGTCCATTCTGGCCTTAAAGTCTATGAGTCTATACTGCAGTCACAGGGATTGAGCTATCTAGCTCATCTATGTCTACACGAATTACAATCACACTCCATGATTGCAATGCATACATACGCTTCCATTTCTCTCTCTTCAGGACTGTATTATAATCCCATATAGTACCTAGTAAAATGAGGCCTTTTCCTCGAGCCATTGCCAAAATGCATACAATAAATAATAAAAAGTAGGCCCATATGGTTCATAGACCTTGTACTAGCTCTCTGCATTGGAGTAAATTTCATCTAAAATGAATACATTCATGACATTACATTTTCATCTTGGGAAAACTCAGCACACTTCTAGAAAATCCTAGTTTGAATCCCAGCTAATTCAATACTGTCCCCTCCAAGCAGGGGTGTCATTGGCTAATGGGCAAGGGGTGTGGTTGTCATTCCCATCACAGCATGCCAGCCCATCACAGTTTGCTCCTTGAAGACTTTCCCTGAGTCTATATGTTCCAATTCTTCCACTTTTTGTGCCCTCCCCCAGACTTTACAGAATATAATATAGTTACCACAGAAAGCTGTTCTATAAGATGACAACTTTGCTGTCCCTCACCTGGCCCAAACTTTTCTGAAATGATACCACCTGCCGCTAACAGGCCTCTAACTTGCTTCTCTGCTCCCAGCAGGAGCACACTTTTTCTTTGGGGGAGCAGAATGGCTTGTATTTTTGTCTGGTTGGAAAAAAATACCCGCAGCCTGGCATAAACACAGGCCAAAGACAATACAAGCTTGTATGATTTCAGCATCCCAGGCATGCTGCACCATTTAGCCCTTGATTATTATTAATTATTATTTTTATTACAGAAAAATAACTGAACATGTATGTTGAAACACCATTAATTTTTACACCCAAATTCAAATAGCCTCAGAGTCGCGGATATTAGCTTGAGTATGAAAAGCGGTATGCAGCACTACTTCCCAAGCCCATACTTTTAAAATAAAATTCTTTGTGAAGAAGGTCTGAATCTCTGGAAAATTCTAATTCAGCATAAGTATAAGCTACTTTAAAACCTTACAGGTCACAGAACACTTGTTTTTGTGACCTCTAGGGATGTAAATTATAAACAAAATTTCTTATGAGCACTCAAGGTGGTAAAGGCAAAACCCCCAAAACATTTCTGATGCCTCTTGTTATTAGCAGCTTTCAATACTGTGCACAGAAGGTAATGCACCACTTACAAAGGCATATCTTAATGTAAGCGAGGGATCTGACATTTACTTTGGAAGGAAAGGGCTTTATTTAGATATATTGAGTATTAAAATATCCACAGCGCAGTTCTTGTAAAACTGATTCCCGTTCACTTAAGCAGCTAGGTGCTTCTCTTTTAGATACACATCTGCCATTTATTGGATACAAAAAACTGCTCTGATTCATCTACTTTAGTTAAACTTTTATTAAGGAAGCTGTTTTCAACTGCAGTGGATGAGAACTCTGTTTGAGCAAAATATTACAGGTTGCTCGCTGGAATTGCTAATGTGCAGAAATAAAACCTGACAAAGCAGTACAGTTTTGTGTAATACTCTGAAAAAGGTTCTGGGAAATAGAAAAAAAGGGTATACAAATAGAGTGTGCTACTCTGGCTACTATTAAAAAAAGAGAAATAATGCTACAGGTAAGTACTTTGTTGTATCTATTATCAGATTGGTAGCCGTTGTTTTTGTGGATACAAACTGAGGAGTCCGGTGGCACCTTAAAGACTAAGGGATTTATTTGGGCATAAGCTTTCGTGGGTAAAATGCATGCATCTGAAAAAGTGGGGGCATTTACCCACGAAAGCTTATGCCCAAACAAATCCCTTAGTCTTTAAGGTGCCACCAGACTCCCCGGTTTTGTTGTATCTGTGTTAATCCTACCACAAGATCATCTCAGAGGAAGATCTCAATTTACTGGTAAAAAAGTCAGTGCCTATGACTGATTACTATCAGAGTACACTGATCAATTCACTAGTGATGAGCCTCTGCCCTTCGTACACTGGCATATTGGCAGGAGTGACCAAACAGGCCTAGCTCTCATGTAATTTTGGCTTGTTGTAAACTTGGCTGCAAATTTGACCTGGTTTCGATAGTACCCAGGCTTAATTGTCACGTTCCAAAATTCCGGGGAGGAGAACTCCATTTTTAAATGTATTGACACTTGCTTTGAATTCAGTTCAGATCCACCGGGTAGCAAAGTATTTGACAGCTTTCATTTTAACCTTGCAGGTCATGCCTTGCCTGCGAAGTCTGAATGGTAGGCAGAAGAGCAGAGCTAGCTATTGCAAAGGGAGGCTGAGGGGGAGAGGACAGGCAACAAAGGAGAATGGCATGGGGAGTTGGAACTGAAGGACAGAGGGCAGCAATGGGGTGAGAGGAAGATATAATTAAGATCACTAGCATATGGATTGGGTTACAAATAGTTGAAAAAGACAGAAAGGACCAGAAGGCAGAGTATGGTATATTGGCAGTAGGGCATAGTTGTATACTGAATGTATGTGTCCCCCCATAACAGATTCAGATTTGGCAGAAAGCAAGCTTTCTGTCTTCCTTACAATGAGTTTGTCAGCCTAATGGCTGGAAAGCCTCTCTGACAGTGAGGATGACAAGCTGTCATCTGCCCCCTTACATATACATGCCCCAGCACAGTAAATGCCAGGCTCTTACCTGTCCCTCCTGCCTTCCTGGTGGTACAGATGTCAGGTTGACACCTGTACCTCCACCAACAATGCTGAATGTTTCCCCATCCACTGCTCAGGGTTCATATTCCAACTGAAGAAGCCCTCAGTCACACAATAGAAAGGGCAAGTGAGCCTGTCAGGGCCTAGTCTCAACCTTCTGAGAGTGGCCTGGAAGCAGTCAATGGGTTGCTGAGAGCATGGGCAGGGGTGCTGAGAGTCATTGAACCAAACTGTAAACCCTGAATATGATGGAAACCACTTCAATCCAGGGGGTGCATCAGCACCCCCAACACCCCTAGTTCCAGTGCCTATGAGCGTGGGTTTCCCATGCATCCTCGTCTCCCTGCTGCCGCTGCACCCTGGAAACCTGGCACACCCTGGATTACAGGTCTTTACACCCTGCTGAACAGAGGAGAATCTCTGTACTGAACTAGAGCTGGTGAAAAAGTCAGGTTAACCAGAGGCACATACAGAGAAGCTCATAGAGCCAGCATTGCCAGCAGTCAGCAACTTGGCAGAGTGCATCAGCAGGGAATACGTGCTCTGTTAAGCCAAACTACTAAAGAATGGAGGAAGTTTAAAGTTCTCCAGGGCTGGTCCTGTACAGGACATTTCCTAGTTGCCACAGGGGGAATTCTTTCCTAACACCTGGTTGGGAAAATTACTGAAATCCTAACATTATTTTTCTACAGAAACATGTTTTCTGCAAAAACAATTAAACCAGCCCTATGCAGAACATCATTTTTATTTGTAATATAAGGGCAATATATTACTGTATCATTTGCTTCATTCAATAATCTGAAAGTGTTTTACTGGCATTATTCAGTCAGTCCTCACACCCTCCAGGAAAGAGATCTATATCCCCTATTGGACAAGAGAGGAAACTGAGGCATGGAGAAGGTAAGTAAGTTGCCCAATATCATACACACAGTTTTGGCAGCCTCAAGCCTCAAGAAAAACTAGGAATCCTGATTTAGTCCCATGCTCTAACCACTAGACCACATTCCCACAAATCTGGAATAGACATTTGCAGGTGACCTGATGTGGACACATTCCATTATTTATGCTAGATTCATGTCAGCTAAGTGGATTTTTTCCAAAGTAATTATGCAGCACCTGTCTTTTTTTATTGACCCACAGAGGAAAATACTCAGTCATAAGAGGAATGACGCCTTTGAAGCAACCACAGGAAATTATCTTTGAACAGCATCTGACCTACATTTTTAATTTTTTTCTTTTGTGTTGTTTAGTGTTTCTGCCAGATGTGAATTTAATAACGAAGGCTCATGTTTATAAAGATACTAAGAGGCTTGGACAAATTCAAATGCAGCATATGTAAGTTTTACTAATATATTCTGAAAGGGGGAAAAACTGGCACATGTGATGCTTTGAAGCATCAGTCTTTCCGGTTAGGTGCTCATTTGCAGCATAAATGCCTGGAGCATAATACTGTCAGGAAGAAAAGGGCGGGAGAGGAGATGTGTGTGTATGCTAGTGAGCTGATCCAAAGTCTCACCTGGAGGAACTTGTCTCGAGTTTTCCTGCTCAAACAAAAATGAGAGACATATAGCATATAGATATAGTGACAACAACAGCTCTGCTACAATGTATTGTAAATCACTAATAGAATACAGTTCAAGGTTTTCTAGCCTGGTTTTTTATGCTACTGACTAAATCTACTAACAAATGTGTTCTTCTCTATTTCTTAGTTTTATTTAGATTGCACATACCATAGCAGACTGTGTACTTGTTGCAAGATGACATATTTAAGGAGAGGATGAGGTTCATACGGCCTGGATCGAGGTATCTGCCAGACAATGAGAATGCAGTCACATCAGCATGCTCCCAGATTCTGTACTCCCTCAACCCACTCCTGTAACCTGATGAAACACTGCTTTATTTGCAGGTTGAGAGGGGCCCGAATCAAAATTCCAGAGATGTACAATGCTACCCCAGCCTGAGATTCTGAATCCGGATCCAAATCCACGTCTTGCAAAGGCTCTTGGCCTCAGTGTTCAAAAATGATTAGTTATTTTGGGTGTGCCTCAGAGTAATGGAGCATATAAGCATTTAAGCACAAACTTACATTTCAGCCCAAGTAGTCCTACTGAAGTCAGTGGGACTCTGAATTTGTTCAAAGTTAAGCTCATGACTAAACATTTTCCTGGACCAAAGCCTGAGTGCTCAGCACCTTTCAAGATAAAGTCCCAGGTACCTAAATATGGATATAAGTACCTAACTTAAGGCATCCAGGATTGAAAATGGTGGTCAATCTACATTAATTATTTTGGAATGTTTCTATGTGTACATTCAAAAGGATGTGTGTATATCTTATGTGTAGAACATTGTAGAACTAACAGCTGCATCACACCTAAAACTGCAGTCACCATATTCAAAGATCTTCCCTTGCTTTCTAAGAAGGGGGGTGGGGGGCCAGAGAGAGGGGGAGGAGGAAAGGCTACTCAGTCTGCATCTGTATGATTTTTTAAGTTAGAGCATCACCTTGTGGAAATAAAGGGAACAACAAATGAAGTTCCTGAGGAAACAGTTTGCTCCCTCTCAAAATCAAGAGAAATGTACTGCTGATGTAAGAAGTACAACTCTCCTTGCATTGATCATGTTGTATAGGCTTTAAGGCTTTATTTCAGCAAAGCACTTAAGCACATCAGTAAGTTTAACATAGGGTGACCAGATGAGAAGACCCAAAAATCGGGACTTCCCGCCCGAAGTTGTTGAGAAAAAAAAACCCTCTCCCGCCCGAAGCTGTTGAGCAAAAAAAAAAACGGAAGAAGACCGGAAATCGGGACAAAAGGCGTCCCGACCAAGCATTGGTCAGGACGCGGGACAAAAGATTAAAATCGGGACCATCCCGATTTATCTCGGGACATCTGGTCACCCTAGTTTAACAATGTACTTATGCCAGCGCTTTCAGCCAGTCACTTCAAGCAATCAAATTCAATGGGGCTTACATATGTGTTTAAAGTTAAGTAGTAGCTTAGGCACTAGGAATAACTGGTGCTGATGCTGTTAGAGAATTTTCCACCTGGTGATGAGTGTTATTTTTGAAGATTTTGCTTGTAAACCAAACACACACATGCCTATACAGGATACTAGTCTTTTGTGTGTGATAGAAATCAAATCACGCATTCTTCCTCAAAGGATTAGGCCTGGTCTACACCTAAAACTTAGGTTTATTTAGCTACATCACTCTGGGATGTGAAAAATTTCACACCCTGACCTAGTTAGGTTGACCTCAGCCCCACTGTAGATGCAGGAAGGTCAAGGGAAGAATTTTTATGTCAACCTAGTTTCTGCCTGTCAAGGGAGTGGCTGTAATAGAACAATAAAAAAAACCCTTATGTTGCTGAAGTGTCTATACTATAGTGCTAGAGAGGCATGGCTGCAAGACTGCATGTGTGTTACTGTAGTGTTGATGTACCCTCACTAAGCATGCCAGATCAATAATCCCATAATCATGGTAAACTCGTAACATGTATTACATACGACTCTGCCATAATTGTCCAAGAGATTAAGGAGACAGGTCCCCTTAGGTACCATACTGAAAATGTACCCATTTATAGTACCGAGATATGTAGATATACACTATTAATCCATGAAACCACCATATAATCTGTATATATTTTCTATCTTTAGGACAAACATTTTTGTCTAAGATACTATAAGTAGAGTTGATTGAGAAACAGAGTTTCTATTGGATGAAAAAAATGAGGTTTCATAAACTTTTCCCCCTCAGAAATTGGGGCAAAAAGTTAGAAACAAAAATTTTCATGGAATGTAAATTCCACAATGTTTTATTTTGGAAACACTAAAACATTCCCTTTCCAAAACAAAATATACTCCCCAGCATCCCTGACTCCCCAGCTGCTTGCCTGCTGGGCTGCCCAACTCCCAGGCTCCTGGGGCTGCGTTGGTTCCCTGGCTAGACCCACCCACCAATTTGGCAACGGGGAGATAACTAACCAGGAAGCCTGATAGAACAGGGAGTGGGCTGCCTGGAGATACCAGGGAGCTGGGGAATACTCCTGATGGGCTGCTGGGGAGCCCGACAGTCCACCAGGTGGGCTGCAGAGACACCAGGCAGCATGTCTGCCTGCCTGCCTAGTTTCTGCTGTAAGTTACAATGGAGTGGTCCTGTTTCTGTAGAATGTTTCAATTCAGCTGAACCCCCAAAAACCACTGTTGTGTTGGAAAATGTTTCACCAGCTCTAATTATAAATATGGAGTGGCACAGTTGCTCTATAATTATAAGAATTCAACAGAGAATTAGATTCTCTATTAGGGCTTGTCTTCACTACCCGCCGGATCGGCGGGTAGCAATCGATCTTTCGGGGATCGATTTTTCGCGTCTCGTTTAGACGCGATTAATCGATCCCTGAAAGCGCTCCCCGTCGGCTCCGGAAATCCACCTCATCGAAAGGTGGAAGTGGAGTCGATGGGGGAGCGGCAGCGATCGACTCGCCGCCGTCCTCATGGCCAGGTAAGTCGATTACGATACGCCGACTTCAGCTACGTTATTCACGTAGCTGAAGCTGCGTATCGTAGATCGACCCCCTCCCCTAGTGTAGCCCTGGGCTTATACTTTGTTCCTTTTGTGCTGCTGAGGCAACGCAAAGGGCGTAGCTCTAGCCTTAGCTGATCCCTGGAGAATTTCCCTGACAGACGGAAACTCCCCCACTGACATTAATCCAGCAGAGCAAATTTCTGTGTCAGGATCCCCCTTCCCCCACTTTGCTCCTCCCCACTAGTGTAGATAGCATACCAGGGGAAAGAAGGTGTCACGCTGTCTGGAGTGGCTAACAAACGTAGGTGCCAACCTCAAGGCAGACTGTCAGGAAATAGGGGATAAATCCCAAATTGCTTGTATGTCCTATAATTAGATTTCACCAACCCAGTAGCAAGTCTGAACGCCACAAACACTATAACAGCCTTCCCATGGAGTCACAGACAGTCCCCTTGGGAACTCTGGTCTATCTTGCCACCCAGGCAAGCCTCCTTCTGTGATAGACAGGCCATTATACCAACAATATTCAGATTACTCCCAGTCCCAAAGGAACAGTCACTTACCCCAGGTCACTTATGCCCTAGATCTCTCAAACACAATGCTTATAGACAATACTGTAATCAACTAACTAAAGATTTATTAACTAGGAAAAGAAAATGAGAGTTATTTACAAGGTTAAAGCAGCTAAATAAACACACACAACTGAGTTACAGTTTTAAATTTCAAAAGATAATGGAAACTTCTATAATAAGCACACTCCACCTATCCTTTAGGGCTAACTCAGGCAAAACAGCCAGGGGGGTCTTTTGCTTATGCTTGGTGATTCTTACCCTGTAGAATTCAAGCAGTAAAAAAAACCTCTAGCTTCTCCTTGCCCAGGATTTTTATCCTCTTCTCCCCAGAGCCCAAGCTGATGGGATGAGTTCATGCTCAGGTTGTCATTTCCTGGAGGGGCTGAGGAGTACAATTAACAAAGTCTTTGTTCTTTTGATGTTTCACAATGGTTCAGATGGTTTCAAAGGCCTTCTGGTTGGGCAGGACCTAACATCATCTGTAGGAAGCCATCATTTGCATTAGAGAAGGCTTCTCATCTGTTTGATGAATTACACAGTAAGAGGTTTACATCACAAACATTTTCTATTTCTTTACAACATGAGGTACAGATAAGACAGACTAATAGATGCAGCATCCTACAGGCAATTCATAAGATCTAAACACCAAACACATTCTTACAACTCTAAAATACTAACATATAGGCAAGCCAGACTGGTTTCCTGGTATGCATTTGTAAGTATTTAGTGAGCCCTGGGGCCTTGGCATCTGGTCTGCTAGCAGCATCACAGAAGGGCCTTGGTAGTCGTGGGAGTAGTATGGTGAGAGCATGGCAGGGCTCCATTATGTTATGTTACTGCCTTAGGGACCTTACCAGAGTTGAGCAAGTTAGAGCAGGCCCTAGGCTATCCTGATACAGAAACAGGGACCTATAGCCCATGCTTGAATTCAGGGAGAAAATGCCTGCTCATATACAGGGTAAATACGATTCACACACTCTTTTTCTCGTCCTGTTTTTAACTAGGAACGTGTTCAAGATATAAAATTCAGACCTGAACCCAGAATGTATGCATGCGTGGATCTGGATTATTCTCATGATAGAAATACAAAGTTGGGAAATTTGGATCTGGATCCTGGTTCAGATCCTGAACTAACCCTTGTAGGTCCCCAAAGTTTAGCAATACCAAGCTAAGCTTTTAAGTCAGACCCATCTCTGTGTTAGATTCTTAGAATCTAAATCTGGAAAGCCCAAAGAAATATTTTTTTAATTTGTTACTTAAATGTAATGTTTACTGTAGAGAGCCGGAATATTGTAAGTGTATAAACAAAACAGACTATGCTCTCACACTGGTCCAAATCCTTCATGCTCTGTTAACTTAAACTTTCATTTGTGTGCACACAAGGAACGCAGGATTGAAATGGTGAGGCCATGTCACAGGGTACACTCATCACTGGGGCTTCTCCTTCTCTGGCGATTAGCTCCAGTCAGGTCTGATATCCCCTTCCTGATACTGGGGCCCCTGTATCTCTCTCTAGTACTCAGGGTGCTCCCTCTTCATGGCTCAGCCCTTTGGCACGTCACTGTACAGTCCTCCCCCTCCAGTGTAGCACAGTCCTACTGAATCAGCTGTCTCAGGCAGTCTTTTGTTCCATTGCCCAGTCTATGCCACTTCCCAGTGGCTGGCAGGGGAACCAGGGCCCTCCCACTGCTCCAGGTTCCACTACAGGGACCCTACGTCCAGCAAATATGGTCTGTTTGCATTCAGATCCTCTTGCTGTTTCCTGTAGGACTCCTTCCTACTTCTCTGCTCTTACCCTCTGGCCTTCCCCTCTCTCTGGGTTTACCAGATCATACTCCTTCCTCTCATGGCATGATGGCAGACTATCTAATGCTGTATCCCCAAACCAACCTCCATTCTCTCAGGAAGTGACTTCAGACTACTTCCCTTGCAGCACTTTTCAGCTGCGAATTTCCTGGCTTTATACTAGCCCAGCCTATTTCTTCTCAGCTGGGTTCTATCTTCAATCAACCTTTCAATCCCTGATTTATCCCCAGGTGCAGCCTATCTGCTTAACCTCATTTAACCTGCTCTGTTTTGTCTGGGTTGGACATTGCATCATAGGCTACACCATGTGGAAAGCTCAGCAGAAATTGCTAAGCACATTGTACCATTTGAACATGGACTACTGATGGGTGGATTCCTTGCCATTAACTATCATGCTTATAACTGTAAGGATAAACATGCAGGATGACTCAGTACTATTTTTAATCCCAGAATTAGCTTTGTGGACAGCTCTTTGTCTCAGTTCTATCATGTGGCAATGAGATCCACAGGTTAATTATGTGCTATGTAATAAATGTTAACTTTTCTGTTTACAATTTGTTGTTTTTCAGTATCATCACCCCCTTTTTCTCTTATAAGAGGTAAATAGCAACACTTTTACCAGTTATATCACAAATAATGTGTTCTCTAATTAATCCCTCTGTTAACTCTTCAAATTAACATGACTTTGCAATATTATATACCTCTGTAAACTAATGCTCAACTGTCCCCAGCTGGCAGCTGGCTTCTTGTAAAGAAAATGCATCTTTCCCAAGTGACATTCTTCCATCATTCACAGTATTCTTGAAATTTTTGAATGTTCTTGGTCCGTCCCCTACATGATGCCACTGGAATATATTGCAGATCTCCAAAGCATCTGGGCCACATGAAGCACTGGGAACAATTTTACACACTCAGATTCTATTGCAATACAAATTACTATAAGGAAAGTTTGCAAGTGCTGCAAACAATTGCTCCTGTTCTCTGCCAGATTTCCCTACAGCTGGTGAAACTCAGAATTTCTGCTTTGTGAGAAAGTGGGATATTTTGAATTTTGGTTTCATTCCAATGAATGGACATTCTAGAGGACCCAGCTGGCCCAGAAGTGTGGAAGCTCTGGGGTCCCCAGCACAGGGAGTCCACATGGAGAGACCGACCTGCAGCCACAGACCTGGAAGCCTGTCCTAGCCTGGCTGCAGCTGGGATTCTCAGCGCTTCCAGGCTACCTGCTAAAGAGCCAGGATCTGAGTCCCAGCTAGAGCCAGGACTTCCAGGACTGTCAGCTCCCAAGTCCATGGCAGGAAGCCTGGAAACCCTAGAAGCCTAGCCTGGCAGGGCTGCCCCAGAGCCGTGGCCCCTGGAAGCTTGGAATCCCCATCAACCTGCCCGATGAACTGGTTTTTGATGGAACTCTGCCTATGATGCAATGCAAGGTCACTGAACACAACTCACTTTCGCAAGAAATTTCAGGTTTGTTTGGAAAAATTTTAACCAGACTGCGAAGAAGGTGGTTTTATTTCATCTGTTTTTAACCACAGATCCAGTTTTCTTCTGGCACTATATAACAAAAGTGGGATACACCTTGCCACCCTTCATCCTACCAGGAGGGCTAGTAAGAGACTGCTCTTTATTTTCTGTTCCCATTCACATAAGTTGGGTCAGAGTTACAAAATGTCACTGATTTCAGTAGCTACTGTGACACCACATTCATTTCCTCTCTGAACTAAACAGCCAGTTGCTTCAATCTCTGTTTATATGAACATCGTTTGAAGCCTCATATTATGTCCATTGCCCATCTCGAAATATGGTGACCAGAACAGCCCACAGTATTGGGTGAGCCCTATGGATTTATTTAAGTGGTTAAAGTTCAGGGATTGGCAGGGCAGAAGGACTTTAGCTCATCTGTTTTGACTTTCTGTATATCACAGTCCACAGAATTTTAGCATGACTAAAGCATACCTCCGAGAAAGGCATCCAGTCTTGATCTGAAAACTTCAAGAGATGGAGAATCCACCACTTCCCTTAGTAGTTTGTTCCAATGGTTAATCACCCTCACTGTTAAAAAATAATGTGCTTTACTTGTCATCTGAATTTGACTGGCTTTAACTTCCAGCCACTGGTTCTTGCTATGCCTTTCTCTTCTAGGTTAAAGAACCCTTTAGTACCTGGTATTTTCTCCCCATGGAAGTTCTTCTGAACCATCATCAAGGTGCCTCTGGGTCTTTTTTGATAAGCTAAATAGATTGAGTTCCTGAAGTTTCTCACTGTAAGGCATTTTTCCAGCTCTCAAGTCATTTTTGTGGCTCTTTCCTGTACCCTCTGCAGTTTTTCAACAACTTTTTAAAAAGCTGGACTCCAGAAATGGATTCAGTAGTTCACGCTCAATAATGCCAGATACAAAGGTAAAGTCATCTCCCAGTTACATTAGAATACAGCAGTGGGTATTCTTTCCAATGTGCATTACCTTACATTTGTCAACACTGAATTTCAGCTGTCATCATCCTGCTGCCTATTCATTTAGCTTTGTTTGATCCATCTGGAGTTCCCCCCGAGTCTTCTCTTGTCTTGAATAACCTAAATAGTTTTGTGTTATGTGCATATTTTGCCTCCTCTCTCTTCATCTCAGTCCCCATCCTATACTTAAATGCAGTAACACTGCATCCTGTATTGTTAGCCTTATAATAATTCATTTCCCTGCAGAAGGGTGATTATCAGTGTTTGTATCTGGTTTGCAATTATTTGATACATTGTTGAAAAAAAGAGATGCAATATGTGTAAAGTTTTTGTTATATAGATCCATTCCAAAGCCCATTTGTGCTTTCTATTGATTTCAGTAGGCTTTAGATCAGGCCCTATACCTGTTTCCCTTTCCCTCTGTAGGTGAACACATATACCTCCAATCATGCATTGCATCTCATTCAGGCAGAGTGCTGGGCCTATGCAGAGCTCCATTAACTTCAAGGGGACTTTGTGGGGTTTCCACAGTCCATCTGTGCAGGATTGGTTCCTATATTTGTGTTCCCTAGGGCAAATCCAGCAATCATTCACAAATGTATTTCCATTCCTTTAAATAAAACCATTTGCTTCAATAAGTACACTAAGATTTGGTCCCACGTGTGTAGAAATTTGAAACTCTTTGGCCTTTATAGATATTTATATGTAAAATGTCATAAATATTCCAATACCTCAAACATCAAAACTGTTTGCTGCAGAAAGGTATGAATGTAGGTAGGTTACATAAATAGAGGAGGGAGAAAGGGGGGTAAAAAGACAAAAGAAGAGTGGTCTCGGTTATTCACGTTGCAAACAAATCCACTAGTTGCCACTAGATGGTGCTCTGATTCCAAATATCAAGTATGGCAGTGGTCCCCAACCTTTTTGTGGCAAAGAGCACATTCATGTTTTCAGAAGAGTGTGGCGGGCGCCAACAATTTTTCAAGACTTATTTTCTATTTGTACATTAAATAATAGGAAAACCATCATATTTAATATTACATAATATATGAATCCATGAGATAAAAAGGTAATTTTACATGTAAAAGGTATTAATTAAATTATTCAGCAATTATTCTTTCACCTTACCATGTGAATTTGCTCTTTTTTATTTATCTTTTTTTGGGGGGGCGGGGGGCACAGTTCTGGGCAGCGGAGAGGGAAGCCGCAGCCCCGTGCCTGCCAGGGACAGAGAACACCGGCACCCGCAGCCTGCAGCCCCAGAGTTGTCTGTCTCCGGCAGGCGCGGAGCCATGGGGCAGCGCTGAGGGAAGCTGCGGCCCCGCGCCTGCTGGGGACAGAGATCACCGGCACCCGCAGCCCGGCCTGCCGGGGACAGAGAACTCTGGGGCTGCGGGCGCCGGTGTTCTCTGTCCTCGGCAGGCGCAGGGCTGCAGCTTCTCTCTGCGCTGCCCCGGGCTGCCGGGGACAGAGAACACAGGTGCCCGCAGCCCCGGAGTTCTCTGTCCCCGGCAGGCCGGGGCAGCAGCTTCTCTCCCCTTCTGGGCACTAGTTGGTGGGCAGGCACCCATAAATGCCCCAGCGGGTGCCATGGCGCCCGCGGGCACCGCGTGGGGGACCACTGAAGTATGGGAATAAAAATACAAGATGGCAAATAAAATTACCACCACGTACATTTTCCTATGAATTTTTAATTTTTCTGCTTAGTATTATTTACTCCATAAATTTGTAGGCTCCAGCACTAAACTAACTGCAAGAGTGTGAGGGGAACAAGGGTTGTGCACAAATCCATTTTTACTTGAATTCTGATATGTCGGAGGGTCAGTTGCCCATGAAATGTCAGAGGGTCAGTTGCCAATACTCTAAGTGATACTGAAAGCACTTGTTTCAGTGGGACTCCATCTCCAGGGCTATACTCTCATTGACTTCAGTGGCATCAGGATTTCACCTAGGGGGAGTTTTATAAGACTCAAGATAAGTAAGGGTGTGGAATATGGACCAGAAGTTATATTACTGTTAGATATCCTGAACTTAATAGAAGATTTTGTATGATTATTTATAATGGAAAAGACAATAGATCTGAGAGATACTGTCGCCTCCTCTAGGGCACACCCTAGGGGCCAGGACAGGGCCTTTGCATTCACCCAGCTGTTAGTTTGTGCCTCCAGGTATTCGGCCACACCAGTCCCATGGTAAGAGGCTGAACCCTGGAGAGCCCACCTTTTCCAGAGCTGGCGACAAACAGACAAAGAAATGAACACAAATGAACTTTCCCACAGGCATGGCAGGTTTTTCCTTCTTCAGGAAGGTTTCTGATAAGCTGTGGCCCAAACTTTGAGTCTTAACAACATTGCACAGTACCAAGTCAATGCACTGGTTCTTGAAGATAAACACTTTATGAATGCTCATAGCAAATCATCAGAGAGATTGCCTTACATTTCACTAGACTTTGAAACAAAATACAAGACCACGATGTTACTACAGAACAGAGCAACCTTCTGAAGGGATCACCAGGCTTCACAGATATCACATAAAAGACACTGAGATCAGTAGAATGACAAACTTCACGCTTCCGCAAGTAGTGCTCTCTTTCTTGGAAAAAAAACCAAAAACATGAGTATCTAAAATTAACATTCATGAGGATATGTAGTTGTACAGGGATAGGTGAAGTGACTGAGAAAAAATAAATGCCCATCCTACTCAGAATCTTTTTTCCATTTGTAGAACAGATGGATTCCAAACCAAATTTCTTTGAAGGTTCCCCCCCCCCCACCCACTATGTTCCAATTTCTGTTACCTTTTGTATTTTTTTTAAAGCAGGATTGGAAGTGTCAAAATACCATGCGGGCAGCCCTTCTCGTATTTCCAGGCTCATCGGAAGCAGGAAGTATAGAACATTTAAACAAGACCGGCCTCCAATCAAACGTAGCAGACTCATGACATTTAGATAAGCTGGATATTTTTAAGATTAACATTTGAATGAAACCTTTCCACTTTATCCAGGTTCATTTATCATTAAGGCCCCAATCCTACAATGAAAATCATGTGGCTGGATCCCCTGCTCTTCCCCCGCAGCTGCTCATATAACACTTCCTATTCTTCCACAGTCTCCAAACCAGCGCTCTATCTCCCTTTGTCACTCAGCATCTTTCTCTTAGCACCAAACCCCCACTCCCCCACCAAAACCTAAACAAAAAAAACCACACATCTTTTACAATAATAGCCAGGTATATTTTAAAATATTTTTGTGATAAATGAAGCAGGGGGTAGTTACCTCTTATGGACACCCACCCAGCCAGTTAGCTATAAAATTCTTCTTAGTAGCTGTTCTCTACTTGCTTTGCCTGTAAAGGGTTAAAAAAGTCCCCAGGTAAAGGAAAGGGAGTGGGACCCTGCCAAAAGAGCCAATGGGAAGGCTAGAACTTATTAAAATTGGGGGGAAAACTTCCCTTTGGCTGTGTGTTGTGGTTCTCCGGGAATGAGGGCAACAGGGAGCAGTTATGAGAAGCTTAAGTCAGATATGAAAAACCATCAGATCATGCATAGAGATTGCTTATTTGGAAACCCAGATATGTAAGTAGATCAGAAATGCCTAGAAAGACGCTATTAGGTTTATTTATTTTGTGGACTCCTCTGTGCTAACCGCAACTGCTTTTTGTTTTGCTTGTAACCTTTAAGATGGACCTCAAGAAGGTTATTCTTGATGCTTAAATTTTGTAAGTGGGTTATTTAAATCTAGCAAAAGCCTAAGTTCCAGATGTATTTTCTTTCTTTTTGTTTTTAATAAAATGTACCTTTTTTAAGACCAGGATTGGATTTTTGCTGTCCTAAGAGGCTTGTGCATATGTTGTTAAATTAGCTGACAGCAACAGCTGATTTCCTTTGTTGTTCTTTCTCAGCTCTTCCCCGGAGGGGGTGTGAAAGGGCTTGAGGGTACCCCACAGGAAAGAATTCCCAAGTGCACCATTCTGGTTTCAAAGGGTTTTTTTGCATTTGGATGGTGGCAGCATCTACCCATCTAAGGTCAGAGAGAAACTGTAATCTTGGGAGTTTAATACAAGACCGGAGTGGTCCGTATTAATATTTAGAATCCTTGCCGGCCCCTACCTTCTGCACTCGGAGTGACAGAGTGGGGAATCAGCCTTGACAACTTTTTTGTCTGAAGTATTGCCTTGGCCAAATTACAATCTCAGAAAATAGTGCAGGTGTGCATGTAATTGGGAACAATTCTATTCGTCTTTATTCTTCATCCCAATTTTCTCTGTTCTCTGCGTTATCTTCGTGAGTCTGACACTGATCTATGTCATGGCTCTCTGACATCTCCCAATCTCTCTCTGCCTCCCAATGGGCCAGGCTACACTTGAAGCATCCCTCCCACACCTTTTACATTTTTTAAAATTGCTTTACTAAAGGTTATAAGTTTTGTGTCTAGGCCTTTATGAAGCTGAAATGATTGCTGCAACTTTATACTCTCCAACCTTCCTGCTTCCCTTCAACCTTGCAACAGATTTTTAAAGCCTGAAAGGACTTATTCATCATATACAGCAAACAGTGAAGTGAAGCTCCTTTACAAAATTGCCCACTGTACACAGTTCAGATTTCCCCTTCAGTCCTGCATATATAAAATGGATGGGTGAATCAGTCCTGAAAAAATAGGAAATCGCCCAAGAATCAACCCAATTGGATCTGAAAAAAATAGGAAATGGTCCAAGTTTCAACCCAAGTAGACCTCAACATTCTATCTTTACATTCAGATGAGTGCAGATTAGGATACTCTGGCCCTGTTTCTTTTATATACTTTTAAACAAACTATATTCTTGCTGCTCATTTCAGGTAAGCCTGCTATAATGCCACAAAACATCCCTTCCAATCTGCTCTGGTGTCATACACACTCTCAATGGACTTTTAATGGCTGAGCTCTGGGTGGTATTAGGCTTACTCTAATAAAAAACCTTGTTTAGAATTAATCTTATTCTCTTATGTTTATATTAAGGATCATATCCTGGTCCCAGCAACACAGAGGGAAAAGGAATTGTGTGAAAACAGGACTTGAAAAGACAGGGCAGATTGCTGTAGACATACCAGCCATTTTCTTAACTCTCCTCAGCTTGTCCCTGAAATACCCCTCTGCATTGCCATGGACAAATATCCCCTGGAGTTCCATGATAGCAAGGCTATGCGGGCCCCATGCGTAGGTTGCATCCTGCGCCATCCATGCAGCAGAACCATACCTATTATGCTGAATATCTGTAGGTTTTGCATGCCTTCAAGAGCAGCCATTTACTCCTTAAGTCAGTTTGGTGTCTGTCTTTAAATATGAACCTATGTAAGGCTTTTAAAAACCTGTTAATACACTAATAACAAACCTCATAGGAAGCTATTTTTAACCCTAATTGTTTATTTTTTTCTCATAGGCCTGAAGGCTTGATCACTATAGCATTTTCTTTTGCACTTGTCTAAGGTTTTGACTCATACCATTAAAGAAAAACACTCTTTTTTGATGTGTGGAACAACTCCACATAATTTCTTGTTTGGTTCAAGCAAATCTTAATTTATGCCTTTCTAAGGGCTGGTCTACACTAACCCCAGAATTCGAACTAAGATACGCAACTTCAGCTACGTGAATAACGTAGCTGAAGTCAAACTATCTTAGTTCGAATGAAAAGCACTTACCCGGGGTCCACACGCGGCGCGCAGGCTCCCCCGTCGACTCCGCCTACTCCGTTCGTCGAGCTGGATTATCAGCGTCAACGGCGGAGCACTTCCTGGTTCGATTTATCGCGTCTAGACAAGACGCGATAAATGGAACCCAGAACATCGATCCCGCGCCTCCGATCGGACGCGTAAGTATAGACGTACCCTAAGAGATATGCATCTGATGAATTTTCAGCTGCGAAAGCTGTTTTCCAGATTATTGCAGTAGTTGGTAAGAATACAGGAAGTGCTGTTAATGGAATCAAAGAGGAGTTTTCTGTGGGATTACTTTGGAATATGTGTTGCTAAAATAAGAAGGTAGAGCCTCAGCTGGTGAAAATTGTTGTAGCGCCTTATTGTGACTAATTACACCAATTGAGCATCTGCCCCAAAATACACAAAGAATATAAATACATTTTAACTCATGGCAATGTTAAGGTACTTGGAGATATCACTGTAAATGAAAATTAGGGCTGTCAAGCGATTAAAAAAAAAATCGATTAATCGCACCATTAAAGAATAAAAGAATACCATTTACTTAAATATTTGTGGATGTTTTCTACATTTTCAAATATATTGATTTCAATTACAACACAGAATACAAAGTACAGTGCTCACTTTATATTTATTTTTATTACAAATATTTGCACTACAAAAACAAAGGAAATAGTATTTTTCAATTCACCTCATACAGGTACTGTAGTGCAATCTCTTCATCATGAAAATTGAACTTACAAATGTGGAATTATGTACAGAAAATAACTGCATTCAAAAGTAAAACAATGTAAAACTTTAGCACCTACAGCCCTACTTCTTGTTCAGCCAGTCACTCAGACAACCACATTTGTTTATATTTTCAGGAGATAATGCTGCATGCTTCTTGTTCACAATGTCACCTGAAAGTGAGAATAGGCATTCGCATTGCACTGTTGTAGCCAGTGTTGCAAGATATTTGCATGCCAGATGCGCTAAAGATTCGTATGACCCTTCATGCTTCATCCTCCATCCTTCATGCTTCATCCTCCATCCTCCATTCCAGGGGACATGCGTCCATGCTGATGACCTGTTCTGCTTGATAACAATCCAAAGTAATGCAGACCGACGCCTGTTCATTTTCATAATCTGAGTCAGATGCCACCAGCAGAAGGTTGATGGTTTGGGTTTTTTTTTGGTGGTTTGGGTTCTGTAGTTTCTTCATCAGAGTGTGCTCCTTCTGAAAGCATGCTCCACATCTGATCCCTCTCAGATTTTGGAAGGCACTTCAGATTCTTAAACCTTGGGTCAAGTGCTGTAGCTATCTTTAGAAATCTCGCACTGGTATCTTCTTTGTGTTTTGTCAAATCTGCAATGAAATTGTTCTTAAAATGAACATGTGCTGAATCATCATCCGAGACTGCTATAACATGAAATATATGGAAAAAAGTGGGTAAAACAGAGTAGGAGACATACAATTCTTCCCCCAAGCAGTTCAGTCACAAATTGAATTAACACATTCATTTTTTAACAAGCGCCATCAGCATGGAAGCAAGTCCTCTGGAATGGTGGCCGAAGCATGAAGGGATATATGAATGTTTTGCATATTTGGCCCGTAAATACCTTGTAATGCCAGCTATAAAAGTCCCATGTGAATGCCTATTCTTACTTTCTAGTGACATTGTAAATAAGAAGCGGGCGTCATTGTCTCCCATAAATGTAAACAAACTTGTTTGTTTTAGCAATTGGGTGAACAAGAAGTAGGACTGAGAGGTCTTGTAGTTGCTAACGTTTTGCATTGTTTTGTTTTTGAGTGCAATTATATAACAAAAAAAATCTACATTTGTAAGTTGCATTTTCACGATAAAGAAATTGCACTAGAGTATTTGTATGAGGTGAACTGAAAAATAAATTTTTTTTGTTTATCATTGTTATAGTGCAAAGATATGCAATAAAAATAATATAAAGTAAGCACTGTATACTTTGCATTCTGTGTTGTAATTGAAATCAATATATTTGAAAATGTAGAAAAACATCCAGAAATGTATAATAAATTTCTATTGGTATTCTATTGTTTCACAGTGCGATTACAACTGTATTTAATCGCGATTGATTTTTTTGAGTTAATCGCGTGAGTGAGAGAGAGAGAGAGCTCCAGGTCCAGCAATTGTAAACCTAGGTTTACAATGCATTGTGGATGCTTAAGCATGGGCTTGGAAATACTGGATATGTCTGCACTGCAATTAAACACCCACGGCTGACCTGTGCCAGCTGACGTGGTCTTGCAGAGCTCTGGCTTAAGGGCTGTTTAATTGTGGTGTCAACATTCAGGCTCGGGCTGGAGCCCAGAAGGTCCCAGGGCTTGGGCTCCAGTCTGAGCCCAAGCATCTACACCACAATTAAATAGCTTCTTAGCCCGCGAGCCTTAATTAGCAACACGGGCCAGCCATGGGTGTGTAATTGCAGTGTTGACATACCACTGAGTCCACAAGCCCAGGTCCCACAGATCCAGGCTTAGTGTACAGTGTAGACATACCCTTTGTGTCACTGCCCCTGCTCCTCTGAAAGCTGATTTCTCTTAGCTGTGTTGCTGTGCTTTCTTGAGCACCAGGGCTGCTGTCTACCAGCATCCCCTTGATACAAAGCACCAGAGAAGATACAGGGAATAGGTGGAACAATCATAATTCCTCTCTCTACCCTGGCTAGATGTGGAAGGGGATGCATATTGCATCAGACAAAATGGTGACTAAGGGGCGGGGGGAGGAGCTCACCAAGGAACTGAAAGAACAAGGCACATCAAGGACCTGAAAATAAAAATGCCACCCGATAGCCTTACTGGGACAATTCAGCACCACCCTCCGTTTTACATGGGGCAGTTATTAACTGCCACAATCTGGCCCAAAGTGGTTTTGAACAATTGAGATAGTAAACGGATAGAAAAATGAGTTAAATTCATCATATAAACTGGTTGTTACAAATAGGTCAAGTTCTGCTAAGAAGACAGACGAGAAGTACCAGGTGTTCCCCTTATTGGCCCCAGCACAGCTAAATAAGAAATGGAACTGTAAAAGACAGTGATTGCTTGTGACATAATAAAGTACTAAAAAAAGGATTGGGAAAACAAACAAACAAACAAAACAAAAACAAAACATGGTCTGTTAGCACTTAGGAAGCTGTTGCAAATAAGAATCTATTCCAGAACTCTGTTCTGAAATGCCATATGAGAGAGCAGAGCTATTTTCCAGCAAAAGAGATAAAATGTGTACAGTTCTCCTGAAGGCTATACACACTTTTACTAATTGATTACTTGTGTGTCTATGTGTGAGAATTCTTTTGACCCAGTTCACTAAAACATTAGACATACACACAGTAGAGAATAATTTCTTTGTCCCGCATTTTACACACAGCTTGCATTACATCACTAAAGGTACGTCTACACTGCAAGAAAAAACCCACAGCACCACGTTTCAGAGCCCAGGTCAGCTGATTTGGACTCATGGGGCTGGGGCTGCCGGGCTATAAAACTGCAGTGTAGACATTTAGGTTCGGGCTGGAGACTGGGACCTGAGACCCACCCCTTCTTGCAGAGTCTCAGAGCCCAGGCTGAAGCCAGAACTGAATGACTACACTGCAATTTTATAGCCTTGAAGACTGAGCCCAGCAGGCCCAAGTCAGCTGACTCCCCAGCCAGCCACAGCTGTACAGTGGGTCTTTTACTGCAATGAAGGTGTACCCTAAGGGCCAAAATCACAGGAGTAAAGGGAACAAGAGTTATCCATATGAGAGGATGTTTTGGAAGCTTCTGTATTCTTACTGTAAAAGAGCAATTCTCAAAGCATGGGGCATGGCCCCTTGAGGGCTATGGTAAAGGTATGAACTAGGGGTGAAATCCTGGCTCCATTGTTTTGCTAGTATTGACTTAAGCATGTATTGCTATTTCCATTATAAGATGTAATCAGATCAATTTCTTTCCTTATAAAATACTTCTTTATGTCAAATATTGCATGTCATAAACGATCCAGGCTCAGGGCTTGCTCTTAAATGTTATTGGAGTTGCAGATTTGTATCAGTGTAACAGAGAGGAGAATCTGGCCCATAAACTAACAACAAAGAGGGATTTTGTTCTTTGTTTCATAAGAGCTAGGAACTTTTCCAAGACATGTTGGGCAGCTTGGGCTGGGAGACGAACCAAAGTATGCTCACCAGATGGTAAAGGTTTTCATGTGGATAAACTCTGAAAAAGTTCTAAATCTATATAAACCAGAAGATTAAAAGTAGAATTTTTCATTTCTTTGTACTTTATATGTAAAATAATAATAAAAAAAAAAAGAGAGAGAACTTGAACTCATGACATGTGGAAAATGGCTCAGTTATAGGCCATGATTCACTACTGGAACTGAGTTATTAGCAATTCTACTTTTAGGTGTTTTAACACCAAGAAATATTTTTTCTTACAGGTAACCCACAAAGCATATTTCTGCCGTGCCCCTCTGTCATTCCAGAAAGCACTGCCCTGTAAGAGGTAATTCCAGAAGGTAAGGGCAAGAGGGGTGATTTTTTGGGGGTGTGCAGAGGAAAACCAAGAAAAAAAAAAGGAAGTTGTGGCACGGTTCGTACTCCATCGCCACTCTGAGTCGCAGGGGGGCTAGGAGGTACCCCGCCTGTCTAGTTTCCGGTCCGTTTTCTATGCCACTCCTGGCAGCCCGTCCAGCGGGACTCAATGGCCAGAGTCCCCCTTAGTCTCTTCCCCTGAAGGGATAGCACGGCCTAGTGGCCTGAGTTACTTCAGCGTGCCTTCTCAGTCAGGTAAGGCAGTCTTGAGTTCTGAGCTTGGGGCCTGTCCCCCAAGGGCGGCGGCCCTCAGTAGGGGACACGGGGCCCAACCCAGGGCCTTAACAGCGGGTAACACAGCCCACCAGGGTCAGCGGGGAATCCCACCGAAACACGCTGCCCTCACTGGGGTGGGAGGTACTACTCCCGCACCGCCCCTGGGTCACTTCCTACCGGCTCTTTTGGTGCAGTAGTCCATGTGCTTTCTGAGTCTCCAGGCTCCTCAGTTCCTTGAACTTCTTGGGGTTCCAGTAGCGGCTGGCCTCCAGTCCTGGTCTTGGGCTCTTTAGCTCTCCCTGGTAAGGGCTGCCCTAGCTCCTGGGCTGGCACCTCTGCTGGGCATCCTTCCTCCTCAAAAGCCAGCCCTGACTGAGCAGCTCTGCAGGCTTTTATACCTGGCCCCCTGCTGGAGCATGCCCAGCAGGGCCTCAGGGGCGTGGCTTCCTCTGCCAGCAGAGGAGGGTTAACCCTCTCATGGCCAGTGCGGGGCCAGTCTGCCCTGTCACAGAAATCAACAAAAGTGTAGAAGAGTTTAAAGTGATGTAAAATGCACCGCAATAAGGCTGGGAGAAGATGCAAGTTACACCAACTTCAGCCCAAACCCCTGATTTCAATGGGACTGTTCAACATTAAATATGCACATAAGTGTGTGCCAGATCAGGGACTTAGGGCCAGATTTTTTATGCATCTGGAATCAATTGAAATCAATGGGAGTTAGGTACCAGGACGCTTTTTTTAAAAAAACACACCAGGTGCCCATCCACATCTTTAGGCACCTAAGTACCTTTAAACTCTGGCCCCTATCTAGACTCTCATTCTCCTCTGAACTTAACCCAGGATTTATCTTCTCTAAAATGGTGTTTTCCTTTGGGGTTAATGTTCTGTGACATTATACAGCACTGCGAGTAAAACGCCTCAGACAGAAATTGTCATCCAGATAAAGACGGCCTGGATCCAAAGCACACGGCAGTTAATAGGAAGAGTCCTATTGACTCCAACAGGCTTTGGATCGAACTCAGAGTGAGGAGCAGGAAATGGAAGAAATATTTCATTGACAGGAGCCATCACTGGCAATAACAACGAAGAGTCCTTGTGGCACTTTAGAGACTAACAAATTGTGGCTTAGTTGTCTTCTTGTGTTGCAACAATCAATAGGGTGCACTTTTCATTGCTACAGTTACAAGAGACATTACTAAGGGCCAGGTTCTGATAACTTTACTCATATTGAGTAGCACCTTATTCCACCAGTAGCTCCATTATGGTGAGACTTCTCATGGTGTAAGCTACTATTTGTAGTAAGTATGGGTATCAGAGTCCTAAAATAAAGTCGGAGAAAGATAGGGAAGGGAGAGCTACATCTGAACTTTCTTTTTGGAGAATTCTGACTATATTATGACATCTGTGGGATTTTAATACAACTTTAGCTTTAGGATCCTGTTAAGGAATCTTTCAAAATTTTGCAAAACGTTATTCAATTCTGTGAACATTCAAAAAAAGCATTGCCAGAACGATTTGACTGCAAGCCAATTAGTTGTAAACAAACACAAACCTTTAATATAATGAGGAAGATAACACTGGTCTACAATTTTTGAGAAGTCGTCTGCTTCAGAGATAAAATGTGCTATTTAGTATGTATTTTGATGTGCTGAATTCAAATATGACAATTAAAACAACTGATTGGCTACTGTTTCTAAGATATTTAAGTTTTTACATTTTATGTCTATGTATATTGTGTAGATAGTAGAGTTTTAATCATAAATTGTAAACCTAGGTCTTTTCATGTGTTTATGGTTGCTTTACATGATACTATTTCACCTGTCCTGTTTATGTAACACTTTAAAAATCAGCAAAGGGGTTATATAAATAAAATTTATTATGAAACAAAAGGCAAAAAACTATTATGTACATAGTTTAGTCCTATTCAGTGTCTACTCGGCGCTTCTTGGATTGTCTCTTGTATTCATTAAATGGAGCATCTCGTATCACTGTCCAGCAATAGTCTGCAAGCATTGATGGGCTTCATTTGCCCTGATAGCGTTTCTCCATTGTTGCAATGTCCTGGTGAAATCGCTCGCCGTGCTCGTCGCTCACTGCTCCGCAGTTCGGTGGAAAAAAATCTAGATGAGAGTGCAAAAATGTATCTTTAGTGACATGTTGCAACCAATGCTTTTGTATGCCTTGAGGAGGTTTTCCACCAATAACCTGTAGTTGTCTGCCTTGTTGTTTCTGATAAAATTGATTGCCACTAACTGGAAGGCTTTCCATGCCTTTTTTTCCTTGCCACGCAGTGCATGGTCAAATGCATCATCTCGAAGAAGTGCACGAATCTGAGGACCAACAAAGACACCTTCCTTTATCTTAGCTTCACTTAACCTTGGTAATTTTCCACGGAGGTACTTGAAAGCTGCTTGTGTTTTGTCAATGGCCTTGACAAAGTTCTTCATCAGACCCAGCTTGATGTGTAAGGGTGGTAACAAAATCTTCCTTGATTCAACAAGTGGTGGATGCTGAACACTTTTCCTACCAGGCTCCAATGACTGTCAGAGTGGCCAATCTTTCTTGATGTAGTGGGAATCTCTTGCACGGCTATCCCATTCGCAGAGAAAACAGCAGTACTTTGTGTATCCAGTCTGCAGACCAAGCAAGAGAGCAACAACCTTCAAATCGCCACAAAGCTGCCACTGATGTTGGTCATAGTTTATGCACCTCAAAAGTTGTTTCATGTTGTCATAGGTTTCCTTCATATGGACTGCATGACCATCTGGAATTGATGGCAAAACATTGCCATTATGCAATAAAACAGCTTTAAGACTCGTCTTCGATGAATCAATGAACAGTCTCCACTCATCTGGATCGTGAACGATGTTGAGGGCTGCCATCACACCATCGATGTTGTTGCAGGGTACAAGATCACCTTCCATGAAGAAGAATGGGACAAGATCCTTTTGACGGTCACGGAACATGGAAACCCTATCACCACCTGCCAGGAGATTCCACTGCTGTAGTCTGGAGCCCAAAAGCTCTGCCTTACTCTTGGGTAGTTCCAAATCCCTGACAAGGTCATTCAGTTCACCTTGTGTTATGAGGTGTGGTTCAGAGGAGGAGGATGGGAGAAAATGTGGGTCCTGTGACATTGATGGTTCAGGACCAGAAGTTTCATCCTCTTCCTCTTCCTCGTCTGACTCAAGTGAGAATGATTCTGGTGCATCAGGAACCGGCAGTCCTTCTCCGTGGGGTACTGGGCGTATAGCTGATGGAATGTTTGGATCATGCACAGTCCACTTTTTCTTCTTTGACACACCTTTCCCAACTGGAGGCACCATGCAGAAGTAACAATTGCTGGTATGATCTGTTGGCTCTCTCCAAATCGTTGGCACTGCAAAAGGCATAGATTTCCTTTTCCTGTTCAACCACTGGCGAAAATTTGTTGCACAAGTGTTGCAGCATATGTGTGGGGCCCACCTCTTGTCCTGATCTCCAATTTTGCAGCCAAAAGAAAGGTGATAGGCTTTCTTAACCATAGTGGTTATACTGCGCTTTTGTGATGCAAAAGTCACTTCACCACAAACATAGCAGAAGTTATCTGCACTGTTCACACAAGTACGAGGCATCTCTGCTCACTTTGGCTAAACAGAAATGTGTCCCTTTGCAAAATCAAACACTGACAAATAAGAGAGCATGACACTGTATGATTTCTAGAGCTGATATAGGGCAATTTGTTCAGCAGAGTGATGTAAGCTTCGTTATGATTGCATCATCCATGACTTCTAGGAATAACATGATGCAATTCATATAATGTATGACGCAATACCAGCTTCAGATTGCATCATTCATTGTTTTGCCTAAAAAGCAAGTACTGTCCAAACCCAGTCATAGATTTATTCACAGATCCAGTCAAAGATGTATTTTAGTCATTTCTGGTTTAAATTGAGATCCCTTCCCTTTATAACTCACTTATCCTCCGCCATTCCCGAGTCAAGGGTCGTATATACTGACGCAATAGCATGTCTTGAAAACTAGAGCCAATCAACACATTTAAACATGATTTTCATTCTCAGTGACCTAGAATTAGTAAAGTTTGACTACATTTATTTCAGAAGCATTTTGGCTGTAGAGCAGTGTTGAATTAGGTCTCCAGAAGGTGTAAATTGGGGTAACTCTATTGAGTTAGGTTTAAGTGTAGTAGCCATGTTAGTATGTGTCAGCAAAACGAAAATAAGAAAGAAAAACTTGTAGCACCTTAGAGACTAACAAATTTATTTCAGCATAAGCTTTCGTGGGTTAATACCCACTTCATCGGATGCATCTATTGAGTTAAACAGAATTGTGCTGATTTATATTTGCTCAGGACTTGGTCCAATATAGCTGAGTAGAAGGAAGCATGTGATTCAAGGAAACTTAGTTTCTCTAAGCAAAGTTGGCGGGATGTGCGGTTATGCTGTAGGCAAAAACTAATGAAAATATCAGGATGAAAGACACTTTTTCCAGCAATTTAGCTTTACTTGCAAAAAAATTCACATAGCCCTGGAGCAAGGATGATAACTTTTGGTAATAGAGTGGAAAGTTTCAATATAGTTGTTATGGATTAAAATCTGTCCTCTTAATATAATTTTTTAGGAGAATCTACCTTGAAATTAGAACAGAGTTGTGTCTTCTAAACCATGTGCTTGGCCTAAAGCTATTATATGGCATTAATTTAATCCCCCCAATAAAAATATTTAGAAATTTTTGCAAGTATAGCAAGTCAGGAATAAGTTAACTCATATTTACAGTTAGCTAAATATACTAATTATAATGCAACTGATATTCAGAAGAAGGGATCACTGTTTACAAAAGACATGCCACATCTTGGCAAGAGGTATTACCCAGGAGGCTATGTTCTCTGGAATGTGACTAACTGTCAAAAGAAAGAGCTATTCACTGTGGAAAAACCAATGCACAAATTATTTTTGACACATTGGTTTGATTAAAAAGGGGTCTCTCTCTTTAACCAGAGTGTCTGGAACTCAGAGTCTTTAGAAAAGGAGGAATCTGCAGCTTTGGGTTTTTTGTTGCATTTTTAATATATATAATCTATTTCCCTCTTCTACTGCGTTCTCCCCCCCTCAAACTCAGGAATTTTAGACTTTTGGGATGTTCAAGCAAACATTTTATCTCCTTTGGGGAATATATTTTGAGTTCTACTTCAAATCCTCCTAAAAAAATATCTTTAAGGGAAGATATATGCTGGAGTGAACTTTGCCAGCTGCTCACGAAGTTGAAGACTCCATGGGTAAACAAAAACGTCCTGATTCCAGAAGAAAATAGCAGCATGTGTGTGGGGGCAGCAGGCTGAGGCAAGACCACATGTTGGCTCTTAGACACAGTTTTTTATGAAAAAAAATCAAGAAACTCCATCTTTGAAAGCCAACCAGACATTCATCAGAGAGAGGAACTGATTTATTTTTTTTTAAAAGAAGTTATTCAGTTCCATGGAGGACAGAAAACTGGCTCAGCTCTCAAAAGCCAAAGCAAATTGAGACCAAGAATCTTTGCAGGACTGGTAAACAAAGCAATTTGCCTTGCTGGCTGTGCATGGGTATCGAGTAGCACATATTTTGACAATTGAAAACTGTATCGTCATTATTAATGCGGGAGGGGGTTTGTGCACATTGTTCTCCCAGGGCTCTTAAAATTGAATTATTGGCATGTTTATTTTCTTCCCAGTGGATATGGTATTTCAAAATAATGACCATGGCCAAACGAAGAGATTATTGCTGAGAAATCAATGGTAACAGTAGACTTGATTTATTGAAAGGAGATAAGGGGAAATTTGCACCTTACCTCACCTCTTCCATGATTCTGATTTGCTCAGTACTGAAATAAATGAGAGATACAGAGAGGAAGGGGGGGAACACATATATAATATTGGGAAGTGTACTACAGGAAATACAGATTTAAATGTTAACACAGGATCTGATATCTCACAAGTGTCAATATATGTTACCTGAATCATAAAGCAATTGAATATAGCCTTCATGTAAAAAAGTCAGTGACTCTCAGTAGCGACTAAGTAGCAGCAACAGATGTGAGGCCCTGAAATAAGCCCTAGCAGCCTCAGTTGTAATCAGTGCAGGTTGCATTGAGGAAAGTAGCCTCAAGGTTTTACAATTCTTCACCTTCTTCAACTTCTGTGGTAATTCATCTAACATTGGGCTATCAGAACAATGCAGATACAAATCTTGAACTGCAAATGAGCATACCCCATTTGTCCAATTTTCTACAAAATCATGCCTTTCGTTGCTGAAAAGATGCATTTTTGGCAGTAGTTATATAAACCAAAATATGGTATGTACAGTTAAAAGAACACCGTGTAACCACTACCTGAAAGATGTTAGCACAAAAAGTCTTTTCATGTCATTTCATTTATTTTAAAATAAATTACAGGTACTATGGCAAGGATAAATAAATATTTCCCCATGTCTGCCACAACTCTGTTCATTTAGGTAGACAAGATTATTCCATTGCCGAACCACACTGACCTGAGTAGATTGCTAATACAATCATTTCTGGGCCACATCTCTGAGCATGCCTAGGTCAATCCTTTTTAAAGGTGAACAAATTATTTTCATTGAAGCAGCAAGAGCAGGACAAAGCTAGGGCCATGTGGATGTCTCTCTGTAAAAGGGTTAATACAATATGCGGACAGGAAGGAGTATTCTAGTCCCCTGCCCTTAAACAAGAAGTTTAACGGCTTAAGTGCAATTCTACAAAATAAATATACCTGTTTTATCCAGTTGCCCAGCAACACATGGTTTCTTCCTTCTACTAAATATATTTAGTTCTTTTATTCAGTTTTTTCTTGTTACCATGGCATTGTGTGTAAATGTCATCTTTTCAAACTGCTCACAAAAGATATGGTATATCCACAAAGAAAGTTTGGATCCTTGTTTTAAAAATTAAACAGAAACACTTTTTATAAGGTATCTGTTTACCCTTGGGAAATAAACTTAATTAAAAACAAAACTCACAAAAAAAGTCCTGTGAAAATAAGAAAGAAAAACTTGTAGCACCTTAGAGACTAACAAATTTATTTCAGCATAAGCTTTCGTGGGTTAGTACCCACTTCATCAGACGCATGGAATGAAATTATATTTCAGATAGATATTTATACAGTCAGAGAAACATGATGGTCCAGGTGTATAGACCAATCTTAAGAGGCTAATTATTTGAGAGGAAACATAAATAATTAGCCTCTTAAGATTGGTCTATACACCTGGACCATCATGTTTCTCTGACTGTATAAATATCTATCTGAAATATAATTTCATTCCATGCGTCTGATGAAGTGGGTACTAACCCACGAAAGCTTATGCTGAAATAAATTTGTTAGTCTCTAAGGTGCTACAAGTTTTTCTTTCTTATTTTCATTTTGCTGACACAGACTAACACGGCTACTACACTGAAACCTATCAAAAAAAGTCCTGATTTTCTAAAGTGCTAGGAAGAAAAAAGAAAATATGACTGAATAAAGAGCAATTGCAAGGACAGAAGTGAGACACAGCTGTATCTAACAAGGTGAACAGAGGAGATAAAAGTTTGCTTTGTATGTTCAGACTCATTTGTTGAAGACAAAATTCATACACACACCCTTGTGCATAGGGCCAGCACAAGGCTTGATTAACCATTTAAATCCCACTTAATTATTTTCAAGGCTTAATTGGGATATAAATGACTCATAGGCCATTTGTTGGCTCTCTGTACAGGGGTGAATTTCACCCTGGGCCCTTAGTAGGCAGTTTGACAACTAGCAAATATCCAATAATGAATAAAAGCTGGATTTCTCTAAATTCTCTAATAAAAGCCCACTCTGTTTTGGATTTCTCTAAGTTTTATAGTAGTGACACTAATATGGTGGATACTTTCTCTTCTCAATCATCATTTATGGAAGTATCAATACTGTCTCTATGTAACATTGTTTTCAGAAGTACTACCCCCAACTGGCACTTGAGAAATAATACTGTAGGTTAGGTAACACTGGAACTGATTCACTGTTTCAAAACTCCTATAAGAATCAGCTTCTGGACGCAAGCTGGGAATTATGTCGCACTGTAGTAGAGCTATGATACAAAGAGGAACTAGCAAGGAGGCTACTTCCGTTTCAGGCCATCTTTAGTGCTGAGAAGAAAAATGGAAACATAAGGACCATAGATTTTTGGTTTTAGTTCTGCATAAATAGTTACTTCATGAACCTTTGAATCCATACCTCCAAGTGTGAATATTACATAGGCCTAATCCTGCTCCCATTGAAGCCAATTGAAATTTTGGAATTGGCTTCAGCGAGAGCATATGAGAACGCTGACAGTGGTCGTGATTCAAGTTATATACCTTATTTAGAATCTGACAGAGAAAGGAATCATATTAGCTGTTTTCATTGGAATCCACTTGTATATCCCACCTGGCTGTTGCAAAGCACTGCACTATGCCATATGCGAATGTGTTATTTACATCATCTCATTATACATCATGTGTCACCTCTGTTAACTTCTAACTCATTCAAACATGCAGGGATCACAAATGCAGACATCAGATGTGATTATTCAGTGGTGTCAATTCCACCAAGACTGGTATAACATTTCAAAATGAAGGCTGGTTGTATTTGCAGATAAGATGTCTAACCATGTTCCCTTTTACAGTTTTTCAAGATGAAGCACTTTAATTTTGATTTTATTTTTAATCCAGTAAAGAAAAGGATCGTCATTTGTTTTCTTAAAAAACCAAAACATTAACTGTGCCTAACAACAGAATACTGGGTGAATGCTAAAACAGATCATATCAGATCAGACTGATGTAAAACAATACATTCATATAGCACCTTAGTGAAGTCTCTTCATTAGAGAATATACAGCACAAGGAATAAACAATGATATGGTGTAGCCAGCCAACTACTTTCACTTGGGTTTGTAGAGTAAACTGCAGTAAATTAAGGCTAGATTCTTCCTCCTTACTCATATTAAGTAGTAATTTACTCCTCAACTGCCCCCAGTCGAAGGGATTACCCACTATGAATAAGGATGGAAAAAACTGACTGTTAGTAAAGAAAAAAAGCCCATGGGCATTACATTTTAAGAAGTCTATTTTCCCTTTGATGCACATATGCAACTCCAAGTAATGCCAGTGGAATGATGCATATATGCTCAATGAAGAATAGATCCATTAGTATGCAGGCTACAGTATCATATTTTAAAAATGGTTATACATTTCCATTTCACTACAAAGGAACTGGATATTTGATCCACGAATGAGCACAAGAAATACACAACAACAAAAACATAGCAACACCTATACTCACCAGTGAATAGAGCTGTGTGAAACTACCAATTATTTGCTTCATCAGTAGTCACTAGTAAAAAAAAGAAAATCCAGTACCTGGGGTAATGTTGGTGAAAATTCACAAATATGATTAAAAATGTCCTTTTTGCTAAGAAATAGCTTTTTTTTTTTTGCAGCATGCATAGCAAAATGCTAACTTTTGAAAAACTCTTATTCTTGTAAATTTGTTCCGGGGGGGAAAATTATCATTTTCACAGGAAAAAAAATCACATATAAAATGTGCCAGTCACGTTCACAAGGGTAAAATCTATCCTGATCCATAGGGATAGCATTAGTCCCACATAAGCCATGAAAATAGGCTATAAATGGGATTTAAGTGATGGGAGGGACCTTGTGCCATTCCTCTGCACTGGGGTGAATTTCACCCCACAAAATTGTTGTCACAACTACAAAATAGTTTGTTTTTTCAGTAAACACAGCAACATGTGCTTTTTTCGCAGCTTCATTAAGAGTAAGATTGGGGGGGGGGGGGCGCAGAGGCACAGCCCAATAAATGATTTAAAAAATATTTACAATGTATGGTTTAAAAATAGCAATTCAATTATTTCAGGTTTATGCAGAGAACATTTAATGTATTCTAAAACATTCAAATTGAATATGGTTCTGATTGCATGGGCATCTTAAACCTTGGATTGTGTTTACTATCTGTGCTAATTCAAAATGTATTTGTTTTGGAAACGGCACATTTATATATAACCAGGTAGCTAGTTTATACACCAGTTTCAGGTATTCAGTGCTTCTTATTGACATTTCTTTGTCACTAATGGTAAATGAAGCAAAAAAGAATGTATTGTGTGTTTAAAGGAGTTTAAGGGTTGACCATAAAATTAGCTGGTTACCATGGAAAATAATTTAAAATATAAATAGCAAGTCTTTCATGTATATTTAGATAAGTATTGGTTTAAGCTTAGTGGGTATTTTTAATTTAGCTAAACTGCAGTGGTGTCTGAAGTTGAACTGCCAAACTGTATTTAAAATATCGTGTTTTCACAGAGATTAGAGTTCTGGGTAAGTATTAAGAAAAAAGAGAAACAAAGACTCTTCTCTTTGGGAAGGGGACACTTTTGTGTACTTTGTAAAGGTATTTACTAGACCATCTATTTTAAAGTACATTGCTGCTGTAAGTAGGGATTTGTCAAACCTGCATCTGAATTTAGTAGGATTTATGAATCAGGAAAAGCAATTAAATTGCTGCTTCTTGTAGACCTGTGAATAATCTGCCCTTATGAAATAGTCATGCCAGTCTTGCTAGTATGCAGAGTACAATATTTAGTTCACTTCTACTTGGAATTTTTGGTCAGTACAGGCATTCTTGCAATTTAATCCTTACCTCCTAGATTCAGCTGAAACCAGGGCATGCAATTTGATGATTACCACAATATTCATGAGACTAGTAATATAGTGTTCATCTGTGCTGCTACTGATATACTTGTGTAGCTCCCAATATCTTTAAAGAAAGTTTTTGGAATGCCTTAAAGAATAATAAGATCTCCTATATATTTTGGCAATCCAGATGTGTGTATATATAATATGTATTGTATACATATGGGGGTCTGATTCTGTGAAGCATTAAAGCTCACAACTTCCACTGAAGTCAATAGGAATGGAGGACAATCAGCCCCTGTCAGTAGGTGCTCAGCACCTCAAAGGAACAGGTCCAGATAGTATATAAATATATAGACCAAAACATCATCTGGGGAAAGATGGCTCCTAAGACAATTTATTCAGCATTGAAAAATCTGAAAAAATTCAAAACTAACTTGGCAAAGTATTTACTTCTCACACAACCAGCAAAACCAGGATTCTTGTTTTTGCAAATGGTGGGAAATGTTTCATGCAGTGCTATTGCAGAGACATCAACCAGGGAAGATCAGTGATCACCTTCAGCCTCTACTGTTGAACCTTATAGATCTTTCATTTGCATCGGATGAGAGATGGACATCTAAACCAGTGGTGGGCAACCTGCGGCCCGCGGGCCGCATGTGGCCCATTAGGGTAATCTGATTGCTTCCCGCAGCTCCCATTGGCCGGGAATGGTGAACCATCACCACTGGGAGCTGTGTCGGGCTGTGCTTGTGGACGTTGAACATCAGCAAAATGTCTTGCAGCCCACAATCAGATTACCCTGATGGGCCGCAGGTTGTCCACCACTGATTTAAACACTGAGTACAAAACTCTTCTCTCAGAC
Organism: Chelydra serpentina; assembly: GCA_037349315.1. Taxonomy (NCBI): domain Eukaryota; kingdom Metazoa; phylum Chordata; order Testudines; family Chelydridae; genus Chelydra; species Chelydra serpentina. Next base: position 72,861,868 of record JBAIAC010000008.1, read on the forward strand.
CATACAGCAGTGCTCAACTTTGTGCAGTTCTCCCACTGACATCACTGGGAGCTCTGACTGTGCTGAAAGAGCAGAATATTAAAGATGAAAACTACTGCCATGCAAATCTGAAAACATAATTTTGTTCTTAAAGCTCAGGGGCTGATCCTGCAGTCTTTATTCAAGCAAAACTCCCGTTGACTGTGACTGCTTGAATAAGGATTGTAGGGTTGGGCCTCAAGTGAGAGAAAATACAACTGGTGACCCATTTCAATGCCAGGACCCTGGGAGAAAAACAAAGCATATTTGTTGAGACAGGATAGAGGATGCAATTAACTATTTTTACAGTATTGTCATGTCAGATTTATAACTGTACATGTATTTTCATTTAAAATAAATCACAATGTTTAACCACATTGTTTTCTTACAGTGCTCAAATGAAATTGCAAGCTCCATTAAACAGACTTTCATTATCACAACTGTCTTTCAAACAAATACACCACCAACTATTGTACAAACATGTACTACCACCTGATTATTACTTTATATGTGGATATGATGGAGTCAAATTTCATCTGACAACATACTGGTCAAAGCCTACAACACTTCTGAATAATGGAAAAGCATTGGCTTTGTTTTTAGTACAGCAGTTCTTCCCAAAGGAGAAATTAAAATAAAAGAGAAGGGTTTCTGAATCTTAAGTGATGGATGACAACTTGTTTGCATTTCCTATAAAATTCAAACATTCCAACAAACTAGTGTTTGTATATTGCCTGGCGGACTAGTACAAAATAAATTGCTTTTGCTTGTTTTATGATTTTCCAAGATTTCCAGTGTCAGTAGTAAATAATTGGAAGTCAGTCAGTCTCCATGGGGAATGACACCAGTTGGGACCCAACCGATGGCATTCACTCCATCACGAAAGGAGGAGGACCAGCTTCAGTAATTTTGCCTTATTGATTTGGTGGTTGAGAAGTCCAAATGCTAATGCTCCTAATGATCAGCCATTCCTTTTGACTTTTGGTAACAAGTATTCTCATGCAGTTAATATCAAACAGAACTTTGTGCTCCACATCTGTCATTTCAAAATTTCCATTTTTGAACTCCCCTAGTCTCAAGTAAGTAGTACATTGCCTCCCTTTTTTGCTCCCTACAATCTTTTCCCCAACTTCCAGGGCTCCGTGATGCAAGATGTCATTTTGCCGGTCTTCTGTTCCAGTGATAACTTTAATTTTACTGATTTTAATAGGCTTTTCAAATACAATCACATAGAGATCTCCAGTAGAAGGAGCTTTTCCCCAGAAGTACTCATCAATGCTGCTGTAAGCCTTGCTTGCCTCGTAGTTTTCAAATACATTCATGTTGGTGTGAAGATTTGCGGGTGGGTTGTCAGGGATGTCAAACGAATCCTCTTCAAAGTCGTCATCCTTTAGCTTGTTCTCAGCTCCTTTGTAGGATGAATAATATCCCATGTGCTGGAACAAAGATGGCTTAAAACGGATGACATCCTTTTGAGCTAACAACCCACGGAAATGGATTAGCAGCCAATCACAAGGCATTTCCTGGTAAAACATCAGCAAAAAATGAGCCAGGCGCGGGAGGTCATGGGAGTGGTATAGCTTTCCAATATAGCCCAGTTTGGAAAACTCCAGAGTCACCCAATAGGAACCTTCTCGCGAGGTAATTACTTTCTTAACAGCAGTCAAGAAGTTTTTAGAGCATCGAACGTCATCTTCTAGCATGACATAATAATCAGAAAGATTAGCACAAAAGTTAAGCAGGAAAGCATAATCTACATTTTGTTTGGATCGGAACTTCACACGATCTTCTGGATCATTGTAATTTCTCTTAAGGCCATCCAGTACTGGATAGTACTCCTCAGGGGCATGGATAACCATTAATCTGCCAGCAATGATGTGATGGGCAAATTTCTGTGAAATATCCTGGACCATCCCTTCACACCAGGATGAGTCAAAATCTGCTAGGTGAACCACCACCGTAATTTCCTTCAGTTCCTCATAACTTGACTGCTCAAATATGGACTTGATCGTCTCAAGCAAATAATTCCCCTTTTTCCGTTTGACTGAGGATAGTCCAATTGTAAGATACCCTGTGCAAAAGAAAATTCAGACAGAAAGATTAATTGAATGTGAATCAGGCTTTCAAAATCATATAGCAACAAAGCTAACCTCCAGGTCTGTAGTGTATTAAATAAACCTTCTGAATGATGAAGTCTGGGATGTTTGATATGCAAACGTATTAAGCTGTATGCTACAAAGACTGTTCTATGGTTTTCAATAAAAGAAGAATTGTATTGTAAGCAATTTGACATATGGAGACAATTGAATTAAACATTAGTTTCTTAACTGCAAGAAGTGTTGTGAAATGGACTAAAGCCAAAGTGATGTGTGTATATATGCTTATTAGAAAAAAATAAATATGTATGGACAATGTTAAAGCTATAAAGAAATGAGACTGAAAAGTTATGGCTCACAAATTGTTCTTAATCCATTATGAAAAATAGCACAAAAGTAAGAGTTAAAGAATAATTGCCTTGCTTTTACCATTTTATGGTACCATAACAAGCTTAATTACATTTATATATAGTTTTGAGGATTTCTAACCTTTTCATGGATGATTTCTTCTAGCATTTTCAGTTTTAAAATATTTCCCAATACTCTCATTTTTCCTTGTTAGAATTCCTGTTACAAACTTCCTTTATATTTTCAGTAAGAAATAGACTGGGGTATTGAATTTGGGACAAGTAAACCAAATTTCACTTAAAAGTACCATACAATTTACTACTGAATATTTGTGTTTCTATAAGTAGTTTTTAGTGCATTTAAAATCTTTTGGGTGTGATTTGAATCTCAGGTATGTGGCATAAATTGCCTTCTGTGGTATTTGGAAACAGCTCTTCTCGCACATGTGCCTACAGCATTAGCTTAATTCTTTCAGATATTTGCTAACATGTACTCCAAATCTATTACTAGAATCTATGCAATCTCTGTTGGAATTGTGAGCATCTACACTTTTAAGAAGATCAGTTCATCCCTATATTTTCTGTAAAAATAGGTTCATGTTAAAATTAGTATGCTTCATTTCCATTGGAGCTGACCAAAACTCTATGTAAATATTTTGATTTGCAAAATTTTGCAGATCATGTGCCAATGAGGTGTCCTGTGGCCTTCCTCTAAGCTGTCTACTCAAAATGGAGTTGTAGTGTGGTATAGTACAAATGCCATCAGTCATCAGCACTGCCTACACAACCGCAAACTTCTCAAACCTTATTTCAACTAAAATTTACATTGTAATCCTGTCCTAGGAAGACCAGCAACTCACAGGTGTCTTATTTTCCTCTCGGTGCTTGATCTTATGCATTGGATGTATGCTTGGACTTCTCCATTCTGACCCTCATTTTCTTTGTTTGTGTGTGTGAAATGATTGATTTGGTGCCCCAAGGTGACCTATCCAAAGCCAAATATTGGCATGTTTCAGTGTGAGAGTGAACGACTTGACTCCTGCCTAAAGTCAGAATATTAGAGAGATGAGGTGGGTGAGGCAATATCTTTTATTGGATCAATTGCATGAAGTCAGAATAACCAGACTATTTGGAACTGTCCTACCTGGGGCCTGAGTGCAGGCAAATCTACTTCCTCCACCCATTGCAGGCTATAGTGCGGTGACTCAATCCTTCTATGGTCCCAGTTTATGGAATGACCTTCATGCCCTATATATGGTTGTTCCCAGCTATAGGTTCCTCACAAGTGAGGATTCAGTGGTTCTACCCATCTCAAACCATGGAGACCCAGACGTTCACCTGCATTGTTCCCCTGTATCATCCCTGTGCAGAAGTACCATGGGAGATCTATGAAATAGGCAGCATTGTGAATTTTACTGTAAGTGAAAGAGTTTTCACACAGTTCTAAAATGAAATAATTAATTTATGTAAAAAACATCTGAAGTAACATCTTACTTCATGTAATGAAAGTCAGATTCTGGTTACTTACTTTTCCTTGGCAAAGGTGTGCCAGCTAGATAGCGATAGGAAACATTTATAGATCCTGAGAAATTTGACAAGTCTTTAAAAGTGTGAACATAGCGCTCTGAATTAAGCTGGTGTGTGGCTGTTTCTCTGATTAATTGCTTGTCCCCTTCCTAGTAAGATGAAAAGAGAAAGAATGAAAGAGAACGCATGGGAGGGGGAATACACAGAGAGAAATATATTTGTGAATGCCGGCCAAACAGACAAGGGGGACAGACAAATTTCAAAGAATACACTTTTTCAAAGTTAGTTTTCTGGACAATATTTAAATCTCACCTCATTTTAAAAATCCGTTATCTGAATATTATATATTTTTGGTTACAAGAAATCTACCATATAGTTTCAGACTAAGAGTAACTGGGAAAGAGGAAGAAGAATTGAGAGCACTTCAGTATTGCCAGAAAAGTGCTGCTATATTCAAAGTAGGACATAATCCCCCTCGACAGTACAGTGGGGAAGTGTTTAACTTTTATTTTTTTTGTGATATTAGAAACTGTTGCACGTGAAACATGAAATAATATTCTCAGACCAAAGGCAAGACTGTACCACATTGGCACTTTCCTGAGTACGGACCATTCCTTCCGCAGATCCTTGATGTGCAGGGGAAATGCCCAGACTGTACTATGCTGAAGGATGCTGGTGCCTGCACCCACTGCATGCCCTGCCACCAAAGTAGATTGGTGCAGAGAAAGGGTAGGGTTATGGCCCTGCCTCCGTCCCATCTCTCCCATTTCTCTTTGAGTTGAGGCTCTCCATACCACTATGGCATGCACAGTGCCCCACCCACACCATCCATCTCTTAATGCTTAAGCAAAGAAGAAAAATTTCCATTGGAGCTGTGGTGCCATGGAGTTGAGGTTAGAGTTAGGAATGCTTTTGTAGTTCACATTGGTTGATGTTGGCCCTGAGAAGAGTAAGAAAATTATATGGCAGTTTTGCATGTGTGCACTAATACATTAATGCAAGACAAGTGACTTGAGTTTTGATTAAAAGAGAGCACTGTGCAATAAACAATAATATTGCTAACAAGAGCAGAAAGGACAAAAAATAAACAACATTTATTTCAATGTTATTCGGGTTCACAATCAGGGATGTAAGAAACACTTCCAGAAACCTACCTTAGGTTCATGTTAAGTCCACTATTTTTCTTTTATAGAAGAAATATATAATCCATTTATGAGTTGAGTCAGGTTCTCTTGGCTAACATCCAGATGCAGCTACCTGAACTGTTATGCTCTCTAGTTCTGCAAGGTCTCCCTGGGTAATTTCTTCATAGTGCTGCTAGGCTACCTTGCATTTACTGATAAGTTATGAAACAAAGCTTTATGTTTATCACTTTCCAGATTAGAATGTAAGTCAATGGACTAGCTAGAGTCCATGCCCTGACCTCAGGGCGTTACTAACAGATGTTCATACTGCTGATCCACTAGACCTGCTGGCTATTCAGTCTCCTGATTTTTCTGTGGTGAGCCTAGTTTTCAGCTATTAATCAGGAAAACAGTGTGCACCCAGAGAGGGAAGTAAGTGCAGGGGGAAGAAGCAGGCAGTCAGTAATATACACACTTTGTACTACATTTGCCTGACTTTCCTGGGAGCTGAGGGGGTTAATTGCCTCTCAAGAGACACTTTGCTTTTCAGAGGATCTCCATATGCAATATTGTTATTACTTTCACAGTTCCCTCAAAGGGTACTTACACTTAGAATAGAAATAAAAAGACATGGTCCCATCTCCCTATCACTAACAACCCACAGTATCTGCTTAAAGTCAGCATTGAACCATGAGCATTCCGAGATCCAGTTTAAGTGAATTTAGTGTTCACGAAAGTTTCTGGATCCATTGATCAGGATCAGCAATTTCAGTGTCCCCACATTGCCGCGCCAATGTGCATCAATGCTGCACATCACGTACATGAACCGTAGTTGCATCACTAAGGCTGCTTAAGCAAAGTTGTCTTTGCCGCACTATCTCCCAGTGGGCTCATGCATTGAAATGGAGATTTCAGTTCCCACTTCAACACCCACAAGAGAGTCAACACTTTTACGCACCAATAGTGAGTGGATTCTACTGGAGACATGCAAGAGACTCCGAATGAAATGTGAAAGCCCCCCAAATCAACATTTTTCCTTTTTTGGGGGAGGGAGGAATGGTCTCTGTAAGGTGCTGGCTTGTCTCCAGCCCACAAAGACCCACTGCCACTCCAAGCCTCTCTTCCCAGGCATGGTTTTGTTTTCCAAACACAAACACAGGCACAGCTCTTCAGCTCACCCTAGGCTACAGCTCCAAAGTTATTTCCCCCCATGCCTCTTTCAGTCCTTCCTGCAAGGACTTAAAAAGTCCTGTGACGGGTTGGTATCACAGAAACCCCCTTGGAGCTGCCACCTGGTTTGCCAAGACTACTCCTGCCCCTGCTCTCCTGCCTTTTCCAGCTTGGGACTCCAGAATCCTGTCTGTTTTGAGCCAGGCCTGTCAGCCTGCTGAAAACCCAGACCCAGGTCTGAACCACATCCACTAACAGTTGTAGGCCTGCCTGGAAGCAGCTCAGGAAGTGCTCTTGCCTTTGACACCTAGGTGCCCAACTCCCAATGGGGTTCAAACCCTGAATGAATCCGTTTTACCCTGTATAAAGCATATACAGGGTAAACTCATAAATAGTTCGCCTTCTATTTCAAAGATAGAGAGATATGCACAGCTGTTTGCCCCCTCCAGGTACTAACACGTACTCCAGGTAACTTAATAAGTAAAAAGTTATTTTAATAAATACAGAAAGTAGGATTTAAGTGATTCCAAGTAGTAACAGACAGAACAAAGTGGATTACTAAATAAAATAAAATAAAACACGCAAGTCTATGTCTAATCAAACTGAACACAGCTAAAAACCTCACCAGTTCCAGCAAACTTCCCTTTACAGGCTATTGTCCTCCTAGCCTGGGTCCAGCAATCGCTCACACCCCCTATTGTCTTTGTCCTTTGTTCAGTCTCTTTCAGGTGTGTCCTTGTGGGGTGGAGAGTCTCTCTCTTTAGCCAGCTGAAGACCAGATGGAGGGGTCACCCCGGGGTTTAAATAGACTTTCTCCCCTGGATGGATGCTCCTCCCCACTCCCTGTGTAGCATCATGTTACCCTGGAGTTTTGGGATCACATGGGCAAGTCACATTTCCATGCACAACTCAGCACAACCAGTCTCGTGACATTCCTGGCCAAGCTCAGATGTGGATTGGTGTCTGCAACTTCTTTTTGTCTGTTAAGCGCTTCTTGATTGGGCACTTTACCTGCACATTCCTTTCTCAAGACATGATCCCATGCTCTTACAAAGGCTATGTATAAAACCAGCAAATATACAACCAATATTCATAACTTCAACTACAACAATGATACATGGATACAAACAGGAGGAATAGATTCAGTAGATCATAACTTTTACAGAGATATGTTACATGGCCCATGTAGCATAAAACATATTCCAGTTACATCATACATACATTTATAAGCATCTCCCCATAAAGTCTTATGGGGACACCGTCACAAGTCCTTCCTTGATTTTTTAGCTGAGCACCCCCCAAGTTTTCTCCCCAGCAGGTTCCCACTGTCTCCCCCCACCCCAGGGGTCTCCCTACTGCTCCTGCCCCCCCTTTCTTACTGACAACCTAGCACTGCATAGCCCTAGGTGCTGCCCTGCCCTCTCAATTAGCCAAATGCTCTGTGTCTACTCTGCAATTAAACACCCCAGGCTGACCCAGATGACTGGGCTCAGGCTGCAGAGCTCTAAAACTGCAGTGCAGATGTTCGGGCTCAGGCTGGAGCCCCAGTTCTGCGGTCCTTGCCCCTTGTGGGTCTCCTGAACATCTACATTGCAATTTTACAGCCCCGCAGCCTGAGCCCTGTGAGCCCGAGTCCAATGACACAGGCCAGACCTGGGTGTTTAATTGCAATGTAGACATACGCATTGGGAGCAACTGTTCTGGCACAGGGGAGTTGGACCTGCTTCACTTAAAGGGGCCAGCCACCCTTTGACAGTCCATGTTAATGGAAAATGCTAAGAATTTCACATTAGATGTGGGGGAGGGGGAATCATAACCCTGTTCTCCATTGGGCTGGGTACCTGAGAAAGGTAGCTGGGGAAGGACTGAAGCCAGGGGTATCATTCCCTCATCAGCTAACTTAAGGGACTTTCCTGAGACAGTGGCTAGCAGGAGAGTCTCAGGCAGTGCTACTCCATACATATAAGGAGTCAGGGAGAGCCTTGCAGAGAGTTTCCAGTTCCCTACATGTGTTTTTTTTTCCTACAAGGGAACTATTTGGGATATTATTTTTAAACTCCCACATTTAAACTGCTGATTTTCTACCTTAGCAAAGAAAACATCAGATGGACCAGAGGAGCTGTCAAATGTGGTCAGGAATGTAGAAAATAAAATAAAATAAAATAAATAAAATAAAAAAGCCAACAGCCTAACACATTTGAAAAATGGTTGATGGACCATAAAGGTATCAGGAGATCTGGGAAAACTGTCAGGAGAAAGTAAAAGACTTGGCTGGGTGCTATATGAGCTCAGACATGCCAGATTTGTGATGAGAGAAACAGTGAAAGAAAGTGAATGTAAAAAAAAAAAAAGACAAATTAAGAATAAGACATCATGGGAGTTGGCAAACAGGACAGGAAAGGATTTAAAAAATGAACCAAAAAGACGCACTTTCAGAAGCATCTGGGGGGAATTTGAAGCAATTAGCAGAAGCGAGAGAGGCCTCAGGGAGAGTGACACTGGGAGAAAATATGGTATAAGACAGGTCAAATTTTATCACAACCAAGAGATGATGAATAAAAAAGATACTGTACAAAATCTCAATGCAAACAAAGTCACTAGAGGAAGCAATATATCAAAAAGTGGAGTGGTATACCAGAAAACAGGGATTCTCTTTTGGATTACTTGAAAATGTATTGGTTAGCAGTGCTAATATAGTAATATCACCTGTTAACTTTTTTTTAATCGCTATTTCAATTTAGCATAAGTTTGACATTATTGGACATTGCCTATTAATGTCTCTGGCCCTGATATTGAAAATCCTTATGCATCATTATTTATTATAACTTACTTGTATTACAGTACTGACTACAGGCTGAGTGGGACCCCATTGTGCCAGTTTCATAGTAACAGACAAAAATGTATCCCCCTCCCCCTCAAATGTATGTTCTTAATAGACAAGACAAAGAATGGGAGGGGAAATAGAGGTACAGAGGAGTATAATGACTTGTGATTTATCCAAGCAGGTCAGTGGCAGACCTAGTAAGAGAAACCAGGTCTCCTGACTCAAAATCCAATACCCTGTCCCATAGATCATGCTGTTTCATGCTTATCTTTATTTATGTGACTGCAAGAGCTAGGCCTTAAACAGTTGTCTCCTTTCATAGGGCCTGGTCCAACTCTCAACATTCACACTACCATTAGTATCTCAGAAGTCATTTGACCTTGAATTGTGGTGTATGCCCAGCACAAACTGTACAGTTACATCACATTATCATTAGTTTAGTGATTGAAGCTACTAATTCAGGTGCTTTAGGAAATCCTATCTTTAAATCAAAAGTTTACAACAGGTACCATGAAAATTTTGAGGTTCCCATCAATACCTTTTCACCTGCCAAAAGCCAAAATATGGGACACATGGCATGACAGAGACTCAAAATGAGACACAGAAAAATAAATATTAATGCAAGAAAATGAAAATGATATAGGATTAATTCCTGTTGTGTAATTGAGTCTTCTGGCACATTAGTTGTATGTATAATGCCACACCCCTGGGTGGGTCATTATCAGCAGGGATTGAACCTGGGTCTTTTAGTTCACATGATTACCTCAGATGTAAATAATTTTCAAGAATTAAAATGAGGGAAATCCAAATCTGTGCAGAATGGGGATAATTTTGTGACTAAAATGGAGACCATTCAAGAGGTATGGCTCCACACTGTGCTAGATACCTTACTTGTAATATCTGCAGTGCTCCTTACATGTATAGTGAGAAATACTGTGATATATGTTACTTCTATAAGAAGAAAACATCAAGATTTTAATGGCACCCTCTCATGTATATATGTAATATGAGTCATTTTGAGGAGACTACTATGAACAGCCTACTAAACCGGGAGAGTTGCAGCTGTCATTTTGACTTCCAGCCAGTTTCTAATTTGACTTAGTACTTGAGGTACCTTATACTCTGTGCTTGTTCCATGACCCCATTTCTTCCACCTCAGAAACTTACCAAGACATAACCATCTTCAATGTACAAGTTCATGAACAGCAGGCAAATGACAAGGACTCCTAAAAATGATACTGCTGATCGTTTCCGCAAGCATCTCATTTTATCCAAATATTTCAAAGTAAGCTTCATGTGAAGAAAAACATATAGGGTCTCCTAGGAGAGAAAAACATGATGTTACTAAATTCTTTGAATACATATAGAACACAGCCACTTAGAGACCAAATCACAGCCATTAGCATGTGCATTACTTCATGTTTGAATTAGAGATGGCCATGAATTAAAAAACAAACCCCTAATTCAAACAGCCCCAGATTTTGAGGGATTCTGAACCTAAAACCAGATTCAACTTTTGTGGCTAATATCCACACCTTGTTTAAATCAGAAAAACCATTTTTCTTTACGATACTGTCCATTACATTTTGTTAATTATTCTACCAAGTTTCACTCACTGACTTTATACATGAACATACTGCATGGGGCTGTGTTTTCAAAAATTGAGGCAAAGAATGGTCTATAAAATTGTTAAACTGCACATACAATAGACATCCAAGATGATAGAAAATATATCTAAGCATGTGTGGAAATTTGTCAAAGATTTTGCACATTCATTTTGAGAACTTTCAGGATGAATAACATAAAAGAACCCCTGGAAGTGAAAATTACACTCCATATTTTCTCTGCCAAACTGATTAAACATATCAAACATTTTGAAGAATTACTCCACTAGATCCTAAATAACAGTGAGATATATACACAACGTATTAATAATAGCAAACAGTTCACCATCAACATTAGCCCATATTGACAAAAGATGAGCTTTGGAATAAGGAAGTGATGTGTGTACGACAGACTTTTAAAACTCTTATAAGAATAAGAGCAACACGATAAGATAAAACAAGGAAGTAAAAAATGAGTGAATGTCAATAATCAATGAATGCGAAACATCCACCACTCAAAGCCAAAGTATCTAGGAAACCAGATTAACCGGCTAAGGGAGGATTACACCACCACCCTTCCGGGTATAGTGGATATGGTGGAGGAACAGGGAGAACAGCTAGTCTGTTCATATAATTTAGTGATTTTGAGCAGCTCAAATGGCCCAAAGAGACCATATTTAGAGCGTCACATTGTTTTCTCCCAGCCTAATTATTTATGAAAACAAGTATCTGGACACTACCAAATTTTGTCCCCAGAAAGTAACACAAAAAGGGCAATGTTTGTAATACCAGTAATTTGTTTTCCAGTGAAATATGCTGGAAAACAAATGGACTGGTATGACAAGTCTTTGATAGAAATCATGGAGCATATCTTATTTTTCCCTCTAGCAGGAAAACATTGCATTTTAACCTGACTTTCCTATGCCTTTAATGATTCATTTTGTATTAACAGCTGATAATATTTTTCAGGCTTGTTTGTTCCTTTTGGAGCAAGCCAATATTTTGAAGATGAAAAAAATGCATTTAGTTAAGAAAATGACATTGCAATTCCATCTTTATAGTTCATTGCATGTTAATATCCTACCACATGCTGAGAAATGTATCTATCTGTATCATACATAGTTTCATTTCCATGCCTGGATAGCTTGCTTACTTTCATTCTGTATGAAATGACAAAGAAATGAGTCACAAAAGTAATAATTCTCATGCCATTGACCCAGGCCTAAAAAGATAGCAAAACTTTTTTGTGCAGTACGTGGGTTAGAGAATTCAAGGGAGGTTTTGGATAGTCCTAGGAACCTGGTGCAACGTGATGAAGCAGTAAAGAAAGTGGGGTTTTGTTTCTGCTTTTTTCTTTTTTAAGAAATGCTACATCTATTGACTGAGTACAGGAGGTAAGAAAATCCTACCTGAATATGCAATTATACCACTATATTTTTGATTAAACGATTTTATTGCCCTGCCTACAATTGGCAACTAGAATATGTACAGTGACATGGTCTGTGGGTTTCCTCAAACTGTTAGATGAGGATCCCTTAGCAATTTGGAGGGAAGTGACAGAAGCTGCACCAAAATTGTGCTCTTTTTATTAATAGTAGGTAATGTCACAATAATATACATAAGGACTTTTTTAAAGTAGATGTCACTTATAGATATTGAAGGGGATACATAGTCCCTTTCCTCAACATTATTTTTTTAAAGGGTGGGATGGGAATTAGAAATTCACAAATTCACATATAAATAGATTTAAACGCAGGCTCTGTTCATAATCTGGCAAGGGCTAGCCTTATTCTCAAAAGTTCAAGTATGTTTGAACACATGGATGTTAGAGATATCAGCAACTCCGGGGTCAATATTTCAGATGGGTCAATGCACCTCCAAGCATTAAAGTGAAGTTTTTCCTCTGAAAAAGTATTGTACCAATGGCACCTTCTTACTCACTAGGTTGCTCTGTGTGTGTGTCCAGAGTCATATTTGCTGACCTGAGTTACAGCACTAAACATTTCCTGCATCAAACTAAGCATTACAGCATCAAACTTAGCCATCAGCTCCACAATTTTAAGGAAGTTTCCATTGTTTGGCACATACAGCTGATGTGAAGTGCCACACAGTGCTGGGTTTTGGGTAGCAAGAATTCTCAAAATGGCAATGAGCCTTTTCAGAATATTTTGCCAGTAAAGAGACTCTAATGCAATCTTCTTTTGATGCTGATCATTTATAGTGGTCTTTAACCATAGTCTCGTCTCAAGCTCTTTCCACCTATGGAATGCTCTCTGGTGATTCGCTGTCTTCTCATGGCATGACAGATTTCTAGCCAGATTTTTCCAGTCCTTTGTTCCTGTAGAACCCAATGTGGCTGGAACATTAGACTGGAAGAGTGTGCAACAATCACAGTATGCCGCATTCTGGGATTTTGAGTACATAAGCCATGGCCTCTCCACTTGGTCACCATTGGGGATTTCACGCCAGTAATGTGTTGGAGGGAAACTTTCATTTTCATTGTCTTTGGGGAACATGAAGTTTTTCACTTGCTGTGGCTCATGGAGTACAAGGAAGTCCCTCAGGCTACTGCCCAAGTGGGTCCACTGTCCTGGATCATCTAGACTTGGCTTAACAGTGAAATCCTTGCTCGTCTTAAACACAAAAAAGCAGCTTACAAGAAGTGGAAGATTGGACAAATGACCAGGGAGGAATATAAAAATATTGTTCAGGCATGCAGGAGTGAAATTAGGAAGGCCAAATCACACTTGGAGTTGCAGCTAGCTGGAGATGTTAGGAGTAACAAGAAGGGTTTCTTCAGGTATGTTAGCAACAAGAAGAAAGTCAAGGAACGTGTGGGCCCCTTGCTGAATGAGGGAGGGAACCTTGTGACAGAGGATGTGGAGAAAGCTAGTGTACTCAATGCTTTTTTTGCCTCTGTCTTCACAGACAAGGGCAGCTCCCAGATGGCTGCACTCCGCAGCACGGTATGGGGAGGAGGTGACCAGCCCTCTGTGGAGAAAGAAGTAGTTCGGGACTATTTAGAAAAGCTGGACGAACACAAGTCCATGGGGCCGGATGCACTGCATCTGAGGGTGCTAAAGGAGTTGGCCGATGTGATTGCAGAGCCATTGGCCATTATCTTTGACAAATCATGGCAATCGGGGGAGGTCCCGGATGACTGGAAAAAAGCTAATGTAGTGCCCATCTTTAAAAAAGGGAAGAAGGAAGATCCGGGGAACTACAGGCCAGTCAGTCTCACCTCAATCTCTGGAAAAATCATGGAACAGGTCCTCAAGGAATCAATTTTGAACCACTTAAAGGAGGGGAAAGTGATCAGGAACAGTCAGCATGGATTCACCAAGGGCAAGTCATGCCTGACTAACCTAATTGCCTTCTATGATGAGATAACTGGCTCTGTGGATGAGGGGAAAGCAGTGGATGTGCTATTTCTTGACTTTAGCAAAGCTTTTGATACAGTCTCGCACAGCGTTCTTGCCAGCAAGTTAAAGAAGTATGGGCTGGATGAATGGACGGTACGGTGGATAGAAAACTGGCTGGATGGTCGTGCTCAACGGGTAGTGATCAATGGCTCCATGTCTAGTTGGCAGCCGGTATCAAGTGGAGTGCCCCAAGGGTCGGTGCTGGGGCCGGTTTTGTTCAATATCTTCATCAACGACCTGGAGGATGGTGTGGACTGCACCCTTAGCAAGTTTGCAGATGACACTAAACTGGGAGGAGTGGTTGATACGCTGGAGGGTAGGGATAGGATACAGAGGGACCTAGACAAATTAGAGGATTGGGCCAAAAGAAATCTGATGAGGTTCAACAAGGACAAGTGCAGAGTCCTGCACTTCGGACGGAAGAATCCCATGCACTGCTACAAACTAGGGACCGAATGGCTGGGCAGCAGTTCTGCAGAAAAGGACCTAGGGGTTACAGTGGACGAAAAGCTGAATATGAGTCAACAGTGTGCCCTTGTTGCCAAGAAGGCTAACGGCATTTTGGGCTGTATAAGTAGGGGCATTTCCAGCAGATCGAGGGACGTGATTATTCCCCTCTATTCGGCACTGGTGAGGCCTCATTTGGAGTACTGTGTCCAGTTTTGGGCCCCACACTACAAAAAGGATGTGGATAAATTGGAAAGAGTCCAACGGAGGGCAACAAAAATGATTAGGGGGCTGGAGCACATGACTTATGAGGAGAGGCTGAGGGAACTGAGATTGTTTAGCCTGCAGAAGAGAAGAGTGAGGGGGGATTTGATAGCTGCTTTCAACTACCTAAAAGGGGGTTCCAAAGAGGATGGATCTAGACTGTTCTCAGTGGTAGAAGATGACAGAACAAGGAGTAATGGTCTCAAGTTGCAGAGGGGGAGGTTTAGGTTGGATATTAGGAAAAACTTTTTCACTAGTAGGGTGGTGAAGCACTGGAATGGGTTACCTAGGGAGGTGGTGGAATCTCCTTCCTTAGAGGTTTTTAAGGTCAGGCTTGACAAAGCCCTGGCTGGGATGATCTAGTTGGGGTTGGTCCTGCTTTGAGCAGGGGGTTGGACTAGATGACCTCCTGAGGTCCCTTCCAACCCTGAGATTCTATGATTCTATGATTCTATGACTTAAGGAACTAAATTCAGCAGCAGCTGTTTCTTGCGCCTCCACCACACTCTTCTCTGATCTACACTTTTCTTCGGGAATGTGCATAATTACATCCTTTTGAGATGGAGATATGGATGCTGCAGTAGCTGCCAGGTCACCTGCACTCTGACTAACTGGAAGATCAGGCATCTCCTCACCACTCACATCCTCACTGGGGCCAGAAGGCTCACCGTGAACATTTGTGTCTATGTTTCTCAGGAGAGATCCTTCCTTCTTATATAGAAAAGCTTCCTTTGCTTTCTTTCTTTTTCTGAATACTGCCCCAGAGAGGCGTTTTCTTCTTTCATTCATGACTGCTGTTCTGTGCCAGCTATAGTGGCTCTCAACACTCAATTGAAGGGGACAAATAAGCAGGCTGGTAGCAGGGCCTGAGTGAGGGAAGATATCAGCGTCTTCAGGGCCTAACCGGCTCCTACTACTTCAGTTGACTGCCTGTTCTCCTCGAGTGTGTCCAGGGAAGCAGCAGGAAACAGGAAGATCCCTGAGAAGCTGGTGTTAATCAGTCCAGACTCCTGGGGGTGCTAGAGAGGTACATAAGAGGCTCCTCCTTCTCTTTCTCCCTGCAGCTCCTGCTGGTTTCCGTTATTCCCTCTCACCTTTTCTCCTGCCTGCCTGCCATGTCTCTTGTGCCCTCCTTCCTCCAGCACAGCACTCCACCATCTCTGTGCATCTAGAGCAGAGAAAATACATATGCACCAGCAGCAGACACAATTTTCTACACTCTGAGTCCTAGTGGCGCCCCCCTCCCCACTCCACACACACACACAGTCTGGCACCTGAGGCAGCCACTTCAGTTCGCCTCATGGTAAGGCCATCCCTGCATACCAATTAAACAGACTGAAGAGAAGGATGCCACAGTTATGGCTTAACAAATGTATCATATGCAATATGTTCTCCAGACAATGTGCTGACACTTGCTCTTACAAACACTAGATGGCAGCATGCACACACATTTGCTATCACATCAGCCTGTTTTGTTATCTGTATTTCTCCCAATCAGCTTATTATTAATTCATTGCTTTCTTTAGCATACTTACAGTATGTGCTTTTAGGAAACATTCTCTGCCTTTTCCCAGAGCTGCTTCTTTGTTACAGTTCAATTTCCAGCTTCTAACACTGTATAGTGGAACACGGTGGAAGTGAAATTTGTCAGAAGAAAACTTAATATTTGTCCCCGGCGTATGTGAATTCAGTCAGCCTCTTCTGAAAAAACAAAACAAAAACAGCCTTGGCTCTTACCATAGTGATGTGACGACAGGCTTTAAGATATTTAAACATAATAAATATTCACCATTACTAAAGCCCAAAAAGGCTGAAGCCCTGATTTTTCAGAGGGCCTGAACTCAGCATCTAATGCCACAACTGCTAGTTTGTACGTGTATTTTTTAGTACCTAAGTGTTTATTTCTCTCATTGTCATATGTAACTAGATAGACATCTAATCTATATAAATGCAACTGCTTTTGAAAATCAATCCTGAAGGATTTCATGTTCATTAATAAATGCATTTGTGAATTTTAATTTTATTTTCTATTCTAAAGATGATTTGTGCTTTCCTAATTCTTTTTCTCTAGTCCCCATATCCCTGAATTTCTTCTTGATTTGTCAGTTTAGGGAGCATGAACAGGTTTCTTTTGACAATCTTAGTTCATTCTCTTTTCAGCTCTTTTAAAATACACAATCTTATGAAGTTACAATGATGAAAAATTGTTCCTTATTGGATCTGTAACTCTGGGAAACTTGTGCAATAATACAGAGGTCAAGATCGATTTTCACATTCCAAATCTGCACAATCAATACAGCAAAGCACAAATTTAAGTTTTACATGATTTAAAAAAACTCCAATCTTTTAAGAAGAGTCTCTTCTTTATGAGCCTACTCCCATTGAAGTCAATGAAAATCTCAGACCTTTTTGGACACCTCTCAGCAACCTGTGCTCCATGATTTCTAAGGCCTAATCTCAACCCCCATCATTCCTCTGTGTGGCCACATTACAGCCAGCTATGATCTAGCCTCAGCTAATCAATACAGCAAACATGTTTCAGAGTAGCACCCATGTTAGTCTGTATCCTCAAAAAGAACAGCAGTACTTGTGTTCTTTTTACAGTAAACATGCAATCCACAGATGGTAAGTACAATGAGGTAGCAGGGGTGTGTGTTTTGGTTACACTGTGTTACACTGCTTGTGTATTTGAATGCTACATCTCACAAACTCAAGAAACTTGCTTATTTGCAGAGGAACTGATGACTGTCAGAAATGACAACTGAATTATTATTGTATAATAATAACATTTCCAAATCAGCCACACAGCTTTGCCTGTTACCACAAAGTCCCCGTTTTTGGACGTACAGTACAACCTATCAATTGCCACATTTACAATATCTGCAAAACCCAGAGATAACATAAAAAAGAGCATGGTTGGATTTTCAAACCCCTGGTGAACTTTATTACAATCCTTGATTTGACTAAGGATCTTTGAAGCAGAATCCCTACAGACCAGCCTTCTGATGTACTGTTCTGCCATTGTGTAGCTGAGTTGCTTTGCTTGCATTTCTTAATGCTTGTCCAATTTGTTTTTCTGCTTTTCTTTTGGAAGGCTGCACTTGAAGCCCCAAAGGCTGCATTCAGTTCTCTTTATGAAGTACATGATCCACACAGAACAAAAGATTCCAGAAAGAAAAATCTAGCCAAAATGTAAAGGATTTTTTTACGTGGTTAATATTAAATTCTACATGAGGGTCTGCAACACTTGTGTTAGCATGTGTCATGGTTTTTCCATACAAGATGAAAAATAAGAACACCAATGTAATTGTATATATTTGCAGATATGGTTGGCAGTGAACTGGAAAATTGTAATGGATAGACTATTCCATGGGGCTTAGATAGACTTCCAACAGGATTCACTGTCTTTCTTACCGAAAGCTTGGAAGTACATACAAAATGTTTGAAGCTGACAGGCATGAGGTTTGCTGGCACTGGCAGCAAGAAGTAAAATTGATGTCGGTGAAGGGAAGGTAGAGTGCGTTAGTTCAGATGAGACTAGCAAATCTAACTGGGGGTGGGTTACATGGGATTAAGCAATCTCCTCTTTGTACTGGGTGTTCCTTTTACAGCACCACATGGCACAAAACAGGTAGTTAAAAAAATTTCATGTCCAGGGAATTTACAATCTAGATACTGCACTGTACTGCCAATTCAAGAAAGAGGCATGTGGGCAGGCAAAGACTTTATCATAGTTAGTAGTGAAGGAAGGCTAGGCAAAAGAAGTGGGCTTGAAGAAGAGATTTGAATGTTGTGATGACTGCTTGGGAAAAAAGACAGACTGGGCAGAGTGAACTATTCAAGGGGGAGTATAGGAAGAAACAAGCTGAAGGGTAAGGAGGTGCAGAACTGTACAGATATGTAAAGGTGAGGCTGAAGAGCTTGAATCATGTAGGGCAAGAGGGACAAAGTCAAGGAAGGGATTCAAGGAGGGAGAGACACAGTAGTGGGAAAAGGGTTATTTTAGCTCTAGAGTTTTAGACAGAATCGAGATTAAAAAATTAGGGATGCTGCAGAGGTTACCCTAATCAATGCAATAGATGACTAATGACTGACAAAATGTATTGACTTGGAGGACAGAGTGCCACCTAATGAATCAGCAATACCGCTGGATATCTTTTATCAGCTGTGACAGAGAAAGGAATGGGTTTTGGAAATACAATATAGAGGACGAGCTGACAGGACTTGGCAAAAGCCTGGATGTTGGGGTAAATGACAAAGGAATTTGACAGATTGCGAGCCTCAGAGATAAGGAGGACAGTTCAGCTATCAGTTAGGGAGAAATCACCTGGATCGATCGGACTTCAGCTGTCGTTAAGACTGCGCCAATCACAACACGTCTGCCATTCTTCTCGCACTCTTGCCTTTCTTCTCCACGTTCGTCTGAAATGTTTAACGATGTCATCTTCCCATCTTCTTGGAGGCGGACCAGGGGGTCTTTTCTGTTCTCGCGGGTACCACTCAGCAATGATTGCGGTCCACCTGTTATCCGTGAGCCGTACTATGTGGCCCGCCCATCGCATCTTGTTATGTCTGCTTTCCATGACAATATCTTTCACACCACTGCGTTCTCTGATGATTTCATTTGGTATACGATCCAGAAGGGAGATTCCCAACATAGCTCGTTCCATTGCCCTTTCAGCTACCAACAGTCGTTGCTCTTCTCTCTTCGTCAGTGCCCACGTTTCACTGCCATACAGCATGGCTGGCAGCACTGCTGAATTGAAAATATTTTTATGTGTGGTCTTGTCAATTTTTCCTTTGAGGACGTCCTTGATGGAATTAAACGCACACCATCCTGCCTGAATCCTTCGCGAGAGTTCTCCGTTCAGGTCTTGGCGCATATTAACTTCTTGGCCCAAATATATGTACCGTTCCACTTCTTGGATGTCTTCTCCTGTTACCGTTATTCGGGCTTTTCGTAAGACGTCTGATCGCATATATTTCTTTTTGCAGCGGTTCATTTTCAGGATGACCTGACTACTTTTCTTGTCGAGTCTTCTTGGCATGCTCTGTAGTTGGTTGGTGCTTTCGGCAATTAGTACAATGTCGTCTGCAAATCTGAGATGAGATAATCTCTCTCCATTTATGTTGACACCACTCCTCCAATTGATCTTGTTCATAACCATTTCGAGGCAGGCGGTGAATAGTTTTGGTGAAATTGTATCTCCTTGCTTTACGCCTTTCTCGATTGGGATGCGGAGGGGAGTTTCAAGGAGAGTAATGTCTGTTGTACATCCAGTATTCGCTTCCTTCAACAAACTAATGTACTGCGTGTTAATGCCCTGCTCTGCGAGTGCCTTTAATATTGCATTAAACTCAATGCTATCGAAGGCCTTTTCATAGTCGACAAAAGCAATGCACAGCGGGAGTTTGTATTCCCTCACTCTTTCTGCAAAATCCTACCTCAGCGCCTCAAAGTGGTGCAGCAGTCACCCTGGCCGTCTGACAGCTATGGTAGCGGGGCGTATGCCCTGGTAGGTTTTACCATGCTACAAAGGTGTCGGACTATCCAATCCAGGGAGGAGGGTTGCTCTCTCAGGGTAGGTCGCGATCGATGTTCTGGGTTCGATTTATCGCGTCTTGTCAAGACGCGATAAATCGAACCAGGAAGTGCTCCGTTGTCGACGCTGGTACTCCAGCTCGACGAACGGAGTAGGCGGAGTCGACGGGGGAGCCTGCGCGCCGCGTGTGGATCCCGGGTAAGTGCTTTTTCATTCGAACTAAGGTACTTCGACTTCAGCTACGTTATTCACGTAGCTGAAGTTGCATACCTTAGTTCGATGGGGGGGGTAGTGTAGACCTAGCCTCAGAGGAAAGAGCGATTTTCCTTCTCCTTAGAGGTTGAAGGCTAGCTAAGCTTGAGGAGGTACGCATGCCTGCCCACCTAGCCAGTGGGGTGGCTTGAAGTTAATGGCTAAAACAACACGAGTAAATGCACGTTCTACGGTGGCGGAGCGGAAATTGAGTGACAAGAGGTTGCTAAAAATGTCAGGTGCTAGGCCAACATGGAAAAGGACAATCCTCGCTGTGTGTACTTACAATTGTAGGTCACTGGCAAAGGAGGAAACTTTAAACCATCTGATGGAGGAGAAGAAAAGGATAAAATGCGATATTCTCGGTGTCTGCGAAACCTGACGAAAGAAGGAGTTGGAAGTCAACTGGAAGGATGGAAGTGCTGTGAGGCTCGGAAAGGGAGATGGCGCTAGAAATGTTGGAGGAGTTGGATTTATCGTCAATAAAGATTGGTCTTCGAAAGTCATATCATGCCAGCTAACATCATCACATATCGGTGTGCTGCATCTTCAGAGGGAGTCAAAAGCTACCCTCAAGGTCATCCAGGCCTACGCTCCCACAAGTGCAAGTGAGGACGAAGAAGTGGAAGAATTCTACCGAGAGCTTGAAAGAGCTCTCGCGCAAAAGTCCACTTACACTGTCACGATGGGAGATTTCAATGCCAAGGTCGGGCGAGGGAAAGCTGGAGAAAAGTTCATAGGGAGATACTTCAGCGGCGAAAGGAATGAAAGAGGAGAGAGGCTGGTAGCGATGGCAGAAATGAAAGAACTGTACGTGGCAAACACCAGGTACAAAAGGAAGATCTCAAGAAGGTGGACATGGATCGCACCAAACGCGAAGAGTAAGAATGAAATCGACTATATTTTAGTCAATAAAAGGCACATCGTTCAAGACGTCTCTGTGGTGCAGCCATTCAACACGGCAGTGACCATCGCCTGCTTAGAGCAAAGTTGATTTTCGACGAAGCGGTGGAAAAGAAGGCGTTACAGATGGCAAACAGGAAACAGCAGCCGAAGACATTCGATGAAGCAAAGCTGAAAAAAGCGATTTCTGGGTTTGACTGGAGCCAGATGGAAAAGTGTGATGAGGACTGTAGTATCTTTGCTGACAAGTTGAGATGTTGCATAAAAGCAGCTGAAATTAAAAAGCTGAAGAAGGCGAAGGGAAGAATCTCGATTGAAACAAAAAGCTTGTTGGAGAAGCGGAAAAACATGAAAAGGAGCTCGGATAACAACCTCGAGTACTCCATCCTGTGCAAGCTTATACGGTGAAAACTGAAGGATGACTTTGAGAACTTCCGGAAAGAAAAGCTCCTTAAAACAGCTGAATCACGCAAGAGCCTCAGGACATGCAAGCGGGAATTGACGCAGTATAGATTGAGCGTAACAGCATTGAAGAACAAGGATGGAGAGACAGTAATCGACAGAGCAGGGATGGAGGAGGTCTGGAAGGACTTCTATACAGAACTGTTCAAATCAAGAATCAACGTCCCCCTCCCAACCCTCGAAGAGTCAGAAGAACGCGTCCCCCCAATAATCGTCAGCAAAGTCCGAAGCGCACTACACCAGATGAAGAAGGGAAAAGCTCCAGGCAAAGATGGAATAACGTCAGAAATGATTTATGCAGGAGGTGAAAAACTTTGGAAGGCCCTCGCTTTAAGATTCAGTCGATATCTTGAAGAAGGAAAAATACCATCAAGCTGGAAGAAGTCGAATACCATCTTGCTGCACAAGAAGGGTGATCGAGAAAATCTTAAGAACTACCGCCCCATATGCCTGCTCTCTCACATCTATAAGCTCTTCACAAAGGTGATAAATCGACTTTCGCAGAGTCTGGATGAACAACAGCCGAGAGAGCAGGCAGGGTTTTGAAGAAATTTCAGTACAATCGACCATATATTTACCCTTAGCCAGCTCCTAGGGAGAAATAAGGGAAAGAAAGTGAGGTGAGACATGCAGGGTGAGATATCACAGGGCTTGTCTACACTTGATAGGCTACAATAGCATAGCTGCAGCACTGCAGCTATAGTGTTTCAGTGTGGACATCACCTATGCTGATGGGAGGGGCTCGCCTGTCAGCACAGATAATCCACCTTTCCAAGAGGCAGTATTGAGGAGACTTAGGTGATTTTACCTACTTCACTTCGCACACCAACCGACATAGTTAAGCTAACCTGATTTTCTAGGGTAGACCAGGTCTTACTCCTGGGGGGATTCTGCATGACTGCGTGCCCGTAGGAACCCCCCACACCCCCACAGAATTCCTGTGCTTCCCTGCAGAAAATGTCAGGGAAGCAAAGGGAAGCTGCATGGGGGGGTGGGAGGGGGAACTATGACTATGGGCAGTTTTTGGAAGGGACTGCCCGCCTCCAAACAGAGGCAAGGCATGGGGGGCACACGGGTTTATGTGCCACTGCCCCCCTCCCCCATTTCTGTAAGTGCAGAGCTGCCCAGCTGAAGGAGGCTGCATCTGGGCTCCACTGACTCTGCAGCTGAACACCTCCTCCTGGGTCCTAGTGCCAGTCGTGCTCCCGTTCTGTGCACTGGGAGCATTCCTGAGCAACAGTGAATGCCCTTGTTGGGTCTGGCTAAGGGGGTGTGGGAGAAGAGGCAGTGGGGAAGGAATGGGGTGGAACAGGGTAGGGGGAAAGGAATGTGAGAATGAAGGGAGGGGAATGGAGAAGAAAATGGGATAGGGGAATCGCTGGAGGAAGCAGGAGCCCAGCATGCAGCATCCCCTCAGCGCAGCTGGGAGTCCCCCGTTAAGCAGGCCCATTGAACCCTCACCCTGACAAGCCCTACCCTGCTACATCTGGACACCTCCCCCCCCCCCGCTGAGCCCCCTCACCCAGACCCCCACACCACTGATCCCCAAGCAGCTGCAGCTGGACCCTCACCCCATCAAGCCCCACTTCCCCAGCACCCAGACCTCTCCCCACCCCTAATCTCTCCCTGCTGAGCCCCATCTCCCCAAATCCAGACCCCCCCGCTGAGCCCCAACCACCTTCACCTGGATCCCCTGCAGAGTCCCATTGCCCCTGCACCTGGAACCCCACAACGAGCCCCTGTGCATCCAGATCTCCCACTGAGCTGCCTGCACCCAGATTGCCTCACACAGAAACCTCTCACCCCACACCTGGATCCCCCCCCATACACTAAGCCCCTCCACACGTGGATCCTACTGGGCTGAGCCTGCCCACCCACACCTGGCACAGAGGGGCAGGGCCCTAGGGTGTTTCTGGGGCAGACCCAGCTGCACTATGTCAGGGTGAGGTGAAGCCTCACTGCTGAGTCCCTGTACCGGGGGAGGTGGGGGAATCAGGGTGATCTCCCACCTCAATGCAGCCAGTGGTCTGTGCTCCCCACTACCATGCTGGAGCCACCTTTATTTATTGACAAATAAAATTTGCAGAATTTTGCAGAATTTTAAAATATTATATACATTTTAAAAAATTGGCATAGAATTTTAAACTTTTTGCCATAGAATTCCCTCAGGAGCAAGGTCTTACAGGCAGGCAGAGATTCAAGACTAGGGAGATAAGGAGAGGTCAAGGACAGAGATATTTGTGAGTCATCACCATAATAGTGGAAACAGAGAGTGAACTAGGAGGAATGAGTTCAGAGGAAGGAAAGGACAGGGTGGCAAATTGAACCCTGAGGTGAATGGGGGGTGGAAGGAAGGATGATTTACAGCCACCAAAGAGAAGCTGATGGAATAGTTGAGAGAATGAGGATAGCACATTTGATGGATCTATAGGACTGTACTAAGAGCAGGAGAGACTGAGAAGTAAAAGAGTCTCTAAGACCAGATCTCATCCCCTAACAAACTTTTAAAATTCTCATGCTTTTACCTTAACTGGAGCAGAAAAAGGGGAACAATCTCCCAGTCACCTGTGAATTACATAGTTAAAAACTGAAAATAATTAATGGCCATACTGTGCCTTTTAGGCACAGTCCATATTAGGGGGGGGAGAGGGAGGGAGGAGTTACGCTAATGTCAGGGGACCCCAAGAAGCATTCTTTATGCGGAGCAGCATAATCCCCCTCTGCATTTCCTACTCTTCCGGTTACATAGGGTTACCAGGACAAGGAAAGTGTAGCCTTGTGCTCAGAGCAACCAAGGACTGGACTCAGAGCTGGAGTCAGTAGTCCACAGCTGAAGCCATGGGTCAAGCCAGAAGTCAGGAACTGGAGCAAGCAGAGTAGCAGACCAGGAGGGTCTCAAAGCAGGGGCAGCATCCTGTTGCAGGCTAGCTGTACTGAGGCGGCTGTGTGGAGACAAACTGGGCTACATGCCCTGATTCCTGACCTCTGGTCAGTGCATGGGGGTCAGTGGTGCCATGGCCCTACTTCTTCTCTTCCCCATTCGAGTCCCCCCCACCCTCCAACCATCAGAGTAGGGAGGAAGCAGTCCATGTTATGCACAGGGCTGCAGTTCTGCCTAGGTTTTAACCGAAGTAGGGAAGTCTCCCTATACCCTATCTGATACTGCACAGCTCATTAGGGCCAGGCAGAATCTCATCCCTTAGTTTGTGGACCCATTACACACTGCCTAAACTGATGAACTCACGTTTTACGGCAATATTGTTTTTGTGAAAAGAATTTTAGACAAAAATCAAGGTGTTAGTTTTTCAACAAGTAGAGTTTTGTGAGTTTAATGCCACATCCAGGTAATGCTGTATGCCCACATGATGTCACTACATTGTACCTGATTCCTGCATTATCAGCTGTTCACATGAAATTAATCAGAAAGCATTGTTAGTTTTCAGAAATTGAGAACAATGTGGCAAATATTCCAGACGTTTTAACGTTAAAGTAATATCTCATTTCTGCGATGCTTTCACTGTTAAACCTGGATCTAAAAATGTGCATGTCACCCAATTTATAAAAAGCAAGCCAATTAAACTGGTGTGTCTGTAGCATCATAACTATTTTTGAAGAAGTGTAGAGCTGGTCAAAAAAGGTGGGTTTTGTTTCTTTTTCTTCTACAGAAATTTCAATTTTTTAGCAGAAATTCAAAAACCATAAAATTGTAATGTGGAAATGCTGCCTTGGTGCCCCATGGAAGCTGGCATTTGGGTACCTCATTCATTTTCCCATTTGCCTCGATAGACTACAACTATGGTCAGACTACAAATCCCATGATGTACCTGAGTCTCCCCTCCTGGAGAGCAGAGGGATGTTCCTGGGAGTGGTGAATCATTGGAGATGCAGAGTGGCTGTGGAGTTAAACCCATAGAGGAGAACGGGGACATCAAGAACTTCAGTAACATTTCTAAAGCAAAATAATGCAGGTTTTGGCCAAAATACTTTACTTGCAGATGTCTGAGTTTAACAAAAAAGTCAAACATTTCCACAGAAGGAAGTTACTTAAAATATTTAATTGAAAACCCATGCGGAAAATGTTCAGCTAGACCTAATGTACAATTTCAATATATAGTAGATGAAGTACAACACAGTACCCTGTAATAGATCAACACTGAACACGGTTCTCCAAGAGAAACACCCAAATAAGAGATCATGCCATGTATTGACAATACTGAATTAAAAATAATAATAAAAAAGCACATTAGAAGCACATTAGATTATAGATGGATATTCTTATTGATTTTTGAAAAAAAAAGATTTTTGTTTTAAGAGAAATAATAATGTAAGACGTTTTTCAAGAATTCAGCCTGCGACATTCCTCTGGTGTTATCTGGACCAGTGATCTGCTAGATCACTCCAATCCTCGACTCTGGGAGCCAGCCTTACCCTGCTCTGCTGTAAGAACCCCTGCTCCTGGGATGTTCACACAGTCTCTAGCATGTAAGCTGCTCCCAGCTATGTGAGTGAGCATTTTGGCCAGTCACTGCTTGGATAGTGCAACCAAATGATACTAGCCAATATCTTCGGTCCCAGACACAACTCGACGAAGCTCCGTCTTGCAGTGTCCAATTATGCCCGCTGGACGCTGCAAGCTTATATGAGTTGGTCAATTTAACAAAGAAATTGATATGTACCAGGCTTGTTATCCCAAGGGGAGTCTCTGACATGCTTCAAACCAAACACATTGCTTCAGGTAGAATAAACAAACAAATGTATTAACTACAAAAGATAGATTTTAAGTGATTATAAGTCAAAGCACAAGAAGTCGGATTTGGACAAATGAAATAAAAGCGAAATGCATTCTAAGCTGATTTTCACACTTTCAGTGCCCTTAAAAACTTAGATGCTTCTCACCACAGGCTGGCTGGTTGCCCTTCAGCCAGGCTCTCCCCTTTGATTAGCACTTCAGTCGCTTGGTGGTGGTGTCTGTAGATGTAGGTGGAAAAGAGAGAGAGCATGGCAAATGTCTCTCCCTTTTATCATGTCCTCTCTTCCCACTTGGCTTTGCCCCTCCCCCCTTCAGAGTCAGGTGATCATTAACTCATCGTAGTCCCAAACTGAAGAGAAGGGAGGTGACTCACTCGAGAGTCCAACAGATCCTTTGTTTCTGCCTAGGCCAGTGTCCTTTGTTCCTGTGACGCTGGGCTGGGTTTGTTCCATACATGCCCTGATGAGGTGTGAACTGCCCCTCTACTCCTGGAGAGTTTTGCCTGGGCCTCTGCTCCTGGACAGTTTTTACCTGGGCTTGTTTTAAGCCACGAGGTCACATTTTCAGCCTCATAACTATATACATTAAATTAAAACCTATAACATTAGTATAACAACAATGCTCAGTGCATCATGAGCCTTCCGAAGACACCCGACATGACAAACTTTGCACTAGATACCACACAAGCATATTATAAGGATGAACATGAGGGTGCAGGGTGTTCCCCCGAGGTACAGAGCATCACACAGTATATTATACTTTTCAGTCTGCAGTACACAAAAGGATTTCTAAATGGAAGAGGTGGATCACCTCTTATGTGCTGGAAGCCATGCAGCTAGCCAACACAGATTGCTAAAGAGCATGCCTGGGAGACATCAGGTGATTTCTCTAAAAGGCCAACAGGAAGCTGTAGTAAGGTGGCAGGGGTCTGACAGTTCACGAAACTGAAGGACGTGAGAAAGGCTCTTGAGGATGCTGACACCACTAGGAGACCAGCACTACAAACACCGCGGACACCGCTCTGAACCATCTTGAGCCCAGGGCAGCTGAAAAGGAACTAGAGCTGTGGTGGTTTCGTGTCTGCATAGGAGATGCCCTTGCACAGGAGCATGAGGAGATGCCATGTGCCGGCATGGACCCATGGACAATGCTAGTTAAAATCTCCAGCTGAGAGAACATGGGTGCGCACACATCCTATGATGGTGCACGCATCGGGACTCAAAGTGCTAGCCCTTCAATAGCAAAGTCTCTTGAACGGCAAAGCTGCTTCCAGTTCTTTTTTGTTAAGAACTAAATACATGCTTTGATCCCACAATCAGTGGGTCCCTGAACCCATGTTAGTGTGGGTTCCTGCACCCAAGTGGAGCCTGAGAGACTTCAGTGGGGCTCTGCATGAGTCTGTGCTAGCAAATCTGACTGCAGCAGCAGAGCTCAAGATGGCAATTGTTTGATGTGCCTAATACATATTGTATTAATTCTGGTAAATATATCTTATTTTTAAAAAGCCCATAGCAATATATTTTGTGTGTATGGCAGTATACCGAGTTCAATACATGAAGTATTGAGAAACTAAGCAACAGATTCAGCACTTTCTAAAGATTTTTTTTCTTTTCATTTTATAGTTGTGTATTCATCAAAACTCACTGCCAACTGGTTTTCTTACAGAAATAAACTAATTTTTAAAACTGTGCATAGTAACTTAGCACAAACTGCCAGTTCCCTGTACATCACTTTCTAAGGCTTTTTTTGGAATGAATTCCTTTATTGATCAGGAAGGTAGTGTCGGAGAGCTCAATGGGAAGTCTTAATGAAAAACTCATTTTAGAGAAAGATTAATAATAGGGCCAGTGAAAACCAATTTTCTCACGTTTAATCTCCTAATCTATTTTACATTATTTCCCAGGGGGACCCTGGACTTCACAGATACATGGCCCTGTGCAAATAATCAATTTGAAAGAATCCCATGAATTTAGTAGTTGTTTTATGTCAGTCTGCCAGGTTTCTAAATAGATTTTTTTCCCTCCTCTAAAACACTTATACAAACTATAACCAGTAATTAGAAACCCAGCAATGCTGTTTGTAAAAGTAAACAGAACTGTTTTTGGAATGTACCACATAGAAATTCACAAGTCATTATCCCAACAGCCTGCCATACATAAACTCTATGGATTATTAAACTAACAAATTATGTTAAAATAAAGTTAAGGACTCGACAAATTAAGAAAGGAGTGTCTAAATTGCAGCCCACAGTATACGCTCAAGTCATTTCCTCATTCCTAGGCATGAGAAATAAGATCGAAGATTCTGAACCTCTAACAATAGACATAATCTATGTCAATGGTTTATACTAGCAAGACTAAACCTTAAAAGAGAATTCTACTGATTTTGGTTAAAAGTCTTTTTTTTTTACTTAAGATGACGTAAATTATTGATTTGAAATCAGTCTTTCATTCTTTGCACTTCAGTTTCTTTTCCATAATTATTCAGCTCACAACAGGATCACTATGACATTGTTACCAAGTCTGTTGAATGTGAGTGAAACTATTATTCCAGCTTTAGTGAATGTGCCATTGACAGCAAGGCAGAGTGTCACCTATAAATGTAACACACAGAAAGCAAGGAAGCTTAGTCATGGTCATATGGTCATGAATCATAAAGCAGGAAGTCAGAATAGATGATAATTTTTATCATCTATTGTTTTAGCATTTACAATAACAATAGTATGCTATTTTAAGGAAAAACAAATCCTAGAGCATGGTAAAGGTGCCAGACTAGTGGTGGGCAACTTGCGGCCCGTGGGCCGCATGCAGCCCATCAGGATAATCTGATTGTGGGTCACGAGGCATTTTTCTGACATTGACCATCAGCAGGCATGGCCCCCCGCAGCTCCCAGTGGACACGGTTCCCCATTCGTGGCCAATAGGAGTTCCGGAAAGCTGCGGCCAGAAAGTCGTTGGCCGCCGCTTCCCGCAGTTCCTGCAGCTCCTATTGGCCGGGAACGGCAAACCACAGCCACTGGGAGCTGCGCAGCGCCATGCCTGCTGATGGTCAATGTCAGCAAAATGTCTTGTGGCCTGCAATCAGATTACCCTGATGGGCCACAGGTTGCCCACCACTGCTCTAGGCTGAGGATTTAGGCTGCAATTTCTCTGCAATTCACTGTGTTTATCCCAGCATGTGTGTGTGCCTGCTAGGCATACCAGGTGTCACCACATGGGAACCTGGTAGGTCTGTACATAAGCTTGTCAGTTCTTTGTTCCAGAGAGTGTTTCTACAGAGTCAGCTCAGGCTGTCTTTATACAGTTCCCTGTTCTTTGTCCACTGGCCCTCCTGAACCTGACCAAAACAGCACAAGCAGCTTGGGGGTGCTAATTCTACAGACTTGTTTATGTGCATTACTCCCTCCTCCCGCTCATGATTCCAAGTTCCACAGGAAACCCACCCAGTGAACCAGATACATACACTACTTATTGATATCATAGTCCATGAATAGCCTGTGTGCCCACATCTCAATATTCTAGTCTCTTGAGGTTTCCACAGTTCCAAGCTCTCAGATCTAACAGTATAAAAAAACCCATGAGGTTAGTGACTCCAGTGGCGACTGTGACACTTACAGTAACAATACCAATTCTCACACTAAGGCTACGTCTACAGTGCTCCAAAGTTTGGACTATGCGGTGTGAACAGCAGTGCACACTAAAGTGCCATGCTGTAAATCCCCTGAATGGATGGTGAGGGTACAAACTAAAAGCTTCCTAGTGCACATTAATGTAATCCTGTTTGCAGAGGTTTGCATTAATGCTTACTAGGAACCTTTTAGTTTGTGCCTGAAGCATCCACATGGCGGAGTTACAGCGCAGCACTTTGGTGAGCATTGCGGTTCACCCATGTAGTTGGAACTGGGCCAGTATAGACAAGTCCTTAGTAAGAATATAGATACATTAACACTGAATTCCCCTTGAGGCCTGCAACATCTCTAATCTTTCCAGGTCACTTTGCAGCTTTGTTTTGGATCACAGCTGAATTAACACCAAAGAAACATCCAACAAAGACACGAAGTAGTCACGTATCATTCAGAGTGTTTTCTTTGTTCATTTTGAATTTTAGTTCCTCAAAAAGGCTTCTGAACATTTTTAGAGAGGCCGGGACTGGTCTACAACTACCAGGAAGTCACTTTTTAAAACTTGATAGATGCCAAGTGTGTCAGAAGCAGACGTGCTCCACAGTCTATCAGTGTGCACAGTAAATCACAATTTGACAACCACTGTGATGAGTACAAGTAACAAAAGGTTGTACTGGATGCAGTGAAAAAGGAGATATTAAAATTATGCCACGTCCTTCAGGGGTCTTAGGATATGTCTACACTTAACACACTACAGCAGTGCTACTGTGGCACTTCAGTGAACATGGTACCTATGCCTACAGACGGGCTTCTCCTGTCGGTGTAGATACTCCACCTCTCTAAGCCCTGGTCTACACTACGAGTTTAGGTCGAATTTATTAGCAGTGCATCGATTGATCCATGCACCCGTCCACACGATGAAGCCATTAACATCGACGTCTACGGCTCTTAAAATCGATCTCGCCACTCCACCCCCAAAAAGGGGATTAGCGCTAAAATCGATATTGCCGACTCGAACTAGGCTTAGTGTGGACGCAAACGACAGTATTGGCCTCCTGGATCTATCCCACAGTGCAACATTTGACTGCTCTGGACAGCAGTCTGAGCTCGAATGCTCCGCTCAGGTAGACAGGAAAAGCCCCGCGAAATTTTGAATTTCATTTCCTGTTTGGCCAGCGTGGTGAGCTGCAGGTGAGTGCAGATCTCATCAGCAGAACCGAAGACGAGCTCCAGCGTGGACCGAGCATGAGGTACGCGATCTGATCGCAGTATGGGGAGATGAAACCGTGCTAGCAGAGCTACGGTCCAAAAGAAGAAACGCCAATACATATGCCAAAGTCTCCAAGGGCATGCAGGACAGAGGCTATAACAGGGACGCGCAACAGTGCCATGTGAAAATTAAGGCGCTCAGGCAAGCCTACCAAAAAAACAGAGATGCAAACAGCCACTCTGGGTCAGAGCCCCAGACATGCTGCTTCTATGAGGAGCTGCATGCCATTCTAGGAGGTGCAGCCAGCACTGACCCACCCATGTGGTATGACTCCGTATGTGCATCAGAAACCACAGAGGAGCATTTTCGGGGAGAGGAAGATGATGATAATGATGCTCAAAATAGCGCACAGACACAGCAAAGAAGCGGAGAAGCCCTTTTCCCCGACAGCCAGGAACTCTTT
This sequence comes from Chelydra serpentina, assembly GCA_037349315.1. Taxonomy (NCBI): domain Eukaryota; kingdom Metazoa; phylum Chordata; order Testudines; family Chelydridae; genus Chelydra; species Chelydra serpentina. The sequence continues at coordinate 72,893,916 of JBAIAC010000008.1, forward strand.
GTCACCCTGGAGCCAGTACCCTACGAACCCACCCAAGGCATGCTCGATGCCGGAGAAGGGACCTCTGGTGAGTGTATCTCTGTTAAATTAATACATGTTTTATAAGCAAGTGTGTTTAATGATTAATTCATGGCCAGTACAGCTACAGCTACTGGAAAAGTCTGTTAACATGTTTGGGGATGGAGCGGAAATCTTCCGGGGACATCTCCAGAAAGATCTCCTGGATGTACTCCCAAAGCCTGTGCAAAAGGTTTCTGGGGAGGGCATCCTTATCCTGTGCTCCGTGGTAACACACTCTACCACGCCAGGCCAGTAGCACGTAGTCTGGAATCATTGCTTTGCAAAGCATGGCGGCATATGCTCCTGGTGTTTGCTGGCATTCAAGCAACATCCGTTCTTTATCTGTCTGTGTTATCCTCAGAAGAGTATCAGAGGGGTAGCCGTGTTAGCCTGGATCTGTAGAAATGATAAAGGGTCCTGTGGCACCTTATAGACTAACAGAGGTATTAAAGCATAAGCTTTCATGGGTGATATCATTCATGGTCACCTGGTTGAAATAGGGGAATTTTATTAAGGGGGTATTCAGAGGGGTCCGTCCCTGCTGGGCTGTTTGCCTGTGGCTGAACGGAAATCTTCCCCGCTGTGACCTACGCGGTGGGGGGAGGGGGAACAGCGAACATCTTGGATGTGTGTGTGTGTGTGTGTGGGGAGGGGGGTGTCGATTAGGTTCGCGCTGCACATTAACCTGAAAACCGCCGCCCCTCCCTTTTCAATTGACAACCAGTTTTAAATTGCCAGCCCAAAGGCTGTTTGTTATGGGAAATGAGGGGGTTGCTGTTTGAAAACAATCCCACATGTTATGAAGGTTAAAGAAGCCTGTAGACTGTGGCTTACCATGGCTGCCTGCAAGCCGAATTCTGTTGCCCGCCGGACCTGCTTGTGTGATCTCTCACACCAAACCGGCAGACCCTCAATATAACAGGCAAAGTGCAACCTTGGACCAAATGCACATGTGATATGTAATGTTTGGAGCATTGTTCTCTAATATGTGTCTTGTAAACTACTCCTCTCCCGTTTGTTTCCTCCCACAGCTGCAAATGTTTCAACGCCACCCCTTTCATCACCGTCCCAGAGGCTAGCGAACATTAGAAGTAAAAAAAAAAGGAATCGAGACAATATGTTCACAGAGCTCATGCAATCTTCCCACACTGAAACTGCCCAGCAGACTGCGTGGAGGCAGACACTGAGGGAGTCCAGGACGGTAGAATTTGATCGTGCAGACAGGTGGCGTGCTGAAGACAATGACTGGCGGGCTGAAGTGAGTAGGTGGCATCAGCGTGCTGAGAGGAGGCAGGATGCAATTCTGAGGCTACTGGAGGATCAAATGGAAATCCTCCGGCTTATGGCTGAGGAAAGGCGTATGGTTCAGGAAAGGCCGCCTGAGCCCAGACCGCCACTACAGCCCCTGTGTAACCAACAGCCCTCCTCCCCAAGTCCCATAACTTCATCACCGAGACGCCCAAGAACGCGTTTGGGCAGCATCCGTGCACCCAACCACTCAAGCCAAGTAAACTGTCCAAGCAACAAAAGGCTGGCATTCAATAAGTTTTAAAGTGCTGTGTGTCCTTGTCCTTCCCTCATCCCCTCCTCCACCACCCATCCTGGTGCTTCCCTTCCTCCACCACCCATCCTGGGCGCCCGTGGCAGTTACCCCCATCGTTCCCCCTCTTTGTTTTACGAATTAATAAAGAATGCATGATTTTTAAGCAACAATGACTTTATTGCCTCTGCAAGCAGTGACCGGGGGGGCGAGGGCAGGGCGGTTTGGTTAAAGGGAAGTTGAGTGAATGAAGGGGCGGGGCTTTTCATTACTGGAGAAAAACAGAACTTTCACACAGCATCCTGGCCATTCATGAAACTGGTTTTCAAAGCTTCCCTGATGCGCAACGCACCCTGCTGTACTCTTGTAATAGCCCTGGTGTCTGGATGCGCATAACCAGTGGCCAGGCGATTTGCCTCAACCTCCCACCCCGCCATAAACGTCTCCCCCTTACTCTCACAGATATTGTGGAGTGCACAGCAAGCAGTAATAATAACGGGAATATTGTTTTCGCTGAGATCTAACCTAGTCAATAAACTTCTCCAGCGAGCTTTTAAACGGCCAAATGCACATTCCACCACCATTCTGCACTTGCTCAGCCTATAGTTGAAAAGGTCCTGACTACTGTCCAGGCTACCTGTGTATGGCTTCATGAGCCATGGCATTAAGGGGTAGGCTGGGTCCCCAAGGATAACTATAGGCATCTCAACATCCCCAACGGTTATTTTCTGGTCTGGGAAGAAAGTCCCTTGCTGCAGCAGCCGAAACAGACCAGAGTTCCTGAAGGTGCGAGCATCATGTACCTTTCCCGGCCATCCCATGTTGATGTTGGTGAAACGTCCCTTATGATCTACCAGTGCTTGCAGCACTATTGAAAAGTAACCCTTTCGGTTTATGTACTCGCCGGCTTGGTGGTCCGGTGCCAAGATAGGGATATGGGTTCCGTCTATCGCCCCTCCACAGTTCGGGAACCCCATTGCTGCAAAGCCATCCAGTATGAGCTGCACATTTCCCAGACTCACAACCCTTTGTACCAGCAGCTTGGTGATCGCCCTGCCTACTTGCATCACAACAGCCCCCACTGTAGATTTTCCCACTCCGAATTGATTCGCGACTGACCGGTAGCTGTCTGGCGTTGCAAGCTTCCACAGGGCTATCGCCAGTCACTTCTCTACTGTGAGGGCTGCTCTCATCTTGCTGTTCTGGCGCTTCAGGGCAGGGAAAAGCAACTCACAAAGTTCCATGGAAGTGCCCTTACGCATGCGAAAGTTTCACAGCCACTGGGATTCATCCCAGACCTGCAGCACTATGTGGTCCCACCAGTCTGTGCATGTTTCCCGGGCCCAGAATTGGCGTTCCACTGTATCAACAAGCCCCATTACCACCATGATGTCTACCTTGTGGGGGGGCCTTTTTTGAGAGAGGTCTGTGTCCATGTCCTCATCACTGTCCTCAGGGCGCTGCTGTCGCCTCCTCGCCTGCTGTAGCTGTAGCAGCTCCTGGTTCTCGTTCTCCATATACTCCTGGACAATGCGCGTGGTGTTCATAATGGTGAGAACAGCTGCGGTGATCTGATCGTGATCCATGCTTTCCCTGGTATGCTGTCTGCAGGACAGCAGAGTGGGAGCAGAAGCGGCGGGTGGATAACAATGGTGTCAGCAATATGGCGCCCGCATGAAAAAAGGCGCGAAAGGATTTTTGGCTCCCCCCTCAGTTGCTTTCATGGAGAGAGGGGGGAGCAAGGGTTAGGCTCATTTCTTTCTAGCAGCAGATGGTACAATATGCGGTGAGCAAGGGTTAGGCTCCTTCCCTTCTAGCAGCAGATGGTACAATATGCTTGATATCCATCATTATGTCCTGGCCCCCTCAAGGATTGAACTCGCAACCCCGGGTTTAGCGGGCCAACGCTCAGACCGCTGAGCTATCCCTCTGCCTGTGTTCCAGGCAGTACTAAATCTCCCTTAAACAAAACGTAAAAAAGAGAATGACCAGAGTCACTCTGGTCACTCCCATTTATGTCCAAGCGCCCCCGGCCAGCCACACCATAGGCCGCCGGCCAGGAGCACACAAATTTCAAGCATATTGTACGATCTGCAGCTAGAAGGCAAGGAGCTGCTGCTGTATGGTCCCGCGACCACGACCATTTATGGCATATTGCACCATCTGCTGCTAGAAGGCAAGAAGCTTATGCTGTGTAGTCCCGCGACTACCAGCCTCAGGCGGAATGGCCCCCTTAAAGATTGAACTCGCAACCCCGGGTTTAGCGGGCCGACGCTCAGAACGCTGAGCTATCCCTCTGCCCGTATTACAGTGCGACTGAATCCCCACTAGACCTAATGTCCAGGCGTACGCTGGAGATTACGGTAATTGTGAGCTGAGCAGACTCCATGCTTGCTGTAGCAAACCCGGAAACCCTGGAAACCCCAGAAAAAAGGCGCGAAAAAGATTGCTTTCACGGCGGGAGGGAGGGACGTTTGATGGCTTGACGACATGTACCCAGAACCACCAGCGACAATGTTTTCTGCCCCATCAGGCTTTGGGATCGCAACCCACAATTCCAATGGGCGGCTGAGACTGCGGGAACTGTGGGATAGCTACCCGCAATGCAATGCTCCGAAGGTCGGCGCTAGCCCCACTACTGTGGACACAGTCCATCAACCTCATGGTCTTAATGCTCTTTAGTGGGGACACACACAATCGATTCCATAAATTCGGGTTTTAAAATATCGACTTCTATAATTTTGACCTAATTCTGTAGTGTAGACGTACCCTAAGATGCAGTAGCTAGGTTGACTTAGTACTGTCTACACTGAGGTTTAGGTTGCTTTCACTGTGTCACTCAGGGGTGTGGATTTTTCATACCCCTGAGCAATACAGTGAAAGTGAGCTAAGGCCTGATGTATATCAGAAGATTAGGCAACCTGAGGGAGATTTTTAAATGGTAAAATACAGACAGGCTTTCCAATTCTCCACTGCCTTGCACTTTGTGTAATCATTTACAAGTGTTCAAAATGGGTATAAATGCAAATAATGGTAGCATTTTACAGTCACTTTGCACAGGACTGCACAGGGTGGTAGGCAGTGGAGAACCAGACCCAAAATGTAGAAAATAAGTGCAGAAAAGTTGATGTGTTTTGCAAAGACGAATCCTTCTTAGACAGGAAATGTTTCAATAGAGCATTATCTTGTGTAAGCATCAGTTGTGTAAGTATGCTTGGGCCTTTGTATAAAACAGAGTCTTCTCTTGCTTGGTCTCATGATTTTACAACATAGTCTGGAGTCTGCCCAATCAGTCAATTGAGAAACCTTAGAGATAGCTGAGATTCCAACAATAAAATCATTATTTGTCAGGTTTAGGTATGCTACTGCTAAACATATAGATCAAAGGTGAAACTTGGAATCCAGAGTGTTCTAGAGGTGCATGAAATCCTAGGAATCTGACTTGAGTTATTCACCATAACTCACAAGTGATGGAATAGTAATATTGTGTATCTGGACCTTAAAATTCTGTTGGATACTTTTGTAGAATACCATCAAAGGTAGTATGACCAACCTATGTCATTTCTTCCTGGATGGCACACACACTAGTGAATAAAGATACAAAAGATATCTCAAGGAATATTTGGGTGAGGACCCCATGGAATTCCAAAAGAGGATGACAAAAATTGGAATAGTTATGGTCTATGCAGAAAGTCAACAATTCAAAATAGAAAGAGCTATTAGGTTTGATAGAGAAAGTGTGATATTACCATCTGATAAAGACCCTGATTCAGCAAGGTATGTGTCTCACTTTAAGCAAGTGAGTAAGTACCCCAATTGACTTCAGTGAAACTACTCAAGTGCTTAAAGTTAGACCTGTGCTTAAATATCATACTGTATTGAGGTTAATATGAAACGTGTTAAGTTCTGAGGGCAGCTGAGATGGCATCCATGTATCTAGTGTCAAAAAGATGCTAGAAACATATCACCTGATGGACTTCTACATAATTTAGCCGCAAAGCTTTTGGAAATTAAAAGAAGGAAGAGTGTCTACACGTAGCAGGCGATTTCATTTCAGGAAACCACTGTGCCTGATCTAAAAGGTATTTTCCCCTTACAGTTTTTTAGAATTTTCATTTTTCAAAAGAAACTTGCAAACAAGGAAGATGAGAGTTCTTCTCCAAGAATACTTCTACCATCCCTAGCCTCAAAATACAAGAAAAACAAATATCTATGTTTCATTCACATCACTGTAATGCATTACATTTAGAAGAACAGCCAAGGGTGGGAGCATGTGAGCTGGTGTACTAATGAGACAGCAACCCCTCTGGTCAGAAAGTGTGAAGAGTCCTCTCAGTCTGATGGGGCAGCCAGACAGCTCCGCTTGCCTGAGTCCCTATGGTAGTCCTGTTCTGGACCATGAAGGGTGCTAGTCTGAGTTCCACTGAGGTGTTTGGGTTTCCCCTTAAACTTGGCAGGGTTAGTTGGTCTTGATCCTTAGGGGGGTCTAGAAATCCTTTTGGTTCTTAAGTCTGAGGGATCAATAGGGGAACTCAGGCCCACCCACTCCACTGGGTTCCAGCTTATGGCCCTTAAACCAGACAGGTGGAATCAGTCTGCAACAACTCCTCCTGCTATGCTCTGAGGTCCTTCCTACCTCCCTTGGTTCTGTAGGCTTTTCCAGCCTGCAGATCTGGTCATTCCTTCTCTGGGTGCTATCTCTGGGCAGCTTCTCACCAGCTTGCTGGCAGAACTTTCCTCCTCCAGCCTGCTTGTTCCTCTGGCAGCCATCCTACCCCTGTGGTTCTCAGCTCTTTTATTCTCAGCTCTTTTATCCAGCTACTATGAGGCTGCCAGTCAGCAATGGCTGGTAGATGCTGGGCCAGCATGAGGTTTATACACACCATGACAGAGCATAATGTAACCTGTGTACAACAAGGGCTCTTCAAGATTGAAAGGGTACATGTATTATAACACCACATCCACAATTGTGACATCAATTTACAAAGCATCACCTGGTTTTTGTAATATGAGGTTTGGTGGTGGAGAAAGGGAAAGAATTGGGACCAGGAAATGCAATGTTCTTCTGAACACTGCAGAATGATTTGAATAGGATATCTTCAAAGAGTCAACCAAAAGAAAAAGGAAATTTTGGTGGTACTAAAAAGAAACTTTTCATACTACCATTCTGTTGAAGAGCCACAGGTATTTGCTGTTTTTTCACTTTCTCATCTACTGATCTGCATCTGACTTCACAACACACACACAAATGAACAGCAGGGAAAAATAGATCCACAATTGGTAAGGATGGGTTGCAGAAACCAAGCCAGACTCACTCTTGAGATCCATCCACTTCGAGCCACTCAGGAAGTACAACGGGGTTGGAAAATGGTTGCAAATAGCCAGCAGAGAATTCCAGATCAGAGAGGAACTCCCTAATCATGAAAATATGCCCAGGCCATGAGCCCGCTGGTCTTCCTTTGAGGCATGGGAGGAGGTGGCATGTTGTATGCAGTGAGCGATGGGGAGTGGGTGTGGCACATTGATGGGAGTGGAGGGGGGGATTTGAACTGGAGCTTGTGCATGGCACTTCCACTGGCATAGGGTCTATTGTAGCCTTATGTCAGTGACACAATTTACAGCTTTCCAGCAGCAGCTCTAAGTCACACTGGAGGTAGCTAGAACCCTCAGAACCAGGGGGTCTGGAACCAGATCCTTGATTCCCCACATCCCTATTTTCCAGCCTGTGCCAAGCCCATCATGTTCATTTAACAACATGAATATATCCCAAGAACTGATTTAGTGTTTAATACGGTGCTTAAATATATCAGCACAGATGCTGCTTGGTCTATATTATTACAGTTCATGCTCAGTACTTACGCAAAATCAGCTGCTGCGATATGTGTCTGATAGGAGGACTGAGCCCTCAGAGAATTCTGAATGTATTAGAAAGAACAAGACTTTTTGTGCATAACCAACTCAAGCTCTAAAAGGATTAATTGCACATAAGGATACATTCCCTCACATGTAAATGAGAAATTCCACTTTCACCTAACATTATTTTACAATCCAAAATAGAAGACATTCTTCATGCCTGGCAATCCTCATACAGACTCAGCTCATTTGCAGATTTTTCAGAGATGAATTGAAACTATGAAAAAAAATAATTTACATAAAATAGGGCAGATTGTGATTGTGATCTGAGTAGAGTAATTGGGATCATAATCGAGCCCAATATGATTTGAGGATGAAGAGAAGTCTTTTATATGTATACTATCTGATTTGGATGTCAGTTTAAGAACCTTTTGATGGTAAACATTTTCTAACAAACTATGGAATAAGGGTAAATTAACCATTGATGTGTCTTACAAGGATTGCAAGGATTTGGGAGGATTTTAGCTACTGTAGTAGCTACCCAATTTTGAAAATAAATTTAACTTGCATGTGTCTTTTCCTCTGCCATGCTCCTGATGAATTACAGTAACTTGCCTTAAAATAAAATGGTACAGTACCTCAGAGTTTAAAAACTGTTTGCATGCAAGAATAGATGTAATGGAAAAGATTTTTGTTTAATTTTTGCTCTAGTTTAAATCTCACATCTTAGACTTCATATAAAAACTGTAGTCAGATCATTTAGTGAGGTTTAGTCTGATGATTACACCCTGTTTCAAACAGATAACATTTGTGATCTAAACAGACACCAAATGACAGATTGTCATCTTACCAAAGCAATAGTTTCCACAATAAAACATTTCCCATATATACTGTATTATTATTTTTCAGGCTTGGCTGTGCATTCTGGGCCTGATCTAAACCCAATGAGTCTTTTTATTGACGTCAGTATGTGCTAGACCAGGTCCTCTGTTTACTAGCAATTGGCATTTATTTACTGTGTAGTGGTGAAACAGGTTTATTTCTACTTTTCCAGGGCCATTTACAACAACTCAGTCAGAATTTATTGTACAATAGGATGATCGGTTTCTATTGCAGGGATCGGGAACCTTTGGCACGTGGTCCATCAAGGAAATCCGCTGGCCGGCCGGGATGGTTTGTTTACCTGCAGTGTCTGCAGGTTTGGCCAACTGCAGCTCCCACTGGCCGCGGTTCGCTGTTCCAGGCCAATGAGGGCTGTCGGAAGCAGCGTGGGCCGAGGGATGTGCTGGCTGCCGCTTCCCGCAGTCCCCATTGGCTTGAAACAGCAAACCGTGGCCAATGGGAGCTGCAATCGGCTGAACCTGCAGACGCTGCAGGTAAACAAACCATCCTGGCCCACCCGTGGATTTCCCTGACAGGCTGCATGCCAAAGATTGCCAATCCCTGGTGTAGAATTTGTAAAGGCTTATGTCTTAATCAAATAAAGCTTTGCTGATGTTGCGCTTGGGAGTTATTTACTTACTTATTTGTTTTGCAAAAGTTTCATTTTGAAGTTTTTACACAAACTTATGAAAATCAAGGCTTACGTCTATCAAAATAACTCCACACCATGTTCTGATTGCTGCTGACTGCCTATGAAGCAAAATGCTGAAACTGTTTCCTGCCCTCTCACCTGCAGAAGATGAGGGCATTGAGGAGCTGAAAGTGTGTGCAGTGTTGAGAACAAGTTTGGAAGGTTATCACCATACAAGCTGTTCCGGAGTGGTTCTAACCACAACCACCACCACCACCAGTGGTGCTCCAAAGTTGGCCTTGCCCATTGCTAAAATCTCAGATAACTGGCCAATGGCCAAGACCAACTCACTGGTGCATGTCTTCAGCTCCCTGCTCCCTCCACATAGCAAAGATCCAATGGATACCAAATGCTACAAGCTGTCTCTACAGCATGGAGGTAGACTGTGTACTGTGGGAGAATGGTTCCATGGCAGTACATCTACAGCAAGCATAGGCAGATGTACTGTAAAATCTGCTGCAAACAATAGGGAGGTGATGCAGCTATGCCCACTCTCCCTCCACAAGCAGCTTCTGCTCCTGCTGTGGTAGAGTGACAGATGGATAAAACTATTGGTACCTGTCTGTACCCTTCATCTCCCTGTCGTTTGTGACAAACTACCTATTACATCTATCTGGATGTGACTCAGAAGTGCTCCCAAAGAGCCATGATTCTCTAAAGAGTTTATTATTTTTCTAATAATCTACAATAATTCTACAACCTATAACTGAAACCTAGAATTCTAACTGTAGAAGTTTCAAGAACTCTTACAAAGGACAATACAAACAAACTCTGTTGTGTTTGTGAATGGATTTAAAGCAAACACATGAATCTTTTTACTCTCGTCTAGTTCCGAAACCACATCCCTTTTTCCTCCTGACCACAATGAGACACACAAAGGTGGTTGCCAGCCCCACTGGCATCTTCAAGCAAAATGATCGAAACCTGAAAACCCACAGGCAAATCCAGGAAGTTAATGAAACGTTGCAGTTTCACAGTGAGTTTTGCCTGCAAAACTTTGAGGCTGAACAAGCACAAAACTCAAGGGAATGCAAAAACTGCACATGTCCATTCATTGGAACTTGTGTGAACCAAATCTAGCAAAGCTGAAATGTGATCAATATTCCATTCCACAAAATAAACAAACAGGCATTTGAAAACTGAATATCCATGGTAGATTGTAGAGACTTTTCTATTTTCATGGGGTGAGTGTCATATTTTCAGATGTTCTCTCCAAACAATTCTCTATGAATAAATTACCATGCTCCAAGTATCCAAGAGGAATCTATGTTGGTGTGGTAGAGGTGGAAGTGGTGGTGTCTTGAGCCAATATGTCTATAGAAGCCAAGAAGAAGCATGATGCTTCCAGGGCACAGCAGAAAGCACATTTAGCATCAGCCACACTGCACTGATATAGGGCACTTGTAGCATTTGCTACTCCCATCATAGCCCAGAAGGCCACGGCCATGACTCCACCAACACTAACTTGTCTTCTTGGTGCAGTATTGATTGACAGCAGTGCTGGTGGTGACTATTTGCACACAGGAAGTGCTAGGATTCAAATTTTGGCTGATTCATGTACTGTAATGCTGGTGTTGAGGAGATGGAGATAAGGGAGAACAAGGAGTCCCGGTACTGCCGCGCAATGAGGCAACCACAATTTGGCTCACACCGTCTATATAAAATACATACTGGCCACGCTGGAGTTTGGGCATATAAATGAAAAAAGGTATATAGGTTGAAAAAACAAATTAACAATAAAGGGCTATATTGCCTGAAACTGAAAGTTGAAACAGGTCTTGGGGGTTGTTCTATTTTTTTCCTTCATGCTTCCTGATTTTATGAGTTTTCTTGTTGTAGACAGTGACTAGTGTGACAGAGATATAACACCCTCTTCCCTCTTCCCCCGCAACCCCGCCCCCCCGGTTCTATTTCCAGTTCTCAATGTTTGCTTGAAGCAGATGCAGTCACTGGTTGTGTGTTCATTTTGTAAGTAGTAAGCATTCTGCTTTTGATTTGTACTTGTGGTTTTGTATTTGTTTTTCCGCAGTGAGCGTTTGGAGACGGTGCATCTTTAAGTGCCTAAGAAATGGTCTAAGGAAAAGAAGTGTGTTCTGTGCTCTGCAGGTGATGCTTCCAGCTCTAGTGTTCAGATCAATGTCTTTGCCCTGGTTTCTCCTGAAGAACTAAACTAAAACAAAAGTCATGACTGTGGGTTTTGTGGGTACAATGACTTCCAAACTTACAGAGTGTGATTATTGATTGCTGGGGGTAGATTTAAGGCTTTGTTTCTTGGAATGTATGTCTGTATGCGGGGGTTGCCATTCTTTTTAATACCACTGACTGGATAGGTACTTGCTGTCCATTCATGAGACTATGACATACAAATATGTGCTATTGCATGGGATGCTTTCTAAAACATTTGGACTGCAATTAGTTATCAGCCCAGTGGTCTTCTATAGTATCACTGCCTAGGTGTGTGATTCTCATTAACACGAAAATGAGCTATCCATGTGCATCAATGGGAGAAGAAGTCTTCTTGTGATTAATTTTACATATGTTAATACAGTATTTTGAAGTGCTCCATGAGAGAGAATGTAGTTTGTTCCCTAAAGGCATTAGAGAACACCCTGGAAAGTTTATGTTGCAATAAGCAGAATAAGCAGGTTATTTTTCATTGGCATGTCGAAAGAAAGACAGCTGACTGAAAATATGTGACAAGATTGTGCATGATCTGTACTTTTGTGTTCACCATGACTATTTCAAATGATTTGATCTTGTTGCCTGTGTTAGATTATATGAGGCATATCATGTACTGTAACACTGTCCCATAATGTGCAGAGACATAATGTGACTGTGACCGCAAGCCTCTTGGCTGACACAGTGGCATTGAACCCAGGGACCTCAAGAGCTAAAAACATAAACCGCTACAGTTTGAGCTAAAGAGCCACACCTCTGTAGCCAGAGGCTGTAGAAAATCACATCCTCTGTAGATGGGAATCCATAATGCAACCCCCACCCCCGATGGATTACACAATGATTTGTGAAGAAATCCTAAAAAATACCAAATATTTTAAAAGCTATATTCTTCTACTTCATAGTGATCCAACAACTTTTTTGGGGGGTGAGGACATGGGAGGGAATGGAGAAGGGTGAGAGATTAAGGTTTGTGGAAAAGGCAATTAAATGAGATATAGTAATAGTAATGGTGCCAGCAATATTATTGACTTCAATATTGTAAACTATTCTGATGAATGCTGCTATTGTGAATTTGGATTGCCTGATTAAGGTGACAGACAAAATAACCCATTGGTTATAGATATAATTATACCTGAGACAGGTAATAGGGCAAGAAGAAAAGTGTAATTAATCAGATTCTGAGATGTGTCAAAATGTTGACATCTAGAACACCATATATTCCAGGTTATATTACTGTGACTATACAAATTGAGCCATCAATATTTCTATTTTGCTGAACTATTCAAAGGAAAAAAAGTGATTCAAAGGTAATGCACATGGAGTGAAGTGACTGTATCATTATAACTTAACTGTACACAAAAGTAATAGTACTTTTATCAAGTTTCATATTTAAAGTATAGGCAGAAAGTGGGTCTTATAGTACTCATAAAGACTAGGGATCAGAAATATATTTAAAATGCTTCTGCCCACAAATTGTGAAGAAGAATCTCTCCAATGATTCTTTATAAATGCACATAATAAAAAAAGATATTTTAGTCTCTTCAAAAAACTAATCACTTTCACTGAAACAGAGAACTGGTCTTGGAATATAATTGGGTTGCTAGTAACAGAAAGCTAAATGACAAACTGAGATGTAAAGATTTAAGATGAATGACAAGGAATTAGCACAGTAAATATATTATATTGATAACATGCTTTTTAATGCATCCATAAAGGTGTCAGTTATATAAATAAAACTTTTTTCATGCAAGATAGGAAGTTAAATGCAAGATCTATGGGTCACATCCTCTGTTAGTGTTAGTGTTGCCCCACTGACTTCAACAGAATATCACTTTACTCCAGTGGAGGATCTTCATCTACATTTGCACAATTTATCACTTTAAAGGAAAAATGTGGAAGTTACAGTTGAACACAATCTCCGCTCTTTGTGTGCATCCATTGTGGTAAGTGATAATTATATGATCACATTTAACAAACATAGTAGTAGTTCATCTTAGATGCATGTTCCTGCATACATATGTAACAACATATGCACATATTAGTAAAGACTGCATGATAATACATTTGAGCAGACAGCCAAAATTAAGATATTATGTCTAGTCATAAGAACTTTCACAGATACAGAGCTGACCTTAGCATTGATGTTCAGCTCTGCTAAACATTTCCCCCTTTCCCCACCCAAATGGAACTGATTCTTGTGCAGTATGATCACTCCTATGTGAACAGGGCTGGCTTAAGTAATTTCTGGGGTGGTCAGCAACATTATTCTTTGGGATATAGCCTATGTCACTCCACAGCCAATTAGCAGATTTAGATTGGTGTACAACTGGAACAACAGTAGTGAAGCAGGCCCATAATAGTTAGGTCCCACCAGTTTCCTGTGGAAGCAGAACCCAACAGTTTGTTCCATGCATTGGTTTACACCAGTTTGTTTTTCAAGAGAATGGTGCTGATGCAGCATAGGAAATGAGCACATGCTTTACTTGAGCATGTGAGTAGTTGTCCTGACTTCAAAGAAGTTACTTCCCTCTTAACTTTAAGCATGTGTTAAGTGCTTATGTGGGTTAGAGCCTAAATTCACAAGACAAACACACTGGATTTTTTTTTTTAACAAATGATGGTCCTCGTGTGCATTTCTACTTCACTCTAAAATGGGGGCCCATGGCTGATGGTTTCACTGGACCCAAAGGTCAGCTCTGACATATGCACATTGCACACTTAGTTTGCTGTTTGGTCTTCAATGAGAACTACTGCCCATGCCAATTTCAGCTTTCCAATCTTAACTGCTTTTGCTATAATATTGTCAAAAACAAATGTAACCCTTCTGCCAGTCAGAGTTGGCAGCAACAAGGGCCGGGTTCAGTATCTAGGGGTTCCACTCCAATGACACAATGCAAAACCGGCTCGAGCCCCCACCCAGTGACCTGGGACAAATATATATCACCCCCCTGGGCACCTCTAAGAGGCAGTACTTCCCGTCTTGCAAGCACAGAGTCTGAGTGTAGCAAAAACCTTTTAAGGCCAGAGAGAAACAATGTGGCATTTTGTTGGGAAAACACCACATCTAGGATTCGTAAACCAAACTGTGAGCAAAGACCCACCCCAGCAAATTGGCCATGTCCTTTCCCTTTGGTTCTTGAGTCCAGCAACCCCAAAAATCACCCCAAGTCCCAAAAGTCCAACAACCCAACAGTCCAGACCCAGAGTTCAAAAGTTCATCTGCAGAGTGCTACACCCCCCCCCACCCCAGTCTGGGTAGAAATGGGGAGGGGAGAGGTAAGGGGCACCTTACGTGGCTCGAAGCTGATTGCCCCGTCCCTTCGTAGGGCTTCGCTCTGCTCTGCTCCGCTCGCCATCCCACAAGTCACTCCGCTATGCCAGCTGTCCCGCAAGCCGCTCCGGCTGTCCCGCCAACTGCTCCGCTCCATCAGCAGCTCTGCACCGTTAGCCGTCCCACCAGCTGCTCAGCAATATATCTTCCGGCTTCCCCACTACTTAACACAGTGCTCAGTGATTTCAGCTTGTAGTAAGCGGAGCCTTAGTGCTAATTTGCACCATTAGCTCTGAGTGATTCCAACTCAGCAGCCTGTGATTAAACTCCTAAGGAATTCAAAATTAGCTCTGATATTCTACAGTGGAGAGAGAGAGAGAAGGAGGTGCAACTGACATTTAGGGCCCTCAGAAGAGACCCATGCCACCAGGTACAAATACCTGTCCCCACCCTCTCTCAATTCAGTGGGTTTTGGAACCCATGTCCCTCGCCTAGCGAGTGCTGCTTCATTGATGGCGAGTCTCTCCATCATAACTAAAGGTCACTGTTCTTGATTCACATAATCAGGGTAACAACACTTTATTCTTACTGCCCCAATAACAGAGAAACTGAGGATCCCACAGCAGCCAAAGTGACCATTTGGGCAAGCGATCCATCATGCTTGGCAGGGTGGGTGTGTCCATGCAAACAAGATTAGCCCCTGACATCCCTTTCCACAACTCACCACCAGATGTCAGGGTAGAGCTCATCCTGACTCTGCTTACATCCTCCCCCCAGCCGAGAATTTGTCGTCCCGACAAATCACATTCCCTTTATACCAACTCATTGGCTTCCTCCAAAGGGCCTCAGAAAGTCCACTTCAGCTTTCACAAACCTGTGCGCTAAATGTATTGACTCCTCGCTAATCACCCCAGGTGCATCATAAGTTAACCGTTTTACTGGTCTTATTATCCTGTCCCTTCTATTGAGAATCTCTGTTGCAGGGGTAGGAGGGACATCTTCTTGAGTGACGGATGGAGAGGTTTCCTTTGAGGATCCCTCGGCTACTGGCATAGGCCCCTGCATCTCTGGTTCTGACAGTAGAAGGTCCAACGTGTCTAGGGCCCCCTCCACCTGGATGTCCCCACTGTCCAATGACCTGTGTGCGTCATCAAAGGGGGGTCCCATCGGCGGCACAGGAGTGCCAGTAACGGTCCTGAATACCTCCGCCATGGGGTTTAGGGCTGAAGAGGGGGAGCTCTCTATTGGCTCAGCTGATCGAGACTGAAATCTTGTCTTCATTCCAGGATACACCAGGGTCGTGTCTTCTTCTCGGCCTCACTCTCCGATGTGCTGAATAGGGGTAGGTTAACTTCAGAGGCCCCTTTGTCCATGTTGGATGGTGGCTGTGGCCTGGCACTTCTGTTCTGCCTGGCTGCCCTGTCGTGGCCCATCTCATAAGGGCTGCCGACCAACTCCCCCACAGGGAGCAAGAGATTTCTATGCACCGTCTTTATTTGCCCTGGACCCTCTTCAGGTTTGATCTTGTAGACTGGCAGGTCTCCCATCTTCTCCATCACCAGGTAAGGTATTGCTTTCCATCTGTCAGCTATCTTGTGTTTGCCAGCAATACCCAAATTTCGCAGCAGGACTCTGTCCCCTGGCTGGAGCTCCTGCAAATGTACCCTAGCATCATATCGATGTTTGTTGCGATCTGCGTTCTTCCGAGCCGCAGATGTAGCCAAGTGATAAGCATCCCGCAGCTTTTCTTGTAGTCGGGATAGATATTGCTGATGAGTTTCGTAGCTATCTCCATCCTCTGATACACCAAAGCACAAGTCTATGGGTAATCTTGGTTCTTGCCCAAACATTAAGAGATATGGGGTGACTCCCATAGCATCGTTCTTTGTGGGGTTGTAGGCATGCACCAGAAATGCAACATGCTGGCTCCAGGTTGCCTTCTGCTCTGGTCGCAAGGTCCCCAACATACCTAATAGTGTTCGGTTGAACCTCTCTGGCTGAGGATCACCTTGCGGGTGATAAGGCGTTGTCCTAGACTTTTTAATTCCCGCTATCCTCAGCACCTCCTTCAGAAGGTGACTCTCAAAGTCCCGCCCCTGATCCGAGTGTATCCGGGCTGGGAATCCATAAACTGAGAAATATTTCTCCGACAGTACTCGAGCGACAGTGATAGTCCTCTGATCACGTGTGGGATATGCCTGCGCATACCGCGTAAAATGGTCAGTCACTACTAGAATGTTTCCAACATTCCTCTTGTCTACTTCTAGAGACAAGAAATCAATGCATACTAGCTCCAAAGGTTTGGTGCTGGTGATGTTCTTGAGATATGCAGCCCTTGTGGGCAGAGTTTTCCTTTGGACACATCGAGCGCATGTCTCACATTTCCTGCGAACATCTTCAGCCATCCGGGGCCAATAGAACCTACTACAAATAAGTTCTAGGGTTCTCTCCATCCCTAGATGTCCAAAGTCATCATGCAGGGCCCTCATGGCCAGGGTTCTGTACTTTTTTGGCAGGACTAGCTGTGCTCGCTGCTTTTGTAAAGGGTCCATGGTCACTCGGTGTAGCACTCCCTGAATCAGTTTTAGTTTGGTCCATTCTCTCAATAGTAGTTTACCCTCAGGGCTAGGTGGGACAACAGCAGCTGGGCTTCGCCCCTCCCTTTTGGCAATTAGTGTATCATGAATGTCAACATCTTGCAGCTGGGCTTCTTGCCAGTCAGCCGCACTGAGCATGGGCAATGGAGATTGGTCCAATGCTATGTAGTTCACCGAAGCAGAAGGCACGCTTTCAGGGGGCAGGCCCAGAGCTTCTGCAACACATCCCTGAAGGCTCCACTGGGCCTCTGGCTCTCGACAACACACTGCAAATAGCTCTCACTCCATCCATGGGTATCACAGAGACTTCTGGTGCCTTTGGACGTCTGGACAATGCATCCGCATCCACGTTGCTTCTCCCTGATCGGTATTGAATGCTGAAGTCATAGCTAGCCAAAGCGGCCACCCATCTCTGTCCTGTAGCATCCAGCTTAGCACTTGTTAACACATACGTCAGTGGGTTGTTGTCTGTCCACACCTGGAACTGAGCCCCATACAAGTAGTCTCGGAATTTCTCAGTGATGGCCCATTTCAAGGCCAAGAACTCCAGCTTGTGGATGGGATAGCGAGTTTCACTGTCAGACAGTCCTCGGCTGGCAAAGGCTACAGGTTTACGTTTGCCTTCCACTTCCTGGTACAGTACTGCTTCCAGACCCTCCAAACTGCATCAGTATGCAGGATAAACAGTTTCCTGGGGTCAGCAAAGACTAGGACCGGAGTATGAGTTAGGCAAGCAATGATTTCTTGAAATGCCCTCTCACATCTCTCATCCCACCGCGGCCCAAACGGTTCGAAGGGGCCATAATGTCTCTGCACAGGAGGCTTTGGGGACCTCCCCTTGTTCTTGGTCTTAGATTTGTTTTTTTCAGACTGGTATCCCCTGGTAAGATCATACAGAGGCTTTACAATCGTAGCATAATTCTTCACAAATCTGCGTAATAGCCACTAAATCCAAGAAAGGTCTTGAGTTCTCTGTAGTTACTGGGACGTGGCCAGGTAGTGAGTGCTTCTATTTTGTTGGGATCAGTACTCACACCCTCTTGGGACACGATGTGACCTACATACTTCACTGAGGTTTGGCAGAACTGGCATGTATCTATTGAGAGCTTCAAACCATAGTCCTCCAACCTATTGAGCACTTTAAGTAGTCTTTCTTCATGCTCCTCCAAGGTTCTTCCAAACACAATCAGGTCATCCAAATAAACTAACACTTGCAGTAAATTCATGTCTCCCACTACTTTCTCCATAAGACGTTGAAATGTGGCGGGTGCTCCCGAAATCCCCTGGGGTATGCATTCGAACTGATAAAACACTAATGGGCAGATGAAGGCTGTCTTCTCCTTATCTTCTTCTCCAAGGGGGATTTGGTAGTATCCACTCCGGAGATCCAACACAGAGAACCACTGGCTTCCCAGCAAGCAGTCTAAGGCATCTTGGACTTGAGGCATAGTGTACTGGTCAACCACAGTACGGTTGTTTAGGGTGTGGTAGTCAATACACATCCAGATTTTCCCATTCTTTTTACGGACCACCACAATGGGTGAGGCATATGGGCTGCGGGACTCTGTAATGATGCCATTCGCAGCCAGCTCTTGTAGATGACGTCGCACATCTTCCATCTCAGAGAGGGCAATCCTCCTAGATCTCTCCCTAAAAGGTAGAGATTCATGTAGTCTGATGTTGTGCTCCACTCCTTTTGCACATCCCACATCCCACTCATGCAAAGAGAACACTTTGGATCTTTCACAAAGTTTCTTCCTCAGGCGATCTTTCCACTCCTCGGACAATGGTGAGTCTCCAAAGTCAAACTTTGCTGGGTCTATAGCCGGAACTTGAGTTTCACCCCGGGGTTTTACAATCGACTCAGGCTCAAAGAGGTCTGCTATCTTTTGTCCTTGCTTCACAACAACATCACAACTTGTTTCATTAGCAATCAGTACAGTCACCTTTTCCTGAGCTTCAGCAGGTAAGGTTATGACTCCACTGGGGACCAGCACTCCTTCAGGGAGCTCTCCTTCCACCGACTGCTCTACCATTGCTAATGCCCCATTACTGCCTTTCAGCCAGGTGCTCATGACAAGCACTTCTTGCTCTATCCTGGCAGGCACGACTAAGGGGGTTGTGCCCGCGTACTTCAGTGCTCCAATCGGTAGCTCAGATGTCTCTTTAGCGCTCTCAATTTTCCTATAGGCTTCAGCACAAAGCATATGGATCATCAGGGTATTCAGGTATTGGTCCCCAGCCCGTCGTCTGCAGTAATCCGCAAGTACCTTGAAGAGGCTGGAGTTGGTCCCTATCAGTGCAGACACATCAGAGGTCCCTTTAGGTTCAGGACATATTAATGCAGCTGTGTCTACTGCTTCTCTTACCCCCACAACCTCCTCTGGGAATTCCAGGTGCACTATGACATATCCTTGGTAGGGGTATTCATCCATGCTGAAGCCACATAGGCCAATGCCAGTCAGTGGCTGCATAGGCAGGTGCCTAAGCATGTGTTGATAGAATGACTGAAATATAATAGTCACTTGAGATCCAGTGTCAAGTACTGCTTTACACTCCGCCCCTTCAATCCTCACCATGAACTCTGCTCGAGGCCCTATCAGTCCTGTGGGGATCCCAGATGGACAGTCTTTTCTGTGGGACTCTTCAAATCCTGCAGGCCTGGGTGGTCCACGTCCCTGGACCCTCTGGCAGCTACCGGATCTCTCCCACCTGATCCTCAGCTTTCCATACACTAAGGAGGGATTTTCTTCATTACGGCACCTGGCAGCACTGTGCCCCTCCTGACCACATCGGTAGCAGAAAAATTGCCCTTTCCCCCTTTGCCTGGATGGGACGGGGGCTCTAAATGCTGACCTCTCCATTGCCCCAGTGTGAGGCTCCTTACCCCTGGAAGCCTTAGCTCGGTCAATGGTGCTTTGCAGCTCAGCTATCCGTTCCGTCAGGACCTGCATTTGTTGAGCAAGTTCTTCCCTGGTGCTCACCATCAATACACTGGCAGTTTGCAGTGGTGTTGTGCTGGCTGGCTCCAATGTTTGGGCTTCCCAAAGCTCACTGGCAGCTTGCCTTTCTTCCTCCTCTCTGACCGCTTTTATCAGCTGGGAGTAACTTGGGGGATGTTCCCGTCGTTCTCTTAGCCGCAGATGAAGTAGAATCAGGTTCAGATACTGAGTTCCTCTTACAATTTGAGCTAGTCTGGTCTGATCCATCTGCTCAGCAGTCACTGCTCCCCTCATGATAGCTCTCTGAAGCGTCTCTCCAGCCTCTGTATATAGGCTGAAGCCTTCTCGCCCTTTCTCTGTCGGGAATTAAGGAACTTGCAGTAGCTGTCTTCAGGGCCCTCTACGCTCCCAAATGTGTGATCAAGAGCCTCTAGGCAGTCCTTCACACTGACCCCAGGGTCAATGAACTTCAGAGTGTGAATCACATCTAATGCTGGGCCGGCAAGGCTCTCTATTAGACATCTTCGCTTTTCTGCATCGGGTACGGCCCACTCCTGCAGCATTTCAGTGGCATGCGCTAACCAGGGTTCAAACTCCTCCTCCCCAGCAAATGACCTTAACTTACGACAAGAATTTGACATAGCATAGGACAGCACAACCTTTTCCAATGTTTGCCCCAGTGCTTTTGCCCAATCATCGGCCAAGGCTGCAGCCTCTGAGCTAGAGGCTGCTGAGCCCAACAAACCTGATATAGTAGCCATTACACAAACAGTAATTTCCTCAAAATATAAACACAATTATTTCCCAATGTAGTGGATCACTCAACAGGTGCTTGCGAGAGGTCCCAGGTTCAAATCCCGGATGAGCCCTCAAAAATGTAACCCTTCTGCCAGTCAGAGTTGGCAGCAACAAGGGCCGGGTTCAGTATCTAGGGGTTCCACTCCAATGACACAATGCAAAACCGGCTCGAGCCCCCACCCAGTGACCTGGGACAAATATATATCACCCCCCTGGGCACCTCTAAGAGGCAGTACTTCCCGTCTTGCAAGCACAGAGTCTGAGTGTAGCAAAAACCTTTTAATGACAGAGAGAAACAATGCGGCATTTTGTTGGGGAAACACCACATCTAGGATTCGTAAACCAAACTGTGAGCAAAGACCCACCCCAGCAAATTGGCCATGTCCTTTCCCTTTGGTTCTTGAGTCCAGCAACCCCAAAAATCACCCCAAGTCCCAAAAGTCCAACAACCCAACAGTCCAGACCCAGAGTTCAAAAGTTCATCTGCAGAGTGCTACACGCCCCCCCCAGGTTTGGATAGAAATGGGGAGGGGAGAGGTAAGGGGCACCTTACGTGGCTCGAAGCTGATTGCCCTGTCCTTTCATGGGGCTTCGCTCTGCTCTACTCTGCTCCACTCCGCTCGCCATCCCATGAGTCACTCCGCTCCGCCAGCCGTCCCGCAAGCCGCTCCGGCTGTCCCGCCAACTGCTCCACTCCACCAGCAGCTCCACACCGTCAGCCGTCCTGCAAGCTGCTCCGGCTGTCCTGCCAACTGCTCTGCTCCATCAGCAGCTCCACACCATCAGCCGTCCCACCAGCTGCTCAGCAATATATCTTCCAGCTTCCCCACTACTTAACACAGTGCTCAGTGATTTCAGCTTGTAGTAAGCAGAGCCTTAGTGCTAATTTGCACCATTAGCTCTGAGTGATTCCAACTCAGCAGCCTGTGATTAAACTCCTAAGGAATTCAAAACTAGCTCTGATATTCTACAGTGGGGGAGGGGGGGAAAGAGAGAGAGAGAGAGAGAGAGAGAGAGAGAGAGAGAGAAGGAGGAGGAGGAGGTGCAACTGACACTTAGGGCCCTCAGAAGAGACCCATGCCACCAGGTACAAATACCTGTCCCTAGTCTCTCTCAATTCAGTGGGTTTTGGAACCCATGTCCCTCGCCTAGCGAGTGCTGCTTCATTGATGGCGAGTCCCTCCATCATAACTAAAGGTCACTGTTCTTGATTCACATAATCAGGGTAACAACACTTTATTCTTCCTGCCCCAAGAACAGAGAAACTGGGGATCCCACAGCAGCCAAAGTGACCATTTGGGCAAGCGATCATCATGCTTTGCAGGGTGGGTGTGTCCATGCAAACAAGATTAGCCCCTGACATCCCTTTCCACAACTCACCACCAGATGTCAGGACAGAGCTCATCCTGACTCTGCTTACACAAATAGTCAGAATTTCACCCTTGCTGAACTGAAATATAGCCTTGTGTGGCCCCACCAGTGAAATCGTATTTGGAGGAAAAGCAGCTTCCCATCAGAACCCTCTGGGAAGAAATGGACCAGAACGCTCTGGGGAAGTAAGAACAAACATTAAGGAGCTCTGTTCACCTGTTAGGTTCTGTGGATTATTCAGCATTGTCACATGATGGCAGACTGCTGATAGGTCTTTCAGAATACAGAATATATTCAGTTTGTAAAATTTCTTTTCACTCTGCTTTAAGTAAATCAGATCCCTTTCTGCTACACAGCACTTATCCAGATAATGTAACAAGCTAATAAATATTTTAACCAATAATGTTAATATTTAAAACATTAGGAGAAAAATGCCATTCCCCCAAAATGAGCTAGAAATATATATTTTACAGGCTAGATTATGGCTTCAGAGACCAAAGACAAGAGTATTTCATTATTTGCAGTCAAGATTTTTAAATTAGAGTTGTAGCAGGCTACTCGGTTAGATTTGGCTCAGCTGACACAAGTTTCATTCACACTTATGTAAAAAAAACAACCCCTGTATATAAATTTACAGATGAGAGGTGTAAAACAAGTGTAAAACTATATTCCTTCAGTTTTAAACAGGTATAACTTCACTAATATTGCTGCATCACAATTAGAACCGTGTGAATATTTATCCAGTAAATTTAGCCTATTTTTCTGCTTGGAGAATATTGGTGAATAAGTTAGAAAAATGCAGCTAAATTATCTGTAATTATTCAGGAATAAAATTAAATGACTTTCCCCCCCCCCCCTCTGAATTGATTGCAAATACATCACTATACATATTTGCTATTGAATCTGTGTGTTAGTTGTGATTGGTCAGATAAGCCCCTGATTGGATGGATGAGCTCTTCTTCCATGAATGGCAATTTCAAAATTCACAAGAGTATTCACAGAAAGCAAATACAAAGGATCAAACTGTAGATGAAGCAATTCCTTTAAAAAAAACAAGTGCATATTTATGGATTTTTTTAACAGTATTTACATAGTTCTATCACAATCATAAGGAGACATCATCAAGGATGGTAAACAATCAACCCACCTTGACAACTGTTTGAATTACTTTCAGGATTTCATGCTGGCATTTTTTTCTTCGAGCTCCTACCATCCTCTACTATCCTTACAAATTCTTTTAGTGTGGTAATTTTACCTTTATGATGCCAGCCACAGGTCGCTCTAAGTGACTTCACAATTATTTATGTAAAATTGTTAGGGCAAGTGAATGAACGCAGCTGTTTGGGTGCTCCCAGCGCTGCAGCAGGATGGTTGGCTCTCAGCTTTTAGCTGTTTCTTATTCACACCAAACTGAAACCACATTTTCTGTTGCTGAAAAACAAGCCAGCAAACAGATGTCTCCCTGTGAAACTTACGGTGCGCTATGCCAGGGACAGTACGCTGCACCAGTTTGTTTACTGTGAGCCTCTCATTAAGTCTGACATCTGCTTTTCAATCAAAATTTCTAAATAGCACAAGCAATTGGTTTAACTGGGAAAAGTACACATGGACAATAATGAAGGTAAATACATTAGTCAGAAGGACAATTTCTGACCATGACGCTGTCCCTTTAATTGTGTGAATGAGTGGGGAGGCTGAAGGAGGGTACTTATGAGAGAGGGGGAGAAAGACAGAATCCATGAACTGTAATGACAAAGGGAAACTTGTTTCCCCGGAAAATTATGGGATTGAAGTTGGTTGCATATTGAATTAAGGAGCGATAATAGTGGTAGGTAACATTCAGGACAGTTACCTGAACAATCAGTCCAGTCCTGCTGGCTTCCCTTGCACTTTTTCCTAGTTCTGCAATGCTGGATTAAGTATCTGGCTGTCAGTGTTTACCATTTGTTCAAGGCAAGTTATTTATTTTATCTTCTAGGAGTGCAGGGGAGAGAACACATTCTCTTATGTGTCTGTAATGCTGATGTTCCTCACTCCTGAAAAAAAAATGGGTACCAAAATGTCTACCTTGCCCAGGACTAATCAGATATTCAAATCATGTTGTTCAGACATAGCTCTGTACACAGAATACCTGCTGTATGTGGGAGATTTTATCAAGTCACCGAAAAGAGGAAACAAACACTGTTCTGTTCAATTTTTACAAGACCTTTTCTTTTCTACATGTTAGGAAAGCATTACAAAACTACAGATCCTTTCATATGTGTTGGCCTATATTGCAACTTGCAGCTGAAAAATGACTTTACATTTTGCCCTGTACAATGATAATGATTGCCCAAGACATATACTGCAAGAAGTGGCAGTTTAAAATCATCAGACATTTTCTCATGGGAGACGTGTGCCAAGACAGGATAATGTTTGCAGATACAACGTGAACTATATTTTCACTCAGATCAAGTTGTCTTGTATATTTATGGAGTAATTGTGCCCCATTTTATGAAGAAATAATTTAACGGATAACCTTTGAGGTTGAATGACAAACAGTATCCTTACGAGCCTGCAGGATTTTAGCCAGGAAAAATGGGTCACCTGGCTTATTTTCCCCATCATACTAAAGTGATGTTCCAATTTAGAAAAATGGGAAATAAAATAAGCTTCCACCTGCTGTGCCTGCTAGACTACAGTGCAGAATGGAGCATTGTATAGCCATGGACTATCCATATGATTACAAGGGAAGGCTCTGATTTTGTCATTTCAAAAGCAAGACCAAGTGCACAAACCAGAACAGAAGAAATAAGGGGAGAAAACAGGTGGAAAAGAGGCTGCTGAGACAGAGAGTATATTTGTATTAATTTGAAGGTAATTTGGATTTACTGTGGGACTGCAAGAAGAGTTACTGAGCAGAGCACAATGGGAATAGGCATATAGGAAAGATTTGAGGGAGATGTGACCTTATCTCAAGCTGTGTCAAACGCATACACAAGGTGGTGTACCCAGCAAATCCTGTTTAGATTTTGTGAAACAGGTAATTTGATGTTTAAATGAAAGAAAACTTTGTTTCTACCCTGTCAAGAATGCAGCTGAGGAGTGCAGGCAGGTAGGTTGTGTAGGGTCCAGTGTCCCCTGTCCTGTGCCACCCCTCACACCGTGGTATAATGGGACATGCATATTGATCTGTCCCTGGCTGCTAAAATAGCAGTCAAATCTAATTTAGAGCAGCACTGAGGCTGCTGTGTAAGGAGAGCTGGTTAAAACTCAGAAATGCCATTCTGTAGGAAAGTTTGTGACATTTAAAAAAGGGTTTTGTTCTGATTTGCAACAAAAAGTAGAAAATTAGAAATTTCTTACACACATGAGGACTTCTGAAAAAAAATCATATTGGAACAATTGAACTGTTTCCTTTTGATGTTTTTTGTAAACATAAAAGCAGCCAACTGCCTTGGCTTCCAATGACTCCCCAGGTTGCTCTCAAGTCAGACAGACTACCTCAAGGGAGTGGGGGCAGCCTGGGGAGTCCCTCACTAGCAGAGAGGGGAGCCTAGAAGCCCAGAGCCTAACACTTAAGCCAAACTTTTCACGGTTGGTCACGAGTTGTGTTCCTCATTTTTTGTGTGCCTGACTTCAGACTCCAAGGTCAGATCTGCAAAAGTGCTGAACACTCCCAGCAATGGGAATTGTGCTTTGAACATGTAATGTTATATATAATGCTATATGTGCTGGAAAATCAGATCCTAGGTATCTTGAATTGGACACCCAAATTTAGTGGAAGCTTTTGATCATAATCTCTGTGATTCAGTTCCCCATATGTAAAATGGGAATAATGTCCTTCTCTTCCCAGAGGTGTTATGAAGATAAATTCATTGCTTGAGAAGCACTCAGATGCTACAGAGATGAATGGCACTGAAACACCCATGAGGAAATTAATAATTCTGTTATCAGAGCAGGGTTTGAAATGTGTTCAGCAAACAAGGCCTGGGGCCAACACATAGAACAACGACAAGGAAACAAAATCATTGAATAGCTGCTCATTAAGTGAGCACTGTCCATTCTGTGTACTGAATGAGGCAGTGGTCCTGTGGAAAACAAAGTATGGGATCAAGTAATTAAAGACTGTATCATAAGGTGTATGCAGAAGGGGCCAAATTAAAGTGGCAAAGGCAATCTTAATTCTGAGATTTCTTAACACTTGAGTGCTTGATTTTAGAACCTTAATAATGTTCTCTAACAATTTATACACACAGATTTTACGTGTTTTATATACACAGATAAGGGGACAAAGAGCAACCAGGGAAGTTTCTATGTACTTTAGAGTGCCTTTTGCTACATAAAGCAATCAGACCTGAAGGAAATCTTTTTGTTAGTAGAAATTTTTGCATGGGGATTCAAAGTCTCTCTCAACTCTGCTGATTTGGTTTCAGAATCTATTTACTAAGTAGCTTTGTTTACCAACTTAAAAACCTACATTGTGTTAGTGTCACTGTGTAGTTCATGAAGGTTCTGAAAATGTAATACAACTTTCCCCAACAAATCTTGTAAATAAGTTGATATGAATTATTTCATAGAATTGCACAAAAGAACATGGAAATTCCAAAGTTGATATCAATCAGCATAGCCACTAAAACAATACTGATAATTATTTATAAAACATTTACAAATAGCATGAAAATATTGTTTATAATAAGTTTCAAAATATCTGAAAAAATGAAAGAATCCAAGATGAATCTGACAATGTAACTTGGAAAATGTAGCCAGAATATAAAAACAAAAGAAAAATCTTCTGAAGAATATAAAGCTTAAATATTGAATTACTGAGTTCTTATGATATACTATAACTATTTCCCCCCCATAGCAACTAAGTACAACTTTTTTGGGCCGATATTTAAACCATATTTACATATTTCTACATACATGCTGTAGCAGGGTCGGACTCACCCCCGCGGCGC
Source organism: Chelydra serpentina (assembly GCA_037349315.1). NCBI lineage: Eukaryota > Metazoa > Chordata > Testudines > Chelydridae > Chelydra > Chelydra serpentina. Next base: position 72,921,039 of record JBAIAC010000008.1, read on the forward strand.
CTCCTGCTGGTTTCTCCAGGGAATTAGCTCACCAGCCTCTGGAGCGCCCTCTGCAGGCCAGTGATCCGCCTGTCCACTCTGGCCCCATGTCCCTCCCAGGACCCGGTGCCCTTTTAACTGGGGTGCTGCCCCCTGGCAGTACCCTTAGATCTGGGTCTCCCCTCCCCAGGGGAACCCCCAACCCACTATCCCCACCTCGCCTCAGTCGTAGGCTACTGCCAGTCACCAGCTAGCCCCCGCGCCCTGGGGCAGACTGCAGTATAAGCCACTCATCACAGGCAAAGGGGGTTTGGACCTGCTGCCTCAGCCTACCCGTGGGTTGCCCCCTGCAACCCCTGTACCTATTGGGCCTTACCAGGCCTGCAGCCTGGGGTTTTCCTAGGCCCCCAGCCCTGCTCCACTCCAGGTACCCTACTTAGGTCCTCCAGCCAGGCCCTTCTCTCCCTAAAGGCAGAGAAAGACTGTCTTGCTCCAGGCCCACTGCCCTCTTATAAGGGCCAGCTGGGCCCTGATTAACTGGCCCCAGCTGTGGCTGCCTTGCTCATCAGCCCAGCCTCTGAGCCTCAGCCCTCTCCCAGGGCTATTTCCAGCCCCTCCGGGCAGGAGCGGGGTTCCACCCCGCTACACATGCACACACCATTCAGTAAGCTTTTAATTATTTACATGATTTCAGTATTAGGAAATGACTGTGCGGTTCAGAATTATGTGAAGCCAAATATAGTATTGTGTTGGTTCCATACTGCTACGGTTTTGATTTAATGAGGGCTGGCTCTAGGCACCATCTAAGGAAGCTGATGCCTGGGGCGGCAAATCAGAAGGGGCGGCCCTTCGGCCGTTCTTGGGGCGGTACTTTGGGGTTTTTTTCTTCTCTGTTTTTCCTTCCTTGGCAGCACTTCGGTGGCACCTTTTTCATTTTTCCTTCTTTGGTGGCACTTCAGCGGCCGCTTTTTTACTTTTTCTTCTTCGGCGGCCCTTTTTTTTTTTTTTTGCTTCGCTGCTTGGGGCAGTAGAGCCAGCCCTGGATTTAATGTAAACTTAACATTGTTGACTGCCACCCTCATGTCTCAGAAATAAACACATTGACACTGCATATTTATGGCCTCTTGCCATAACTTTACTGTAGAACTAGTGAATTCAAACTGATTAACTGATTCCCCAGCCACCCAGTCCCTCTGTTTTACCATGACACAAAGTCCTGCAAGCGTGACTATCTGGTCAAGTACAACAACCCATCACAGATACCTTGCCAACAAAGCTGCAACAGTCACTTGTACATTGTGGTTGTCTACTCATACAGCTGTTTTTGTCTCTTCACCAGCCCACAAGACCCTGCCCAGGAGGGACAAACCTGTAACCATGAGCTATGAAAAGGATACAGCAGGTGCAACAAAAGAGGTGAAAAATCTATTCTTGGCTGAAAGAGGGACAATACCTTCTTAATTCCAAATAGGGGATAAGTCCAACCTAGCACAAGTCATGAAAGCTCTAACCCTGGGGGATCAGGATAAGGACTGGAAGGGATGGCATATGACATACTCCAATCCCCAAACAATAATTAAGCATGGTCAGAAATCAAGAAAATCTCTATATCCTATGGGGCACACATGCTCGCCAACAAGGCTACTGGCCCCATATGTATCCTCTCTCTATCATGGCATCCCGCCGAGTTAGAGGACAAAAGAGTACAAACTTACCCATCTCTTTGGCTGACTCACCTCCAGTTTCCCTAGCTTCATGTTGGGGATAAAGGTCTGCAGAGCGGCACCATGTTAAGGGAGGTGAAAGAAAAATGTCAGCCTAGAAAACATATCTCCCCTCTTAAACAAGTAACACTGTGCTGAAAAATTTATAAAGCTAAAGAAACCCAAAACATGAAACTTTAAAAAAAAAAATCACACTTTACCTGGCTTGAAAAAATATCAGCAACCATTTAATCTGAATGGATGTGTTATTTTGCCTCTATCTCATCCCTGATAGAGATCACACAAAAGAAATAGGTTAGAATGAAGATGCTCCTACTGATGAGACAAGCCTATAGTCAGGGATACATCTAATTCCCTGAGATTTCATTATTAATATTTTATAGCCCTCACTGATATCTGCCTAATCTTCAAGAAAAAGTTCTCTCTCATTGAAGCTAGCAGACTAGTAGATTGTATCTATATAAGGAGAGAGGTGAAATACAGAGTACAATAGAGATGTCATAGAGCAAAGTATTCATTTTGCAGTACGTTATTTGAATCAGAGATCTCTGCAAGGTATGCCTATCTGAACAGCAATGAGAGCATTAGCATACCCAAGGAGTGCTTAAATTCCCATTAAGATGAAAACACAATGAATGCAATTTATGGTGTTTTTAAAATCTGTATTTAAACATTTCATACCTCACTGTCCTTCAATAAAATCATGTCCATTTCATTTGTTTCAAACTGCTGCAAGAGTCAGCTATTATTTCAAGTTTAACCTATCAACACCCTTGATTTATCTGCCTAAAAAAGAACATCAAAAGAAAATAATTCTTCTCCTACATTTGCTGATCCAACTCAATAACACATTAAGAAACATTTATTTGGGCAAAGTTATTTAAAGAGATTTGTACTTGCTAAATAGTTTTAAAATAGTATTTGTGATCTGGGAAAATGTAGAACAGAAGCAGTTCAGTGCTGTGCTGTAACGATATCTATTCTTCCGACTATACCTCAGCATAGCATGTTATTGCCTATGGCAAGGAGGACACAATGCAATTCGGAAAAAAAAATACTGGCATATCAGCCACAACTTCATTAACATTTGAAAAACATACAAGGTGGAATGTAAGCTATCCTTTGATCCCAATTAAATGATATCAGAGACTGGCCGCTTCCCACAGCTCCCATTGGCCGGGAAGAGCGAATTGCGGCCACTGGGAGCTGCGGGGGGCCATGCCTGTGGATGGTCAATGTCAGCAAAATGTCTCGTGGCCCACAATCAGATTACCAGCAGTCTTCCCACCACAGCTCTAGACCATCTCAGATTGGTTCCCTTTATTGTCATTAGCCCAGGCTTACTCAGATTGCTAAAGATTTACATGTGTCATGTCATATGCAGTCCACAGTAAGTGATGGTGCAGACACTTATCACCTAAGGAGGACCAGTAGTGTAGCCTTTTGTTTTATTTAAAGTTGCATTTGAACAAACCAGAATGAAAACTGGAGAACTGCAAGTAATGAAAGATCCTTTCACTTCATCTCACAGGTGGGCATGTAGGAAGAACAAATTTCAAGTGGAGGTGCCAAGAGGGAGAAGAATGGTCCACAATGCCTCCTCCGACCACATGAAGGTTCAAGACACTGTCAACCATATATTGCTGATGTTGCTCCCATGGAACTTTACAAGGGTGGATAGAGTCAGTCTGTTAATTTCTCTGACATATCCCAGAGGATACCGATGCACAGCTACATGTGCTCATTAAGGCTTAATCCATTGATGGAGATGCTAGGGGCTACAAAGGGATATTTCAGTAAGCTCTATGTATCTTTGGTATCCAGGGTCCATCAACCAAGTTTCAGTGTTTGAAAGAAAATTGGAACCTGGATAAAAGAAAACTAGCTCAAAATTTAATCCCAACGAAGAAAAGATGTCAATAGGATGAAGAAAGAACTTCTATGAAGTCCATAGAAGCAGGGCTGGTGCAACCACTAGGTGAACTAGGCGATCGCCTAGGGTGCCTAATGGTTGGGGGCGCCAAAACGTGTCGGCTGGGGGTGGCCCCAGCCATGGAGGAGCCGGCGTGGTGCAGGGGGGGCAGCAGCCCTGCAAAGGCAGCAGCGCTGCTAGCAGGGAGCAGCCGCGCCCCCCGCCCCTCCTGCCTAGGCTGCGGTCCGGCGCTCCCCCTTCCCCCGGGGCTCCTGCAGCAGATGCATGTGGGCGCCAGCCCCCGTGCACCCCCCGGCTCCCCCCTCACCATGCTCGGACTCTGCGGCTCCCCGGGAGGGGCAGCGGTGGCGGCTCACACTCCCGGGAGCTGCAGAGCCTGAGCGCAGTAAGGGGGGAGCCGGAGGGCTGGCGCCCGCATGCATCTGCTGCAGGAGCCCGGGGGGGGGGGGGGGGGAGACCGCAGCCCGGTCAGGCGCACCTCCGGCTCTCCCGTCACCTCGCTCGGGTTCTGCGACTCTCGGAGGGAGTGTGAGCCGCCACTGCCTCAGCACTCTGCGGGGGGGTGGGGGGGCTGTGCACATGGCAGCCGGCAGCGTGTTGCCTCCATTCGGAGCCAGCAGCTCCAGCGACCTGGACCTGGTAAGGGGAGTCCTGGGGGGCAGCCAGGGAGCAGGGGGAGGGTTGGAAGGGTCAGGAGTTCTGGGCGGGGGGGCTGTCAGGGGGTGGGGGTGTGGAGAGGGGGGGGCTGTCAGGGGACAGGGTCCTAGGGGGGCAGTTAGGGTGGGGGGTCTCAGGAGGGGACAGTCAGGGGACAAGGAACAGGGAGTCTTAGGTAGGGGGTGGAGGGTTCTGGGTGGCAGTTAGGGGCAGGGGGCCCAGGAGGGGCAGTCAGGGGACAAGGAGCAGGCGGGGTTGGGGGTTCTGAGGGGGGTGGGAAGTGGGAGGGAGTGGATGGGGGTGGGGAGGGGAGAACCTGGTCTGGGGAGCAGCCCCTGAGCACGGCTGCCCCCTGGGGTCTACAAAGGCTCATTGGGATTTGCCCTTCAATGAACCGATGTGCGGGGAGGGAGAGGGGTGCAAGGTGGAATTTTCGCCTAGGGCGCAAAATATCCTTGCACCGGCCCTGCATAGAAGCTATGATCAGACCCACTATCCAAGACATATATCAAAACAGTATGCTTGGGTGTAACTGGAGTTTTCACTACTCTTGGATAACCAAACTGTGCCCAGGAATGAGAGATTTAAAAAAAACGAAAAACTCTTGAGCTAGCCAAGAAATATGCTCCCTTTTCTTCACAAATGAGAACCTAAGATGGTTAGTGCCTTTGGCCCCTTCAACCTATAGCATAGTCTATCTGAATTAAAGGGAAAAAACACATGAAAACTGCAGCTGGCTCATTTTATGCGACTGCCTCCTAATGAATTACCAGATTCGTACCAAGGCACCCCAAGGAGTACGTGAGAGCCAATATTAATCAAAGGACACATATTTACAGGGGTGATTCTGCTATTCTTTCCCAGCCAAAATTTCACTTGAAACCAATGGGGTAAGGTCAGAGCAAAGGCTAAAAGGGGCAGATTTAATAGACAAGGTTTTCTCCATCTTGGCTCAGATATTCAAAGCTGCCTAAAGGATTCACATACCCGGTACCCATCCATAGATGGCTTTGAAAATCTCAATCTTCAATTACAAAGCAATACTTGAGCTAGGCCTTATTTTTTTTAATGAAACCACCATTCTTTCTTTCAGCTCTGATGTTTGGTGGAACTAGAGCTAATAGAATACAAAGCAACACACTTAGGAGCTGAGTAAAGGGTGCTTTTCTGGGAAAATCCTGGGCTAAGGAATTGCCTTCTATTAGGATGAGCCTGAACCTTATTGTCCAAGGGAGACTGTAGAGGACACTGAGGAGCCCCCAGCAGTGATTGAGCTGAATGACTGAACGATAGACACATTTTACGGTGAGGCCCCATGAAACTTACCGCTGCCTCACCCAGGGGAACCTGAGGCTGCAGCAGGACTTCAACCAAGGTCCATGAGGGGGCATTACTTAAGTCAAGTCATAGACTCATAGAATCTCAGGGTTGGAAGGGACCTCAGGAGGTCATCTAGTCCAACCCCCTGCTCAAAGCAGGACCAACCCCAACTAGATCATCCCAGCCAGGGCTTTGTCAAGCCTGACCTTAAAAACCTCTAAGGAAGGAGATTCCACCTCCTCCCTAGGTAACCCATTCCAGTGCTTCACCACCCTACTAGTGAAAAAGGTTTTCCTAATATCCAACCTAAACCTCCCCCTCTGCAACTTGAGACCATTACTCCTTGTTCTGTCATCTTCTACCACTGAGAACAGTCTAGATCCATCCTCTTTGGAACCCCCTTTTAGGTAGTTGAAAGCAGCTATCAAATCCCCCCTCACTCTTCTCTTCTGCAGGCTAAACAATCTCAGTTCCCTCAGCCTCTCCTCATAAGTCATGTGATCCAGCCCCCTAATCATTTTTGTTGCCCTCCGTTGGACTCTTTCCAATTTATCCACATCCTACTTTTAGTGTGGGGCCCAAAACTGGACACAGTACTCCAAATGAGGCCTCACCAGTGCCGAATAGAGGAGAATAATCACGTCCCTCGATCTGCTGGAAATGCCCCTACTTATACAGCCCAAATGCCGTTAGCCTTCTTGGCAACAAGGGCACACTGTTGACTCATATTCAGCTTTTTGTCCACTGTAACCCCTAGGTCCTTTTCTGCAGAACTGCTGCCCAGCCATTCGGTCCCTAGTTTGTAGCAGTGCATGGGATTCTTCCGTCCTAAGTGCATGACTCTGCACTTGTCCTTGTTGAACCTCATCAGATTTCTTTGGCCCAATCCTCTAATTTGTCTAGGTCTCTCTGTATCCTGTCCCTACCCTCCAGCGTATCAACCACTCCTCCCAGTTTAGTGTCATCTGCAAACTTGCTAAGGGTGCAGTCCACACCATCCTCCAGATCGTTGATGAAGATATTGAACAAAACCGGCCCCAGCACCGACCCTTGGGGCACTCCACTTGATACCGGCTGCCAACTAGACATGGAGCCATTGATCACTACCCGTAGAGCACGACCATCCAGCCAGTTTTCTATCCACCTTACCGTCCATTCATCCAGCCCATACTTCTTTAACTTGCTGGCAAGAACACTGTGCGAGACTGTATCAAAAGCTTTGCTAAAGTCAAGAAATAGCACATCCACTGCTTTCCCCTCATCCACAGAGCCAGTTATCTCATCATCAAATTGTTAGTTTTGTACAGCTGACAGAGGTGCTGAACATGCCAAGCAGAGGCTGTCATAACATTAGTGTTGGAAATTCCATTGGTGGAAGTGATATGACAGGGAGCATAGAAATAAGGAACACGAAGCAATTAAATATTCATCCAAAGTTCAGTAGATGAAGGTTGGTCAGTTCTTTAAAAAAATGCCCACTCTAGCCTCTTATTTACCACTTATTACCCTATAATAAACAGGGACAACATGGTAGTAATATCAGAAATCACAGTGGTTAGTAAATTGTCAATTATTGTGATTGTAATGGCAATCACTGAGACTCAGGTATTTTTTATTTACAATTTCGAATCTTGACCACCAAGCCCCATCTCAGCTCCCTCTTCTATGAAATGTGGATTACAACACTAGTCTTATTTATCTACCTACCATGCAATGTTATTGAGAAGCTGAAAATTAGAAAACGTTTTCTAACCATCAGAAGAGCAAGGATCTGGAACAGCCTTTCAGTAGGTGTTGTGGAGGAAAACAACCTTCCTACTTTTAAAATGGAGATTTACATATTTATGAACAGAATTATTAGACTGTGATAACAGGGGACTGGACTTGATGACCAAGGAGGTTCCTTCCAGTTCAATGTTAATTTCTGTAGACAGGGCCGGCCCACAACATTTTGGCACCTGAGGCGGGGAGTTCAAATAACGCCCCCATTCCCCCTTGCTTGGGCCAAAACTTTGAAAGGTCTCAATTCTGCCTTCTTCCTGTTCTACTCTTCTCATGGTAGTGCACTGCTACCTACCCCAATAAAGGAGAACTAACAACTTAAAATGCCTTGTTCAAAAATTTTAAGTAACACTTAATTTTCAAACGCCTGAACAGCAAATGTAACTTTTCTTGTCTGCATAGTAAACACTGGCATTTTTATCTGTTTGAATAATCAAAGTGGTGCTTTCCATGCCTTCTTGGTTGCAAAGATTTGAACTGCTTCCTGAAGGTCCACAATCTGGGCCAGCTCGTGCACTATTGAGATGGTTGCAAGGCCGACCAGCCTCTCCTGTGTCATTGTGGAGCGTAGATGTGTTTTTATTAACTTCAGCTTGGAGAAGCTGCGTTCTTCACTGGCAACTGTTACAGGAAGTGTTAGAAGTATGCGCAGAGCAACAAAAGCATTTGGAAAGAGGGTGGTCATCTTATTTGTGCACATATATTCCAGAACAGCCTTTGGAGTTGATCCTGCTGAAATGTATCTTGAAAGCGCTTTCAGTTCATCATCTAAATTACTCGCATCAATATCGCGCATGTCATCATGTGTCAACACTGTCTCTGGTGCCCTGCATTGCTGGTGTAGGTCTTCTTCATAGGCTGACCATACGTACCATTTTAAACGGGACAGTACCGTTTTTTTCATATTTCCTGACCGTCCCGTCATTTTAATATAAATGTCCCGTTTTTAATAAACTATATACAGTGAAACCCCACTATAACGTGATAATTGGGGTCCAAAAAATTCCATCGCGATAAATGCGGGGTCGCGTTATAGGGGGGGTTACCAAAAATTACCGTTTCAAGCCGGTCTCTTCTCCTCTCGCCAAAGCGGAGAAGTTTCAAGCTGGTCAGTTTCAAGCTGGTCAGTTTCAAGCCGGTCTCTTCTCTTCTGGCCATAGTGGAGAAGTTTGACCAGCTTGAAACTGACCAGCTTGAAACTTCTCTGCTTTGGGGAGAAGAGAAGAGAGGGCTTGAAACTGACCGGCTTGAAACTTCTCTGCTTTGGGGAGAAGAGAAGAGAGGGCTTGAAACTCAAGCCAGTCACTTTCAAGCTGGTCAGTTTCAAGCCGTCTCTTCTCTCTTCTCTTCTCCCCAAAGCAGAAGTTTCAAGCTGGTCAGTTTCAAGCTGGTCTCTTCTCCCCAAAGCGGACAAGTTTCAAGCCGGTCAGTTTCAAGCCCTCTCTTCTCTTCTCCCCAAAGCAGAGAAGTTTGATCAGCTTGAAACTGACCAGCTTGAAACTTCTCCGCTTTGGGGAGAAGAGACCAGCTTGAAACTGACCAGCTTGAAACTGACTAGCTTGAGTTTCAAGCCGGTCTCTTCTCTTCTTGCCAAAAGGGGAAGCGGAGGCGGGGGGAAGGAACAGGGGAGATGGGGAGGAGATGGAGCCAGGGTTGGCTCCAGGCGAGGAAGCACGCTCTGGATGGTTTTTTTTTTTTTGCTTGGGGCAGCGGGAGCCACCTTATGATCGCGTTATAGCCGAATTCGCGTTATGGCGGGGCGCGCTATAGGGGGGTTTCACCGTATAGTTTTTATTTTTTTGTAAAAAAACTGAACGCTGGCTTGTTGTGGCTGCCCCTTGTCTCCCCGTCCCGTTTTTGCCATCCCAATGTCCCATTTTTGTCTCAAGGAAATATGGTCTCAAGGAAATATGGTCAGCCTACTTCTTCAGGTATAGTGAGGAGTTTTGGAATATCATACAACATCCCAAATATGCTGCTGTGTTCCTTGACCTGCATGAAATGTTCAACTGACTGTATTGCACAATCTAGCACCTGGTTAAATAATTCAACTTTGAATTGTTGTTTGGGGTCTCTTATGGGATTATCCCATGCCTCGTAATCAAAATGCCGCCTTCTTCTTCGGTGACTCTTATTCTTGAATGGATGGCAAAATAGCTTCAATGTGAAGTTCCTCTGCCAACTTCTGTGCACTCTTCAGAACGTTTTGAATTCCCTCATCTGACCAGTAGGACTGTAGGTATGACTTTGCTTTGTCCAGTTGTTCCATTGCTCCAGATATATCAAGGTCAACACCTTGAAGTCTCTTGCTTACAACATTTATTTCAAACAGTATGTCATGCCACAACACTAAGCCGCAGAGAAATGTGAAGTTATGTATATTTCCGGTGATTCCATTTCCCTCTGTCACTGTTCTCCCACGAACAGTTCCTGTCATAGCATTATCCTCCAGAATGGCAACTGTGGCATCATCTATCTTCCCAATTTGGTGTTTGATAGGCTTTATCGCCTCCACTCAACTCTCCCATTATGTGGCACGTGTCAGAGAGGATGTTCCCGGATGTTGCTTTAAAATTTGCCATCGATGAGTTGATGCAGAGAAAAATACATAGGTGCTTTGAATTACATTAAAAAATTCAGCAGCCTCACTAGAAGCAGATGCTGCATCACTGACCACCAAGTTCAATGAATGAGAACTGCATGGGTCAAAAAAAGCTCGAGGGTTTAACTCTCGGATCCGTGTCTGCACTCCTCTGTTCTTTCCTCTCATGTTGGCACCATTATCGTAGCCCTGACCTCTCATGTCAGCTATCGCAATTCCCGCATCTTCCAGCTTTTTAAGAAGCACATTTGTCATACCAATTCCTGTAATATCATCAATGTGAATAAATTCTAGAAAATGCTCTGACAGTCACCATTGCAGGGACATTTTCACTAGGTTCTGTTGTTGTTACAAAACGCACCATTAAAGTCATTTGTTCCATATGTCTGATATCCGGTGTGCAGTCCAGAATAACAGAGTAATATCTTGCTGACTTCAGATCTGCCACAATCTTCTCTTTGACTTTTGTTGCCAGTAACTGTATGATCTCATTTTGAATTGTTTTTCCAAGGTAGTGGTGTGTGTACATTTCTTGGGTGGTGACTCTTCTTAGATGCTCCTGGAGTCCAGCATCAAACTCAGCCATCAGCTCCAAAATTTTAAGGAAGTTTCTATTGTTTGGCACATACAGCTGATCTGAAGTGCCAAATAGTCCAAGGTTTTGGATAGCAAGTATTCTCCTCACAATGGCAATGAGCTGTTTTTAGAACATTTTGCCAGTAAAGAGACTATGATGCAATCTTCTCTTGAGGCTGATCATTTATGGTGGCCTTTAATCTTACTCTCATCTCAAGCTCTTTCCACCTGTGGAATGCTCTCTGGTGATTTGCTGCCTTCTCATGGCATGCCAGATTTCTAGCCAGATTTTTCCAGTCCTTTGTTCCTGTAAAACCCAATGTGGCTGGAACATTAGACTGGAAGAGTTTGCAACAAACACAGTATGCAGCATTCTGGGTTTTTGAGTACATAAACCATGGCCTCTCCACTTTGTCACCATTGGGGATTTCATGCCAGTAATGTTTTGGATGGAAACTTCTATTTTCATTGTCTTCGGGGAACATGACGTTTTTCACTTGCCGTGGCCCATGCAGTACAAGGAAGTCCCTCAGGCTATTGCTCAAGTGGGTGAACTCTTGTGTTTATGTATCTCAGGAGAGCTCCTTCCTGCTTAGATAGAGAAGCTTCATTTGTTTTCTTTCTTTTTCTGAATGTTGCCCCAGAGGGACATTTTCTTCTTTCACTTATGAATGCTGTTCTGTGCCAGCCATAGTGGCTCTCCACACTCAATTGAAGGGGACTGTAAGCGGGTTGGACTCACCCCTGCAGCGCCTCCTGCTGGTCACTCCAGAGAATTAGCTCGCCCAGCCTCAGGAGCGCCCTCTGCCGGCCAGTGATCCGCCTGACCACTCTGGCCCCATGTCCCTCCCAGGACCCTGGTGCCCCTTTAACTGGGGTGTTACCCCCTTGCAATATCCCACAGACTTAATCTCAGGGTCTCCCCATCCCAGGGGAACCGCCAGCCACTATCTCCACTTCGCCTCAGTATTAGGCTACTGCCAGTCTCATCAAGCCCCTGCTCACTGGGGTGGACTGCAGTATCAGCCACTCATCACAGGCAAAGAGGGTTTGGACCTGCTGCCTATGCCTACCTGTGGGCTGCCCCTGCAACCCCAGTACCTATTCAGCCTTACCAGGCCTGCAGCCTGGGGCTTTCCTAGGCAGGAGCTCCCCAGCTCCTCTGGCCTTTCCTCAGCCCTGCTCCACTCTAGGTCTTCTGCTCAGGTCCCTGAAGCCAGAACCGTCTCACTCTACAGACAGAGGGAGACTCTCTCTGAGCTCCGGGCTAGCAGCCCTTTTATAAGGGCCAGCTGTGGCCTGATTGGGGCGTGGCCTAGCTGTGGCTGCTTCCCCAATCAGCCTGCTCCCAGCCTCAGACCTCTCCCAGGGCTGTTTTAAGACCCTCAGGGCAGGAGCGGGGGTATCCACCCTGAATCATAGAATCATAGAATCTCAGGGTTGGAAGGGACCTCAGGAGGTCATCTAGTCCAACCCCCTGCTCAAAGCAGGACCAACCCCAACTAGATCATCCCAGCCAGGGCTTTGTCAAGCCTGACCTTAAAAACCTCCAAGGAAGGAGACTCCACCACCTCCCTAGGTAACCCATTCCAGTGCTTCACCACCCTACTAGTGAAAAAGTTTTTCCTAATATCCAACCTAAACCTCCCCCTCTGCAACTTGAGACCATTACTCCTTGTTCTGTCATCTTCTACCACTGAGAACAGTCTAGATCCATCCTCTTTGGAACCCCCTTTTAGGTAGTTGAAAGCAGCTATCAAATCCCCCCTCACTCTTCTCTTCTGCAGGCTAAACAATCTCAGTTCCCTCAGCCTCTCCTCATAAGTCATGTTCTCCAGCCCCCTAATCATTTTTGTCGCCCTCCGTTGGACTCTTTCCAATTTATCCACATCCTTCTTGTAGTGTGGGACCCAAAACTGGACACAGTACTCCAAATGAGGCCTCACCAGTGCCGAATAGAGGGGAATAATCACGTCCCTCGATCTGCTGGAAATGCCCCTACTTATACAGCCCAAAATGCCGTTAGCCTTCTTGGCAACAAGGGCACACTGTTGACTCATATTCAGCTTTTCGTCCACTGTAACCCCTAGGTCCTTTTCTGCAGAACTGCTGCCCAGCCATTCGGTCCCTAGTCTGTAGGAGTGCATGGGATTCTTCCGTCCTAAGTGCAGGACTCTGCACTTGTCCTTGTTGAACCTCATCAGATTTCTTTTGGCCCAATCCTCTAATTTGTCTAGGTCCCTCTGTATCCTATCCCTACCCTCCAGCGTATCAACCACTCCTCCCAGTTTAGTGTCATCTGCAAACTTGCTAAGGGTGCAGTCCACACCATCCTCCAGGTCGTTGATGAAGATATTGAACAAAACCGGCCCCAGCACCGACCCTTGGGGCACTCCACTTGATACCGGCTGCCAACTAGACATGGAGCCATTGATCACTACCCGTTGAGCACGACCATCCAGCCAGTTTTCTATCCACCTTACCGTCCATTCATCCAGCCCATAATTCTTTAACTTGCTGGCAAGAACGCTGTGCGAGACTGTATCAAAAGCTTTGCTAAAGTCAAGAAATAGCACATCCACTGCTTTCCCCTCATCCACAGAGCCAGTTATCTCATCATAGAAGGCAATTAGGTTAGTCAGGCATGACTTGCCCTTGGTGAATCCATGCTGACTGTTTCTCATCACTTTCCCCTCCTTTAAGTGGTTCAAAATTGATTCCTTGAGGACCTGTTCCATGATTTTTCCAGGGATTGAGGTGAGACTGACTGGCCTGTAGTTTCCCGGATCTTCCTTCTTCCCTTTTTTAAAGATGGGCACTACATTCGCTTTTTTCCAGTCATCCGGGACCTCCCCCGATTGCCATGATTTGTCAAAGATAATGGCCAATGGCTCTGCAATCACATCGGCCAACTCCTTTAGCACCCTCGGATGCAGTGCATCCGGCCCCATGGACTTGTGTTCGTCCAGCTTTTCTAAATAGTCCCGAACTACTTCTTTCTCCACAGAGGGCTGGTCACCTCCTCCCCATACCGTGCTGCGGAGTGCAGCCATCTGGGAGCTGCCCTTGTCTGTGAAGACAGAGGCAAAAAAAGCATTGAGTACACTAGCTTTCTCCACATCCTCTGTCACAAGGTTCCCTCCCTCATTCAGCAAGGGGCCGACACGTTCCTTGACTTTCTTCTTGTTGCTAACATACCTGAAGAAACCCTTCTTGTTACTCCTAACATCTCCGGCTAGCTGCAACTCCAAGTGTGATTTGGCCTTCCTAATTTCACTCCTGCATGCCTGAACAATATTTTTATACTCCTCCCTGGTCATTTGTCCAATCTTCCACTTCTTGTAAGCTGCTTTTTTGTGTTTAAGACGAGCAAGGATTTCACTGTTAAGCCAAGCTGGTCGCCTGCCATATTTACTTTTCTTTCTACACATCGGGATGGTTTGTTCCTGCAACCTCAATAAGGTTTCTTTAAAATACAGCCAGCTTTCCTCGACTCCTTTCCCCCTCATGTTATTCTCCCAGGGGACCTTGCCCATCAGTTCCCTGAGGGAGTCAAAGTCTGCTTTTCTGAAGTCCAGGCTCTGTATTCTACTGTTCTCCTTTCTTCCTTGTGTCAGGATCCTGAACTCGACCATCTCATGGTCACTGCCTCCCAGGTTCCCATCCACTATTGCTTCCTCTACTATTTCTTCCCTGTTTGTGAGCAGCAGGTCAAGAAGAGCTTTTCCCCTAGTTGGTTCCTCCAGCACTTGCACCAGGAAATTGTCCCCTACACTTTCCAAAAACTTCCTGGATTGTCTGTGGACCGCTGTATTGCTCTCCCAGCAGATATCGGGGTGATTAAAGTCACCCATGAGAACCAGGGCCTGTGATCTAGTAACTTCTGTTAGTTGCTGGAAGAAAGCCTCGTACACCTCATCCCGCTGGTCTGGTGGTCTGTAGCAGACTCCCACCACGACATTACCCTGCTACAGGGACAAATAAGCAGGCTGGTAGCAGGGCATGAGTGAGGGAAGATATCAGCGTCTTAAGGGCCTAACTGGCTCTACTACTTCAGTTGACTGCTTGTTCTCCTCAAGTGAGTTCAGGGAAGCAGTAGGAAACAGGACGCTCCCTGAGAAGCTGGTGTTAATCAGTCCAGGCTCCTGGGGGGTGCTAGAGAGGTACACAAGAGGCTCCTCCTCCTCTCTATCCCTGCAGCTCCTTCTGCTTTCTGTTATTCCCTCTCACCTTTTCTCCTGCTTGCCTGTTATGTCTCTTGTGCCCTCCTTCCTCCAGCACAGCACTCCACCATCTCTGTGCATCTAGAGCAGAGAGAATACATATGCACCAGCAGCAGACACAAGTTTCTACACTCTGGGTCCTAGGGGCACCCCCCCACAGTCTGGCACCTGAGGCAGCCGCTAGAGCTCTTGGAAAGTGAGAAGTGCTACACAAGCATCAAGTATTAATAGATTTTATAGATGTAGTAGATACCCTCTATGTTTAAATTACATCTAAAAATCTGTGGACCCACTTATCTTCTGATTCAAACTTGTGCAAAAACAGTATTTCTGCATTAGGCCAGTTCCTCAACCGGAATAAACTGGCCTAGCTTCACTGAAATCAATTGAACTACATTGATTTATTTGCACCAGCTGAGGAGCTGACCCACTATTGGCTTTAACACAGACATGAGAGAGAGGAGAATCAAACCCTTTTCCTTTACCATGCATCTATGGCCATGGTTACCAAGCCCTAGAGTAGTGCCAGGGTGGGGGTGTTTGAATATTTTGAAGTATCTTATCTTGACCCTCCAATTCTTGCACATAGAAATAGTAGATTGGAATTTCTGGCTATTGTTGAAATCCCATAGCTTGTAGCAGAAGGAAGAGCTAAAGGTTACTTTTGCCAATATTGTGGGGTTTATCGGCTAATAATGCATTCTGAACTAGGATGCTGCTAGATATTTGGGTTGTAATTTTCCAGTCCCAAGCTATGGATGACTATTTAAACAGTCAAATAAAGTTGTGGCTTGTTTTAAGCCATACACATTGGTGGTGTATATAATTTCCTTGCAGTATCCACATCCAACTAGGGATGCGCTTTGTAGGGATTAAAAACCAAACAAAACAGGCATGTAGCAAATACTGCAAACTTTGCCTTGGTCTTCAGCAAAATGCATGCCATGAAAACAGATATATGAAAATTGTTTTAAGCATGCAGGAGATAGATAATGAGAATATCTGATTGAGGATATTTACACAATTTAACAGCAAAGCAGATTAGTTGCTCCTACTTTAAATTTATATCTGTTCAGAAGTGTTACTTATTAGAAGTTCAAAATAAGGCATTCTTGAAAAATTATAATTAAGTGATAAAGTACAGAAATGTTCAGATACCTCTAAATACTGGTGATATTCAGAGGCCTACAGGTAGGATAACAATCCTAATGCATAATTAACTTTCTTTACTAACCTGTAATTTTAAGAGGGTTCTTTATATTTTTAATCTCCTCAAGGAAAGACTCTGGACCAGATTAATTAAAGGGATAATGGATAATTAATATTTACATCTATATAATTGCATCACTTAGTGCTCCCCTTTCAATCAGATAGTACAGGTAATTTTCAAATTTCCACATTTATAGGTATTTGGTGTGGCATATTCAAATAAGAGTACAGTTAATTAAGTTTGCTAGAAAAATGAAGAAAACCTGTAATTTTCACTCAAGTAATTCACTGATATTTTAAAACAGGCAAATAATGACGAAGAATGCTTATGAAAAATATCTACCTATTGCAATTTTTGTGTCCAGCCTGCTGTCCCTTCTTTTTCATAAGCTTGTTTTTGTCACATGATTTTCAATTCTTTGATGATCTGCCAGTGACACATACAAATCAGAATGGACAGAGCTGTCGAAGTTGCCATAGCATAAGTCAAAATATGATGTGTTGAAGCAATATGATAGTTGTGTCAATTTCAATAACGTTTTCCCCCACAGGAAGTCATTGATCATATGTGGACATTTTTGCTATGCTATCTATCTTGTAAGAATGTCACAAATGACTTGAGATTATTTTTATAATCTAGACAAATTTCAGTTTTTTCCCACTTTTTAAACTATAATTAGTTTAAACAGTTCTTACAATATTTATATTCAGTTTCACAGCATTCAAGATCTTTTTCCAGCTCATTGTCATTTGATGATTATATCTGGTGACTGACAATATTTAATTGTAAGTAAAGTATCAACTATGTAAGATTTTCTCATCAGTTTGTAGTAACCTTAGATACACATTAGGTGTGAGTGGTTTAAAAGTTTACATATACCATAACACATTATCTCTTGTTTATACAAATGTTCTGAATTCAGTGACAAAATAGATGAATTCCTGATTTTTTTTGGTAAGTCTTGATCATGTGAGTAAAAAGTTAAGTACCCAAAAGTTAAGAAATGCCAGAATTAAAGTTGCCTGTGCAACTCTGATTTTGCTTGTGTGTAATGCATTAGGACACAGATCAATATAGTAATATCTTTGGACCTGATCCTTCCAACATTATGAACCCCTTCCAACTTGAATAGCCCATAACATCATTTGTCTTTGAAATCGAGATGTTTAATGAGTAAGGACTACTCACATGAGCAAGACTTTACAGGACTAGGCGGCCCGTATTTAATAATTTGATGAATTCGGTAGATTAATGTGCAGTTCACACAACTTCTTCAACACTGAACAGCCACAGAGCAAAATGTAGATTTCTAGATTATAAAAAAAAAATGGATCAAAGTAATCATCGAGTTTTACCTTCTGTATAAATAACACTGGCCGTAGAATTTTCCTGAATCCCTGTTCAAACTGGAGCATATGTTTTAAAATTATCAGTGATTGAGAATCCAGCACAACCCTTGGCAAATTGTTCCAATAGTTAATTACCCCGATGATTAAAAAAAATGGCTCTTGTTATACCTTTGTCTACTACAG
Source organism: Chelydra serpentina (assembly GCA_037349315.1). Taxonomy (NCBI): domain Eukaryota; kingdom Metazoa; phylum Chordata; order Testudines; family Chelydridae; genus Chelydra; species Chelydra serpentina. Next base: position 72,938,577 of record JBAIAC010000008.1, read on the forward strand.
CGAAGAGCCTATTATAAAATTTCATTCCCCCTTGTAATTTTCATTCCCTTATAAACTGATCGACACTCCATAAACCCCTCTGTTTGTTAATCATTTTAATCATTCTCATGAATCTTGTCTGAACTCTCTCCAATGTATCAACATTCATGAATTGTTGACACTAGTATTGGACACAGTATTCCAGTAGTTGTTGCACTGGTGACACATACAGAGGTAATATACACTTTCCACTCCTACTCAATATTGCCCTATTTATGCATCCAAGGATTCCATTAGCCTGCTTATCCACAGCATCACACTTGGGAGCTCATTATCCACCACAGCCCCCAACTCTTTTTCAGAGTCACTGCTTCCCATGATAGAGTCCATCATTCTGTAAGTATGGTCTACATTCTTTGTTTCTTGGTATATAACTTTACAGTTGGCCATATTAAACTTGATTTGGGTAAGGAAAGTGTGGTTATTTTATCATTTAGAGGAAATAACAACACACATTGTGACAACATTTCAAACTAGTAATTTGGGGGGGGTATTAAAATAAGCAAAACTATTGACAGAAAATACTTTTTTCTTATAAACAGTAAGAGACTGTCAGACATGCTAAGATAAGGCACTATTATAGAGTCACGGGGACTATAAATTAAGCTATTATTATAACATTTATCTCAGTTGGCCCATCTTTTCGCAAATATTTCAATTGTTAATCTAAAACATGCATAGCAATATCAAAGTCAATAGTAATAATTGAATTAGGAATGATGCTGGTTATTAGGTTATGGTTGATAGAACTGTGAGCATTTTAATACAACCAACTGAAATGTCATACATCTCAGAACAAAGAATGTAGATTATACTTACAAGGTGGGAACAAGTATCCAGGAATGCTGTGAAATTGGAAAGATCATGGTAGGTAACCAACGGAACATGAGTTCTAGTATAACGTTATAGATTGGAGGGGGAACATAATCCTTAGATGCATATGGAGGAGAATATCAAGTAGGAGTAGTGAGGTGGTCTGTATTGAGAGCTAGTGAGAGTATTACTGGAATGGTGACTAGTTCTGGTGTACACACTTCAAAAGGGATATTGCAAACATTGGAAAGGGCTCAGAAAAGAGCTACAAGAATGAGTTGAGGTCTGGAAAATAGTCCTTAAATTTGTAGGATTTATCTGTTTAGTTTATCAAACAGAAAGTTATGAGGTGGCCTAATCATAATCTACCTATGTGGGGAAAAGATTTCTGATAATAGGCAGCCTTTTGATTTGTTAGAGGAGGGCATAATGAGATCCAATGCTTGAAAGCTGTATCTGTAGACAAATTCAGACTAGCCACAGATTTTTTAACAGTGAGGGCAATTAACTATTGGAATAACTAAGAATGTGGTGGGTTCTCTATCACTTCAAGTCTTTAAATCAAGACTGGAGATACTATAGCTCAAACAAAAGTTATGGGCTTGGTGCAGAAATTGCTCTGTGAAGTCTATGGCCTCTGTTATGCATTGTTCTAATCATTCCTTCTGGTTTTAAAATTTATGAATATATGAATGGATGAATTTGAGTGAGATGGCATGAGAAATTTTTGATTCACCTTTCATTGCAACAGGAACTGCACATGTTGCTTTGGAGGTGACATCTCCAAGATTGGTGAGGAAATTAGTGGTTTATGGGATTCAGCAGTTTGCCCCTATGGAAATTGTCACTGAAATTAAGCAGTACTTCACACCATATTTTCTCTCAAGCATATTTAATATTTATTCTCAGCTGAAACAACAACTAAGCAAGTTGATTAAACTTGCTCTACAATGTTTGCTCACAGTAGATAATGCTGTGTGGATATGTACACATGCTCTTATATTGAAGTAAACTAATTTATAAAGTATTCTACACAGTAATGCAAATATTGTCAGCAAATATTTCACTTCCTTGTGTCCTTGCATTGGGGGACAGTCAACTCTCGAGTGCCCCCTAACAGCTGGGTATGGTACTGCAATCTTTTCCTGCCCTAGGACCCTCTGTAGATTGGCGACCTTGCTTGGTGGATCTTCAATGACTCAAGCCTCTGGCCAAATCACACAGTCAACAATGGATCCCTTTTGGGGTAGCAAAGAGTTCAACAATCTGCCCTCACCAGGGTTTTCAGCCTCATCTCTGAACCCTTTTTAAATCCAGCCTTTCATTTAGGCCTCCAAAGGAATCTTGTCCCTGCCTCAACTCTGAGGCCACTTTGTTAGTGGCTGGTGAGGGAACCGGCTGGCCCACTACTCTGGGTTTCAACCCAGGGATCCTCTAAACAGCAACCATGTACAACTTCCTCTAATTTATTCAATTAGTTCATGCAGCCTTCTAGGGTTACCACCTGGCCAGTATTTGACGAGCCTGGTTGGGTTTTTTTTTAACGGATTTGCCAGTTCCCAGAAAATTAATTTAGTCTGCTGGGGTGTTTTTTTAATGTGGGTCTAAAGATTTTCATTATTATCTTATGTGACAAAGCTCTGTTCTTGTCTCTGTGAGTCCCATACTTCCTGGTGGATTTTACTAGCCTCAGAGGCTCACTGTGATCCTCCACGTAGCCCTTCTCTTTCTAGAGGCAAGGGTCACAGCCTACTGAGCCATTTTCATCATAAGCCAGCAAGGGAGGTGAGGAGAAGCAACCCTCCCTCGCACAGTCTCTGTTGTCTCAGTCTCAGTGATTAATCGGGGAGGGGAGAAAGGTGGGGAGCCTGAGCCCAACCTCTACTCTGGGCTCTAGCCCAGGGACCCTAATAGTAGCAGCTATGGTAGCTGACTTTTTGGAAATAGGACATGTAGAATTCCCTGAGCCACTTCCCCACAGCAGCCCCCACTTCCTCAATATCTACTTCACCGTTACCTCTGGGCCTCCTTCCTTGCACCTGAAATGGTTTGTACTGCTCAGTTCCTCCAAAAGCATGGCTTCCTCCTAACGCTCCTGATACGTGCCCCAGCTGACTAACTGGGAGATTTTTAACTAGTTTCAGCCAGCCCCTAATTGGCTTCAGGTGTCCCAATCAATCTAGCTATCTTCCCTGCCTTCTGGAAAGATCTTAATTGACCTGCAACAGCTACCATTTACTTATCCTGGTAACAGGGATTTATTTAGCTTTGGGCTAATATATCTGTCTCCCACAACTTTTCTATAGCCATCCGGCCTTGCCCCGTCACACACAATACACCGGGATATCAAATGTTAAAAGTTTGTGTCCTGCTAAAGATGGGGCAGTGTTCTCACTTCTGTTTAAGCAAAAACAGATCAAAACAGTTGAAAATATAGCAGTTGTCTGCCCACCGGCACGCAAGTGCACTGTGTGCATGTATGAGAGAGGGCTTGAATCATGTGAGAGTGAGGAGATGTGCGAGGCATATTAAATAATGGAAGATCAGGGCAATGGTGCGAGTGATCCTCCTATAGCCCTCTGCCCCAAATCTTGCATGAGAAATTGCACATTCAATGACAACTGACTAAACAAAACAGACTACAAAGACTGGCTGGCAAAATGTGTTGATACAACAAACACCTGTTTGTTATCAATCTTATTTATATTATTATTTTTCTAGATATTATAAGTGGCTGTTGAGAAGGCAGGGGGGAGGTTGCAGAGTTGCTTTGTGGTTAGGAGTTACAGCAGGCTTGCCTTTGTGGGGGGGGAGAGGAAGTTGCTGGGTTTTTTGCATTTCAAAGGTGGTAACCCTACCATCTTTCCAGGACCTCTTCCCACCTGGTCTTTTTATCTCCATTCAATACACTGGGGTTAGAACTCTCAGCTCCTCTCATTCCCAGGTAAGGAAACGCAGCTTATTGAGCTCTCCTTAGCCAGAGCAGAGCACTTTCCTTTCACCCAACCAGGCACTGACCTGCTAATGCCCTGCTTTTATCAGAGCCTCCTGGGCTCTGATTGGCAATGTCCATGAGACCTCTCTAGGCAGGCCTGGAGGATTCACCTTCACTGCTCCTTTCTGGGGCAGGGTGTAGTAGGACTGCTGGGCCTCCAGCAGGGGGCCATAATGAGGCAGGTACACCCTGTTACAGTCCTGTAATAGCCCACAAATGAGACTCAGAGAACACCATAACCACCAAACAATGGAATTTGCCACTAACTTCAAGCAAATATATTGTTTTATCAAAATCAAGAATCTAGGTGCTTATGAGTGGAATTCAGTAATGTGGTACATCAATATAATGGATAATTCTCTAAATGCTGTGGTAATAAAATGTAGGAGATTAACACAAGTGGAGTTGATGGAAAACTCAGGTCAGAAATGCTATTTCATTATGAGAGAAGGACCTATAAAATGTCTTTCCTTGAACAATTGTTGTTATGTGCACCATTGAAACACCATTTCTAAAAGTGACTTTCAGTTTAGAAATGCTCAGTGGTCTACCTTTCTATTACAGTTTGTCTTAACTCCAAGAAGCAAACCCTCGAGGGAAGAAAAATTAATATGCCCTCAGATTCTATATTCCTAAATAAGCAAAAGTCCATCTGGCTACATTGCATTATTCCTCACTGCTCTCTGTAAAGGAAGGGAAGAAGTATATCATTTCAAATAGCTTCTGAAAACTGATCTCTCACTTCATTGTGACAATATGACTGACAGAGGGGAAATATATTTTACTGCTAAAAACTAGTCACCTTTCTTGGGTAAATTCTCTTTAGGGAGTGAAACAGTAGAATACAGAGGCTAATACTAGACTGGCAGTCAGGAGAACTGAGTTCTTTTCCTATCTCTGCCACTGATGTGCTGTGGGAACTCAGGCAAATCACTTCTCCTCTCTGGGCCCCAGTTTCCACATCTATAAAGTAGAGATAGTGATACTTGCTTCCCTTTGTAAAAGCACTTCAAGATCTAAGGATAAAAAGTTTTCTAAAAGATTGGCACAAAGCTGTAGCTCCATGATGAAAATTGGGTGCATCCCTTGAGAAATGGGTGCATTCAGCATGCAAAGTGAGGACTTGAATTGTATGATTTCTATTCTTCCTAAATTGCCTACATCATTAATGGCCAAAAAGTGGGAACCTTTCTTCACATGCTTTCAGAGGTAGGCCACACAGACCTCTGGCTAGGATGGCCTACCACAAAACCATAATGTTGGCCTCCCAGGGTCATGCATTTCAAAAGGCTGTAGGAGTATTATAAACCAGATTGGACACTCATCAGTAGGGAAATTTTATAATTTTAAGGGCAACTATCAGGAGGAGACCATTGCTTAGTGGTAAATTCTGTTATGTTTGAAAAGCAGAATGGAAAAACAAACCCATGTATTATCTTTTAGCATATAAGAGAAAGAGCATGACTAAGATCATGCTTTCCTTCATAAAGGACTATGAAAGGGCCAAAGATGGGTAGAAAACTCTGCCGCTGTGAAACTGGCAGCTTTCCTCTGTGTCATCTTCTCTGGTGAGGAGAGTATTGCTATCAGTGGACGAACAGGGTTCATAGCCCTCCAACCTTGCAGAAGTCCTAAGAGACACAGGGAAATCCCATGGAATTTGTGGCATCTTTTATGAGTTGGACATTTACATTGAAGGTCAGACCCTTGGCAATAACCCCCCAGCCCTTCACCATCATTTCATATGATAAAATGGACCCTGAGAAGTAATTTGGTGGCAATATTTTAACAAGGTGCTCCCAGAAGCCCTTATCAACCCATTATAACACAAGTAGCATAATGTGGCACTGAGTTTTCAAGTTGTTTGTATATTGAAGTGCATAGAAAGGAGATCTACATTTTGAAGTTATTGTTGGAATGAAAGGATTAATATTCAAACTTGTGCAACTTGGTCTTTTAAGAATTAGATCTTGTTTTCCATGAAAAGATTATATGCAGCACACACAAAGAAAGCAAGAGATTAGAGGCAGATTAAAAAGCCCATGGTCTTGGGACCATTCTAATTCTCAGTGCTTTCAATGTTAATGTTTTATGAGAAAAATGCTGTCTCAGATGCTCCTCAAAGAGAGCTTTAGTGAAAAGAAGGGGGCGGAGGGGATCAAGCCTACTGTAGCTAGCTACATCAGAGGAGCTGGGTAAATGAGCCAGAACACAAAGCCTCAATACATAATTGTCCATACTTCTTATCAAGAACATTGTGATGGATTGTTAACTATTTTCTTCTCAGTACATTTAGATATTAACATTACCAAAAGAATCCTCAGGACATTTTGTCTCCCTTATGAAGTTTTAATGTAATTCAAATAAAAGTACCACATACATTTTTTGTAAAAGATTGCACTGAGAAACTGCCAATCGGGCAGAAAACTCTACATTATTCAGATATCAGCATCTATAGTTAATATACTGGACTATGTTCCAAATAGTGTGGTTTGTAAAAGTGGCAAAGACTGCTCAGCAAAGCATTACTGTACAGTATGTCAAGAGAATACTAAACAGGGGTCTTCTTAGAGAGGATTTTAGATTGTGCATAATAATCCACTCATGTTGAGCTTGTTTCCTGGGAATTATCCTGATTAGACTTCTGAATTAAGCCATAAAAATCACAAATGAACGCCTAGCTGTCTCAATGGAAATAAGGTTACTTTTTGTTTCTCCCTCATACAAATTCTGTTGTGGTGTCCCTACCAAAGTAGGCCACTTAGATTTTTTTCCCCCAAGCGCATGGAGGAGGAAACATCACTTGGAGTCTGCATCATCTTCAAATCAGCACAAGTTCACTTTTCAAAATATGGGTCAAGTGTAGAGAAGTTCTCAGATACGTGGAAGTCCAAGAAAATCTCAGACTCACTCAACAGCTTCCTGCCTTTCCAAATCATCCCCCTGACTTCTTGAACGTAACTGGGGGGATACAACAGCATGTACTTGCAGGTACCCTGGATTGCCCCTTCTCCACTAGGGCAGACTACTATATTATCAGAAAGCCTGAGGTCTTGCTGACCCAGAATTCCACGTGGACTCAGGCATTTTCCCCTCTAAAACTTATGGGCTCTTTCTCCTATAGAGAAGTCAAATATGACTGCCATTTCTGTTCCCCAGGCCCAACCAGGAACCTATGAATCCTATGCAGTCTGCCAATGAATGGACCATGGAAACCGACTACACACCTAAACTTTCTGATATTACAGAAAAGCTCTAATGGGAAGTGTTTAGAATGGATTGGCTGTGACTTTGCATCAGAACTTCCCTCCCATGCATCCGCTTGGCCTAAAGGGGAATTGCTAGTTTTGTGGTTAATCTCTTCTCCATCTTTCATAATCTGATGCTGGTATCTGATGAAAGGATGGGGTTCCCATCCAATCTGGATGAGGGAGGTATAGGACAATTATTTTTCAATAGGAAGAAACAGATTCTAACCTTGGTGACTATAATAGAACACTGATAGTAATATTGTGGGAGAAAGCAGACACTTCACATGATGAACTGCTCAGAGATTAAGATGAAAATGGGGAAATGAGGCTCCATACATGAAGTCCAATGGAGGAAGATAATCTCTCCATTGCCAAGCGTGCAGAGATTTTCTGTTTTGACGGCTGGTCAAACTCATTTCTGTATTAATGAGGGAGGATCATGTGTTTCAATTGGTTGGGGGTAGTAAAAGACCTATACCTATCTCCCTTGACTTTCATAAATTAGCAAATTCTCACCTTGGACAGTTACACATCAAAAAGGAAAAGAATATAGGGAACATGAACAAACCAATCAGTGGTTGGTCTAATAGTTTATTAAATGGATGACACAGGACTTCTTCACTTGAAACAGGCATCGGCAATGCATATGACACCTTGTGGCTGTGAGTTCATTTTACGGCTACTAGTGACAGCTTAGTTGCAAGTTTGCCTACCACTCTTAATTTTGGTAAATGCTGTTGAGACCTGATGTTTTCCCTGTTCTGGTTTCCCAAGCATAATTGGCATGACGGGCTATGGGATAACAACCATCCACATACTCTGACAGCAGACTGTTTTGTTTTGCTCAGGATACAGCAGAAATGCAATTATGACCATTGTTGCATAATCTCCTTATTCTATAGTCTTTTTGGGGGGGTATTTTACATATTATTTCAACATCACATTAAAACTACATTAAATATGTTATTTAGGTTGCAAAGCCATGCCTTCAGAAATACCAGATTTGTGATTGCCCACCCAACCTTAATTCAGTCCATTTGTGCATATGAATTATGATACATTTTTAATTACATGATTGCATACTAATTTGTCCATAGGACTCCTGCCCCATTTAGTGCACAGGGTGGACACACACATATTGTTCTTTTAATGTAGATTTTTTAATGTAATTACCTGGTGTTTTTGTAAAGGGCAGATTTAAAGCCAGTTTTGTTATGTGCAAATGTAACAATTTCCTCATCATGCATCATCAACAGGAGTTGAAGCCGGAGCCTTTAGCACTGTAGCACAGATTTGTACCACTTGAGCTACAGGAATAACTATGTTATCCAGGGGGTGGGCAGGATGGTCTGTTAGTGGAGCCAGAACCAGAGACTGTTGGAAGGAGCCTGCTTCAGCTCTTTCCCTTCCTTACTCCCAGAGGTGGGGGTCCTCTCCCATGTGGAATGTCTGGGGATGAGACATAGGAGCCATATTGCTGGGTTCAAGGGGTTTAGTGGTGGAGCTTATCTCATCGCCTTCTCCCCATCCACAGGAATTAGGGGGGCTCCTGCCCTATGTGGTGCCTTCCAGAGGGAGCTGAGGGGAGATATTGGGAATCTGGGTCCAGTGTGGAAATAGGGGGAACCCAGCTTAGTTTTCTAATCCCCCTCGGTCTTGATGATGCTCCTGGACCATGTGATGCCCCCAGGGAGTGATGGGATGAAGCTCTGTTATCTCCCACTCGCCACTACAACTTTTCTAGTAGCTCCCAGGTGCTCTCAGTCCAATGTGTACTGCTGCTGCTTTTGGTGTTATCTTATCCTTGGAATGGTCAGTGATTCTGGCAGTCTGCCAGTATTTCCCCAAGGAACACAAATGAGAGAAGGGAAATGGTGAATTGTAATATTACACAACTCATATAAATCTGAATGGAATTTCCTAGGACAAAGAAAAGGCCCTGTAGCCCAAGGGGATTCTCCCTGCCAAATATCAAAGGCCTACTGCAGACAATGCAGGTGCGAGAGCTGCTCAAAAAATATTTCAAGAATCTTTTATTATCAAAAGTGTTAGCCCACCCAAATATAGGGTTAATACATTCATACATATAACTTATATAAATACATGCAACATATGTGCTGCAGAAATTAGTTTTCTTTTAAATATTGCCATGATTTGGGTTTAATTCAATTTACACAACAGTAGCTGTAAAAAAAAAGCTGGAAGGTTAACACAAGAGAACTGCTGCATAGGATAATTTCATAAATAGATTTCAGTAATCAAACATTCAAAGAAGCTAAGGGGATATGTGAAGCAGCAAGCAGAAAATAGCTTCAACTACTTGCAACCCTTTCTCTGGTGAAAGTGCAATTAATGACCTCAAGTCAACATCCCAATGACAGAAATGAAGTCTATAACAACACACTCCATATTAACAGCCCATGCTCAGGAAGTAAAACAAACAGTGGAAGAGCCATAATAAGAGAACCCTTAAACCTGAGCAAACAGATTGAAAGTGCAACAAACAAGTTGAAGAACTCTCAAGATAATGGCTGACAGGAGAAAGAAATCTAAATATGGAAGCTATATTTTGCAAATTAGACACTCCCCTACTAACTATCGTACAACAGATAAGCAGGAAAATAAGTATAGAATCTATACTACACTATAGTATAGTGATACAACCCTCACAAAAATACATGAAAAGAATGCCAAGGTTGCAAAGTCAAGCATTCAAGAGTTAGGAAATGACAAGATGAAGGTTGCCTGTGCAATTTTAATTTGGCCACCATATGTGTATGTATTACAAGAGCAGGGCCGGCGCGCCCACTAGGCGACCCTAGGTGGTCGCCTAGGGCACCAAGATTTGGGGGGCGTTGGGTGGCTGCCTCGGCAGCCGCGGCGAGCTGCTCCCCTGCCCCCCCCCGCTCAGCGCCTGAGAGGGGAGCTAGGGGGCAGCCGGTGTGAGCCACCCCGCTGCCCCTCCACTCAGTGCCTGAGCGGTGAGGAAAGTGTGGTTATTTTATCATTTAGAGGAAATAACAACACACATTGTGACAACATTTCAAACTAGTAATTTCGGGGGGGGTATTAAAATAAGCAAAACTATTGACAGAAAATACTTTTTTCTTATAAACAGTAAGAGACTGTCAGACATGCTAAGATAAGGCACTATTATAGAGTCACGGGGACTATAAATTAAGCTATTATTATAAGATTTATCTCAGTTGGCCCATCTTTTCGCAAATATTTCAATTGTTAATCTAAAACATGCATAGCAATATCAAAGTCAATAGTAATAATTGAATTAGGAATGATGCTGGTTATTAGGTTATGGTTGATAGAACTGTGAGCATTTTAATACAACCAACTGAAATGTCATACATCTCAGGGGAGCTAGGGGGCAGCAGCAGTGAGCCACCCCCCTGTCCAGCACCTGAGCAGGGGAAGCTGCGGCGAGCCGCCCCACTGCCCCCCCTGCTCAGCGCCTGAGCGGGGACCTGGGGGCAGCCGCGGCGAGCCACCCCCAACTCCTGCTCAGCTCCCGCGGCCCGCGGGTGGTGGTGGTGGGGGGAGCTGAGCGCCCGCGGGGGTGGGGGAGGCTGAGCTCCCACGGTCTGTGGAGCTGGCTGGGGGGGCGGCATTTGTGGGGGAGGCTGAGCTCCCACGGGCAGGGGAGCTGTCTGGGGGGGTGGTGGCATTGCAGGGGGCGGGGGCAGCAGAGGGCGTGTGCAAGGAAGTTTGCCTAGGGCACAAAACTTCCTTGCACTGGCCCTGTACAAGAGAGTGTTGAATTACATGGTCACACACTATTTTGTCTCAGCATTGTCTTCAGAGAAGTTGGACTGTTCTTGAGTTTCATAACTGGTGACCAAGATAGCTGAGATGTTCTGCTGCCCACATGGGTGCCAGTTCACGTTATGTCTCCCTCTGTGTAAAAGGCTAACGAGACTATAAGGAAATGGAATTGTCTGCATGATCACTTTCAAAATGTACTAATGTAAAGGCAGGTCTACACTAGAAATGCTACATTGGCGCAGGTGGAAGGTATGTTGGTGGGAAAGTGTTTCCTGCCGACATAGTGCCAGTGTGGACAGCGCTTAGGTCGCTGTAACTTGTATCGCTCAGGGGGATATATTTTTCACACCCCTGCGCGACGCAAATTAGATCGACTTAAGCAGTAATGTAGACCTGCCCTAAGAGTTTACTTCACTGTGGAGAAGTAAATTTACTTTAAGTATTCGGTGGTTTTTAAGCTTGAGCTGCAGTTCACAAAACTTGTGGATATTAGTAAAAAAAGCACTTAAAGAACTTCAATAAAGTGTTCTCAGATCTGAACAAAACAGAATATCACAAAAAGAACAAAGAGCTGGCAAAGAACTTGGTGAGCACATAGAAAATGATCCAATTCGTCATTAAGAAATCCTAAATGAGATCTTTCTCATAAGCAGGTGAAAGCAAGGACTCAGGCAGCTAATGGGTCAGATGGAACGCGAGCGTGTGAGCTGAATGTGTTCATGAGGAAGGTGTGGGGCGGTGAGCCAGGAGTCAAAGTCAGACAGGAAGGTGGCTGAGGAGAAGTCTGTGTGGCTGCAGAACAGAGCTACCTCAAGTGGGAAATGACACAAAGTTTGAATTGAGTATTATTTGATGAAGGACAAGTGGGAAAGTGGTGGAGGTAAGAAAAGAAGAAAAGATGTCCAATACTCCCACCTTATTTCTTCATGACTTGGTTTGAGAGCTGGTCTACACTAATCCCCCAATTCGAACTAAGATACGCAACTTCAGCTAGGTGAATAACGTAGCTGAAGTCGAACTATCTTAGTTCGAATGAAAAGGTACTTACCCGGGGTCCACATGCGGCGTGCAGGCTCCCCCGTCGACTCCACCTACTCCGTTCGTCGAGCTGGATTACCAGCGTCGACAGGGGAGCACTTCCTGGTTCGATTTATCGCGTCTAGACAAGACGCGATAAATCGAACCCAGAACATCGATCCGATGCCTCCGACGCGACGGGTAAGTGTAGACCTACCCAGAGAAGCTATCATTGTAAAATCAGCTTCAAAGGCAGTGCCAGAGGGGGACCCAAGAGTCTGTGAGGGCCTGGAAACATAATATGAGATGAAAAGTTTGTGGAGATTTATTTGTTTTATTCTATTTTATTTTTATAGGAAGCAAGTGTTCCAAATAGAGCTGAAGTGGTGAAGGCAAAGGGGGGGGGATTAGTGTAGGTTTAAAATGGAGGTTCCAGATAGATGGAGGTGTTGACAGGAGAAGGATCGTGGGAATGATGGGGACGAATGGAAGGCTAGGGTTCAGGAATCTAGTTTTTAACATGTTTGTTAGTATAGTTCTTTAGAAAATGCATGCATGTTTTTTTTGTTTGTTTGTTTGTTTTTAGAATATCAGGGTTGGAAGGGACCTTAGGAGGTCATCTAGTCCAACCCCCTGCTCAAAGCAGGACCAATCCCCAACAGGAATATGAGTAATTATAATGCATCAGCATCTGTTTTTTGTTTGCAGTTATAGAATAATTTTGATCTAATGAAAATGTTAGATAGTCTTTTAGTCTTTTATCGTCTCTTATGCATAAAACGTTAAATCCTACTCTTATTTCTATAAGAAATCCCACCAGTTACATAGCAACAGGTGGGGAAATTGTGCAGGAAAAAGTAGAGCAAAGGCAGTAGAGATTAATACATTTTCCCAAATCACCCCAGACCCAGAGGCTACCTATACAGTGACACAGCAGTTTGGTTTCCCTGTCTATTCAATCTTTGCTCTCTCTCCTTTGAGATTGCCAATACTGTAGCCAATTGTGATGGAAAGACCTATCCACTAGGAACTGAACTGAGACCACCAATTCATTTAATATTGCACAATACAGAGTTGCCATTGTATTGGTGTTCTGTCATTACTAATCTAGGCTGAATTAGAACCAGTAATGTGAAGGTGCAAGGCTTCAAATTGTATTATCCCCCTCCAGTTCCAGAAACATTACATATAATATAGTTTGATTTTAATTGAATAAACACATTCAAAACTAAATGTACTGAGATAATAAAACAGCCACGTTTTAGTTTGTCTTGATCTTGAAGATCCACAACTGCCAATGAAGCCAGTAGGTGTAGCAGGTAATTTCTTAGGATCTTACCCTTAATTGTCATATTTCTCAACATAAATTGAGCATTGAATTAAAAACAATATTAAGCAGGGTCCACTTAAAGTAATTTTTATATAAATATCAGTGGGAAGATTAATAATAAACACATTTATACAGTGTCTTTTATCCCAAAAGAATCTAAAACACTTTGCAAAGTCAGACTGAAATAATAACTGCATTTTGGGTCTTTAAAAGATCACTTAAACAGTTACCAAAATGCAGTCACCTCTGGAGTGAAATGTAGATGAGTGCTTTAGAAATACTTCATGCAAATTTACCTACCAAGTAACATACAGCATCAGTGCACAGCAATGGGGAATAGGAGTTAAAATATATTTCATTACTGCACATGTTAAAATGTAAGTAAGGAAATGTAAAAATGGCAGCCTACCTAAACTAAAATTTTGCATGGAAGGCAGGGAAATTGGAAATGCGATGTCTCTGCCCCTGCAACATCCACAAAATAAAATGATAGGAATAAAAAATATTACAGAACCAAATACACCTAATAGTTAATATGAATTTAATTCCAGTGTTTTACTATTTGTAGGCTGAAGAGGTAGAATTCTACTGGGGAAAAAAAGAGAACCCTCAAAGTGAAAATATGTATGCATAATAAAATATGCAGCAGCATCTTTCCTCACAAGCCAAAATATTATTTATAAAAACAGTGCTGTTAGAGGCTGGTACAGTCACATTTCAGCACCAAAGGACTCAGTACTGGTACTGAAAAGTATTAGTACTCTGCTTGAGCAGATTGTACTTATAGAAATACCAGTCAAAACACTGTCATGGATGTTTCAGGGAGATGGGAAGCAAAATGCATGCCTTACCAGTATATTGCCTGGTATAACCCCCCTGTTTTGCTATGCCTAAATATTATCAGGAAACCAAGATTGTTCTAAAAGATGTAATATTGTAATACTTTCTTTGCAATAACACCTTGAAAAATTACCATCCACTGGATATTTACATGACCGCTAATCCATGATCATATCTTTTCTGATTAATTACATGGTGAATGTTTCAGTATAGTACATCTCAAGAAAGAAAGGGGAAAAAAACTTGAGTATTGCATTTAGGTTGAAAAACCTGTTCAGAAAGCAACCCACGGTTCCTTCTTTCATCCCCAGTGGATTTGTAAGCAGTTAATAGAAATCAAGAACACATTCATTGTATGCATATCATTCAGGTAGATACAATATAATTGTTATATAACTTTTCTTAAACATTAATATTATCTTGCAATCTTATAGCTGATGCTAAATGCATTTCTGGCAGGTACTTCCTTCATTAGGATGAATGGTAAATGGCAGGTCACTGCCTTCCATTTTTCTGAGATTTTAATTAGAATTAGCTTAGAAATTAAACAATAATGACTTGAATAGCATATATAGGCCTTTTCAATTTCTGGGGAAGATTCAGTAATGGCCCAGTGCACAGCACAGGTTTCAGAGTGCTGCTGTTTTAATGAATGCCCTAGGTTTTTTTAACTTTTTCCATTTGGCATAGGAACTACTTCGAGGACAAATTCCCAAGACAAATATTCATCATAATATAAACTAAGTGTCAGAAGGGGGGCGGGGGAGTCAGGGTTCGGTGTCCATCCCCGTGGTATTGCCCAGCGTCGAAAGTCTGCGGCTGGTGGTAGGAGAACCTGTGCCCTCTCTGCCCCTCCGGGCTCTTCTTCTTTTTCACGCACAGCCACGGTTCCCAGTCCCCCTAAGGGCCTCTGGAGGTTCTGCAGCGGGGTCTGGTCCAGGCAATGCGGTGTTCCTGTGGCCTCTCTGCAGGAGCTAACAGCATAGGATTGCTCCCTTGCTCTGCCACTTCCCCTCCCCCGACTGAACTGGGTCACTCCCTTTTGACCTCTGCTTCCATTGTGAGCATGCCCAGCAGATGTGTCTGGGAGTGGCCTTCTGCACCCAGAGCTGCTCGATAATCCTTGGTGTCCTGATGTGGATCTTATACAACCCATCACACTCGGGAGACTAGAAAAGGTTTGTGGAAATATTCATTACCACATTTCCATTTGTCTGTTTTTATCTAATACTAAATATATCTGTTCTGAGTTCTATTTACTGTTATACAAAACTTTTTACTGCATGCATTGATTGTAGATATATACACTAAACTGGCAAAGTTAACACTATGCCAACTCCAGCCTTATACATTGCAGACCTTTTATTTTAAACCGAATATAAGATTGAGTATTGTATAATAGAAGACTCTATATACAGGATATACATAAATATTATATATAATATATAAGTTAATTTGTGTAATGTTCAAATAGAGGCCATTTACACCTAGCAATGGGAGGAAGCCAAATCCCAGGTCTAGTCTTGGGTTTGGATCTGTTTGCAGCTCTGTCCAAACATGGATTCTACACTCCCCAGAATGTGGGAAGGTTCAGATCTGGATTTTGAACCTCTAAATTTGGGAGTGCTTGGATCTGATGTTTTGGTGAGGGCCAGTTTCTGCTCTCAGTAGTTCAGATGTTTTCTAGCTCCATCAGACAAACACACAGAAAAATATTGCAAAAACACTGCTTTAACAACAGGGAAAGAGGCATATCATGGCTGTCTAAATATATTTCACTGGTGAAAATGTCTTGTAGTCTTTCTGTAATTTTTGCTACAGTATTGAAATATTTAGCCATTCTAAACTTCGTTATTTTTAGAAAAGATTATGATATCTTGCTACACAGATATAGCCCTCAGAAGGTGAATACATATGTTCATGCCCTTTTAATTCAGTTTTGTAGAAAACTGTCTTCTGATAAACAAAAGCAGTAGCAAAAGGTGGACACACACCTCCCATAACTCAGTTCACCTTGTGAAAGTGTAAACTTCAACGTTTAATTGAGACCATTTAACTACTAAACATTGTTAAGCCCAAGCATTTGTTTTTATTTTTATTTTCAAACATGGAATTTATTCTCAAAAAAACCTATGTATATTAAAGCAACAATATGGTCTCTCATCTCATCAAAAAAGGCCAAAGGAAAACAAATTTATTAAGACCTGGAATCCAGCTCTTATATTACTGAGGTTGTTAAGCAATTAAACAGTATCTCCAAAGGTTATACAAGCTACCTTCATCAGATCTTTCAGAGATTTATCCAGTATACATCATATACTGTCTTTAATCTTTTTAAATAATTGTGCATTTGGCTTGCTTGCTTAATCAGTTGTTTGTACAGTCAGAAAATAGATGGCTATATAAATAAAATTATATGACTAGCATTAGTGACATAAAGTACAATATTAACCAATCTCTCATCCTGGATCACAGGTTAGTATTTTCAGAGTAAATAAATACTTGCTGTTCTGGCATATGAGTGTATTTTGCATAGACATTTGGCTAAAAATGCCCGTCATCTAAGTAAATCAAAATAGTCCATTTAAGCTATACAGTAACTATTCCATATTAAAACAAACAAAACACTCAATTAAAAGAATGTTAAAACTGCATTGCTAATCAAGTCAAAAGTCAAGAACCATCAGTTAAGGTTGCATTCACCACTTTAAAAATTCCCCCTTATGCAGATGCGTTATAATACAGATTTTAATTATCCGATTAGACACAGCAGTCACACTTTAAAAGGTTCTTCTATTTTTATATATTTCCAATTAAAAAACAATGTAACAACTGGTACATAATGAACCATTTTAGGTCAACTACTTAAAGTACAACACATCAAAGAGGAACAGCAACTCCATAATAGACAATACTACTAAATAATTGGGCAGTAACATTAAACAAACAAAACACAACTTTTCCATTTCCATATATCACCTTCTATCATACTTGACAGGTTTCAGAGTAGCAGTCGTGTTAGTCTGTGTCAGCAAAAAAAACCAGGAGTACTTGTGGCACCTTAGAGACTAACAAATTTATCTCAGCATAAGCATTCGTGGACCACAGTCCGCTTCATAGGATGCATAGAATGGAACATACAGTAAGAAGATATTTATACATTCAGAGAAACATGAAAAGGTGGAAGTACCCATACCATCTGTAAGAGCCTCATAAAGTTGGTATGGGTACTTCCATCTTTTCATGTTTCTCCGAATGTATAAATATCTTCTTACTATATGTTCCATTCTATGCATCTGATGAAGCGGACCGTAGTCCACGAAAGCTTATGCTGAGATAAATTTGTTAGTCTCTAATGTGCCACAAGTACTCCTGTTTTTTTCCTATCATAGACTCATAGACTCATAGACTTTTAGGTCAGAAGGGACCATTATGATCATCTAGTCTGACCTCCTGCACAATGCAGGCCACAGAATCTCACCCACCCACTCCTGGAATAATCCTCTCACCTATGTCTCAGCTATTGAAGTCCTCAAATCATGGTTTAAAGACTTCAAGATGCAGAGAATCCTCCGGTAAGTGACCCGTGCCCCATGCTGTAGAGGAAGGCAAAAAAGCCTCCAGGGCCTCTGCCAATCTACCCTGGAGGAAAATTCCTTCCCGACCCCAAATATGGCGATCAGCTGAACCCCGAGCATGTGGGCAAGACTCACCAGCCAGACACCCAGGAAAAAGTTCTCTGTAGTAACTTCTAACATCCCATCATTGACCATTGGTCCTATTTACCACTGATGGCAATTAATTGACCTTTGACTAAGATCATGTTATCCCATCAAACCATCCCCTCCATAAACATATCTAGCTTAATCTTGAAGCCAGTTAGGTCTTTTGCCCCCACTGCTTCCCTTGGAAGGCTGTTCCAGAACTTCACTCCTCTGATGGTTAGAAACCTTCGTCTAATTTCCAGTCTAAACTTCCTGATGGCCAGTTTATATCCATTTGTTCTTGTGTCCACATTGGTACTGAGCTGAAATAATTCCTCTCCCTCCCTGGTATTTATCCCTCTGATATATTTAAAGAGAGCAATCATATCTCCCCTCAGCCTTCTTTTGGTTAAGGTAAACAAACCAAGCTCCTTGAGTCTCCTTTCATACGACAGGTTTTCCATTCCTCGGATCATCCTAGTGGCCCTTCTTTGTACCTGTTCCAGTTTGAATTCATCCTTCTTAAACATGGGAGACCAGAACTGCACACAGTATTCCAAATGAGGTCTTACCAGTGCCTTGTATAACGGTACTAACACCTCCTTATCTCTACTAGAAATACCTCGCCTAATGCATCCCAAGACCGCATTAGCGTTTTTCACGGCCACATCACATTGGCGACTCATAGTCATCCTGTGATCAACCAGGACTCCGAGGTCCTTCTCCTCTTCCGTTACTTCCAACTGATGCGTCCCCAGCTTATAACTAAAATTCTTGTTATTAATCCCTAAATGCATAACCTTACACTTCTCACTATTAAATTTCATCCTATTACTATTACTCCAGTTTACAAGGTCATCCAGATCTTCCTGTAGGATATCCCGATCCTTTTCTGAATTGGCAATACCTCCCAACTTTGTGTCATCTGCAAACTTTATTAGCACACTCCCACTCTTGGTGCCGAGGTCAGTAATAAACAGATTAAATAAAATTGGTCCCAAAACTGAACCTTGAGGAACTCCACTAGTAACCTCCCTCCAACCTGACAGTTCACCTTTCAGTATGACCCGCTGTAGTCTCCCCTTTAACCAGTTCCTTATCCACCTCTCAATTTTCATATTGATCCCCATCTTTTCCAATTTAACCGATAATTCCTCATGTGGTACTGTATCAAATGCCTTACTGAAATCGAGGTAGATTAGATCCACTGCGTTTCCTTTATCTAAAAAATCTGTTACTTTCTCAAAGAAGGAGATCAAGTTGGTTTGGCACGATCTACCTTTTGTAAAACCATGTTGTAATTTGTCCCAATTGCCATTGACCTCAAGGTCCTTAACTACTTTCTCCTTCAAAATTTTTTCCAAGACCTTGCATACTACAGATGTCAAACTAACAGGCCTGTAGTTACCCGGGTCACTTTTTTTCCCTTTCTTAAAAATAGGAACTATATTAGCTATTCTCCAGTCAAACGGTACAACCCCTGAGTTTAGAGATTCATTAAAAATTTTTGCTAATGGGCTTGCAATTTCGTGTGCCAGTTCCTTTAATATTCTTGGATGAAGATTATCTGGGCCGCCTGATTTACTCTCATTAAGCTGTTCAAGTTTGGCTTCTACCTCGGATATGGTAATATCTACCCCCACATCCTTATTCCCATTTGTCATGCTGCCACTATTCCTAATCTCCTCATTAGCCTCATTAAAGACTGAGGCAAAGTATTTGTTTAGATATTGAGCCATGCCTAGATTATCCTTAACCTCCACTCCATCCTCAGTGTTTAGCGGTCCCACTTCTTCTTTCTTTGTTTTCTTCCTATTTATATGGCTATAAAACTTTTTACTATTGGTTTTAATTCCCTTTGCAAGGTCCAATTCTACATGCCTTTTAGCCTGTCTCACTTTATCCCTACATGCTCTGACCTCAATAAGGTAGGTTTCTTTGCTGATCCCTCCCATCTTCCACTCCTTGTATGCTTTCTGTTTTTTCTTAATCACCTCTCTCAGATGCTTGCTCATCCAGCTTGGTCTAAAACCCCTGCCTATGAATTGTTTCCCCTTTCTTGGGATACAGGCTTCTGATAGCTTCTGCAACTTTAACTTGAAATAATCCCAGGCCTCCTCCGCCTTTAGGTCCATAAATTCTTTAGTCCAATCCACTTCCCTAACTAATTTCCTTAATTTATTAAAGTTAGCCCTTTTGAAATCAAAAACCCTGGTCTCAGATTTATTTTTGTTTATCCTTCCATTTAGTTTGAACTGAATTAGCTCATGATCACTCGAGCCAAGGTTGTCCCCTACAACCATTTCTTCAATGAGGTCCTCACTACTCACCAAAACCAAATCTAAAATGGCATCCCCCCTTGTTGGTTCAGCATCATATTTGCTTCTTTAGCAGCCCTCCCAAACAGACTTTGCAGCATGCCTTGAAGATCAATAGCTTCAATCTATATTTTTCGGGGTGGGTGGGAGGGTAAGAGAATTCCAGAGAAAGGGGCCCTTCACAAGGAACTCCCTTCTAGTAGTACTCTATTTTTTGTACCAAAACGTGCCCAGTCTGAATGCCTCTATCCATGGCAAAATGAGGAGAGAAGGTGCTAAGCCACATAGGGCTTTTAGGTAAATTCTACTGCCTGAAGCCTGGTCTGGTAGAGAGATATTCCTTATACTCACAACTGGAAATCCCTTCATCCATTGAGTACCGGGATCTGCTGCTCACTTTACTCACATGGGTAGTCTCACTGATTTTATTGGAAATGCTGGGATATTTGTGTGAATAGAGTAAATAGCTTTTGTCCCATAACAGATATTCCAAAATAATGTGCAGTATATGCTATCTCATTGTACAATGCATCTGTATCTCAACCAGGCAACAGGGATGCTACTTCTAGGACCGGACAGTAACTCAGTTTCTCTTGCTATTCAAATGTTGTCCTCTCTTCTGTGACTGTCAATAGGAATGCCAACTGTGATGGGTAACCCTGCCCACTAGGAACTGAACTGAGACCACCAATTGATTTAATATTGGACAACACAGAGCTGTCAGGTAGTATTGATGTTCTGTCACTAATAATCTAGGCTGAATTAAAATTAGTAATGTAGAGGTAGAAGGCTCTATATTCCATTACCAGTCTCCTGAGCCATCCAGTCCCATTACTCTTAAATATAACATGGCTTTGTTTTAATTCAATAGAAGTATTCAAAAATGGCTCTGTTGAGATGATAAACAGCATCTTCCTTAGGATCTAATCTCGAGATATTCTGAATGCCCACAACTCATTTCTCTAGATCATGCTGTCAGTTTTAACAACTCTCATAATAAAACGAACACCGGATTTAGAATGGTAACATACAGTGTCCTTTTATATATTATTCACATGTATATTTTTTAAATACTATACATTCAATGTATTATATTTGGTATATTTCATTCCAAGGGATCCCATAATGCTTCAACAATTTAAATTGAAATACTAATTTTATGGGCATCATTAAAGAATCATTTAAACTACCTCTGAGACACAGTCACCTCTGGGGTGAAATGGTGAAAGGTACATTAGAAATACTATAAAGAGAGATAGAGAGCAGGAGAGGGGAGATTAGATTAGATTAGAGTTTATGATAGCCCAGGGTTAAGAATGCCTCATGGTCAAGGATGGATGTGGGTTTGAGAGCCTTTAGCTGAGGACAGCAGCATTCAGGAGGCCTTAATTCTGGACAGCGAGGTGTGGAGCCCTAAATTAAGGATGTCTGGGTTTGGGAGGTTTTGCTTATTTATTATGTGATTAAATATTCTCTCACACACAATGTAATATACTCTAGATGTTTGGAGATTAGATACTGTATACATGTGTAGCAACCTGTATCTCTGTGTGTAACACACACAGATACACACACAAATATCAAAATCACTCAAAGCAAAACTAAAGCAGACTTAGCATCATACTACAGATAAAGAATAAGGAGATAGTGAACAGCGTTAAATACCTGTTCTTGCTCCCATAAACCAATGGAAATTCTCCCATGTATTTCCATGTAACAAGGCCTGGGCTTTATGATTTTGCATATAAAGGGTTAACAGTTAACCAACAACAAACTAACAACATCCCTAGTAGTTTTACTTAATTAAAATATCTCATTGACCCTTATTATTCATTCAGTTTACATTTCTTATCTAGCAAAATCCACAGTGATTTAATTGGGAGTTTTGCCTACGTAAGGACAGCAGGATTTAGTCCACGTGGACTATTTTGATCAGACTGTTTCTGTAAGTACACAAGAATGACACAAATATAAGATGATCCACTTGGGTACCTAAGGATGCAGGATAAAACATTGTGTGGCATTATACTGTATTATTTGTGAAACAGTATGTTCTTATATAATTAATAACAGCATCCTAATGCATATGGACCAGGGAGGAAAATTTAAATTGCATGTTCAAACTTTGGCCTTTCCTGACTTTTAGTGCTTAGTCACATGGTCTTAACTTAGCATTAACTTTTTTTCCCATTTAATTAACCTGAATAGAAATCATGTGGCTAAACCCCCATGTTGAAAAGGTACCTTATTGCACACTGTAAAACCAATCAGGAAATTTGCAAATGTTTTGCTGCAGAAAAGGTACCACCACCACTGGAAACACTGTACTGTTATTTTGTTTGGTGCGGGGAGGGAGAGCATGGGGATCTATTGGCAGCCCTGCCTAATTAGTTGTAAAGTGGTTAAGAAGATGAGAACGTATTACAGAAAACTTAAATGATTTCTACCTCTCCTTTGAAAGATTAACAGTGGCATCTCAATGTGAGAAAAACAATCCAGTAGGAGAAAAGCCCTGAAGAGCTCTTGAATACCTAAAAAGACAGGAAATCAATAAGGGCCATAATTATTGGCACAGAGATGTAATGAAGTGTAAAACTTTGGTGTAACAACAAATTAAAACTCCATTAGTGTCCTGGGGTAACAGAGGAACCAAAAAATGATTCAGAAAGATTACAATAATCTGTCCCTTCCCCACTCCCCACGCACATCCAACTGTTAATTCAACTAGCCCTCTTTATGTCAGAAATAGATGAGAAAGTCTTTTAACAGTAATTTTAATGTGGAGTTAAGACTTATTACACAGCAAACCTAAGCACTTTTTAAGACTGCCCATCTTGATACAATATTTTAAATTAGTAACAAATGTCATTTAAAGAATTGGGGAGTTGATGTGAGAGAATGCAAGTAGCAGGTTAATTGGGTTCATATCTTGAATGGTTTGTTCTAAATTGGCTAGTCTCTTTTTTTTTTCCTGCCCTGACTAGTCCTTGAAGCTACTGACATTGGGCCTGATCCTGAGAGGTGGACAATATTTTCAACTCTGAATGACAGCAATGAGAATTGTAGGTCTCCTCAAAACCAGGGTCAGTAGTTCACAAGATATTAGTAATCTACCTAAGATGAATAACATGGGCCTGGCAAAGATTGCTAACTCTGCCAGTGAAATTATTGTGCCTCTTGTCTTACTCAACATGCATACTTGTAGAGGCAGCTTTACAATTTATTACTGTCTTTTTTGTTTTCATGTAAATTGAGCTTCTGACTGTGTCAGTATTGTTTGCTATGACATTGTTAGATATATATTTTCTTTGTCCTCCACAGGCATAGAGAATGTATTTTTTTAGTCATTAATTTATTCTGCTGGATGTTACCACAACTATACTACAGAAGCTAATGACCCTGAAGTGGAAGATTAGTGACAACATGCTCACTCTATGCACCTTGACTACAGGAACAATCTGTCTAGTCATATAATGAGACCTAAACATTGAAGCATTTTATTAGATGTTGTGGCAAATTGCCGACACTACTATGATGGGTCCCGCAATTTCTCTTCTTGTGGGGAGGTTTCAGGGTGCCATTTCTTGCCCTTGAACTGGGGTAACAGCTATCCTACTAGTATCCCAGGGAAGGGGAGTGGAGAGGGAGGGACCCGGGCCTGCCCTCTACTCCGGGTCCCAGCCCAGGGGCCCTATGACAGCAGGTGAACCACTTGTACCAGTGATTCTTTCCCCTGGGCTACTTACCTCTCCTGACCTTCAGCTTGTGGGGCTTCCTGCCTTCCCTCTGCATAAGCCAGGTGTCCCTTTACCTAGGATCTTGGTCTTCTTAGCCCGCCGCAGCACTTCTCAAAACTCTCCTCCACTTTCCTCCAAACTGCTCTCTGCTCCACTACCAAATCACTCTCCTTTAACTCCTCCAAACTGCTCCAACTCCTCCTCACTCTGCTCCAACTCCTCCTCCGGCTGATTGAAGCAGGGGGATTTTATCAGGTGACTGGCTTCAGGTGCTCTAATTGGTTTCAGATGCTTTTAATTAATCTACAGGGAATAAGGCTTCTCCTCATCCTAGATCACTCTCCTGCTGCCTTCTGGCCATGCTGTATCACAATGTACACAGGAATAGTTATATGCATTGGCTTACCAAAATACTTTCATTTGAGACGATAGTATGGCACCAACAACAAGGTAAACATATAATCATTACATTAGGTAAATTACCACCCTTGGAAAGTAGAAACCACATTGCTTTCCCAAGGTATAGCTCTTTGGTAATAATATGCTGTTAGAATAAAATAAGAAAAACAAAGTAAAAGAACAAGATTGCAGTGTTTAAACCAGCGTCTTTGGAGAGAATGGATATGGACATTGTACAGGAGAGTTACCTCTCAGTAATCTGTTCAAAGAGCCCAGGTCAGTAGTGACCAAAATTTATCATCTGATGGCTGTTTGGGAGAGAATGTGAAATGAGTTGAGGTTCTTAGTTCAGTTACTGAGAGATTTTTCCACAGCACCAAAAAC
This sequence comes from Chelydra serpentina, assembly GCA_037349315.1. NCBI lineage: Eukaryota > Metazoa > Chordata > Testudines > Chelydridae > Chelydra > Chelydra serpentina. The sequence continues at coordinate 72,963,181 of JBAIAC010000008.1, forward strand.
AGCATCATAATTAGTAACGTAATGTCCATACTATACCTTTCCTGGGAATAAACATTGTATTCTATATAGCAGGGGTGGCCAAATTTACTGACTCTCTGAGCCACATATGACAATCTTCAGAAGTTCGAGAGCTGGGTCACATTTGCTGGGGCTCAGGGCTTCAGTATCACAGGAGGTACCTGCCAGGGCTCGGGGCTTCATCCCTGCTCCTGCTGGAGCCCTGGCAGGTGCACCCCGCCGGGCAGAAACCCTGAGACCCCACCTCCCTGCTGGGCAGAAGCTCCTACCCCACCACCCCGCTGCAAGGCAGAGGTCCCAAGCTCCCTCACCCTCAATCTGAGAGGTGTGGGGGGCTCTGCAAGCCGCACTTTAATGGTAAAACAGCTGCATGTGGCTCCTAAGCCACAGTTTGGCCACCCTTGCTATATAGGTTCATATATCACCCTTATCATTGTAGTGACTGGACACTTTTCAGCTGTGCCATGGCTAACATTTGTTACATGTGGTTCATTTTGTATCGCCTCCTCATTTCCGGGGGAGAATTGTATCTGCAGTGGAGTATTTTATCTTGGTAACCTTTTGTTTGGATAAGATTTGTGGGGTTGTCGTTGTTGCTGTTTTTAAATGTACACACTTATATATGTTTTTGTTAGAGGTGGCAGGTCATAGAGGAGCACCTTGGTGAGGTGTGTGATTGTCCTTAGTTCCTGTGGGAGGTCGTTCCACAGTCTTGGGCCATCCCTGGAGAAAGCTCTGTCTCCTGCACAGACAAGCTCTACACTTGTGGTAGAAAGTTCCATTGTGCCAGAGGAGCAAAGATGTCCACCATGGCCCTCATCCCAGATCTTCAGATGATCTTTTAGGTATCCTGGGCACCTTGAAGATAAGGTCTGAGATCCCTTAGTATTCCTTCCTGCTAATACAGCATTTATTTCTGGGCACTTTACATGTATTTAAAATATTTTAAAAACAAACAGGGTCTTCTCTTTGAATCTTTTAAGTAGATGCACCCACCACCCAGGATAAAGTGAAAGGGGATTGCAAGGAGAGATTGTACTGCGTAGAAACTGTACTATTTCTCCTAACATTTATTGAGAAATTACAGTGATGAGAAATGTGAGCATTTTAGAATTTGGGGGATCATGAAACCCCTTAGAGCCCCCCACCACTGGCTATATTTATGCCTGTAAAAGTCAGAAATATATACATTATAAGTATCTGTATTACAAGTATCTGTTATCATCACTAATTAAGTATTCTTATGCATATAATAGGTATACATATATAAATACATACACATATCCAGGTTACAGATCAATATCTACCTTTGAGACACGTGATCTTCCTACCAGTTTTAAATAAAGCAAAGAGGGAAGGAGGGGCAAAGAGAAGAGACTACATGGAGGTGGACAGTAAAGAGGTTTTAAAAGAGTTGCAAACGTATTACCTTCATCCCCCTTGATTGCCCTAGTCATCTTCCTTTCTGTCCTCCACTATTTCTCCTTACCTCTCTATTTTTATTTTATCTTAGATATTTGCCAAAAACCTGCAGGTTATTGCAGAACAAAGCTATTCCTTTTATAGCACCCAAAGATGCTGTCTTTGTTGATTTTAAAGAAATGCTTAGTACTTTTCAGCCCACAATGACTTAAGTTCCCTCTCACATTAGTAATCTGTCTCTGTTTTTTCCCCTTTATTATCCTAACCAGTCATAGTTTTATTTACAGTTTTTGTTTTCTTAGTTGACTGCAAGCTTCCTGATGACATCCTTAAATAGTGTCTTTTATTCTTCAATCCAAGTATTTTTTAGACCTGTTCTACCTTTGCTAAATAAGAATTCCTCTGTTTCTCAAAATGCATCTTTCTCCTGCTACTGTGCCAGCTTATCAACTTGCCTGCAAGGTTTGTTTTTCTTTAGATCTTGTGTTCTCTTTATTCTTGGTTAGTTATATTTAATGTCTATTTGTGTGTGTGTGTGTGTGTTTTGTTCATCTATGCAGGGCCAGACTGCTTTTTCTAGCTCCAGGTGATACAATAGTTTCACAGGCTCTCCTTAAATGTCCCAGTCATGCCACGCTGGATCTTTCATGGGAAAAAGTGGGCCACTGGGGATCAGTGGAAGAAGAGATTAGTAAAAGGGCCATATGCTGATATCTTTACCCACATTGAATAGTACCCTGCTCCACAGGGTCTGATTGAAGGTAATGGGACAATTTGTGGAGTAAGGTTCTATTCAGTGAAAGTATATCAGAATCAGGCCCTTAATGAGGCAGAGGTAATGAAAGGCTGTTCTCATATTATTTTCTCCTTGCGCACAGGGCAAACTAGAGCCAATATACCCAGTTCTGGCTCATTGCAATATTGAGTTGCTGTGACTGATACATAGCCCTCATTGAAATCATCTAGGCATGTGCAAAGCCTTGTTGCCACCTTGCTGAGCTCCAGTAGATTCCTGGGTTTTACAGAGGGTCAATTTCCTTGGAAGATCAATTGGTGATCCCAGACTCAGGATATCTTTTAGTGTAATGTTTTTATTTATTTAACGTAAATGAATCCTGTTCACTTTGAACAGAGATTGAGGAAATAGCAGTAAAGCAAAATGCCTCTGGCATAAAACCAGCTAAGTCCATGTTTATGCTAGAAAACTGTAGCTAATTAAATTGGTGACCCTGGAGCGTTCACCTGGAAACTCTTCACCCCAAATTCACATGGCCTCCACTGCTCTGAGTAGTGAACATGGGCTATTTCTGCAAGGCCTGGGCAACCCTTCTGCTCCTCAGTACAAAGGGATTCTTCAGACATCAGTATCTCTGTCGGTCTCCATCAAGACAAGAGTGTATTCCAGTCGATGGACCTGAAGAAAAGCTCTGTGCAAGCTCGAAAGCATGTCTCTTTCAAGAACAGAAGTTGGTCCAATAAAATATATTACCTCACTTGCCTTATTTTTCTGCATTTCTATGGAGGTGAGATTCACACTGTTCATATTTATAATTTGTATCATGCATTCCATTGTCACCTTTGTCATGACAGGCAGCTAATGTCTAACTACAGCCTCTTCGATGCATGATTCTGATTAGGGAAACAGTTCTGATGTCCATGCATCTGAAAATGATACTTCTGACTGCAGTTTTGAAAGGCCAAACCCTGCAGGCCTTATTGATGCTATTCCAAGGCAATGAATTTAATGGGAGTTTTGCCTGAACAAGGCATGCAGGATATTGCTCCTAGTAAACAAGCTTTCTTGCAGGATTTACCAGCTGAGGAAACTTACTGGGTAAACAGCAGTACATTTGCCCTGTAAAGATCACAAATCTAGACATACTTTTTTTTCTTTTACCATGGTTGAAATTTATGGCTCACCACCTGTCAAGTTGTAACTACTCTCAAAATACCATGCATGTAAAATTTCCATTCCCCAGACACAATATATGCTAATTTTGACCTGCTCTTAGGTAGATTATACCAAGTTTCTTTCAATTAAAATTTTCCAAGTTTTCCCTTCTTCCTGTATTTCCTGGATAATGGTACATTTTCCCCAGTAACAGCAAAACTGCAGCGTCAAAGGTTCTTTTTCTACAGCTGAGCCTAGCACTACTAGATTCCTCATTTTTCCTTTCTCTACACAGCGATGTGTTTTAAAAAATAAAAATGCTTCTTCACTGGCCGAATATTCCCTGGGTGCTTACTCTGAGATAGATTGACATCCATGACTTAATGTGGCACCATTTCATCACAGTCTCTTGAGTATCTTAGCATCTTAATACTATCCTTCCAAAATAATAAAGACACACTTCAGGATGAGCCAAACTTGCTGTCTTTATCTGAAAAGCCTAGAGTCTGTAGAAAGGAACATCAAAAAACTAACCTCAGTCTTTCCAGGACCCCACCAAACTACTAATTTAGGAACCTGTCAACTATTTATCTTATGATTTAAATATAGGGTTTTATTAATATACACCATATTACATATTTTCTTCTATTTTCTGTAATACCTCTATATTTTGGACTACTGCATTCATGAAACACACCAGAAATAAAATCAAAGAGAATATAAACATTCTCATAATTTGCAAATACATTATCTAGTTAGTGAGATAAACAGCAAGACACCTCATCAGGGAAAAGCATTCTGAGTGATGGGATTTAAAAAAAATATTTTGTACCATGGGTTCAATTCCCTATCATGAATACTGTAGCTTGCTAAGGGCTAGTCTTTGGCTATAGGCATAGCCTTTAAAAGGACTGATATGTAAATTTCACAATTGAGGGGTAAACCTGGAAGCACTGGGCCTCAGAGACACACCTCAGAAGCACACTCTTTCCCTTGATATCTCCTCAGTCAATAGGTGTAGAATTTTGCTGTTGGCCTCTGCCAAAAATAAATTACTAAACACGCCTCTGGTGTTACCACAACTTCTTTGACTAGTGCGTACTGGGGGTAGAGCCAGGTGCCAGCCATTCATAACACCCCTCTCCCCAAAGCCTAGGCAGGAGTAAGCAAATACTAAGCCCAGTTTACTCCTTCACACTCAGACCTAAGGTCCAAGAATCCCACATAGGAATACAATGGGAGTTCTTACCCCCATCTTGTACACTTGCATGAGCACATATCATAGGTTCATAATAGATTTCAGTCCATCATAACCTGTTCCTGAGAACTATGAGACAATTAGTTGAAACAAGTAATTTTCATTTAATGCAAGTTCTGTGGTGCTTTTAGAAAAAAAGGTGATATGTCTGTGTAGATTGACATTTCACTGTTTCAACAGACTTCACAGACATGGCATTATTTTGCATATTTGGCGGTCACTTTGTGACTTGAGTTGCATTTTACAAACTTTTTTCCATGTTCTTAAAAAGAGTGAAAATTCTTCCTACTGATATGAAGGAATATTTTAACCTTATTTGAAATCCACAAAGAGACAAAATACTTCTCTTATCCTTACATGTGAAATATTTTTTACAGATATTCACTTTAGGAAAATTTATAATGAGTAACTTCTTGTAACCATTCTTATATACGGACACGTTAGAAAATCCATGACAATGAGCAACGTCCGGCATTCATGCTTACATGCAAACAGATAGATCTAAAAAAATAATAATACAGTGATGGTTCAAAGTGTATTTCAGACTTCCATTCAATAAATAAATAAATTAAATTCAAAACTCATCTCGAGTTTCATCTACTCACTATTATTGTATGGAACTAATTTACTGTTGGTTCAATTTTAGCAGTGTGTTTTTCCCTTTTATGCATGGCAAGAGGAGAATATTCCCTGAAGTTTCATTCTCAAATCCTTGTATGAAAGCCTGATAAAAAGGCTTCACTCTGATGGCTATAGTTTTTTCACTCATGCCTCTGCTTGCAAAGGTACTGCACGTACATTAAAAACCTAAAATCATAGAACCATAATAAAAGCCAGAGACAAATGGAATGCAAAATATCTATTAAATACTCCTCTAATCACTACTGAATGGTAATGATAGCCAACTGGAGCTAAATGCATATTACCATTCAATCATGTTTATAAATGTTTGATTTTTTTCCCCTTAAATGTGAGATCCCTCAAAGTTTGTTTATTACAAACATATTTCAACACCACCAAACTAATTTCTATCGTGTTATTTAGTCATGAATCAGAATCAGACACAAATATTATTGCAAACATAAAGGAAAATAAGTTACAGTCAAGACATTATTTTACAGCCTTTTTTGTATTTTTCTTTTAATTCTCAAGTGGTGTTAAACCTATTTCAGTTTCATTCTGGAGTACATGCCTCTAGATGGAATGAAATTAGATAGAGTCTGAAATTATGAATATATTTAAACCTTGTAAGTAGACATTTTCATCAGGAAAAACACTTATTTAAAGGTAACTGCATATTTAAGTGATCACTTCCAGTTACAGATACTTGGAGCCCAGTCCTCCACTGTCTTACATCTATACAAAATGAGTACAAATGGTGTGTAAAATGCTACCACATCTGAAACAGAGCATACTCCTTTCTGATATAACATTTTGGGCTAAATGTCCTGTTCACATCACTCACAAAGGCTCCCAGTGTAGTCAGTGTGCCAAACTGCATGAACAGGCATGAGCAGGATTTAGCCCTTTTTGGGGTAAAATCTGCAGACAATTGTTTGGATAGGGACGCATTATCCCTTTATGATGATTTTACAGCTACTTATGATGTTTTATTTATTCGTACAGATGCTGAGTATGTATCTTTGCCAGTGGACTTTAGAATGCCTACCTCTTTCAGGCTTCTTCAGTGTAGAAAATATAGTACACATGTTTAGAATACACAATGAAATTTAACCTGTACTCTCTTAAAAAGAAATATTAATGAGATGAACCATCTCATGGGCCATCTTTTGTTGTGATATCTATCCTTCTAATGCAGGGGTGGGCAAACTATGGCCCGTGGGCTGGATCCGGCCCGTCAGGGCTTTGGATCCGGCCCACGGGATTGCCAACCCTGTGGCACCATGGAGCTAAGGCAGGCTCCTTACGGGGTCTGGATGCAGGGAGATTGGGTGGATGTGGGGAGCAGCTTCCTGAGGAGTGCAGGAAGCGTAGGGAGGGAGGGAGATTTCATAGCTTCCTGCAGCTGGGGGAGAAATCTGGAGGTGGGTCTGACCCAGCTCCGGATGGCTTGCAGGGTTAAAGGAAGTCACATCCTCCCCAGCCCAGCCTGGACTAGCAGCTGAGCCCAGAGCAGGGTCTTCCCCAGTCCCGCCTCCTGTCCCACAATGATTTACCTCTCTCCTGGCTGCCCTGGGCCCCTGCTGGGGAGTGTCACATGACCATTCATGTGGATTCCCTTTGCTTCCCAGTCAGAAAGTCATTTTTCTGTGGGGAAGCAAAGAAATCTGTGGGGCACATAAATTCTGCACATGCACAGTGGTGAAGAATTCCCCTAGAAGTAATTAATTGTAACCTTATTGAATTAATTTTAACATTGTTTGAGTTCATCAAATTAAAAACACAATTGTGTATAGGCTATTGTGTAATTGCATGTATTTCAATGGGAAGGGTAACTAGGAAACTAGCAAGAGGTGATTAGGAAAATTCACTCAGGTTGTATCATCACCAGAGAAGCCACCTCCAAGGAAAGGTGTGCATATGCTAGTTCAAACTGGATTCTCTAGGGACCAATTGACAAAGAACGGGGTTTTGGATAAATAACCTGGTTTTAAATTGGTCCATGGCCTTCTTCCTGATCCAGCAAACAGACAGGACCCGTTGTTCATGGAGGGCCCCAGTCCGTAGGCTAGGCTTGGAAGGAGTTAGCCTACCGAGGCCTCAGAAATCTGGGGGCTTGTTCTAAGCTAAAGCTGTAATGAACTTGTAACCACAAGGAATCCCTTTGGGAGGGGGTTTGAAGGCCTGCTCCTGCCAGAATCCATGTTAGCACTGGAGTTAATACTGTTAAGCTTAGTAGCATGCATGTAGGCTATTTTATTGTTTTCAATATGTTTTCTCTGTAATGCTTTTTACTTTAAGAATAAAGTAGGCTTTCATAGGAAGTCATAAACAGTTATTTTATTACTAAAACATGATCTTTGTGGATACTGCCATATAATCCCCTTTTCCAATAAAAATTCTGCTAAGTAGTTCATGTACAATAATAATAAAAAAAACCTCAATTCTCTACTTTACTTTTCAGAGTCCTTTGGGAATAATGTCAAAGGGCATTACCATTTGATTAATGTCACCAGAACAATATTGCTCTTTTCTGACAGCGTTTTATGATTCAGGTCACTTGTCTGAACCATACAGAATGGCTTTGTCAAGTGCACAAAACATTTTTAAGAGTATAGAAATGTGGGCTTTCTTGTTTTGTTTTTTTAACGTGAATCCTCCTCAAATGTTTATATTCACTCTTTCTTCAAGTGCATGTGAAAACAGAGTAAACCTATAGGAATCAATTCAAACTTGAATGATGTAGTTGTATTCATAAATATTCCATAAAGGAAACATGTAAATAATGCATTTGGGGGCATATAAAGATGCCATCAGAAAAAGCAAATGGATTTAGTTCAGATCCTTTATGCACTTTTTTTACTGAAGCTGCTTGTTAAATAATTGAAAGCAGAGCAAAAACAATCATAAACCAAATTCTACAAATGCTATTATAATTGTAGTCAGCAAAGTACAAAATCATTGTTTATTGCTAGTAGAAAGTCACTGACGCCTATTTATAAAATTAGGCAATTTTCTTTCCTTAAAAATTGAGGAAAATATTAAATATGCTATTTCCAAAATAAATTATAATAAACCTGAAATGTAATATTGCTGATTCTAAAATTCTTATGCTTTAAAGATGTAATTAGAGACATTGTTTTTTAAAACAACACTGTATTAGAAACACACTTTATTTTCAGAGTGGTACCCGTGTTAGTCTGTATCAGCAAAAACAACGAGGAGTCCTTGTGGCACCTTGGAGACTAACACATTTATTTGGGCATAAGCTTTTGTGGGCTAGAACCCACTTCATCAGATGCAGTTTGGCATTCAAGGCGGAATGAAGAAGTGTATCTTTATGTATGTCATTTACAGTACTCTAGAAAAAAACAAGTTACTGTTAGATGTTTTTGTCTTATGTGTCCTTGAATTAATGTATCATCTAATAAGGGTGTTTTTTTCAACCTCATAGAACACAGAAACAATAAACAAGAATTCTTGTAGTATCTCTGGGCCAGATCTTCAGCTGGCATAAATCAATGGAGCTCTACTGAAGTCAATGGAGCTATGTGTATTTACATCAGCTAACAAACTGGCCCTTTATACTCTCCAAGCTGCCCTTCTCTTCTTTCAGATTTCTATGCAAAACTCACTTCTTCCCCTTTAATTACAAGGAATGAGTTAAGCTTCCCCCACAATCCAAAAAGTAAAATGATATCCCGGTAGAACCCCAAAGTTGTGCATGCAGGAAAACTGAGTGGCCCTATAAGTATGTTATGATTGTAGCCCTTATCCTTCCTCACCCCGTTCCACTACATTATTTGTTAAACTCTTACTATATTACATTTAATTCATAATGAAAGCTCTTTGGAGCAGGAACCCTGTTTTTATATTTGTATTGTAAAATGCCTAGCACACTTTTGGCGGCTGTGAAATAACAGCAACAAGACATGCAACTACTACCAAAAATCATTATTTAAATTAATATATGCATATACATGAATACACATGTAGCTAGATTATGCCTTTACATTTAGTCCTGAACAACAATTATGCATCATCTACATGACTTTAGAAATAGTGAGGGGATAAACACTTGTAAGGCACAGTTGCATTTTTTCCCTCTGGCGCCATGACAGTACTACAGCCTCCACCTCAACTCAACTGTGTTAGCCACTGCACCAGGGGAGGGACAAAGGCAGGAATCTTCCTATTCCATGTTCCTTCACATCCACCTGTTCTTGGAGCCAGGGATGGGGAGGGAGGGGGAAGGACGGAGGGAGTGTACAGCTTCCAGTGGCCAGATAGCCAGAGCAGCAGAGTAAGAAGAGAAGGAGGGAGCATTTTACTGTCACTCACCCTTCTGCTTGGAGACTACATTTCCATATCATAATCTAGTCCTTATGACCCTATCCTGCAATGTATTGCACATGCAGTAGTCTGCCCACACACTCTACATTGTAGAATCAGGACTTTAGACTCTAAACTCCTTAGGCATGGTTCTTGTTTTTACATTTATACAGTAAAGTGTCTAGCATGCTTTCAGGAGTTTCAGAAGAATAGCAAATACAGCTACTACTAATAATTATACAAATGCATACATTATTGCTGATAGTAACATATAATGTATGCAACTGAAGCAACAGTTTGTAGTTAAAATAATATATGGAAGGCTAAACAAAATCCCACTCAGATTCAGCCAAACTGCTTTTGTTTTCTTAATTTTTAAATTATTTTGCAGCCAGCTTCCATAAAAATGCATTACAACATCACACACGAAGATCAATGTAGCACATTTGCATTGATGATGCATTTATTTCACAGAAACTTGTCATTGCCTATAGCTAACCTCACTAGAATTATCACTTATTTTTTCATCATTTAAAATGTGCCCATCACAATGCTTCTTGGAGGATAACATGTAAACAGAAAATTAATAAAGCAGATAATAAATATAATACTCACTTGTAAAATATGAGAGTAGAAATATATGCTGCTGGATAAGACATAATTCTAACAGCAAAATATATTGATGGTTATTTTAATCACTAAAACATGGTTTAAACTATACAAGGTAAAATTAAAGCTCTGACCAACAAGCCACACAATGGAATTTCACATTGTATGACTAGTTCTAATCTGCACTTATTGACGTCAGTGGCAGGACTGCCACTGACAGCAATAGAAGCATGACATGGCACTAAAAGCTGAATTTGCTCTTTAATTCACTCTCCAGCACATGTGATATGCAGTAGCTCCTTCTTGATCAGATCCTTGGCCCTCATAAGTCTGCTTTCTGCCACTTAAGCGAATAGTTAAAGAGCCCCCTTCACTACGAGAATCCTCCAGGAGCCTCCTCTATACCCTCCTTCCCAGAAAAAAACACACATTGGATTCTGTGGCATAGGAGCATGGCCAGAGAACTCTGCTGCATACTGGTGCGCTACAGTTGCTGAAATGGCCCCTTTGGCTACTAGTCAGCTTCAGACCCTGTGCAGAGCAGAACTTGTTTAGCCCCTGGCATGGGAATATGGGTATGTGATAAGGATGAAGTTTCAGTTTAAATGTTGAATTGTCTTATACTGCAGAGTTAGGGGTTCTGTGAAACAAGAGGGAAAGGACCTCCACAGGTGGTTAACTGACTCTCAGCTCTTCACCGACCCCCTTCTTCCCTCGCAGGACTGATCACCCAGCAAACCCATCAGCCATGGGGTGAACCTCATAGATCCCATCCCCAAAGCTGGATAAGTATATGTTTGTGCTGGGTCAGGAATACTATTGCAGTCCCCAGAAGCTGAGATCTTCCACCAAGACCTTATTCGATTGCCAGTTGGTCCCTGTTGGTATGTTTAAGGTCAATAAGGTTGTTCTGTGCCTCCAGGGATGCTTTGAGCCTATGCCTGACTCCCAGTTTGAGTCAGGAAAAAATATTTTCCCCCTGCCTCAGGTTCATAGGGGCAGCTAGATTTTTTTTGTGGCCTTCTCCTGACCATCCAGCCGATCAGGCTTTAAGGCATATATATGTGGCAGGCCTAATTTCTACCAGTACCAAGTGCAATCCCCCTGGTCAGTGCATTTTATGCTTCCATTTCTGTTCCTAAAAGACAAAGGATGTGAGTCTGTTACATCCCCGAGCTTCTGAGTCTGGCTCTCAAGCTGTAGACACTCTTGCTGCTAGCTCTAAAGATCCCTAATTCAACCCCAGTGTGATGGCCAAGATGGCAGCTATCACCGAGCAAGGATTGTGTGAGAGCCAGGATTTGCTATGACTATTGGGATGGGAGTGTTTGGCTTCAAAGTGAGCACAGATTAAGGTACCTTTCATTAGTGTCCAAATTCTTCATGTGAGGAAAGAGCAGAATGTCAATTTTCTGTCTGTGACTAAATTCCAGTATTTGAATGCATGTGGTCAGATAATTGGATTTCCCCTCATCATTATGGACATAGACCACTTATGGCTGCTAAGTAATTAAGAAGTACTGCATTGGACTAATCAGCTGTCAAGTAATTAATGGCATTATTAGTAGGAAATGTTTCCACTCAAAATGTTTATAGACTTGAGTAAAGTTCAGTTCTAATTGATCTAATGAAGGTGTGTCTATCTGTTTAAACCATAAGCATCACTTTTCATTTGATATAATTTCAGCTGATAAGAATAAAAAGAAAAGTCCCACTGTCATGTTACACTAAGTCTCCATTTTCCTTTCACCAATATTATATAAGTGGGCCAATAAAATGTAGACATTAATAAACAATTTTTTTAAGCTGATGAAGTTTTGGGCCTGCAGTTTTATGGATACAAATAATGGCAGATGCAAATAATAGTATTTAGATTCCTAACCATCTGACTGAACCTGTAAATTACGTAGCTATCTTCTATATGCATGTACTTGGGCTGGAATTATTTGTAGCCACAGCACAAAGCTATATTGACTACAATAGCAATATTGACTACAGGTGCAAAATTGGAGCATAGGTAGTGCCCCCTTTAAAAATGTGGTCCTTTATGTAATCTGATTCTTAATATTCATTTGCAGCATATATAGTAATGGGTTCTCTAGAGCTCCTATGTATGATGTGAATACCTAACATCAGTGGCACAGATTGCATAGTATAGCTTCAGAATATCAACTGTGGTTTAAAATTCCTATTGACTGGAAAGTAGTTATTTGCAGGGAATGTGCAGTAGTTACTTTTTTAAACGTCTCAGCCTTTTGTTTTCATATTACAAAATTTAGTAGTCCAATTCATGGATTAAACCTACACGAGTTAACTTTAAGAAAAGCAGTCACATTTAAAATGGAAAACCATATAAATGCACCCTAAACAGTAGTTTTTGTTTGACTTTAAGGCAACCTCACTGGCAATATGATTTATTTTTAAATTCACTATTTTTCCAAAACAATCAGTGTTCAGATAGACCACCTCTTAAATAGTATGCCCTGATTTTTAAAAATGCTTTTACACCCATTGTTGTAAGGCATTTTCACTCACCTCAAGATTTTAAAAGGGGTTTTGTAAAGCCCAGAGAGCACCACCACCAGAAATACTCATGCCCAGCTCTCCTCCTGTTTTCTTCTGTTGGGAAGCATCTGCCTTCTGAGTCTTCAGGGCCAGTCTTGCAGGTAATCATACTCTTCCAGAGTCTGCCATCAAAATGTTTTGTTTCAGTTTATTTACCAAATCTGAAACACTTCATTTCAATTCCTTTCAATATTTTCCCATATGAGCACATTGCCTTTTTGGAGCTCTAGTTCTGAAGTTCAATACCTCTTTTCTCCCCTATCAGCCAGGCCCTCTGGATGTACTATGTCTCCCATAATACATCCAGAGTCATGTGCAATGCTTCTTGAGGCATCAGGACTGAGAGTCACCTTGTTACCAATTGCCTCCAGCAAAAGGGATTCTTGCCTGTACTATCTGGGTGTTAGGTCCCTAACACAGCCAACCTGTCAGCCACACAGCACTGTCCTCTGGGCTATACCAGCCCTGCCTTTGTCTTGCAGGTTGACAACAGATGCACCCCAGCGCCCGAGTCCCTTAAAAATGTCATCCTGAGGTATCCAGTCCTTGATCCCTGGATACCCACAGAAATCCCACATCCTCTGTTCCCAAAGAAACAGTGTACAACAATTTACCAGTTTTACCTTAGCCCACCACTTATTTTATTATGCACAGAAGTTGAGTTCAATTATCAAACACAATTTTGTTTTTATTTTTTTTAAATTAAAATAAATAAATAAAATAAATATTAAAGAAAAAGAATATTCAAATAAAAACCAACATGCAAGATGGGAACAAATGGTTAAATATAAATCAACATAACACATTTTCTAGAAACTAAACTAACAAGGCATTCCCATACCTCCTACAAAATAGCTTACTTCAAGTTCTTTCCCCAGCATTTTCAATCATTTTGGCTCAAACCCACTGGCAGCCTGTCCTCACAGTGTGAAGGAATGCCAGGGTGTCTTTCTGCTCCCCCACATGTACCTGAATAGACCTTTGATGTTCACCTCAAGATAGTGTCCCCTGTCCCTGCTGTTTATTTCTTCCTGTTAATTTCCTTCTGAAGTCACCACCAGCTTTTCATTAGCATCTGACTTAGAAGGCTCATAGAATCCTATTGTATGACACACAATACCCATCAGTCAACCGTGAAGATAAGTGTCTCCCACCATCATGTCTGGAGACGTTTGTCTGAAGACACACTACTTTTGAGTTACCTGCTTTTAACTACAGACCTAGAGAACATTTTAAATATATACAAATAATTCCTCATATATTTTCCTCATAATCAATTATTATGATGACCAGTGTAACACAGGCTTTCATTAGAAACTTTACATGACACTATTTTGGTGAACCTATAGGATCTTTATACCTATATATGCCCCAGTGAGAAGTTGGAATCAAGAGGGTCTTGGGTCACATCATGTGACACCAATGATGCACTACAGAAAGGAAAATCCACGTTTTATTATATAGTTCTCCAGCCCATAAGAGAGAATAGGAATCTTAACCACAACTTTCCTAAGGTGATGCATCACAAAGGAAATACAGTTTAATGTTTTATAAAACTGATGAAAAAAACATTTCAAGTCAGTTAAAAAATGAAATAGTATGATGTGTCAAAATACCCTGACATGAAATTTCATTTTGATTTTCCTAAAGGAAAATTGAAAGATTTTGGCAAAATTTTGAGGAAAACTGCATTTTCCATTGGAAAGTCTCCTAATTAGAGGCATGAATATTGAAAGATCTAACAGTTGCTCAGGATTCAAATGTGCATTCACGAATACTCCCTTGCATTATTCAATCACTTCTGTTTTTAATGTAAAGTGTCCTGGACTCCATTATAATAATTGCAATCTTTTATTAGTAGAAAAACAAAAATACTACTATTATAGACCATAGTACTACTTACCAGACTTTATTCCAGACTTTCTATTCCAACCACAGATGTACAAAAGAGCATCACTTTCTCGTTTAAAAGAATTTTAGCAATTTTAGTTTTTTCCTTCTTTATTTTATTCAACCACAACTCACTTACAAGTTGTGTTTCTACTTTATGCTTTGATGAATAATAGTGGCATTCATATGAGATTTCCAATTCACAAAAGAATAAATGCCATAAAGGTTACTTTTTAAGTGATAAAATATCTGCCTACAGTCCACTAACCTTGATGATAAAAGCTAAACCTCCCCAATGCAAAGATTATACTGCTCCTTTTTTCCTGGCATATGTTGCAATTATAATAATAAGTGAACTACTGAGAAATAATTGGTGAGGGTGGGAGAACAATGCTTGTTTTTAGGCTTGCATGGAAGACACCTTTTATTGTACTGCAAAGAGAACAGTTGCTTTCAGAGCTTATAAACTGCCTCATCAACAACCGTCTTCCCACTATCAAGTTTGCTTACAATTCATCTACCCAGGGATTAATTTCCTTGACATAAAGTTTAGCTCCAGTGGGCAGATATTGAAGTCTTGATCTACTGAATAAAAAAGAAGACAAACTGTGGTTGCAGAGAAAAATCAATGAATAATGTTTTAGAAAAACACTATAATGAACCAACTTGATACCTTGTCCTTCAGTCAGATGCAAAATAAGTTTTTCATTTTATTTTAACAGCTGCATTGATATAACAATCTTTAGCCCAACACAATACACACTCAGCTTGATTCGCCCAATCTGGAGAAGGGATGTGCATTTACATTTCCCTGCACCATGTGGTGCCTTTTACTGTAGGGCAAGAGGAAGGGAGGCATCTGTGATGATGGCATCTGCCTTCAGTGCTTCTGCTAGATGGGAACAACTTTATAATCTGCCAGTGGCTTTTAGGAGTCTTCTGAGATGATACCGTTGGGCTAAGTCATTGGCTAAGATTTTCAAAAGTGCCTCAGGGCCAATTTTGCAGAGGTATTTAAGCTCCTAATGATGCAGATAAGCACTTAATGTGATTTTGAAAAAGTGCCTAACCAGGATAGGCAACTTTTGAAAATCCCAGTGGGTGCTTATCTGCATCTTTAGGTGCCTACATAGCAATGAAAATCTAGACCTAAAAGGTTTAGGAGTCTACATTGTATTTTCAAAAGTAACAGGCACTTAGGCTCATAAATTCCATGGACTTTCAATGAGAGTAAGGCTTTTAGGAATCTTAAATTCCTTTTGAAAATGGGACTTAGGAAGGTTATTTTATCAATTGCCACCTAAGTTCTTGACACAACTAGTCATGTGTGGCCCCCTCCTGCAGAAGGTGTACATAAGGTTACTTTCTGTGAATGCCAGAGTGAATTTAACCAAATCCACTGGGTATCACTGTCCATTTAATATACACTCAAGTAATTTTAGGGTCATCTGAATAATATTACAAGACACCATTGTACAAAATCTTAGATGGACTAGATAAGTATGCATGACATGTACACAGTTGTTGCCATTTAGAAATCAACATGCAGAAATACAAACCACAGACTGTTGTTTTTGTTTTATTTTAAGTGTATGGAAAATGATTGAAACTCAGATACTACTCTTTGGTAATTATTGGTAAATGCTGAGTTTACAATGTTGACCACAGTAAGGACCCGGAAAAAATAAAGGTAGGGTTGGTGCTGCCATCAGCAACAACCATCATGATTGTTAGCCTCTGGGCCTCTGAATATTCACGTATCCAGTTTATCTGAATCAGGTATCTCTAATGATTGACATTGCATCCCCCTGTAAACTCTACATGCAAATTTATTATATAAAGACTAGGTGAACACTTTTCAAATGAAGCAAGAGCTGTCTTGACCCTTTAAAAAAACTTGAACTAACCCTGACATATTGGGGTTTGAAAGAGTTTGGCTCACTTGTTCTCCCAATTTCTGGGCTGGGCTTAGGGCTTGTTCCATTGGACCAGCAAACTCCAACCTTAGTTGTGTGAATTTCTTAGGACATAGATACAACCATGGAATTCAGAATAAAGTATTTTCAAAATGGAAGGTGTCACGGAGTGTGGGGGAGTCAGCGCCTGCACCCCTCTTCCCCAGATTCACTGGGAGTCTCAGCCAGCCAGTAGAACAGAAGGTTTATTAGAGATTCCAGGAACACAGTCCAACCAGAGCTTGTCAGTACAACCAGGACCCCTCAGTCAGGCCCTTCCGGGGGGCAGGGAGCTTAGACCCCATCCCGGGGGCTCCCTGCATTTCACCCCACAGCTCCAAACGGGGCAGGGAGGCCAGACCCTGTCTGCCCCTCTCCTCTCCTCTCCAGCCAGCTCCAAACTGAAACTGTCCAGCCCCTCCCCTCTCCTTTATCTCCTTCCCGGGCCAGGAGGTCACCTGATCCCTTTGTTCCAACACCTTTAGCTCTCACCTTTGCAGGGGAGGGGCCGGGACCATCAGTTGCTAGGATACAGAGTGTCGGCCCTTCTCTGCGTCCAGGCCCCTCTGTAACAATCATGCACCCTTGTCCCACCACCTAAATACTCAAGCACTGCATAGGGAAACCGAGGCACCCACACAGTACTCAGGGAAAACATTAACAACAGTCCTAGTTCGTCACATCAGGCAATTCCCTACTTGGAATGGGACTTGATCTTTCAGTTACAATTTTAGGCATAGTTCCTGTGGTAAATTATTCACACCTATTCAAATTGAAATAGATCATTTGAACATGTACGGTTCCATTCTATATTCTCACCTGAAGTATGCGCCTGAATCACGACTGGAACACCATTGCAATGGAGGTACACAAACATAACAATGGAGTAATGCAGTAATATCAGGCCCTTTCACAGTTTTTTTTTTACACACTTACACAAACTTAAAATGTTACATTGAAATATAAATTCTACATATTTATCTCCCATTGGGAGCTGCTGGGTGCACAACACTTTTGAAATTCAGCCACTTGTGTACCTAAATAGGATTTTAGGATCTTAACTTTTAGGCACCAACTTTAGAGAATCTTGGTCCATATGTTTAAGCCACTGTAGCGCACAATTAAGGAAACAGCACTGAGTGTTTGTCTACTCTCTGTGGCTTATTCGCAATCTGAAGCCCAATTATCTGTTAATAGACATAATCATGTACACAACCACTAAGTGTGATGTCATGGAGATTTATAATCTCAAATAAACTACAAACAGCAGGAGAAAATGAGTGCTTATAAAATCTCCCCACACCGCCCCAAAAATGAAATAAAACCCAAATATCTTCTTGTTGTGAGCATCTCCTTAATAATTAATAGGTGAAGATAAGCAGAATTGTCTATTAATAGAATGTTTTCTCTAAGTTTTCTATAAAAATAATACATATCATTTCTATATGGCCTTACACATTCAAAGTGCAGCACAAACATAGATTCATAGATTCATAGATTCTAGGGCTGGAAGGGACCTTGAGAGGTCATCGAGTCCAGCCCCCTGCCCTCATGGCAGGACCAAATACTGTCTAGACCATCCCTGATAGACATGAATTAGTTAGTTAATGAATCAGTAGACCTTTGAGTCAGTGGTGTGATGCTGCAAAGCTGACCACTGAGCACCTTTTTTTTACAGCAGTTTCTGACCTCCTTCCTCCCCACCCCACCTCACCATAAAGCAGAGCTGCCCTTCCTGGGTAAGCCCAGACAAACTCTGCACCACCTTAATTTTGGTGAGGTCATCTTCTGCAAGGTGCAGTGTAGAAAGGAGCAAATGACCGTCACTAAGGGCTAGAGTGTGCTTTAATATTCAGCTTTGAGTAATAGATAGTGTACAGTTGACTGCCCCAGGAAGGAATTGTGGCTCAGAGAGTTACAATTTCTCCTATGTTTCCCTCTTGCTCCAGAGTGGAAGTAAACTATTGCAAAGTGCAGATTATTTCCACACTCATGTCAGGCAAGCTATTCTGTCCAGAGAGTGGTGGTGAGGTGGGAAGATGACAAGGCTCTTGCTGACTCTTTCCCCCTCGCCCCTGACTCACTAACTGCCTGGGAGGAGAGCAGAGCTACACTGCACACCAGACCTAGGACCCAAAATCTGGATAGGGTAAGCAAGGGGGATAGGGGTTGTGTGCCTTATTCCCTCTCCTGACAAAAAGCACAATCCCAAAGCTGGAATCAAATTTCCAGTTCTCCCTGAAAATACTTAGGTTCCCTCACTGAGAAGATAGCAAAGATCCTTGCAAGTTCCCACTCATGTAGATTTTAAGATTACTTCCCCTCACATTAGTCCCAATGAGCTTTTGGGAAAGGACAATCTTTCTCCATACACACCTGCAACTCTTCTCTTCAACTATATTTTTACCTGTAGCTACTATTTTCAGTGGCAAAACTGAACAAGTGGCAAAACCAAACAATGTGAAGGGGTGAAAGGATGTCAGTGCTCTGTGGCCTGTTGTAGCTTTTCTCAAGGGTGTTCCAACTATTTCAATACTACTTGCTGCCAAAAAGTCCTCTGCTTTTTTGTTTCAAAAACCGATGTTCATGGTTAGGTTAGTTTAAAGATCATATTGGTTTTGCAGCAGAAGCCTCTACAGTGCAATGAACCTTGTAAGGTCATCTCTTGGATTTATACTTACTTTTGTCGCTGAAGAAATCTGAAAACAAGACATTTTCTTTATGAAGCCAAATTGTGTGCCTCACTCTTGTTGCTGGACTCTTTTTGGAGCCATGCTTCATGCATGTTCTTATAGCTTTTTTTTTTTTTAATTACCTTCTTTTTGGAACCAAATTTCAGGTACAAATGAATATAGGTTTCCTAAAATAGGTTGACTAAATCATCTTGCTATGGCAAAATCAGAGATGCTGCAAAACCACTGCACTATCACTTTTTGAGGAGAATATGTGTATTTGACATTTTGCACCTCCCATGACTTATCTTGAAAAAACTCTCTTTAAATTACATTACATTTTTCAGTGCAAGATGTCTGGCAGGGCATATAGATGTATATCACTCATCATATTGAAAAATGATATATGAAATAACATATCAAACACAAATATCTACTCTAAAATATTTTATAGTACATTTTTTAAAAAAATACTAGCCTAAGATACTTGTACCTATAAATCTAGAGCTCACTGGAAATTATCCACTACATTAAAAATGCTTTGGCTTACTTACTTCTAGCATTGAGGTGTAAGGGGATACAAAGCACCTCATGCCCCTGTGCCAGCTAGAAGTATTATGAGTAGCAGTGCAGGAGTGGAAGCAAGCTCTGAAGAGCTGTTATGTCCCTACCACACACATGTGGAAAAAGGTGAGCACAGGTTGGGACCTTTGCTCCATCTCCTCACTCACTGCACCAGCCAGAATAGCTGTGCCAATATGCAAGGGAATGTATGTTGTGTCAGATATAGACCATCCCTCCCCAGAGCAGTGGAGGACCAGGAGGGGTGGCTGTTCTTGGGGGTCACACAACGTGCCGCTCCTTACTCTGGGCTCATGACAAAACCACAATTGAGACCTCATTCAATTATTTTCTTTTTCAGGTTTTACAAAAGTGATATGATTCCTTTTACAGAATAATAAAGACAACATAAAACATGGGCACAATTGTGCTAATCTAATTCACTAGTTTATCTTCTTTTTTCATGTCACATTTCTCAGAGCTTATATCAAATGATCAAACACAGCATGAAATGTTAATCTTACTTTGATAGTAATCCAGTGTCCTAATGGTTTTGTTGCCATTTTGGTATCTGAAAAGAAAAGAAAACTAAAGTACTGTTCTACAATACTGATAATGTTACAGACAGCCCTTGATGGCCTTATCCCTAGCAGCTTCAGAGACTGCTCCATTGGTGACCTAAAATACTGAACAGCTGTTTTCTAAGACAAATTCTTTGGGCATGTTCTCTCTTTCTAGATACAATAGAAGGGTTCTAACCAGATTCATGCTGGGACACAGCTACTTTGGATTTCGGCCCATGTGTCTGCTGAGGTGTCTGCATATGCTGACCTGCCATCTAGGCAGGTCAGTGAAATATCTTGCCTGAGTGCCAGTCATGAGGACTACTGCTTTCCTGGGAGGTAAAGTATGAGATTTTACATGACTGTAAGGAAAATCCGTGTTGATGACCTGCCTCCAGGGCTGGTTTATATAATTATCTGTCTGGAAGGTAGCCACACACTGACCTGCCTCCTGGTCAGAAATGAATATAGTGAAACCCATCTGAAGTGATCATCAAAGGAAGAATTAAAATAAATTCCTAGTACAGATGGCTTTTAACTAAAGGTCAGATACAAATATATTTTCAAATTGTTAACTAAGACCAGAGATTGCCTCTGAGAGGGTGACCTTGGAAAAGTTTTTACCTAGGTACTGAGATACAAGGCAAGCCTTTGGTTTTAGGATCACATGTATAAGCAGCGGGACCAGGATTTCACCCCTTCTTTACAATTTCCTCTACAAACAACTGTTTCCAAAGCTTCCCACACTTTGAGCCTAATGCTTAAGCTTGCTGAGCTTCCCTGCCTCCCACAGAAGCCAATGAGCAGCAGCAACTCTCAGCACCAGGCCCTTTAAGGCCCCATCCTCTTTTTGGAGGGAGAAAGCATGTCTTCTTTAAATATAAATAGCAAGAAAATCCTGCTTTATATTTAAATGAGCCTGGTCCGAATGTCCCAAGGGAAATAAAACTCTATATATCTGTTTATTGGGACTGGGGCAATGACAGCTTCGGAACATCTAAACTTGAACTCACTGGAAAATAAATTCAACAGAAACTCAGAAAGCATCTTTGTTTCTAACAACAGACGTGCATGGAATGTTATCTTAATAAAATAATGCCAGTCCTACTAATATGGTAGGCCTGTGATGCCAGATTTATGGTTCTACCAAGCATGAACCTAGACTTCGGTACTAACGTGAACTGGTTAGGGAGTATGACCCTGTGCCTTCTTCAGGGGCACATGCACTTGCTTTGGCCCCATTTCTGCCCTTCTAGTGGAGGCTGAAAGAGCTCTGGTAGCACCCTTAGATTATCCTCTTCACCCAGTGAAACCAGGTCTCTTGGTGGAAGAAGGAAGGCTGGTATAGAACCCAACCCCTTCTCTCCAACAGTCTTCCACCCAGGAAAGTGACTGTACATGAAAGCTCCCCATGCTCCCATCCTCAAACAGGGAAATAATTATATATAACTATAAACTCGATTTAAAAGGTTTTACCACAGTTGGCAATCAAACTCCACTTTGTGAGAGGAGCACCTACCTGCTAGTGAAGCTTGGCATTGTTGCTAATTCTGCCTCTCCAGCAGAGCTGGTATAGAGGAGCAGGAGAAAGGTTTCAATAAGGGGGGGAGATGGGAGTGCAGTGGATAACATCAGTAGCTTTAAATAGCTTTCAGAAACACTGCATTGTAGCTTTCAGAAACACTGCATTGTCCATGGCAGACAAGTGAAGATAGCACTGAGAACTGACATCATCATCCTACCATAAATACAGGTTTTTCTTCAGATTATATACTACAGTGCAAATATTGCATAGGTCAATGGTAGGTCATATCTCAGGCTTTCATAAACATATGGGTTTTCAATTTAACTGCTTTTGTCCATTGAGAAGATGTGTCCTCTCCTCAGTGATAAGTGAGAGGGAAAAAAAAAACATAATAGTAATACTTACTAGCTGGAAGTCAGCTGCCAAATGGGCACTTTAAGACTACAGCTATTTGCTGCTGTCAAATTTAAAGGCCCAGCTATAAGAAAAGCATGCTGGGAAAAGTTCTTATAAAAGGGTGATTTGTGGGAGTTTCAGTTGTGAACAGGTAGTTATAAAAGAGTGATGGATATCATGTTCCTATAATAAAACCTGAGATCATTCTGATATCATTTAACACTGCATTTAATGTACCAGCACTTCATCACAGACGTTTTGCAAATATTTTGTTTCTCTATTAATTTTCTCCATTAAAAAGAAAGATATCAAAGTGCTGCTGGTTTGTATGGTACCTGTAGGTTGCATCTAGTAGAAGAGGATTATTTTATTGTTTCATATATTGCAACAACAAAAAAAGACCAGGAAATGATTGTATGTATGTTTTTGTAGGGTTTATAGGAAAAAAAGTCCAATGTGAAGATAGTGACCTAGGTGCTTTCATCTAGAAAGTTAAGAATTCTTAGCAATGCTGAGATCTATATTTCAATTCCTAATACGTAACTTCACAGCACTGCTCAGCAAGACCTAACCTGACCCAGCGCAACGGAAATATTTACTGTTGTCTCTGGCAAGAAAAAGAATCACTTTAAGTAAGGATATTTACAGCGTTTAATCAGAAAGTCATACATTGACTATTACATTCTTATTTAATAAATCTTTACAGAAAATTAATTATAAAATAGTCGAAGTGTGTACTATGTGTTGCAATCTGGTACTGTACTTAGAACTTTGAATTACTTGCCTAGGTTCTTTTGCCTGTCTCTGCCACTGATCTGTAATACGACATTGAGCAAGTCACTTAAACTCCATGTGGGCAGACTCCTTGATGCTGCTCATTCCATATGGGGTACATGTACACATTTTGGACCAGCCGTGCGGTTGCCACAGAACGCTATCTATGCTCTGTGGGCCAATATGGAGGATGGCATGACCAGCCTTTGTCAGTAGCCCACTTTTCAGTATCCTGCTTACTGGTGGGGATCAAGAACAAGTAGGGCCTGTGGGGTTCCATATAACACTGGGAGTGCCTCCTATATAACCACAAAAGAGTGGGGAAACTTCTTGCATGACCAGTACCCAGACAGACAAAATTTTAATAGCAAATATAAAGTTTGCAATGCTATCAATTTTACCCTGGAAACAGTACTTTTCAATGGTATTTTTACATAACATAATCAATTTTGGCATATAGGCTGAAACCTTTCACGGTTTGGCCTGGTTTCTTTAAAGGACTTGAATGAAAAAAAAATGATGTGTCTGTCATAATGGACTTTCATGCCAATTAGTGTTTATAAATTCAGCTGAAGGCTGATAAGAGGTTTTCGAAACCTAGAAATTTCCGATATCTGACATGAATGAAACCTATTGTTCTGTTTCCTCTTATTTCACCTACATTAATGAAACTGGGTAATAGTTTTGGACCCCATGCCATTTTGTCATATAGTTACAGCTTGTCCTTTCACAAAAGAAAATTAGAAAACTGCTGAGTGTTATAGATATTAATGGTTGTTAGAAAAGTGTAATAAAAGGCTCCTTTTCTAAAGCCCTGCCAGCTTGTATGTCATTATTCATGAATGACTAATGTATTCAAAGGAGAAGAGTGCTGATCTCCAAGGAAGCAGTGATGAGCAGCAAGAAGGAAGGGTAGAAAGAGAAAGCAGTTTGTCATGCGGGGTCCTAATAGCCGGGCTGTGTCTAATGAGTCATCTTAGCTGAATTGAAAATTTAATTTTTTCTTGTATGTGATGGGCCTCACTTTTATCCCTCAGGAAGGGAGATACCTCAAATCCACAAGGCTGTAGGGATAGCTGGGAAGTCCTGAACAAAATAAACAAAATCCAGTAAAATCTTGATACACTAAAATTTGCTAATTGACATATTTCATAATTTTCACAAGAAATGGGAGGGCTCTCCCATCTTCTCAGCAAAGACTTAAAAGCAGAGTCTTTAAAAGTGAGGCCTCATAGTAGCAAAACTACATTACTTTTACAAAGTAAGTGATAATATATTTACAAATAGGCAATCTTACCATAATAATTAAAATAAAATGCAATTGTCAAAATAAATAAAGTATATTTTGTGCTGTGTTTATTTGTGCTGCACTGTGCTTTGTTGTTTTTTGTTTGGTTATTCTGTAACTCATCAAACACATTAATTTGAAAATTGAAGACAATCAATCATTAGTATGAAAAAGCTAGGGTCTGCTGTTGAAATAAAAGGCTAATTATGTAACTGATTTTTGTACTCAGTTTGCTCTAATGACAGTGACTTCTTGTTTGTTTGTGGTCTTCCAACTTCTATACTTGTCTGTTTAGCATAACAGCATTAGGGGCTTGATCCAGAGCCCAGCATGGTCAATAGGAGACTTTTCACTGACTTCAAAGCAATTCGGATTAGATTCTTTATAACTAAAGGATGCCACTCCAGGTAAGCTTTCAGTCCATCCTTAGGTGGTGCAAATAGGGTGACCAGATGTCCCGATGTTATAGGGACAGTCCCTATTTTTGGGTCTTTTTCTTATATAGGCTCCTATTATCCCCCACCCCCTGTCCTGATTTTTCACATTTGCTGTCTGGTCTCCCTAGGTGCAAATGTTAATAGTACTAGATATTTGTAAGAGATATGTCCCACTTGAACCCTATTTTAAGGAACTAGATGTGATTTAAGTAGATCATAGGCCATGTGCTGGCCTTCTCACTGGAATTTCATCTTTAGAAAATAAACAGAGAACATCTTTTGTGTATCCTAAAAAGGGGTACTGAAGCTATATGAAGTCAAATGTATATATTTGATATAAACATCAGATGAGTGGGGGTACACACACTTTTGAATTTGATGAACTAAGCATGGCTTAATATAACAACTCAAAAAACAATGGGTACTTAGGAAAATATACTATTCACTCATCTATTAAACTGTAATGGCCTCTTTTTGATGATCCTGTCCTCTTTTTGGCTTCCACTTTCCCTTAATGGAAAGCTGTCCACTACAGGCAAGGAGAAAGGAAAGGGTTTATACAGCTGAAATTGAGTTGCCAAGGGCTAGATTTATGATTCTTTTATTTAGTCTGACTGTTTCTTGTGCTATCAGGACTCAGCTTTGGCATAACTGGTTGTTATATACAGGTATAGCAATGATTAAATACTACCAACAATTGAATGTCCCTTCTGAGATTAATTTAGATGTTATTTTTTCTGCCTCTGTTTGTGGTGTAAAAATTCAACAGTAATTAAAAGTCAAAAGAAAAATGTTTAATTCAAAATGGTCTGTCTGCTGTCATGCTATCCAGATTGTTTATTTCTTTTCCCAACACTCTTTACACACACATGTATATATTTATAGAAACGTGACAAATAGAAAACACCAGGAGTGCTTTATTCAAAGAGTGTCTGAGTTAATGGATCCCAAGGGGCAGATTTTCAGAAAGATGCATTATAGTTATAAGCACAAATTATAAAATGTGCCATTTTGAAAAGCTTATAGATTAAAACTACAGATGAATACAATAACTGGAGAAAAGTTCCATAGAGAAAATTCACACTAAAACACATATATAGGTGTCTATATTTAGTGGGTAAACAATCATGCATTAAACATGATATACAGTACATTAGTATCATTGTCTGGAAAAATGCGGTAGCTAAAATGGAATAGGAATAGAATCACACAATGACTATGGTCTTAAAATAGATGAAAGCTAAAATTAGCCACTAGAGAAATAGCTGGTTTTAGTCTCTTCCATCTTTAGCTCAGCCAGTCAATATTTCCACATGAACCATAGGACTAGGTATCCAGTATCTATCTCTACAACACTAAAGCCTGGTCTACACTAGGACTTTATGTCGAATTTAGCAGCGTTAACTCGATTTAACCCTTCACCCGTCCACATTAGGAAGCAATTTATTTCGACATAAATGGCTCTTTAATTCGATTTCTGTACTCCTCCCCGACGAGGGGAGTAGCGCCAAATTCGACATGGCCATGTCGAATTCGAGGTACTGTGGACGG
The DNA here is from genome assembly GCA_037349315.1 of Chelydra serpentina. Lineage (NCBI taxonomy): Eukaryota > Metazoa > Chordata > Testudines > Chelydridae > Chelydra > Chelydra serpentina. The sequence goes on from JBAIAC010000008.1 coordinate 72,989,509, forward strand.
AATTTGACGCTAATAGCTCCGGGAGCTATCCCACAGTGCACCACTCAGTGGACGCTCGGGACAGCAATCTGTACTTGGATGCTCTGACCTGCCACTCATGGAAAGCCCCGGGAAAATTTGAATTCCTTCTCCTGTCTGGCCAGTTTGAATCCCATTTCCTGTTTGGACATCGTGGCGAGCTCAGCAGCACTGGCAACGATGCAGAGCTCTACAGCAGAGGTTACCATGCAATCCCAGAGTAGAAAGAGGGCTCCAGCATGGAGTGATCGTGAAGTTTTGGATCTGATCGCTGTGTGGGGAGATGAATCCGTCCTATCCGAGCTCCGATCCAAAAGACGGAATGCAAAAATTTACGAGAAAATATCCCAGGCAATGACGGAGAGAGGATACAGCCGGGATGCAACGCAGTGCCGCGTGAAAATCAAGGAGCTGCGACAGGCGTACCAGAAGACCAAGGAGTCCAACGGACGCTCCGGATCGCAGCCACATACTTGCCGTTTTTACGAGGCACTGCATGCTATGCTCGGTGGTGCTGCCACCACTACCCCACCAGTGTCCGTGGACTCCGACGACGGCGTCTTATCTACGGCCACGTCGTCGGAGGTTTTCGCGGACGGTGATGATGAGGAAGGAGAGGAGGAGGACAAGGCAGTCGACAGCGCTTTCACTGCTGATTTCCCCGACAGCCAGGATCTATTCATCACCCTGACTGAGCTCCCCTACGAACCCTCCGAAGGCAGCATCCCTGAGCAGGAATCAGGCGAAGGATCAGCAGGTCAGTGTTTTAGACATTTATTTGGAATACAATAGGCATGGTGTGTAAGCACTGTGTTAGTATTGCTTAATTGGCCTTAGGCGCTTCAGCTTTGAGTCGCTTTCCAGTGCAACTACTCGAAAAGTCTGTCAATATGTATGGGGATAGAGGAGTAATCCCCATCGGAGATCTCCGCGAAGCTCTCCTGGAGGTACAGTGAGAGCTTTTGTATCAGGTTCGCGGGGAGAGCGGCCTTATTGTCTCCTCCATGGTAGGATACTTTCCCGTGCCATGCAAGCTGCAGGTACTCTGGTATCATTGCCTTGCATAGCATGGCAGCATACAGCCCCGGGGTTTGCTGGCATAGACGCAGCATGCAGTCTTTCCCTGTCTCCGTAATCCTCATCAGAGTGATATCAGTCATGGTGCCCTGGTTTGAATGAGTGGTTTCATTAGTATAGGGAATGCTTCATTTTCCCTTTAAAGAAAGACACCCGGCGGTTTCCATTAACGCGGGGTGGGAGGGAGTTGGGAGCCAAACCATTCGCACTTAGCAGTGTGCAGGCAGGGAGAGTTCCCGGGACCGGCCACGCGAAGCGGGGGAAAGGGTACGCGAGCCGTTCATACAGAGCGGTTCACTGGCACTTTCGTTTCCCGGGAGCGGCCACGTGGAGGGTGGGGGAAGGGTAGGCGAGCCGTTCATACAGAGCGGTTCGCTGGCACTATTGGTTCCTGGGAGCGGCCACGCGGAGGTGGGGGGAAGGGTAGGCGAGCCGTTCAAACAGAGCAGTTCGCGGGCACTTTCAGTTCCCAGGAGCGGCCACGCGGAGGGGGGCAAAGAGTAGGCGAGCAGTTCAAACAGAGCGGTTCGCGTGCACTTTCAGTTCCCGGGAGCGGCCACGCGGGGGGGGGGGGGGGGGAAGGGTAGGCGAGCCGTTCAAACACAGCGGTTCGCGGGCCCTTTCAGTTCCTGGGATCGGCCACGCGGAGGGGGGGTAAAGGATTGGCGAGCCGCTGTAGATGAGCGGTTTGGGCAGCAGCAGTTCCTGGTCGCAACTGGGAACAGTGATTGAAACATGGGAGTAGAGCACTGCTGTGAAGTAAGCTCTCAGCAGTCCAAACTCATCACCTTACCATGGTCTCCAGAGAGCTGATTTCCAGCGTTCTGCAAGGCTTATGGGATCTGTACACCGGGACCCCAGACACTCAGGATAAAAACATAATATTTGACCTTGTAGTAAGTGCACATGTGATAGGTACTGTGCTTGGTCCTATTCACAGGGAAAGAGTATGGGCATAGTTCTGGAAAAAGTATCTTTCTTAGGAATTCACTCCCTTTCTCTCATCCCACAGCTGCGAGTGTCTCCCACCCTACCCGTGGTTCACCCTCCCAGAGACTAGCGCTGATCAGGCGGTGCAAAAAGAGAACCCGGGACGACATGTTCTCCGAATTGATGGCCTGTTCCCGAAAGGAGGCGGCACAGCGGAGAGAGGACATCTCAAGGTCCGAGCGAGCAGCCAGGGAACGGGAGCAGAGGGCTGAAGCTTGCGAGGACAGGTGGCGGCAGGAAGACCAGCAGGCGACTCAAACGCTGCTGGGACTAATGAGGGAGCAAACGGACACGCTCCGGCGCCTGGTAGACGTTCTCCAGGACAGGAGACAGGAGGAAAGAGCCCCTCTATATGTTATTTCCAACCGCCCTCCCCCGCCACAAAGTCCAATCGTCTACTCACCCAAAGTCACTAGGACGAGGGGAGGCAGGGGCCGTGTAACTAATCACTCCACCCCTGCAGACTGCTCCAGTAGCAGAAGGCTCTCATTTCCAAAACTTTAAATGGGTCCTTTCCCTCCCTCCAGCCGCACCCCACAACACTTCCCTGGCCAGGTTTCATCTCAAAACTATGCTCACCGTAATAAAAATGTTTGTTTTGTTCAGTGCTGTTTCCCTGACTTTCTTTCACAGGACGGTTTGGTTTTGGGGGAGTGGGTAAGGGGGTTTGTAATTAGAGATGACAGGCGCCTGACCCAGGGTACAGACAGGGGGAAAGGATCAACAGAAAGTCACTCACACATTGCATGCACTAGGCACACTTGTCATTCTGGGAAGGGTTTTTCATGTTCTCTATGCGGGGGGGGGGGGTTAACTTTCTGGTGGGGGAGGGTGGCTGCTGATCTTTTGCGGCCGGCGATTGCCTGAATGACAGATCCATGCAGCAGGGGATCTGTGGCCGCAATCCACGGCCAAAAAGTCATACAGGCCCCACCACAGACAGTTGGGAATAGGAGGGGTTGATGGCTCCCTTGAAACAAGCAGTCCAGCACTTCGGACTGCTCTGGGAGCAGGAGCATGTCATTCCCCAAGCTTGGAAGTGTACTTTCCAACACTCCACCCGCTCCCCAACCGCGGTATGCATCCCAGGTTAAAACATTAACCAAGAAACCAGTAATGGAGACGGTTTAAATAAACAATGGTTCCTTTATTGTACTTTTAAAGCGTTGAATGAAGGGGGGGAAGGGGGTTGGTAATTGGAGAGGATAGGCAACAGAAACTGGGAAAAGAAACGGGGGCAGGTTGAGCTTCTGCTTAAGCAAGCGTAACAGTCACTGGTTACCCTGCTCGCTCTGGAAGCTAGCTTTCAAAGCTTCCCGGATGCGCAGCGCGTCCCCCTGTGATCTTCTAATCACCCTGGTGTCCGGCTGTGCGTAATCAGCTGCCAGACGATTTGCCTCAACCTCCCACCCCGCCATAAACATCTCCCCCTTGCTCTCACAGAGATTGTGGAGCACACAGCACGCTGCAATCACAATGGGGATATTTGTTTGGCTGAGATCTGAGCGAATAAGTAAGCTTCACCATCTCCCTTTGAGACGGCCAAAGGCACACTCCACCACCATTCTGCACTTGCTCAGCTGGTAGTTGAAGAGCTCCTTTTCAGTGTACAGGGCGCCCGTGTATGGCTTCATGAGCCAGGGCATTAGCGGGTAGGCAGGGTCCCCGAGGATCACTGTAGGCATCTCCACATCCCCAACAGTTATTTTGCGGTCCGGGAAATAAACACCCTGTTGCAGCCGTCTAAACAGACCTGAGTTTTTGAAAACACGAGCATCATGAACCTTGCCAGGCCATCCAACATTGATGTTGGTAAAACGTCCTTTGTGGTCCACTAGTGCTTGCAGCACCATAGAAAAATAGCCCTTTCGGTTAATGTACTGGCTGCCCTGGTGCTTCGGTCCCAGGATAGGGATGTGTGTCCCATCAATAGCCCCGCCGCAGTTTGGGAATCCCATAGCGGAAAAGCCATCTATGATCACCTGGACGTCTCCAAGGGTCACTACCTTTGAGAGCAGCAGGTCAACGATTGCATGGGCTACCTGCATCACAGCAACCCCCACGGTAGACTTGCCCACTCCAAATTGGTTCGCGACTGACCGGTAGCTGTCAGGAGTTGCAAGCTTCCACGGGGCTATGGCCACTCGCTTCTGGATAGTCAGGGCTGCTCGCATCCGGGTGTCCTGGTGCTTCAGGGCAGGGGACAGCAACTCACAAAGTTCCAGGAAAGTGCCCTTATGCATCCGAAAGTTTCGCAGCCACTGGGATTCATCCCAGACCTGCAGCACTATGCGGTCCCACCAGTCAGTGCTTGTTTCCCTTGCCCAGAATCGCCGTTCCACAGGATCAACGTGCCCCATTGCCACCATGATTTCTACGGGCTGGGGTCCCGTGCTTTGCGAGAGGTCTGTGCCCCTCTCAGAGTTCATGTCCTCCCGGAGCTTACGTTGCCTCCTCGCCCGATTTCTCTGCATCTGATTCTGGAAAAGGTGGACGATAAGGCGCGAGGTGTTGACAACGGACAGAACAGCAGCGATAATCGCGGAGGGCTCCATGCTCGCTGTCCTGTGGCGTCCGAGCTGTCAATCACCGGAAAAGGGCGCGAATTAATTGCCCGCCGGCGCTTTCACGTAGGGAGGGCGGGAGTGTGGGTCGAGTGACGACATTAACCTATAACCACCCTCGACACATTTTTGGCCCCAGAAGGCACTGGGGGCTACACCCAGAATTCCAGTGGGCAGTGGGGACTGCGGGAACTGTGGGATAGCTACCCACAGTGCACCGCTTGCAATGTCGACGCTTGCCCCGTTACTGTGGACTCACAAATTCGAATTAAGGTCCTTGATGTGGATTCGCATGATCGACCTTGCAATATCGGTTTCACAAGTTCGGTTTAACAAAAATCGAACTAGTCTCGTAGTGTAGACATACCCTAAGGCTATTATCAGAATTAACACTTAAAGGAATCTGTTTTAAACTGAACTTCTTTCATTAACTGGGCAGAAACATTTTGATTATTCCTTTACTGAAAAAGGAAAGGAAAAAAAATGCCATTAATGCAGTCACAAAAGGCAAACAAGCCTGTTACAAATATACATAAGAGAAAGTTAGACAAACACCTGTCAGGGATGGTCTAGATAATATTTTGTCCTGCCATGAGTGCAGGGGACTGGCCTAGATGACCTCTTGATGTCCCTTCCAGTCCTATGATTCTATGATAATACTGAAGTTGGCATATTTTGCCAAATTCACATTCATACATGGAAAAGGGGTTTAAAGAAGTCTTTCAAATATGATACATAATAAAGCAGGATTAGCCCAAGGTTAATAAAATTGAATAAGATCCAAAAAATATCACTAATATTATGTAAAAAAAAGTCAATAATATTAGTTTGAGCTTTTAAATTTATTTGCTTTCCTCCATTCTGTATGGCTGCTTCTTTCCACCCCTTTGTATGTCTGCTTTTCACAAACATTGGAATCACCAACTTTGACTGACAATTTCTTTTTCCAGAAACCAGGTTTTAAAGTTGAACATGCAAATTGTTAACAAAAAGATCCATGGATAGCCTGTGGAATACAAAACAGAGACTGACAGTTGCGTTTACACCAGGAATCTGCACCACTGCTGTAAGACAACAGATAAGCAATGAGGTGCGAGCTATACGATAGAGTTACCCTTCTTACTTGGTAGGTAAGGCATTATTTAGTATGACATTCAGCAGCGAGTTCCCAAATACAGTAAAATAAATGTCTTTCTGAGATCTCCATGAATGTGCAAATATCAGGGAGAACTGGTTGATGACTCTAATCAAAAGCGGGGAAACTGGCATGTGATGTTCCTTTGGGAAGTTGTAAATTACATGCTACTCTGAATATAAACGTTTTATACTCCAATAGAGGAATACACAAAATAATAATAAAATGTAGAGATTTAAGTCTGACATAAAGCTCACTGACAGTATTTCCATTCATGTCAGTGGAGTTTAGGTAAATCTGTAAGGGCCAAATTCTTCCCTCAGTTACATCTCTGAGCTTAAGGGCAAAAGTCTCCCATTGAATCCATGGGGATAGCTCAGCTGGAGTAGGCATTCATCCATGAGGGAGGGCAAATGGTGGTAGGAGTGCCACAAAGGGCAGACATATTTATTTTATGGCCAGCCCCATTGCCATATTCTCTGAATCAGTGGATCTCCCAATTGGTTCTGCACTTCCTGGTTGGTGGATGACCTACCTACTCTGTGGACTTTATCAGCTGACTCCTGACTCCTGGTGGAGTGGAAGTTGTGAGTGGCTTCAGCACCTGCACCCCTGCTCCCTTCCATTCCTGAGATTCACAACCACAACAAATTGGGTTCACCTCCAGCAGAAATTCTGATCAGGTCTAGTTATACCCTCTGTTGCTGAGTTCAGTGGTCATCTTCAGAGTGGGAGCAAGCCTCACACAAAGCTGAGCCATTTGATACATTTATTGAAGAATAACAGGCAGAACACGATAACGAATTAAAAGGAAGTCTAGATGTATTAATTAAATATGTGGATGACAACCAGGATTAGGGCTGGAGTTCCTGAGCTGTGAGCAACTGGAGGATTCTGTTCATTTTGATTAATTTAAAAGACAACTGAAGTTTAAAATGAGTTTGAAGTAGCAAACAAGTAGTGAACCAAGGGGAAACTACTTTGTATTAAATGAGATAGAGATTTAGAATAGCAACAGAGAAGCAGAAACACTGTCACAGAACAGAAGGCACTTTGGGGATATCATTAATGGTTGGTTTTTGTTTGTTTTTTTAAAGCTGATTTTGCCAGTAGATATATGCATTTGGACTAATGGAGCATTTGTACTTACATAATTTACAATCCTGCTGATAGTATAATTGACTAGTTTATGTTAAGGTTTTATTTGTCACCTAATCTCTGACACACCTAGAGTAGATTATGAGAATCAGTATAGTTAGACTCCAGTATGTGAATTATTTCCTTTACCAGAGAAGTCCCTGCATTACAGAAGCCCTGGTGATACTATTTAGAGAAGCCACACTGCTGGTTAGAGCCAGAAGTGCAGGTATTATGTCTATTTACTATACAAAACTAACAATCATTACATTATTGTTAATATCAGTGAATACTACATATGTTTGGTCAGAATGGGATTAGGATAGTGATTTATTACACATCACCACAAGGCTGTCACGTGAATGATGCACTGTATAACACTAAAAGCTGCTGTTATGATGAAGTATAATACCAAATGCCAACACTCCAGGGATGTATTTCATCATGGCAATAGAACCTACAATAAAATACATCAGAGCAGTTGCAAGTGTAATACATCCTCAAAGCAAGAGTCCTCCATAATATGCTACATGATAGTTCACTCTGTGTACTCCTATAATTAGGATTGAATTTCCCTACTTTCCTGATATGAACATTTGCTCTGAACAGCAAACAGGCCTAAAAACAAACTCTTAGGCTGAAATTTTTAACAAATTTCTCTGTTTACCCTGAGCTCACCTCTCTGAGCAGAATGTTGCTACTTCTTTTGAAAAAACAATTTATCAATATTTGGTAGTATTTTTCCTTTTCCTCTCCTATCTAGCTCTGTTCTCTCTTTGTTTACTCTCATTTTCAAACGGTGGTGTCTATGTCTCTAAGACCATGACCTACCCCTTAATCCACATCTCTTCTACCTCTTGCCCTCCCTGAACTATTTATTTCATGTTTCCTCTTGCCCCTTCACCTATCCTCTCTCCTTTGGCTCATTTCAACAAAGCCATGAGCCAAATTTTAATGTAGCTTCTCAGGCCCATAGTACTTACCTGTTGATGGCTATTCAATGACCTACATTAAATACATTGTAGTTTCAGTCTCACAACAATGAAATGGCATGAGAACTGAAATGCCTGGTCATCACAAGACATGGTTCTCTAGGCCAGCACTGGTGGAATGTTGTGGGGTGACTCCTACTACCTCCGATTTAAAATAAGAACATATGATTAACTCAAGTGCTGAGCTAAAATGTCTTTTTTTGGCCAAACTATGTTCTTTTTCCAGCTCCTTCATCACTTATACAGGAGGGAACAGGAAATGGCAAAAGGCAAACAGATCAAAGATTAAGCATGGTGGCTGTTGTCAGTTCCTCAGTTATTTACACCCAGTCCCAGAAAACAGATCTACTCCCTTCCCAGCTCACATATGGCCATGCCTGTGGGCTTCTAAGTGGGCTAACTAGTATGGTAAATAGGAGCCAGTGGTATAAGACTAAAATAACCCAAACCTTAAAACCTCTTGCTCAGTTGTGGAGATGAGATGAGAAGAAAAGTGACACAAATGAGTTCTCTAGCTTTTGAACTTTACAGTTCCCGATTGTAGATTCATCCATGCACTACATCCTGCTGTGGCTTCCCAGGCCATGAGAGCTGTTTCTGCTTGGGACTCTGTGTGACCCTTAAGTTCAGCCTCAAGTGGAAAGGCAGATTGACTCCATAGCCAGTTTCTGCTTGAGTGAGGCAAAAATATGTGAAAAGGTGATATGGCAGATTGTGAGTATATGATGCAAGATTTGAGGAGTGAAAGAAAAGGGGAGAGAAGCATCTGCCTTACAAAGTGATGTGAAGCATTCTGATGGCTGGGCAAGAGGACTTTCATGCCTGACCATTCTGCTGCTTGGGCTACTTGTCTCCCACTCAACCCAATTCACTGCTGGATTCCTATTTGGGGGTTCTCCCTCCTGAAACTAGGGAGAAGGAGTAGGAGATGCCTGGCCCCTCTTCTTCATCTTCTTGCCTGTCCTCAGACTGAAGCTTCTCAGAGGGAGACCCCTTTAGGCAAGAAATACTTTAAAAGATTTTGTTGACAAACTGGCCTCAAAGGGAATAACTCTCTCCTGGTGAGTGACTCATTGACTATATTCTTCATTCCCAACCTCTTCCCAAAAGCTCTGTAAAAAAGCCCCAGATTTCACTCCTGTGAAAGAGGCAGCCGTGGAATATCTAACATGGCATTTAGCAACTGTTAAAGAGGGTACTTCCTTCTTTGCATACAAAGCAGTACCACAGCTGCTGAACCCAGGGTGGGCTTCTTATGCCAGCCAGCATGTGCAAACTGTTCTCTGCTGGACTGGGCCATTCATTTAACTCACATTCCACAGGATTCAGATTTGAAGAAATGATTGGTTAGAGACTGGAGCATTGGCAGTCATGCCTCGAGGTTAAAGCAGGAGCCACTAGCCAGGAATCAAAGTCAAGGGTCAGAACCAGAGTCAGAAATCAGAGCCAAGTGTCCAAGCCAGGTTACCTGGAAAGAGGCAAGGCAGGGGCAAAACTGGCTGCAAGGCTGGGAATAGGCACAAAGCTATAGGAGACAAGGGCAAATATTTTGAATAGCCACTGAACTGGTGCTGCTGCTGGGCTTAAGAGCTGATCTGCTGATTCTTCCAACCAATCAGGTGGTGTAACCAATTTGGCAGCCTATGACAGGCCAGCTGCGCTCATTAGGTTGCCAGAGACTGGCTCTGCTGGAGGCTGTTTCCTGACATGATTTGGGGTACTATAGTTACTAGAAAATCGTCATTGTGAACAGGAAAGGCAACACATGTTTAGTTTAAAAAGAGAAGTATCTTTAACAATTAAGTTAATCAACAGTTCCAACACAATCGCTACTAAAGATGTAGTTCTGTCTGGAGTGTTCCCTGAAGACCATGAACTACACATCATAGACTGAAATGTCAAGAAACAAAATGTTTGTGTAGAACTGTGTAGAAATATCTGAAAATGATACAGGAGTCATCTACTGTGATATTTGCTGATTTGAGAACATGGTGTGGTTTTTAGCTACCATACAATGCTTGCCACCAAAATTGAGAACATTATTGTGGAAGTAGTGTTCTCTTAGGGCTGGTCCACACTGGGGTGAGGGGGGGAAATCGATCTAAGATACGCAACTTCAGCTACGTGAATAACGTAGCTGAAGTCGAATATCTTAGATTGATTTTTAAAAGTACTTACCCCGGTCCACACGGCAGCAGGCAGGCTCCCCCGTCGACAGCGCTTCCTCCGCTCGACGAGCTGGAGTTCCGGTGTCGACGGGGAGCGGTTCTGGGATCGATTTATCACGTCTAGACGAGACGCGATAAATCGATCCGAGAACATCGATCACTACCCGCCGAATCAGGCGAGTAGTGTGGATGTAGCCTAAGGAGCAAAAGAAGTGGAAAATACATAGTATAGAGGGATAAGGGGTGGATAAAAAGGCTCCATTGGGGGCAACCCTATTTCTTATGAGGAAAAGATAAAAATTGCTAAATGTGTGTAACTTAGCTTAGCAATGAAAAAACATCTGGGTATGTATGGGCTTTAACTGGAGTAATGTGATGAACCCGAGAAAGGGAAGATTAGAGATACAAAGGGAAAAAATAAAACCCCAACAGTGGGTTGTATTAGTCTGTGGAAGAGTCTCCCATTGTAAATGGTAGAAGCCCCATTGCTTGTGACATTTGAAAATAGACTGGAAAAATAAGACAATTGGAAAAAGTGCATATTGTAGGAAACAATCCTGCATTGATGGTGAGATGGTCTGGAGAATCTAACAGATATTTTAGATTTGTGAATTCTATGGTAGGATTTTAATGACAAATTTTTAAAGAACCCCTCAACAATGCTTTAAAAAATAGGAAAAGTATGTTTTATTCTCTCTTTCTTTGAATACGAGACTTAGAAAAAAATGAATCAATTGTTTTTCATTATTATGGGGAAAACAATAGAAAACATACTGTCGGGAATAAACTTGCAATGGCAGGGGATGTGGATTAAATTATCTAATTTTAGTTCTGTGATCTATCAAGCTATGTTTTGCTGATATTCGCTTAAAGGAAGAGGGTCATATGTAAGACTTGGGGGTCAAAGAGTGGTTTAAAAAAAAGAGTGAAGTGAAAGGACACAGGAGAGTTGCTCAGAAAATGAATACATTTTAATAAAAAAAATAAAATCCTTTTTAAAGTGTTGTACACCCACAGGAGAATAGTAGTTTGGGAAATAAACAAAAAAAACCAACAACTTAAAACTGTGATATTGAAGAAGTAGAGTACTGCATGTCATCAGTGATTTTTAGCATTTAAGGTATTTGTTACACTGTAATCCATCACATCTTGTCCAATCAGAAATTATTCATATTAATATAATTATTTCTAATTATATTTTTATTGTCTGACATGATGTGGATTTAACTCATTACAATGAAAAATTGTCTTTAAACTTTACACTGTAATAGTGGATTTTCATGCATTATTAGCAAGTGTATTAGAGTAGTGCATAACAAATGAAAATCGAACAGAATAATATATTTTCAACGGTTAATATTAACCTCATTCTATATTATATCATATTAAATGTGAGTTTAACAACAAAATTGCCAACTCATGTGAAAAAGCTTCATATTACAACATGCAAGGCCAGAAGGGTGTAACACAAGAAAATCAGTAATAAAATTAAATATTTCACTTAAATCGTTTTATATTTTTGCAGGAGCCATTGAATACTTGCAGCCAATTTGGTGAAGTTCTGGGCACCCTCCACTGCCATTCACTTCACAGTAAGTGCCTGGCACTTTGCAGGATGGGGCACTTTGTGTTGTGACCATAGAACACACACTATGGAATGTGTGGTATCTATGGTACTTATATTGCCCCCATCACTGGGGTATCTGACCATCTCCTAATCCTTAGTGTATTTATCCTCAGAGCAACCCCTGTGAGGCAGGCAAGTATTTTCCTCATTTTACAGATGGGAAACTGAGGAGCTGACATTTTGTGCAGCTTGCCCAAGGTTACACAGGAAGTCTGTGATGAAGCTGGGAATTCAACACATGTCTCCCAAATCCCAGACGAGCACTCTAGCCAATATTTCTATAACTGGATCTTCCCTCTATAACTATGAGCAGAAAGTAATATGTTTTTCCCAGTGACCATACTATTAACAGAAAATGTTGCATAAGGATACTCCTGACTGCTTTAAAGGCGAACTCATATCTCTTGTTACGTCCAATTCCAGCTTTACACTTTTATTAGTCACAGCCAGTTATCTCCTATAAATCAGTTTCTATTAATAAACTGACTGTGCTGAGCCCTCTAATCTAACTTTGATGCACTTACTATCATTTATACCCTGATCTCTCCTGCAGAACTGAGAATTGTAAGATTTGGGCCCACACCCAGAAACCTGGGGATCCCCTTTCCCCCGCAACCTCCAAGCACATTGAATAATCAAAACTACTTCTCTCACAAGCACTGAGTCTGTATGAAAAAATGAAAACTTTAGTAAGGAAAAAGGGAACACAGCATTAACTTGGGAAAATACAGCAACAATACATCTAAATGACTGATAAGGTAAACACAGTAATTTTGGCAGTACACGATTGACTGATTTCTTCACTTGCCAGAGTGAACATGCCAAAAGGCAAATGTCCCTTTCCCACATCACTTCACTCTTCTCCATACGCTAAACCCCACTCACAGTTTGCTGTGAGTGGGTAGTCCTAGAGTCCCAAAGTGCACTCAGGCAAGCCTGTCTCTAGTCCTTTGGGAAATGCTACCTGGCTCCGTTCTGAGGCTCCACCACCTAACTCAGCTAGAGTGATTTCAGCATTATTTAGCCATTTTCTGACCAGATCAAGCTGCAAGACTGAACCCTAGATCAGGAGAGTACAAAACTATATTCTAAGGCTTTAATTAGTATTAATGAGGTAGTGTGTTTCAGTGTATTAACAGGGCATCTATTCAAATGGATTCTATTCCCAGTTCTGCCACTGACCTTTCAAGTGATCTTAAACACATTACTTCATCCCTCTGTGCTTCTGTTCCCTCCTCTCCCCTTGGTATTTGTCTATGTAGATAGTAAGTTCTTCAAGGCAGGAACAGTCTTTTGTTGAGTTTGTCCTAGAGCTGGTCAGAATTTCTCAGGTGGAGTGTTTGTCTGCTGGAGAATGCCACTTCATCAAAACTGAAATATTTCATGGAGCCACTTTGATTTTGACAAAGTCGTAATGGAAATTAAACAGGGTTTATGATGAAACCCTTCCTGCCAGGCAGGTTTTAAAACATGTCTGCTTTGCTGCCAGCTTACCTGCCCAGCTTCACAGTAGCCTGCTCGGTGGGCTGATAGATAGTTGAAAAACTTGAAACCCTGGGAGCTATGGCTCCCAAGCCCAGAAGCTCCCTGCTCAGCTGGGGCTTGTTGGCTCCTGACTCACCTTCAGCTCATCAAGTGGCATGAGGGGGAGATGGGGACTTGGGAGCCCTGGAGACAATGGCTCCCAAACTCCCAGGCTTGTGCTCCTCAGCAGCCCGGGCTTCCAGTGTCCATGGCTCTGGAGTATCTTGCCAGGTGGATGGGCCAGAGCTGGGGCTTCATTCCCTTTCATGAAGATTGTTTGAAATTTGGGGGTTTTGTCCCAAATCAGAGCAAAACCAAAAGTCAAAATATCAAAATCTTCTGTTAAATGGTTCTGGCTTGTATGGTGGCTGTTATAGGAGTGCTATATAAAATAGGTATCTGTATAAATGTAATTAGTTAGTTAATAGATAAATTTACTGGTAGATGGCCCTCAATAATATACAGTATTATGCATATGTTTTTAGGATTAAAAAAATTGTTGTATACTGCAGCTCCTTACACGCAGGCTAGGGTTGCTGGTGTCTGGTTTTCAACCTGAACTCTGGGTTGAAAATGGACTGGGCCATTAAAATTCCAGTAGGCAGCGCAATGGGACTAAGGCAGGCTCACTGCCTGGCTCCACTTGGCTCCCTAGAAGCGGTGACATGTCCCTCGGCTCCAAGGCAGAGGCGCGGCCAGGCAGGCTCCGCGTGCTGCCACCGCCCCGAGCGCTGGCTCTGCAGCTCCCATTGGCTGGGAACTGCTGCGAATGGGAGCTGCGAGGGTGGTGCCTGTGGGCAGAGGCAGCGCACACTATTCAGAACTGCCTGGCACCGCCTCTGCCTCAGAGCTGAGGACTATATCGCTGCTTCTGGGGAGCCGCCCGAGATAAGTGCTTCCCAGAGCCCACACCCTTTACCCCCTCCTGCATCACAACCCGTTGCCCCAGTCCTGAGTCCCCTCCCAGAGCCTGCACCCCACACCTCCTCCTGTACCCTCCCCCCATCCCAGCTTTGAGCCCCATCCCACAGCCAAACTCCCTCCTGGAGCCCACACCCTGAACTGCCTCCCATGCCCCAACCCCCTGCCCCAGCTTGGAATCTCCTCCCACACTACAAAGCCCTCAGAATGAGCCCAGAGCCCCCTCCTACACTCCAAACCCCTCAGCCCCAGCTCACACCCCCAGCCAAAGCCCTCATCCCCACCCCAACACCCTGCCCCAATCTGAAGCCCCCTCCTGCACCCTAAATCCCTCATTCCTAGCCCCACCGCAGAGCCTGCCACCACATCCCAGGGCCAGTATCCTCTCCCATACCCCAACCCCCTGCCTCAGCCCAGTGAAAATGAGTGAGGGTTGGAGAGAGTGAGTGACAGAGGGTGGGGGGATGGAGTGAGAAGAGGCAGAGCAGGGGTGTTGCAGGGAGCAGGGCAAGGGTGTTCGGTTTTGTGTGATTTGAAAGTTGGAAACCCTACTTGCAGCTCTTAACACTGCCTAACACAATGGGACCTCAATCTTGGTTGGGGCCTCAAAAGGTACGTCTATGCAGCCCATGGAAGTGAGCTTCGCAGCCTGCGTTGACGTGTTTGGGCTAGCAGGGCTCTCGCTAGCGTTCTAAAGGGCCCACCTCCATCCCTAGGCTTTAGAGCCTGAGCTCCAGCCTGAGCTGTAATTTCAAGGTGCTGTCTATACAGCTGTTTTTAGAGGTGTCGCCCAAACCAAGCGGGGAGATTGGCTTCCACTGTTTGTGTAGACATACTGTATGTGCTACTGTGCTACAGTTAACTATCACCACCATACCTTGGGCTTACATAACACTTTTGATTAATTTAGTCATTAGACAATGTATTTATGTTTAAAATATTGTTAGGTATTAGAGTAATTGGGAAACCCATAGGGAAGGGGGATTTCTGTGTGGGACCAGGGGAGGAGGCAACATGGGCCAGGGCTAGGGGAGTCTGGTGGCGCTGGTGTAATATAGGAAACTGTTCCCTGTAGGAATGTGCTTCCTGTAGCAGTTACTCATATGTAGTGGATTGTAAAAAACTGCTATCTGATGTAGCTAATTCCTACAGATAGCAGTTTCACACACCCTATGAGAAAACTGCTATCTGTAGGAATTCACTACCTGTAGGAGGGAGAGGTAGCGAATTGTTACTGATACGTATGGTTGTTCTTACTTGCTGACTTGTCCTAGTTTGCTAAAACTTGACAATGGTGTGGGAAGGAAGCATAAAGTCTTCAGCTTCCAAACAACCCTCCCTGGATTCATTGTAAAGGACTTGGGACATGTGGAGGATAATTTAAACTCTTAATTTCCTTAGAGTTTGCCTTCAATATACTTCTATGCTGGTGCAATCTCTGATCATTAGAATTCATCAACTCATCAGGCAGATAAAGGCAGCAATTCACTTGTCCCATTGCCTTGACTGAGAAGGGTTTCTGATCAAAGGGAGTGTAGATTCCAGCAAGCTCCTGGGTTAATATCTCATTGACGATGAAAGGGCTTGTTCAGAAATAGATTTTGAAGTCTGTAGGGTAAAGATGAGCCACATGGGTTTGTCTTCTCTGGGGGCTGGGTAGAAAGGAAACAGAAGACTTTTGCATTTCCTATTTCCGTTCACTGAGGACCATCTATGCTCACCTGAAATTTTTCCTGGCAGAAGCAGTTCCTATCTATTTATTAAAAAGGGTCAAAATATGGCTGCCATCACACAGAGGCGTTAGTGGTGATCCTTTTCCTCCCGCAAACACTCCCATGCATATGGAAACCATAATATTGCTGCTGCCTAAATAGCCTGATGGCAAACTGGTAGGGGCAGAAAGCACTGCCAGCTGTACTGAGCATCCCAGAGGAGCCATGCATTGTGTGGACTGTATGCTGCTATACCTATTCTGTACTGGTGAGGGCAACCCCAACCCTCACTCCCCAGTGCTCCTGGTGGCCCTGGCTTCCACCAGCACAAACACCCCCCCTACCACCATTCCTTGAAGATGTACCACCTTCTCCTCCTACGCACTTTTGCTTTAGAGCCACTACTGAGCCTGCAGTTGGTAAAGTGCTCATGATCTCTATAAAACATGACATAGGATGATTATAACTGTTGCTACTGAGGATGTCAAACTTTAGTGGGGAGGCAAAGAATTCTATTGAAAAACTGACATGGTGTTTTTGGTGAGGTGAATAGCTCTTTAAAGGTTCAGGCTTCACCCAGGAACAAACAAATGAGCCAAGGAAGCAGCCTAGCAACACAAACAAACCTATTTACATTAGGGAGGATAACTGATGCTGAATACTGCAGCTGACAGAATGTGATATAACCCGTATCACCCAGATCTCTCTCGTTCCCAGAGCTTTCGGCTCAGCTCTGCACATGCCCAACCCGGTCACACTCCCTACTTTCATCTGGCTTCTCTCACTCAGCACAAAACCAAATGCACACAAGATGACATTTGGAAAGATGAGAGTTTCAGTTGATCAACTTGCCAGTTAATAGCTGCTGCTTCTGGAAATACAGCAGGGGAGTCTACTAGACAGATTAAACTCATCAGGCCTTTGGAGACTTTACAAGGGGAATCCAGAAAGTTTATAAATTGGGATTCTGCAGTAAAGTACAGAGAACTGAGAGCCAGGATTTCCACTGACTTGCTGTGTAATCTTGGGCAAGTCACATCACCTAGTATGCCTCCAGTTTCTCCTCTCAGCTTCCCCCTCTTCTGGTCTGGGGTAGCAAAATGTGACAGAGGGGGGGTACATCTGTCACAATTTGCTATGAATGTGATATCAACCCCAGAGCACAGCGTGAGAAAGTTCAGAGGTAACAAACCTTTACGGATGACTGATGCCCTGTCACAATTTGTTACCATTGTGAAACTGCCATTGTAAATGTGGACACAACTATAGAGTGGCATTTTTCAAAATATAAATCTTACTATTATAACAAGATATATAAACAAGAAAAAATAGTTTTCATTTCAACAGTTTAAAAAAAAACCAAGCATGTGAACATATTTATAGATACAGTTAACAACACATTTTTCTCTTGAGTACCTGCCTTGAACCCTGCTGCATATCACCATAACCTTTAAATTGTGCCCCCTTACTATCAGCAGTTACCAGTCACCTATGCCATTAGCAATTCTTGCAACACCTGGCAGACTCAGTAAAGTGTTGTGGTCAAAAAACAAACAAACCAAGGCTAAAAACATACTCTTTTAAAATATTATAAAGCTATATAATTAACCATGAAAAGAATATGCTGTAGATAGGGGAGAGATTATTTTCTGCTTTAAAATATTTGAAATCAATTAAATATTGCTGACAAACAGGAATAAAGCCAATAGGTAGTTAAATGTACAATGTAAAAAAAGTACTAACAAGGTGCGCAGGATATGACATGCTGGTAAATCTGTTATTTTAACCAGAGCAATTTAAGAAGAATGCAGTAGAAAATAAAATGATAAATAGTCACTAATGTTTTACTATCATACAGAAGTCATATAACAGTCTAACATTTTTAATATAGAATGCAGGCAGTTATATTATTAACTGTAACGGCTTCTGCAAAAGGCAGACAAGCTCACAGGCTTGAGACAGGAATGAGATGAACGTGCAGTCTAATCCAGTTCCATGCAAATGACCTCATCTGAATAAAATTAATGTTTGCAATTTTATAACACTCTGAATACATTGCAATTTCCACGGTCTTTTCTGGAGTTTCTTAAATTTTCTTTAAAAACAGAAAACACACTACATACATACATACATATATATATATATATATATATATATATATATAGTGATCTCTAATCTTCTGGCTAGTATATATATAATTAGATATATCTAGATATATAGATTTATCTAGATATAAATATATTAGAGATCACTGCAAACTCCTGCAGTACCTTGGATTTTAAATTCTCATTTCAGTTTTATAATTCAGGTTTATATTAGATTACACCAAAAAGAATTTGTTTGAGATGATTTATGTCAGATTGGCAATTTTAATAAAGTGTAAAAAGTTGATTACTAATGTGCTTTCATTTAAAATGTACTCATGCAGTTCAGAAGAATAATGAGATGCCAAGGTCTCACATTAAGATGGATAATATATTAATGACTTTAATTAAATTTTTCATCTACAAAGGAAACTTTATTTTATTTTAACTGTACATGTGTGTTGTTTTTCTGCATTTAACAATTAAAGGAATAAAGTAGCTTTGATTATATGTATTTTGTGGTTTTCAGTTGGATTTATTTCCAAAAGCTGATGTTTTTGATTTATTTAGTGAATGAGCACTTTACAGAGTTAAGTACTACATTTTTCTAAAGCTTCTCTTCAGCTATAAAGTCAAAAAATAAATAAATCAAGAAACATCCATTCTTAAGATGGTCTGACGACCAGATAAACTTTTCTTCACAGTATGTTAAATAATGCAATGCACTGAGCAATCTGGCTCCAATCTAGCAAAGCATTTAAGCACAGGAGTAGCTTGACTTGAAATCAGTGGAACTACTCACATGATTAAAATTAAACAGAGGAAGTTTTTTGATGAATTGGGGCCAGATTCCTCAGCACCTTGCAGAACTGAGTCTAATATGAATGCAAAATAAATGTAATTTACATCATAAATTGCTTTAAAATAAAATTAGGGCAACCTGGCTTGTATTGCATGAAGCTTGGTGAGAGGGTGCATAGATCTGGGGCGGAGGGATAGCTCAGTGGTTTGAGCATTGGCCTACTAAGCCCAGGGTTGTAAATTCAATCCTTGAGGGGGCCATTTAGGGATCTGGGGCAAAAATTGGGGATTGGTCCTGCTTTGAGCAGGGGGTTGCATAGGCACCGATTCCGTGGGTGCTCCGGTGCTGGAGCACCCACGGAGAAAAATTGGAGGGTGCTCCGGCAACTCCCCGCCCCCCCCCCCCACCGGACCCACGGCAAACTTACCGAGCACCGGGAGACGTTGCGGGGCCCCGCCCCTGACGCTGGGCAATGTTGCGTCGGCGTCGGGGCCCCGCAACGTCACCTGGCGTTGGGGGCGGGGCCCCGCAACATCACTCGGGGGTGGGGCCCGGCATCTGGGCCCCCCCCCCCCGGGTGATGGCACCCACGGGCGTCGCCGGAAGTCAGCTCCTGTAGGGGGTTGGACTAGATGACCTCCTAAGGTCCCTTCCAACCCTGATATTCTATGATCTTCCCTTGCCCCTCATATGCCTGCATAAGAGTAGAACAGGACAGGGAACTAATATTCCCTTAAGTGCCGGGTGTTCCACAGCCTTAAGGAATCTGGGGGTGTGGCCATGCCCTCAGGCCCATGTGCATATGCTGCTTTGGCAGCAGGCTCTGGGCATGTGGGTGGGAAATGCCTGAGGTTTCTTTTTGGAGCAACAGTAAGGAGCTCTGTGAAGCATGGTGCCTGAAGCCCCTCTCACCATCCTGCCCTGCACTGCCAACAAGGCTCAGAGACCCTCTGTTCAGGCTCTAGTTCTTCACTAACCCTGCCCTTCCGCCCCCCCCCCCAATCTCAAAGTCGTAAAGTCAGAAAGTACATATACTGGGACAACTGTATTTTAATAGAAGTTGGATTAAGATAGTAAATTAGAATAATAGAACATCAGGGTTGGAAGGGACCTTAGTAGGTCATCTAGTCCAACCCCCTGGTTAAAGCAGGACCAATCCCCAATTTTTGCCCCAGATCCCCAAATGGCCCCCTCAAGGATTGAACTCACAACCCTGGGTTTAACAGGCCAATGCTCAAACCACTGAGCTATCCCTCCCCCCGAAATTGCATTGGAGAAAGTAAAATTAAGTTAATTTTGTTTTTAAATATAACAATTATAAAATTAAATGAAATAAAAAGCCTACACAGAAACAAACAAGAGAAGTAATTAGGAGAAAGGAAATTATGAAATTAATAAATAATTCAGCAGCTGTGAGTTAGCTTTCACCTAACCTTTCAACGTATGAAAAAGGAAATACAGCCCTGTATATTAACTACAAAACCCAAAAGATAGATAATGAGCCAAGCAAATGTGAGAAGGGCCTTGTTGATTTAGTTGTCTTAACTGTGCTCAGATCACTTACTCTCCTCTGAGAAGTGGAAGAGAACAAGAAAGAAAATGAAAGAAACATACACACAGAGAGAGATAAAATAAATGTCACTATATAAAATATTGAGGAAATGAAGAGCTGAATAATTAAATACTAAATAAGGAGGAATGGTAGAACGAATCCCCCACTTCCCTCATAAATAAGTGTTAACCAAACCATGGTTCCTATTCTTTAGTCAGGGCAGGCCCACAACATTTTGTCACCCGAGGCGGGGAGCTCAAATGACGCTGCCATACTCCCTCGCTTGGGCCAAAACTTTGAAACTCTCTTGTGCCCTCCTTCCTCCAGCACAGCACTCCACCATCTCTGTGCATATAGAGAAGAGAGAATACATGTGCATCAGCAGCAGACATAATTTTCTACACTCTGGGTCCTAGTGGCGCCCCTCCCTCCCCCCGCGCCCCAGTCTGGCACCAGAGGTGGCCACCTCAGTTCGCCTCATGGTAAGGCCAGCCCTGTCTTTAGTGTAATTTAAAGTTCTAAGGAAATTTGGGGGCTTGAGAGTCAAGAGAACCTGCATTTTAATCCCTGCTGTAATAGTGACTCATTGTGTCATTTCACCGTTCTGCCTCAGTTTCTTCATCTATAAAACAGGGATAATATTATTTACTCACTTATTTCACAGCAAAGGTGTTGTAAGGATTAGTTAAGTCTGTGCAGTACTTTGAACATGTAAAAGATGATACATACAAAGCGGATCTAAGAAGAAAGTTGTTCCGTTGTGCCATTCACATCTTAAGGATTCCACATAAGGATTTTAATTATCTAATGATCACTGGAGCACAAATTCCATAAAATACATAAACAGTTAAGTTATTGTGCAACCCATTGCAAAAAAACAACAACAAAAAACAAAAAAGTACAGATAAAGTGCACTGTAGCCATTGTAAGATCAGAGCCCTCAGCACCTCTTATGGTCATGCCTAATGGGAGGAAATACAGCACTTGCTCATATCCATTTAAAATCAGAGTGAAAATACAGTTAAAATTATTTAGTTATATTTTAACTGTTGAACTGGTGTGATGATTAGACACTTAAGATGTGTTCAGTGTAAAGAATAAAAATTATCATGACAGAGTAACAAGTCTATTTCATTTAATAACCAATTCAATTAATTATGTTCTTTCCATTGATTCTGAATCATTCACTTCTGGCTTTTGTTCAGTTTGGAATTCTATCGGGGATGGAAAGAGACAGATATGGGAACTGTGCAATGACAGATGGAGCTGTGCAGAAGGCAGTGGTACAAAGCTATTTTAGGTTTCTTCAAGTCATGTGGAGTTGAAAGACATCAGACAACCGGAACAAATTATTCTTGATGGGACAACATAAGACACAAAGTGTAGATGATAATGAAGGGCACTTCTAAAAACTAGTGCCGCACTGGGCAGCTGATGAAATTTAAAGCCAAGGTTTTCAAAAGTGACCAGAGATTGAGGCCAAATTGAGATACCCAGAGCCTGATTTTTCCAAAGGTGCTGAGAACCAGAAGTCCATTTAAAAATCAATGGGAACTGTGGGTGCTCAGCACCTCTGAAAAATCAGGCTCAAGTTGGGCACTCAAAAAGAGAGACATTCAAGATTAGTTGGTATTTTTAAGTATATACTGACTACATATACTGTTTCATTTCAAGTCAGTTCAACATTAAACTGCAATTCCCTAATGTGCTGTGGTGACTTATTGAAATTATAGTTCCTCTGCCTGATGACCCCTTCTCTCCTATGGGCCAAGGTTTCTGGTGGAACTAAACCTCATGATATACCCATAGTCATATATCAGAGGGGTAGCCGTGTTAGTCTGGATCTGTAGAAGAGACAAAGGGTCCTGTGGCACCTTATAGACTAACAGAGGTATTGGAGCATAAGCTTTCATGGGTGAATAGCCACTTCTTCGGATGCAAGCAGTGGAAATGTCCAGGGGCAGATATAAATGTGCAGGGAAGAGTCAGGCTAGAGATAACGAGGTTAGCTCAATGAGGAAGGATGAGGCCCTCTTCTAGCAGTTGAGGTGTGAACACCAAGGGAGGAAAAACTGCTTCTCCTCCCTTGGTGAAGATCAACAGATCAACAGGGCCAGACGTGTACCCAGAAGCCTCTTGCTGCAAGACAAGCCGAAGAAAGAAACCAACAGAACTCCACGGGCCATTACTTACAGCCCTCAGCTAAAACCTCTCCAGCGGATCATCGGTGATCTACAACCCATCCTGGACAACGACCCCTCACTTTCACAGGCCTTGGGAGGCAGGCCAGTCCTCGCCCACAGACAACCCATCAACCTGAAGTATATTCTCACCAGCAGCTACACACCGCACCATAATAACTCTAACTCAGGAACCAATCCATGCAACAAACCTTGATGCCAACTTTGCCCACATATCAACACCAGGAACACCATCACAGGACCTAACCAGATCAGCCACACCATCACCGGTTCATTCACCTGCACATCCACCAATGTAATATATGCCATAATGTGCCAGCAATGCCCCATTGCTATGTACATTGGCCAAACTGGACAGTCCTTACGCAAAAGGATAAATGGACACAAATCAGATATAAGGAATGGCAATATACAAAAGCCTGTAGGACAACACTTCAACCTCCCTGGACACACAATAGCAGACTTAAAGGTAGCCATCCTGCAGCAAAAAAACTTCAGGACCAGACTCCAAAGAGAAACTGTAGAGCTTCAGTTCATTTGCAAATTTGACACCATCAGCTCAGGACTAAACAAAGACTGGCTAGCCAACTAGAAAAGCAGTTTCTCCTCCCTTGGTGTTCACACCTCAACTGCTAGAAGAGGGTCTCACCCTCCCTCATTGAGCTAACCTCATTATCTCTAGCCTGACTCTTCCCTGCACATTTATATCTGCCCCTGGACATTTCCACTGCTTGCATCCGAAGAAGTGGCTATTCACCCATGAAAGCTTATGCTCCAATACCTCTGTTAGTCTATAAGGTGCCACAGGACCCTTTGTCACTTCCACAGTCATATGACTCCCATGATGCACCACACAACTTGGTTAGAGGGGAGAACATGTTGCATCTCAGAGTCAGACAGAGTCCAGTCAGGGAGTCTGACCCCTAGAGAGAATGGGGAATGGGATGCCCACACTACAACTCCCATCAAGCAATGTGTCACTACCGGGAAATGCAGTTTAACGTTGAACTGATTCAAAATGAAATATTTTGGCTCAGTTAAAAAAACTGGAATATGTTGATTCAGCTCTAGCAAAACTGAAACAAAATTGAAATATTTTGGCAAAACTGATATGGAAAATACAGTTTCTGCAAACTCAAAATTTTCCACAATGAAAAATGCATTAGAAATTTCCTGACCAGCTCGAGGTAGAACACCATGAACTAGATCGTCAGACAATATACATACTAATCATCAGAGGATCTGACTGACGAAGGATTCCAAAATGTGACCCTAGAATGCTAACTTTCCTAATTCCCTCACCGTTTCCCCTTTCTTTAATTAGATGGAATCATAAATTCTGTTACAATGAGTGAAAGACATTGGACTCTATGTATGCAGTCTATAGTGATACTCTGACAACAACTCCCATAACTTATGAAAGTGTTTTAGCTTCAAATATCATATGGTATTGAATCCATACCAACTAGGATGGGTAGGCTGAAGTATCCAATGTTAATGCCATCATAACAGAAAACTTTAATAATTGTGTCATTTAGAGTGCAGTAAAAGATTAGCAGTATTGTTCCAAGGATATGTTTGACTTTATAATAGCAATGATAAAGACAGCTTTGCAGAAAACTAATAACTTTATCTGACAATTCTAGGATAAATGTCAACAATAATACCAAGGAAGTGAAGACATAAGTGTGGTTGACACTTTTTCAGTAAGCATAAAAAACTTATGAAAATGGTACTAATAGTATGACAAGTCAATGTATTATACAGACACATGCAAAGCATTTTGTCTATAAACCAAACCATACAATGGAAATATATGCTTTGCAGAATGGGGGGCAGGGGGGGGGACCACAATGACTGGCACTCCTTGGTCTGGAAAAATAAATATTTCAAAATGTGTGCTAAACTTTGACGCACTTGTGTCAGTGCCACATCATAGTATCCTGCCTTATCCTGGATTAGTGCCCTGATCAGATACCACAGCTGGCATTTAAATGGTCAATATTTACCAACAGATACAACACTCTATGTCATGACTTAATGTGTGGCAAGCCAGGGTATGAAAGAAAGCACACTAGCCTGCAAGTAAATAAGTCACGCTGTAAACCCCACTACTGTGCACTAAATATTCTGTAGGGTGCTTTAACCTACTGCTGTCTAAGTGCACTATGGAATGTTTAGTGCATGGTAGGAGAGTCCACATGGTAGTATGTAGCAGGCTAATGTGCTGTAGATTTACACCCTGGTTTGCTATGCACTAAGTCACTGTTCAGACAAGCCCTAAGAAAGAAGGATCATGATACCTCACATACCACTTTACGGTGGACTTTGACAGATGTTAACTTTTTTAGGAGGATGGCGGTACCTTATTTCTATGCATGCCATGTTGTACTGGAATTTCACTTGTTATATTCATTAGATTGCACAAAGTATCCATTGTATCACATCTTGATCTTTGCTACAGCTCCTCCTTTTTCATACCCTCTGCTTCCTTATAAGCACAACATAAACTTTAGAGAGAGTCAACAATAGAGAATCCCAGTGAAATGAGAAGAGGAGCATTAAAATTAGTATTTACAAATCAAACTTCCAGGAATATTGTTCTGATAATACCAGCCAGTGGACCTGGAAACTTTTTGTGCTTTTGCACACATCCAGTCGCTAAATTAACAGAAAACGATCCCTGCTTATATAGAGATCTATAGCTAAAATGTAGGAACATTTTGTTCTCACATTTTGTTTAAATTAATGAAACAAAACATAACTTAAAACGAATAATTTTCAGCAACATAGTGTAGATTTTGGTTCAAACTAAGAAACACGTTTTGTTTGAAGACTGCAACAATGGTGAACTTCAACCAATGAGTATGTGTGTTTTGGATTGTTTCCCCAATATCTCACATGTAAAATCAGCCAAGTTTGGGGGAAGGAGAATCAGAAGTTCAGCCAGATGTAAAATCAAGAAAAATCCACATTGAAGCAATAATTTAACTGTTTAATAGTTAACAAGGCACAGTTATGACTAACTTAGATCCTTTTTTCTCAGTTCATATCTTCCATGCATGAGTCTATGAACCCTGTAGGTAAGCCAAATTAGCTGCAATTGTAATTTCTTTAATTAGCTAATTCAATTACTAACATTTTTTTTTCAACACAGCAATTGTTACCTGGGGTTCAAATGTGGCTAACAATCCAATCCCTTCAAATAGCATGTTCCTCATTCCCTGGACAACACTGATGCCTGACCTAATACCCATTGCTTGAAAAAGTCCAAGTAGAAAAAGGTTTCAATCTTCAGCGGTCACAAAAGGCTGAAAATGCAGTGCAGCATTGTTAATCTGATATAATTTTATCTTGAATAAACAAATGTTCATAGTACACAAACTTCGTGAGTGTGAGAGACCATAAACTAGGTGAAATGCACAGCCCATAGAGACATTTTATTCCTCTCATGTCTGTAGTTTATGCAATGACAACTTCAGTGCAGAAAAGGTGAAAAACCCCATTCTCAGCATTGACAGAATGCATTGCTCTGGTCAGGATTAACCACTGTTGCCTGACAATCTTCCAACAGTATGTAAAGTGAATTCAAATACCACAATAGCAACAGAGGTAGGTACAAAGCTAATCTTGTGGAATGTACTGAAAGACTGCAGATAGCATGAAACCAGTGACCCAGTACAGTAACCATCACCATCCAGACAATGGTTGCATTGTATTTTTCATGGTGTGACAAGTCCTTAAAGTCCTGGAGGCCATCTTATTTTTTAATGTTACAGCTTTCTAAGTTTAGTACCATTAGTCACTGTCATGTATGTGAACCCTGAAGTTTCTTACAGAGCGTGACTTTGCAAGGCTAGTCTTCACAAGGCTGCTGAAAATTGGGTGTTCATTTCCCCTAGCATTTAGTTATGGAACAGCACCAAAGCATTGGCAGAGAATGAACACGTTACTGGTGTTCTATTCATAGCCCCATTGTGCTATAACCTACAATGGTACAATGGAACCCATCTCCCAGGGAAAAAAATATTACTCATTGTCAGGTTGTCCATTTGTTTCTTAAAAAGAGAAACTAACGGATTGCACTTGAGGAAAGGTGAACTGTTAAAGATACAAATACTATCACCAATGCTGCATAAGATTAAATTAACAGTGGGTTAAGCATAAAAGTTTAAAGCTCAGTTCCAAAAAGCATCTTAACAGTTCTGATGCTTATTCAAATCTGTAAAACTGGGCTGGAAATCTCATGAAAGGGGCATTCTTCACAGCATTTCAAGCAATTGTACTTCCTTTCAACCCTACCAGAACAGTTCTTATTGCATTGTTTTGTCATTTCTTTTTCCAGTTGCAGCTAAACATCAGAAATGGAAAAATATTTAGCGTTTGTCCAAGTCCTATAGCAGTCCCATTTCACTTTCTCAAACAAAGTTTGTTTGTTTTTAAAAAAAGGGGGAAGTTTCAGTCTTGTTGGGTTCCTATTTTATTGGATTTAGTTCACTCATCCCTATATAAAACCTTAATTCATATGCTATTGTCAACAGTATTGCTTAGGAGAAGATGACAACTGAAGGAGGGGATGCAGCCTTGTTTATACAGCTTTTGTGTAGCTGGCCTGATGCGGCTGTCATATGGCTTTAGTTATCTTCAGAATGCAATATCTCACATTATATCTATCTATAGCTACATCTACAAACCAGTTATATAATATGAAAGCTGCCAAAACAATGCTTAAAGTGAGTGTTACTGGAAATCAAGATCACTTTTTAAGTTCAATTGCTCCACAAATTCTTTTCAAAGAGGAGCAGTATTCCTGATCAACTTATTCTTTCCTTTAGTTCGAGCAATTTAGCTTCATGGCATTTTATACCTGTCTAAACTGTAGGACTCCTTCAGCAAGTTAATGATGACATTTGTGAAGACTTTTTTAGCTAACGTTTTTCTCTTGTGATAGTTACAGGTATAACAAAACCTGTATTTTGTTATGCTGCTTCTAATATGGTGATGGCTCAACCTGAATCCCTTCATAATGAGAACTTGAAATAGCATGCCTAATTTCACTGTTTTTTCTCTAGAATAATGCCATCTTGCTGTCCCTTTCCCAAAAGAGTTGGAAAATAGAGATATTACAATATGAACAGATAATAAATTAATAATAAATACCACCTTGCACTTACAAAAAATATCAATGGGAGTTAGGTGCCTAAACCCCTTAGGCCCTTTTCACAATCTCACCCAGAGAGACTTGACTTTTCAGACCCATGGATGGTAAATCTAACTCCCACATTAGAGAATGTGAAAGTCCCCCAGGTAAGCACTAGCATGCAATTAGTGCAGTTCAGCTGCATAAGGCACCAGGGGCAGGATCTGAGGGACTACATAGAAGGTGAACACTTTTTGCATGGTATAGAGCCTAGTTCAGCAGGTTCTCCCTGCCCATAAGAATGCCAATAGAGGGAGGTAGCCTACAGGTGTTGGGAGTTGGGGTGGTGCAGAAGACACTTTTATATGGATCATCCAGGACTTTGCTTTGCCTCCATGGCAGAGTGCTAATGAACCCATCGAGGGCTACTGGACTTAAGTGACCTCAGCAGAGTAGATGCAGAAATACTCCATGGTCTGATGGGGAAGGATTCCTTCCTCATACTATGCAGAGGCAACCAGAACACTACCCCATCTCACCTCTTCACGCCTATCTCTGACCGCAAATGACATTACATTAGAGGTTTATGTAATAACATCAACAATTAAAATAAAATAACACTACTACTGAACTCTTACATTGACTAAGTAGTGGTCTTTTTAATATGATGTAGGAAATAATGCCTATCTAGAGATATGGCATGAGATGAAGCCTTCCACACAATACAGATGCACTGAAACATTTCCAGGTATCATTTTTAAGTAAGCCAGCAGAAGAGTGTATAAAAAGAAAACCTGACTTTCTATTAACAAAGTCATCTAGACTACCATAGACTTCCTTTAGCTGGGTATCTCTGTCATGATAAATCCTCTCAGAGTACAAATGTTATCCCTAAAGCTAGAAATAGATTTTGGAGTCACAAAAGGTGAATATCTTGGACCTACAGCCAGGTTTCAAAAGTAGAGAATATAAAAATCCAAAACAAATACAAAACTTTTGGACGAGTAATGCATCAATAAAAGTTTACTTAAGTGTGATTCTTGCACACTCTGAGCTACTGGCAAGATAAAAAAGATTCATGTCATTAAATTTCCTGTGTATGGAAAAGCAGATGCTACCCCCTGTGGACCACTGAACTCTAGATAAAATATTCATGAAAGGTAAGGTATTATTATTAATAATTCTACTGCTTACCATAGAAATGAGGCATAAGGTTAGTTATACTATACTGTAGGTTCTAACCCCCCCCCCTTTCCCCTCTCGCTTGCAACCTTGTTTTTGAAAATGAAATTTTAATGAATATTATACTGCACTGGAGCTCTATCTCCATGAGGCAAATTCATATTATTTTATAATCTGATCCTACGTATTTTAAAGGCAAAAATAGCTGATTTAGCAAAGGAAAAGCAAAACTATCTAAAATGACACATAAAAGGGTCAGCTCTAGCAAGGTGCAAGTTAACTCAATGAGACTGCTCACATACCTAACATTAAGGCTATGGTTAGGTGCTTCACTGGATCATGGTCACAGTTCTCAGTTTGCATGACTGATCCCCAGGTGATTACGTTATATAAAACACAATACTGCTGCTTATGAGACTGATAGAGCTCTACAAACCCCTTGATGTAAAGGACCTGTGAAGTCCATTGGTTTGGGTTCAGGCCTCCAAACAATAGGGTAATGCAATCTTAAGCAATGTAGATCATAATAGGGTTCAAAAAAGAACTAGATAAATTAATGGAGGATAGGTCCATCAATGGCTATTAGCCAGAATGGGCAGGAATGGTGTTCCTAGCCTCTGTTTGCCAGAAGCTGGGAATGAGCGACAGGGGATGGATCACTTGATGATTATCTGTTCTGTTCATTCTGTGGCAAATTGCCAGCACTACTATGATGGGTCCTGCACTTTCTCTTCTTGGGGGGAGGGGGGATTCAGGGTGCCATTTCTTGCCCCTGAACTGGGGTAACAGCTATCCTACTAGTATCCCAGGGAAGGGGAGTGGAGAGGGAGGGACCCAGGCCCGCCCTCTACTCCAGGTCCCAGCCCAGGGGCCCTATGATAGCAGGTGAACCACTTGTACCAGTGATTCTTTCCCCTGGGCTACTTCCCTCTCCTGACCTTCAGCTTGTGGGCTTCCTGCCTTCCCTCTGCAGAAGCCAGGTGTCCCTTTACCTAGGATGTTGGTCTTCTTAGCCCGCCGCAGCACTTCTCAAAACTCTCCTCCGCTTTCCTCCAAACTGCTCTTTGTTCCACCACCAATCCACTCTGCTTCACTCCTCCAAACTGCTTTCTGCTCTACCACCAAACCACTCTGATTCAACTCCTCCAAACTGCTCCAACTCCTCCTCTGGCTGATTGAAGCAGGGGGATTTTATCAGGTGACTGGCTTCAGGTGCTCTAATTGGTTTCAGGTGCTTTTAATTAATCTACAGGGAATAAGGCTTCTCCTCATCCTAGATCACTCTCCTGCTTCCTTCTGGCCATGCGGTATCACAATTCCCTCTTGGGCACCTGGCACTGGCCACTGTCGGAAGACAGGATACTGGGCTAGATGGACCTTTGGTCTGACCCAGTAGGTCCATTCCTATGTTCTTATGTAAATACAGATATTGAAATGATTATAAAAGATATAGATTTGGACACAGATGTTACATCTTGGTTTTGCCAAGGCAATACCCATCGAGGAAATTGTAGAGATTTTCTTCTAACAGGGCTTCAAATAATTGTTGTGTCTTTCAATTATTAACTTAAAATTGCTACAACTCAGATACCGTAGGGTCCTGCTTATATTTCACATGTCATGATGTTGGAAACAATGATCTGCAACTATAGTAACAAGTAACCTTGTGTTATTTCCTGATCATGCTATTAACATACCTCATAAGGGAACACTAAGTACATAGGGTGAAATCCTGGCCCCAACTTTCCATTGACAAACTTCCCATTGACTTCACCGAGGCCAGGATTTCACTCAAGAAGTTTTAAACTAGAAAAGAGAATTGTGTATTTCAAAATTAAAGTGTTTGAATCTGTAGAGTTATTTTTCCCAAACATAACAACAGACCACATTATAGAAGGACTCTAATGCTAAAATCACTCAGATATACTGGTTTCCATGACTTGAACATGGAATAAACATGGAACATCTTAATAAGCAATCAGCAGAAAGGTCATATAAACTAAAATCTCAGTGATTTGAGTACTCAAATTGCTCCATACCTTGTGTATCTTGATTACTTTATAAATTCTCTCTTTAATCCATTATTCAAAGTTTCTATAAGATTTAAAAAAAAAATGCCTCTGTTTTTACCTTTTATGTCTAAGCAGACTGGTTGCTGAATGTGAGATACTGCCTGCCTAGATGTCACTTAGCATTTAAAAAAAATATGATTTTAAGAGAGCAGTAAAATTCTGGTTCCCTGGGGCCAAATCATCCACTCCCACTTTAAAACCTTCAGTGGTGGGCTCTGTAGGAGGGGATCTCCATCAGAATTCCCTCCTGAGATCCCTTAACATCACAGAAGCAGTTTTTTGTCACTGCAGAAAAGGCAATGGGGCCCATTTACAAATCTAAAGGAACCATGGGAATTTGCATAAGCTCTATGCTTTTCCACAAGCATCTCCCCCTGATTCCTAGCAGCTCAGCTTTATTGGAGCCTTGTTATCAGAGATTGTCCCATCTGGGACTGCATTATCTTTTCCAGGGAATCTGTATGGTACTGAAGGGAGGAGATGTGCTCCCAACCCCATCCATAGCCTACTCACTTCTCCCAGACCCATGTAATCTCTACTTTCTCCCCCAACATGGACTCTAGACCCACAAAGAATGCACCACAGGCATGTGTGGAGGGGAGGGGGAAGTGATACCACAGATAAGCATGGCCTTTCCACAGCACATGAGATCCACAGATGGATATGGCCCCTTCTCTGTACAATTGTCAGGCGGATGAGCCAAGCCTTCATTTGTATCAGTATTTCCTAGGTTCACAGTAACTTTGTTAAGGATTGCTCTCAGTCTTTAAATCATAAACTAAATTCAATTAATTAGGAAAGTTCAGTTCAACATATATCAACAAGAACACATGCCCTGAAAGAAACAAGGATTATACTTGTAAACTCAACTAAGTCCTCTAAGTGTATAAAAAAAACATTCACAGCATTGATGTCTCAAATCATTGAATGGCTACAATTAATAGCACTTTTGAAAAGTGGTTTTTATTATTATTATTATTATTCATTAAAAATTAAGTTGAAAAAAGTGGGTTATAACAATGTTTGTAACCAGAACTATCATACAATAAACTGTTTCTTCTCTGATAGCTTCAACACTATGTTATTTCATATAATAACAGACCAGACATGTAACAAAGAATTATTATGATGACCAGGGAAGTATGCTTCACAAAGAAATTAATCCTCTGTAAAAAGGATTTATTTTAAAACCCTGTGATTATAGCCTCTTTGAACATAAGGTTTTTTTTAGTTCTGTTTTTTTATTTTCTTCATTCTGTTAATCGTATCTATCTGAATCTCACGCTGCAATTTTCCTGCTTATCAAAAAAGATGCTTAATACACTGTGATTAGCCCATTGGATGGAAATTTATCATTTATATTCTGTGAAAGAGTTTCATGCTGCTCTAAACAGTTTTCTCCTTTATTATATTTCCAGTGTATGCTAATAACATAGGAGTGAGAATATTTATTCTTATCACTGAATAAAAGCATCATATTGGTTCATGAAAGGGAAAAGTGCACTTCAAACATGATATAGAGGGAAACTGTGAGCAGAGATATACAAACCAGTCATGGGTAGCACATTAATAGACTTGTGAAAGCTTGACAAAAACCTCACAATGAACAAGCTTTCTTGGTTGCCAAAAGCATACCAAGATTCTGCACTTAGCCTAATTAAAATCATATTGTTAATTTCTTTTCATTCTCTTATTTGTAATAGCCATTCAGGGAAGGACTTTCTCTCTCTTGATTCTTTATTTTTTCCATTTATGGAAACTGATGATTTCCTCTTTTCTTTACATTGGAGTAGAATATGTAACCTGGTTTTGTTGCTTTGTCTTGTTGACTTACTCCATACAATCATCCTTTATGTCTTTTATACACAAAAATCTTTATTTTGCTTTACTCAACCAACCATGTGAATCTTTTAGGATGCACCCGTCACTTTAGTGAATGATACCAGCAACAGTTGTCAGACCTTTAATGCTGCATTCAAAGCCAGATCCAAAGCTTATGCACGTCAATGGGAGTCTTTACACTGACTTCCATGGACTTTTGGACATGCTTTCAGTACATGGAAAGGGAGTATTTCTTGTTTGCGGACACTGGCAGCTAATATTAATATCATGCTGTGCTCTGGAAGATGTTCACTCAATGGACCGCTCTTAGGTGACACTAGACAAAAGAAAATGTTCACAATTTTATGCTGCTATAACTACATTTTTATTGACTTTCCAGAACTTGAACAGCTTATGAGAAGTAGGATTTATTGTGAGTTCAGGAAACTATGACTTCTCAATCATTATATTTAAATCTTGAATGAGTTGCCCAGAACAGGCTAGTAGTCTTAGCTGGCCATCTAACCTAATGAGAGTTTACAAGAAAATGTTGCTTTATTCAACCACAACCCAGAAATTTCAAATGTTACCTCTTCAAAACCTACCAAAACCCTTGCTGGCAATGTATGTGCCAATTTAGATCACTTCTTTCCCACTCAAATTACTCCTATAGCCAATTATTGATGCTAAGAACTGGTTCCAATCAGTAAATTTCCCAGACATTCTTTTGATCCGTTTATCAGTATTATACCTCACCCATTCACTGGCTCATCCTGTACAGGATTTCACAATGATTAAGTGGGAGAGTAGAAGAACTGTACCACAGAGCAGTACAAGCTGACATAGCAGGTGTGTAAAGAAAACTCCACATCCTGCACTGGTTTGATGACCATGTTCTCACTCCTCCTTATTCTCCCTTTCATTGCATTTAAGAGAGTAGAATGGAAAAGGGGATGTGTTTGGGAAAGGGAATGCATTTGGCACAGAGGAAATGGTCTTCTACAAATTGGCACAAACAGAACAGCAATAATCTTCTATGAAAATTCCTGTCATGAATTTGAGTAGGAATATGACCACTGCAGGTTTATAGATTCATATGAATGGTATTCTTGCTGCAGTAACTGACAATGGGATAGCTACTGGCAACAGGCCCAATGCTTAAAAACAAGGTAACCATACCATCTCAAGCTGATTTGTGGATTTGGTGAGATTTATTAGGCCAACGTTTTTTGTATACGTTGGTAATGCTGGAAAGTGGCTAACTGAATAATCCACTGTGAATTTTGGCAATACAAGTTGCTGGGATACTTATATTTTCCAATACCGAGGGCAGGATTTTGTGTGCTTCTATGTGCATATGGGCAACGTTGAAGGTGTAATTTGCATATTTTTATTACTCATAATGATTATTTTATATTGTTCTTGGTCTATAATCAGAGTTAGAATTATTTGAGATTTTTTTTTATAATTAAAGATTATTAATTTAGAATGATTCTGGCACAAACAATCAGGGGAAACTTGGAAAGTATAAAATACACCATATTCCTATAGTCCATGATTCCAAAATAAAAGTCAAGTTTTTACAGGATTAAAAAATGTATTAGTTATGTATTTTCTGTGGTTTGGGTTTTGCATAGGTTGACATGTGATAATAGGGAAATGTGGTTTTACAAAGAAAGTAGGATAAAAATAGTCCCAACATATTTTTAAATTCCCTGAATTTTTTTTTTCCCCATAGAGGCTTTGTGACACAGTCAAATTACGCAAGAGTGACCTGATATGAATGCTTCTTGGGCACTTGCTTTGATAACGTCTGCAATTTTTGCTGTCTTTGCCAAGAACGAGTTGTGTTCTTATTCAATACTCATTGTGATTAAAGCTTTATACCACACCATCATGTATTCTCCCTCACACTGTATATACATGCACATGCCTAATCACACAGCTTCCAATCCTTCAGTCTGGGGTAGGAGCCAGGATTCTGCTTCTGCCTTATATACCAGTGGTTGAATCTTTCAGACAATTAGTTGCAAATCTGCTCAATATTCACTGGCATAAAGGTGGGGTTATTTATCATAGAATCATAGAATCATAGAATCTCAGAGTTGGAAGGGACCTCAGGAGGTCATCTAGTCTAACCCCCTGCTCAAAGCAGGACCAACCCCAACTAGATCATCCCAGCCAGGGCTTTGTCAAGCCTGACCTTAAAAACCTCTAAGGAAGGAGATTCCACCACCTCCCTAGGTAACCCATTCCAGTGCTTCACCACCCTACTAGTGAAAAAGTTTTTCCTAATATCCAACCTAAACCTCCCCCTCTGCAACTTGAGACCATTACTCCTTGTTCTGTCATCTTCTACCACTGAGAACAGTCTAGATCCATCCTCTTTGGAACCCCCTTTTAGGTAGTTGAAAGCAGCTGTCAAATCCCCCCTCACTCTTCTCTTCTGCAGGCTAAACAATCCCAGTTCCCTCAGCCTCTCCTCATAAGTCATGTGCTCCAGCCCCCTAATCATTTTTGTTGCCCTCCGTTGGACTCTTTCCAATTTATCCACATCCTTTTTGTAGTGTGGGGCCCAAAACTGGACACAGTACTCCAAATGAGGCCTCACCAGTGCTGAATAGAGGGGAATAATCACGTCCCTTGATCTGCTGGCAATGCCCCTACTTATACAGCCCAAAATGCTGTTAGCCTTCTTGGCAACAAGGGCACACTGTTGACTCATATTCAGCTTTTCGTCCACTGTAACCCCTAGGTCCTTTTCTGCAGAACTGCTGCCCAGCCATTCGGTCCCTAGTCTGTAGCAGTGATCTCTATTTTCCTGTGATCTCTATTAAAATGTGCAACATGCCAAGATTTTTAAATAATGCATATAAACACAGGTCGGTGTTTGCAAGAAGTGGCTAATTTCATTCATCTGAAGTATTTGGATTTGCAGACATTTAATATTCTTATTGTACATTACTAGACATCCATTTTTTTCATAGAAGAAAGTCTTGATTAATTAAGAAAAAAATCATGGAATGCCAATCTTTGGATTCCATTTTTTATTGTATTTGGTTATAAATATAACTACGGTTGAGAAACATTCAGGAAGAAAATGGAATAAATTTATTTTAACTGTCCCCTTGCAAACACCAGGTCCCTTCTCTGCAAAACTGAGCTGGAGAAACAACTTCAGGGCAAAGGGCAACCCTCATTTAGCAGATTTGATATGAGGTAAGAATCCAAATACTGATTGTGAAACAGACAGAAATTAGGTTGGACAGATGAATTAGTAAAGATTTCAAACTGTAAATTATTAAGAAGGACTCTGGTTTAGTGGATGAGACATCAAAAACAATTTAAAGCAAGGTCTGAATTAATATAGAACAGGGAGAATCAGGGGCGGCTCTTACAATTCTGCCACTCCAAGCAGGGGTGGCAGCGCCCCGCCCCCGATGCGGGCAGACGTAGCGGGGCCCCACCCCCGACGCCTGCGTCGGGGGCGGGGCCCCGCCACATGTGCCTGCGTCGGGGGCGGGGTCCCGCCCCCGATGCAGGCAGTCCCATTCCGGAGTGGCAAGGGGACAGCGGGTGACCTGCCGCCCCTTTGCCGCTGCGGCAGGCGAGACTGGGGTGGCAGTCCAAGTCCCGCGGTGGCAATTCGGTGGCAGGAAGAGCGGACCTGCCTCTGAATTGCCACTGCGGGACTCGGACTGCCGCCCCCTTCTCGCCTGCCGCCCCAAGCACCAGCTTGGCAAGCTGGTGACTGGAGCCGGCCCTGGGGAGAATAACACCACTTATCTTTTATCTTATTTATGAGGAGAAAATGAAAGTGAAGGGATGTTCTCTTAAATAATATTTGGCAATCTCAATTTAGAATTTATTGCACTGATAAAATGGTACTGTACTCACTTTTTTTACAATATGACAGCTTGTCGTCTTTATAATGTTCAATATCCGTTAATAGACGAGGAGAAGCCAACATCAGTATCCTCAAAAGCCCAAATAACTTCTTATATTAGGTCCACTCAAAATCTGCAGGAAATTTGGTCAAATGCTAGAGAAATTTGAGGAAATTCTGAAATGTATTTTAAAATCAAATGGTCTCAGAACTGAAAACACTATTATGTTGTCTATTTTTTGTACCTTTACTAGTAGCTATAAATAAAATTACTTTTTTATTTGTCTATTTTTCCCGAAATTTATCCCCAACCCTAAGAGAGATTTAATTCCCCCTTAAAGTCTTCACAAATTTATAGGCCTTCTTTCATCCCTTCCTTTCCTTAGTCTATGATGAGGACACAAAGAAATAAATAAGATAAGCCACTGAATCATTTCCAACTTGGAACCTTATTCCTATAGACTGTCCTTCTATATTAATCTAGCTACACTAGATAGAGCAAAGTTTCTGGAAGTTTCTACCTATGCTATTTGCTGTGGAATAACTAGCAGTGCAACCTCTCTGAAATATTGTTTTGGTTTCTCTGTAGGTGAGGAATGGCCATTGTTGCTCATTGTTCCTAGTAGGAATAAAGCCAAGCTTCGCTGAGGGAAAATGGTGGCTCCTAGTTTGCCGGAAAGCAGAGAGGAGCCACTGTGAAGAGGAGAGGGTGAATAAAGGTAGTGCACATCTTTGTTAAGGGCAGCCCGTGGCCTCAGACTCATTGAGAACACTGGGAGATGTCGACCATTTGGAAAGAGGGTAATTCTTCTTGAATTTTTCCAAAGATTATTATTCTTCCACCTTTACTGAAAGAGAAACTTTCAATAATGAAGTATGATGGGGAAAATGACTACTAACCTTCAACATTTCTTACCCAAAAATTACTCTCTGTACCATATATACTCAAGTCAATGCCTGAGCTGAGATCATTTGGACCAAAAAAAGGCCAGGGCACAGAGTGCAAATTTTTTTAACATTAATTTAAAAATGGGTCCTATAAATCAATCACATTAACAAATTTACCTGTAAGTTTTCAGAAAACTCATTCTGTACTCAAAGAGTAAAAGCTTTAATTTTGGGCTGGATAGGCTGTATTCTTCATACATAAAGTGATTTAATTCCTGTTTTAAGTGCAAAACTCAACTCAGCCTCCACTATGTCGCTGTTACCGACACCTTCATAATATGGCAATATATGCTGACCACACCAAACAACATCCTTTCCATGCTAAAAGTTTACTTTAGTAGTTATCTATCTTCTACAAGAAACAATCAGACAATTATGATAATCATCCTGCTCTTTAAGCCATTGCTGACTCGATACCAATCTAGTTAAATGAATATTACTAAAGTTAAAGGAACATTTTGTTTATAGGACAAGGTAAGAATCTCTTGCAATCATGTGTAATTTCTTTTTTCATTACATTTGAATTTTCTAACCATTGCTGAAGGCAGCCATTGGCAATTTCTGAAATAGCTAGAAAAATAGATTGGAGTTAGTATGAGCAGCTCAATGAAGTTGTCTGCTCAGTGTGTATTCATGGTCAAAAAGTGACTCAACTCTTCAGGATACAAGTAATTCTGCAGCCAAGATTAAGAGATAAAGTTAACCCATGGAATAGTGGTGTACAATTATGTGTATTGTGTGGAGTTCAGAATGCCCACTAAAGCAACTAGCGTTGGCCTCTGTGTCCATTGGTCTGTTTCCACTCTGTCTTGCTATGAAAATTTGAAGGTATCTATCCAACAAAAATGGACAGGGTAGCTCATCAACAAATGCTGTTCTTATTGGATTACTGGAAGTTTAGAAAACAGGAGTACAGTGGATGTTACTGGCTATTGGTGCTGCAAATTATCTATCACCTAATAACAAATCCTATTGCTTTTGATTGCCTGCCTCAGGAATAATTTAAACATGTTGCATTTACTCCAGCCTTGGTTGCTGCTTCTGCCTTGACCTTCATACATGCCAAACCCATGAAAAAAAACGCAGAAATTGGGCTTGTTTTTGGCTTAATTGGGTTGTGAGTTGTTTGTTGGCTAGTTTTTGGCTTGTTGCTTGTTTGACTTGTAGCTTGTTGCTTCTTTTTTTTTTTTAATTGGCTCCCGCGAGGCAAGCAGAGACAAGGAGGGGAGAGAGTCAGGGGTGCACAGCGGGCCCACCATAGTCCCAGACTGCACACCGGGAGGATCTAGTCACATAGAGTGTTGGGGTTCCTAGAGATTGACTTGTTTTGGCCTTATTTTGAAATGGGATTAGCTTGATTTTTGGCTTATTGTGAAAGTCAGGGTGCTTATTCACCGCGTGAAAGTTGGCAACTGTGTTGATCCTCCTTGCAACTTCCTCCTCTACTCTGAAGCACTAATAAAAGTGTTGGGGAAATGAGTATTCTTCTCATGCCTCATTCTTCTTTCTGCTAGTTCTTCTGTTCTTACCCTTCATTTTGTATATTTTATTATCTGTCTCATATTCACAATCCCAAAGCCTGTTCTCATCATCATCATCATCATCCTGAAAATTCTCCTTCCAAAAAGAACAAAATAGAAAAAAATGCTTATGTACAGTATTTTATTTCCAAATCCAGGAACAAGTAAAATGCCAGCAGCTAAATTGTACATGGCAATTTCTGCCTCCTAACAGTGAAATTGTTTTCCAATTTATTTCTCAAAGGTTTTCTCTAGAGATATTCACCTAAACTTCCTTTCCTCTCATTAGCTAGGAGAAGGCTTCTAATGGTAGCAAATCTATTTCCCCAATAGTAATCCCAATAGATATCTACATTGTGATGTTTGGTTTCAGTCGCATTACTGAAAAATGCATGTCTTGAATGCATGGAAAAATTCAGACATTAAAGCTGAAGCGTTATTGTAAGGCTGTGCTTATGGCTGTTATGATTCACTTGCAGAAAGCACATTCTTCTCAATGTGGAGCATAGTATTATCTCCATGGTATCAGATAAAACTGCCCATTTTAACAAATGGGGGCGGTTTGATTTTTCTCTCCAGGGGACACACCACACTCCCCTTGAGCCACAGTTATTGGAGTCCTCTGCATGCAGATCACCCTACTTGAAAACTTTGCTGGATCCTGCAGAGCCCTCTGCATGCAGACATGTGGACTTAGGTGCTCAACTGTAGGCCACCATTTTTTAAAATCTTGGCCTAATCATATCTGGCTAAGTACCAGCTATTTAGCTACAAAACTTAGAGGAAATGTTTAGCATAGAAAAAGAGAGTATTAACTATAGTAGTTAGACGAAATTAAGAAAAAAATGTAGGAGAATATCAGGAAAATTTTCCTGCAGCAGCAGAAGGCTCAGGAAAGCAATGGAAGCTAAAGCATTGGGCATTAAACTACAATAGGGCAAATGTACAATAAGCG
This sequence comes from Chelydra serpentina, assembly GCA_037349315.1. Lineage (NCBI taxonomy): Eukaryota > Metazoa > Chordata > Testudines > Chelydridae > Chelydra > Chelydra serpentina. The sequence continues at coordinate 73,029,537 of JBAIAC010000008.1, forward strand.
AGCAATCCAGCTCTGGCAGGAGTTTGGCCTAGAAGGATTTTGTCATCTTTAGGCTCCGTGATTCAAAAATCATGAGTCTCCCAGGCACACTGTGAGAATTGAGAAATAGGCATCTGTCACACCTGACTTTTGCAATTTCTATACTTTTATGTTCTTAAGCATTTATATTTACTCCTTTAAAATACTTAAAATATATATGTCCTAGAACACAAGATATATGGTTTCACTCTGCTGTTGCAACAAGAGATGAGGAAGGAGGATTTCCCCAAAAGAAGCAGTCATGAAGACTGAATCCATTTAACAGAAGGATGATGTGATGTGAAGTGATTGCAAATTCCAGCAGCTTCTGGAATGGAGTCTATGCTATTCACTCAAGCATAGTGATAGCTTTCCAGGCGGGGAGAAAGAAGTGAAAATTGGATATGTTGTGATGGCTTGGTGGTAGAATACAAAGGAAGCTGTTAGCCACAGTGTTTAAAACCCCCTTCAGGACTGAAAACATTACCTCTTCACTGTCTTCGTACAACAGGGCAAAGCATATGGGAAATCCTAGCAATATAAGCAATTAGCAGCATTTTGCGTGTATTCACTTCACTCTAGGTGCTAGATGAGCATTTCAGAGGGAGAGTATATACACAAACTTTAAAAAGCCACAAATTAAAAACACGTGGTCATTAATTTAATTAAACAAAATTATCTAAAGCTACTTCAGCTAGCATTTTGTGTATTTCACCATGCTTACATACAGGGACTGACTCCTCTGTGGTTATTACTTTCTGATGGCACTGCAGCTTGCCATTTCATTGATACGAAGAATACATGCTTACACATTGTATTGTTCTGTATTTTGCCTAAAGCTCTTTAAAAAAAGATCCTACTTGAGTCTCCATGGCAAAATTTTAGAAATGATCATTCATTTTTCAAAAAAGCTGGGCTTCTAGAAGAACTGTTTAAGAAAGCAAAAGTGGGAGGAGTTCCTTTCTGGTGTTGAAGTCTCCCAAATTATTACAAAGACAGAATGGATTAGCAAGCTAGCTAAAAATTCCAAGAATCTTCAGGTATTCATTTCATACCTGAGAGACACCACTCCATGACTCCGGTAATAAGCTGCCAGTAGCTACCTACATGTAAAGAAGTGTCAGAGTGTAAAAAGTAAAGCATCATATGAGGAATGTGGTTTTACGATAAAAGAAAATTTGCAATGGAAAACAGAAAAAAAAAAGAATTAAAGGAAGCACTGAGACAAAATACTTAATGCTCCATTGTTTTCCATGTAACCTTTTCCCAGTCCACCTACTACACCATAGCAAATAATGGAAATCACTGATTTCATATTGACTTTAAAAGTACAAACTGTAGTCAAAAGATTCCTTCAAAATGCTGACATTGTAATAAGAAAATGCTTTGTTCAGTGAGATTTCTTTCTCTGTGAACAGACACTGTAGCTACTGAAATGCATAGTTAACCTACCAGAGGTTTCTAAATGAAGAAAAACATATAATTATCTTTTCACTTAGGGAATGTTTAATTGGCCCTCGATTTGTGATTAAAAAAAAATACAACACACCAACAGCCACAAAAATGAACATATTTATTCCTTCAGAATAAAGAGCCAGATCCAGCTGAAGATCTGGCCCCATATGCCACAATAATGTAGAAACAGAAGATCTTCTATACCTGATCACACCCATTCATCCGTCAAATCTAATATCTTAGCTCTAGCAATGCCCATCAATTAATTATTGAGAGGAAGATGAACCTCCATCCTCATGCCAATGGTTGGGAAAGAAATTCCTTCCTTATCCCAGCAGGTAATCAATTTATGCCCTGAAACATGAGATTTGAACATCCTCATTTTAGATTACAGCACTTTACAGTTATCCAGAACTTTTGCCCAAAATACAATAATACAAACTTAAAAAAAAATGAGATGGGAAATGAGGGCAATTAGTCTACAGCGGGGATCGGCAACCTTTGGCACGCAGCCCGTTAGGGAAATCTGCTGGCGGCCGGGACTCTTTGTTTACCTGCAGCGTCCACAGGTTCAGCTGATCGCAGCTCCCACTGGCCGTGATTTGCCATTCCAGGCCAATGGGGGCTGCGGGAAGTGGCGGCCAGAATATCCCTTGGCCCACGCCACTTCCTGCAGTCCCCATTGGCCTGGAACTGTGAGCAACTGCCAGTGGGAGCTGCAATCGGCTGCAGGTAAACAAACCTTCCCGTCCCACCAATGGATTGCCCTGATGGGCTGCATGCCAAAGGTTGCCAGTCCCTGCTCGACAGCAACATTTTAGGTGTGCATAATCCATGCCAGAAAAGCTGATGACACCCATGCCTGCCATTTTCCCTCATCAGTTGTACAAACGTTTTCTGCTTTAGGACTGAATGGATTACAATAATGCCATGCATATTTTACTGCAGTTACGTACTTTAAATCAAATCTTATTAGTCACCAAGAAACAAATATTTAATATTTGAAGCACTAAAATAAATCTTGCTCTGTCAAGAGATTACTTTTAAATAAATTTGGAAGCATGGTCCTATAATTGACTCAGATGGGCTCTTTCTCTTGTAGTGAGACCAGTATGCATTCATCTCTGGCCTGGCTCAAACGAGCTCCACAGAATTCTAAATGTAGCTGCTGATTTGGTTTTGATTACTTTGAGTGAGATGAGGGGAGGGAAGGAGAGAGTGAATTTTTAATAGAATCTCAGTTAGACACATCGGGGGAGCTTGACTCTGTCAGTTTAAATGTACAAATCTACCCTCAGCAAAAGAACGTGTGCCAAGAGGATGAATGAAACCTGGTAAACATTATAGTTAATTTATTGCCTGAAACAACAGCCCTTTTAATTGATTGACAAATGAACAGAAGCAAAGAATAAGAAAAGTAAATGAAAACACTGCAGGAATGGACAGCTTTGTAATTGGAAATTGAAAAGGTCACTAAATGTGGCTCAGTGTAATTTATTTGAATTGAATCATTATTTTATGGAAATCTTTATTTGGAGCCTGAATATGGACAACACTAACTTTAATGCAACCCACTTTATTTTGACGATTTTAAACATGAGTGGACACAGAACATGTGGGGCTCTACTGTTCCTGAAACCAAACAATGACCGGGCTACTACATAATGGTCATGATAATGTGGAGCCAGTGTGAGATCTGTCAACAAATGATATTTCTTTGAAGCACTGTATCCTTTAGCTATAAATAATTATGTGTATAAGATAGAATTTTCAAAACTGCCTAAGTGACTTAATAGCCTGAGTCCCATTTTCAAAAGTCACTTAGGATTTTTCTACATGCGCATCATTTAGTTTGGGGCAAGCTGGGGTGTGAATCTACCCCACACTAGACTAGCACACTCTAACTGTCCATGTGGACCCGGCTTAAGCTCTACTGAGGATAAGGAACTGAAATCAAACCAAGTAACAGACTTCTTGGCACACAAAACCAAATGCTTAATTACAAATGCAGATAACTTGAAAGATCACTTGGTACAATTGTGAAAATAGAAAGAGAGGAAAACCCCATCAATTTGTGAAAGATCCAGTCAGACATTTATGAAAAGCAAACACAAAAATTCTTTAAAATCATAATAAGTTTTTGGGTAAAAAAACACACAGGAAAACGTCAAATTCATAGGATATATTGTACAGAATATATAGTTAGCCCAGTTCCACCCAGAATGCACCAGAGAGTAAATGTGTGGAGTGGAGGCAGCCTCTATGCCAGCTTCTCTAATCCCTGCTCTTTACTAGCAAGAAACAGAGCAGAATATAGAAACAGCCACACCTAGTGGCAGGAGTCACCAAAAGAGCAGGATTTTATGCAAATACAATGTCCTTGCCAAGAGTAAGGAAGACATGCAGCTTTCTTCTAGGAACAGTGCTGCTCCTCATCAATTTTGTTGCTTTTCTCCAGTTCGTCAATATCTTCCTAATAATAAAGTGTACACATACGTGAAAGCAACACTCTATTTATGGTCACACCACAGCAGTAGCCAGGGACTTACCTTTCTACTCCATGATGTGATATTTCTGTGTAACAGATCAAAACTACAAGGGCCTTTTTAATTTATTTTTGCTGCTGTATTGCATCAGAAACTGTTTCCTAACTTGCCATCCTTTATTAGCGCTAGGACTCCTTTCGACATTTCTCCTTCCCAGGTTCCTCCCCTTCTGGATTTTGGATTATTTTCTCCAGGTGTATTCACTTTGTATTTTTCCAAGATGTTTCCAAGTTATAATCATTCATGCTCACACTGCTTTGCACACCTCCAACAATGCTGTAAATTTCTCTCAACTGGCCAATTGCGGTGAGTGTACGGCTATTGTGTGTCAACAGAGCAGTGCAAAGATGCTGGAGCCAATCAGAGGATCTGGCCATTTAAGTCCCTCTGTATTAGTTCTCTGTATTCAACTATATTTGCAACTCCTCACAGTTTATTAATATCTGCAGATGTCTTTAGCAAGATACTTATTCTGTTTTTAGATCATAATGAAGATGTAAAATAAGACCAGTCCTAATTTAATTCCTTCTTTATGCCATTGAATATGTTCGAACAGAGTGATTTATTGCTTTCTTGATACATTGTTTATGGTCCTGAGGTCAATTTTCAGTCCCTTTGGTAGAGCTCTTAACCAAGCTGATATGACTATTGAAAACAAGATTTCCTAGAACATGGGATCATGTGCTTTATGAAAACTATAATGTATAACATATACCACCTTCTTTGTAGTCACTAAGGCCCAGATCCTGCAAAAACTACGGTTAACTTTATGCACTGCAAGTAGTTCCATGGACTTGCCCAGAATTGCTCAGTGTGGAAATCTAAGCACATAGAATCACAGAATCATAGAATCATAGAATCTCAGGGTTGGAAGGGACCTCAGGAGGTCATCTAGTGCAACCCCCTGCTCAAAGCAGGACCAACCCCAACTAGATCATCCCAGCCAGAGCTTTGTCAAGCCTGACCTTAAAAACTTCTAAGGAAGGAGATTCCACCACCTCCCTAGGTAACCCATTCCAGTGCTTCACCACCCTACTAGTGAAAAAGTTTTTCCTAATATCCAACCTAAACCTCCCCCTCTGCAACTTGAGACCATTACTCCTTGTTCTGTCATCTTCTACCACTGAGAACAGTCTAGATCCATCCTCTTTGGAACCCCCTTTTAGGTAGTTGAAAGCAGCTATCAAATCCCCCCTCACTCCTCTCTTCTGCAGGCTAAACAATCCCAGTTCCCTCAGCCTCTCCTCATAAGTCATGTGCTCCAGCCCCCTAATCATTTTTGTTGCCCTCCGTTGGACTCTTTCCAATTTATCCACATCCTTCTTGTAGTGTGGGGCCCAAAACTGGACATGCATAATTCCATGCAGGATTGGGACCTAGGAACAGATTTTTAATGGTATGTACATGCCTAAAGATGCAGATCAGTGCCTATAGGGATTTTCAAAAGTGCTTCAGCACCTAAACCTCATTCAGATCAATGGGAGTTGACCACCTAAATCTCATTTAAATTGATCAGAGATAGGAGCCTGGGTATTTCTGAAAATCACACTACATGCCTATCTGCATCTTTAGGCATGAACATACCTTTAAAAATCTGACCCTGTGTTTCTAATTCTTTTTAAAAGGTGCTCAGTTTTGTCATCATGTTAATTAAGGTTCCAATGTCCTCTTCACTTCCCCACCCCTTATCATATTTGTTCCTTAATTTTAGAGTGATACACGCTAGACTTATGAAATGGTAATTGGCAATAATTCCCTTAATACCCTAGGATACATAGCATGTGGACTGCCTTTTCTATGCATGTTGAAATTGTTCAACTATTCCCTAACCTCCTCTTTACCAACAAATATTGTACAAGGTCTTCCTTGTATCCTAATTTCCCAAACTACTTTTCCTTATTTTTCTAGATTTTCAGAAGTTCTTTAACTCAGCTGTTTTTGAGTCATTAATATACTCCACCTCATTTATAAATTGACTTATTTGTCTCTAATCTTCTTTTACCTCTGAAATATACATAAAAACCCTTTAAACTGACCTTGACTCCTACTTTCTTGATGACTTTATATTTTCCCTACAAACATTAATTGACTGTATATTCTTCTTAAGTTAATGCCCTGCTTTTCAGTTTCTCTAATATGTCTTTTCCCTCTTTTATGCTGACCTTTCAGCAATCCCTTGTGAAGTCATATTTTTTCCTTCCATTCTCCACCACTGTGACCACAGCAAAACATAGAATACAGCTGTTGCACATGTTTACTACTGCCCACAAGTGGATAGAATCAGAAAACTAAATTGTTTGAGGCCCTTCATTGGTAACAGATTACGGGGTCTCTTTGAGTTCAAGTGTTACAATTTTGGAAGTAAGAATTAGAGCTGGGTGAACACCAGCACTATTTATTTACTGGTAATTTCAAAAAAATAGGGAAGGGTCAAGCCGAAACTGAACTTTCTGTTTTTTTTCCGGTGAACCAAAAAGAACCAATTGAAATGTTGCTACAGCAAATTAAATTTTTCTTTCAGTGCTAGCTAGAGTCACAAAAATGAGCTGGTAGGGGACCCACCTCTCTTAGACCACTCACCTGCGATGTGGAAGACGAGGATTCCATTTTTCTCTCTGCCTGATATGGAAAAGGGATTTAAACTGGCTCTTCCACCTCTCAGAAGAGTGCTGTAACCACTGGACCATGGGATACTCTGGGGCTGGTTGCTCCTGTTGAAGCTGTTCTATAAAATTTAAATAATCTTTGGAGCAGAACTGGAACCTGGGGCTCCTAGATGAGCACCCTAAACACTGGGGTAATGTTTATAGAGCAGTCTTCCCCTTCTCATTGGCAAATGGCACTTGGTCCCAAAAAAAAACACAATTTATGTTTAAACTATTCAGCAAATTCACACCAAAGTCATTAATAGTTTGGGTAAACTGAAACAGCATTTTTTGTCAAATATAGTATTCATCAAAAGAAAAAATTGCCCAGCTCTAGTAGGAGTGTCTGAAATCTATCCTCATCCTTGCTTTGAAGTCCCATGGAGCCATTCTGTATAGCATTGTGGTGGCCATGACATTTCCAAATGGTCACTAACTTGTCATAACAATTATTTTAAAATTTTTATTTGTGACAACATAACGCTGGCCTCTATTGCATATATTTATTACTGTTGTATAGTTTTAGTGCTCTATAATCCTTAGGTGTCTAAGGGCTGGTCTACACTAACCCCCCAATTCGAACTAAGATACGCAACTTCAGCTACGTGAATAACGTAGCTGAAGTCGAACTATCTTAGTTCGAATGAAAACATACTTACCTGGGGTCCACACGCAGCGCGCAGGCTCCCCCGTCGACTCCGCCTACTCCGTTCGTCGAGCTGGATTACCAGCGTCGATGGGGGAGCACTTCCTGGTTCGATTTATCGCGTCTAGACAAGACGCGATAAATTGAACCCAGAACATCGATCCGACGCCTCCGATCCAGCCGGTAAGTGTAGACCTACCCTAAGATACCATATTTTAAAAATATTTTCCTGCTTCAACAAATTTAACAAAAACACATAACTAACACCATAAATGTTTTCCCCGGCCTCATTTTAAATTTATTATTATTAAATATTTACTTTATAATAGCACTCAAATGTTCCTATCAGGATTAGTTCCTCATTGCGTTAGGTGCTGTACAAACTCAAAAGTGGAGCATGCTCCTTACTCAGAAAACTTGTGGGTTTTTAATAGAGAACTGATTCTTGTATGAAGCATTCTTTTCCCTTGTAAATAGAAAATACATTAATTCAATATAAAATTTATTTTAATTTAAAGTCTCATTTTTTCATGAATAATGAAAACTATGTAATACTTGTTATAAGGAGCAGCATGGCTCTATGATCAAGATAACACTATACCTGATGTGCCATATAAATGCTAACTACTGTTATTACTTTGTGCCTTGAACATGGACAGCAGTATGTAACATTGCACAGTCTGCAAAATGAGAACTGAACTACAAACAGCTTTATAAAAAATGGTTATTCCTATGCATTGTTAATGGAAAAACAGACCATGAAGCAGAAGTTTGCAATCACAGGAAAAAATGAATGAATGTATTTCTAAAGGTCTTCATACATTATGTATCCTACATTATAGATCTTAGATGCAAAACAATGGAATAAAATAAGTTATTTAAAAACATATGCCCAAGAGAAAATTCGAATCCTTATGCATATCCATTATGCTTACTAAGCTTGCTCTATCTCCCAGTAACTTATTGAGATGGGAATCAAAATGTGAAAGTCCATAATGGAGATTGGCAAGGAAGCATAAAAATTCTAGGCACTGTAAAATTAATAGAATCAATAGCCAACTTGATGTAATCCAAACATAAAGTTCTCCTGTTTTGCTTTCAGAGTTAGAAGAATGAAAAATAACAGTAAACTATTTATCAGTTATTAGGTTGTCAGAGTTCCTCCTCTTCTCCAGAAGTGCTGCAGAAATTAGCATGACTGGAACGATAACAGCGTCTATCAAGAAGCAGAGAGAGCAAAGAATGGCGAAAGAGAATAATAGGAGGATGACTCCACCTCCAAACTACTCAAGCTATTCCAAGGGAAAAAAATCACAAAAATATTCAGTTTAAGACATATACTGTGGGGAGGAAAGGAAGGATACAGAATAGAAGAGGGGGACTCTGAAAAATTCAGTGAGTAATTTTCTGGTAAATGCCATCTTCTTCTCCTACATGCCTGCAGAACCATTATAGCAAGGGGACATGCAAGCTGTACCCCAGGTTCCTGAGAAGCAGCCTGGACCAGTTTAACTGTAAGGGCTTTTGCAGAGGACTTGAGGCCCACTGGGGAGCTGTTGATGAATATGTGAGATGAACACCAAGTAGCAGTAGGAAGAAAACAAGTCCCAAGAGAAGGCACCTCAACCCACATCCAAGGTCCAAAGGCCCAAGGAAAGATTTTGGGGAGCTTGGCATGAATCTGGAGGTCCACCAGTCTTTCAAGTCTCACCCAAGGCAGAAAGAGACTTTTTGAAAGCCACATGCCCCAAGACTAAGAGAAACATTAATAAATAAAAACATCAATGAAGACTAGGACACGGAGGTTGCTCTCATTGCTTCCTGAGCTATGATTTCCAGAGCTAAAAGCCATTCTACATGCCCTCTGTGTGCCCTTGGGGCTTTGTCAGACAGGACAAATCTGCCCCAGTCAGACAATGCACAAACAGTAGTCTCTCTGAACCACTAAGGGGACATCAGAAGCCCCAGAGCCACTTTTATGCACTAGATGCCATGATTTTTTACATGAACAGAAACACACGAGTTTTTAAGAGATGAGTTTGTTCATTTATTTTGAAGGGACAAAGAAAAAGTATAAGAACACATAAATTATGCTAACCTATATTAAGGATCACCTATTTCCAGAAACATTGACATCATCTCCTGGGAAGTGAAGAATAACAGTTCCTTGGAGCAGATCTCCAGTACTGCTGTGCGGTCTTTCCACTCATAGTTTTACTAGATCTTGTACAGTAGACATTTTTGCATCTGCTTTGGCAGCCCTGTCTGTTGGGCTGTTGAGGATTCTGGATTTCCACAGTCTACAGTTCTGGGGCAGAATCGGCATGCTCAAGCCAGGGCTCTCTCAACTTCAAGGCTTCCTGGGAAAAACCATGGCTCAAGCTAGGGCTCTTAGGGCTTCCAAACTCTCTGCTGTAGAGCCAGGATCCTGGAGGACCAGGAATGGGCTTCCATAATCTGCATCTTTTGGACTGCCCCTGTAATCCTGAGTTTTGGTCAGCTCAAATTGGGAAGAAATTTTCCCTCAAGTCAGATTGGCAGGAAACTTGGAGATGGAAGGGGGGTTTGCCTTCCTCTGTAGCATGGGCATGGGTCATCTGCTGGGATCACCTGGGCTAATCTCTTCTAATCAGTTCCCTACCATTGTAGGGGTCTCGGGCATTGGAGGCACCTTGGCCTTCCTGTTCTTTTGCCCATGACTTACATTTCAGTTTCCTGAGGACTGAAATGCTTTTGTCAAACTAAAGTCTTTGGACTTAATTTAGAGATATCTGGATGAAATTCAACTGTTTGTGATATTCAGGGGGTCAGACTAAATGACCCATTGTGAAACTATGAAACATATCATCCTCCCATTTTCTCCTTAGCCTTCTTCAATGCCATTTCTCTCCTCCTCCAACTTTTCTCTTCATGGGAACCTCTCCTACTCCTTCCCAATGAAGTGAGTATCTCTCTGTCATCGGTTTCCCACAGCACCACCCTGAGAACACGAGACTCCTTCCATGGTGTGTCTCCGCAATTCAATAGAGACTTAAGCCTGTTTTGAAGTAGGAAGTCTTGTTGCTGTTGGTGCCACTAGGTGAGCAGCCCACGTGGTCCACCTCTGCTCTGAAATGAGATTCCCAAAGAAGAGACAAGAGACAGACAGCAAGAGGAGGAGAACAGAAGGCAGCTACTAGCAGTGGTAATGGCTGTAGTGGCCAGAGATGCATTGGGTTACAACACTGCTAGATGCAGATAGCCTTGCTGTGCCACCTGGAGCCCCAAATAAAGTCAATGGGGCTATTCACATGCTTAAACATGTGTTTAAGAACCTTGCTGAATTGGGGACTTGGGGAGAGGGAACATATAGTGCCTTTTCTATCCACAAGCTTGAACTTGACACATTTCACTTGTAGAAAGTGGAATCATTTTTTTCCCTTGAAAGCAAAGACCTAATATACAGTTAAGACCTTATTTGACTTTTCTCAACTATGACAGTATATCTACAGTTACAGGAAATATTACAAAACTTAATGGTATGCAATGCATAATATAGTTGGTATGGCTCATATTGTACATTACCATTATTGTACATTATCAATGGCTTTGACTCTAATTCTTCTTAATATGGGCAGTTAGCTTTTAATTGACGTTATGTTAGTATAATGTCAAGGTAATTTAAACATTAAAAGTAAGTAAAATAAAATAAAATAACTTGAGACTACTCTCACTAAAAAGTTCTGAAAAGGATAATAAAGATAATTGAACATTGTGATTTTCTATTACTAATGCCTTTAAAGCTATCACCTTATTAATATTTATGAAAGCCACTAAAAGTTTCTTTTTGTCACAGAGAAATGCAGATGGGTAGGTGACATCTAGCAGCTGACATACTTTACTGGAATACGGTATTGTTTCAGAATAACAATTGATGTGTCCAGTCCTATGTGACACCAGACAAGTCACTGACCCTCCTTGTGACCCAGAGATTCTCCATCTGTAAAACTCCTATCCACCTTTAAAAATATATTAAATTGAAAGGACAAAGTATTGATATTACATAGATGAAGACTGGGATATCAGTATAATGGATTATTAGTATGATGATATTGGCCTCCCAAGTCCTCATTTCAATGTCACTACTAACATAAAATCCAAGAGTAGAGGAGCAATACAATCTGAAATGCAGGACACCTTTAAGGTGACAACAGAATCCACTTCCCAGAAGATAACAGGCCAAATTCAAAGATGGGGAGAAATCCTGGCCTGACTGAAATTATTGGGAGATCTGCCATTGACTTAAATGCAGCAAGAAGTTCACCCATTATGTGTAAATTAAACATTTTTATCACATGTACTCATCGGTGTCTGAGAGACTCTAAGCTAGGGTATTAACCAAAGAGATGGAAGAATGTGTGAAATTATGTACATTTAGGTAAGGTAGGCAGTTACATCCTTATGAACTCACTGGCCCAAATTTAGCAGTGATGTATAAGAAGCCATTGTAAACTACAACACTAGGTGAGAATCTAAATGAGTCTAGATGAGCCTAGGGGAATTCTGCACCAAAAATTTAAAAATTCTGTGCACAATATGTTAAAATTCTGCAAAATTCTGCACATTTTATTTGATCAAATAACACAATATAATCACTCTGGTTTCAATTATTCGTTACTTTATTTAAACTACAATACAATGGATGGAAAATGTGAGTGGGGAGCACTGGAGGAAATCCCCAACTCCCATTGCCTAATAGTAATGTTGCTAGGTTTGACCCTTTATTTCTAGTTATTAATCAACAAATATATGCAGCCATATTGCTCAATGTTACACCATAACAACTGAAGAGCAAGTGAGGACTGGGGAATCAAACTCACAAATTATATTGGCTACCGATCATCTCCAGAAAGGTCAGCATCAAACAGTTCATGGAGCACATTTTGATTGGAAATGTTTTCAGTCCAAAAATTTAGACCAGTTCTAATCATGAAAGCACCATAAGCATTTGTAAGGCCATACTGTCCTTTACACTCTTCTGGCAATGTAAAGGAGCCTTAAAACTTTTACATCTGCTTTATACTCCTGAGGGAATTTACAAATGGGAACAATTCACTAAGCAGGCAGGCTGCTACATTCTGCTCTGCCTGAGGGGACAGAGCCTGCCCCATGCCTACCTCCTTAGAAACACCCTGAAGCCCTGCCCCTCCATGCCATGCTTTCTGCAATAGCGAGCGAGAGGGACAGAGTGTCTCTCTCTCTCACTTGCATGACTGCCCAGCCCCCATCTCCCAGCGGTGATTTATATCTCTACTGGCTGCTCCAGGCACCCAAGTCAACCTGTCTGTGCTGCCGGGGAAGGGTGCATGACCGCTTTTGCAGCTTCCCTTTGCTTTCCCATCAAAAGTCATTTTTCTGCAGGGAAGCAAATAAATCTGCGGAGGACATGAATTCTGCACATGCACAGTGATGCAATGTTCCCCAGGAGTAGAGTGTGTAGAGAAGGTCTACATTGGCACTAGAAGAAGGTTTACATTAAAACAAACTTAGACTCCCTCTGGACTCATTTAGATTCATCTCTGAAATGAGCCAAATGATAGTTCTTACCCTTTCCTAAAAAGTCCACTAGGGTGGTTATGTTCATTCTTTCCCTCTGGCCCCCAAATAAAAATGAGGAGAGAAGATATTCTATGAATAATTCATATGTAAGACTGTGATATCTGTATCTAATACTATCAGTAAGCAGCAAATCCACACAGCTTCTAGTTTTCAGCCTAGCACAACAACTAATATTTAGAATTTATATTTGACTAAATCTTCCAAGTGCTGCATAAACACCGACTAATTTATCTTTACAACACCTCTGTGAGGTAAGTAAATAAGTATTATATCACTGGAAAAGTGGAATGTGAGGACTAGAGCCCTTCAAAAGATTTCAAGTAATGATACATCTATAAACATGTATCTATAGTGTACTGTCATGATTAAATAAATGCATCTTTGCTTTAGCAGTACAGAGATCTGGATGAAATCATTATCCTTATTTAAGGTGGTAAACAAATACAAGTATTTTTGAAACTGTCTGCCTTTAATGAACTCCCTGTTTAAGTAAGATAAGGCAAAAAGCTGTTAATCACCATTTTCAACTTTGAAGCATTGGACTTCTAAATCGAAAGTTATTTATGTTTAGGAAAGTAAGGACATTTAAATACAAATTCCTGAAATTTAAATATGTCAATGCACAGGATATTTTTGATGACAATAAACTCTACATCATATTAATTGCAGATAAAAAGAAAATTAATCATGATGGGTAAAATTATTATATTCCAAAAGTGCCTAAGTGACACAGAAACCTAACACCCATTGACTTTTAGTGAGACAGAGGTTTCTAAGTCACTTTTGAAATAGACAGAGGACAAATCTACACTACACTATTAAGTGAACCTAAGTAAAGTTGAAGTACAGCCTCCACAGTAATTGAATCAGTTTTACACGTCCACACTATGCTGTTTGGGTCAGCAGTGCGCGTACTCACCAGGCGAACTTGCACTGATTTAACTGCCAGTGTGGGGCATTGTGGAATGGATTCTGAAAAGCAGTATGACAGGGTGGGGGTTCCCGTCCAGTGTGGGGTGAATTCACTCTGTTCCTCAAACCGCCCCTTACCTCGAGGCAATGAGACCTAAGGATGAGAGTTGATAGGGTTACCCTGGCCACAGGGCAGCAAGGACTGGTGGCCACAGTTAATGGGTTACCCTGATTCCAAGGGTGGTGAGGCCCAGTAGCTGGAGTCAATAGGGTGGCCCAGATTCCCAGGGCAGTAAGGCCTAGTAGCCAGAATCAATAGGGTGGGCCTGATTCGCAGAGCAGTAGGGTCTAGTGGCCAGAGACAATAGGATGGCGGGCTGAGACCAGGAGGAGGGTGGCAGCCAGGGTAGGGGGACCTGGACCCTTGATGCTCCACTGGGTCTCAGTCTAGGGCCCTGATAACTGCAAGTGCATTCACCATTGAGTCAGCAGGGATCCAGTCACATGCTTACTACGCTCAGGACTATGGCTAGTCCCTCCCCTGAGCTACTTCCTATCATGACTCCTGCAACCATGGTCTGGGTGGTTTCAGGGTTCCCAGTGGCTCCAAAGTCCATGGGGTGTCTGTAGTATTGGGGCATATGCCGTGGTCTCGGCACCTCTGGCTTACACAGTTGGAGTCTGCAGCGGCTCCGAGGTTGGAGCCTGCAACAAACATTCTGTCACTCTGCAATCAGCCCAGACTGAACTGATCTGCTCGCTCTTATACTGGTACTGCACTTGGGGCATGCCTAGTAGGGCTGTGGTGGCAGGGCTTCCTCAGCCCACAAGGAGGGGTTAACCCTTTGCTGTCCAGTGCAGGGTGAGTTCACACCATTACAGGCAGCAATAGTCAACGTAAGCAATGCGGTGTCTACACTAACATTGCATTGACTAACTGCATCATCTTAAGCGCTACATCTCTCACGGAGGTGGAGTTATTTAGACAGTGTAGTGGGTGAGTTATTTTGGTGGGAGCCACATTTTAGTGTAGATGCTAACAGAGTTAGGTTGACGTAGGTAGAATAGATCAGGTCGTAGGCTCTTAAGACACTTTGGTGCTTTTGAAAAAAAAATCTATTAGCCCTGCTGAAGTGTGTCAGGTGGGAGAATTCTCATCTAGCCCATTCAGAACAGGTCTATAATCTTTGCCATTAACAAAACAAAAAAAAGGTGTGTTTAATTTAAGAATGAATTAGAAATGACTCTCCATGGATAGATGTGTCTATCAGGTCAACGTGCCATGTTCTTACTTCTCCATAGCTGAATTACCAGGTCATTAGCCATATGTGCTAGACAGTAAGATAAATTTGTGGCCTGAGGATATCTTCGTAATTTACTTGATAGTCTTGCCCTTCTGGTATCTGGCATTACTTATCTAAATTGACAGATCAGTCAGGTTACAGAAACATACACTTGTATGGGTCCATCCAGCAGTGAAACTGAGCCCTTCATTGTCTTTGCAGAACTGCTATGCTCTCTTTAGCTAAGGTCAGTCCCACTGGGAATCTGAAGAACAGACTGATCAGTTCTTGCATTTTGGGCACAACGGCTGCTGCAGTTGAATCCATTAAGGAAGAAATTCAGACTGGTAGCAGAGGCAAGATAATAAATGTGTGTCTTTATGTCAAATCGAATTATATTAAAAGTGACATGGTAAATAGAAGTGGCTGGTGCTATCATGCTGTGCTGTAATGCTGTTTTATATAATAGATTTTACCTTGTTCTCTAAACTAAAAATAAATAAAAACTTAACTTTAAAAACTATGGCAATCGTTTATTTTCTTCGTGTTTTTGAAGAACCACTCAAATTAACATGTATACTAAGCACAAGGTATCAGACTTTAAATAACTGAACAATCCACACTTATCTTCCAATATAGTTACGTGATCTGAAGTGCTTCCCCCCCACCATTATATTTATTTATTCTTGTCTTCTAATGTTATTGTACTCAATACTTAAACCATATTATACACCTTAATCTACTTTCATACTAAGCCTGTCTTGAGACTCTTTCTGCCAAACTGAAACTTGTTAATTTCAAATGTGATTTTCCATGTGCAGAGAGATTCCCGCTGGAACTATAGCAGGAGACAGAATACATAATATCACGTCAAGAAGATCACACTTCTCTATCCAAAGTACAAAACTCATGTGAGTGTTACTAGAGCACTAGTGAGAGAGTTAGGACTGAAATAATGTTTAAGCACCACAGGTTTACTCATAGGAAATGAACAGTTTTAAGGGAATTATGTGATCAACTGCCACTGCAGCAAAAATATTCCTCTGTTATACCTGGCTGTGTTTGCAGCTGCTGGTGCTGCTTCATTTATAACACTCCACAACACCCTATAACATTTATTTATGATACAACCTGCTACTGTCTGTTGGAGATATGACACTGGAATCTACTGCTCTGATCTATTATGATTATTGCTGTCTACCACCTTATGTAATGGTGGTGGTGGGAAATCAACAAGCTATATTGTCTCTTTGAACAGTTAACAATGTGCTACTTGTAACAATGACTTTTCTTCTGAACCTACCAATGTCCAACCTTAAACCATAGAAAAATTGAAATAAAAATCTATAAATGAGCTATATTCTGAAAGTCTACCACATGCAGGACCACCGCCGACCCAGGGATTTTAGCCAGATGACTAGTCCCAACCAACCCAGCTTGAAATTTTAAATACAAAGCAAAGAGCTGCCTTTATATTTTCACATGTGTCCAGGTACTGAGAAATTATCTTGTGCTATTATGAAGTTTTTGTTAATGGGGGGGGAGGGGGACAGAATGCAACACATTTGCAAATGTAACTCAAACTTACCTAAAGGCTGATTACTAGTGCTCTGTAATGTTGAGCCAAAATTTGTGCAATTCTAATCAGAATGCATGACTGAAACAGCATGAACTGAAGTTTAGCATAAGCCCCGTAGGGTATGTCTACATTGTTATAAAAGACCAATGGCATGGCTGTAGCTGGCCCGGGGCAGCTGTCCTCTGCTGCAGGGCTTTAACAGATCTTGCGGGGTCTCAAAACCCAGGCTCTAGCCCAAGCCCCAAATGTCTACACTGCAATTTTATAGCCCCACAGCCCAAGCCTGGCAAGCCGAGTCAGGTGACGCGGGCTCAGACTCGGTGGCACAGGCTTGTTATTACAGTGTAGACTCTACTCTTACATTCTTTTACAATTCAGCTGCAGATTTTATCAGGCACAACTGAGTTACAAGCCCTAATTATTGCATAAATACTCCACTGTTTAGACTACTGTGATGCAAGAAAATAAGAATTGTACTCATGAGACCTCACTGTGAGGTCTATACAATGGAGTATTATTTCTTTTTAATATACAGAATTGTTCTGTATAAAAATTATCTTGCTCACTTTGGCATACAGGCCTAAGTTAGACAGGTATCACTATTTATACATGTACCGGTGCTAAGAGCTTGAATTCTTGTTAGTATCAGCAAAGTTAAACTAGACAAACAGAAAGTCTGTGAGCTGACTGAGTCCTCAGGGAACTATCCCCAGCTAGCTTACGAAAGTTTATCAGAGATCACTAACTCCACCAAGAAAATGTGAATTAGTGGTGTCTGAAGGGATCAGGAGATGAATGTAGATTTGGTGAGAGAAATAATTAGCCTGACACCTTTCTTAACATGCTGCTCTCCAAATAACCAGTGTTATCTACAAATTAATATGCAAGTATAAACATTCTTGCGGATAGGATTTCAGCAATTATAAAGCAAAAAAGACCAAAAATTCAGTCATCTCAGGGAAATGCAACAGAACTAAGGAACAATGTATATAATGTTTGCTATCCATTCTTACTATCACCCCTTAAAAAATCAATTTAATACAGTGACCCAAAATATCTAAAATGAGAGATGTAATTTTAATGTTTGCGAAAAATCTAAAGAATGACATTTAGAACATCCTATAAATTTATTTCACCAGATGAAAATCTTATTTTTTGCATTGTTTTGCAGAAAGCAATTTTTTTTGTATTATAAATTTCCTCTGTAAGGTCCATTTATTGCTGCTAGCTTAAAATGAAAGTGGTGTGTGTGTGTGTGTGTGTGTATGTGTGTGTGTGTGTGTGTACGCAATGTCCAAGGTTAATGGGACAAATATTTTTCTTTGACCTCCTAGTAAAATATAGAGATGGATATAGTAATCCATATTAACACATGGACCCAGAGGAATAAACATGGCATTATTCAGTCTGCAAACCATAACTTCACAGCTTTTTCAACAGTAGAATGTTAATGTGCACTGTGCAGAAGGTTGTTCTCTGGTTATTATTCAAAGTTTCCTGTTCAGCTGTAGAGTAGTAGTGAGCCACTGCGGTAAACTAATATATTGTAATATAGATTGGTGCCATTTGCCACCAGGTGAACTGAAATGCTTTGGTTTCAGTGTCATTTAGTGTATAATGCAAACAGAATTTGGGGTCCCTTGGACTGATATGCGAGGTTTCATGGAGTGTAGGACATGATAAGTCTTCCCCTTACATACCTTCTCTCTCTCAACATCCTCCCACCACCATGGGTCATCCACACTACCCTCTTTTGTGTTTTTGGTTCTGGTTATATCTGGAGTCTGCAGGTGGGAAGGATAGAAAGGGGAAAACCTATGTACAAAATTGAGGAAAACTTAACTGAATGTTTTTGGAATTCAAAAAAGGTTTAAATTTTGGACACAGAGCTGAGGAGTTTTTTGGGGGAGGTTTTTTTTTGGGGGGGGGGCACATATTGACACCATAAAGTTCTTATTTTATGTCATCTAGTTCACCCATCAGCAAGCAAAATGTGAAGACTTCTCCTGGCTAGTGATTACAACATAACAAAAGGAACTCATTCTTGGTATACAGCCAAGTCTCTAGCCTTGGACCAAACAGGATTCTGTAGTGAGCATAGAGAAGTTGCTAGTCCCATAAAACAGTGTTAACTATTAAGAGCTAGATTGTGATTTAAAGGCCATTATGGAGAACCACAGTGGTGCATCTGCCTTGCTCCCCATACTGGTGAATTAGGCAGGTGGTGGTGGGACTACTCAGAGGGCTAATACTGTCATTTGCGACCATGAAAAAGGGAAGAAGAGTTCCTTTATGCACCTGCATAGAGACAGACCATAATCTGGTTTATGTATTTTTGCACTTAGAGGGAGAAGCTGGATTTCTCAATACCTCTCCCCAGAATACCACTAGACCACTGCAGTAAAAAATGGCATATAAAGAGTACATCAGAGAAATGGGCATTCTTCCTCGATGTCACAACCATGCTGTTGCCTTTTCCCGTTGTCACAAGAGTTAACATTTCCATTTGTCATTGTTTCAAGTGAAATCAAGAGCTCTTGGATATAACTGGCTGGCAGGCACCATTATACAGTAACCTTTACAACACCTTGTAGAATAAAGACCTTGTCCTGTCCCCACTCTATAGTCACAGATTAGCAGAGCTGGTAAAAAAAAAATTCTGACAGAACATTTTTCCATCAGACAATGTCGATTCTGCAGGGGATTATTGCCACCGTTTATTTAGATAAGATTGAAATGTTTCATTTTGACATTATGTGTAGTGTGGTTATACCCATGTCCGTCCCAGGATATTAGAGACACAAGGTAGGTGAAGGAATATCTTTTATTGGACCAACTTCTCTCACCAACAGAAGTTGCTCCAATAAAAGATATTACCTCACCCAACTTGTTTCTCATTTTGACATTATTATTTTGATTATATAATTATATATTATAAGATAGTTTGATCATATCGACTCAAGGTTGAAACTAGGACTGGCCAGAAAAAGAACTTCATTTCAAATAAATGTTTGAGGTTTCAGAATTGGTTTTCATTCTCCACTGGAACAAAACTGAGACCTTTTAGAAATTTTCATAAAAATCTCTCTTGAAAAAGAGAGAGCCCAGAATATCGAATAGCCCAGTGGATAGGGCACTCAGCTGGCAAGTAAGAAATGCAGCTTCTGGTAACTGCTTTACTTGACTCAGAGCAGGGACTTCATGAGTGCCCTAAACACCAGGCTTTAGAGTCAGTCTCTCTGCATCACTGAACATTTAATTGTTTAAGCTCCAATGAGAGATTGAGAGTGTGAATCAGGTAGAGCAAGGACTTGACCCTTGGTCGCTCATATCCTAGTTGAGTACCCTAATCACAAGGCAATAGGATTTTCCTTCTCTCTCTTCCCCTTTCCCCTCAAAAGAGTTTCATTGAAATGTATTCATTTCCAGGAAAATGTGCACTTTCAACTAAAAAACCCCCACAGCTTTTAGTCAAAATTTTCCCATTCTGCTCTAGTTTGCAAAAAAAAAAAAAAAAAAAAAAAAAAAAGTAAATCAGATATATCTACTTTTTGTCCTGATTTGGGACAAAACAAAACTTTGAAATCTCAGAATATCCCATGGGACTGGAATTTTGTTTTTCAACCAGCTCTGCATATTAATCAAACTTTATAAGAAACCCTTTTTGGTGGAGAATTTCTATCAAACAGTTCCTATCAGAGATTTGGAAGGGACAGTGTGTTTGTAGGGGAAGCAGGTCAGAAAAAATAACTACTACTACATTTTAAGTGCTAGATGTGTTCATATGTCCCAGACTGTTTGAAAAAAATCCTGATTTAAAACATTTTGCAGACAATTAGTAAATTCTACCCTGTGTATAGAAAAAGCCTCTCTGGATATCTTTTTTTTTTTTGGACCAAATTTAATGCTGGAAGGTGTAAACTTCTTATCCAAAGTACAACCATGAAGAGTGTGCTATTCTGCTCCATTATTCATCTCTCTTTTGACATTTTACAATAACACTCCCTTACACAAGAAGCTTGGTCACAGAGGCAAGCCTGGGCATCTGTCATTGAGTAGACAATATTTTAAAAAATACAAGGTAATTTCCTTCGTTATATTTGTAGTAAAAAAAATCTCTGAAAATTTGACCTTTATCAGATGCCTGCCTGCCTCAGTCACCTTTATTTTGACTTTCTTCTTAATTTATGTGTGAAGTGGGGGAAAGGCATTTCCATTAGATTATGAACAGGTCATCTCCTCCTTTGGATGTCAGCAGCTGAATTTCCTGAGGGTCAACACAATCACTGGCAGTAATGGATAACTGTACTGTAGTGGAGGTGGTAGACTGACCTGCTGAAAATGAAACAAAACCATGTCTAACAACATAGCCTAAAGTTTTCAGTGCTATAGATAGCCCTATTAATCAGGTGTAATGCATTAGACATCTGGCCATCTTATAGAGCAGATTTTTTCCCCCAGCAATGTTTTAATTCATTCCCTTCAGCGAATAATTTGTTCAAAAGCCAGGAAGGGATTATACTTCCGACATAATGTATTAATAAGACAGTTTTCAAGCAACAAGGGACATTAACTGTAAAGGTTTGTAACTAAAGATGAGATTCATTAAAAACTTTATGACCCATTTCTTTGGAGTACATATGTACTACACAAGGAAAATGTATGAGATTTTTCACTTCACTATCTCTCTTTGTTGAACTGGGAATCTGTCAGTAACACAATACATTCTAAAATGGATAGAAAAGGTGAATATTTCCCTACTCACTGGCATAAAATTTCCATTTAAACAAAAACAATGTGCTGTGACAATGAAACATCAATTATGGAAGTATCAGAGCTGCTGTGCTGATTACTCGCATGCGTTTATTATTTAAATAAAGTATATGGTTTCAACTATACAAGGAATAGAGTAAAGAGCTTCTTACATTGTCTGGGTCCTTGTGCCATCTGGATAAACCCAGGGAGTACAGAAATGCACAACAATTAAAAAATCAGGCCAGAAGGGATCATTGTGATCATCAGATTTCCTGCATAAAACAGGCTATAGGATTTCCTTGAATTAATTCCTGTTTGAGTATATCTTTTTTTATAAATCCAATCGTGATTTAAACATTTACAATGATGGAGAATCCACCACAACCCTTGGTAAGTAATTCCAATGGTTAATAACCTTTACTGTTAAAAATGTGCACCTATTTCCAGTCTGAATTTGTCTAGCTTCAACAGCCATTGGATCAAGTTATGCCTTTTTCTGCTAGAGTGAAGAACCCTTTATCATATTTTCCCCTGGTTTTTTTTGTTAAACTAAATATATGGACCTTCTTGAATCTTTCATCATAAGGTATGTTTTCTAACCCTCACCAGTCTTCAACATCCTTGAATTGTGGACACCAGAACTGGACACAGTATTCCAGTAATGGTCACACAGGTGCCAAATATAGAGGTAATATAACCTCCCTACTCCTATTCAATATTTCATGGTTTATACCTCAAAGGATCACATTAGCCCTTTTGGTCACAGTGTTACACTGGGAGTTTACGTTCAGTTGATCATCCACAGTGATCTGCAAGCCTTTTTTTTAGAGGCACTGCTTCCCAGGATAGCATACCCATCCCATTCTTTGTTCCTAGATGTATTGAAACATATATCATATTCTTGCACCCAGCTTATCAAGCAATCCAGATCACTCTGTATCAGTGAACTGTCCTCTTAATTATTTTTTGCTCACTAGATCTTTGTCTCATCTGCAAACTTTATCAATAATGATTTTATGTTTTCTTCCAGGTTGTGGAATACAAAAATAGCTTAAGTCCAAGAACCAATCTCCTCGGGACTACTCTAGAGGCACACCCACTCAATGATGATCCCCCAGTTACAATTACATTTTGAGACCTATCTGATGGTTCTCAGGATAGCGAGTCACATTGTTACACAACCCTGCCTCCAGTATGAGGAAACATGCTTGTGTTAATCTGGGTGTCATTATTATTCTCCTTTAATTCTTTATTAACCGAGTCCCATATCAGTCATTCTACTATTTTGCCCCAGACTGATGTCAGGCTGACAGACCTATAATTACCTGGATCACCCTGTTTACCCTTTTTAAATATTGGCACATTATCTTTCTTCTAGTCCTCTGGAACTTCTCCAGTACTCCAAGAGTTATTGAAAATCAACACTAACAAGTTAGACAAACATTTTCAGACCCCAAAAATATTCAAATTCACTTAATTTGGAATCTGAAGGGTTTCAGTTTTCAAAGCTAGAGACTCACCTTCTCAGGAATCCAATTTTCCAATGTGAAAAGTAATTGTGGCCCTTCTATATGCATGAGAAGAAAGTCTCCCCTGCTCTGCCCCCTGCACAAAGCCTGAATAATTGCACTTTGTGTAGGGAACTTCAAGGTGCTGAGGAGACAGAATTCACCACCCACATATCTGCAAGCACAACATAGTGCTGCCGGCCAGCCCCTCTGCAGTTGTTGTTCCAGCATACCATTTGTTGTTGTCCATCTGTGGGTTTTGGACCATTTTCCCAATTCCATGAGCATACTCTATGTTTCTTCAGCCTATTTAGGAGCAGCACAGAATCCATGTCTGTATGGATTAGCAGTATGAAGACCTTCCTATGTGTTTGGTATGCCTACAACCACCTTCCCCCCTACCCTCCAAGAGAGTCACCATGAGGCCTATGTGGCACACGGGGCCTTGCACACACTTTCCACATAGGAAAAGTTTCACCTACAGTGCATATGTTACTGTAACATAGTGGAAGAAAACAATACAACCACGTCCACAGTTTATATGATCACAGTAACATTTTGTAGTAGGCCTGCTTTGACTGGGGACATTTTTTCATAACCTATTTGTTTTCTTTTTCCTTTTTCCTTACCGATAATAAATCTCCACTTTTAATGTCAGCAAAATAAGTGTTTATCACAGTCCGACTCCAAGTTATGTTGGGAATTGCATGCAAGTCTCATTTGACAAAGAAAATCTGATTTTTCAGTTTTAGCAGGTGTACATATAAAATTATCACCACTGCTTGTTCCCCACATTAATTAGATATGAGTTCCATATCTTAATCATGAACAATGTGAATCAGATTATTTAACACACACAAAAAAGACTTCTAGATGCTATGTTCCGATATAATTATTTCTGTGCACTGCACACAGTGATGACAAAATGTTATCTTGCATTAAAACACAATAGTGCTATTGTTATCTTGGCTCAGTGCTGAAAATAACTTCTCTTATTACTATAACCACAGCTATTTTATGGTCAAAAACAGTATTTTCATGGATCAGATAAGATGAAACTGGCTATATTTAATAATGGGCTTTTAAACCATGTCTGTAATCCACTAGAGATGGGAGAAACTGTTTCAAGGAATTTCAACCCTTTCAAAATTCACAGATATGACATTTCCCAACAGGACTGAACTTTTAGAGGTTTGTATCCCATTATAAATAATAGGGGGGGGGACGACTGCTCTCATTCGGACCAATGAAGTGCTGTTAAAATTAATGAATTTGAAACTTTGTAAGTGACAGCAGAATTTGGCTAGCCCAACGAAAGTGAAAATTGTTCCTTTAATTTTCTTTTTAAAGAATTAAGGTTCCCAGAGAGGAACAGAATATGAAATTATTTGCATTTCAATACGCGGCATTTTAAAAATCAGCTCATCATTCATTTGCCTGTTAAATTTTAAGCTTGCGATAGCATATTTCTCCCAAAAATATTTATCACATCACAAAAAACCCTGAAGCAGAACATGGAATTTTGGAATCAACAGTTGAGACCAAATTTTAGTCTTATTGGAGTTGGACTTCAGCGAGCATTAGCTGATTTTCAGTACTGGTTCTTCAGAAGGCATTTCTTTGTATATGTGAGAATTTCAAGTGCATCTCTCTTTCACCTTTCTTACAGATTAAATGCAGTGAAGGAAACTGTTATAGTGTGTTGACAGCACCTTGCAATTCTTGCATCAATGCCTTTTTCATTTAGCAGCTGAAGCTAGTTTCTTACTGAAGTTGTCATTTTAAAGTCGCCCCCCCCCCCAATATTCTTGACTTCTGGACTCTGCAAAAACTTCTTAGATCAGGTTTGGATTCACTGAGGAGCCTATGGGAGGTGACATGTCATCCTGCATATATTACAGAACTACACGGAGAGAAAGGACATGGGGATAAGAGTTGATTGTGTGAGCTACATTTCTCGTTTCAGGAGATATTGACAGAGGATTATTTTGCAGGAAATGTAAAAAGATGGGCGATTTAACTGAAGTTATTCTCAGAAAAGAATTATAAGAAATATAACATTCACTGCACATTCTGGGCTAAATTTTATTTGCTTTATTCATCAACACAGTCTCATTGACTTAAGTGGGACTAGTTGCATGAGTCAAATGAGCAGGATTTGTCTGTTGTCACTGATGTCACTAATATAGGATGGATATAATTTTAATAAATTGGAATCTTCAGTAGAACTGGAATTTGTATCTAGGAACCTTTTCCTGAACTTCAGTTTCTTCTATTTGTTCTGGTTATCACATATTCTATTATTTGATACAACAGTCTAAAAGAAGAAAGATGAAAGGCAAAAGATGTCACAAAAATATTGAATGAAATTATATTTTCCAACTCCATGTAAAATTATATTTTAAAGAGGAACAAAATAGTATTCTTAGGTCACCAACATGACTACATTTGGGGCACACATAGTATGTTGTACTAAGCAACAAAAATAAGAAATAAACACTTTCAGATACATAATAGTATTAATCTAATTTCTCACAACTAAGAAAGCAGCATGAATTTCAAGTTTTGAGGCCTAATCCTGGGGGAGTTGACTCCTACATAATAATAGTATTCCCAATGTGAATGGCAAACTGACTTTTTTCTTCTAGGAAGCAATCTTATACTTGGAGAAGAAATGCCATATAGGCACAGAATTCCTCTAAATGAATTTAACTACTTGTTTGTAAAGTTTTTGCCAGCTGCAAAATGTAAAAGAAAGCATTACAGACTGTGTTGTTGACATTGTTAGCAATGACATTGTTGTGATCGTTTGCAATACCCGAAGCAAACATTTAGACAGTTTTAAGTGTGTGCTAGTGTATTTAAAAATTTCAGGAGCAAAACTCCCACCAGCCAAGAGTGAACACCACAAAGAGCTATATGGGATTACCCTAAATTCACAGTGTGTAATTCTGTTGATCAAAAGTGGCACTGTGCACTTACATGGGATCAGGTCATGAATGAATTCAATCTGAAATATTGAGCCAGAACCCTTGTTTTGTCTGTCTTCAAAGATTTAAAAGAAAATCCCTGAAGTTACCAAGGCAGAGCACATCATGAGTGAACACACTGTTGTACCAAAGTAAGCCCTTGCCTTAAAATTCTCAGACTGTCATGTCCCAGTACCAGATATGGACTGGCTACAGAGCTTGCTTACAGACACCATGTGTGTTCATCATAAGATCTTTTCATGCTCTGCCAGGTATGGTTAAGGTTAATGTAAATAGGGTATTTACACAAAGTGCCAGCTAATGGATGAACAGTATAATACAGTTTACCATTCCATTACAGAGGGATTTTGTTTATTTTTGTGTGTGTGCGTGCATGTGTGCACACGCTGAAATGAAACCAAATCTTGTCCCATCAAAATCACTACACTATGCATGGGGCAGGCCTCCAGATTTGGAAGAGGGGGAAGGTTACAGGAATGATGTTTTGGGAGAGACCCCAAAACTAACTGGCTCAATTTGATATAATAAGCGTGTAGCTGGAGAGCTTCTACTCAATGTCCTCAAGCAAAAAATGTAGCACAGTTGCTTGACTTTTTCATCTCCAGCAATTGGCTTACACAATTTTATATTGTCAGTGCTATTTTTGCAAAGAAAGAGGCTAGATACATACTGCTTATGTAAATGAACACCGCAACTTTCCTCCATAGAGCCAAAAGTTAATAAGGGAACATCTACACTGTGATAAAAGACCGACAGAACAGCTGCTATAAAATTGCAGTGTAGATGTTCCAGCTTGGGCTGGAGCCCAGATGCTGAGACCCTCCCACCTCACACGGTTTAAGAGTCCATGATCCAGCCTGAGCCAGAAGTTCTACGCTGCCATGTTAGAGCCCCACAGCCTGAGCCCTGCAAGCACAAGTCAGCTGACCCAGAACAGCCAGGGGTCTTTTACTGCAGTCTAGACACACCCTCAGTGCCTGAGAGCCCCTTCCAGTGGTTCTAAGCTTAATCCTGTCTCTCAGCCCAGGGCTACACTGGGGGGGGGGGTCGATCTACGATACGCAGCTTCAGCTACGTGAATAGTGTAGCTGAAGTCGGCGTATCGTAATCGATTTACCTGGCCGTGAGGAGGGCGGCGAGTCGATCGCTGCCGTTCCCACGTCGACTCCGCTTCCGCCTTTCGATGAGGTGGATTTCCAGAGCCAACGGGGAGTGCTTTCGGGGATCGATTAATCGCGTCTAAACGAGACACGAAAAATCAATCCCCGATAGATCGATTGCTACCCGCCCATCCAGCGTGTAGTGAAGACAAGCCCTACTCACTGCATGTAAACGGGGTATCATTTAACCTCTCTGGGACTGGGTTTCTTTATGCATAAAATGCATACTTATCTGCCTCACATGTGTGTTGTGAGGATTAAGTTAAATGTTTGAACAGTGCTCTGAAAGAATTATGAAGAACTCTCTCTATAGTAAATATTACTACTACTTTATGACAATATTATAGTCTAAATTAAACCCACACAAAAAATCTAAGCATCCCTGAAACTCCATCCTAAACAAAATGGCTGCCTCAGTTCTTACCGTTATTCTGGTGAATAACCACAGATGTCAGCAATGTGTTTTCTATCATGTGCACTCAGCCTAGACTTTCAGCCTCAACCTTGAACTTTAATGACTTTGTGAATTTAAGTCTGACCCTTAACATTATATTAATACACTTTTTATTTTTACTTTGCTCCTTTTTTATGGCAGTCTTTCTTTGTTTTTCTTTATGGCTATTTTACAGAAATTGGATTATTAGATTAGGTCAAAAAGAACAGTGGCAGTATGAGACAAACATTGGTACATCATTAGCGGAACAACTATATTGCATCACTTTTTAAATGTCTGAACACCAGAGGAATTTCTCAAGACTTGTCGGGCTTTTCTGAAGAGCCTGTGGGAGGAAGGGTACACTAATGTATATTCTGTGAGAGTGCCCAGTGATAAATGAGTTCTGGATGAAAGGCTAGTGGAGTTAATGTAGGAGGTGATGTAGTGTGAACTGCCTCTGTCTTCTGAATAGATAATCCTGAGGCATTTTGGGGAGCCGTGATTCTCAGGTATCAAACAGAAATCAACATATTTTACTTTCTGATTTCACCAGCTTTTCTTTGCCTTTTGTCATGTTGAAGGTCACCTCTCCTAGATCCTCATGTTCCATATTGCAAGGGAATTCTCATTGCCTTCTTAAGTTTTAATAATATTAACATTAAAGACAGTGGAGCTCCACTTCAGTATGACTGCTGTCCTGACTAGCAGTCCATGCCCTGATATACTATTTCAATACAGATGCATTAATTCATACTAGGAGCTGGGAGACCCATCATGAATTACTGAAATTTGCAACTTGGCAAGTAAAAAAGGCTAAACCCTACTCCCAAACATATTAACAATTTATTTATTGATTTGTGACAATTTAACCACTGATTTGGTATAACTTTTTTTTAAGTTTAATAACTGAATTGGATTTTTAACAGAGTGCATAAATGAAGAGAAAGAGGACAAAAATCACACAAAAGAGACTGAAGAAGTTACCAATAAGATAAATATAAATATGTGTGGGGTGCATGTGTGTGTTATATAAAGAATATCTAAGGTTCACTTACATAACTAAAATTGACAACACACTTGTAGTTATGGAATTTGCATTATTCTATTATGTATTTATATTGTGGTTCTGCCAAGGATCCCCAATGTGCTAAGTGCTGTACAAACACAAAACAAATAATCCACTTCAGTGTAGAGCAGGGATTGGCAACCTTGGCCCCCACCACTTCCCGCAGCCCCCAGTGGAAGCTGCGATCAGCCAAACCTGCGGACGTGGCAGGTAAACAAACCGGCCCGGCCCGCCAGGGGGCTTACCCGGCGGGCTGCATGTCAAAGGTTGCCGATCCCTGGTGTAGAGTGACTAACAGGATTTATAAATGTTTTAGTCTAAAATTAATTTTCAGTTATTTATGGTAGAGAGAGTGCTTCATGCTAGTAAGTAGATATGGTTGAGTACTTTGGAAAATTAAATGAGGACAAACGATCACTCCAATATGAAATCTTAACTGGCAAGTAGGAAGAGGCAACCATTTTTGGGCACAAAGTATAAAATGAATCTTCACATCAGAACAATAACAAAGCAATATAAATAATTACAATAAAATAGTTATTGTTGTAAACTGATTGGAAAGGTATAGTAATAAGTAGTTAGTGTTTACTTATGTACATGCATAACAACAAGCTGCAGCAGCCGTGTAAAAAACTTATCCAAAAGCTACAGACACTGCAACACACTTCAGCACTGACAATGAACTTATACCTGCCCTTCTCTGTCATCAAAGTCAGAGCAATGTGGTTCCTTCCCTGCAGCAGTGACAGAACGAATGACTACAATTACCCTGGGTCTCTACAAAACACTAGTTCTCCAGGCCTGGACTCCTAGGTCATTCACAGTAGCATCTGATGAAGTGGGTTCTAGCCCACGAAAGCTTATGCCCAAATAAATTTGTTAGTCTCTAAGGTACCACAAGTACTCCTCGTTCTCTTGTACACTGTCTCCCATTTTCTGCCCCTTTCCTTTTCAATGTCTTCTCTGTCACCACCCAGGAAAAGATTTCTCTTCCCCAGCAGCTCATTCCCACTTCAGAAACAGTAGCACCCTACCTCTGCGGTTGCTACCTCCTGAGGATTTATTTGGTTTAACCTGCAGGAAATATTCTGAACTGCTTCCGTGGGCCTCCAGTGTCCCACTTCATCTATAAAAGCAGGAAAGATGGAGTTAAAAGGGCTGCTTTGGACTTCATTTCCCTCTCACATATCAACCATCCTTTCCAAAGGCCACAGACATTTAGAGTCCAACATTCCATCTGGCCCTGCTAAAGGGACTCACACCAGATAGTGCGTGTATTGTTTCTAGATTATTGTGTAGAAGACTATTTTCTTTTCGCACAATAGAATTTATATTAATACAGCTAAAAACCTTGGACGCATTTTAACCCCCTTTTTATATCTATATATAAAACAGAGAGAGATTAGTTAGATTAGATAGGAAGAAATTCCACGAAAACTTGTATTAAGGTAAGAGTTGTGCGACTAAGGGTATGTCTGCATGCAACTGAAAGTATGAGTGAAGTATGTGTAGGCATTCCAAGCTCACTTGCTAAAAACAGCAGTGAAGCTACAGTAACATGGGTGGCGTCATGGGTAGCCACTTAAGTAAGTGCAAAAGTTCCTTGTACAGCCCATGCTGCCACAGCTCCATTGCTATTTTTAGTGAGCTAGCTTGATCAAAGCTAGTTTAGGTATGTCTACAATGTGCTGCTGTCACACCTCTGATTGCACCGACATACTTCAAGTAATAATCATTGTTGCCAACTCTCACAATTTCAGCATGAGTTTCATGATATTGATATTATCCTTAAAGCCCTAACTACTGGGGACACTTGATTACAATAGAATCTCTGCTTTCATTAAAAATTAAAAGTCAATTTCTAACCCTCATGTTTCAAGACAAAAACTTGAAGACATGACTCAGGTGCACCCCAAAGAGTCAAAAAACAAAAGACAAATAAAAGAGAATCAACATTTTATTAATTTTCTTAAAATATGATTTTAACCCAATTTTACCATTTTTGAATGCTTTGGGGTTGATGCTACTAAAGTGTTTACAAGTCAGATGGATGGCAAGAGACTCAATTGTTCCTGAGAGGCACTGCTCTGTGTCGGGGGATGCTGTACACAAGAGACAGCCCCAGTAGGCAGAATGCACAGCCCAATGTCACTATACCCTTTCTCAGGGTGCAGATTGTTCCCCCAGCCAGACGTTACATGGGAGGGACAAGCCCTTGTGCTCCCCTGTGTGCAGATACTGTCAATATGCTCAGCCCTTTGGCAACCCACAAGGCTAATTGTACTCTCCCCCTTTCCTATACACCGTCATAATTGCGAGGCACAGTCTGGTCCAAAGTTATGTTTATATTTGCATCCTCAACTCTGCCCTCTCAGGTATATGCGTTATGATGCTCTATTTGAATTACCACACATTATATCTCAAGCAATATGGGACACCATTTTTAGTACAACTTTGGGTACATATCTAGAGAATTGTGCAGCACTGACTATGGCTCCAATCACTGAGGTTGCTGCAGCACAGAGATGGCTGCAGGCACAGTTGGAATCAAACAACCTGTTACCAGTGAGGATTACTGACACTTGGTGGCAATTGTTGGCCTAAGGAGAAATTGGCTTTGTGATGGGGAGGATCTATAAGTGAAAGGAACAGGAACTAAAGGGAGGAGATCAGAGGGTGAGCTGAAGAGGAGAGGAAGCTGTGGAAGGCTTCGCCTGCTGTATACATGTTTGCAAACTGAGGATTAAAGAAAAAACAACGAGGAGTCCTTGTGTCACTTTAGAGACCAACACATTTATTTGGGCATAAGCTTTCGTGGGATATAACCCACTTCATCAGATGCATGGCGTGGAAAATACAGTAAGCAGGTATAAATACACAGCACATGAAAAGATGGGTGGGTGTTGCCTTACCAAGTGGGCGGTCAGTCCTAATGAGGCCAATTAAATCAAGGTGGATGTGGCCTATTCCCAGGAGTTGACTAGAAGGTGTGAGTATCAACAGAGGGGAAATTATTTTTTGTAGTGACCCAGTCACTCCCAGTCTTGATTCAGGCCTAAATTGAGAGTGTCAAGTTTGCAGATTAATTCCAGTTCTGCAGTTTCTCGTTGAAGTCTGTTTAAGTATTTTTTGTTGAAGAATGGTGACTTTTAAGTCTGTTATTCAGTGTCCAGGGAGATTGAAGTGCTCTCCTTTTGGTTTTTGAATGTTACAATTCTTGACGTCTGATTTGTGTACATTTATTCTTTTGCGTAGAGACTGTCTGGTTTGGCCAATGTACATGGCAGAGGAGCATTGCTGGCATATGCTATATGAAATCACAACTTGACAACCTAGAACTTCTCCTTTGTTATAATTTGTTCGGGGGATTTTTAGTAATATTTCTTCTACAAATCATAGGAATGGTTCCCATATTCATCATCTAAACTTTCCTCCACTCTGAAGAGTGTTTCATTCAAAGCTGTTGTCATAAATATAAAGGGAAGGAAGAGAGGGTCTGATGCAGTGCTATAAAATCCTCTTACCAGTAAAGGGTTAAGAAATGCAGGTAGCCAGACTGACACCTGACCTGGCTGGCATCTGACCAATAAGGGGACAAGATACTTTCAAATCTTGGGAGGGGGGAAGGCTTTGTGTGTGGCTCTTTGTCAGAGGCAGAGTGATCTTGGAAGACAAGAAGTACCTGCAGAAAATCAATCTCCTCAACCAGTCATCTTCTCACCAAACCTCACTTTTCTAAAGTAAGTTTAGTCAGCATAGCAAGTAGATTTCTGTTTGTTTTGCTTGGTGAGCTTTCCCTGTGTTAGAGGGAGGGGTTATTCCTGTTTTTTTCTGTAACTTCAAGGTTTTGTCCAGAGGGGGAATCCCTCTGAGTTTGGAAATTGAGTACCCTGTAAATAGTTACCATCCTAATGTTACAGAGATGATTTTACCGTCTTTGTTTTAATAAAATCCTTCTTTTAAGAAGCTGACTGTTTTCTATGGTTCTAAAACCCCAGTGGTGGGTTTTTAGATCACTGTGTAACCAATTGGGTTAGGAGATTATTCTCAAGCTTCCCAGGAAAGCGGGTGTACGGGCTTGAGAGGGTATTTTGGGGGGAAGGGGAACTTCAAGTGGTTCCTTTCCCAGATTCCTGTTTAAAGCACTTGATGGTGGCAGTGAGAGAAGCATTTCTCAGGGTGCAAGGAATTTTGTACCTTGGGGGTTTTAACCTAAGCTGGTAGAAACAAGCTTAGGAGCTCTTCATGCGGGTCCCTACATCTTTACCCTAGAGTTCAGAGTGGGGAGGGAACCCTGACAGCTGTATTTATCATTGTCTGTAATAAATTATATCGGATAGGTCATCCCTGTCTTTCCACTATCTAACAATAACTCTTTTAGATACTGACAGAGCCATTCCAGTTGTTTTTTATAGTATTCCATTTATTCTAAATATCCTATTAAATACATTTGAATCTCAATTACATTTTTTGTTCCATTATGCTTTCAAGAATACTTCCAAAAGCTGGAGTATACCATTTCCCATGTAGTACTTCTGATTTAACATTAATAATAATTAGGAGATCAGACTAGATGATCATGATGGTCCCTTTTGACCTTAAAGTGTATGAGTCTAATTTGACTTGTTGGTTGCAAGTCTATGGAGGATTTCAAAAGAGAATTCCATTGATTGCTAGGATGCATCATGACCTAAAGTTAGTAACTTTCCATCTTCATTTTATGACTGACTGACATCATGAGTCATCACTGCATAACAAATCAAGAACCTCCAACATTAAAAGCATGAGTCTTTACTACCTGAAATAAAGGAAAAACAGCTCTTGGTGGTCATTAGAGTAGACCCACCTTCTAGGGACTAGCCAAAGGGGGGGGCCCATAATATGCATACTGAACACTGGATTACATTTTCACATTAGGAAGATCATTGCTACACTGAAAGTGACATAATACAACCTCAGAATGGCAAACATTTTAGTTTTCTAATTATTTTTTTCCACTGTGGCATATATTTTAGTTAATTTAGCATTCTAAAAAGTCTCCCTCCATTATATATTCATAAAAGCAATCTAGTGATTAAAAATAAAAACTTGCAAAGTTAGTGGATTAAACATTTTGTCTCCAGAAATAACTTTTCCATTTTTGCATTTGTATTCACAATAATTGAACTGTCCACACACAGAACAGATTATATCTATGTATCAGTGGAGCATGGGCTTCCAGATAAAGCTAATCATAAATAGATATAATGAAGAAATTTTCAACATGTTACTTGGGAGGAGTTTCTGGGTCTTACACCTACATATAAATGGGAAGCTACAAAAAGATTCCAAAGATTGCTGCTTTTGGACATCTGAATCTTTCTATATATGTGCTGAAATTATATAACCCATTGTGGCATTACACCCCATATTCTTCATAGTAATATTCTTATATGACATGACTATGGCATAATTATGATGTATTTTGTGCAATGTAAGGCATGTGAGATATCATTGGAAATGTTATGATTTACTGAATGATTATCATATTTGTATGCATGTATTATTTTTGTATCTGAAATTAGGACTATTGTCTATGCACCTATTAAAATGCGTTTACACCAGGGGAATGCCCATTAGACAGAATGCAATCAGTCTAGATTGCTGGCTGGAAATGGCAATTAGGAAGAACAATAGGTCTTAGAAGATGCTAATCTTTCACCGGGAAAGCCTTCCTGGAGATGCTGTAAACAGCCTTTGAGTTATGGTTGCAAGATCACATGATCAAGTCACCTGATACGTGATTCCATGAATAATACTTGTACTTATCCACTGACCGGGGGTAGGAGCCACACTGGAAGACAAAGGATTCCTGCCATATGTAAATCCTATTTAAGGCAGGGGAATGACATAATCATGGTTCCTTCTTCACTGAATCCCCACCCGAGATGACTGCTGTAAATATCTAAGAAACAAAGACTGAATGAGAGTAGAAGGACTGATCCCAGGCTGGAAGGGTGTCTACCCTGTAAATGAAATAGCTGAAGGTTTAAGCTGCAGGAAAGTGCAGCTGGCCTTCAGGAATCTCTGAAATCTGCCTAAAACATCATTTAGGGTGAGAAATTACTACTTGTGACCAGTTTTTTTAGTATCATAAGCTTAGATTGCATTTTTTTTGGTTTTATTTGCTGGGTAATCTGCTTTGATCTGTTAGCTATCCCTTAAAATCACTTAAACTCTATCTTTTGCAATTAATAAACTTGTTTTTGTTTTCCCTAAGACCAGTTTGTGGAATTCATATCTAGGGGGCAAAGGCTGTGCATATCTTCCTTCAAATTGAGGGAGGGGGTGAATTTCAATGAGCTTATGCTATATAGTTCTCTATTCAGCACAAAGATGGCACAATTTTGGGTTTATCCTCTAGAGCAGTGTTTTCTGAGATCAGCTCTGTATGGGAAGGCTCAGCTAAGTGATTGCCCAATAGTCAAGTGTACACCCCCCTCTAGAGCAGTGTTTCCCAAACTTGGGATGCCGCTTGTTCAGGGAAAGCCCCTGGCACGCCCAGCCAGTTTGTTTACCTGCCGCGTCCGCAGGTTTGACTGATCGCGGCTTCCACTGGCCGCAGTTCACTGTGCCCAGCCAATGGGGGCTGCGGGAAGTGGCGGCCAGTACATCCTTTGGCCTGCGCCGCTTCCCTCAGCCCCCATTGGCCGGGCACAGTGAACCGCAGCCAGTGGGAGCCATGATCGGTTGAACCTGCGGACGTGGCAGGTAAACAAACCTGACTGGCATGCCAGGGGCTTTCCCTGAAGAAGCGGTGTCCCAAGATTGGGAAACACTGCTCTAGAGGGGGGTGTACACTTGACTATTGGGCAATCACTTAGCTGAGCCTTCCCATACAGAGCTGATCTCAGCATCTGTGTGTATATTGCTGCAGCTGGGTACATCCTTACCTGTATGTGTGCGGGAGGGGGCTCAAGAGCCTGTCACAGCAGCACAGTGTAAAGGGAACCCAGCCTGGTAGGTCAGGCAGGCTCAGTGGTACCCTAGTTTCAAGTGGCACCGTGGGGGGAACCCATCACACCCATCCTATAATGATCACTGATGCAGTATCGGAAGGATATAATTCTTATGAGATATTTAGGCTTCATCCTCTAAATATTTGCACGTGTTCGACTTTACACACTGTCCCATTAATTTAAATGCATGTCTTCATAGGATCAGGTACTTTGGACTCTAAGCTCTTTATGGCAAAAAACATCTTTTCATTTTCTGTGTATGGCAACTAGCACCATTGTGCTCCAATCCCAGACTGGGGCCCTTAAGTGTTACTGCAATAAAATTTATAACAAGAATATGCTCTGATAGCCAGTTTTAAACATAACCATATACTACAGGTGTAACAGTCTGTATTTGCCCAAGACTTCGAATTTGATTCCCAAACTCTCAGGCATTCGAGAAGCCTCATTTTATCTGTATAAAGTCTGTGTCAAATGCATTTAATAAAACAAGTATTCACCTAGTAAATCCTAAATAGGTGTGTGGTTTTCTTGAAGCAATATTTGTATAATCACTTCCCTAAGAAGTTAGAAAGGTTGCAGTGTACTTACAGGGTAAACAGTTTTCACATAATAAAACACCTCCTGGAATTGCCTTATCACTATTATGAAATTTATTAAAACTCACAGAGAATTTAATTTATCTTCTGGAAACTCCCAGATAATATTATAATTTAGCAGCTGCAAACTCAAACAATAAATCCCTTTAGAGCATTAAACAGTAAATCCAAACATTAAGGGGTAAATTCACACCTGCTGGCTCACGGAAGAACAGACTGCTCCCTAGACAAACACAAGGGCACAGGCATCAGGGGATAATATATAATGTTTGCACTGCCACCTTCCTACCAGGGTCCCACTGATTGGGACAGATGGTTTCTCCACTGAAGACTTCATAGGAGCTCCATGGGTGGAGGTTACACAGAGGACATGGAAAATCAAAAATTAGTCTAAAATCTTGGGAAGATAATTGAGCTTACTCTGATTCCACATCTTCTGTGAGGTATTCCACATTGTCCCTTCATATTGTACTGGGTAGTATCACAACACTAGAGCTTGATCACATATTGAAGAGATAAACCTGTCTGTCTCTTCCATTCCCTCTCCCACCTCCCCCAAATACCATGCTATAGAGATAAAGTAGCTACGATATATATTGTTTATTGTGATTCTCTCCATCTGTTTGCTGCATCCAGCTGTTCTCTCTCATCTTATATGTAGAGTGTACACTCCTCAGGGCAGGACCTTATTATATGTTTGCATAGTACATAACACAAAGGGGCCTTGATATATGACTGGGGTGCCTACGTGCTCTTATAATACAAATAAAACAACATATTGCTAACTCCATGAGTAGAAATTCTGAGTTTTCCCCCTACCTTTATCCCTCCTATGTGTGGTATTCCTTCTTTCATCCCCCATAGAAGAGCCATGATTTGGTTCTGAGTAAGCAGACTGCAATGGGAAGAAGTATTGCACTCCATGAATACGAAAGAATGCACTCTAATAAAGGTACAACAAAAATCCATTAGGGAAAAAAGGGGGGGGGGGAAACAAATAAAATCAGCTAAAACAGAAAACCTATGGAAGTCGTGTCATGCACTTCAATATAAACAAGCCGTTTGTTATAAGTGCAGTAGAACCAACTACTTCAAAATCCAGGTCTCTCTAGCATTTGCTCCTTGAACTACTATTATTCCCCTGCAGTCCAAACCTTATTTGGAAGTAATAGGCCTTCAGAGCTTACTTGAACTGCTCACTCTCTGCACAGGGACGCACACTGCTTCTGTATTTAGAAGCAGTGCTGACGGCTTTACAAAGCTGTTTACTATGCATATATGGTCCCACTTCTTAAAAGTGTATAATTTTGTTCTTTTAAACTTTTTTTTTCAAACTTAGTAATGTTTGAACACCTCCAAGAGGACTATGGCTTCAATGAGAGTTTTCCCCGAGTCAGAACTCTGCAGTTTTCCCCTTACTGTGTACTTGCTAATTATTTTCTCAAAAAGCATAGTTGTGCCTGGCTTAGCAGAGTTATCATGGATCCATCATGAACCTAATTTATCAGTAAGCATGAATTATATCAATAGATGCAAAATGCCTGCTTGTATCTCAATATAGTCTTCAGAGCGTAATATCTTGAAAAATGTGAGATAATAGATAAAACGACTAAACTTGGGTTCCAAATATCTAGGAACAACATTCAGTAGTCCATCTATATATGATCAATTGTAATACATTACAGAGACAAATGGCGTTGTGCTCAAAGTATAAGTAGATAGTCACATGCTAGCTCTGCTTGAGCCAGTGCTCTAAAAATAGCAGTATGGCCATGGCAACACCAGGAGGCAGCTCAGCTAGCCACCCGAGTACAAAGCTCCCTGACCCCTTGGGTATGTACTTGGATAGCTGGCCTGAGCCACCCGGAGTGACACTGCAGCCACACTGCTATTTTTAGCACACGAGCTCAAGAAGAGCTAGCACATGTTTGTCTGTCCATGCTGGAAAGCACACCCCCAGCTACGGTGTAGACATACTCAGTGTAACTTTTACAAAGCTTATTGGGGCACAAAACAGCAATGTTTATAAATTTATTAATCCCAGAAAGAAAAAATAATGTAAATGTAAATGTGTATGTGAATTGCATCTCTTTTAACCTGTCAAGGTCCAGTTGTGAGATGCAAAGTGGCACAAAGGAGAACACTAGGAACGAGACAAATAATTTATTAGTGGAGGTTGGATAGATGTCATCTTGGCTGACACCAGGGATGGAACTAGTGAGCTCTGGAACTAAAAGTGTGAGTCTTCACAGAATGAGCCAAAGTGCCAGCCTGTATAACTAAGTGTATAATACATTCAGAATTTCTGTAGATCAGGCAGAGAAGAGGACACATAACACCTACTGTTCAGCTGGTAATATATTTCCTCTGGACAGCGGAAAGTCATCCTGAGCATCTGAGACCCAGCAGTTTAAATCCTAGACAAGACCTCACATATGTGGTGGCTGCCATACTGTTTAATGCACTAGGAATTTAATCAGAGGACTCCAGAGCTAAAAGTCTACTGCTTGAGATACAAAAACAGGCTCTGTAACCGGGGCTGTAAAAGACTGTGGATCAAACAGCTGGGACATGTAATGCACACTGAATGGGTTACACTGAATGGGTTACACAAACACCTCTAATGTATTGTAAAGTTCATTTTTATATTTCTAATATGCCAGTTTCATTACACTTTATTTTTAAGTAAATTATTTATAGGAGAAGAGAGGTTTGAAAGGTAGCCACAATTTTGTAGAGAAAATTTCATTCACATGATCTGAAATTTGTAACAGTTCACATTCAAACAAATCTGATTTACCCATGGGCAAATCATATTTCAAAATCATAGGCTAGGCAAAGATCAGATTATTTTTATTGTTCTGGTTATTATTTAAAAAAATAAAGTATATGGCACTGTAAATTTACAAATACAAAGAAAAGGACCCTGAGGAACACCAACAAATAGGGACTAAGGAGAAACATGAAGAGATGTTAAATTAGATGCCCAGGAATAAATCATTGACACCACAGTGTTACCACTATTATTTCCTAGTCTGAACACAAAGAAAAAAGTTAGTCTCTCATATATACCACTCTGTGTTAAATGTTGGCAAACCATGACTTCTTACAGATGGCTACTATAAAGTTGTTTAGAAAGAAAGCAGACTGAAGTAAGAAATGAGCGATTGAATTTAAAGTGGAGAAAATCAGCAGAGTTGTGTGACTGTATCTGGTATGTGAGAAGAGTAGAGAAAAGTAAACGTAAGGTTAGATTTGAAAATAGGTATGATGGTGTCAACAGAAAGGAGCAGAAATGGAGGGAAAGGAAAATGTGAGAGAAGTCAGACGGATTAACAGACTGGAGACAACAAACATGGGATCAGTAGAATAGGGGTAGAGAAAGAACGAAGGACATGAATGAAAAGGAGATTTGTGATCTTTAGATCTTTCTAAGATCTAAATAGTGTTTAGAGGGTCAACTCAGAAAGAAAAAATTAAAAAGAGAACTGTATGTTTAAAATAAAATGAAGAGAAAATAAAATGTGAGCAGAGGAGTTAGACTATAGCAGAATGAGTAAAAATGTTAGTGGGAGGAATTTAGAAGCAGTGAAATCGAAGGGATTATTTAGAGCAGAGCTAATAATTGATTTTTTTGTTTCAGGCCAAACCCCCCCAAAATGCTATTTTCAAACCAAAACTGATTTTTTTCCACAACAAGAACAAACAAAAATTGTTCAAGTTGAATCAATATTAAATTTCAAAGTCAAGCCAGAAGATGACAATTCCCCACTTACACTCAAAGTCATGCTAACCAACCTATAGTCACACAAATTATTCCATTTACCATTTTTAAATATTGACAAAACTTTAGCTTTTTTCTAGGTCTCTGGAACTTCCCCCAATGTTCATTAAAAACAAAAAATAATTGTTCAGGAAGTTCCTTGGCCAATACTTTCAATATTCTTGGGTGCTGGTTATCCAGTATTATTTATTAAAAATATTCAACTTCAATAGCTGCTGTTTGACATCCTCTCTAGTTACTGAGATAATATAAAGTATTTCCCTGTCACAGTATATGAATGCATCCTCATGCTTCTTCCAAATACATTATAGAAATATGTTTGTATACTTTTGCCTTTTCTGCACCATGATTGACCGTTTTACCATCCTTTTTGAGTATTGGATCTGCACCATTGCTAGGATTTTATTTGTTCCTGATATATTGAAATAATTCATTCTTATTTTCTTTATATCTGTTGGACATAGATTTTACCTTGATATTTTTAGTTTTCCTTATAAAATGTCTCAATTTCTTAGCTGTTGATATATACATACACACATACACACACACTATATTTACTTCCCTTCTTAATCTAGACAGAAGGACCAAGAAAATAAACAAGGGAGTTAGGTTGGGAAGCTGAGCCCAGTCATTTGAAGAAACCTCATAAGGGATAGAAAATAACAGTAGCCAAACAAGATGATGCAGAAGGTCAGAAACGAACAAGGGTGACATCAGAGGTTGGGGAAACACTAGTTTTAAAATGGAAACACTATTACTCCCTTACTGCTTCTACACCAGTCCACATGGTCAATGCTTCATAATTGTCATACTAGCTTATCATGATCAGAAGCAAGATCAGGCCTCATCTCTGATATGATAGAACATTACTGATATACAGGAAACAAATTATACCCCAGTTTTGACCAGAAAAATATTACATGTGCCAAAATATAAAGTAACACTTAACTATAGGGGAGTTATAAATACAATTGTCTTATTGAGACTAAGCCTAACCTGGGCTGGTAATAGAATTCTGTCAGGAAAAGGAGCCCATCCAATACTTTTCCAAATAACTGAAGGAATTACAAATGTTATAATGCACTAGGCTATTGCCTGATTAAGTCAGAAAGATAAGATCTAGAAAAAATATTTTTCTTGGTTTCCAACTGGATTGGAGAGCTAAATGAAAATGAAATGGCTTTATTAAAACAAAACAACTTAACACTGCTTGTTGTATTGGATAGGCTCAACGAGTTAGTGAAAAAGAATAAACGCCATGAGGCTCCTACCATCTGACCTATCATAATGAATTTGCACACTAAGTTGACCATCTTTTTTATATTTTAAGATGCATCACTTATTTGCTAATGTCTCATAACCTTTAACTAATAAGGAGATAATAAGTATTTAATCAGATAAAATGTATGTTTTCAAAATATAATCATGTAAAGAATTCTACACTGTGATATCAGTGTATGGTTTTGTAGCATGAGTAAAACATTATGGGGTGATGTTCCCATAAAATCAGCTTTGTCCTGTATATTTCAGACAGTTGCCCTTTTCCCCCTTGGAACATAGGAGATCATAGAAAGGCCCTGTGAACAACACATGTTACAAACCACAGTATGGTAAAGTTTGTAGAGGTCCAAATAGAGCACAGACATTCAGAGAAAGGGGTCTACTCTCAGTTTAAGAACATGGAGAAAATACAGACTAGCTACTGCTGGTAACAGAAAAAGAGTTCAAACTCAAACTAAAGCTGATTCTGAGCACTTCCAAGGTTTAAGATAAACATTTCTCACAGATTATAACCAAGTGTTGATTTTTGGATGGGACAGTATAAAGTAGAACATGCAGAAGAAAACATGACTGAAGAAAAATGAGATTCATGAATGAATAAATGATTAATTTCAGAAAAGAAGTGTGTGTAAAA
Source organism: Chelydra serpentina (assembly GCA_037349315.1). Lineage (NCBI taxonomy): Eukaryota > Metazoa > Chordata > Testudines > Chelydridae > Chelydra > Chelydra serpentina. Next base: position 73,071,430 of record JBAIAC010000008.1, read on the forward strand.
TCTGTGCCTCTGGACATATTAAATTGAATTTATCTACACTTTTGCTTTATGCAGCTGGTAATCCATGCCAACACCAACACTGGCATTATATGGACAATATTTGCCAAAGCACAAAGAGCTTTTTGTAAAAGCTGAGGTTATATTGCGACGATACACATTAAAGTGGCAGTCTATCATGAAATCTCACCTGATTTCTCATAAATCCTAATGAGCCTTGCTACCACAATAGGAGATACTAAATGCATCCACCTCTTTCTCTCTTTTTTTTACACTTCTCCTGAAGTGTAAAAAAAAAAAAGAGAGAAAGAGGTGGATACATTTAGTGCTTATTAATTATCAGTCATTAACATCACCACTAGCATTTGTCACCTGTCATAGTGCAAGTCAAATGCTACATTGAAGGGGACAGCCCTGGATTATCAGGATGAGATTAAAAGAAAACCAATCACACTGCAAAACCTACCTGTACTGCATTCCTAATCTACACTTTATTAAAGCATGCAACTAAACCACATTAAGAACAAGGGTCTTGTAGTGGGGCATCTGCCCAACTCTGGTGTGGAAAGGGTTAAAGCAAGCCAGAGCGGCTGCACAGAGCCCCAGCCAATCCTGGAAGGGCCTATTGGGAGCCAATCAAGTGGAGGCTTGAAAGCAGCCATTCAGGGCCAGACTGGGCCCTATAAGAAGGCTGTAGGGCAGAGAGGAGCTGAGTATCTCCCTGGAGGGCAAAGGGAGAAGAACTGGCTCTTAGAGAATCACCTAAGACAGAGCCGTGTTGGGCAGGATTTGCAGAGGCTGGGAGAGCTCTAGGCTGACCAGACCGGGGCCCTGACACATAGAGGCAGAGAAGGTGCTGGGCTACGGGGAAGTGGCCCAGGGAAGTAGACAGTAGAGGCGAGTTGGAGGAGGGCAGTAAATGGCTGCCACTAGAGGGTCCTGGGTCACCCCCCTTTTCTCCTCCACTTGCCAGTAATGAGAGTGGCTAAGCCAGACTGCAGTTTGCCCTTGGAGGAATGGGCTAGACTGAGGACTGCAGTGAGCCACTGAGGCAAGTGATAGAACCAGAAGCTGCCGGCTCCCTGGAAGTGGAGGGGGGAGAGTCAGCGGAGTGGGCACAGCCAGAGGGCAGTGTCCAGAAGCGGACGCCGTGGTCCGTGAGGCTGGTGGAGACCAAGGCCTGGTCTACACCGGGGGAGGGGCAGAGATAAGTCAGTCTAAGTTACGCAACTTGAGCTACGAAAATAGCTTAGTTGAAGTCGACGTACTTAGAGCTACTTACCATGGTGTCTTCACTGCGGTAGGTCGACTGCTGATGCTCCCCCGTCGACTCCACATACGCTTCTCGCTCCGGTGAAGTACTGTAGTCGACGGGAGAGCACTTGGTGGTCGATTTATTGCATCCTCACTAGAGGCAATAAATTGACCCCCGCTGGATCAATCACTCCGGAGGTAAGTGTAGACATGCCCCAAGAGAGTAATGGAGGGTCAGACACTACTAGCGAAGGTGTACCGCTGAAAGAGGTAATTCCCAAGCCTACCAGAAGGAGGCGCCACTGTGGTGATTCTGCACCCTGTTACAGGTCTCTTTTTCTCTCAGCAAGGATTAAATAGCAGTTGTATTGAGGTCTCCTACTAATAAGATTTCATTATTTTAACAAAATATACTGTACTTATGTACTATGACACACTCATAAAAAGTTAAAAATAAGGTACAGTTGACAAATTAACAAACGATATTCTGCGACGCAATATCCTTGCCCTTTGTGTGTTCACCTCCTCCTAATTTGCAGCACTTAGTCATTCACAAAGGGTCTTCTCAATCATTAGTGGACCAAGTAATTCTACTACACGGTTGCTAGTTTTTTGCAGGTTAGAAAAAGTTAAAATAAAATAAACTGGGCATATATACACAGGCCTCATTTGGAGCCATAGGGGCAAATCTTTGTGTCCATATGAAGCCCATATAAACCAATGGGCTATGTGCAGTTGCAGGAGTCTATGCAATTCCATTAACAGGATTAGGGTCACAGTCTTGAAATTCTAAAGTCTCTGAAGTATTTTTGTTAATATAATTATAATGTATTCTTTAGCTAAATAAATAACAGTGGGTGATGCTCAAGTGGATCTAGGATTTCTTTGCATTATTTCATAATAATAAAAGGGGTGAAGAAGTGATTTCATATTGTTTCTAATTACATAACAGCAAGCTCTATGGTTGTTTCTTTATAATAAAACTCAAAATATCCTCAAAAATGAAAATCCCAGCTATTTTATTTTAAATACTTCAATACTTTTTGAAAAAAGCAACATTAGATTCCTCACACTAAGATAAATTTTGTATCTGCCAAAAACATACATAAATCATTTAGTAACAGTCTAGAATTAGTAGATGCAACAATTCATTATTTTTAAATGTATGCTGTGGCTGATAGAGTTTGGCTGAGTAATTAAAAGATACCATCTTAATGGTGTTAATCTCTAACTGTTGCTTCTTTTAGTCAATGTAAAATCTGTACAGGGGACCAGTAAATAGTAAAAAAATCAATTTCAGTTCAATAGTTCCTAAGAATCTAGGACTTTGCCACCAGAAATTTGGCAGCATACGTGCTGGGCCAGATTCTCGCTGAAATTTTGTGCATGGGCACTGGCAAGGCCAGCCTGATTCAGAAGACAAAACAGAATGTGTACAGCTGTCACAGAATGCCAGCCAACATTACCTTTCATAAATGAGTTAAAGAGGTGATGTTAGGTGAGGAGGGAAAGATCTTTCATTCCAACAGTTTGAATTCTCCATGTATACTAACTAGTGATTTGTTTTAATGAGCACCTTTAAAAACAAGGCTGCATGGAGGTGTGTTCCCTCCAAAATGCTGCCTCACTAGTGGCGTTCAACTTCAGCTGGCTGAGGAGATAGCCCCTATTTGGGGTTTCATTATTACCTTTAACTTGGACTCAATGTCTTCCCCCTGATCTAATGACAAGTCTGCTGTAAACGAGCTTGGAAACTCAATGGCCCCTCCTCTGTGACAATGGACTTGTCCCTGCCCAAGAAACAAAGAACACCAAATATCTGCACCTCATATATAACCATAAACAAAGATGTTTCTTTTTCTTTAGAGAAGAAAGGCCTTAAAGTGGTACTAAAAGAAAACATGTAAGGGAATGAGGTGGTTAAATAAGCTCTCTATGTAAATGTTCAGATGTGCCTAAACTTTTGTGCACCTTTCAAAAATTTTCCTTTTACCCAGTGGTGTCCAACTCCACTGAGTTACCACTTTTCTAAATTTTCTAAACTCTGAGGGCTCAACCTTGGTCTGGAGAATGTGAAAGATTTAAGGTAATTTCCTAGCTAAAACAGAGCTAAATAGAGCTTTCCTCGGTATTCCAATGTGTCCAAATTACAGAAAATTAATAAGGCTGTCCTAGAAAGGAGTGTTTTAATACTGAAAAAGCATGATTTTCAGTCTTTAGATTACTCCAAAGACATCTGTCAGGCAAGAACAAGTCAATTATTTCCTCATGTCTTTGTGGTTAAAACATTTATTTATATGGACAAAATTTTAATTGCAGAAGTCAGAAGATTGCATATTCTTGTCACAGTACTTTGGGACTTTGGAGCCTTTGTTATATTTAGCAAAGTCTATTCCAACCCCTTTCTCATGGTTTAACATTCCTGTAGTTCACAGTGCATATTGCAGTGCTGATACTAAACATTTCCTGGTCCAAGAGGGAATTAATTACAAGAATGCCAGAAGCTGATACCTCCTTATTCCGTCACCATGAGGAAGTTAATAAGCCCACTAGGAACTCTAGTAGTTCTACTCCCTGCTTTTCTTGTTGATTGCCTCTAAATTAGAGGCAACCTAAAGGTCTCTGTTGGATGCAAGGAAAAAGTTACCCAACTGCACTTCCCGCAGCTCCCATTGGCCAGGAGCAGCGAACCGCGGCCACTGGGAGCGGCGGGGGGCAATGCCTGCGGATGGTCAACATCAGCAAAATGCCTCGCAGCCCGCAATCAGCTTACCCTGATGGGCCGCATGCGGCCCGTAGGCCACAGGTTGACCACCACTCTTCTAGGCAATGGTGGGACCAGGCCTAGAACTGAGAGCTGGAGCCTGTCTTTCCTGTGCTCTGTTATCTCAGTGCTGGCAGTGGTGAGAAGGAAGTGGGGAGAAGGATGTCATCTGATTCTAATGAAGAGGGGGCAAAAGGCAGATTGAGGAGGGGAAAGGAGTAGATTGGGACAAGGAGTCTGGTGAGCCTGGGACTGGAGGAAAGGACAGAAATTGTGACTAGGAGCTGAAGACGTAATCTGGGACTGATTGGGCAAGGAGACCATGACTGGGAGCCAGAAGGTGGAACGGAAGTGGAAAATGGGAGTTGTGGGGAATGGAGGCTAAGGCTAGTTGGGCAAGAAGATTGTGGTTGGGATTAGTTGTGAATGTTTAGAGCCACTATTTAGGGTGGAAACTAAGGGGAATATAGCAAGGAGGTGAGTGTCTGCGTAGACAAGAAATAAAGACAATGGTGCAATCACCCTGACCATAGTGTCCTAGATCTCTACACGGTGTCCAAGTGGAATTGTATACGACCCGATAGATCACAGAACATCCTGGCAAGGGAAGAGGGGAAAGGAAAACAGAAAAGTAAGTCCTCCACCCCAGCCAGAACAATTTACAAGCTGCACAGAGCTAACAGCAAAACAGGCAAGGAAGTAGCCTACAAACACAAAGGACCAAGAAAAATCTGTTATGCTGAGTCACAGGAGTGACTACAGGAAAGTAAGTGACACTGAAGGTGAGACTAACACCAGTTTGCTTCTTTAAGGGGTCACCCCATCTTACTCCACAGAAAGGCAACAAACAACAACACAAAAGAGAGGCGGGGGGCATCTAATTTGGTGGAATTGTAGCGATGGCTACATTTTCCCCAGCTTTTGTTCAAAACACCACCTCCAGGAGAATTTGATTTCTAGGATGCTGAGGGAATGGTGAGTCAGCAAATGATTTCATAAAAGCCCTGTACAACCACATCCAACACAGTGGCTATGGAGCAAAGAACTTATCAGAGATAGCCAGCTATCAGAAAGACCCCAAAATTATCCTAACCTCTAACTAGAGACAGCCAAAATATAGTACTCTGAGATGGAACCCACTGTAGAAACCATAGACATGGGGAGGAAAATATCTCAGGATGCCCAGAAACAATACCCACCCAGACAAGTACATGCATGAATGAATCCAGGGAGGGCTATGCTAACATGAAATAAAGAAAAGGTACAAAACAGGAATGTGAAAGAATGCCTACGGTGTGGAAAACTACCTCACAGCAAATGGCTTTATTCAGCAAGGAACAACACATGCAAGAAATGTCTAAAAAGGGTACATTATGCAGCAATCTGCCTGTCTAAATTCATAATAATGATAGTTTTTCAAGAAAACAACCCAAAGTATATACCTTGGAGCCATAGGAAATGACAAAAAAGAACCACAATCTCCTTGAGAAATTATGAAATAGACATCAAAATAGACACTGGTAAACAAAGCATGAATACTTCAAGAGCTAAAAAAATGATATTGAAAGGTTCAGGACAGTCCCCATTAAATGTGAAAGGAAAAATTTTGGCCACTGTAAAATTAGGAGAGAAGACTACATTCTAAGAGGTCTATTTTGCAGATGACCTACATACCACTCTACCCCTCCCCTCCAAATGAAAAAAAACAAACAGTGTGACATGATGTTTCAGAAGGGAAGATGCATTTCTATGGTTTGGCAGGCAAAATTTAACTTTATATTTAAAACCAAAACTTAAAATTCATTTTCTCTGTAATATGAGTGACCATACATTGATTCTCCAGTGATCTGGAGATCAGAAAAATGCTTTGCTCCCTAACTGAGCTTGACTGTACTAGATAGTTGGCTATCAGGACTGTAAGATCAATAGTTTTCCTGGGCTTTCAATGGGCGGTGTGAAATAATAGTGCAGGGTAACAGGTTTCCCACTCACCGGTAGGGAATCTTCTTGTGTCTAGGTCTGGGAAGGTAGCTCTCTAATTGGCATCAGGTACCCCCTTCCGCTTTCAGTTCACTCTGTGATAGTCTCTCTTTGGATAACTTGGCTATTTGCCTGGGTACCCATCTAGTCGATCTCTTCTATGATTACAAAGTCTAGCAGGAGCACTGTGCAAATGCCTTCTCTGGATGGTGATCAGCCCATGCTCGGGGCTCTGTCACACACTATAAGCGGCCAACAGGGGAACCTAGGTCCACTGCTATACTGTGTTACTGTCCAGGGACCACAAAACCATCAGGCCAGGTCTGCCCAATCTCCCTCCCCATTACCGTTTCCCTGGGCTCCTTCCTACCCAGCCTCTCTCTCCTCTGTTGACTGTTTCTGGGTTGCAGCGGGTGCCTACTCTACACCCTGTGGCTACTTCACCACCTCCTAGCTTCTGGCTAGATTCCTTGCTCCACAGCAGGATCTCGGCGCTTATTCTCTCTCTCTCTCTCTGGAATTCCTCCTTGTCCATGACAACCTTCCTCATCCCAGAAAGTGACTGCACCTTCCTTTCCCTGCAACCCCTTTTCTGCTTTCAGCCTCCTAGATTTATAGAGCTGCCTCAGCCCTTCCTCAGCTAGGCTTCATTCAATTAACCCTGACCCTCCCTCTCCCAGGTAATCTTTTTGGCTTCTCAGGTCTTCATTAACCCTAACTGGGTTGGTGTAGTGTGCACACCCTATCACATGTGCTTACTTTAAAATTCCTCTAATAAATAAAAACAATAGGTCTGAGACAAACCTCCTGAATGTGAACCCTCTGGACTTGTGGGGGTTGGGCTTGGGGATGCAAACTGAGTAGAATCTCTAATTCCCTCAGCATTTTGGCAGTGCTAGGAGCTAGTTTCTTTGTATCACACATGACTTTTGGCTAGCTGGGAGGCTGGTTTACTGTATGCTCTTATATTAATTCTAGTAATGATAGGCAAACTGCAGGGAACTGTACAGTATGTACATTTGTAATGCTGAGGCTGAGGACTGTGTACTTTTATTTTATTCCTCTCAGTCTCAGGGACTAAGCCAAGTTATTTAAGGAGGGGGAAAGAAGATTAGTTCAACTTGTTAACGATACAAGCAAGCTGGGGAAACTTGGAAAGTGTAAAATATTCAATTTGCCTATAGGCCATGATTTCCGAACCTTAACCAGGGTGTTTTGGGTTTTGACATTGAAATGTAACACACAATAATGGAGATTTTGCCCCAACTAAAATACATCATACCAAGCCCATCTATAATATGCATATCTGACATTTGATTCAAGCTTGGGATTGTTTGGACACATATTGACTGAGAGAGATAAAACAAATGTGGTAAATATTAAGAACTGCAAAGATAGGACTAGATTAGTAAAAATGAAAAAGTACAACCTAGCTGAGTAATTCTGCTGTATTTAAGTGATGCTTAAGCTGAAAATGGCTATTATTTGACAAAAATACTGATTAGCACAGACCTAGACAACTATTACTGAGAATTGCAAGCACTCGTAATGCTTGCAACATATTCAATTATTTAAGCCGTTTTATTTTACAATCACAGATTATTAAAATAAGTGCAGCAAACTATTAAATTATAGGTATTTAGTAAATTCCAGTTTTTTCCAAATAAATAATTGCCTCATCAGCTTTTAAATTAACTATAGCCTGTTATTCATCCCCCATTATGTACATTACTTGACTAGTTAAACTGGTTATTGGATTCTTCATACAGTAGCCCCTGAACTCCTTCAGTCAATTAAATCCCTTATCATATCTGATTTGTCACTGCCAATGTCACTGCTAATCTTCTAAATCCACATCAGTTCACAAGCGTTAAATGTACTTATTCTGTGGCAAAACTGGGAGGCTGTACAAGCAGAACCCCCTGATATGAACCACAGTGCTGCTAACTCCTTAAAATAGATAATCACTTCTCTCACATCTTATATTTTGTGCACTATAATTGGAAAATATATATTATTCACTGAAAAGTACAGCTACTTGTGCATTAAATGCTGTAAATCTATTACCCAGTTCCTTTTCCATTTAAATGATAACCAGGAACAAAGTAACCACAACTTATTTCAGAATCTGTAACTTGAACAACTTAGTATCAGTCCCCATGACTTTGGAATACACCTCCACAAAAGTATTCCAAAACATTTTTTTAAAAGTTTGATCGATATTAAACTCTCTATCCCTAACCCTCCCCATCTCCTCCTGTTTGCCACTAAATACTTGATTTCTATAGAAAGAAGGAAAATGACATGCAGTAAATTATTGTTCAGAGTAACAATCTTGTCAATCTAATAACTTCAGTTATTGTAAAGTTAAACATAGATATCATACTATTTATTTTATATTTCACAGTAGAGTTGATCAGATAGGCATATGCTTGATTTTCCTTTAAAATACATTCTTTCCTAAAACATCTTTCTTTCAATAAAAAACACTCTTTACATATTATAGCCTTTATAAGCCTCTGGACTAAGAAAGCAATTCCCTATACAGGTTGGACGCATCACCTTTATTCTGAAAGAGAAGGTAAAATAGAAGAGACTCTTACCAGAGACAGAGAAAACAATTCGTTCAGCTAGATCCAACAGTGCTCTGTGCAAGCAGGCAGCATGAGTGATATTTGGGCCTCACACAAAAGCAAGATAATTGGCTCTCAATGAAGAGATGTAAACATCCATCATAATGGCACTGGTGCTGAGGCTGAAAGCTACCTCAGCTGTTCTATGTACTCTGACTGTAAGATGATGTCACAAACATCAACTGGGTGTACTCTCATTGGCTTCTGTTACCTGGAATCATATCTTAACCCTAAACTGTCAGCTGCAAATTCAAATGTGGATCTGTTATATATATATATAGGGTGGAGTGAGGGGGGAACGGAATGTACTGAAAGTTCCCACTTTGGGTGGCAGGTGCATGCTGTTTAAACAGTTAAAATAAAAAATCCAAAAAAACTAATTTGCCTAAATTATTAAACAAGAGCCCTGGGGAATTGCATTTTCATAATGTTTACTAAATGACAATAATCATCAAAATATTGTACAGAAGGGGTATTAAATGAAAGGTTAATGCATACAGCATCTGGAGAATTCACTTTTTAAATGATTTTACATTGCCTCCTATTAAGCCATGAGATTTCTCAAAGATACACATAAAAAGGGGGTGGGTGGGTAAATTTGAGAACATTCATTGCATATATAGCTATAATTAGGCTAGCTACAGGAAGGCACTGGTATATTAAGAATTTAAAACAAAAAAATAAAAATAAAAGTAAAGATATGCACAAATGTAAATGTGCACTTATTCGTTGAATGTAAAGTAGAATCTCAGACATTGTGTGGTAAATGAGGCATGAAACACACTGTCAAAAATCTGAGGTCCTAAATATAGTGGCACTAAATATTTGTTATGTTACCAGAAATATTCCACAAATCATGTGAACTTTAAAATGTGCCCTAATCCAGCTATTAAAGATCTGGGTTTTTTTCTGAAACAGATAGAAACAATAATTTCATCTTTCAGTTTTAACTGATAGAACATCCTATTGCTCTATGGAAAGAAAAAAAAATCACAGGTCATACATGTTACGTGTTGTATATAGAGCTTTTGTACTACTTTATCTACTTTAACATTTTTCCATCACTTTCAATTGTACCCTTTTGCTTATTTGACTGGATATGAGCTTGATTTGATGTTTGTTTGGAGTAAAATATATAGCACATTTAGTTATTTTGCAATTCAGTATTCCTAATGCTAAAAGTAAGGGTTGTGTTTAAAATTCCTTCTGTTCAGTTTATTCCCCAGGAAAAATATATACTCAGAAATATTTTTGCTTAATATAGAATATGTCAAACATATCATAGGATTTCTCAAATAAACTTGATAAACAGCTCTGCCATTGCCTTGTGGTCCTTTCACCAAGTTGTAGAGACTCAGGAGATTAAATTCTGGGGACTTAATAAACAGCAGCTCTGTGTAGGGATCTGGAAGCTAGCCTATTAGTCAAAATGTACTTTAGGCCAAAGTGAAAGCCCCATATCATTTATTTCTGCCTAGAAAACATGGGAGTTTAGATGGAAATGTATATATAAAAAAAGATTCATTACCATGCAAAGTGACATAGAACTGAATTACAGATCAGAAAGATGAATTTGGACAATAGGAAAGGCAACTTTGCTTTTGTATGATTAATGATAAAGCTAAGACATAGTAATTGCTAAGAAGATATGTGTCATGAGTAAAATAATTATTTATGAGGTAAAATATGCTTAGACATATCACGTGTTTAAGTTGTATTCCTCTGAAACTTTAATGCTATTAATAGCCAAGATCAAACAAAGAGACATCGTTGATAAAATCTGATTATATAGAGTTGATTTGGTCTGTAAAATTTAGAGGTCCCATATCTAACTAATCTTAACATGATGAATTCATGTCCCATACATTTGTTATTCTTACACACAAAATACTTCATTTCCTTAACAGGGTGATTTATTCTTCTGTGAACTCCTAGATACTCTATGTGGATAAAGTACAGTATGCTGGAAAAAAGCCTCCATCAACACTAACATATTAGAGTCCAGATTTTATATTTTGCCCACTGAATAGTCATTTATGTCAGTAGTCTTACTCATGAAATTAGCACACAATAAGAAATAGAGGCCAATTGTGCATTTAAGAGGAGAATATTGCCCCAACCCCATCTGTGAAATGGAAGTTGTGCTTATACTCCAGCACATTTTCATTAGAATGCCTTCTTTTATACTGTAAACTTGTGGTAAGTTAGTATCTTTAAGTTGAGTAGTTTATGACGTATCTTAATGGTAGTGAATCATCAATTTACACATACCTTTGATGTTAAAATTAATATTGCTGTATAGTCAATGTGATGAAAATCTGGATGATTATAGAGATGGTCAGACCCAACAGGTAATAGCTGTGAAGCTGCCAGTGAAATAGCAGCTCTGTGATCATAATAAATTAACTTATTGTCAACACTAAAACAAGCTTTCCAGTGTGTTAAACATAACATTTCCCATTGGCTGTACAAATAGTAAAATAAAAAAAATAAATTAGATAATGGACCACTGAAGCTGTATCTCTTGCACAGACAGTAATTGCAAGCTAATACTGCAGAAATAGCTGTCAGGTACTTCCTTGAAATGACCATTTGAGTAAAAAGCATGTAAAAGACACAAAGTAGCTCAAATGTTTTACTTATATTATCCCTGCATTTAGTAAAAAAGTAATCTATACAACCAAAGCAAATAGCCTATTCTTATGCTATAAAAATGCATATACTGCTTTCTCAGAGTGTGTTACTGTGATAAGAGTGGTCAGTTAGCCTCACTTGTTGTATGATACATACAGTATGGCATCCATGGCACAGGCAATGAGCTACTTTTGAAGGTGTCTTTAGCAAAATACAAATCACATTTAGTAGAAGAAAAAAGATGACTGACTCTCAGTGACTAATCATGCTGCTTTCTCCCAGAGAACAGTATTAATCAACATAGAAATAATTCTAATGTATCAAACAGAAAAAGAGATTTTAGAGCTCAAGCAAAGCGAAACTCAGTTTCATGAATACATATTTCCCACAAGTTGAAATCATTACTGCATTTAATTGCCTGACAATTATTTCTATCAAATCAATTTAATGGTTAAACCAATTATTTATATTTCAAAACACAGCAGAGAGAGAGACTAATTGAAAAACACAGGTCTTTCGATGAAGCTGAACCTACACATTATTAACATGGTTGGGGTGAGGTCTAAAGATTTTGGGGAAAATTAGAACTCAGATGATGAGGTTTTAGAGATTAAACGTACAGACTCAAAATTGTTGTTCTCAGAATTCTGTTTCGGAAGAGTGCCAAGTCAGGAAGAGTTAATAATTATTACAAGCATTTGTCTATTTTATTCTCGCAGCATCAGCAACTGGCTCACTACCTTGTTATCCACAAGATGGCAGCTCTGTTTACATGGTCACTTACTCAGACTCTTGCAATATTCAATTTGAAGAACTTTCAAATTCATTTTTCATGTTATAGTAGATATTTTCATATATCATGAAGAAAACTTAAAGTTCTGACAATTCATTGATCAACCCTAGTACTGAAGTACAGTTGGTTATGCAGTTCTTGCAGAACTGTTGAGAGATGGCAGAACAAGAGATGGCACTTTTAAACAGAATAGAAGCTTTATTTTAGGAGCTTTTAAAATTCCCCATTCACAAACATATGCTCTTCGATCTCTAGCACGGCAAGCCAGCAAAGCCCTTAAACACATGCTTAGCAAGCAAACAGTCTCATTAACTGTAACGGGACTACTCACATGCTTAAAGTTAAGCATATGCTTAAGAGCTTGAGCTGGATAGTGCCTAAATCCTTCACTCATTTTAGAATCTCATCTCTAAAATAATGGAATACACCTCCTATCCTCAGTTGTGCTACTAAAAAATGTCACAGATATATTTGTTTCCAAGGTAAAATTCTTTGTCAAGGTTAAATGTCTGACTGAGTAAATGAACGTAATGAATGACTGAAGTTAATTTATGCCTCACAAATTCACTGAAGTCCAAAGGAAGACACACAAATGAGGTCAATTTGAGTTTATGAAGGTTTTCAGTTTCATAACACTGCTCTACAATTTTTGAGAAGTCGTCTGCTTCAGAGATAAAATGTGCTATTTAGTATGTATTTTGATGTGCTGAATTCAAATATGACAATTAAAACAACTGATTGGCTACTGTTTCTAAGATATTTAAGTTTTTACATTTTATGTCTATGTATATTGTGTAGATAGTAGAGTTTTAATCATAAATTGTAAACCTAGGTCTTTTCATGTGTTTATGGTTGCTTTACATGATACTATTTCACCTGTCCTGTTTATGTAACACTTTAAAAATCAGCAAAGGGGTTATATCAATACAATTTATTATGAAACAAAAGGCAAAAAACTATTATGTACATAGTTTAGTCCTATTCAGTGTCTACTCGGCGCTTCTTGACTTGTCTCTTGTATTCATTAAATGGAGCAACTCTTGTCACTGTCCAGCAACAGTCTGCAAGCATTGATGGGCTCCATTTGCCCTGATAGCATTTCTCCATTGTTGCAATGTCCTGGTGAAATCGCTCGCCATGCTCGTCGCTCCCTGCTCCGCAGTTCGGTGGAAAAAAATCTAGATGAGAGTGCAAAAAATGTATCTTTAGTGACATGTTGCAACCAAGGCTTTTGTATGCCTTGAGGAGGTTTTCCACCAACAACCTGTAGTTGTCTGCCTTGTTGTTTCTGATAAAATTGATTGCCACTAACTGGAAGGCTTTCCATGCCTTTTTTTCCTTGCCACGCAGTGCATGGTCAAATGCATCATCTCGAAGAAGTTCACGAATCTCAGGACCAACAAAGATACCTTCCTTTATCTTAGCTTCACTTAACCTTGGAAATTTTCCACGGAGGTACTTGAAAGCTGCTTGTGTTTTGTCAATGGCCTTGACAAAGTTCTTCATCAGACCTAGCTTGATTTGTAAGGGTGGTAACAAAATCTTCCTTGACTCAACAAGTGGTGGATGCTGAACACTTTTCCTCCCAGGCTCCAATGACTGTCGGAGTGGCCAATCTTTCTTGATGTAGTGGGAATCTCTTTCATGACTATCCCATTCGCACAGAAAACAGCAGTACTTTGTGTATCTAGTCTGCAGCCTAAGCAAGAGAGCAACAACCTTCAAATCGCCACAAAGCTGCCACTGATGTTGGTCATAGTTTATGCACCTCAAAAGTTGTTTCATGTTGTCATAGGTTTCCTTCATATGGACTGCATGACCAACTGGAATTGATGGCAAAACATTGCCATTATGCAGTAAAACAGCTTTAAGACGCGTCTTCGATGAATCAATGAACAGTCTCTACTCATCTGGATCGTGAACGATGTTGAGGGCTGCCATCACACCATCGATGTTGTTGCAGGCTACAAGATCACCTTCCATGAAGAAGAATGGGACAAGATCCTTTTGACGGTCACGGAACATGGAAACCCTAACATCACCTACCAGGAGATTCCACTGCTGTAGTCTGGAGCCCAAAAGCTCTGCCTTACTCTTGGGTAGTTCCAAATCCCTGACAAGGTCATTCAGTTCACCTTGTGTTATGAGGTGTGGTTCAGAGGAGGAGGATGGGAGAAAATGTGGGTCCTGTGACATTGATGGCTCAGGACCAGAAGTTTCATCCTCTTCCTCTTCCTCGTCTGACTCAAGTGAGAATGATTCTGATGCATCAGGAACCGGCAGTCCTTCTCCGTGGAGTACTGGGCGTATAGCTGATGGAATGTTTGGATAATGCACAGTCCACTTTTTCTTCTTTGACACACCTTTCCCAACTGGAGGCACCATGCAGAAGTAGCAATTGCTGGTATGATCTGTTGGCTCTCTCCAAATCATTGGCACTGCAAAAAGCATAGATTTCCTTTTCCTGTTCAACCACTGGCGAAGATTTGTTGCACAAGTGTTGCAGCCTATGTGTGGGGCCCACCCCTTGTCCTGATCTCCAATTTTGCAGCCAAAAGAAAGGTGATAGGCTTTCTTAACCATAGTGGTTATACTGCGCTTTTATGATGCAAAAGTCACTTCGCCACAAACATAGCAGAAGTTATCTGCACTGTTCACACAAGTACGAGGCATCTCTGCTCACTTTGGCTAAACAGAAATGTGTCCCTTTGCAAAATCAAACACTGACAAATAAGAGAGCATGACACTGTATGATTTCTAGAGCTGATATAGGGCAATTTGTTCAGCAGAGTGATGTAAGCTTCGTTATGATTGCATCATCCATGACTTCTAGGAATAACATGATGCAATTCATATCATGTATGATGCAATACCAGCTTCAGATTGCATCATTCATTGTTTTGCCTAAAAAGCAAGTACTGTCCAAACCCAGTCATAGATTTATTCATAGATCCAGTCAAAGATGTATTTTAGTCATTTCTGGTTTAAATTGAGATCCCTTCCCTTTATAACTCACTTATCCTCTGCCATTCCCAAGTCAAGGGTCGTATATACTGACCCAATAGCATGTCTTGAAAACTAGAGCCAATCAACAATTTTAAGCATCATTTTTGTTCTCAGTGACCCAGAATTAGTAAAGTTTGACTACATTTATTTCAGAAGCATTTTGGCTGTAGAGCAGTGAGAGTGAAGGACTAAAAAACCTCAAATGACTTCTTGGAGATAAAGCCTAGTCAAATATTCAGTCTTATCACATTTGACTAGGTTTCCTACAAATGTGCATAGTCTTGCTATCCTACATTTGACTACAATGAAAAACAAGAAAGTAAGGTTCCATTATTTTTAAAGTCTTTTAAAAAGATGTGATTTCACTGGGATTACAGACATTCTTCAAAGGAGAATGTAAGTATGGGAATCTAATTTAAATAAAAGGAAATATCACATAAAACAACAATGTTGGACTAGATAATTTGCAATATTGGCACAAATACCATGGTACATTTAAGGGTTTAAGTTTTAGCAGCATTGAAACTAGATTTTGAGGACAATTTCCAAAAGCACATAAGTGACTTATGACCCCAAGTCCCATTTTCAAAAGGAACTTAAGTATTTAGTTGATCTTTTAGGATTTAGGGTCCCTAAGTCGAACTGGGCAAATATTTTTGGACAACACTCATTTTGGCCATGAAATACATATTTAGGTCCATTGAAACATATCCTGAACTCATATTGAATTCACTAAATTGTTTACACTGAAAAGTAAAAAATAAAATTCTGAAACAGTTAAAATATTTAATTTCTAATTTTTCAAAAAGGAAAATTTTCTTTTTTTTCATTTTTAAACAACTTTGCATTTATAATTTTGTTTCTATTGTGCTTAAATTTTTTTTAAAAACCACAAAAATAAAAAGAGAATTTTATTTCATGTCAAACAGTATGTTAAGTACAACATGAAACTTTTGTCCTGTTTCATTTTACTGAAAAGTTTTTTAAAAAATCATTTTTGATCGACTCAATTTTTTTTCCTGTTTGGTCACTGAACCAAAAAATCAGTTATGTACACAGGTCTAATCCTAAATCACTAAAGTGTTTCTGAAAATTGTATCCTTTATTCATTGGTTGATTTTGTTTTTGCTTGTTTACTGGCTCTTACTTAATAGATTTAGGGTAAAAATAATATCAAAAGCACCCAAGTGACTACAAGCCTAAATTATATTTCCTGATCACATTTCCATTGTCTTTTACTAGCAACTAACAAAAAAAGATTACTTTAAAAGAAATCATTGTTTTTTAAAATTAAAGGGAGAAAAAAACCTTCCATAGACAGCCTGGTTTGTGTGCATGCCAGATGTTAATCTCCATTTCACCACTTTTGTGAGGCAAAACCCAGGCACCGGTACCTCTGGGCTTGGCAGTGCATAGCCCTGGCATCTCTGCGCTTGCCGCATGACGAGCAGTTTCAATTAAGGGAGCAACACAAACTGGGTGGGACATACTGCATCACACACTGTGGTTAGAGTGGATGACTCCACGGGGAGCAGGAGTTCACACGGATAGTGGCCTGTTACTTCCACTGCAAGCTCAGGAGGGGCATGAGTCACATAATAATATTTGCTGGGCATTTAATAACAATGGTTGTTTTCGCAGCCCCTGTAGATTCAAGCACGCATGCAAGATATGCTTTGGGACGCATTTGGCCCGTTCTTGCCAGAGTGGTAGGGGATGATCTCAAGGGGAAAACAGGATTGGGGGTGGGTGAAGTGCCAACCACAGGTTTGGATCAGGTCAAACAGGTCATGGGGTGCACAACACAGGCTTCGTAAGGGGGCAAGCTGGAAGCGGTCCAATGGGCACAGGCACCGTTGCCAGTTAGGCGTAAGGTATTCAGGTTTCCTATGGGATTACCCTAATAAAGCACAGGTGGCATATTTGGGGGCGGGGGTGTTATCTGTGGAATTTCTGATCCCCTTTTCGGAGAGTAGCACCCAGGTAAGGTCCAAGAAAAATTAATCAATTATCTATAGAGAACTAAGGGTTTCCCCCTGCACCCCTGGGTTCGGTCCCTAACAGCACTCAAGGGAATATTGAGTAATACATCACCTTTCATACCCATGAGGTGGCTCCATTAACAGTACAATGAACCAGGTGGCCTGACAAAACATTTGGGGGTATTCCTGTCTGAAGACGAGACAGAGGGCCCTTCCACTACATTAGCATACCTGGGTATCGAGTGGAACACAAGGGCAGGCATATTATAGCTTCCGCCCAATAAAAGTATGTATTTCTGGTATGACAATGTGGCAGGCGAAACGTCCATCTCACGCAGAGTTAGGAAGTTAGTGAAGGAATTTGTGTCACAATGTTTAAGCCTTCACATCTCTTTTTTCCTTCCAAACATATGCCCGAGGTTGGATGATGGCATAGCAGATGCTCTGTCTCGTTTGCAGTTCAACAGAGTGCAGGAGGCCTGCACCAGGAGCTAGTGACTAACTCAAGTAGATGCCGCTGGTGTTATGGAGTTGTGGCATATGAGGATCCGGAAAGCTGGCCATCTATATGGCCCTCAGGAAGGGGCAGGTGTTGTGGTACATGGCACTGGCAACCCAGCTGCGGGAGTCCTTGACGATGCTTGTGTAGAGCAAAGGGCAACCAAGTTTATTGGGGTGAATGGGGCTCCACCTATCAACCTTGGGGGTAACATGTTTTTGGGCTGCTATACAAAAGGCCATTGGAAGATATCTGGGAGTCTGACTAGGTGTGGGGGAGAGGCAGCCAAGCTAATTGCTGGGGCCTCCTTGTTGCAGAGGTCCAGTGTAGGTAGTCCATAGGGAAAGCATCCAGTGACCAAATAAATGGCCTGGTAAAGGACTTAAAAAGGAGGTGCTGGTTAAAGGAATGGAATGGTGTGGGGTTTGGGGCTCCTATTGTTGGAATAGCAGGAAGCCAACCCCCCCTTTCTTATAGCCCACCTTACCCCTTCCTACAAGGGGGGACGGGGATGGATGGTAAGGTCCCAGCAATGGATTTGCTGGAGGGACCTGGATGGTAAAGAGGGGGAACTGGTGGAAGCCTGCCGGGCAATTACATAATAAACCATGGTTCTCTGCACTGTACACTTTTATCTGCTGGGTAGTCCCAGACATCTAATAATAAAGTTGGAGTTGAATTACATCCATATTAAATCTCTTGTCCTTCTTTTGGCATAGCTGGGCAAAAAAACATTCCACAGATAGCCTGGTTTGTGTGCATGCCAGATGTTCATTTCCATTTCACCACTTGTGTGGCAAAACCCGTGCTTAATTTGTGTCGGGGCTGAGCTCCAGCACCTCTGGGCTTGGCAGTGCAGAGCCCTGGCATCTCTGTGTTTGCCATGTCCGTTATGAAAGTAAAACAATTGCGTGAGCCCCAGCACCTAATTGCTTGAACCCCAGCACCTCTTTCATTACAAATGTAGCACTGGGCAAAACTAATCTGGAAAGTTGGTGAATCTGAACAGCTAAGGATTTGCCTGGCATGGAGAGATGTAGAACTGGCATACATCAGCCCCACATCAATGTTGGTTTATATCAGCCCTGCATCATTGTTGATGCAGTCCTGGAGGAGAGACCAAGTAGCATTGTACTCTGATGCTTCTTTCCCGTCAAGGACAGCTCCTTAATAGGGAGCCACAAATGCAGCATAAAGCCACCTTCTCCTTCACACCCTATCCTCACATGGGCTAAGTGTACATCAGCTTCAGCAAAGGATACTACTCTACATTTTCAATAGAACATTTAAATGGTCAACTTTCATTAAACTGACTTATTTTCACTGAAGTCACGAAATGTAGGGCTTACATTGAAACTCGGTTTTAACTCTAACTCTGTCTGCATGTTTTAAAGCTATAAAACACAGCCTATTTTTATAGGATTATAAATCTTGTCATCAGTACATGAAGTACAAACTGGAGATATAGTAGAGTCTTCAGATTTAGCTTGCTCAAGGAGATCTTCTGAAAAAGCTATGTTTGAAGTAAATCAGTTCATTACTAGAGCAAGTTGAAAATTATCACTAGTAAATCTAACAACATTAATGTGTATATTGGAGCTCTTTCAACAGCCAAGGTAAATCATCCAGCTTCATGACCAGCACTATCTATATCTAGGTTGAAGCCTGTGTGGAAGACTAAAATACCAGTTACCATCAACTTTTCAATCATTTTGGCCAAAATTGGGTGTTTGGAGATCAGCCAATGATAAGTGGGCCTGTCAGAAGATGGTCCTTTGAATATTTGTCAGATTAATGTGTGTTTAAGGGTTATTTACCCTTCCTATACAAGACTGAAACAGTTTCAGTCAGCAGTGGACCAAGGTGCTCTTCATTCATTTCCATCAAGCATAGTAGCCACAGGTGAATCTTGCAAGATTGTGTCTCAGCTCTAACTCATTACTTTCAGAACCTCTGCTGCATGGCCAAATTCCATCAGGAAAGGAAGGATGACTCATTTCCCTCAAAACTAGAATTGCTATCCTGAATTCAATTACAAATTAAAATGAAAGCTCCTCACAAATAGAGATATTCAGCAAAAAGGTGTCAGTATTATATCAGGAGAAACTGTGATAATGTAAGAGGAGGAGGTTGTTTCTGCTGTTAGCATGACAGGGTACAAAATCACGTTATTCCACAAAAGGAAGGAAGGACTGGTGATCAATGTATAGCTCTGTGCTGAATGACCAACTGGCCTTTCAGGCATGTAAAAGGCTCATATTTAATTGAATTTACACATAGGTGGATTTATTTTCCTTATACTTTCAAAGAATGCCATGGTGTTTTACTGAGTTATTAAAAGAGGTGATTTTACAGGCATCTGCATGAGGATCTATAATATCGTTATTGTTCTTAAGAAAATAATACATCGATAGGTTCTGACAGCATAAACAAATCCTTCTGTGTGAAGTGGCAATCTTTCACCATTTGCTGCAATCTTAGTGATAATAAAACCAACTGGGAGAAAGACCTTGGGAAGTATAAGCCACTCATTGATTTAGTCTGGCTGCTTATATGCTATGTTCACTCACTGATCTTTCTAAAACCCAGATGTACAAAGGACAGCTTCTTTTCAAAAGTCACTACTGGTGGCTGGGACAGATGATTTTTAGAATGACATTCAGTGA
This sequence comes from Chelydra serpentina, assembly GCA_037349315.1. Lineage (NCBI taxonomy): Eukaryota > Metazoa > Chordata > Testudines > Chelydridae > Chelydra > Chelydra serpentina. The sequence goes on from JBAIAC010000008.1 coordinate 73,091,638, forward strand.
ACGATTATCATAATCTTGTAGTGAGTTATTTTTCAGTATACAGAGTTCTAATGTTCTGGAACTTCAAACTGATCTGCAATAACACAATATTTTCCTTCTTTTCATTATTATTAATACTCAGTTATATTCAATGGAATTCACCACAGAGACCAAGAAATCCCCTTATAGAAGAGGTAGCACTTAAGGTCTTCAGAAATGTATCTGACAAATGAAGTTAGTTTATACTCTCCCTAAATGTTTCCTTTAATTACCATTTAATAAAGTACATATACAACATTGCATGGACTGCAGAATACACTCCAAATGGTGTGTTAACCATGAGTTGATTAGCCATGATCTACATTACACTATTAAAATAACATTTTAGGTTTTTGAATGGCTGAAATAATTAAGGTTGGGTGAGCCATTCTATGGTAGATAAAAATCCAGCTGAAATGGATTTTATGGGCTTTTAATTAGCCAAACTAGATTGAGACGTTATAGGATAACTCAAACCTATGCTGATGTTGCAATAGGACAACTGAAGTGCATATCATCAGTTCTACCCAGGATTAGTCTCCCCACCAGGAGCAAAACTCAAAAGTCACATAGGGAAACTGCTGGCAAAGAAAAACCCTGCCCTCCTCTAGTCCGTCCCTGAATTATAAACAGAAAGCTCACCATTGTATGTGTCCTCTTCTTCCACTCACAATCCATCCCCAGACAATGAGTGGAAGTTAAACTGTGCATTATAAAACTCATCCTGTCAACCTGAATACATTTGACTCTCAAAAATATTTCTTTGTAGACCAGATTTTAGTTGTATTATTATCTAAATGGAAAATGTAGACGTTATCTGTCCTCAATGTCTAAATCCTTAATTTGCATAACAATATAAACCACAATCTGCTGTACATGGAAATGCTTTTGAGAGTCAAATGCATTTACACTAATTGGCTGAAATTTAACGATAAAGTGGAACAAAATTCATAATTTCTGTCCCCGGGGGAATTTCTGACATTTCAACATTTGTTTTCATCACCGAACAGGCCGAAAGGGTGAAATTTCAGCATTTTAAAAGAATGGAAATTAAAAAAAAAAAAAATATGTTCAGGAATGTGAAAATATTTCACTTTAACATTTTTTATCAAAATGAAATGTTCTGAAGATTAAAAATGAAATAAAGATGTTCTATTTTGTTTTGGTAAACTGACTCAAAAGGCTTCAACTGGGATCCCATTAAACTGCATTTCCTTTGTTCATTGCTTTAGAGAGGTTAGAGTTTGTGTGCTCATTGTCTCCTATGAGCTAGGCTCCCTGGAGGACTACATCTCCCACAATACAATATGGATGCTGGGTGGAAGATGTAGTTCTCAAGGGAGGCTGGCTCAGAGGAGACAATGGGCACCCAAGCTACAACTCCCATAAAACTGTGTGTTACAGAAATGCAGTTTAATGGAGGATTTGAAACATTTCAAGTCAATTCGACAACATTAAATATTTTGATATGAGTCAAGACAAATTGAAATAAACTACTTCATTTCCACTTTCCTGATAAAAAATAGCAAAATTGAAATTCCCACATGGAAAATTTCAATTTTGAAGAAACTGCATTTTCTCTTGGGAAAATTCCTGATTTATTTAACACACAGTTCTAGTGCTCTCTTGCATATGGATTCATATTTAAATTCTCCTTTTCTTTTTCTCTTTTTAAATATTTAGTACACATACAAAACAAAGAAATACAGTGCTAGGATGTTTTAAGTTATATGTGCACAACTGTATACATGTATTTGCATGTTCCTAATTTATGCACAACAAATATTATAGAGTTAAAAAAGTGATAAGACTGAAAATTTAATTCATCTTGTTGACCCCCTTTGACTTTATAAGAGCTCCATGCAGGCATAAGGGTTTTCTCATGCAGAGATTTTTGCTGGATGAGGCCCATAATTCACTCTTTTTTCCCGCGTTCAAAAATATGAACCATTTACTTCTTCCCTCCTCACCTAGATTTAAATTAATATATTCTGCATTACATACAAACCTTGCTTTGGTTTCATTGCTGCTAATTATATTGTTTTCAGCTTTGTCTTGATTTAAATTGATAAATTAAATATATTAGTATTTTCCCTTCTGTGTTTCCTTGTTATAAATTAATGAGCCATATATTCCATTTTATCATTCCTTTAGTCCTTTTTCTGAAAACAACAACCTGTCAGACTGCTTTGACCTTCCCTGAAATTAAAGCAGTAATCTTCAGATATCTTTTTGCATCCTAAGTTCATATACACAGTGGACCGTCCTCCTAGAATACAATTAGTAGTTTCCTTACACCAATCTATCATCATCTTTATTTTACTGAAGGAACTATTTCTGAAATTCAGTTCCATCATTTCTTGGTATGAATCAAAGTTTACAACAATGAATTGCATGGGAACCAATCACTTAAAACAAGTAGTGTTTATATCTAAGCCCCATTATATTCTATGTAGTTTCTTTAATGACACTCCTTGTCCCTTTCCTGTGTCATATTACTTTCTTAATCTTTTAAAAATATTTTAATATTGTTTTCCTATAGTTCTGTCACTTCTCTTGTGAACTCCGAATAAGGTTCATCCCACACCTTCAGCTCCATTAATTTTCCTCCTCCAACATCTGAGCTCCTGATGCTCCAAAACAACACTGCACAAAAGCTTGAAACCTGCCCCGGTGAAAAGGTTGCACAAGGCCTATGAATCATATAAATCCCACTTAAATTGTTAATTAGGATTTGTGCTGGCCCTCCTCAAAGAGAGGAATTTCATCCTAGGAAAGTATCCCCCTACTTTTTGTAGGGAACTGTCAGGTGCTCCCCCTCCAAGAATGGCCCTCTGAAAAATTGATGGCATCTGATTTGTGTGTACTTTCCAAATTTATGTAGATGTGTTAATCTAAAAAAGAAAATATATCAGTTTCTTCAAGTTAACTTTGCATGAATCATGCAGACATTGCTTATTAAATACTCATGTGGTTTTCTTCATATTACGTTAGTTTTTCTTAGTGTAATCCTTGTAGTTATACAAAATTTCACACTCAGATAAAATAATTTGATCAGTGCACTTGTCAATGTACTATTTAAAGGAGCTGTGGTAAATTCTGAGCAATTGTTTACTTTTCTGAGCTGCTGGAATTATCTGTTTAGCTCAAGTGTAACAGCATTCATCTGGGATACCATAGGAAACCCAGGCTCCAGTCCCTGAACTGTCTGATTCAGATCAACGATTTGAAACTGTGTCTCCCACATCCCCATTGGGTGTCCTAACTACTGAGTTAGAGAGTCAGTCTCTCCCCCAGCCCAATGAAAGTTTAATAATTTTTACAAAATGGAACAGTTCCAACAGGAGAGATTGAGAGAGACACACATAGGAGAGTAGCCTGGTGGTTGAGGCATTCACCACAGATTGGGGAAAATCAGGAAGAGCGAGGACTAGCACCTGCATTTCCTACATCACACATGAATGGCCTAACAACTGGGCTATTGGCTATTCCAGGCTGGAGGGTGGGAGAGGTCCTTCACCAGAAATTCCATCCCAGACCTGAGAAAACTTTCCAATGAAAGTTTAGTTGAAACTGATACATTTCCACAACAAGTTTTGGTTTCAGAGAATTGTCATTTTCGGACAACAAAAGTTTAGTTTAGTTGAAAAATTCCTGACCTGTTCTATTTGTCAGCTGCCATGTAATACCTTTTTGCAAGGCATCTTGTTTGTGATGCATAGGTACACATAGGTACAAATATTATTCATGTGACAAAAAATTAACTATGATAAAGTTATAAAAGTTTTTGCCATTGATAGTATCTGATGGTTATGGAAGTGCAATCAGATAATTTTTTTACATTGATTATTCACAGCTGCTGGGATAAAGTTATTAAATTAAATAGAAGAGAAATTCTTCCATGTTGGGTGGATGTGTTGGGGAAGGGAGAAAGGAAAGGAAGTGTGGAAGATTAAGGGCCTGATTCAAAGCCCAATCAAATACATGGAAAGACTCCCATTGACTTCAGTGGGCTGTGGATTGAGGCCACAAAGAATGTGTAATTAATAAAACAATTACAAAATACTACTTTGAAGTTACTCTGGGCCAGGTACACATCTGGTGTAAACTGGTGTAGATCCATTGACTTAAATGTAGGTATTCCAATTTACACCAACTGAGGATCTGTCCCATTATATTTAGAAGCTATCATTGCTTATCAGAACATATTCTATAGGAATATTTTTATTGCAGAGTGGTGCAAGGGATTTTATAACAAAAATTGAAGTTTATTGATGTAATCTTTATACATTTGTACTGGTGAAATATATTTTGGTAATGCTGGCTTGTTCATTATGAAGACACCTCCTTTAAGAGGTACTTTAGGGACTATTAGTGCATATAATTACAACACCTATCTAATCTGAATAATTTAGCTACAAAGTATTTTGCATGCCAGGCCTGCTATAATGGGTCACATACACTGCTTGTGCATGCTGGCTCTCTCAAGAAACCCTTTCTCAAAATCCAGCTGTTCCTTTTCTGCATGCATTACTCAACACCTTGTGGCAAAAGTTAGAGCCACTCATTATGCAGAAATGATTATGCATGTAAAACATTACAAGGAAGGATTCCCACTTGGTGGGTTTTTCCTCTTGTGTCAAGATATGAACTTTATTTATTTAGGGCCATTTCAGAAACCATTCTCCATGCTCTACATGCATACACCCCCCAAAAAATATACACCAAGATTATACTTGATCAATACTAGGAGTAGTATAATCTCTGCACACCAATCTATACAGACTAATGCCTTCACCATGAATCCTCAAAAAATATCTTCTATCCTCAGCACACATCCTCCTCAGCTGTCTGGGAAAAGAGCAATGTACTATGATGGTCAGACTTGGACTCTATTGAAGCAAATATGGGAAGCAGATTCCAGATTAAAGGGTCTTTCAGTGAAAAGTACCTTGTGACCAGTGCCTTACCAGTTTAACATGGGAACTTTTAGCTTGAAGGTTCCATCTGATCATAGACACATGTTATCACATGAGGAGAGAAGCAGTTGCTAATGCAGTCATGACCCAAATGTTTTAGGGTTCTCTCACTAGAGTGGTTAAAAGTTTCTGGCTTTCCCATCCAAAAAATTGAAACATTTTAGGTTTTTTGTTCCCTCTTTATCTCCCCTCTTCTCTTCTTTCCCTCACCTAAAGATAGACAAATAAAGAAAAACTGTTTGCACTGTTCATTTCATTAAAAAACTGGAAAATGACATGATTTTTTTCCTATGTAAATATTTTATTTCATTTAAAAAAAATCATGGAAAATATATAGCATTTTTTCCACCAGTTCTATTTCTCAGCTGCATACTTGACCTATAGAGTACCAGGTAACATATGGTGATATCAGATTATAGCTTTATTTTGTGAAGGAAAACATGAATTTAGATTTGGAGAAGATCCTGTTTATTTTTACTTATGTCTAGGCCTTTTGGACTTGTTTAATCTCTGTGTAGCTATAAGGAATTTGATATTTGATAAATTAAACAGCAATAAGTCACCAGGACCAGATGGTATTCACCCAAGAGTTCTGAAGGAACTCAAATGTGAAATTGCAGAACTACTAACTGTAGTCTGTAACCTATCATTTAAATCAGCTTCTGTACCAAATGACTGGAAGATAGCTAATGTGACACCAATTTTTAAAAAGGGCTTCAGAGGTGATCCTGGCAATTACAGGCCTGTAAACCTGACTTCAGTATCGGGAAAACTGGTTGAAACTATAATAAAGAACAATATTGTCAAACATTTAGATGAACATAATTTGTTGAGGAAGAGCCAACATGGTTTTAGTAAAGGGAAATCATGCCTCACCAATCTACTAGAATTCTTTGAGGGGGTCAATACGCATGTGGACCAAGGGGATCCAGTGGATATAGTGTACTTAGATTTCCAGAAAGCTTTTGACAAGGTCCCTCACCAAAGGCTGTTACGCAAAGTAAGCTGCCACGGGATAAGAGGGAAGGTGCTCTCATGGATTGGTAACTGGTTAAAAGATAGGAAACAAAGGGTAGGTATAAATGGTCAGTTTTCAGAATGGAAAGAGGTAAGTAGTGGTGTCCCGCAAGGGTCTGTTCTGGGACCTTCATAAATGATCTGGAAAAAGGGGTAAACAGTGAGGTGGAAAAATTTGCAGATGATACAAAATGACTAGAGATAGTTAAGACCCAGGCAGACTGCGAAGGGTCTACAAAAGGATCTCTCAAAACTGGGTGACTGGGCAACAAAATGGCAGATGAAATTTAATGCTGATAAATGCAAAGTAATGCACATTGGAAAGCATAATCCCAACTATATGTATAAAATGATGGGGCCTAAATTAGCTGTTACCACTCTAGAAAGAGATCTTGGAGTCATTGTGGATAGTTCTCTGAAAACATCCACTCCATGTGCAGCAGCAGTAAAAAAGCGAACAGAATGCTGGAAATAATTAAGAAAGGGATCGATGATAGGATAGAAAATATCATGTTCCTTCCATATAAATCCATGATACGCCCACATCTTGAATACTGTGTGCAGATGTGGTCGCCCCATCTCAAAAAAGATATATTGGAAATGGAAAAGGTTCAGAAAAGGGCAACAAAAATGATTAGGGGTATGGAATGGCTTCTGTATGAGGAGAGATTAATAAGACTGGGACTTTTCAGATGGCTAAGGGGAGATTAAGGTCTATAGAATCATGACTGGTTTAGAGAAAGTAGATAAGGAAATGTTGTTTATTACTTCTTATAACACAAGAACCAGGGGTCACCAAATGAAATTAATAGGCAGCAGGTTTAAAACAAATAAAATGAAGTATTTCTTCACACAATGCACAGTCAACCTGTGGAACTCCTTGCCAGAGGATGATGTGAAGGCCAAGACTATAACAGGGTTCAAAAAAGAACTAGAAACATTCATGGAGGATAGGTCCATCAATGGCTATTAGCCAGGATGGGCAGGAATGGTGTCTCTAGCCTCTGTTTGCCAGAAGCTGGGAATGAGCAACAGGGGATGGATCACTTGATGATTACCTGTTCTGTTCATTCCCTCTGGGGTACCTGGCACTAGCCACTGTCGGAAGACAGGATACTTGGCTAGATGGACCTTTGGTCTGACCCAGTAGGGCCATTCTTATGTTTTTATGAAAGCAAACAGAATTCTTAGTTAAATCTCTTTTGGCACAAGAAAAAAAGGAGACATTTTCCACTGAAAAGAGGTCATTATAGTTCCCCCGCACACACCATTCAGAAAACATTGATTTCTATCAATGCTCTTTATGTTCCCATCTGTTATTCTGCTCTCTTTCAGATGAGGTCTTGGAGATGTGATAAGAGACTGCCTAGAAATAATTAATAATAAGGTCAGCAGAAGCTGTCATACATATATATACACATACATATACACATATATATACACATACATATACACATATATATACACATACATATACATATACATATACATATACATATACATATATAATGCCCTTAAATTAATAGGGGTTTACAATGCCTACATTGTTTTCCACAAAGACTGCTGTTCCAGTCTATTTGACCTTAATTAGTATAATTTATAATAGTTTTAGAGCTGCATGCCATTTTAATCATGTAGTTACAGTTTTCCTGACAGAAGAAAAATGAAACAGCAGCTGGGAGTTATCTATTAATAGTGAGGGAACAGAAAGGTAAAAGTAAAGAATCTTCTTTTCTAGAACTTCAGGGCTTTTATGGCATTAGTAATGAATGACTAGTGCATGCTAAAGAGAAGCATGCTGATCTCCAAAAATGTAACGAAGGACAGCAGGAGCTAGGATCAATGTAAGGTGGGAATTTTATATTGTGAGGAAGATGCAAGGCTAGAAGTGATTATGAATGAGCCAGAAAGATAGAGAGAGACAAACTTTTTTTTTTGGTCAGGGATTCAAACTCTAGCAAATATGATGACTATATATAGTTTCCCTTGGGAAAAAAAAACAAAAACTTTAAAACCAGCTGCTAGTCACCTGTTAGGCTCAAGATGACATGGAAATCCAGCGAGCTACCATATGTCTACACATTTATTGGAGCTTCAGCTGTTTGGTTTGAGTTTCAGACAAGTCTGGGGGACAGGGAAAGAGAAAGATAGTGAAGGACTTTGTGAACCAAGATCAGAAACACATTTAAGTCACGGGAGATTTTTTAAAACTTATTATACTTATTACTATTTTCTTGAAAATTTATCTGCTGACTTTAATAAAGCACTCCCTGGATTTTTGAGGTGGTGGAGATTTTACAAGAAAAAGAAAGCTTGCTCACATGGCAGGCTTTACAGATCTCTCACAGATCTAGTGAACAAAAAACAGAAAACAAAATTAAAAAAACCCTACCCATGTGCACTTTCCTCACACAATACTTGGAGAAAGAAAGATATCAAGCTACATGTCAATTATCAGTAAATCTTTATATTCCATTGCTTTTCTTTCTAGCAGTATAGCTTGGCACACGTCTCTTCCATGTTTATTATAAAAATACAATGTAATTAATGCTTATTGAATACTAAACTATAAATAATACATTTTATATCTCACATACTCTAACTACTTAATAGAGCTGAATTGCTTACATTTTCCTCTTTGTAAGACAAAAAAAAAATCAACATAATACAAGTCATTAAAAAAAATTGTAGAAAAGAATACCTACATAATTGTCAATAAAATATGGGATTCACAGAGATTTTTAATTGTATTCATATCCAGATATGAGCAATGTTTACTTATGTATAAAAACCCTGAGTTTTTCAATAGAGTAAACAAGGAAGTATAATTCTCTATGAGAGGAATGCAATTAGGTATGCATATTTGTGCATAGGTCTTTTGAGATTATCCTAAAAATGTTAATTTTGTTCTTATAGTATTAATTTAGTTATGTTATTTCTGGGATTTCCATCTTTATTTATCTTTGTAGGTTTTGTGCCTAGAGACTTTTATGAATATTCAAAATAAAACAATTTGTCATTACATTTATGGGAAGAGCAAGGTGGCAGGATGAAGTAGTAACATCCAAAGGCCTGTGAAATACATTTTCACTCAGCTTTTTCTTCTGCTTTGTAGAATGGTCATTGACTATTTTTATCTTTCTCTTCTGCTTTCCCACATACTAGCACAAAGAACTGATCTTCAACAGCAGGGATTCGAGAACTTTTGCTGCCTTGGAAAAGTAATAAAAAACATGCAGCCTGCAATTACTCACACAATGAATAGTTACTAAACCTTTTGTTGTTCCAGTTAACAGTGTGCTCTGGCTATATGACAGAACCAGTCCTGTTATTTAAACTAATCAGTGTGGAAAAGACGTGTGTTATATGTGTGATGTTATGTCATATTTTAATATATTGTATAGAAAAAAATGTTAACAGCATAGTAAGCTTGCATGACCAAAAAGTTAAAAGTTAGGAAACAGCAAGTTATAGTTGCTCACGGAATACTAACTCTGACCCTGTGAATATATGCATTTCAATAGTATTTATTAGATGGACGCATACTATTTCTCAAATAGTAAGATAAACATCTGTAAATCTTAAGTACATATATTTGGAATCTTATACAACTTGTTATATTTTTTATATACACAACAGTTGCATTGTCATATTAGTCCATTTGTATTCTTAAATATTTAGAGTTAAATTTTCAAAAGCACCTATGTAACAGAAAAGGAGCTGAGTGAAATTTTTCAGCTGAAACTTTTTTCAGTGAAAATTCAACAGCACCAAAACACTTCGCAAATATGTGTTGATTTTCTCAAAGTGTTTCCATAGAAAAAAAAGCAAAATCTAAAAAAAGGTCAAAATCTGTTTTGTGATTTCAATATTTGGGTTTTCTTCTGCACTGGGATGAAACCAAAAAAGAAAAATACTTGAACCTAGAGCTCCCACATCCCAGGGGTTTGAGGCTACCTAATTGGCTATTTTGAGGTTACATCATATACATTTTTTATCCTGGACCTGAGAAAACTTCCCGAAGAAAGTTTCGGCAAAACTAATACATTTCTGCCAGAAGTTTCAGTTTTGGACAAATCAGCATTTTCCAGTGAAAAATAGTGTGTCAAAAAAGCCCCCTTCAGTTCTAGTCTTATTTAGTGATTTTACAGTGTCAGGTACAATGAGGCCTTGATGGTGATTGGAGCCTTTAGTGCTACTGTAATACAAACAAATAGCGCTGGTTGAGAAATTTTTTTTTTAAAGTGATGTGATTTTCCATTGGAAAATTTAGATTTTGCTACAGTTTTGTTGAACAAAACCAAAATGTTTCATTTTAGCTCAGTTCAACATTATTCCATCCCTGAATTGCCACAGTGTCTCATTGTAGATAGAAGAGAATGGGGATATACTGCACCCTATCACCTGGCCTGCATGGCCAGACTACACCTCACATGATGCACCACAGTCTCTCCTGTGGCTGAGCTGCTGCTGTGTTTCATGGCAGTCGCATAACAATGATGCATCACATAATCCAGCCAGATAGCCCAGCCCACAGAGGAGAATGGTGGCATGAGGCACCCAGACCATAACTACTAGGAGTCACTCTGATAGCTCAAGCAACTACAGTTCATTGTTGAACTGAGCAAAAATGAAACATATCAGCTTGGGAATATCCTTTTTTCCAATCAAAGATGTCAAAATGAAATGTTTTGGTCTTTCTGAATAGAAATATTCCAGAAACTGCAATGGAAAAGACACACACGCACGCACACACACAACCTTCTGGAAAATAAACACTCCTCAACATTTCTTTAAAATGCTTTGTCTAAACCTACACACTGGAAATTCACATGTTAAAACCCACAGATGCCAAAAAAAAAACCCATTTAATTCTTATCTTTCTTATTGTGTCTTTCAACTTATGTAAAAATGTCTGTTCTGTTAGAATGATTTACAGAAATGTGATCTGTGATGGAATATTACACAAAAGGGTATTTAATCTGGGTACTCTTCACCATGAGAGTTTGTTCTATTTGCAAATTTATTTTCCAAGTCCATGATTACAGTGCACTTTGGCATGTATTTCTACAGAGAGAGAATTCTGATCAACCTTGAAACATCAATGAATACCAAAGTTCTAAACTGTATGTTGCTATGTGCTATTGGAATACCTAAAATGCTGAGGATATTGTAGTGGTATTGCCCCACGGGGAGACTGATAAACCAGGAAGGAAGAGAGGAAGTATATAAGATATAGATATGAGAGAACTGAAGTAGTATTTTTACATAGGAATGATATTTTAAAGGGTTTCTTGCTTTTGAAGATGAAATTAATGATAAATGAAAACATCTATGTTAAAATTATAATAAAAATTACAATAAAAACAAAACTTCTGTTACAATTTTCCTTGGTCTCAACTGTGTACTCAGAACACAATTAGTATTTCCCTGTAATCTGGCTTCAATAATATATCTGTAAAATTAAGGACACCACAATAGCATGCACCAGAATAGGGGTGACACTACAATAATTAGTTTGGGGGAGCTAAGTTTTTCATCACACATACTTTATAGAATGGGGATAAATAATGGTGATGACAATTTATTTTCCTTATTGAAGCTGGATACACCTGTTGTGACCAGAAGCAAATCTCTCAACAGCTCTCTTCAGAATGAGGGACTTTAACTTTTTTTCCAGCAGCCATGACAGCCAAGTCCCTTAACGAGTCACTTGTCACACAGTTCCTTGGGTAATCTTTCACATGTTGAAGGCATGAGAATGTTCTTTAACATGCAGCACTTGAAGGAGGAATATTCACATCAATCACAAAATTTAAGGAAGGCAAGTTTGCATTACCACCTCCCCTCAAGAAAAAAAAATAGCAGCTGCAGCAAAATGTCAATCTTCGATTTCCTTGCTTCTTCATAGCATTCAATTACTTTTGGCAAGAGTTTTACCTCAGTCTCTATACTGTCTATATTGCATGCATAGTTTTCTGTGACCAGTTTTAATTTTAGAAAGTCAAGAAAGTTCTCAGATTTCAGGTTAAGGCAATTGATACTGTGGCAGAGCTCTGACCTTGTCCCTGTGGGTCCCGCGCTTGTAGGCAGTTTATGCTAGCCTCAGAGGCTCACAGCAACCCTCCACATAGCCTTCTCTCTCTAGGGCCAGGGTTACAGTCTACTGAGCCCTTTTCATCATAAGCCAGCCAGGAGGTTGGTGAGAGAACGCCTATGGGCTTATTGTAGAACAGTTTAGCCTCCTGTTCTGTCAGAGGCCTGTCTTCCCCTCGTCGTGGCGTGTTGGGGGGAACCTGGGCCTGATCTCTACTCCGGGTTCCGACCCAGGAACCCTAATGGTAGCAGCTGTTGGCAGCCGACCTTTCACTGCCAGAGTTGCTACATTTCCCTGGGCCACTTCCCCACAGCTCTCCCGCTTCTCCCTTCTTCACCCTTACCTTGGGGCTCCCTTACCAATGGCTTAAGGGTGTCTTCCTTGCCCAGCCCTTCAGCATCACTTCCTCTCCCTGGCTCTCTCTTTCTCTCTCAGTCTGACTGGAGTGAGCCCTTTTATATGATCAGAAGAGCCTTAATTAGAGTCAGGTGTTTATATTACCTTTAATGGCCTCACCTGACTCTTTGCAGGTCATTTAGAGTCAGGTGTTCTCATTAGCCTGGAGCAGTCCCTGCTCTGGTCAGTCAGGGAACAGAAAACTGCTAACCCAGTGGCCAGTATATCTGCCTTCTACTATTCTGTTGTACCCAACTGGCCTGGGTCTATCACAATACCAATAAGAACAGCTCTATTTGAAGTTCTCCATTTTTTGATCAAGCATTGGCCAAAAGACATGTTTTCTGAAGTCTCCTTTACCTAAAAGGGTCTATTCTTCACTTGACTTCACTTCTTCAATCAAAATGTATTTCTGAATTTTTTTAGGCAACTTTTGTACACTACTGTGTATCCCCAAAGTTCAGGTGGCTTCAAATCATTTTCTGAAGTTATAACAACTTCAGTCCATATTTCATCAAATACCTCTTCTGAATCACTCATGTTGAGAAATTCACTGATTAGAGTGTTCACAGATAAGCATGCCAGAGACAAGTCACACTCAGCTGTTTGCAAACAGTCAGATGTAACTAAGAAATTGAAGATGTTTTTTCAACATGCAAAAGATGACAATACATCAAAAACTAACACTGAACAAAGACCTTGTGCATCCACTGCCCTGTCTCCTCTTAACATATCTCAAGATAGTACAGTGAGTGTCACAGGAATCAATGAAATTGTCTTTTTTCACAGCATTACAAGCAGAAATATGGCATACCCATTGAGTGTCACAAAGCTTCTTCAATTTAAGGACTCTATTTTTAGGTTGTACTTTCTTTTGAATATCTATGAATTTAGTTGAACCAGAGAGAAAAGTGTACAATTTCTCCAGAATAATGAACAAATTCAGTGCGTTTGTTTCCTTTGCATAAATCAACAATAACTAAATTAAGCCAGTGGCTGAAACAGTGAAAATACAATGCTTGAGGTAGTTCTTCCCATAAGAGACCTTGCTCAGCATTAAGTTTTCCACAGATAACATTGGCACCATCCGAAGTCTGAGCAATACAGTTCTGTATATCAGTACCACACCGTGACAATGGGTTCTTCACATACAGAGAGACTTTGCATGAAGTGTCTCAGCAGGATGGAAACCAAGAAGCCCTTCATATACAATGCCATGCAAATAATCTCAACACAAATTATAGTTGTTCTACTTTGCTAATGTCTTTAGTTTCATCAACCATTATAGAGAAAACATTAGCCCCTTTCACTTGTGGGCTTAAAACCGTTTCTGACATAATATGAATGATTTCATTTTGTATTGACGAATGGGTGTATTTCGCAATGGGTGTGGTCCATTTTCAATTTTCTTTCGCATCATTGTTTTTGGCTATAAGAGTCAGCAGCTCCAGGAAGTTGCGCTTGTCATTACTGCTTTAACTCTCTTCTTTCCCTCTTTGAGCAATCCCCTGGGCTCGGTGATTCAAAGGACATCTGCCACAGCTCCAATATACATGCAGTTCTCTTGCACTAAAGCAAAATATGCATCAGTAATTTGAGATTGATCTGAAAGACTGTCACCTTTTGACTAAATATCTTTGACTAAATGTCCCTCTTATAGTGCCTGAGCGTTATATGAGGGGGGAGAAAAGAGACTGAGAGGATACTCTTCCCACTTCCACCTCACATATAGGCAAAGACCAATAGCATTTCTTGACTCAGCAGAGACACCAAAAGGCAAGTCTCCAGAAAAGGCCACGAAGGGTTGAGGTCATGATCCCAACCTTCTACGCACATGCCAGCAAAGCTAATTGGAAGCAAATAGAAGCATTTGCTGCACCCTCTCCAAGGTAACACATTCTTCCCTTCCTTAAAATCTTGGGGACAAATCCACACCTGGTGTAAACTGTCACACCACCAGTGAGAATCTGCCAATCTGAACACCAGGGGGCATTGTGTCTCCAACTGAAAGCCTCCAAAGGCTTCTGATGTCATGGTGCATTTCTGTATTACATGGGGACAGATGGTTTTATGCCACCAACCAGCTCTTTAATGTACAACAGATGAGTTTTACTACCACATATTCTATATACAATGGCTATAGAAAATATTTTCTTTGTGAGGTCACATTATGCAGAAGTTTAAACACACAATGTTAAGATGCTATTGCATACAAGACAATTTTTTTTCATTTCTTGTGAGCAATGACTTCAGATGAGTTCACGCAAATATTTAGCATTTCATTTTGCTCCAGTCTACTTGAGCACTAATTACAATGTCAGGAGATTAAGTGGAACAAAAGACATATAAGATAAACATTTAATAAACCTCGCCCTTTAGGAAAGAAGTAGAAAGGCTAAAATGTGCCTTTTGTGAGATATCAAACTCGAACGTTTCACTTTTAAGCTTGAATTTCAGTTTTCTGTATATCAGAGGGGTAGCCGTGTTAGTCTGGATCTGTAGAAGCGACAAAGGGTCCTGTGGCACCTTATAGACTAACAGAGGTATTGAAGCATAAGCTTTCGTGGGTGAATACCCACTTCTTCGGATGCAAGCAGTGGAAATGTCCAGAGGCAGATATAAATATAAATGTGCAGGGAAGATTCAGGCTAGAGATAACATTTCTGTATAAACTTTCTGCATGTGGGTACTGTATCCCTTGTGGGCTCAGCAGTCAGGAAGCAGGGCCTGCAGCAGAGTCAGTCTCCAGGCAACTTCCTGTAATAGGCTGCCTGATTGGCTACACTGCCTGATTGGTTGGAAGAGTCAGAAGACTGTCCAGCAGCCACAGCAGTTCAGTGGCTGCTCAAAACATTTGCCCATGGGTGTATTAGTTCCTGTGCCTGCTTATTCCCAGCCTTGGTGCTGCCTTGCCCTGTTCCAGGTAACCTGTTTTTTACCCTCAGCTCTGATTCCTGACCTCTGACTTCAGCTCTGACACTTGGCTCTGATGTCTGCCTCTTGACCACAGACTCCAACTCTGACCACTAGGCAGGACCACTGATGTTCCAGTTATGTGACAAGCTCCATTTCTACTGATTCATAAATAATTTGTATTTACAGAGAACCCAGTATGGAAATGGCATTTTTCCTCCTTGTGTGTTCAATGTTTTCTTTCTAGTTTTCCCATCCCTACTCCTTTGTTGCTGATTAGGAATTGACAGGTACTTCATACTAAGATTCAAGTCAGCGAAGACATACTTCAGTGAAGAAAAATACACTTTCTTCTATTAAGACTACATTATGGTGGTACCAAGTGTTCTCTCCCCAGCTACCATGACCTGGTCATGCAATATTTCATATAATGTGGTATCAGCCTTTGTTAAATGGAAGCCAATTAACTTTGAGCGAAAACCTAATGCCAGATGGTTAAAATATGGTCATGCTTTCTTTCTCTAATGGCTGTGCACATAAGGTCAGCCTTATGACCACTGTATGATCTCAGTCATAAATTGGTGTTCATTTTACAATTTTCTGTTTGTAAAGATTCTCTCTTCCCTTTTGTTTGGCTTCTCTTAACTGAACACCCTGCCAAAGTAGACATACAGAAGTACTATTGTTGAAAACTTCTTGTAGCTTGTTTGTTAGGGGAAGAAAGAGGCTACATTAGAGAGGTCCAGGGAACAAAGATGAGATAAATTGGCATCCTCATTGAGAGATGAAATTCAATTTAATAAATAATCCAAATTCCATGTAGAGAGCCTGGATTAGAGAACCTGGAACCTCAGACCTTGCAAACTATAAGAATATAGGAAAGAACATGTGAGAATCTTGTTATGCTCTACACTCTACAAACTATAAAACTCATTAATTTAACTCCTGAACTTTGAAATGTCTCCCTGAATGAAGATATCTTCCTATTAACTTTTACATGTTGATGTATTATAATTTTGTAATACTTAGGAACATAGGAATTGCCAGACTGAATCAGACATCTATCCAGTCCAGTACCGTCTCCGAACCATGGCCAGTACCAGATGCTTCAGAGAAAGGTGTAACTCCCTGCAGTAGGCAGCTGTGGGGGAATCTCTAACAATTAAAGATTAGCTTAATCCCTGAATCATGAGGTTTAATAACCCTTCCACGATTTTTTTTATAATTATGACAAATCTGGTTATTCTTGATATCCATATAGATGTCCAGTCCCTTTCTGAATCTTGTTAAGATCCTGGCCTCAACAACTTTCTGTGAAAATGAGTTCCACAGTTTAAACAAAGATTGCATGTAAAAGTACACTCTGAGATGCTTTGAATGTCCCACATTTTGTTCTATTGTGTTATGAGACACAGAAAACAGAAGTTCACAATCACTTTCTCTCCCATTCAATATTTTTCATACTTATATCATGTCATCTCTTATTCATCTCTTTTCTGAGGTAAACAATCCTAATCTTTTCAATCTCTTTACTAAACAAATTAACAGTTTTCATATCAGATGCTTACATAAAATTATTTGAATAAGATAGCTCAGTGGTTTGAGCAGTGGCCTGCTAAACCCACAGTTGTGAGTTCAATCTTTGAGGGGGCCATTTAGGGATCTGGGGCAAAAATTGGGGATTGGTCCTGCTTTGAGTAGGGGGTTGGACTAGATGACCTCCTAAGGTCCCTTCCAACCCTGATATTCTGTGATTCTTTATTCTATGATTCTAAGGCAAGGTGACAAATGTGGAAATGTTAAATCATGCTGGTATGTCATTCATGGGAACGTTGATTAGTCAGAAAAGCCTCAGGTGGCTTGGACATGTCAAGCGAATGTGGGATTGAGGGATCCTGAAAAGCGTGCTGTACTCTGAAGCTTGCAACATGTCTAGAAAGAGAGGCAGACCGATGCATGGATTTCAGGATGCTCGCAAATATGATTTAGTATCCTTTGGAATTTCTGTGGATGATCGGGAAAGAAGTGCAGAATGCTACTCTGTTTGGCGGAGTCAGCTTGTAGATGGAGCGAGGCATTGTGAGGCATACTGAATGAAGCTTTGTGCTGACCGGCATCAGAGGAGGAAAGAATCTGCTGCTCAGATTCAGAGCATTGGTAGTGCAGGGGTGTGCCCTACCTGTAGATGGGAACTGTCACTCATGCATCAGACTCAGCAGCCAAAAAACGCATCGGCACATATACCATGCTCTGTAAAGAGTGACGGTGCCATTGTATATGACTTTTTTCCTATGGCCTTGGTCATTCCAGTCATCCTTTTCTAAACCCCTTTTAATTCTGCAATCTCCTTTTTGAGATAAGGCGACCAGTCCTGCACACAGTATTCCAAGGTGGGGCTGTACCATTGATTTCTATAAATTGGTATAATATTTTCAGTATTATTCTCCATCTCATTCCTTATGCATCTTAACTTATTTACTTTTCTGACCATAGCTGCACATTAAGCAAAGGTTGCCATTGAGCTGTCTACAGTGATGCTCCCATCCCCTTTTTTGAGTTGATACAGTTAATTTAGAACCCTGTAAGGTGCATGAGTAGTTTTTTTATCAACACTGAATTTCATTTCTTACAGTTCTCTCTGGTCCTGACTAACCTAAATAACTGTCATCTAAAGATTTTGCTACCTCACTACTCACCCCCCAGCCCCTTTTCAAATAATTAATTATTTTAAAGAACATGGGACCTAGTACAGAACATTGAGTCACCAACTGGTAATCTTTTGCTATGGTGCACATTGATAATTTAATCCTACTCTTTGCTTTCTGCCTCTTAGCATGTTTTTGATGTCTGTTATACTGTAGCAGAGTTATTGTGCTGGCTGGATCTGGCACCCCTAAGGGTATGGCTTCTCCCAAGTGGAAGAACCCTGCTGTCTGAAATTTGAGAGTTTCCTTCCTATTTGTGGGAAAAGACAAAAGTGTTTTGGATTCAGCAGTACCAGCAGCTGGAGGGGAGCTGGCTCTGTACCCTCGGGCAGTAATAAATATGTTTTGCTTTTTACTGGACTCTCCCTGCTTGTGCTAACCCACCCAAGAAGGAGACTGTGGTCATGCAGCATTACTTTGCCTCTGACCTCATAACTAATTTAGTAGCATCTTGTCAAACTCCTACATATCTAAATACACTTGTCAGTCAGTTCTCCTTTATTCACAACATTGACACCTTCAAAGAATTCTAAGAAACCACAGACTATTTTCCTTTATAGTAACCGTGTTGGTTAGACCTTATTATATCATGATGTTCCAGGCACTTTGGAGTTCTGTTTTTAATGATCACTGCCAGGTACAGTGGTAAGGCTTACTGACCTGTAATTTCCCAGATCACCCCTAGAGCCTTGTATCGGTTATTACAATTTCTACCCTCCAATCAGTAGCTGTTTATTATGAGAAATTGTATATTTTTGTTAGCAGTTAACCCATTTCATTCTTGTGCTCTTCCAGACTCTTGAAGATATACCATCCGAGGTGGTGACTTAGCATTTTTTTAAATTATCCTTCTGACATACCTCAGTCTTTGAAAGAGCTTCATCTTTATTACCAAACAGGGCAGGTATCTTCCAAAATTCCTCCATGGTAAAATCAGATGCAAAGAAATCATATGGCTGCTCAGCAATATCTTATCTTATTTACTCTTTAAAGCTGATGATCCAGCAAACCCAACTGACTTTTTCACCGGCTTCACAGTTGGGGGGGAGGAATAGC
The DNA here is from genome assembly GCA_037349315.1 of Chelydra serpentina. Classification (NCBI taxonomy): domain Eukaryota; kingdom Metazoa; phylum Chordata; order Testudines; family Chelydridae; genus Chelydra; species Chelydra serpentina. The sequence goes on from JBAIAC010000008.1 coordinate 73,110,819, forward strand.
TCAGTGGTTTGAGCATTGGCCTCCTAAACCCAGGGTCATGAGCTCAATCCTTGAGGGGGCCATTTAGGGATCTGGGGCAAAAATTGGGGATTGGTCCTGCTTTGAGCAGGGGGTTGGACTAGATGACCTCCTAAAGTCTCTTCCAACCCTGATATTCTATGATTCTCTTGTTGTTAAAGAATGTATTATTTGTTATTATAGCTTTAGATATTTATGCTTCAAAACACATTTTGTCCCTTCTAAATTCTCTTTTACCTATCACCTGCTGTAATTTCTGCCTTCACTGGGGTCAGATTACCAAATTTTGAAGGATTTTTGTGTGGCTCAAGTAGCCTCTCAAACATTGCCATTTAGACATGTTTGTTTCCCGCTCCCCTCCCACTTTTTTTTATTAAATGTATGTGTTTATTTACCTGAAGCAAAGTAGCAATTAGTAGCTATGGTTTCTTTACTATATTCAGGATTAAACATTCAGACTGTTGTAATTAATCCATCTCTTTATTTGAACAAGTATTATGCATCAAGCTTTTAAAACCTTTTAAAATGCATTACAATTACTTAGATTAGAACACTCTCTGACTGTTTGCTGTTAGTACTTTTCAAACGTCCATTAAATACAACTGCATCTCTCTTTGGGTTCAATACAGTGTTACAGAGCAGCATTGTGCTGCCTACAGTTCTCTTCTTTAATCAATTTAAAAGAGAATGTAAACCATAGCTCCTGAACTGTACATAATAAAGAGACACTAAACTCGTCAGAATGAAAAACATTTTTACAATACGTTTAATTCTGAGGAGAGGGGATGCTTTTGGAATATAAGAAAAGCCTATTTTTTTCTGTGAAAGCTTTAGAAATAAATTTTAACTGTCAGTGTAGGACCATCTAAGTGTAGGGATTTTAGTAAACCATAGTATGAAGAAACAATAATAAATTATATTATATTCTTGGGCTTTCACCAAGAACAGACCTCAAACAGGGCTTACTCTTGGTGAGGAGGGAATATTGCCATATGCATCAGGAATAACAATTTATAACACCAAATAATTCCTCAAACAACCACATTTATTTAATCTGATAGCAAGTCTATCTTCCACTCTGGAAAAAAATAATCATTACAATGTCTGTCTTTTGTGTTGCTGCTAAGAAGAATTAACACTCTAATGAAAGATTGGACTCACTATTCTTTGTTATAGCTCAGTGTCTCACAGGCAATGGGGTTAGACAAGACAACTTTCTTGATTTTTAAGACTTTTCAACACCAGGGTTAAGAATTATTTTAGGATGCAGTATGCTATCTAGTTGATATCATAAGCAAAGTCCTTTAAGGTAATGAAATTTGTCTTTGCTTCTTCTTTACATGGGCTTATCCCAAGGTTGATCTCTACAAGGTTTTAATCTATCCACAATAGGTTCTCTTGGGAAAGAGAATCTATTCAATTCCTAGCATATTATCAGAGCTTGAACTAAATTGCCACATAAACCTTCTGAAGCAGTCTCTTCCTTCTTTTCAAAATGCTTTCATGGCAGCTACTCATCACTCTGAGGAACCTACAGAATTCTTCATGCTCTAGATCTCTCTGTCTAAATATAATAGGAATGGCTGAATATTTTTGCTCTAACTTTCTTCAATTTGAACCCACTTGGGCCTTGTGGGGTTGAAAAGAGGCAGTCATTTGTCAGCTCTTCTGTTCTTGCATTCCACCAAGCATTGGTAGAAAGCGAATTAAGTCAACGTGCATTGTTGAATTTGCAAATTAAATGTTACTTTTGGGTTCCAGAAAGACAGCTTATAATGACAGCTTAGGTTCTGTAAAAAGAAGAGTAAAGTGATGGGAACAAATGAATTTTCTAAGAAAATAGCTGCAAAAGTTCTAGAACTGCAACTTAAGAGCCAAAGGGGAGGAAAGCCATTTACAGATCAGAAAAATAAAATCTTTTCAGGTTACTACTGTGGAGCAAGGTGGTTGCAAAATAAAGACAATACTTATCACATAAACAGAACAAGTATTTCAGGCTTCTATCTAGGAGCAAAAGGAGGATTCCCCTGTTCCTGCTAAAAACAGAAAGCAAAGCAAACATTTGAGAAAATCATGGTAAGAAAGACTGTGGGATGTATCCATTCCTTCAGCATTGCATTGTTACTGTCAGCGCTAAATATCATCATATACATTTGTTATTTCCATTTGATACTTCTGCTATTTTGACAAGGAATGCCTAGCATTGAGCCTGCCTTGAATGAGGTTGGGTTAGCCGGCACTTCTTTGCCCTCTCCCCTTTCTGCAGAGAAGTGGCACATACGGTTCAACACCTGTTGTCCTGCCCTGCATGTCGCTGCTCTTCTGAATCAATCATCTCCCCTGACACAAATGATACTAATCATACAGCTGTACCATCTCCTTTCTGTAATATTTCATATTTGTTGCACTGATAAGGGCATGTGTCCACTATGGCCACCACTGCATTTAGTCTGACCATCTTTTTCTGTTCCACACTCAGACAAACAAGATACATAACAGAACAGCAGTCAAAATATGTCATGTCCTGCTTTGAAGGTGGTGTGAGTTTGTTTTTACATGTTTTTTTTTTTTCCATCTCTCTGACTGATGTCCTGTAGGTTTCGGAAGAAAGAGATGAGGTGTCTATTTTGAGCATTTATATTACTTTAAAAAATGAAACAGAACTCCGAATCCAAACATTCTTGAATTACAGGGTTGTTCAGATCCAGAAAACCAGATTCAGCTTCTGGAGCCAAAAGCTGGGAAAAGCCAATTTCTGCTTCTGCAGCTAAGCATTATCACATATCCCTCCCCCCGCCCCCAAGCATTCTACTCTCCTGGGGGCTTATTTACTATTACTATTTTCTCTGAAGAGGGCATACATGCTTCTCTCCATTCCAAGCTCTTTGGCCAGAGCTGGTATGATTGTCCACTCCATGTAGATCTTTAAGCCCTTTTATATATAGTGAGGTCAGGCGTGGTGGCACACACCTGTAATCCCAGCTACTTGGGAGGCTGAGGCTGGCGGATCGCTTAGGGATTCTGGGCTGTGCAAGCTATGCCAATCGGGTGTCCGGTGCTACTGACAGCCTGGCCAGGGGGTGGCAGGAGGACTGGCTAGAACAACATGAATGACGTGTTGTGATCGGCGCTCTCTCGACGATCGATCAAGGCAATATATAGTCAGCTAGTTAAATGTCAATGAACTTCAAAGAAATGTCTTGCTGACCATCATCAATATTCTAAGGAGAATACAGTGGTGTGATCAGGACTGAGAGCAGTTAGAGAAGGTAGCTGAAGGAGAGGCAAGAAATGCCATTTCCTAGTGTGACAGATGTTGCAAACACATGCACCATCTGAAGGGACTACTGTTACAATTTTATAAATGTTATCTGTATGTGTGAAGCAATCCTTGACAGCATGAAGACTTCAAAAACTATTATACTGAGATGGGGCAGACAAGAAGCCTGTAGAAAATTCACAGGCCTTTTTATGAATATCTGCTACATGTATTTCTGTGTTCCTGGCTCCCTGGATAGGTTTATTGGGGAATCTGGAATCAGTAGGGGGTGATTAATGCAAATTCCCAAGGCTGGTTATGCAGATACCCAGCCTTTGAGGCTTTGACCCCTAGGGAAAAGGGCAGTGATTGGATTTAACTTTTTTTCAGGATGCCTAAGAATAAAGGTTTTTGGGGTATAAAGGCTGATCTTGAACTGACAGAGGGGTTTTCTTTTTCAGTTAAGAAACGGACATGAACTTTTGTCCAAGGAGGAAACAAACACTGCTGAAAGGACTCTGACCTGCCAGGCAGACAAGCACATGCGTGCAGAGACACAGATTCTATGTGGAAGATGGGCAACTTCTGGTTGTTTCGAGCTTTTTATTGTGTTATATAGAATCATAGAATTTCAGAGTTGGAAGGGACCTTAGGAGGTCATCTAGTCCAACCCCCTGCTCAAAGTAGGACCAATCCCCAATTTTTGCCCCAGATCCCTAAATGGCTCCCTCAAGGATTGAACTCACAACCCTGGGTTTAGCAGGCCAATGCTCAAACCACTGAGCTATCCCTGTTTTCTCTATATTCTTTTGTCCTTAAATAAATGTACTCTGATTACTTGTAACCACTGGCACACTGTTCATAGTTCTTGCAGAGAAAGAAAAGCACAGGTGCTGGCCTCTCAGTCGGACCTGCTTGGATAAACACAGTGAAATACAAGGGGGCTGCAAAGCCTAACCTCCTGGTGAGGAGGGATAGGGATGTTGGTCTCTGTCCAGATAGGGGCGAAGGCTAGAGGCCTGAGAGAGCAGTTCTTAAGCAGACTATGGAGGAGATCAAAGGTGTAGTTATCTTGAATCTCTGACATCTAAACCTAATCCAAAATGTTGAGACTGGCTCTGCTACCAATTGAGAAGTTTGTTTTATTGATAACAATAGTCCCTACTGTTTGCTTTGTCATTGTTTATGGTGTGTCTTCAGGTCTTCCTTACGTGCATCACTCCTACCATTACTTCAGAAAATAGGATCGTGGACATTAAGAAAGTGGCTGCTGGCAACACTTATAGCAGCACAAGTAAGTGTAAGAATCCTTGGATTATAACCCAAGTCTACAGAGCCTGGGATGGCTGCTGTTCCCTCAGTGCCACAGGGATGCCATGCAGAGCTATGTCCAGGGAACACTGTGGAGATTAAGCACTGCAGAAAGTACCACCAAAAGGACCCAGAGTGACAGTATCCTGTGGCCCTCAGAATGGCCGAGCACACTATTTAACCCTATAGCGTGCCCTAGGAAGTTGTCTGGGCAACCACATAGACTAATTTCCTGCTGCGATACCAGAACTCACCTTGTCTTCTGATCTCCAGTCGCTGACCCTGACCTGACTCTGACCCTGACTCTTGCCTCCTGACTGCAGCTTAGTACTTAGTACGTTGCTGGGCCCCGCCCCCGACGCCGGGTGACGTTGCAGGGCCCCACCCCCGACGTCGACGCAACGTCGCCCAGCGTCGGGGGCGGGGCCCAGCAACGTCTCCCGGTGCTAAGGTAAGATGGCGGCGGGCCCTGGGGTTGGCGGGGAGCTGGCCGTGGGTTCCGGCGCGGGCGGGGAGTTGCCGGTGGGTGCAAAGCACCCACCAATTTTTCCCCGTGGGTGCTCCATCCCCGGAGCACCCACGAAGTCGGCGCCTGTGAGTATGCCCTGGCCCTTTGTCAGGGTGGGGCAACAAGCAGTTCACAGCTCAGGCCCTTAAGCAGGGGCTGAGCAATCAATAAGTCAGTAGCAAGCCCAGGTCCTGGCCCTGGAGAACCTGGGAGAGGGGGAGACTGCCACCCACACGTTGGGTGGCAGGGGGGACGCAGGCCCACCCACTCCACTGCGTCCCAGCCTGGGGCGCTAGGAGCGGCAGAAAAACCCGCTGCTGAGTCAGTGGGGATCCTGGCCGCAACACACTGACCTTGGCTCTGGCAGTGCTGCAGCCAGATTAGAGCTGGCTGCCCCCGGGCTACTTCCACCTTCCCCCTCTCTGGGTACCTGGACCAGGAGGTGTCCTCCACAAGGTCGCAGACCATCGGCACCTCAGCATCGCAGGCGGGTGGCAGGCTCGTCGGGGTAGGAGGCCAGCGGCGGGCCTGGCAGCTCCTCAGGGTAGCAGGCTGGCGGCAGGCTCGGCTGGCCCAGCCAGTCCTCCGGTCTGCTGCTGGTCGCCGGGGCCTCCCAGGGGGGAGCTGTACCTCTGGCGTCCGGCCTCTCTGGTGGCTGGCGCCCAACTGCGGTTTGAGGGCCGGCTTTTATACTTCCTGTGCCGCCCCCTGACCCTTGAGGGCGGGGCCAAGATTCTCCGGGTCCGCCCACTTAGGCGTCCGGGGAGGTTTCTCTCTCTCTGGGGCGGCTGGGGACCAGACCGCCTCGCTACAAGCAGTTATACATGATCCTTGCCCATTGATTTCCAATCAGCCTGGGTGGCTTTGCAATCCAACAGCCACCCAGTCTCAAAGATCTCAGGTCATTAACATGTGACTACTTGTACACCTCTCTGGATAGAAAAGCAGCTGCATACTATTATAATAACCCAGGTCTGCTGGGGGCACCACATGGTGGAAGGTTGACCAAACTACAGGGGTCCATCCCCTGACTCACGTGATCTCCCAGGAACCAACCCACAAACTTCATGCCCCTGTGGAAGGTTTATTTTATTAACTTAAATTGCTCAAATCCCCATCTCAGGTACAAACACATACATCTCTGGCCCTGTATGCTTCACCTTTTCTTAGGCTTCACTACATCTTACCTGTCTGAGTTCCTCCTGGCTATATGCACCTGACCCCAAAAGCTTTGCTGCCTCCAGCTTCTCAGGAAGGATTCACTGTCACTTCAGCTTCACCACTTCTGACCATTCGGCTTTGCTGCCTCAGGTCCCTCCAGCTTCCACTTTCCACATTCAGACTCCAGCCCTTGGGGCTCCTTCCTGGCTCAGGGTAGCCACTGCTTCTGTCTCCCAACGTTCTTCCAGTTTCCTCAGCCACCCACACAGTCCCAACTCCTATCTCCCTAAATATCTACTAGCTCAGGTATGACACTACTCCTTTAATCCAGTCTAACTACCTGTTCAGGCACAGGAAGAGAAAGCTTAGTTTTCTTGAAGGACTCGGGCATCCTGTGACTCATAGACTCATAGACTTTAAGGTCAGAAGGGACCATTATGATCATCTAGTCTGACCTCCTACACAATGCAGGCCACAGAATCTCACCCACCCACTCCTGGAATAATCCTCTCACCTATGTCTCAGCTATTGAAGTCCTCAAATCATGGTTTAAAGACTTCAAGATGCAGAGAATCCTCTGGTAAGTGACCCGTGCCCCATGCTGCAGAGGAAGGCAAAAAACCTCCAGGGCCTCTGCCAATCTACCCTGGAGGAAAATTCCTTCCCGACCCCAAATATGGTGATCAGCTGAACTCTGAGCATGTGAGCAAGACTCACCAGCCAGACACCCAGGAAAAAGTTCTCTGTAGTAACTTCTAACATCCCATCATTGACCATTGGTCCTATTTACCACTGATGGCAATTAATTGACCTTTGACTAAGATCATGTTATCCCATCAAACCATCCCCTCCATAAACGTATCTAGCTTAATCTTGAAGCCAGATAGGTCTTTTGCCCCCACTGCTTTCCTTGGAAGGTTGTTCCAGAACTTCACTCCTCTGATGGTTAGAAACCTTCGTCTAATTTCAAGTCTAAACTTCCTGATGGCCAGTTTATATCCATTTGTTCTTGTGTCCACATTGGTACTGAGCTGAAATAATTCCTCTCCCTCCCTGGTATTTATCCCTCTGATATATTTAAAGAGAGCAATCGTATCTCCCCTCAGCCATCTTTTGGTTAAGGTAAACAAACCAAGCTCCTTGAGTCTCCTTTCATACGACAGGTTTTCCATTCCTCGGATCATCCTAGTGGCCCTTCTTTGTACCTGTTCCAGTTTGAATTCATCCTTCTTGAACATGGGAGACCAGAACTGCACACAGTATTCCAAATGAGGTCTCACCAATGCCTTGTATAACGGTACTAACACCTCCTTATCTCTACTAGAAATACCTCGCCTAATGCATCCCAAGATCGTATTAGCTTTTTTCACGGCCACATCACATTGGCAACTCATAGTCATCCTGTGATCAACCAGGACTCCGAGGTCCTTCTCCTCTTCCGTTACTTCCAACTGATGCGTCCCCAGCTTATAACTAAAATTCTTGTTATTAATCCCTAAATGCATAACCTTACACTTCTCACTATTAAATTTCATCCTATTACTATTACTCTGGTTTACAAGGTCATCCAGATCTTCCTGTAGGATATCCCGAGCCTTTTCTGAATTGGCAATACCTCCCAACTTTGTGTCATCTGCAAACTTTATTAGAACACTCCTACTTTTTGTGCTGAGGTCAGTAATAAAAAGATTAAATAAAATTGGTCACAAAACTGAACCTTGAGGAACTCCACTAGTAACCTCCCTCCAACCTGACAGTTCACCTTTCAGTATGACCCACTGTAGTCTCCCCTTTAACCAGTTCCTTATCCACCTCTCAATTTTCATATTGATCCCCATCTTTTCCAATTTAACCAATAATTCCTCATGGTGGTACTGTATCAAATGCCTTACTGACAGACATCTTTAATTGTTATCTTTGTTAGTATGGTACTACATACCATACCACAGACTGTCTTTGATTGTAGAACCTGTTTTAGAACTCATTGTCTCTGGAAAACAATATTGATTTGATTTATAGTAGAAAAAAGTTTAATAAAAGCCTTCAACATGATTTGCAAATTCACAAAACATTTTAAAAAATCATGACGCTCATAAACCTTGAACCAACTGGAGTCACCCATCTCAAATCTATTTAACTGAAAAGGAGTTCTTGAATTCTTGCTTATAGTAGTATGCAGTACTTATTGAAACATTCAAAGTCACCTTTAGCTTTTTGAATGGATATGGAATCCGCATTCTCAGAGTTAAGGGCCCTCTAACTATGTCACAGAATGTGTTTTCATTCAAGAAGACTGACCTTATTTCACATTTAGACTTGAGTTATACTGTTTTTTTCTTCTTCTTTGTAATCTATACAGTAATCATACACACACACACACACAAACTATGTTAAAAGAAAATTATTAAAGTTGCAAAGTCAAGCACTCAAAAGTTAGGAAATGTCAAAATTAAGGTTGCCTGTGTAACCTACTTTGGAACTCTAGTGCATATGAATGATGCTACAGTTTTTATTTACCTGATAACCTACTATTTTTTCCCACAGGAGTCCTGCATCCCAGGCTCTTTGTGTGATCTGTTTCTCCTCTCTTCCACTGGACCCCGCTCTAGCCTCTCTCCTTGGATTCCTCATTCATTTTGTATCCCCTTAACACTGGGGTTCCCAAACTTGGTTCATGGCTTGTTCAGGGTAAGCCCCTGGTGGGTCGTGAGATGCTTTGTTTACCTGAGCATCCGCAGGTACTGCCACTCGCAGCTCCCAGTGGCTGTGGTTCGCCGTTTTCAGCCAATGGGAGCTGTGGGAAACCGTGGCCCAGACCGTGCCAATTCCCGCAGCTCCCATTGGTTGGGAATGGTGAACCGTGGCCACTAGGAGCTGTGAGCGGCCACACCTGCGGACCCTCAGGTAAACAAAGTGTCTCGCAGTCCGCCAGGGGCTTACCCTGAACAAGCTGTGAACCAAGTTTGGGAAACCCTGCCCAAACACATCCTACCCAGCTCCCTTGTTCCAATCATTGCCCTCCCTAGCTCCTTAACCACGTCTACTTCTGCATCCAGTCCCATTTCTTCCCCCACATCCCAGTTCTTTGTCAGATCTGTCTTCTCTCCCTCCTCACACTCATTCCTACTCCCCGTCTCCATCATTTCTCCTAGCTCTTCATCTAATCTCAGTGTCCCTATCACCTGCAGCACCAACTGTGTCACAGTCCCTCATGCTCATTTCCTTCACTGTCTCCTTGCCCAACCAGTCCCAGCATCTCTTACCCCTCTCCCCTGCCCAGTCTCCTTGCTCAGGCAGTCCTAGTCTTTCTCTCCTCCCACTTCCCTCTCCAGTCCCAGTCCTTACCAGATGTCATGTCCCAACCTACTCCTTTTCTCCCAGCTAGTCTGTTTTTTGTACACTTTGCAGTCAAACTGGACAGTTTTCCTCCTCCACACTGCCTGACTGCCAGAACAGGGGTTCAGTGAAAGCACAGGAAAGACAGGATCACAGCTTTCAGTTCTAGTGCCTGGTCCCACGATGGCCCAGAACAGCTGATAGCAGCAATTAAAGGGAAAGTCAGGTTTTGCCCCAGTATGCCCTGGGCTGGGGCATGCTCATATTTCCTGTGAGAACACCACACACGCACACTCTGGTCAGCTCTTGGAGGTGGGAGGGGTTGGCATATGTTCAGTCACTCTTGGTGATGGAGTATGCACAATCCTGTCATACATAGGTCTGTTGTAGTCCTGTCGCACATCCTGAATTCATTAAGGGATATAATTTACAATATAAATAGAAATATATTAACTTACATATTGAGTAGAAAATGGAATAATAAATAAAACATACAGAACGACTGAAAAATAGTGAACATATGGGAACATCAGACAAAGAAATACAGTGAAAATTTAAGTTATTACATGACATAATCCTACCTTTGTACAAACAATAATTCAAACTGAAAAAATTAAGAAGCATGGAAATTACCAGTTAAGGTAATTGTAATAAATATTCTAATACCCTCATTGTTCATGCATTCACTTACCAGGCAAGAGGAATGTGTAAAACGTCCCTGTACTCAATCCCCCTAAACAGTGACATACAAGTAATCTTTATGAACTCTTCAAAATATTAATATCAGTATTAATATATGTATATTTTCTATATATAAAATATATAAATAAAAGCAACCACCATAACTAGTCAATGTAGTTCTCAAAGCTTGTTTTTGTAAAGGGATGAGATTATATAATGTAGCAACTTTTAAGGGATGTTTTGTGTCTTGGAATTCCCTCATTTTTCAATTAGAGAGTTTCTATAGTATAATAAGAGCATTAATATACTTCATCCATAAATATGTATGCACCAAAAGATTTTTATGCACTGAAAACAGAGTTCAGCGCATAAGCCCTACTCAGCACGGTGCTTAAATGCATGCTTAACTTTAAGAATCAGCACTGCCATTGAACACAATAATACTACCCAGATACACCAAATTACGCTTGAACTTAAATATCTTGTTGAGTTGGGGACATTAATTGTTGGCATAGGAAGGAAATTGCAAATAACTTATTTGTTGGATGTTAATTTGAATGACAATCCTAACACATTACTGACCAAGCCCTATCTTGTTCACTTGGGAATGCTGACAGAATCACAGCCCAGTACAGCATGTGATATATAGCTCAAGCATATAAGTTAAATTTAGTTATTTTCTTTCAAGTTAAAAAAGTAATATTGTTGCATGCTAAATTGAAAAGCAATCTGTTTATGTTGGATGCTTTCAAATGGCTATTGTAGATGATCATTAGACAGTGGGACAGAAATTCTTGTTTTTGCTCAGTCCTAAATAGGCTTCATCGTAGCTATCCCTAATTTACATCACTAAAGTAGGATCAGAATCTGGGAAACTGTCCATAAGTATACTATTAAATAGCTAAAACAAATTAAATCAGAAGTTATTTATGTACATCACTGAACTGAGTTTAGTAACATTCTGCTTATAGGGTAATAATGTAAGGAGTACAATAAATCTTTTGACCCTGGAGCATTTATCAGGGTTCAATCTATTCTTCAACATCCAGTTATTTGTTTTTTTTTCCTTCACTATATTAATCAAAAAGAGCCTGAACTCAAAATATTGCTCTCATGGCCAAAATCTAACTTTTGAGACACTTTCTACTACCTCATTACAAAAGACTCTACTATTATATTTTTGCTTTTATTCTTTAAAATGAGCACAAATAAATGGAAAGCCAAGGATTTTACAGTTTTTAGCTTGTCAGCTCTTCTGGGAGTGTATCACATGTTCTTTTAGGTTTGGAAAATGTCTAGAACAGTGTGGGTGCCACCAACAACAAATAATAATTAATGCTCATTATAGTGAGGCACATCAAGAGAAGGGGATTAAAAATTACACATGTGTAAATGGTGGCCATGGGTTTGGGAAAGGATTGTTTCTGATTCTGTTTGTGCAGTGCCTAGAACAATGGGGCCCCTAGACACCATCATAATAAGCGTACTACATAATACTAGTATTTGTTTCTTCCACGGCCAAGAGTTCAAGTCTCAGTCATGAGTACTGGGCAGATAGATGTTGGGGTACAATTTCAAAGGTAGGTGTCACCACAAAAACACCAGCAAGAACTTCTTACAACAGCAGCAGGGATTTAGAAGCTCTCACCCCCTGCTCACCCTTCTGGTGCATCTTCCCCACACTCTTCTTTCCCTACAGACCAATCTGACAATTCAAAAAGTAGTTTTTGGAAACTGAGTATTTTCTTTGTAACTGCAGCTGCTCCTACAGGGCCCTTGACACTGCAAGAACTGTGGAGGTCAAAGCTACCCATAAACATAGTATTTGTTTTTCAAGTGAACAATATATCTGGACAGCTAATTCCAAACTGGCTGCCAGATCAATTATACCCTAGAATTACGATAAAATCTGCAGAGAAAAAATATAACTGGCATTGTAAACAACAGTTTACATAGTAATTAAAAACAGTAGGCAACTGAGGATTCTTGGATGTTTCAAAAGAACTCCATGTCTGTAACAAAAACATAAATCAAGTCTCATCTTGTAAATGAGAGATGCCTGAAGGAAGATCAAGACAGGCATTACTCTAGTATGAATATGGATGATTATGCAAACAATGTGAAGGCGGAAGGCTGTTCCTAAAGGTATGGCAGAATGACTTTTTTACCACAGTTTGTTGAACACCCTCCATAGTCAGAGGCTATTTTGGGTCCAGTCCTAAGAAATGTGCCAACTATGATAATTAAGGTTAAAACTGTGCAGAATTAGAATGCAACTAATAAGATCTATTCTAGAATTCAAATAATTATGTTCTGCCAAAGTACTGACAAACAATTGATTTTTCTTTTTTTACTTTAAGAAAGCCACATTTAAGGCAATGTCAAATATCACAGATTTTTGTTGACTCTGAAAATGCATTATAGAGGAGTTGGAAATACATGAATAATGGGAGTGACTGTGACTGAAATTAATCTCAATTAAATCTGAAAAGGGCTACATATGTCAGTGTGGTTCCTGTGTATGCATCTGAAGGGTACAATGAAGAAATGAACAAGACTTATCATGTAATATAAACTATCTGGAAAGAAAGATATTGGTGTTTTTTTGAAAAAAAAATCAGAATTAAGTTAAAAGAATAAATGTGGAATTGTTACTAACAAGATTTTTTTTCAGATATTCACAGAATTTCTACTAATAATACAAATGGTTTTTTTTAAATATACACAGAGAGGAATTAAAATGGAATATATAGGGAACTAAAGAATGGATTGTGGGCAATACCAAAGATGTGGATACATTACTGGCACATTTTTAGCACAGCCAGAATGATGTTTCACCTTAAAACATGAGATGCTAATGCCAAGCACCCTTTCATAGTTATTTGCACTTCTATAATTTACAGAGCAAGAAGAGGTGCTAGAATTGCCCAATACAGGTATGTGGCAAGGTTCCACATCAAAAATTTGTGGTCAGAGTAGGAAGTTATCATACTAAAGGGCAACATAGAATTTCTCTACTCTTACAATCACCAGTGCAGGTACGATGCTCTATTTTAGAGGCTGACGCTTCAAAATAAATAAATACATACATAAAAAAACAAATTGCAAAACTACATTAACCTTCACAATGAAGACATAAGAACATAAAATTGGCCATACTGGGTCAGACTAAAGGTCCATCTAGCCCAGTATCCTGTTTTCTGACAATGGCCAATGCCAGGTGCCCCAGAGGGAATGAAGAGAACAGGTAATCATCAAGTGATCTATCCCCTGTCGCCCATTCCCAGACTTTTCTAATGTCACTGTGCTTTTATTCTTCATAATCTTTTTTACATCTAGGATAAGGGTTAAAACTTGAATTTAACTCATTACAGAGAAAATAATTAGAAGTCCATTGTGCACTTATGTAGAACTGAACTTGTCTTGGATGACACACATAGCCAAGAGAAGAAGCAACATTGATGGATGCATCTGCCAGCACTCTTCCAACTGAATCACAAAACCACATCTAAACACAAATATAACACAGAAATAGAGCAGTAGTGCAGGAAAAAGAGACTCTTACAATAAATATTTTCAGCAAATGAGGCATCTTCCAACCATACATTTCCATTCCACAGTTCATTACGGGATTTTTCTCCCATCCATCTTTGTGTTTTCTTTAGTATCAGTATAAATTCTTTTCTGCTACTCTTGCTTCTACCCAGGGCCGGCTTTAGCGGGTGTGGGGCCCCATGCAAAGAACGACGGCAGGGCCCCGCACCCTCCCGCCAGACTTGTCGGCACAAAAAAATAAAATTAAAAAACCCCGCAGGAGCAGGGTCCCCTTGGAATCGGAGGAATCGGCTTAAAGCCAGCCCTGCTTCTACCAACACAAAACTATGAAGTATAGAGAGCAAACTTTTTTCTGCTTCTTCTCTAAATTACCCTGGTGACAAAAAATAGATCAACTTTGATTTTAAGAACAGATCATTCAGTTTATGTGAGAGGAATTGTTTTTCCTACCACCAAGTAATCACCTTGGCCTTTAAGAGGATGATAGGTAAAGACTAAGAGTTTTTTGTGCCAAAAGTGCAAATAATTTGTCTCTTCATTTTAAGAAGACAAACCTTTTCTGGTACAGCCAAATTTTAATAGGATGTATGTACAAAAAGAATGCCATGGAGCCTATTAAATGCAATAGTCCAGATCATCAGTAAATGTAAATTAGAGTCTCCACTGAAGGCAATGGGCTTTGCAGATTTATATCATCTGAGGATTTCTCTAATATAGAATCACAGGGATAGAAGGGACTGCAAGGATCATCCAGTATAATCCCCTGCCAAGACACAGGATTTGTTGTGTCTAATCCATCCAAGACAGATGATTATCCAACCTCCTTTTGAAAACCTCCAGCGAATGAACTTCCACAACCTCTCTTTATGTTCTCTAACACAGCGGTTCTCTGGCCTCCTGGTGGGCTGTGATAAGGTTTCAGGGGGTCCACCAAGCAGGGCCAGCATTAGACTGGCTGGGGCCCAGGGCAGAAAGCCAAAGCCTGAGCCCCACCACTTTCAGTGATGCCAGCCTAGATACTCCATTCTCTCACAAATGTCTTTGCTACTTTTTTTATCTGTCTATTCCCTTCTTAAACTGCTCTAAAAAGCCACATTTTCACTTATTCAAGTCTCTCCTTAAGCCTGACTTTTGCTGCAATATATATACACATGAAATTGGCCGAGTAAGACATACATTTACTTTGAATATACTATTGCCCCTTCTTCTAAAATCAGTGACTCATTCTGACACCAATGTCACCCCCGTGTCATCCCTATGGGTGGTAGCAGATGTATGGTAGGTCAGCTTCCCAATGGAAATCAGTGGTGTGGAGTCCGGATATATTCTATATGTTGTATTGGTCCTGAACTGAAATGGTCAAACAACATGCAGGGAAATCCCTTCTTCCAGGAATCTCAGACCAATACCAATGCCCATTTCCCAAGGAGCAACTCTGCCTCAAGTATTAACTCTAACCAAACCCAAAGCAGAAGCAAATTCTCCTGTTGCTCACACAACACCGTCTTTCAAATCTGCCTCTCCCTGCAACCTTGCAAAATCCCAAACTCACAATACATGACTTCCTAATAGTCAGAACTTGCTTGCACACTAAGAAAAACAATTTGGAAGACTACATATAACAAGGTCACTTAAGGACATCTGCCTTAACAATATATTTTAAAACTACATACAGAAAATTTCTTGTTTATTTCATCATGACATACAGTAGCCCTTGCTGAATATGTGCATAGCCTTATTGATTATATCTCATAATTTCTTTATAATTCCTTCCTTACATTTTCTCACCTCACCTCCTGTCATATTATTTCTAATTTTGGGCCATATTGTAAACCCCTGATGAGGAGCTACTCAACAAGAATGTGAGTCATTTTGGTAATGGCCCTGTAACTTGAGAAAGGGGTTAAGCTTTAACCCTTTAATATTTAACAATCTTAATCTAACAGATTAATCATAACATAATCTAACAGATCTTTTTTGCTCTGTTTCAGAAGGTACCTAATTCAAAATGTAGTTCAAATCCCTGCAAGAATCACTTAGAGATCAAGTTCCTCACAAAAGATCACTTACCCTTTATTCCCTTTCCCTTTCATACCACTGTCTTTAAACACCCACTAAAGAGGGAGTCCTTCCTCCCACCAGAATTGCTTCCACTCCTGATTAACTATATTTAGCACAACATTCCTAAAACTATCTCCCCATACTATGTAACCTGCAGCTGACACGCTTTGGAATCATTTGCTCCTTTCTACCACAACAGGAGAGGTTCTCTGAGTCAGTGTCACTTCCGCTGAGTTCAGAGGGATCAAAGCATTCTGGGGTACATCAGCCACAGGCTAGCCTGCACCAGGAATCAGAATAGACTGGCTTAAAGTCAGAAACAAACAGGTGATCCAAAAGAAGGGGGCAAAAATGCATAGGGGAAAGTAGCAAGGAAGGAAGAGTGGAAAAGAAAGGTCAGTGAGACCAGGAGAATGGGAAATAAAACAATGAGAAGTGGCAGCATAGAATGACAATGATGTAGTCAAGTGTGATCTGCCTAAATGGAATGCACCGCTTAAAAGACTCCGTTTTTAGATGAATTTCAAACTCACTGAATGTGAAAGTCGTGCCATCCCTAGTACATTCAGTATTGACTAAGTAGTAATTGTGTCTCAGTTTTGTGAATAAGGATCAAAATGATCAATCTCCCTAGTCTCTTCCTTAAAACGCAACAAAACTTTGTTTTAACTATGCAAACTGAAGCAGATTTTACTGACTCATGCTCAGAGCATTCAAAGGGAAAAACAAGCTAGCACATGAATGAGACAAAGGATAAATCTCTTAGCTAAAGCTGAATATATTTGGCACGAGTTTTTAAGTACTGTGAAATATTTCAAATAAGAGAAAATATGTCCAAGTTTAACAAGTCAAAATGCTTCTCTCTTTTCGAGTTATATGGAAGTAAATAAAATGTATTGCATGTCAGGGTTAAAATACTCCTTTGTACATTTGAAATTTAATCTGTAGCAGATTACTTAGAATGTACTAAAAACAATGTGCAAAAATTAAACTGAACAACAAAATCAGAATGTAAATATAAAACAAGGCTGGGATGGAGTGGGGATAGGAAGGCATGTGACAATTTGGGAAATCGGTGCGTACAATTTATCAACTCTGGTTGGTATATAAAATTATGAAGTTATTGTGAAAATTGTTGTATTGCAAATGCCCCCCAGACCTACTGAGGTGGAAACAGCTTAGAACAAACACAGAACAAAGAAGCCAAGGTATAGGTAGGAGGATATACAAATAGACTCACATAGCCACACAGTGTGACTTGGAGTGAGACAAATGGGAATTTCAGGCAGGAGGATGGAAGGGATCAGACCAGACAATGTCAGAGGAACCAAGCTGACCTAGGGAGAGAAAGCTTCACGTTTCACAACATTAGCAGTGCACAGAAGCAGGACAACTCTGGATGGGCTCAGAGGACTGTGACCCCAGCCCAAAGTATGCTTTAGAGTGGCAAGGAAATGGAGTCAGGGAAATGCTTGTAAGGTTTATTATTTTTGTTTGAATCTGTGTATTGCTTGTGTGATTAAGTAAAAAGTAAGTGGTTACATGCTACACTTACCACTTGGTCCCTAGAAGAGATAAACCAGGAAGCTCACCCCTTTGTGTAGAGTTCTGGGAGTGGATCTGTTTAACATACTGGGGATTCTGAGGAGCGAGCACTAGTTCTGGGAGCTGGGCAGGGAATCGTGTGATCACTGCTCTCATGAAGGAGTACTAGATAGGGGAGCTGCACCCTGAGAGTGTGCGTAGAGCCCTCGGACAGGGTCAGTGATCGGCACTCTGTTCAGACTCTGGGGGCTTAACACACCCAGGGATTTAACAGCCAAGTCCCCTCATAGCAATATGGTGAGCTGCCAGTAGGGGGAGCCCAACCAGATCTGTGAAAGGGCACTCCATAGAAGAAAATTGTAACTTATGTTAGCCAATATTATAGCGGTGCAGGAGCTCCGGTATAGTTTAGGCTGTGTCATGACATCTGTTTAAAGGTCGACCTTTCTAAGTCCTCTAACATTGACCTGCTCAGTCAGATTTCTTTGAAATCTGTGGTGCCTCAGGAGAGTGCTGGACAGGAATAGTGAAACAAATTTTGAGTCTCTTGGCAGTGGAATTCTGAAGATATAAACACCAAAAAAAAAAAAGCTATTCAAAAAAATGTCTAGGTTGGTTTTATTTATGCAGAGCTACAGATCAGCCTACTGCTGTGATGCGGTCAGCATGATTTCAATCGGTTGAGTTTTACGAAAGTTAGTTTCTGGCACTGACCAAATCTTTTGGGGTACCCAAACTGAGAATGGTATTTAAGAAAATGCAAATGTTTACACAATACACATGCCAGTACAGAAAAATGGCTAGAGTGGTTCCATTCCCACCATTTTATATGCTTTAAAATGTGATTATTGTAAGTGCTCTTAAATCTGGTTAATTGGATTGGTTTGAAATTTGGTGTGACTCACTGGGGTGCAGGGTAGCATTAGTGCTCCAAATTTAGGGTTATTTGACCAAGGGGGTTCTGAATTACAAATCTCCCACAAGAGAGTTTCCTTCTGCTACTGTGCACTATTAAACTGAGAGTTACTAATGACTGGATGAATCACAGCCCTCTTGTTAGCTATGAACTCACTCCTCCATTACCATAATCCCCCCACCTAAGACAGAAGGAGCTTTGAAGTGAATGCCTGGAGAGTGCTACAAATTGTGAGTCATGGGTGGCAATTTTAGTTTGGAGGGAGTGCAATCAAAGTATTTGAGGGGAATAGACATATGAATACTTCCTGGAAGGGGAGAATTATTAGGGGTCTGAGGAATATGGGGTGAGAGGTGGACTTGCAGTAAGGGGAGGGGGATCAATGGGGTTGGGTGATAGGGGAGGGGAAATGTTGGGGATTCAAGGAAGGTAGTCTTGGGGTTAGAGGCAGTAGAGGGGTGGGACAGTGGGAAGGGTACATAGTGGCGAGACCCAGAGGGACTGGGGGAGAACAAGGGTAGGGGCACCACATTCTCCTCTCCCTTGTGTATGCCCAAATCTGGGGAACTCTTGCCGCTTTATGGGGGTCTGAGACATGTTAACACACATACCTTTACCCCACCTTTACTGAAATGTACAAGCTCTTCACGCCTTTTACAATCTATTCATTCTAACCCGCAGAATTCCATCAAACACGGTTAAAGGACAAAAAGACGACAAATTGCCCATGCCACCTTCCCTTTACCCTTTTTGTGTAATCCCTCAAGATGCATATATCCTGGTGTACACTCACATACTTAGCCAACTCCCCAGAAAGAATACCACACGTGTGCAATTTAGGAACCACTTAACAACCTTTTACACTCCCTTATACTCACAGGATATCCTCTCAACCTACACTTTCACTTAATCATCATCAAAGCATCAGAATCCTTTCATATTCCACCTCACTATTGACAATATTCTTCTTTAATAAAAATCCTGTGCTCATTACTGACATAACCTATACAATTATGCATAGAAATGCTGCATTCTGAACATACACACACACACAACTCTTTCCTTTCCTTGCACACAAGAGGGGCGGAAAACATGGATCTCGTATCATAATCACTGATCTGTCACAAACCTCAGGGTAATCCACAATCTCCTCATATCACAAACACACATTTACCAAACAAGCCTTACTATTGTCTTCACTGTTAGTGTAGGTATACCTAACATGCTGACTGTACCGGGAGTCAATGCAAATGATTCTATTGGCTACTGCCAACTCCAAGGGAACAGAGGAAAGGTGACAGGGGCAACAATTTTTTCTTTCCTTTTTGTCCTTTCAAAGTGTTAGATGAAATCCTGTACATAAGAGTCAATGGGTTGTAAAAGGAGGCAAAGAGCTTGTATATTTCAGCAACTGTGGGGTTGGCAAAGTAGAGGTATGTGTGTTAATGGGGCATAATGGGGCATTGCTGAAAGAGGGCAGAGTTAAGGTTGCATGGGAAACCTTAATTGTGAACTTCCTGGTTTTCAGAAATTTGAGTTTTTCTTAAGTCAACATTCTCCAAGGGCACAATATTCCACCAAGTAAACTTAACTCTTCTTTAACATAGTATTTTTTTGGCCACTGAACTATTTACAAATCAGAATACTTTGTATTTATGCTAAGTTGTATAACTATGAACTGAATTCCCAGAATACCTGGCACTCATGTGAAGCTTTATAGTAGAAATGTACTGATAGGTAAACTGTGTATAACCTGTCTCTTGTATGTGTAGAATCTGTCAGAAACAAGAAGTATGTTCTGTCAAGGTTTGCCAAATATGAACAGTATGCTAGGTACAGTTAACTCAGTGTGCGAGGGATGGTTGGTACAGATGTCTTTGAAGTAGTACCTTGAAAAAACTGATATAAACCAAACAAGAAAAACAGAGTAAGATCTCTAATTATACTGTGGAATGTATGGACTCTTCTACTTGTCGAAAACAAGGTAAGTATAAATACATATCAAATTAAGCTCATACTTTGGGACAGACACAGACTGATGATATATGTTGTGATTTCTGCAAGGCTGCTCCTCAGATTGTTAAAGTATGAACCTTTTTGTATTGTACTTGTCAGGGTTCCCTCCCCACTCTGAACTCTGGGGTACAGATGTGAGGACCCGCATGAATGCCCTCCTAAGCTTATTTCTACCAGCTTATGTTAAAAACTTCCCCAAGGCACAAATTCCTTTCCTTCTCCTTGGATGGTATTGCTGCCACCACCAAGTGATTTAAACAAACGTTCAAGGAGAGGCCACTTGGAGCCCAATGTTCCCCAAAATATCCCCCTATGCCCCTGCACCCCCTTTCCTGGGGAGGCTTGAGAATAATATACTAACCAATTGGTTACAAAGTGAGCACAGAATCAAGCCCCTGGGTCTTTAGGACACTGCAAATTAATCAGGTTCTTAAAATAATTTATTTTATTTTTTTAAGTAAAAGAATTATGCTTGTAAAATCAGGGCAAATAAAAAGATTTAAAACACAGAGGATTTCCCTGTAGGCTTAGCTTCAAAGTTTCAAAAAACAGGAATAAAACTCCCTCTTAGCATAGGGAAAATTCACCAGCTAAAACAAAAGATAATCTAATGCCTTTCCTTGCTTTACTTACAATTGTTTGTAATCTTAGAGGCTCGTTTCAGATATAGTTTTAGGAGATGTTTTTTCCTGCCTTGGTCCCTCTCTATCCCAGGGAGAACACAACAAAGAGCACAAACAACCCCCCGCCCCAGATTTGAAAGTATCTTCTTTCCCCCATTAGTCCTTCTGGTCAGGTGCCGACTAGGTTATTTGAGCTTCTTAACCCCTTACAGGTAAATGATTCTGTACCTCTGGCCAGGAGGGATTTTATATTGCTGCATACATAAAGGTTGTTACCCTTCCCTTTATATTTATGACAGTACTGATTTATCTATGTTGACTGAGAAAAGGTATCTGTCTGATTAGTCAATAATTTAAGTCAAACCACTAACACTTGTCTTTAAACAATAGGGTGACCAGATAGCAAATGTGAAAAATTGGGATGGGGGTGGGGGGTAATAGGAGCCTATATAAGAAAAAGACCCCAAAATCAGAACTGTCCCTATAAAATCGGGACATCTGGTCACCCTATTAAACAATAAGAGCTATCTACAAGATCACCCCTCACTCCCTGGTTTGAAACAGGCAAAAGAATGCATCTTTCTGTGACACCACTTCATACCAATTCACTGCATAAAGCCAAGGAGCATTCAGCACCTAATTCTGTCCTAAATTCCATTTAACATTTTGAGATGTGCAATTCACCGTAAGTGACACAGATCTTGAAAAAAGTGATAAAAAACCAGCGACAGCAGAAGTGGTTCAAACAAACTTTGTATGTGTAAACATCTATCCACCATCTATAGTGAATTTGAGTGTTCATGGATAGGTACCATTTCTTTAAGGAAACTGTCATAAATATAAAGGGAAGGGGGAGAGGATCTGATGCAGTGCTATAAAATCCTCTTACCAGTAAAGGGTTAAGAAATTCAGGTAGCCAGACTGACACCTGACCTGGCTGGCATCTGACCAATGGGGGGACAAGATACTTTCAAATCTTGAGAGGGGGAAAGCTGTGTGTGTGGCACTTTGTCAGACACGGAGTGATCTTGGAGTAAAAAGGAATCAGTCATCTTTTCATCAAATCCTCACTTTTCTAAAGTCAGTCTAGTCAGTCTGGCTACCTGCATTTCTTAACCCTTTACTGGTAAGAGGATTTTATAGCACTGCATCAGATCCTCTACCCCTTCCCTTTATATTTATGACAGAAACATTCTTCAGCAATTTGATTTTATTGAAATATTCACCAAAGAGGAAACATTCTTTAGAATAACTCTTTCTGCATGTGCAGAAATTTATATTTGTGCTTCAGACCATCAACTGCATGCAAATCTCAAGCTACCATGACTCAGTTCAGGGAAAATATCTGTTTAGAGAAAAAGCAGCTAAATCCAGCTTTTCATTTTCCTCCCCTTGCACTCACAAGAAGTGATCTATAAGAGTGACTGCTAAGGGGTAGGTTGGCAGCACAGAACAGTGCTTACCGGCTCAGTTGAACCCCAGAAGTTGGAGTTTATGGTTCATGGTGTGGTTATAATCAACTTTCATTGCTGGTTGTAAACACAGCCTAGAAACCTACAAGAATGTATGTCGACAAAGAATCTTTCCTGACTATGGCCACATTTTTCAGAAGCAACTAGTGATTCTGATTCCCTCTGTTTTGGGGTCACTAATTTGAGAAATCTTAACAGGGCTTGACTATTCGAGATGGGAGCTCAGAAATTTCTGAAAATCAGGTCCTTTTACAACATCTCAGGTTGGACAGCCAAAAATTGAGACATCCAATATCAAGTTATGTTTGAAAATCTTGGCCTGTGACTTTTTTGTTTGGGATTTTTTGGGCCACATTACCACCTAACTACTACTCAGAAAAAAATAGACATATAAATGTTGGGAAAATGCGTCTTGAAATTAACACAATGAAGACAGAATCCTCATCACATCCCTCATAACCATATTTCAATATGTTCATATAAATCCCCATGGCTTTCCCTCAGTACTTTTTGCTTGCAGTATGGGTCATGGCTACCTATCCTAAACATTGAAAATTAAAACATTATGCTCTGGCACTATAGATCACTGCCATCCATTATTCACAGTTTGTATGCAATCAGATAATTAACTGAAAATTGAGCAATTTGTATAAACTACAGTACAAGTTCAAGAAAAGTTTCCTTCTACTAAAGCTTGAATGACACATGTACCGAGAACTATGGTACCGAGGTGCCTGTGTTTTGTATCTTGTCAATTTAACTTTTCCTTTATTAGAGATATTTGAAACATAAAAGGTATCTTAAACTTTAAAATTGTATGTATATAATGGAGCCATTTAATACTCTTAAAACAGGCCATTTTTGTTAAAAAGCAAGCAAACAAAAAGAAAGCAACTTACACGATTTTGTCCTCAATGTCACACTTAAACAGGTTGATATTTTAAAATAGTATGTCAAACATTGAGAGGTTTACTATCATTCTGTACTCTAACTAAATTGACAGATTTTAAATGTAAGAGGAAGAGAGAAGGAGACTGAAAGTACAAAGGCAGCCAGGTTTTCTCTGGATCCTTCAGCGTGAACACAGAGAAGTTCTGGTAAATCATGCATTTCCACTCTTCTTAAATGTGCATAGTGATGAAGCTAAATAAATAACTTCACTTTTCCGTTGGAGCTCATGGTTTGTAAAGCTGTCACTGCTGACACTTGGTTGATAGCACCGGGGAAATGACTGTGCACAACACAACAGGAATGCAGATTGAATCTCTCTGACTATGGGTGTCTTGGGAGCTTGCTAAACATTTTATTCAGGAACCACATCCTGTCACTTCTCTCAGTAACCAGAAAAGGTGCTTTATCATATAGATCATATAGTACACATCTTTTAGACTGCTAAACTCAGTTGTATTCAGTGAAGACAACTCTGAATTGACAGCTGTACCTATTTTTGTTAATAGTAATGTCATCCATAAACTTCATTGGCACTTTTCAAAGTTTGCTGCTGGAAAAGACATGGACGTACTGCTCTTGAGAAGTTCCTTTCTATGTGGCATTTAGCACTACAATAAAGTTTAAAACACATTCATTGCAAATTATACCAGCTTACTCCAATGGCTAGCCTTAAGATTAGTACCATGGCTGTGGCAAGATATATCTAAGTATCGAGATCAAACAGATGAACAAAAATAAACAGAAAAGACATGCACTGTCCATCATACTGGGAAGGCCACAAAGACCTGGACTGTGGCAAACAGTCATGGGGAGTGCTTTCCAAAAGTATATTGCTACTGCAGCAGAATCTAGAATTGATCAAATACAATTTCTAAAGTTCTGACTACATGGGATTTGCCAGATGATTGCGAGACAATGACATAAAATTTCATATAATCCAAAAGATTGTTCCAGGAAAACTAATCAAATTTATCAACTGATTAAAGATCTAGTTCCGGTGGAAGGAAAGCAGAATGTTCTCTCTCAACACAAGTGTATCCTAATCTATCTATCTATATCAGTAAAAGAAAAATATTTTAAAAGGTGATAAACAAGAGAGAGGACTAAGAAAAAGAGAGCAAACAAGGGATGATCATTTAGTTTCATCCAAGTCCTGACACTTATGTCCAGAAGTGAGAATTTATTGTGTTTTAAATACGGAAGGAGCAGAGAGAGGATAGGGATGTGCAAATGAGTCACACAGAACCCAGAAACCTCTTTAAATCACTGTAGTTTGGGCTTTGTAGAAATTAGCTCTCCCGACTAATTCCCGCAAATGGACCCTGCAATATATGCATAACTTGAGTGGAAGTTCCTTTACCCAGTGGACGAAAAGCTGCATATGAGTCAACAGTGTGCCCTTGTTGCCAAGAAGGCTAACGGCATTTTGGGCTGTATAAGTAGGGGCATTTCCAGTAGATCGAGGGACATGATTATTCCCCTCTATTTGGCACTGGTGAAGCCTCATTTGGAGTACTGTGTCCAGTTTTGGGCCCCACACTACAAGAAGGATGTGGATAAATTGGAAAGAGTCCAGCGGAGGGCAACAAAAATGATTAGGGGGCTGGAGCACATGACTTATGAGGAGAGGCTGAGGGAACTGGGATTGTTTAGCCTGCAGAAGAGAAGAATGAGGGGGGATTTGATAGCTGCTTTCAACTACCTGAAAGGGGGTTCCAAAGAGGATGGCTCTAGACTGTTCTCAGTGGTAGAAGATGACAGAACAAGGAGTAATGGTCTCAAGTTGCAGAGGGGGAGGTTTAGGTTGGATATTAGGAAATCCTTTGTCACTAGTAGGGTGGTGAAGCACTGGAATGGGTTACCTAGGGAGGTGGTGGAATCTCCTTCCTTAGAGGTTTTTAAGGTCAGTCTTGACAAAGCCCTGGCTGGGATGATTTAGTTGGGATTGGTCCTGCTTTGAGCAGGGGTTTGGACTAGATGACCTCCTGAGGTCCCTTCCAACCCTGAGATTCTATGATTCTATGCTCCACTTGACAGTGCAGGCAAACAAATTATACATTTTGGGGGATCTTGTCATAGTTAGATAACATTTGTTTGTTTTTTAAAGCTGATTGCTTTAAAAACAAAAATGGATAGTGATAAAGAGCTTTTAAAAAGGTAAGGTCACCATGAAGGCTGGAAAACTTTTACATTGAAAATGTAAGCTTTACAGCAGGTTTGAGTTTGCATTAAGGAGCACAGATCCATCATCTTGTTATCCCCAATCTAATCCTGAAATCAATTAAGAAATTTAGATTTGATTTGCTGAGCTATAAGAAAACATTAATAAATGTGGAGGCCAAATCTGGATGTTAGGTCTACTTGGCTTTTTTGAATTATAGGGACAAAAAGGCATGTAAGTTGTTATTTGTGATTCTAAAGTCTTGTTTGAAAAGTCTTTGGAAACTGCCAGGCTAAATTATTGTGTTATATTTCTTTATCAGCAGTAAAAACTGCAGCATTGCAGATCACCTTTTCCTTGATCTACCAGTTCCTCTTTGTGATGGGTATTGGAACTAATTGAAAAAAAATATAAAAGACATTTCATAAAGATATTCCTGTTCTGCATGAAGATAATAAAGGTCTTGAAATTATGGTGACTTTGTGAGTGATATTTTTCTTTTGACCAGTAGAGAAATCAGCAGCAAAATCACAATGCACTTCTCAAATGCCCTACCTTCTACCCCTCAGAAGACTCAAAGTCACATGTTTATGCAACCCACACTTAAAACGTTATGGCTTTCAAGCCCTCTCAAGTGGCTAGACCACAAAAAGAAGTTAAAGAGTCTGCTACTGGCTTTGAGTGAACAGACCTGGGTCAACATGATGTAGGGTAATGCACTCCATTCCAGATGTGCACGTAGGGCAGTTATGGACTCGGTCAACAATAGGACAATTGTAAAGAAACTCAAGAGAAAAATAAATCTTATTCTCTGCAGGATCCTTGTAATCCCAACCATAATACATTAATTCCACTGTCGCCTCTCCCCCCCTCAAAGCCCCTGCACCATGACAACCCTTTTTTCTAGCAGAGAAGATTGACATGAAACCCATTGGAACTTATCAACATAATTTCCTGAAAGAAATGGAAGGATCACTGGGGAATGTCACAGTGAGCAATCTTTCAAACCCTCCCCACACCCCACCATGTCTAGTAAGGCTCACTGTGCTGCCTCCACAGGCCTCTGTGCCACAAAATTACATTTGAAAGATTATTTGGGCATCCCAGTATACTTTATACCCCCATTGGAGATACCATTAGATCATAGGACTGGCCACAGCATATTTTAAGATTTTATTTCACCAAAGATTGTGCTATTTAATCAGTTCCCATAATAATGACCCAATCTTAGCCAAGTTCCAGTAAATAATTAAGTATAGAACCTGTACTTCTTTTTTTACTATTATCACATAACCAGAGAAATGCAGGGTTGGAAGAGTCCAACCCATTGTGCTGGGCAGGAGTAGGTATACCCAGACCATCCCTGGCAGGTGCTTGTCTAAGCTGTTCTTATAGACCTCCAATGACAAGGATTCTACAACTTCCTTGGAAACACTGCTCTACAGCCAAAATGCTTCTGAAATAAATATAGTCAAACTTTACTACTTCTGGGTCACTGAGAACGAAAATGATGCTTAAAATTGTTGATTGGCTCTAGTTTTCAAGACATGCTATTGGGTCAGTATATACGACCCTTGACTTGGGAATGGCGGAGGATAAGTGAGTTATAAAGGAAAGGGATCTCAATTTAAACCAGAAATGACTAAAATACATCTTTGACTGGATCTATGAATAAATCTATGACTGGCTTTGGACAGTACTTGCTTTTTAGGCAAAACAATGAATGATGCAATCTGAAGCTGGTATTGCATCATACATGATATGAATTGCATCATGTTATTCCTAGAAGTCATGGATGATGTAATCATAACAAAGCTTACATCATTTTGCTGAACAAATTGCCCTATATCAGCTCTAGAAATCACAGTGTCGTGCTCTCTTATTTGTCAGTGTTTGATTTTGCAAAGGGACACATTTCTGTTTAGCCAAAGTGAGCAGAGATGCCTCGTACTTGTGTGGACAGTGCAGATAACTTCTGCTATGTTTGTGGTGAAGTGACTTTTGCATCACAAAAGCGCAGTATAACCACTATGGTTAAGAAAGCCTATCACCTTTATTTTGGCTGCAAAATTGGGGATCAGGACAAGAGGTGGGACCCACACATATGCTGCAACTCTTGGGCAACAAATCTTCACCAGTGGTTGAACAGGAAAAGGAAATCTACGCCTTTTGCAGTGCCAATGATTTGGAGAGAGCCAACAGATCATACCAGCAATTGTTACTTCTGCATGGTGCCTCCAGTTGGGAAAGGTGTGTCAAAGAAGAAAAAGTGGACTGTGCATTATCCAAACATTCCATCAGCTATACGCCCAGTACCCCACGGAGAAGGACTGCCGGTTCCTGATGCACCAGAATCATTCTCACTTGAGTCAGACGAGGAAGAGGATGAAACTTCTGGTCCTGAACCATCAATGTCACAGGACCCACATTTTCTCCCATCCTCCTCCTCTGAACTACACCTCATAACACAAGGTGAACTGAATGACCTTGTCAGGGATTTGGAACTACCCAAGAGTAAGGCAGAGTTTTGGGGCTCTAGACTACAGCAGTGGAATCTCCTGGCAGGTGATGTTACTGTTTCCATGTTCCGTGACCGTCAAAAGGATCTTGTCCCATTCTTCTTCATGGAAGGTGATCTTGTAGCCTGCAACAACATCGATGTTGTGATGGCAGCCCTCAACATCGTTCACGATCCAGATGAGTGGAGACTGTTCATAGATTCATCGAAGACGTGTCTTAAAGCTGTTTTACTGCATAATGGCAATGTTTTGCCATCAATTCCAGTTGGTCATGCAGTCCATATGAAGGAAACCTATGACAACATGAAACAACTTTTGAGGTGCATAAACTATGACCAACATCAGTGGCAGCTTTGTGGCGATTTGAAGGTTGTTGCTCTCTTGCTTGGTCTGCAGACTGGATACACAAAGTACTGCTGTTTCCTCTGAGAATGGGATAGTCGTGAAAGAGATTCCCACTACATCAAGAAAGATTGGCCACTCCGACAGTCATTGGAGCGTGGGAGGAAAAGTGTTCAGCATCCACCACTTGTTGAATCAAGGAAGATTTTGTTACCACCCTTAGAAATCAAGCTGGGTCTGATGAAGAACTTTGTCAAGGCCATTGACAAAACACAAGCAGCTTTCAAGTACCTCCGTGGAAAATTTCCAAGGTTAAGTGAAGCTAAGATAAAGGAAGGTGTCTTTGTTGGTCCTCAGATTCATGAACTTCTTCGAGATGATGCATTTGACCATGCACTGCGTGGCAAGGAAAAAAAGGCATGGAAAGCCTTCCAGTTAGTGGCAATCAATTTTATCAGAAACAACAAGGCAGACAACTACAGGTTGTTGGTGGAAAACCTCCTCAAGGCATACAAAAGCCTTGGTTGCAATATGTCACTAAAGATACATTTTTTGCACTCTCATCTAGATTTTTTTCCACTGAACTGCGGAGCAGTGAGCGACGAGCATGGCGAGCGATTTCACCAGGACATTTCAACAATGGAGAAACGCTATCAGGGCCAATGGAGCCTATCAATGCTTGCAGACTATTGCTGGACAGTGACAAGAGATGCTCCATTTAATGAATACAAGAGACAAGCCAAGAAGCGCCGAGTAGACACTGAATAGGACTAAACTATGTATATAATAGTTTTTTGCCTTTTGTTTCATAATAAATTGTATTGATATAACCCCTTTGCTGATTTTTAAAGTGTTACATAAACAGGACAGGTGAAATAGTATCATGTAAAGCAACCATAAACACATGAAAAGACCTAGGTTTACAATTTATGATTAAAACTCTACTATCTACACAATATACCTAGACATAAAATGTAAAAACTTAAATATCTTAGAAACAGTAGCCAATCAGTTGTTTTAATTGTCATATTTGAATTCAGCACATCAAAATACATACTAAATAGCACATTTTATCTCTGAAGCAGACGACTTCTCAAAAATTGTAGACCAGTGAAACCTATTACTAATCTTAACTACCATATAGTAAGACAATTTTTCCTAATATCTAACCTATATCTTCCTTGCTGCAGATCAAGCCCCTTACGTCTTGTCATACGTTCTGTAGACATGGTGAACAATTGCTCACCATTCTCTTTGTAAAAAGGCCTTAACATATTTGAAGACTGTTTTGAGGTTCCCCCAACTTCAATCTTCATTTCTTCAGACTAAACATGTCCAGTTCGTTTAACCTTTCCTCATAAGTCAAGTCTTCAGAACCTTTCATAATTTATGTTGCTGTCCTCTGCACAGTCTCCAGTTTGTCCACATCTTTCTTAATGTTTGCCTCCCAGAATTTGACACAGTCATCCACGTGAGGGCTCACCAGTACCAAGAAGGACAATTACTTCTTGGGTCTTACATATGACAGTCCTGTTACATGATCTCAGAATGATATTATCCTACATATTCCTTACGGAACATTTTTTCCTTTACTTTTAAAAACATAATGCAATTACTCAATCTGGTCAAAATAGAACAAGGTATGTTGTTCAATAATAATTTTCTGAAAATGAACATACAGTTTGCAAAACAACAAATGAAGGTTGTGTAGGAGCTCCCTGCTAGTATGTTCCAAAATATCCACAAAAAAGGTCTTTAGAATGCATCAATAGATAAACGTATAGATGTTTCCTTATGAACCACATAAATTTACTTTACCTCAAAATACTAACATGTATTTTTCTGAATAATAGGTATGTCTTTTGAGCAAGCTCTTTGATACCCCAATTATGGGCCATGAGACACTGATTTAAAGTAATATTAAAAATACGTTCCTTTTATTATGAAGTTCAAGAAACCTTGTCCAAAATTTGCAACACTGAATGCCCAAAATTAGAGGTGGCTTTTATTTCAGAAATACTTTGCACCTCATCTCCCGTTGACTTCAATGACCATCTCCTTTAAATACCAAACAACTTGCATTTGGGTGCTTGAATATGGGTGCAAGAAGTTAACTTTTTATGCCTAAATTTGAAATTTGAGCCCTTATTTCTAAGTTTCCACACTATATAGTAGGGTTTTAGAAATACAAATCTCACAATGGAAATAGGAGCCAACATGACTGAGATCCTGCTCACCACTTTCAATGTATAACATCAAAGGTACTTATCTGCTGATTGACTAATTGCTAGCATCTGAAGTCCTCCCTCTGGGCACCAACTAGCATTTATAAAGGATGATCTTCCATCCTGAGAGCTTAAAGATTACTTTTGTTTTTTATTACTCTAAAAGAAATTAATTTTGTGAAAAAAGTGGACCCAAAAGATAAGCTCCACACTTGTGAAATGTAATGTGATCTCAAAAGTATGTTTTAGTCAGACAACCCTGCTGAAGTCATGGCTAAAAAAATCAAAAGTCACATTTCTCATTTTTACCCAGATGATGTTTAACAAGCCATTACACGATGACTTACAGGAAGGAAGAATTAATATTTAAGATGATCATGGGAAAAAACAGTAGGCAAAATTAAAGACAGAAGTACATAATATAGGGATGAAAAATTCTAGCAGGAAATCTAATCTATTTTCCTGCCATTGAAGGATTGTTCCCTATTTTTACTAGTGCTCTCTCCAATCTAGTTTCAAAGGTGCAAAGCAACAGGATTTCCACCATCGTACGGCTATTCTGAAAGAAGGTCAGGAGACACTTGATATGGATTTAATCAGGCCACAAATTATTATTAGATGTCTGGGACTACCTGGCAGATAAAAGTGTAAAGTGTTCATTCAATAACTAATGGGGGCTTTTGCTAGCCCCCCTAATTTTCCATCTAGGTCACCTAGCCAGCCCATAGCTGGAACCTTACCATCCATCCCCCGACCCTCGTAGGAGGGTTAAGGTGGGCTATAAGAAAAAGCGGTTGTGTCCCTGCTGTATCAATCATAGGAGCCCCGAATTGCCCCCCCCCACCCATTCCATTCCTTTAACCAACACCTCCTTTTTAAGTCCTTCATCAAGCCATTTATCCTGTCACTGGATGTCTTCCTAATGAAGTATCTGCACAGGACCTCCACCCCACACTTACAAAATGAGCAGTGACATATAGCCTAACCCTCTTTTCTCACTGTACCCTCACTGTAACAACCTACCTGAAACCTGCTGTGGGAAATGGCAAAAAAACCCACCACTCCACCCAATCCAATATGGTGGTGAGGGAAAAATTCCTCCCCAGCCCCCTAAAAAGGAAAGACTAGCGCAATGCCTGCAGCAGGGCCTAATCAAACCTGGCATTTGCCACCTGGGGTGGAGAGGGAAGGGTGGGTGCTACTTTGCCTGCTGTGCGTAGAAAGGGCTTCCAATGCCCGGGTGTGCCCCTTTTAACCCTTCTGTACTTATATTCCCAGGCAGTGAGTCAGTGTCACCATGCTGACCCCTACCTCCCTTTTTACAGCAGCTTCCGACCTCCATCCCCCTCTCCAACCCCGTAAAGCACTGCTTCCCTTTCTCTGGCAAGCCCAGACAATGTCCGCCCAGCTTAAGATGCAGTCATTTCCCTTGAGAGATGTTGCATAATTGAAATGTACTCACTAAAAGAATTTGTTTTCTAGAAATTCAGCCTAAACTTTCCATTTGTTGAAATGGATGTCATCACCTGAAAGCTAGTTGTAACAAGTACCTATTTTTATTATACTAAAAATCCGATCTCTTTTTGGTATAGTACACAAAACTCTCTCTTTATTTGGTGCTTAGTCAAGGTATAGGAAATAATAAAATACAGAGATGAAAAACTTTCAGTGGGTTCAGTTCCTGACATCCAAAAACGTCATATGTGGTTTTGGAAGAGTCACTTAATCTACCAGTTTCCCTCAATTCCCTACCAGTAAATTAGAAATAGGACTAACCTACTCAAGGGGATTCCATGAGGACAAAATCCATTAATAAATGTAAGACATTCATAGTATGGCTATGAAGCTATGTAAAGATATAGAAATTGTCCCTGTAATTTAGGAATCTCTTTAATTATGTATGGTTGTCTATATTTTAAAAAGTGTTCCATGAGTACAGTACTGATGGGTCAAATACTCTCGATCTCTGTTGCCAGTACTCATTTTTAATAGAATAGATTTTTCCTTTTTCACCAGAGCTACTAGCGATTGCAGATCTACTTTAGAATTTCTTGCCACATCCAAACTCCCCCTAGGAAAGAGTGATCTTATGTGCACGACTGAATGATAAGATTCAGACTAATATCTAAATTAAAACTGAAAACGGTGACAGTTAAATAAACTATTTTTGATGAGGTTTTTTTCCTGTTTGAGAATCAGGCCATGGCTAACTCTCCGTCTGCTGTTAATGCATGGAAGTAATAGCGCAAGGGGCCAATTCTAATTTCAGATCTATAAAAGCCCAGATCACTTTGTATATTATGAAAAATCTTATTAAATATAGTACCATAAGTGGATTTTTCAAAGTACATGGTGATGAATTACCATGAATCTGGAATTAGAAACTAGTCTAATCCATTGTGTTGTACGCTTTGAAAATGCCTGTGAAGTTGAAACTCAATCCCCCATGCTGGGAAAGCTACCCCATTAGCACATATATCAATAGAATAGAACTTTCTGCAAGATACCATCCAAGTACCAAAATGTAAATGATGTAATACATTATCTCTGTTTAAAGCCATTTCAAGAGACTACAATAGCTCTTTTCCCAAACACACTCTAAGGTCTACATTGACATAGGTTTAAAACAGTGATGAGTTTCAAATCTCACTGTACATTCACTGTGATGAACAGATAATGTTCAATGTGCATGCTCACTTGAAATGCCTTATGCTCAACAGGAAGATATGGGAAAATATTTGAATTATAACTGGACACAATTTCCCCCTTTTTCATTTTTCAGGTATTTTTCTCAAAATACTTTATTTCCTTGGAAATGGTTTTCTTTAGTGAAAATTAAGATGTGCAGGAGTTCTTCCTTCACACAATGGATGCCAATGAACCTTTCAATGCATTTTTTTCAAGTTACATATTTTGAGCTTTGAACTGGCTGGGTTTTGTACCAAGGGTGCAGATGCATAATATTTCTTCTATTTTTCTGACTAGTTGACCCTTCCTTTGGGGCGCAGGAAAGTCAGCAGAAGCCATTATGACTCATTCTGCATGAGAAAGTGTGAAGTCTCTGAGCGAGGAAGAAAAATAAACTAGTCTTATTTTTATACAGTTCATGAAATTCAAAATACTTACAACAGTAAGGAAACTTTTTTTTAAGTTAACCTTATATTTATTTCTAATATATATATATATATATTTTCTAAGGGAAACACAACCACACAAGAAAGACAGGACTACTCTTTGGTTCTGTAATGGAATCAGAGGCATTGCTTTCAAAAGGCTCTATCCTTTTCCTATTCCTGTTGACTTCAGTGGGAGGAGGATTTGGACTAAAATGAAGAGGGTGAAAAACAGCAACAGTATATTCAGAGTTCTTCAGTGGTTCTATATAAATGCCACCGAAGGGAATCAAAGTCTTACATATTTAGAGGTGATGGCTGGGGTGAAAATCTGTTATATTAAGCAAAACATTAAATAAATGTATTAGAAAACATTAATATGATAGCTAATTAGGAAATAAACAAATATAACTCAGACTCTGCAACTGACAGAACATGAGCAGACTGCTGCACCTGCATGGAGCTCCATCAGGGAACAGCTGTTCACTCACCCACAGAGTATCAATTGAGGATCAGTCTATACTAGCAAACTAGTTAACAAAATCGTACCTCTAGGTCCTGTCTTTGAATGATAGTGATTGTGAGAATGTAGACTAAAAACATATTTACAACTCGTTTATTAAATATAGGAATGTCAGGGAAGTGGTAATCTGTTGGCCCTTTAAAAATAAAGGTATAAGATGTTTTAAATATAAACACACTTAGCACCAGTTTAGCTGGACCAAGAAGGAGGCTTGAGGGCTTTATAGGAAATCATAACATGGAAATAAGTTCTACTGTCTGTATTGCTGTTTGAAATCAGTGCATAGGAAGAGTCAAAAAAATCAATTGTAAATAACCCATGAGTTAATGCCAGCTTTTCTCCTCAACTACAAATCCCAAACTGTAAATTAAAACTGTAAATAAATTGCAGTAGTCTCTCTCCTTAATATCACAGTTTGTCACTTGTTTTCCATTACTGATGGCTAAAGGTAGTCAAGTGTTAAATGTTGTTAAATCATCTTTCTTGATTAGTAGAAATTATAATTAGAAGTGACTGGATAAAGTAGACATTGATTGGACATTTTAGACTAAATCTAGTAGTGTATCAAAGCACTGTAATGTAGTCACAGACCATATATAAAATCTGATTGGACTGATTTGGTACCACCATTTTTCAGTACATGAAACCAAAATACTTTTAGCTAGATTGTTATTTGGAATGTATGCCCGTGCAGGTGAATAAGAATTCTCCTTAACCTCTGGTTACAGGCAGCCTGGACAGACACCAGTTTCTCTCTCCCTCAGAGCGGATGGCTGCAAAGCAGAAAGGAAAGACAGAACAGAAGGGGAATGGTTGAAGGTTTGACTCCAACCTTGCAAATGCACTAGGCAAAAATATTGATGTTGCAATTTGCTGCTGTAGGCCAGCAGTACCTTACTATTTCCCCTATGCCCCTAAGAAAACAATGCCTGCCTCTCTTTCTTGGGTGGTGCAGCTAACACAAAATCCCTTACTCAGGGCTCTACTTAAAGAGATAATGTAGCCCTTAATGCACAGAAAATTCTAATTCTGGATTGCAGCAGTGGTGGCCTGTCACCTTAAGAATTCCTGACCTTAGGGATCATTCCACCCCGTCCTGTGGTGTGGCCCTTTTAAGGTTTGGTACCCAAGAGTCTAGGAAAGTTACGAAGGCAGAGATGGGGATAGAAGAAGTGGCTCCAGGGGAATAATCCATGTGTGGGAAAACCTATTCCTTTAATAGTCTGGGACAAGGAGCCTTGTAGAGACAGAGAGGCAAGTCCCCACTCTCTCCCAGCTAACAAGCTCAGGGAAGGAGGACTGTATATACAGGGCTGATTTAACACATAGGCAAACTAGCACATGCTAGGGCCCAAAGTCGTGAGAGGGGCAGGGAAAAAAAGGCAAAATGTTGGGGTGGTTGGTTTTTGTTTTAAACAGATGTGGATTTGCATGCAAACTGAAAGATCTTCACTCGCCATTGTGGCATTGTGACCTGGTGCACGGGGTTGCAACACCACGCAATCTTGACCAGGTTGCCCTCCGTCATGGTGAGCAGTGCCCTGAGCAGCAGCAGGATGAGCAGCCAGACCTGGTGGATCCAAAGCATGGCCAGCCCAGCCACAGGGAGTCTACTGTATGGCTGTTTGTTGTTACTCATATTAGAAGGTTAGGTAGGGGCCCAGAAGTGAATATTTGACTAGGGCCCAGAGATGGGATAATCCAGCCTTGTGTATATCTTTGGCCTCTTCCCTCAGAACAGAGACACACCAGCTTTCTAATCTTCTGTTTGTTTCACTGAAAAATAATCAATGATTCTTTTCTAGTAACACTCACCCCATGCCCCAGATTCCTGTTTCAACATTTATGTGTTCAGCATCATTCTCAAGAGACATGGCTTATTAGTGCCACTTCGATGAGAGCAATGACTGCGAAAAGAGCCACTACCCAAAGAGCCATTGCCTAATGAATGTTATTCACACTGCAATGTGCTCTATTACTATATATATTACACTAGTTCTTAGATTACCTCAATATTCTCACTGTTTTAAAATCACTTCTGACTAAAATTTCATTGTAACATACTATAAATGTTCAGAATATTTTAAATATAAGCACTATCTCAATGTTAATATAAGTCTGTGCAACAATTTGAAACTGTTATGCATTGTAACTTGCATGATAGAGGTTGCAAGATATTCTAATTTGTATTAATTTTTAATTATTAAATTTCCAGTTTGTAATATATTGTTATGAGCTAGGTGAAACCTTGTTATAGCTTGAGTTAAAACCTCCTTCAGTTGATGAATGTGAACTTCCAGTTAAAATATTTAAGTATAATTAAGAGAAAAGGGTTATGTGAATTTACTTAGCAGTTTTGGAGTGTGTGGATGGAGGGGTTTGTGCTGAGTATTGTTTTGGGTAATGGTATGTGTGTGTTAGAGAGAGAGAGAGAGAGAGAGGAGAAGACGACAGAACATGGGTTGGATCACAGAAACCCCCTTGGGGCTGCCAACTGATGTGCCAAGACTACTTCTGCCACTGCTTTCCCTGCCAGCTTGGTACTCCAAAGCCATGCCTGGTTGTGCCAGACACGCTTGCTGGCCACAAACACAGACTCGGGTCTGAACCACGTCCCACAAACTGCAAGCTTTACTGAAAGCAGCTTAAGTAGTGTTCCTGTCTTTAACACTCAGATGCCCAACACCCAATGGGGTCCAAACCCCAAATAAATCCGTTTTACCCTGTATAAAGATTATACAGGGTAAACTCATAAATTGTTCGCCCTCTATAACACTGATAGAGAGCTATGCACAGCTATTCTCCCCTCCCCCGGTATTAATACATACTTTGGGTTAATTAATACGTAAAAAGTGATTTTTATTTAAATACAGAAAGTAGGATTTAAGTGGTTCCAAGTAGTAACAGACAGAACAAAGTGAACTACCACGCAAAATATAATAAAGCACGCAAGTGTATGCCTAATACAGTAAGAAAACTGAATACAGAAAAAACCTCACCCTCAGAGGTGTTCCAGTAAGCCTCTTGATGCAGTCCTGACTGCCACAGCAAGGACGAGAAGCTTATCCTCGTAGATGAATTTAATGCAAGAGTTGGGCGACACCCCAAACTCTGGAGAAGCAATATTGGGAAAGAAGGGGTGTGGAAAGTCAACCCTAATGGTGTTCTTCTCCTCAGTAAGTGTGTGGAGCATGATTTGGTTATTACAAATACCATCTTTAGACAGTGGGACAAATATAAGACCACTTGAAAACACCCATGTTCCAAACACTAGCATCTTTGTGACTATGTCATTGTCAGAGCTTGTAATCATATTGATGTCCATATTACATAAGCCATGAGAGGTATGGATGAATGCTGGACAAACCATCCTTTAATCAGATCAATCATGCATATGCAGCTTGCATCACAACACCACAAACAACTGAAAGCAATGCAGAAGAGATTTAACATCAAGGCACTTCAAAACCACATTAGTTGTGAGCCTCTTCAGTGATGCTGCATTGAGAGACTGTCTGACCTAAGGGATGTCATCAATGACATCCAAATATATTGGGAGAAGTTCAAGACCATTATTCACAAGGCATGTGCTGAATCGACTGGATACTTCACTCACTGCCATCAGGATTGGTTTGATGAGAACAACGAGGAAATCCTAGCACTTATTTATCAGAAAAGAAGCACACTTTGCACTTGGTGAAATGAATCCTCTAATCAGAAAAAAATGAAAGACTTAACTTAAAGCTGTAGTTCAAAGGAGGCTGCATTATATCAAGAATCAGTAGTGGCAAGCAAAGGCCATGGAGATCCAGAGCTTCCCTGATCAACATGACATGAGAAACTTTTTTCAAGCAACAAAAGCCATCTACAAGCCAAGTTCAAATGGCATAACCCTCCGCAATCCCAGGACAGCTCCACTCTTCGTAAGGACAAAGTAGCCCTCAAGAAATGTTGGAAGGAGGATTTTGAGACTCTATTGAACCATGAATCTGTAGTCTCAGTTGCCATCATCAAGTTCATTCCTCAGCATTCAGTA
Source organism: Chelydra serpentina (assembly GCA_037349315.1). Lineage (NCBI taxonomy): Eukaryota > Metazoa > Chordata > Testudines > Chelydridae > Chelydra > Chelydra serpentina. Next base: position 73,149,151 of record JBAIAC010000008.1, read on the forward strand.
ATAGAAGCCCTTACGGACACCTCATTTTCGGAGAAAGTTTAGCATGCCATCACTCAGACTAGAAAAAACTAGGCTCTAGGCCCAGACGGCATCCCTGTGGAAGTATTAAAATCTAGGGTAATAGCACTCATGTAAAAACTTCATCAACTTACAAGAATTTGGGTTAACGAGGAAATTCCTCCTGACCTAAGGAATGCCACAATTGTGACCATTTTAAAAAATTGGGACAAGTCAACGTGCAGGAATTATTAAGACATTGCCTTCCTCTCCATTGCCAGGAAGATCCTTGCTTGCATCCTTCTGAACCGTCTCCTCCCTCTTGCTGAAGACGTCCTTCCAGAATCCCACTGTGATTTCAGATGGTTTTGGGGCACCATGATTTTTGTTGCACAATAGATCCAAACATAGAGAACACCACCAGTCATTGTTTGTGGCATTTATTGACCTAACTAAGACCTTTGATTGCACAGTGTGAAGCATTATGAAAGGTGATGTATAGTTTCAGTTGTCCACTGAAGTTCATTAGTGTTCTCAGATTACTTCATGAGGGGATGCCCGCCACTGTCCTCTGTAATGGGTTAGAGATGGACCTGTTCACCATCTGTACTGGTGTCAAGGAGGGCTGTGTTATTGCCTCAATCCTTTTTTTTTCATCTATCTTGCCATGATCTTGATTCTTATTCATGACTGTGTTCCTTCTGAAATTGGGATTGAGTATCGCATGAACAGCCAGCTCTCCAACCTGCGGCGTCTTCATTCTAAAACTAAGGTTACCAGGACTCTTATTACTGACCTTCAGTATTCTGATAACTGTCTATCCTCACGCATAACAATACTGGCTTGTAATCTACCCTAGATTTTTCTCAGGCACCTATCATAGCGTAGGACTTTCCCTCAACATTGAGAAAACTAAAGTGCTCCAGCAGCCTGCCCCAGCACAAGTTGCACCTCTTCTCCCACAAATTATCATTGGTGGTGAACCCCTGGAAAATGCTGAGTATTTCCCTTACCTTGGTAGCCACCTCTTCCAGATAACCAATCTTGATATGGAGATTTAACATAGGATCCATGGTGCCAGTGCATCCTTCAGAAAGTTGCTCCATCATGTCTTTATTGTCAGAGATTTGCGAATGGAAACTAAGATCCTGGTCTACATTGTAATAGTCATCCCCACTCTCCTTTATGGGTGCGAGACATGGGTGACATACTGAAGACATTGTAAGTGTCTGGAGTACAACAGCATTTCCTTAGGAAGACTCTCCGTATCAGATGGGAAGACCATCACACCAATGCCAGCATCCTCTCTGCAGCTAATATCATCAGTGTTGAGGTGAAGATTATGAAACCTCAACTTCACTGGGCTGGTCATTGTGTGTGGATGACTGATACTCATCTTCAGAAGCAGTACTCTTTTCTCAACTTAGTCATGGTGTCAGGGTTCCCTCCCCACTCTAAACTCTAGGGTAAAGACGTGGGGACCCGCATGAAGAGCTCCTAAACTTATTTCTACCAGCTTAGGTTAAAACCCCCAAGGTACAAAATTCCCTGCACCCTGAGAAATGCTTCTCTCACTGCCACCATCAAGTGTTTTAAACAGGAATCCAGGAAAGGAACCACTTGAAGTTCCCCTTCCCCCCAAAGCCCTACCCTCTCAAGCCCATACACCCCCTTTCCTGGGAAGCTTGAGAATAATCTCCTAACCAATTGATTACACAGTGATTTAAAAACCCACCCCCGGGTTTTTAAAACCATAGAAAACAGTCAGCTTCTTAAAAGAAGGATTTTATTAAAACAAAGAAGGTAAAATCATCTCTGTAACATCAGGATGGTAACTAATTACAGGGTACTCAATTTCCAAACTCAGAGGGATTCCCCCTCTGGACAAAACCTTAAAGTTATAGAAAAAACAGGAATAACCCCTCCCTCTAACACAGAGAAAGCTCACCAAGCAAAACAAACAGAAACCTACTCGCTATGCTGACTAAACTTACTTTAGAAAAGTAAGGTTTGGTGAGAAGATGACTGGTTGAGGAGATTGATTTTCTGCAGGTACTTCTTGTCTTCCAAGATCACTCTGACTCAGACAAAGAGCCACACACACCTTCCCCCCTCCCAAGATTTGAAAGTATCTTGTCCCCTTATTGGTCAGATGCCAGCCAGGTCAGGTGTCAGTCTGGCTACCTGCATTTCTTAACCCTTTACTGGTAAGAGGATTTTATAGCACTGCATCAGATCCTGTCCCCCTTCCCTTTATTTTTTGACACATGGTAAGAGGACCCATGGGGCACAGAAGAAATGCTACAATGATACCCTGGAAGTATCTTAAGAAGGGAGGCATTGACCCCATGAATTGGGAAGAGCTGGCTGGCAATAGACCATACATCAAACCTCAGCCAGTTTTGAAGAGACTTGCCTTGCTCAAGATGCTAATAATCACTGAGTTTAACATTCCAATTGTGCAAATAATCCCACTAGGTGTCAATATCAACTAGATAAAATTTTTGCTCATAAATGAGAAATTTCAGTTCCTCATTTGTTACCCAGGGTTCTAGCATTAGTATATGAGCAATTCAAGAATTCCTTCTCTTCACGTCTTTTGGTTCCTTGATTAATTTTGTTGTTAACATATCAGTTTTGTGCTGAGTGGTCATATCTTCCCTTTTTTACCCTCCCCTTTTTCTATTAGTTTTATCTCCTGCTCACTATACTAGCCAAGGGCATTGGTCCCCCTTCTAGAGAGGTGGAGGCCATTGAAACTATACAGCCCCTTTCCCCATAGACGATAGACCAATGTTCCACAAAACCAAAGCCCTCTACAACTTAGCTATCCAGGGATTCACTTACAGAATCTTCTGCCTTCCTTTGTTCAAGAGTCAGGAAGGATCTCAGAGAAGATGGCTTGGACATTATTCTTCTTCAGCAAGCTTCCAAATTCCCTGAAGACATCTATCAGCTAGATTTCCTGAGATGTAGCGTCCCTTGGCTCTGGTTACTGGCTTCCTGTCTCTAGCTCTGACTCCTGCTTTCACCAATAGGCATGGCTCCTGCTTCAACCATCAGACCTGATGGTTTGTAGAACCAGAGAGAAGCCTGGAGGAAGATTCTGGTGTGGGGGTGCAGGCTGAAAAGTCTGGGTAGCCAGCAAAAAAGTGAAACCCTTGCTTTTTTGTCTGCTGCTCCTGCGTTCATAGAGGCAGGACTTTGTACCTTCTTTGTAAATAAACAAGATTTCATCAGAAAATACCAGACCCCATCATCAATTTCTACCGCTAGCTGGAGCATCACCAGGACCCTGAATTCTTACTAGCTACTTGGGAATATTACGTTCTCAATTGTTTGATAAATCATTCATAATGATATAGGTATCAAATAATAAGATGCAAGCATAAAGAGGCAGAGCTTTCTAAAAGTTTGATTTCTCAAACTTCAAGTATCATTAACCTTTATTTTTGCATGAGCTCTCCTTTATTAAAAAACATTTAAAGGATTGTCAGTTGAATTGTATTGCAACAGTGACTGGATGGGCACTCAAATGTTTGCAGATAGCAAGCATAAGAGCCAGGGATACAACCAAAGCAAATGTACCAAAATTCCACAGAATATTCATATAGTATACAACATTATTCACCGAGATGCAGTTATACGCAACCTAAATAGTGAGTTAGAAATAGCATTTAAACCTAAACTACTTCGGCCACCGTTCTGTCCACTATAATATCATAAAAACACATGCACATATGAAATATTACAAACATTGACTAGCTCAGATTGTTCAAGCACTACTGAAGGACATTGTCAAATGCAGAAAGCCCAGCATGGAAGACAGTTACATATACTTAGAAACAAACCCAGAAGAGGGAGCTTGAAGGTATTAACTGCTTGGAAATGGTGGAAGCCACCAATAAGTCTAATAATTCTGCAGCAACAACTTATTAAATCAGCATGGACACTTTGATGGGAGACATTTTATCAGAACTTAAATATGACTTGACTCAACTAGGGAGTGAAGTTCTGTATAAAATGTTAGGAAAGTTATATTTCATGTGTGAAAAATACCTCAGCTAATATGTATTCACACAACTTAATCTCACATTGTAAAATATACTAACTCTTTCCTTTTCAGTTCTGTGAAGTCACATTGTTACGAGGTTTGTCCCGCTGGACAGTATTCATAGCTCCCATCTGGACTACCCATTTAAAACAGTAGTATTGCCAAATGGAACTCTAGTTCATCTCTTGTGGACCTATTCCAACACACATTCATTTTGGTTGGAAGTGATCACCAGACAGAAAAGTTGATCTCCATCTTTCCATTAAGAAATTGGTATTCAGGCCATGATAGATCTTCTTAATTTCACTAATGGATATAAACTTTGGCTCTTCAGAGCCTTCTTAGCTGCCAAGGAACTTATCCTAAGTGAAAAGGGAGACCATAGTATCTCAGATGTAGAAAATTATAACTTGACTGCAAATAGGCAATAAATAACAGGAAAGACATATAAAAGATGTCAGAAGCAGAATCTCAGCATTTCCAAGATATGGGATGGTCTGAGGCTTATTAAGATTTTGTAACAGTGTAATTCTTTCTTCATTATTATTCACTCATTTCAAAAATCTTATTAGTATTAATTAGTATGAGTGGATAGCCCATTTTGGGGAACAGTGTTTTCACTATTGATGACAAAGTGTGTGAACTGCCCTGATGGGCAAAGAAAGTATTTAATATTTGTGAGTATAATGATTGGTACATTTAATGTCCTGTGTGTGACAGGCTACTCTACTCACTGCAGGTTTGGCACAACCTCCTGACCATTTTGGGGAATAGCTCACCAGGTAAACACCCCTTCCTGTGGTTTCATGCCACCCCCTCCATCTCCCTTTAATAGGCAGCAGATTTAAAACACACAAAAGGAAGTATTTTTTCACACAATGCACAGTCAACCTGTGGAACTCCTTGCTAGAGGATGTTGTGAAGGCCAAGACTATAACAGGGTTCAAAAGAGAACTAGACACATTAATGGATGAAAGGTTCATTAATGGCTATTAGCCAGGATGGGCTAGGATGGTGTCCCTAGCCTCTGTTTGCCAGAGGCTGGGAATGGGCAACAGGGGAAGAATCATTTGATGATTACCTGTTCAGTTCATTCCCTCTGGCGCACCTGGCATTGTCCACTGTCGGAAGACAGCATGCTGGGCTAGATGGATCTTTGGTGTGACCCAGTATGGCCGTTCTTATGTTCTCTCTTTATCTTCAGCCCCTCTCTCACCCCAGGAGCTGCTGAAGTCTCATGACTCAGCCCTCCATCTAGGTCACTACTGTGGTTGCCCCTTCTGAGGATAAGAAAGTCTCTCTCACAGACAGGCTCACTGTCCCACCGATGCCACTCCCCCAGCGGCTGGTTGGGGAACCCGAGCCCACTCTCTACTCCAGGTTCTGGCTCAGGGACCCTCTACTCAGCAGTCAAGGTCTGTTGCACCCTATACCTTGCTGCATTTCCCTGAGCCCTTTCCTAACCTTCTGGCTCTCACTTCCTTCTAGGATCCATCAGCTTCACTGCTCCCAAAGAGCAACTGCAGGCTACAAACACACCACCCTCTTCCCTGGGTGTGACAGCAGCCTTTCCAGCTTCTTGGCTTGTCTCTGTTGTCAGCTTCCTGGCTTACATAGGCTTTGCCTGTTCTTATACATATGAGCTTCTTCTCATTAAGGCTTTTCTCTCTGTCTTAATTCCCTCCTGTTTGCCACCTAATCAGCTGCTCTGGCCTGCCTTAGCATCTTCAGGGCACGTGTGGAGAGGAGACCCCAACACACTGTGACACAATGGGAAGAATCTGGTATACCAAGAGAAACGCAGAACCAATTGGGAATGAGCCCTTGTGGTAGGGGCCTGAAATTGTGCAGAAATCTGAGGGAGAGAGACTTCAGGGGAACAAAAGCAGTTGGATTTTTTTAAAACAATAAGTAAAGGATAATACATAGATGTTACTAACCCAAAGCAGTTATTGCCATTTGGAGGGGGAGGGGGAGGCACAAAGAAAACTGATGTAGGCACCCTTTACTAGTGTAGCCTCTGAACTTAATTGGGAGTGTTCCAGTTGGGAAGATCCTGTGTGCTGCAATCCAGCCTTACAGACCGCAAATCTCGGATGCCTTGGGGAAAGAGAGAGAAACTTCCTCTTCCAGGGAGTACAGGAAAAGCAGGGGTGGGCTCCATTTTGGGAGGGCCAAGATTGCTGCTGTGGAGCTCTGTCCATACCAGGAGCTGCTGCTAGGAAACCAGAAGCTGCTGCTGAGGACCTGCTGAGGCTTTGATCCAGCGGGGAGCCTCAGAGGCTGTTTGTGGCTTCACTGGAACCAGGGCAGAGACCATGGCTGTGCCTAGAGCTGACTGACGGGGGCCTGCAGTGAAGGAACTGTAAGTAACTCCCACTCTTGTTTGGGAAAGTACTTGCAAGGGAAGGGGCACAGCGGAGAGACTGAGTCTGAGGAGAGGCCGAGTGATCTTCCCAACGAACCGGGACCCAGAGCTGCTGAGATTTGGTGGGGCCAGTTCCAATCTTCACAGGGTTTGTGCAGCTTGTTGCCTTGGCTGGACTGATACACGGGACCCAACAGAGCGCTGTCTCCAGCTTCAGATCTTTAAGTGCACCCATGCAAGCGTCTAGGACTCTGAAATCCAGAGGAGTGTATACACCGGGGTGGGGTAAATGATGGCAGTGTAAATGCCAGTTAGATAAGTTTCATTTATTACTGTATATTATATTTGTTAATTGATTTAAATTACGTGGATTTAAATCAGTAGTGACATTTGAGCTTAGTCTGATATACCCCTGTTTCTTTACGTTGTTACATAAAGGTGTGTTAACTCTAATTTAAGTATATTGGATGTATATTATAGTTAATTGGTATTTTTGAGTTAGACCCATGCCACAGATCAATTAATTAATTATTATTATTAGAATACGTTTATTCCTGGAGGTTCCCAAGGCACACCATTGAGTGTGTACAGGGGCCAGCCAGGTGGAGGCACCACCAATTTTAAACTCCTTTAGGAGTAAAGGGACTACAGCAGAGGGATGGATAGAGGATACCCACCTATCCAACATCACCACTGGGATGCTCAGAATCTCCTTTAATATCAACAACACCACGCACCCAGACACACACGTGATTGTTGCCTGCTCCCGAGTAATCCAGGGAGGAAACCGTGGGGCGGGGTGGGGGGTGTTACACTGATATATATCGGTAGTGTGGCAGTGAGGTGGACACACTTAAAACATGTTATAAAGAAATGCAACAGTACACCATTTTGAGCTTAGCATTTAAAAATCTATCTAGTTTGTTTTGCTGGGAGCTCAGAACAGACACAGGGGTACCTTTGGAGGACTGGACTGCAAAATAATAAGGGAAAAATCTGAGAAGGAAAAAAATAAATATTGCTCTGGGCATCATATCGGCTAGCTATTTGTCAATTAGGAATTTGAAAATACCTATACAGTCTGTAGTTTAAAAGTCAATGCTCCTGGCAAATGCTTTGGACAAAGGCATAGTTTAGTAGCATGTTTCTAAATGGCACAAAAAGATAATTTATGGTGAAATTTACATGAAAAATTATGGTCATAGTGATATTTGTTCTGATAATGAACTTGCTTGCATTCCAGGATGTATCTCAATACGCATGTGTCCCAGCTGCACAAATTAAGACCGTGAGATTCAGGAAGGCATTCCTATGTTGAAATTGCTTAAACATATTCCTAAAGTTTAGTATCTGTTTAAGCCCCATTTTTTGTGCACTTTTTTTGTACTGAGGCCTAATTTAATAATTATGTTTCTTTTTCATGTTGTCAACATCAAGAATTAATCAATAGACAAACACTGCTATAAATTGGAATTTTTGAAAATATTATGCTGAGGTACGACTGATCTCTCTCTCTCTCTCTCTCTCTCTCTCTCTCTCACACACACACACACACACACACACACACACACACACACACACACACACACACACACACACACACACACACAGAATTTGTGGACTCCTTCCTGACTAGTATAAACAATACAAATTTGTGCTTAGTTGAGCAAAAGTGGAACTGTATTGTTGAACTCCAGGTGAGCAATAATGAATCCTTGTTATACTTAATAAATGGATCCTCTATTAACCCTCAGCATCAATAATTAACATTCTGAAGCTATACTTCAGTTTTCTTAGCATTTCAGTACAGTTAAAATTTAAAATGCAAAGATGATGAGTGTAGTTTTTAAAACAAAAATATAGATTCAGCAACACAAACATTCCATGTATTTAGTCAGACTTGCCATATTGTTCATGTAAAAATAAATAAATAAGTCAAAACATTTCATTTCAACATTTTGAAAATAAAAACTCCATGTTTTAAAATTCAAAACAAGCTTACATTTAGAAATTTCTGTTTTATTAAGACACCTAAAACCCCCCAAAACTAAAAAACCTTAAACTCAAAATTGAAATGACTTTTTTTCCAGCTTTTTGGTTTGCCAACATTTTCAAACAAATTTCATTTGGGGAAATGCATTTAACTATTAAACCTTTACTAAGAATTTGGATGAGGAGGATGGAGCGTTAGTGAAAAATATCGATTATGCAAATTAATTAAATGAAAAGTATTGACATTCAGCTGTAGTTTTTATCTGTAATTTCAAAAACTTACATTGATGGAATATTGTTTGGCTTTTTTATTATTTTGTATGGTATCTTTGCTGAATCTTTTCAGAAATGAATAATGTTCTTTATGAAAGTTGCTAGAGATGAAAATTACTAGAGAAAAGTCATTCTGGTTAGATTCTAAAAAGCAGCATATGCTTGCATACTTTATATAACAAAAGTGTTATCTGATCCAACTGGATTAAACTGCATACTTGTGTTCCATAATTCTCGTTAATGACATTTCTTCATTTTCAACCAAGGCTGTAAAGCAGTCCGGATGTCATCACCAGTGAATGTTATCACCTGAAATTAACAGTATCTATTTCTTGACACCAATAATGGGAAGAGGTCTGCCAATTAACTGGGTTTCCTTTTAAGCAGTTACCAATAAACTCATACAGAAAAAACATAAGGAATTAAAAAAGTAAATGTATAACAGATTAGAAACTGTTAAATGCAATATGAAACCCATAGATGACATCCAATTTAAAAATCACGAGTATGTAATCCCCTTTTCCTCCCTGGGTTACTCAGGAGCAGGCAACACTGATTTGTGTGCCTGGGCACCTGATGTTGTTTACTTTAAAGGAGATCCTCAGTATCCCAGTGATGATGTTGGATAGGTGGGTATCTATCCACCCCTCTGCTGCAGTCCCTTTACTCCTAAAGGAATTTAAAATCAGTGATGCCTTCACCTGGCTGACCCCTGTACACACTCAATAGTGTGCCTTGGGAACCTCCAGGAATAAACATATTCTAATAATAACAAAATAATAATAAAAATAATAATTAATAATCTGTGGCATGGGTGTAACTCAAAAATACCAATTATAATTAATATACATCCAATATACTTAAGTAAGAATTAACAGACCTTTACTGAACAATTTAAAGAAACAGGCTATACCAGACTAAGATTAAATGTCACTACTAATTTAAATCTACAGAGGCAGTTGAATAAAATCAATTAATAAATATAGGATACAATGATAAATGAAACTTATCTAACTGCCATTTACATGGCCACCATTTACCCTTCCCCAGAGTCTAGGTTTCAGAGTCCTTCACACTTGCTTGCATGGATGCGCTGGAAGATCTGAAGCTGAAGACAGCGCTCTGTTGGTTCTGTGCATCAGTCCAGCCAAGGTAACAAGCTGCACAACCCTTCTCAAGATTGGAGGTGGCCCCACCAAATGTCAGCAGCTCTGGGTCCTGGTTCAGTGGGAAGATCACTCGGCCTCTCCTCAGGTCATGGCTACACTTGCGAATTGGAGCACATTAAATCAGCCCCGGGTGCCCTAACTCCTGAGATGTCCACACTGGCAAGGCACGTAGCACGTCCGGACTCCGCGGCTGGAATGCCGCTGGTAATCCACTTCCACAAGAAGCATAAAGCTTGCTGCACCCCGGCTGGAGCGCCGCGGTGCCAGTGTGAACGCCCTGGTCTATTAATGCATCCTGATTGGCCTCCATGAAGTGTCCCACAATACTTGTTCTAGCCACTCTGGTCATCACTTTGAACTCTAGTGCCCTGCCCTCAGGTGACCAACTGTCAGGCTCACCCTTTAAATTCTCTGGGAATTTTGAAATTCCCCTTCCTGTTTGCTCAGCAAAGCATGTAGTGCTCTCACTGCATCTTTCCAGCTGACCATGCCTCCACACACCAGGCGATCCCTAGTATGGAGCAACGGCGAGGTGCTAGACCTCATCAGTGTTTGGGGGGAGGAAGCTGTCCACTCCCAGCTATGCTCCAGACATAGGAATTATGATAACTTCGGGCAGATATCAAGGGCCATGATAGAAAGGGGCCATGACCGGGACGCAGTGCAGTGAAGGGTTAAAGTGAAGAAGCTGCAGAATGCCTACCACAAAGCGCAGGAGGAAAACCACCGCTCTGGTGCTGCCCCTGCGACCTGCCATTTCTACAAAGAGCTGGACGAGATATTTGGGGGCGACCCCACCTCCCACTCCGAAGACCACCATGGACACTTCAGAGGCCGTAGCAGCCCAGAGTTCAACAAGGCAGGAGGAGGAAAGTGGGAGGGAGGGTGCTGAGGAGGAGAGGGGCCCAGAGCCAGAGGATGGCCCGGCATCTCTGGATGCATGCAGCCAGGAGCTGTTTTCAAGCCAGGAGGAAGGTAGCCAGTCGCAGCAGACAGTGCTTGTGGAAGAACAAACAGCAGTGGAGGTGCCCAGTAAGCGGCGTTTATTTTGGAAAGGTAGTTGTTCGGTGCAGGCTCTTGGGGCAAGGAGGGTTGCAGAAAGAAGGGTTAGGGCTGCTTGCATGCCTAGATGTGGAATAGGGTGTTGATGTGCTCTCTCACAATACGATAATCAGCCTCAGTGATCTCATCGAAGGTCTCATGCAGAAGCTGGGCAATCCACTTGCGCAGGTTCCTTGGCAGAGGACTCCTTGCCCCAGTCAGGCTAACGTGTCCAAACCACTGTGCCGTGACGGGTGTAGGGATCATTGCTGCACACAGACAAGCAGCATAAGGGCCAGGGCAGAAGCCGCATTATAGGAGAAGGCCCTTCCTTGCTTCCCAGGTCACCCTCAGCAACGAGATATCTTCCAGGACGAACTCATCCTGTGGAAAATGTGGGGACAGTGTTCAGTATAGGGGCCCCCTGCAGTTGCTGGCTCTCCCCAAGGCACAGAACCCCAGAGGACAGTGCAGCCCTGAAACAATCAGTCTCCCTTGTCCCTGTGCTTACTCACAGTTTCGGGGCTCTTGTGGGTTATGTGCACTCTCTTTGGGATGGGCACTTTCTGCTATTGTGTGCACTGTACTTGTCTTTAAGTTCGGCCAAATCATTGCTCTGTCTAGTGTGAACAATGCTGCCTCTGTTAAGTGTTGCATTTTGGCTTTACAGATGCAGCCTTGAGATCCCAGCCGTCCTTGTTATCAATGGCCGGAAGGCTGCAAAGAATCAGGAAGCATCCGCGAAGAAGCAAGGAGGATCTTCTGCATGAAGTTATGTAGCAGTCCCTTACTGATAATCAAAAAGTATAGGAATGGCGGGAAACCAAAAGGAGGCTCCACCAACAGAATGCAGATCGCCAGCACCAAAGCACAGAGCGGTTCCTAAGCATTATGGAGCGCCAAGCGGACTCGATTCAGGAGCTCATGGCACTCCAGACGGAGCAGATCTGAGCCTTCCCCCCCCCACAGCCTTTGTCCCAAAACTCTTTCCCTTGTGTCCTCATGTCACCACCAACCCACTTTCCCCAACATCTGGTTTCTAATCACCACCAGCTGCCTCCAACACCTGCAGCTTCACGACCCAGCCCTGCAAACTGCGACCCTTACCCACTGCACTCAACCCCCATCACCATGCATTTTAGCCCACCTGAAATGCAGCATTCATTGCATGGCCCAGGAAAGCAACATGCACTGCAAGTCAGTGCATCATACGTAGCAAACACGTGCCTACTAACATTGGAACCACTGCACTTCACTCCCATGCAGGGCATCAAACATTACTGGTGGCTTTCAGCATCGAATTGCTCCCTCAAGGCATCCCTAATCCTTTCAGCCCTATGCTGGGCCCCTCTAATAGCCCTGGTCTCTGGCTGTTCAAATTCAGCCTCCAGGTGTTGAACCTCTGTGGTGCATGCCTGAGTGAAGCTTTCACCCTTCCCTTCACAAATGTTATGGAGGGTACAGCTATAACCATGGGGATGTTGTCATCGGTCAGGTCCAGCTTCCCATACAGAGAGTACCAGTGGCCCTTTAAATGGCCAAAAGCACACTCCACAGTCATTCCACACTGACTCAGCCTGTTGTTGAACCGCTCGTTGCTGCTGTCAAGGCTTCCTCTGTATGGTTTCATGAGCCATTGCATTAAAGGGTAAGTGGGACCTCGAAGGATAACAATGGGCATTTTAACTTCCCCTACGGTGATCTTCTGGTTTGAGAAGAAAGTCCCGGCATGCAGCTTCCTGAACAGGCCTGTGTTCCCAAAGATGTGTGTCTCATACACCTTTCCAGACCAGCCTGCGTTAATGTCCATGAAACGCCCACGGTGATCCACAAGTGCCTAGAGAACCATCGAGAAATACCCCTTCCGATCAATGTACTCGAAGGCTAGGTGGTCTGGTGCCAGAATTGGAATATGCATCCCATCTATCGCCCCTCCATAGTTAGGGAAACCTATTTGTGCAAAGCCAGCCACAATGTCATGCACGTTACCCATACCCAGGGTTCTTCTGAGCAGGATGCAATTAATGGCCCTGCAAACTTGCATCAACACGATTCTAACCATTGACTTTCCCACTCCAAACTGGTTAGCAACCGATCAGTAACTGTCTGGAGTAGCCAGCTTCCAGATTGCAATAGCCACCCGCTTCTTCACCAGCAAGGCAGCTCTCAATCTCGTGTCTTTGTGTAGCAGGGTCCCATGAAAGTGGCTGTCCTCATCCAAAAGTTCTGCAGCCACTGCTTGTCATCCCAGTTTTGCATGACGATGTGATCCCACCACTCAGTGCTTGTTTCCCCACCCCAAAAGCGGTTTTACACTGTGGTGAGCAAGTCCGTAAATGCCACAAGCAATCTTGTATTGTATGTCTCCAGAATTTATATAAGAGTTGATTATGCAACCCTCTACACACAATGGTGAGCAGTTATTCACACAAGTGCTCTCTTTGATCTAAGGGACGATGAATGATAATAAGTGACAGCATTTGCATAGAGGATTGGATAGCCAATCCTAATGTAAATAACAGAGGTATTCAATCGAGAGTGTGACACATTCAGCATTGATTACAAGGGACTACATATGTGAGTAAGTGCTCACCAACATGAGCAAAGATTACCAAAATGTACTTCTTCAGAATGTGGTTCTGAGTTGATTTTGATACAAAAACAAAACACACACATACACACACACACACACACACACTTTTACTCCCCTGATCTTCAGTATGTATGCAGTGCACCTAGGCATGTGCATCTAGGCATGTGAGAGAAATATTAAGTAGGCCGTGGCCAGTAGCGCAGCCGGGTCCGGAGCGCAGGGGGAGCGGCGCTATAAAAAGGCGCCTCCCCCTGTACTCACCCGGTGGTGCTCTGGGTCTTCAGCGGTGGGTCCTCACTCACTCCAGGTCTTCGGTGGTACCTACCGCTGAAGACCCGGAGCGCCGCTGGGTGAGTGCTAGAAGCTGCGCTTAAAAAGAAGCGGCGCCGTTTTTTAGTGCTGCTAAAGAAAGGCGCTGCTTCCGCTGCTTCTGCTCACAGGGGGAGCAGCTGCTCCCCCTGCTCCCCCCTGGCTACACTACTGCCCATGGCGTCATCAAGTATGTAAATGAAACACAGCTCTCCATTTCAAGAGTTGTCTTTGCTGTACCAAAGTATTGCTAAGATTGGGACTTGGAAGGGAGGACAACGTCTGAAACTTAATTTAGAGAAGACAAATGCGATATTGGTACGTTAAAGGGAAAATCTGGAAGGACAGACGTGGAAGGAGAAGGGGAGGTCATTTCACCATTGTTGATGGGATATATTATTTTGTCATCTAAAGGATTTTCTGACTGGTGATGCTTTCCAAGTTGCTTGGGCTGACACACGATATCAGTGCCCAAAGTGCCCTTTTTTAATTTACACCCAGTTAGACATTTGCAATGTTTGGAAAGTTGCACTTCAGCACCCCTTCTTTGCTCCCTGATCTGTGCAAGGGAGACAACAAAGACTCAGAAGCTGCACAAACCGGTAAGGAGGTGAGGAGGGGGAGTGCAGCTGTTACAGCCTGACACTTTTACAGCAGAAGTGGTATGTATGCAAAATTGGGGAGAAATAAGCCTCTGTGTATACACATTTTCCATGTTTTCTCCCAGATAGGAACCACAAAACCTGAACACCAACCCCCCAAAAATGTTTTAGTATCTGGGACAGGACATTTGAGGGGCATGAACAATTTAAAATTCCTGGCCATCTCCATGCAACTTGAAAGAGATAGTCATAATAATAGATTATATGATTGGTAATAAAACTACATTCCAATACCGGAAGACCAGAAACTAAACACACGTCTAAGTCAGCACATTAGTGTTCAGCAAAGTTCACAACTCCCCATGGTACTGGCCACTTAAGTTATAAATCTGCTTTATGCTATCTAGCCCCATTTGCTACAGTTGTACTTCTGTGACTATGCAATAGGATTGTTTATCCAGCTCCTTAACAAGGAATGGTCTGAAAAAGCAAAACAGAGAACTATGTCCTAAGCAGAACAGAACCATAGACCATAAGAACTCTGTGAAATGTCTGAAGGAGACCAGACTTAAACAAACAAACAAAACACCATGAGGCTGCTCTTAGTAACAACCAACAGCCTGAAAGTGAGTTCTAGCATCAGCATCCATCACAGTAGAAAGTTAGTTTACTTTAGTACACATTGAGACAAAATTCTCTTGCGCAACTCATTAATATCAATGTATGTACCACACAATATTTGATAACTATTGTATTTAATGGACCATCATGTGGTCTTTGGCTTAAGTAAGCCCCAAATATGAACTATAGGATTTGTTCCATATTGAACACTGATACGAGATATTACACTCATGTATCAATTGGGAAGATATTCAAATAAAATTGCACCTCAGAAACAACCAGAGTTATTGTACAATAAGCAGCATGATTTATTGGAGTAAACATGAATGCAGGTGGTTCATAATTAATCTAAAGTTAAAACAATGTTTGTATTCCATATTTTGCAGTTTGCCACCATATCACTCTCTAACTTTGAAATCATTTGTTTATTAATGTAATATATATTCACTATGTAATCCCTGTTTGTATAAATCTAGCATTAAAATCTTGTTTAAAAACCTGAACAAAATAGGAGTGACATTTTTCTACTGTTAAGCTGTCACTCACTTTTCTATACTATTCATTATAAGCCAAGCGATAATATAAAAACATTTTAGAATGAGAGCTTCAGTGGATGGAATATCAAATTTAAACAGATACAGTATGTTTGCTTACATTTGAAATTGTTAAAAGCGATCCATGCTTCTGCTAGCTGGAATATTAACAGACTATGCACACAATACCCATTGATTTTATTTTCATTATTTTGTTTAATTCAATCCATGTATTATATAAAACAAATGCCCACTCCCAATTCACCAGCAGGAACTGGCCACGGAAGACCCACCCTGGTTATCTCAGCCAACTTCAGACCCTTCTTCTATTGCTGTAATATTTCGCTGCTCTTCCTAGGCTAGTTGGGGTGACTTTCCCCAGTGACTGTCTGACAATAGGAGGGGAGTGTCCAAGCCAATCACTGGTGCCCCTGTAGCCAACAATGCAGCCTGTAAGCAGTGCATTAGCAGGAGCTCTCAACTGATCTCTGTTCTAAGCTCAAGGCTGGAAATGCTTTGGTTGAGATCTGCAGTCAGGACTGAGACATGAGAACACAGTTTCAGGCATTTCTCATCAGAGCTCAGATTTTTCACACAAAGAAAGAGAGGAATGGAAGATGTTAGTTACTGGTGGAATATGGTTACTTGTGGGTGGGAGGAAGGCATATTCCCAGGTGGCTTCTGTCTCATAGTTAGAGCTTTGATGGCCAATTGATGAATCATCACATTGGACACATTAGGTGCGGAGAAATACCCAGGGGATGAATGCAGGTGAATCAGTTAAAATGACCTGTTTTAATAAGATTTTGGTAATAATTAATGAAGTCTCAACCATTTGTTCAAGCCTCAGGCAGTTGTGCAATGCACAATTTCTTCAACTGCTGTGTCCACATTAAAGCAAAATATGGAGTTCTAGTTTACGGTACCATCCAAACCACTACACAGTGCTGATGCCTTGTCCAGCATATTTGCTTATTATTCTATTTCAACAGGCAATTGACATGCCAAATGGAAAGAGAAAAGGACATGATTATCCTTTATTGTTATATTGACAGAGAGAGAACGTGTTTCTTTACTATTTTACAAAATGTTCTTCATTACCAAAATAATTAATGCAGGGATTAAAATGTATTAGTAGTTCACATTATCCACGCATTAGTGTAATGCAGGCACTTGCATTGTTTGGATTATTCCTTGTGGCATTTTGCATAGTTAAACAGTGTGTTTCATGTCAGAAACACTGTTGCTAATTTTAGTAATCCAGATAGATATTTGCAATGTCTGTACTGTAAATTACTCCCTGGAGGAGTGCACAATGATATCAGTGATGATGACAGATATGGTAAAACTATATATTTGAGTGGGTTGAAACCAGCACATAGTATAGTGTTTGCATACAGATGAAGTGAATGATTCTTAATAATACTGTTTACTTTTTTATGCAGAACTCATAAGACCAAATTGATGTTTTAAATTTTATATCTTACATGAAGTTTCATTTATGCTTTGCAGTTCATTCTTGGACCTTTTTCTTTCAGGTTTGTATTTAATCATCTCTATAAACTGTACAGTGTGTGTAAGTGACCATATACTAATGAACAATAGAGATGAGGGACATACATTTGGTATGCAAGGCTTCTACCAAGGCATACACAACCTAGATAGCCAAGAATGATATTACCGGCACTTTCAAAATATAAATATTGGAGGTTTTGTATAATCATGAGACATTACTCCCTGAGTATGTTCTTATCTGTACAAAAAGAATCTGCCACCTCAGTCTGATAATTACTTGCAGTAGGCACAAGTGAAAAAGTGTTTACTAAATGCACATTTCTGTCAGGTAGATAGAAAATAAACTCCATCAGTTTGGTAATTTGCAGAGAACCAAGGAAACTGCAATAGCTGGATTTGTTTCCATTTGAAATTGATTTCCAGTCACTTGAGAAACTCTGTTCTGAAAAGAATTGATAATGTATTTTGAGATTACAGTATTCTGAAACTGGGTACATTTCAAAACATTTTCTTGCCTTCATAACAGGCCCATCTTGAATACCCATATAATTTGAAACAGACAGCATCTTCCTCATCACATGCCTTTTTCTGCCACCCAAGTGAGCTGAAATTTGTATCCTGCCATACATAAAAATTACAAGCATATATGTGATATATCCAGTTATGCAAGTGAAGGCTGAGCATATCCTAAAATTGGGCAAGTAAAGGAAAGAACGTTTCTAAAACACATTGCAGACTGTGTCTTTAAAAAAAACCAAATGGGGTCAGGAATGGGCACATAAATTAAAGCCAAATATTGAAACCTTTTTTTTTAAAGTATATTAAGGGTCAAATTTTCAAGGTTCAGCATCCACAACGGAGGCCAGATTTTCAAACCAGATCATTTCCCATTTAGCCACTTTGGCCATTTCATTTAGGCACCAGATTTTCACAGGGGAAAACAATGGGAAATGTTCCGTGCTGAGCACTTGAAAAACTGGCCAATTCATTAAGTGCCTAAGAGACCTGGTTGATGCTGTTTTCTTTTGAAAAGCTGGCCCTTAAAATGAATAAAAGGGCCCAGATGAGACCCAAACAATTTTAATTCCTTTGTGTATCCATTGCTCAGGCACAATAGAGACCCCAGCCATGTACTAAGTACATTAATCCTGTTATTAATTATTATTATTTGCATTGTGCTGGTAACCTAGGATTGGGGCCCTGTATAGCACCCAGCATGATAAAGTACAGAAGGACAGACAGGCCTGACTTGTACAAAAAAGCAAGACCAAATCCTTGAGCTTAACATATACAAATAAGTAGTCTGGTTACGAAGTAAACCAGTAAAATAGATAAAACTGTCTTTTACTTTCATTCACATCTACAGTGTAATTACTTACATATGACACTATGTAATATGAAATAGTAAATGCCAGCTACCAAAATCTGCACACAGACGAGTTGGGAGAAAACGTTTGTACAAAAATGGCAGATTTTTCATGAACCTTGCACAAAAGCAAAATCCTACAGTTTCACACAGTCCCAAAGTTTTGTATCATCACTTCAAAGTGCACTCACATGCCTGACATTTCTCTGTCCTATGAGTAAATGAGGGAAATAATCTAACCATTACTGATGTGGTCTCACAGAAATCAGAGTCGGAGAGGACCTAACAGGTCACCAGGTCAATCCGGTAAAGGATTATTCCCTACAGTGTATTCTCAGGTGTTTTGACCAATCTTGTTTTAAACAGGTTAAGTGATAGGCTCATGAACTTTATATCATGGGAATCTATTGCACACTTTACCCAACTTCACTGTTAATGCTTTTGCACTAATATTCAGTGTACATTCTTCTCTTCTCCCACCTTAGAGATCATACATCAAGCACATAGAGATGGTTATTATGGGAGGAACTGGTAGTGAAACCTGTTACTTAAGTTAGCCTAACACCTTCCATTATAAGCCCTGACTCCATTTGCTTATAACTTTGCCAAACTTTAACAATTTAGGTTGAATAACTGAAAACTGTTCCACAGGACCACTGCCTCATTCAGTACATTGGCTGAACAGTTAATGAGGCAGAGGGCTGTAAATTTGAGAAAGGATGTTCTCTGGGGTTTTCAAAGAGAGAAATTGTGAGCTTTTTAATCGAGATGGAGCAAATGATGGCAATGCTTGCAGAAATCAAAGATGATCAAAAGGAATTGTAAAAAGATAAAACTGGAGCTGGAGGTTTCACAAAATAATTTAAAACAATACCTGGAGGCTTCATAAAAGGAACTAAAGCAGCATCTGGAGGATTCACAGAAAGGGATGAGGGTTGAGATGAAGGAAGAAGTCAAATATCTGCTGGAGCAACTACAAAATGTCCAAACAGGTTGGAAAGCCCAACTGCAAAACGCCGAGGCTGGAACAGCAAGATAGACCAAAGAGGTGAACAACAACTTGACTGCAATAGATCAGAAGTTTTCCCATAGAATAGTAGAGACCAGGCAACCTTTAGCCAATTTGGAACTTGCTAACAGAGATGAGCCGCAACAAGGACTTAAAAAGCTGAAAATTCAACCCCAGAAGGAAATCAAAGAGTCATAAATCACCTGGAGGAGGAATTGAGCCAGACAGAGGACTCGGGTAAGATTGGACATTTACAACAGTTTTCTACCGTGGTATGTAACCCACAGAGACCCAGTGGGGAGAAGTTGGTCTGCCCCAGCTCAAATGATACAAAAGCCCACTATCTTTGAGGGGGAAAAAACCTTCCTGGGAGGCTTGACTTAGCTAAACATTATAGCTCAAACATATGACTGGGAAGAATGACAGAAAGAGGGGGATTCTAGCAGTCAACTTGGGTGGCCTGGTTCTGATGGTGCTGCAGAAACTACTCCAGAAAGGAGACAAAGTTTTCAGACCTGGTAAAAGCTCCTGATATGTGGTTTGTTTCTAACTATCAATATGAGCTGGCCAGGGCAGCTAAGAAAAAGAATGCGTGGGAAAGAAGAAACGCCACCTGAACTGACAGAAGACCTGTGGAGACTTGTGTTTCTGGCATCTCCAGATACCACCAAACCTTCCAGAATATACTGGCAATAGACCAATTTATAAATGCACAGCTGGACTTGCACTTTCAGATCAAGATCAGTGAATAAAGGCCAAAGACTCACTGAGAAGCCATGGAATTTGCCAAATTTTCTTGCAGCAGTTCACCCGAAGAGGAAGCAGATGCTAGTGAGGAAGATGGAAGTAGATTACCATTAGTCCTCTAAACATAGCTCTATGTCTAGTATGTATGATGAAAGATGGGATTCTAATCTGGTTCATGACTGTACTGAATAATTAAAACAAGTGACAAATTTGGTTTGCAAAACAAGGGATATTGTCAATAAATGTAAATATTAAAGGAAACAGTTCAGTTAAATGCCGGTACTGAGACAAAACTGGTCACAACAAGCACTGTTAATAATTTAAGACAGGCCAAGACAGACTGTCACAAGTGTCTAGTGAGAGTCTCTCCCCCAGTTCAGGAAATGCGGGAACACCAAGCAGATGGGGCAAAGCATGTTGGAAGTGCAAGGATCAGTTCCATCATTTTTGTTTAGATCTGAGCAATTGAATAACATGGGAGTCTGGCTATTGAGTGCATAATAGGCTCTGTGAGGTGGATAGGGATAGTTGACACAAGCTCAAACATAATTATTAGACCAGACATGCTAAAAATGCTAGGGAAGAGGGAATCCAAAACTGAACCACCTAACTGGTCTCAAATGGAGACAGTGATTGGGGAAGGGTCACCCATCTGAAAATTGGACCACTGGAATCCAAGCAATAAGTCTGGGTAGCTCAAATAGTGGATGAGCTAATAATTAGCGTTTATTTTATTAAGGCTAATAATTGTATAATCAATGACAGAAAGGTGTCTTACAAATTCAGTCTGTGGAATTTATTTTAAGTGGTTTTAGGCAATTGGTTTTCAGTGAATGAACTGTCCTGCCCTCTGGGGCAGAAACCACTATAACAGTTACATGCTGTGGTAGCTTTCCAGCATGGGAAAGATGGGGAAGGGTTGAAACCTGTTTTGAGACCCAAGGTTTTGAGGGAATCTTCGCTCCTAAAGCTCTTTTGATCAGACAAACAGCAAATAGTGAAAAAGAGAACTGCAGTTGTGAACTGTGATGTTTGAGTCAAAGAAGGGCAAACCCTAAAACTGGGAGAGCCCCTTTGCAGAAGCATCTTGTGGGGCTGCCAATGGAGCACTTTGCCATTGATGTTCTTGAGACAGAGGCTGGCAGGGCAGTCAATACTTGCTGCTAGCCATGAACTACATCATGAAATAGCCTGAGTCTACCCAGTAAGAAATCAAGGAGCAGTGACAGTAGCAGGGGTCTTAGTAAACACTTTTTTCACCAGATTTGGTGTCCCAGGTGAGTTACAAACAGATCAAGGGAGAAAAACTTTGAATCCAAAATGCTTCAATGGGCTTGTGAAATTCTAGGCATCCACAAAAGTCCCACCACCCCAGAAAACCCAGACGGGATGGTGGAAAGGTTCAGTAAGACTTTGGGGCTTTTGCTGGCTATCATTTTACAATAACAAAGGGACTAGAATCAGCATATCCCATTCCTTTTGATGGTTTATAGAACAGCAGTCAATGACAGTACAAAGGTCTGGGCGTGAGCTACAGATCCCAAGCAAACCTGTTGTTTGGAGTTCCTGAAGTGGAACAAAAAGATTTGAAACATTTGGACTATATATAAAGCCTACAATTGAAAACTGGAAGTTCACACTATTGCTAGAGAAAATTTAAGGATAGCTTCTGATAAAATGAAAAAACTGTTTCATTGAAGGTCATACGTGGAAATGTTTAAAAGAAGGAACCTGGTCTGGTTACACCATACAAAAAGAAAGAAGGGTAAGAGCCATAAATTAGATAAATTTAGGAGGGATATCAGAGAGACAGAATTCAGCTTGACTACCCCCTGAAACTGAGAAGGAAGCTCTGGAATTTGAGGCTGAAAAAGTAGTTACAAAGGTGAATTCCCCATTAGAATAAAATGGGAAGAGTCTGCCTCCACTAGCAAATTCCACAGAAACAATAGGTGTTCCTCAAGAGCTGAGTGAAATGAAAAACAGGAAGATAAAATCGCCCACACTTTGGTGGGAATAAAATTATTTTGGGTGGTGATATGAAAAATATTTTGAGAGAAGGGCACTGTACATACGTGAACAGTTAAACTTGTATAATTTTTAATTTGTTTGGGGTGAGCTATTGGGTGTAATCTTTTTGGGTCTCATAGGGACAATGAGCAAAGTTGAGTGAAGGATGTTAAGAGCTGGTGAAACCTAGTTATGGGTGGAGTTAAAACTCCATTGAAGTTCATAGTTATGAATTTACCCTTCAGTTAGCATAACTGTAAGCATAAACCCCACCAAAGACAAAAGGAGATATGAACCTGCACAGGAGCGTTTGCTGAGTATTGTTTTGGGTAGGTGGGTGTGGGGGAAGGTAGAACAGACACAAAAGGAAAAAAAATAAAGAAAAAGAGAGAGAGAGTGAACCAGAAAGAGCAGCTGAAAGCATGGTGGCTGACCCTGAATGAAACCTGGGAAGAGTTTTGGGGGTGTTTTTGGATAAGGTGCAGACTGAAAAGAATGTGCTTGATGCTTGATACTGTGAGCAAAATAAGCTGTTTTCTGCTATTGGATTCCTTCTGCGTTCAAACAAGACTTTGTACATTCTTTGTAAATAAACAAAACTGCATCAAAGAAACAACTATAACCAATTTCTCCTCCTATGTGGAACAGCAACTAGACATCAAAGTTTTGGCTACATGCTCAGATCAAAGGGGGTAACAATTACCAGTGTATAATTGCCATTCTAATATTTTTTCTTTCCAATCCTAATGTTATTGTATCTATAATAGCTGTGCTGAAAGTTGGACAACAATGGTCCACTGTTCCCTGTACCTCTGGTATGATCATGAAAATAGGTTGCTTTTGCTTTCAGAACTTCTAAAGATGGACTTCACCTTAGGATTTTTTCTCCTAGGTGGCAATATATTGTAACTGATGATAGATATCCTGTGAACATCCACATTCTCTAAGCCATTCAACTATCCCAACCTTGGTATAAAACTGAGTAGAACAGGACACCTAATTTTATTTTAGGTTAAGGTTTGAATCATGATATGATCATTGCGAATTACATGTTGAAGTCTTCCAATGTGAACATTTCACAAAATGCAAAAACCCTTCAAAATATTTTTGCTTGAAAATTTGTTACCTATAAAAAAGTAAATATTAAAAACTCAATTTCTTAATTGTTGATGACTGCAGTGTATAGTAATAAGTGGATGAATCAGGCTTGCAGTTTCAAATGGATGTCTGTCTATTTCAAATTGTGAATTATGTCACAAAAATAAACAGTAATCCAGAATTTGTCCATATTTAGAATATATTATACATGCCTATTTTATCTTTTTTTATTTATTAGTGCTTGGATTATATGAAATTCAAACCGTTTCAAAGATTTATGATGTCAGTATAGAATATTGGTATGACAAAACAGTTGGAATTTCTTTTGAACTTGGGAAGAAGAATCTGTTTTTCCTCTTCAGTAGCTCAGCACTCAACTGTTCTGAGCTGCATGACTGTCATTGCCTGGAGTGTACACAGAAGTTCATCTTTGATAATATGCCCACTTACTCTGCTAGAAAGAAATAATTTAGCATATCATGGAGCTAATGAGTTATTCTGGGAACACAGATAGTGGAGCAAATCCTGGCCCCAATGAAATCAATAGCAAAATGCTCAGTGACTTCAGTGCAGGTAAGATTTCATCCAAAGTCTTTAAGGAAATAAAAAAAATATAAAAAAAATAAATGGAGATATGCCAATCTCCTAGAACTGGAACAACCTTGAAAGGTCATTGTAGGGTACCACGGAAGATTGTGTTACGGCATAGCAAGGGTGTGTTCGCTTTCTCATGCTTGCCAGGGTGTTTTTGCTTTCTCACACTCTTTTAGACCTTGGCTACACTTACGAGTTACAGCGCAATAAAACTGCCTGCAGCACTGTAACTCACTAACTGGCTACACTTGCAAGGCACGTGCAACGGTGTATCTCCTCAGATACAGCGCTGCATGTACTCCACCTCCCCGAGAGGAATAATAACTGTTGCGAAGTGGGTGGAACGTTGGTCTTTCAGTGTAGCCGAGGAACAACGCAGTTACTGATCTCCAGAAGCTGCCTGTGTTTTGAAACGGCACCTCCAGGTTGGAGTTCAGAGCTCCGTTGTTGAGGTGCTTTACAAAAAACCAAACACAGCTACTGTTTGCAGGCGGGGGGGGGGAGGGGGGAGGCTCCGTTAGGAATGCCGGCAGCAAAGTTGCCTTGGACAGAGGCGGGGGGGTGGGGGGTGGGGGGAGAGAGAAGAATGGTGGGGGGGAGGGGGAAGGCTCCGTTTCCCCAAGTTCTCTTTTATCTGCTCTTTAAAAACAAACAAAGCCCCTGCTATTTGCTTTCAGTGATTGAGAGAGAGGCAGGGGATGTGGAGGTGTGGAAATAATGAGCTGACACTCTGTGGAGGTTCCAAAAATCCACTCTCTCTCCCAAAACGCTCCCTGTCAAAGTCCCCCTCACACCCCCCTATTTGAAAAGCACATTGCAGCCACTTGAATGCCCATAATGCACTGCTCCCAATACAGCTGCAAATGCCTCAAATGTAGCCACCTTACTGCGCTGGCAGCTGCCAGTGTGGACAGGCTGAAGCACTTTCCCTACTCAGCTGTACGAAGACGGGTTTAACTCACAGCGCTGTACATTTGCAAGTGTAGCCAAGGCCTTAGCGGCCAGCCACTGTAGGTCATGGCCGGCCAGCTGCAATCTGTTTAGAGCTAATTAAAATTGCTTTTGCTTTGCATGGCCTTGAGCCAGGAGGCGCCGGGAGGCGGCCCCTGCTTGTTTATGTATGAGATGTTTGTATATAATTGTATGAGCCCGGCCCCGTTTTGGACTCCTTACCAGGCCCGAACTTCGGTGAGCTGGGTTCCCCGTCTCCGTGACAGCAACGCCAGGAGTTCCCGTTGCGGATGTGTCACTTTGCCTTCAATAAAGCCAATAACTCATAGAGTGTGTGGGCCTCGTTCTTGCAGAGCACCCTGGGTAGGCCCGCAGCCTCCCACGAACGTAACAGTCATCAAGTCCAGTCCCCTGCCTTCACTAGCAGGACCAAGTACTGTCCCCTGACAGATTTTTGCCCCAGATGCCTAAATGGCCCCCTCAAGGATTGAACTCACAACCCTAACACAACCCCCAGGAAGGGTGACAGTGGTCAAGCAGATGCTAATGTGGCTAAAGTGGCAAAAACATTATGAAGGAAATACCTCCATAGCCAAAAATGCAAGATGCTTCCCCATGAATAAATCATGATTTCAGTCCCTAACTCTCCACCTTCAAACTTACCCAATTTTAGCTGAATTTTCAATAGCTCTCTCCATAATTGCACGTAACCAAATGACCTGGCAGTCCATATGCCACATGACATCTCAGTGTAAAATAATTCTGCAGTGGAAACTATATATCTTCATGTAGCTTTCCCTTTATGGGACAATCCAATTTTAGTGTGTGGGGGGGAACCTTACTTTTGTTTTAGATCATTAGTTCCTGCATTTTCATACTATTACCCTGCATCCAGTTATGTTTCCCCCCTCAGATGAGCCCCAGGATCACATGTTCCAATTCCCATGGTGCTTTAAAGAGGCATTGCACAATCATGTGCAATGGTTTATGGGGAGTAGATGGCTTCCGAGAGCCAGCTGAAAGCACTTCTGTAGAAGACATAAAAATGTTTGCAGCCACGAGTTAAAACTGAGCAATGAACTACAAAAACATAACATGCTCTTAAAAATAATAATCAGGCAATTCCCTTCATTCCTAAGGCCACACTCTAAAGTGAAGACTTAGGGCTGGTCTACACTAGCCCCCAAGTTCGAAGTAAGTTATGCGACTTCAGCTACGTGAATAACGTAGCTGAAGTCGAAGTATCTTATTTCGAACTTAAAAGTACTTACCCCTGGTCCACACGGCAGCACGCAGGCTCCCCCGTCAACTCCGCCTGCTCCGTTCGCACAGCAGGATTACTGGCGTCGATGGGGGAGCACTTCCTGGTTTGATTTATCGCGTCTAGACAAGACACGATAAATTGAACCCAGAAGATCGATCCGAAGCCTCCGACGCAGCAGGTAAGTGTAGACTAGCCCTTATAGAAGCAAGTGTGTCGACATTATCATGGCAGAACTACAAAAGTATAGGAATTCAGTAGGTGGATAACAGCAAACAATGAGAAAAAAAGTCATTTCAGTCAAACAATGACAGTAGTATTATGAAAGAGATCACCACATGTGATGCACACTGCATAAACATTGTCAGATATTCTCAGTAATGTATACCACACAACTGATAATTGTCCAAAAGAATTCTGTTTCTATTTTTCTTACTGAACCTTAATTAATATACACAAAATGATGAAAGCACTACAAAAAGCCCTTAGAAGATGAAAATTATTTAGCATATATGGTATTTTCGTCAATTGCTTTTCACAGAACCTGTGTGTAAAATTTCTTTATCTACCATAGAATTAATAGAGAAAATAGCCTTTTAGTGACTGGGATCATATTAAAAATGTTATTTTCTTCTGAGCTCTTTGATATAGTGAGGCATTTGGTTAGTTGAAAGATAACATGCAATGGATTACATCTTTCTAAATTTCAAAAAAATGAGAGGGACAACTATGGCTTTTCCAGAGCACTGCTCCAAACTGTTACATGAATCAAAATATCTTTCATTTTCCATCCTTCTTCCCAGTAATTTTTTCTGGTTGTAAGTAAAGATAACAAAAGCAAAGCTGTACTCCTACTTAACACTGCACTCTATCAGCAATTTTCCGTTTAATTTTGTTTTAATCTGTATTTTTGCAAAAGACAGCAGCTTCAAAATCTTTCTGTGCCGCTCCTGTTTTCCCTCGTTGTGTGTCATACAATATGTGACCAGCTCCTGGTCCAAAGTATGCATTTCTGGAAGTTAATGGTCTCAGTACTCTAAATGAGGGTCCCCTGTTTTGGATTTTACATAAAAGACAAGGAAGCTTTTACTCTAATTTATAATGACTCTGTAGCACTGAGCAGTCACCATGTTTCATCTATCACTTCGATATGGTATTATTATGGCATGCCATAATTCTGGATTTTTTTAAACTTGAAAATCTCTAATGTAGTGAACAGATATAATATCAGAATTACTATAACCCCTATTAAAATTTAATATTTACCAAAAATTAACTTACTTTAATTTTAGAAAAGAGCATAATTATGTTAGTTCAGATGCAGCTACATGGTAACGCTCACTAAATTCTTCATTTTAAAGGTAATTGCTGGACCACTATTGTCTAAAAGAAGGATGGGGTTGTGACATTTGCATGTTGTTTGCTTGGACCTCCTGCATACACTGTAGCCCTTCTAGCTAAGATCTTATATCTTAGCACTAAAGGTTGCTGATTAATAGTCAAACTCTATTTGCTGTATCATATTTTCAGTGACTGTTTCCAATATGACTCACTCAGCTTGTTGTGAGTTGCCCTGTGGTATTTGCATTAAGAATATATAGTAATTAATAATCAATGAGCTTCTGGAAAGGCATTTTCCCCAGTTTTAACCGTGGGCTGGACTCATGAGCTTCAGGCAGCTCATGAACAAAATGATGAAACGAGTTGCTGTTCGAGGCTGAATACTCCACTTTCAATCAAGCATAATGGCAAATTTTCAAAGGTGGTCTTAAAAAATGCAGCTGAAAAGCCTGTTTTCACATTTACCAGTTGGCATTTACACACTCAGATTTGATCATTGTGTTTGTAACGACTTGGTAGGAAAGCACAAATGCCATGAGGTACATGCACAATTCTGCAGAGCCATTTTTTAGAGACTGCTTTAGAAAACGTATCATAACATTTGTGAGATGACTGGCCTGTGTTTAAATGGGGTTTTTTTACATTGAATTTAACACAGACGGAACTCTGAGCACATACAGATCTTGATCATGGGCTCAAGAGGAGCGAAAAATGGCTTCAAGCCACATCCCTCACATACCAGGGACTACTTTCATCTTCAGCATCAGTTATAGATGTCTTGGGCAGGATACTCTAAGCAGCTCCTGGTTAGTTACAGCCAAGGGAGCCATTCCAGTAACTGGGTACTCCAGCCCACACCCTATTTTTCCAATCCCCCTCTGCTCCAGTTACTCCTGCCCCAGTTACTGGCTACAAGTAGTGTTCACAGCATTATAGCAGCTCTATGCCTGTGTTTTCTCCATGCTGGAATCATCCTTCACCAGCCAGTTAGCTAGCATCATGGCTGCACTGTATCACAAAAGGAAAGGAGGGCTTAGCATGTGGCTCTGAATTTCTTATATTTATATTGGTATGGTGATTAATGTGACAATAGCTTTTAAGTTTTAAGGCCTCGATCCTGCGAGGTGTTGAAAAGCAAGACTCTGATCCAGCAAAACACTTTACCCTTTATTTCATTAACATGGCATCTGCACAATGTACCTACTGATTCCATAAATAAAGCAGCTAATCGGAGATTCACTTATAGCTGAAGTCTTCGGTTTTACAATAACAGTAAACATATATAATCACCCAGAAGGGTTTGGAAACTCAGCTACTATACCCAAACCTCTAAGAATGATGAAAAATTTCAAACCAAAAAGTACATTCTTAAAATTTTGAACAAATAAACAGACCTACCATTTCCACATCTCAAGGAATATCAGAATTATAATGCAAAAAATAGCAAGTAGGAAAAGTAGATATTTAGGAAAATGTAGAATGGTAATAAACTACTTAATCCCAAACACTGGCCACAGTTCCAGAATAGCCATGTGCTTCTTCTAAAAATATTAGCTATAACTAGTATAATAATAAACATTGACCATTGTTGCTACTAGCCTTCAGAGTTTACATATCCCCTGAGATGAATGGGGTGTGGAATTTCACACCTGAAACTACTGTTTCTGTCTGCTGAATCAGGAAAACAGCATTCTATTATTCACTTGAAGGAGGTTGTTTTCACAACCATGATTGCTGAAAAGAGGTTTTGTTTTGTATAGGACAAGCTGATTTGGCCACATATGGGTAGGAGGAAGGTGGGGATGGTAGGAGGTTGTTCTGAATGATGTGAGGAGGGAATGGGATTAACATTCTGCAGTCCACCACAACAAAGGCCTGATTACTTGCCTACCTCTGATACAATAATGAGATTCCTCCTAAAGAGCTCATGGTATCTGAGCAGATACACTTGTTAGGGCAGGGCTTCATGAGTAGAACTAGGTTGTTGCTAGAATCTTTACAACATGTAAGGCTTTACAGACTGTCATTGGAAAGGATACAGGACAGGCATAGTACAATCCTGGCTGCTTAAACCAGTGGGCAAATATGCTTCTGAATTCTAAACAAGCCATACATTGTTGTAACCCGTTCTATAAATCCTGCTGTGACAGGTTGGGATCACAGAGACCTGCTGGGTGCTGCCACCTGGTGTGCCAAGGCTACGTCTGCCCCTGCTTCCAGGCCTTTTCCAGCTTGGGACTCCCGAATCCTGTCTGTTTTGAACTAGATTCCACTGATCCGCTGCAAACACAGACCCAGGTCCGAACCAAGTCCTCTAACAACTGTAAGGCTCCTGGAAGCGCTCTTGCCTTAGACACCCAGGTGCCCAACTCCCAAAGAGGTTCACACCCTTAATAAATCTGTTTTACCCTGTATAAAGCTTATACAGGGCAAACTCATAAATAGTTCGCCTTCTATTTCAAAAATAGAAAGATATGCACAGCTGTTTGCCTTCCCCAGGTAACAACTTGTACTCCAGGCAACTTAATAAGTAAAAAGTGATTTTAATAAGTACAGAAAGTAGGATTTAAGTGATTCCAAGTAGTGACAGACAGAACAAAGCAAATTACTAAGTAAAATAAAATAAAACACGCACGTCTATGTCTACACAAAGTTAACACAGACAAAAGCCTCACCAGATTTAGATCTTTTCCTTTTTACAGGCTGTAAAACTAGCCTGGGTCCAGCAGTCACTCACACCCCCTAGTGTCTTTGTCCTTTGTTCAATTTCTCTCAGGTATGTCCTTGGGGGCTGGAGAGCCTCTCTCTTTAGCCAGTTGAAGACAAAATGGAAGCATCTCTCAAGGGATTTTATAGTCTTTTCCCCTCCCTGTGTAACATCATGTTACCATGGAGTTTTGGGATCACATGGGCAAGTCACATGTCCATGCACCGCTCTGTAAGCAGTCCGACCAGTTGCATTCCTGACCAGGCCCCGATGTGGATTGGGGTCTGCAACTGCTTTTGTCTGTTAAGTGCTTGTACTTAACTTGCACATTCTTTCCTCCAAACATGATCCCAGGCACTTACAAAGGCTATGTACAAAACCAGCAAATATAAAACCAATCTTCATAACTCCAACTACAACAATGATACATGCATACAAACAGGAGGAATAAATTCAGTAGGTCATAACTTTCACAGAGATATGTTACATGGCACATATAGCATAAAACATATTCCAGTTACATCATGTATATGTTTATAAGCCTCTCCCCATAAAGCTTTATGGGGTACACCGTCACACCTGCTAAAAGGAAATTACAATACATTACATACAAAATTGTATGTTCACAAGAACATGTTGCCTTAGCAAGACCATTATGGGTGAAGAAAGGACAAAGCTTGTCCAAATTGCAAAACATTCTCATACCCAATGTCTGACATGTGGCTTTCCATGGAAAGGCTTGGTCAAAAGTGATAACAAGGTTCTTAAATGTGATGCTGCTGAATGAGTTCCCTCAATAGGTAGTAGGTGACCAGATGTCCCGATTTTATAGGGACAGTCCCGATTTTGGGGTCTTTTTGTTATATAGGCTCCTATTACCCCCACCCCCTGTCCCGATTTTTCACACTTGCTGTCTGGTCACCCTAATAGGTAGGAATATGAAGGGGAAACGTATGCTCATAACTATGACCTCTACCAGCTACATCTCTATCTACCCAGAGCTGAGGAGAAGTTAGCTCTGAATTTGCAAATTGTTTAGTTTGGGAATTCCATTTGCTCATGCCTTTCTTGCTATGGCAGTAGATTTATAGTCTATCTTTTCCACATCTTATTAAATTATTTGCCAAAAGACTAAAATATCAAACTGATAATGAATAATTATATTCTGTTATAGTACAGCACTGAACTTCTTTGACCTTTTAAATATTCTATATCTATCGTATTTTAATTGGTTGGCTATTCCATCTCTTCACATTTAACTGAAGTTGTAAATGTAAGAGAATGGCAGTGAGTAACCAATAACATTATGGAATACTGAAAAGGCTTTTCAGCATGCAAGATATGTATTCATTTCCATTTTCAGGCACTGGAATCCAGTAAGACAAAAACATTCCACAAAGAAGAAAACTGAAAGTGTTTTTAAACATTTAATTACAAGAGAGAGTATCAGAGATTTGTACTACATTCAGTAGGAGTTTTAAATGTAAACCATCGGTTCCCTTTTCTTAAAAAAAAAAAATCAAACAAATTGCAAATGAAACAAAAAGAAAACAATCACAAAACAGGATGTTGCCAATTTTGTTGGTTTTTACTTTGGTTTAAATTGCTCTTCAT
Source organism: Chelydra serpentina (assembly GCA_037349315.1). Lineage (NCBI taxonomy): Eukaryota > Metazoa > Chordata > Testudines > Chelydridae > Chelydra > Chelydra serpentina. Next base: position 73,180,916 of record JBAIAC010000008.1, read on the forward strand.
TTTGTTTTGTTTTGATTTTTTTTTTAAAGGGACTGGAGGTTTTAAACTCCTACTGAATGAAGCATTTTCCTCAATATGAATCCATTTTAAATGGATTTGCTTTCATAGAATCATATGACTGGAAGGGACCTTGAGAGGAGTTCTAATCCAGTCCCCTTCACTCAAGGCAGGACTTTGATTGTGTTTGTACCAATTTCCGGCTTGCTTTCCACAAATTTTCAAATGAATACGTTTTCTGGGATGGGGATATTCACAAAAATTGAATTTAAATTAAGTACTCAAGAATACTTATGGGTTTTAATTCACTTTACACATGCATGACCACCAGAAACTTGATTCTAATGCACGTTTCTTCAATAAGGGAACAGAAAAATACCATATGACTTAGGTAACTCATTTAATCAGTTGACTTTCAAATTCTGAATATTAATTTCATAGGTACAAAGAACAGATTCATTGTTAGTTACCAACTGAATCCAAATGCACGAAAGACAGTAATTTACACTGCAGACTTGAGTGAATTTCCCACTGGATATTTTACTTTCTTCAAAGGAAAGGTCTATTGGATTTTCTTTTGTATTATTTTCTGTTCAGCAGTTAAGCCTCTCAGGTTCTAACTAAAGAAAATGTAATTTGGAGGAATATACATATTTCAGGAAGTGTTACCTTTCCAATTAAATGTTGTGAAATGTACATACTGTATTTAGCACCACTGTTTATGAGACAGTCTTACAAGGTTTGAGGTCACTGTCTAATTTACAGATTAGAATATGTGATGATTCAGTTAAATACTGTGAGTTCTGCAAGATTGATCCAATAGGTTGTTTTGTGATACACTCATATTCATTAATATCATAAAAAAAGACAATTGCTTTATATTGGATGTCAAAATATTCCTGCCAAAGAAAAAAGAACCAAAGGAATGATTTTCAGTCAGTGAAGTGTTAAATCCCCCTTTTAGTTTATATTAAACTTTTCCTGTGCTAGTGTAAGAAATTAACAAATTTGCTTTGCCCTGCATCTCAGTAGATAATGCTCAATTCTCAATAAAAAACAAGCATTGTATTATAAATTTATTTTTCAACAAAGATTCATGTCATTGCAAACTACCAACATGCAAGAAACATCACTCTTATTGCTTTCATTTACCAATCACTTTGCCTTTTTTTTGTTAATTTTGCGTAGTTTACAAGTTGAGAAGCAACAACAAAGACAGCTTGAAGTTTCACATTTCTACCCCTTCTTAGCAATACCCAACACTGAAAAAAATTATGTTGCACAAATGGTAGGAGTACTCAAAGTGTAAATACATTCTTTGCTCACTCCAAACACAGAAATGTTATGAGTTTCAACTGTCTTCTTGCAAACTATGTAGAATACTCAAAACAGATTTTCTGAAATGAACCTCTCTTAAAATGCAGAAGGAAACACTTCCAGCAATAGGGATTCAGGGAGATTTTAGACTGGTCTCCAGTTTGATAGTCAGTCCCATTTCTCAGTCCCATTTCTTTTGTTTGACTTATCTAAAAAGATGCATGAAATAATATTTATCAAAACTGAACAAAAAAATAAAATGGGATGCTTGCTACCATTTGACTGGAAGTGTAATCTATCTTTACTACACAATTACCACAACAATGGGTGTCACTAAAGCAAACTGAATGTGATTAATTTTCTTTGTCAATCCAGACATACCAATATTCAGCAGCCGCTCATTTTGCTTTGTAAAACATACATATATGCAGTGCTGCTGAAAAGGTTCTTAATAGCCATCTACATTATATTAAAACATTATCAGCTTTTCCAGTAAAAAGCCTGTGTAAAATCTCTAATTAGATAGAGAATTCAGCTGCCAAGATCTCGATAGAAACAGCCTGTATGAATCAAATATTCTTCATCCAGGAGCATGGTTCTGTCGACCCCTGAATGTGACCTGCTCCCAGTGGAAAGCAATTTAATGCTCCACTGCACATAGAACAGTATATATGAATACAAAAAAACCCAGATAAATTAGTGACAGGTACATCTGAATAGGACTGCTTCTAAGCCGCTTATCTGCAGCCAGGCAAGCTTGTTTCACCTCAGTTTAAAAGATAAAGGCACATGGCAGGCTGCCTCTGCAAGTCCTCATCAGGCAAACAGCCTCCATTGCCCATTAGTGGAAAAGTCTTCCTATTATTTAAGGAAATGTGACAGCAACGAAGGCAAAGTGAAAACTATCTGCTGGAAGGAAATCCATCAGCACGTTACTAAGCTTTTCGCCTTCTACAACTCTCATAGCCTCTTTCTCTCTTCCTACTTTTATATCTGACAGTTCAGATGCCCTAGGATCGTAGCCATGACAAAGTTCAAGAACATAACAGCAGGGCTATAAAATGAGGCTGGTATGTGGGGAAAAGCTGCCAAACATTAGGAAGTATACTGAAAGCCAGACAATGAAATGAAAGTCAGCATTTCTACAATTTTATCTCAGCAGTTGCTGCAGATTTAGAGATAATATTTGAATTTTAAGGAATACATAGAACTTTTTCAGACAGAACCTAGCATAACTAACAGATGCTTTAACAGAACAAGTGAAAATAGTAGAAAATTTCATTTTTTTTCATCTGAAGAAACATTGAAAATACACACATCACATATGCATCATGTGACTCACAAACTCAGAACATGAAATATTTCAAGCAGGCATACTGTGTGCTCCAGATCCAAGGGTGTATTTTGCTAAGAGTTGAATCACTTTGATATGATGGATGATTAAAGATGAGTCAAACATAACAGCCCTTTCACTTCTTGTGAGGCATACAATGCCATAGATGTTAAAAATAAAATACATGGTCTTTGCTTAGGTAATACATACTCTAGCAACCAGACTGGTATGATTTTGCACAATAAACACTGACAAAAAAAGGCAAAGTTGAATTACCTTTCACTCCTTCGACTGGCAATCCTGCCACATCAAAGTTAGGGTTGGTCGTCTGATTAGAAAGTTCAATGTGTGGTGATCTGCTAAACCAAAACAGACAAAGGGAGGATTTTAGCTTCCCGTGCTGTCAGACACTTAATCTTCATGCACCTATGTATTCAGTCAAAAAGAACTAAAAGAATAAAATAGCAATAACGAGCCTTTGCAAGGACATTTCAAATTTAGATCATCTGCTTTTCTTTGCATATCTATTTATCAGCATATAGACATATAGTCCAAAAGAATATTGTAAAACAAAAACTCCCATTAACATTTCTAGGGGCAAACATCAATGTTTTATATAGATATAGTTTGGGGTGTGGGTTTTTTTGAACACACAACAATGAAGTACCTACATATTTTATGATAGAACAAGAGGTAAAAAGTCAGCTTTCTATTTCTTGAAAGTGTTTGCACATAATTAATTTGTGCATCTAGTCCCTACTCTTTTGTCTGTAATCTACATGATATGTTGTCTGTTTTGAGTATAATTCTTTGGGGACAGGTATCTATCTTATTATACGTTTGACCAAAATCTAGCACATTTTTAGGTATTATAAAAATAAAACAACAACCCAAATTCATATGGTTCAGACATAAGGTAGACATTTTAAGTGGGAAATTAAAGGAAAAAGAACATTAATCGGAGTATATACAATATTACTATAATGATTTAAATTATACTTAGACTTGGCAGAATTCTTTTTTTTTATCATTTCAACAGATAATGTTTATTTTTAAACATTTTTCTATTTGCAGCTATTTAAATTTTCAAAGTTTGCAAAATTATGGGGTTTATGCTTTTTATCAATTTCAGTTTTCACAGTTGCGGGCAATTATTGGGGGGTCAGACAACAGAGCATGTCAAAAAATTATTTAATGACAATAGACATTGATTTCAAAAAGTTAAAGTTTTGTGACCATTAAAACACAAATTGTCAATATCATATATCAAAATATATGGAGTAAATGTCCTTAAATCAAACTCTAATAAGTTCTCAAGCAGCATCTTCTTACTTTGCCTATCATAAATTTCTGTTATTCGTCAATGGAATTTTTTTTTCTACAATCAAGTTGTGTGTGTACAGTGAAATCGACTTTACTGACATTTACCAATAAAAATCTAATCCTTCGAAGCCTAATTATATTTATTTCCAAGAACTACTATTTGATTGGTTGGAGAGAGAAATTGACAATAATGGGGTAAAGTTTTTGTGTCAAAAATGATCAGCAAATATTTAATGTACATTATATACACATTGCCTTTTTGCAATCATGGCTATTTTATACACACACATCCATCCTTATTTTACCCCTTTTCCTGAACATAGCACTAAAATGTTGTATATCAATTTCATATTATTGACAAAATACTTTAAAATTATTGAAGTTTGATTAGGGTACGAATAGCCCTTAATACCAGCAATAATTAAAATAATGCTAAACACCCAACAGAGGAGCACAACTTATATCGGTACTTGTTAGTGCTGTAAGAGTAATGATGATCTTTCAATTACCACTATTTTGTAGTTTAGATGCTCTGCCTCAGACACCCATGGTTCTACCATCCTACATTAATGACGTTGTTAGTATCTAAACAGAACCTGCAGATTTCTGATTTCCTTTTGTCATGGGAAATCTAAAGGGTCATTTATGAATATAAACTGGAATACAACAATTCTGGAATGTACATTGAGACGCTGCTAGAAGTGTGCTCCAAACACTATAAGAACCATTATTTTTAACTACTTCATGCATTTTTATACTCCAGAACTACAAATTCTACCACCAAACTGAAGGTTGGGGTGATTTACTCATCCTCTGATGGAGTTTATCCCTTCTCTGGGTACCGCTAAATCATCCCTACCAGAGATGCTTTATCCCTGAAGCTCAGAAAAGTGCTCGTGAAGCACAAACGGTCTCTTTTGGGAACACGCTAGATTGTACTTGGTGACAAATGTTAAAAAAAAAAAAATCAGAAGAAAATGTACTCCCAAAAGTCTTTAAACACTGCATTCTGTACCAAACTGTGGGCACTGAACACAGTGCTATAATATACTCAGAATATTTAGCAGGGACAGAAGTAGGAACATTTCCTGCAAAGAGAACTTACGTTCCTTTGTTATGGTTAAGAGAAACTGGTTTTGTCTGAACGAGCAACAGATTGTCTAGACTCTCATTCTTCTTCTCTTCAAGCACAAATAATCCATATGGGTTTTCACAGCATAAAGGGAACTCTAATTTATTTCTGTTTATAAAGTGCCCATCTGATGTTCTTGAGCACTGTACACAAAGAACTGAGAAAAGTATAATATGAGTCATCCAAATCCCCCAAACACCACCACATAACAGATATTGTCCAAAAAAAAAAAACCCCGAACCTTCACAATTCAGCTTAAAATCACTGTAAAAACAGCATGGTAGTAGCTGCTTCTAATAGAAGACAGATGTAACAGATGTAAAACATTAAATCAAGGTGGCAAATAGATTAAGAACACTTGTATTAGTTAAAAAATAAATTATGAGATAGATTCATGTCTTAAATTATTTAAAAATACTCAGATGATGAAAAGACAAATTGAGACACTACTACTAAGCCACAATGCATAACATCATACAGTATATCAAGTAGTGGTCTCAAAAGTATGGTTTTATAGATGCATTAAACTACTTCCTTATAAGTCAACTGTTATTAATTATTAAATATTTGTGATAAGTTAAAATGTTTTAACAAAGATAAATATATCCTTTTCCCCCTTTGCTAATGAGCTGGCACTATGCAGTATTCAGAGTTATTTATCACATTGGTAGCTTGAGATACAGCAATTAGCAGCTGTGAAAAAGTGATACACAGCTATCGCTAGTGCACCATGACAAAGGTCTGCTGAGAAGCAGCACACACACCAAAAGAGAGATGTAACTGTGATTGTGGGCTGAAAAGTCAACTTCTCCATTTACTGGTTCAATAATCAATATGCAGCTGATTTATGGCAACAAGACTCCTAGTTTCACTGTAGACCACAATAAGGAGACATGAGGTGAATGCAGAAAAACAAGAACTAGTCCTTTTTCAATTGAATCCAATGTGCTGATGAGACTAACTCAGGTTAGAATGCTATAAACTAGTCTCAAAATGAATGTATCTGTCGTGATATCATTGCCACCTGGACCTTGAAAGGCTCTGAGTGCTATTCCTTCAAGTTTCTGGGAGAGGAAGGTTCTCAGAGGCTCTTTTGTTTGGGCCCTCTATGAGTAAACATGGTTTTGTCAAAGATGTTATAAAAGATAGCTAAAGATTTAGATATCTAAATCTATTTTGGTGAATGCCACACACTAACATTTAAAAGCTAAGCCTGACAGTTAGATAAGAGGTTCTGTAGTAAGAGAGAGGCTAAGAAATATATACCTCCTGAATTACTCTGTGTACATGGACAGGTCTGTAAAAGGCTCACGGATAGTAAAGGCTGGCATTTAGAAGAGCATGCTATGATAATTATTGAGTGGCCATAATAATCTAATACTGCATTACTTATTAAGGGCCTGATCCAGGAAACATTTGTAATTTTGTTCGTGTTGAGTCAGTTGGTCGGATCGTGTAAACTGGCCCTTATGGTCTTGCCCTTTTACTTCAATAGGACTGTTCACAGCATGAAGTTACACATATGTGATCAAGTGTTTGCAAGATGAGGCCCGACATAAGCACTATCATGCCAATATACATATGGGATATGCTGGGGTTTGCTGAGGTATTGTGGCAACAGGATTGGGATCTGATGTGGCAATTTCAGACATGTTTTCTACAAACTCTGGGAAAACTCATCACAAGGACAGCACCTAGAGAAATAGTTTAGCTTAGGCATGTACTAAAAGCAATGGTCACAACAGAGATAAAGAACATGCTGCACCCTTGGCCCTGCAGCATTCTAAAGATTTACAGACTATGTCCTATGGCCACATGTACAAAAGATAGTAGGCGTATTTGGATAAGGGGTTATATTTAGTTCTGATTCAGAATTCAACATCCAGCATTATTATTATTAATAATAATTTGTACTACCATAGCACCTAAGACCCCTAGTCATGGACCAGGACCCCATTGTGCTGGGTCCTGGGGGAGGGAAAACCAAGAGTCCCTGCCCCAAGGACCTTACAATATAAGGATATTGTAACTTCAGAGCAACGTCACTTTTTTGTACTACCACAACGTTAATAATAATTTGAGTTTGGTTGGAGGTAGCTTCACTTCATTTTTTGTTTAATGAAGAATTTGCTTGGTGTACAACAAATATTAAGAAATGTAAAACTCAAATCTTTGTTTAAACATTTTAATTTTAGAGCGTTTTCAGGGGGAAAAGTCCCTTGTTTGATAGTCTTAGGCGGTATCAAATATTCTTACTAAGGGGAAAAAAGGCAATTTCAGGTGGGAGCTCTCAGGTTTGAAAGTGAAAATCCGAACTTGTTTCTTCTTAACAGAAATACATGAAGAGAAGAAGAAAAGATAAATTGTAGCTTTTCTCCCTGTTTGCAGCTCAGCAGCTACAATATCACAGTTCCCAGTGAAAGTAAATGGAAGTTAGGCACCCATATGCCTCACTTGGAAGTTTTTGAAAATCTCACCAGTGGAAACTGGTCTTTCAGCATAGTTACATATGTGATTAGCTTTCCATTATAAACTGACATTTTCTTCTCACATCCTCGGCCCTGAATTAAATAAGCATACACAGAATTTATCATTGTCTTCTGTCAGAGAACTGTTGAAGTAAGTAAATGTGCTCCTCAGAAAAATGCTTGAAAAGTTGGAGGTTCTCAATGTTAAAAAGGGTTTTGGAGTTTGTTTTGCAGGAGGTGGGAGAGGAAAGGGGAATGTCATCTCAAAAAGTGTTGGCATTGGAACTCCAATCTAGTTTATTCTGCTGTCAATGAGTTTGATGCCCTTTGTATGAACTTTACCAAAATTGTCACAGTATCCTATGTATAAAAACTTTATTATTCATACAATAAAAATCCCTGCAGCAAGTTTTTTTTTAAAAAGAATCTAATGATGGTCCTCACCTCCTTATATAGAGCAGGACATGTAATACTACAGGGGTATTTGGAAAAGCAGGAACTAAATTATGTCACTGGGAATAGTCAGATTATATTCCTAGTGCATAGAGCACAGGATTTGCTGGAGTTTCTGCTCTTAATCACCAAAAACAAGTGTGTGAGAGGCTTGCAGAAAGTAACAAATACTTTGTTGCAAATTTCTCCACCACAACCACCACCTATTAATCTCGTGGAAGAAAGAACCAGTCCTGGTCCGGTGGCCATATGTGTGACTGAGTGTTTACCCAATTTAAGGGGATTCTTTGTTACCTGCTGTTATTGAGATCTGCAGCTATTTTTCTTCCAGGAACATAGAGTGGGCATAGGCCACACTGATGCAGATTTTATCTCTTATGGGTGGAGTACAGAGTGCCATGAACAGGATGAAGGTGGTCAGACATAGTGGTCAGAGCAGAAGTCACCCCAAATCAGGTACTTAGAGGTCAGAATCCAAGATAGGCCTGAATGTGCAGGCAGACTCTACTACTTATTCATATGTATAGAATGGTTCCCTCTTCAGATAAGACACACTGTCAGGGAAACAGAGAAAAACTTGCCCTGCTGCACAGAGTTTTCTGAGACTAACTATAGATCTTTGGTCTGATTCTCCTCTTGACTTCAGTGAAGTTACTCATGATTTATGCTGGTGTGAGAGAGAAATCAGGCACCTTGAGTCTCCCATGTTATCAGCTCAGTAACTAACATTAATTAATACTAAATTCACTTGACTTAGAGTACATTCAGCAAAAGAAAACACTTTGTGTGCTCCATAATAGTATCCCAAAAAGCATGGGATAATCATTTCAGTCCTATAACTAATAACTAATTTGGAACCAGTACAATTTACCTGATACTTCAGAAACATTCTTACATGTGTGGAAATGTTTTGTGGCACTGAGTAAATTAAAATAGGTGCATTTTAGTCTCTGTTATATACAAGTCATTTATAACATTTCATAACTAAATGCTATAAAAATGACATAGACCACGTTTCCCTTTTAAAACATTGTGCAGCTGTGAAGAATTTCCTATTTATACAGCAAAATGATTACCAGAAAGCCAAATGAATTATATAATGAAAAAGATAACTGATAGCACTTATAATATTATGCTTTTCTGCTGATAGCACTTACGACATTACACTTCAATGCTGATAGCATAACTATTAGTAAAATAATAAATGGAAAATGATTAGTGCTAACTTAAAATTCACTTCTTACAGAATTACTGGTTACATCCAAATGAATACTTGAAGAATAAATCATGATTTAAATTACAATGAATAACAAATGAAGTAAAAATAATTTGTGTTATAGTGAAAGTGGTTGTAAAACTTTTCACGGAACAGCATTAGAAAAATATCTTAAAGTGTAACCCATGGGATTATCGACAATCTCATTGTTCACAGTTTAATTTTCACAAGGGAAACTATAGTACAGTATAATCTGTGGGACAGATAAAAGGTGAATCTGTGGGACAGATAAAAGGTGAATCTGTGGGACAAATAAAAGGTGAATCTGTGGGACAGATTAAAGGTGACAGGGGCATAAAATACATACGTTCTAGTAATTTGTTGTAGGATCAGTAGTATTTTAGAATCCTTGACAAACCTTTATTAGCCGATTAAGTATTCAGTGTGATAACATTAAATCACTATGATTAATCTGATATTAATGTAAGTGAATCATTACATTCCATGACTGTTATTTTCAATTTATCATTAACTATTAAAGATTAATTTCAGAGTAGGGCTGGATAAAACACTCATTATATATAAACCCAGATGAAATCTGGCATTGATGAGCTGGAGGGTATTGTGGGAGGCCATGTGTGTCCTTTGTTAAGGGAATTGGACTTTGGGCCTAAGCAGAATCTCTGCTTTCAGTTAAAATAATCTTTTTTGGAGGGGTGAGGATAATATTAAAAATTACTAAAATTGAAAAACAAGCTGCTAGGTTTCCCTTAACTAGAACAGGATCCAGGATAATCTGCTTCCTAGTGGTTATCCCAAGGAGGAAAGAGTGAATTAATCTTAGTTTATCCATAGTTATAAGGACTGAAATAGTTTGCATGTCATGTCAAGTGACTCTTCTGAAGTTTGCTGACAATGAGCCTCAATTAGCCAACCATCCAGGTGTGAGAAGATATGTGTACACTGATGTCTGTAATGAATGCCAGTCATGCCAGCATTTGGTAAATTCACCTGGTGTGGTAGAAAGGCCAAAGGACACAGACAACTGCTTTTTTGTGTGGGGATGCAATTATTATCATCTGGAAACCAGCTAAATGTCAATACAGATGTAGGTAGGCATATTTCAATTTAAGAGGCAAGGCGGGTGAGGTAATCTCTTTTTTTTTTTGGCCCAATTTCTGTTGGTGGGAGAAACCAGCTTTTGAGCTCCAGAGAGTTCTTCCTCAGGTCTGGGAAAGGTATTCAGAGTGTCACAGCTAAGTACAAGGTTGAACAGATAGCTTAGCATAAGTAGTTAGCACATGTGCTAAGGAGCCATTCAGGGTGAGGTGGTCCCTTCTGTAGTATGTGAGGTGCCATAAGTGGTTCCACAGTTTCTCTGGAGTCTGTCAGAAAACACTTATGGCACCTCACATACTCCAGAAGGGACCACCTCACTTTCAATAGCCCCTTAGCACACGTGCTATCTGTTCTAAATGGAATGTAGCTGTGACACTCTGAGCACCTTTCCCAGACCTGAAGAAGAGCTCTGTGTAGCTTGAAAGCTTGCCTCCCTCACCAACAGAAGTTGGTCCAAAAAAAGATACTCACCCACCTTGTCTCTCAAATACCCTGGAACTGACACTGCTACAACAGGCCTCTTAAGTTGTATGCAGTCAGTCTCAAGAGAAAGGATAGAAATTATGGAAGCCAGTGTCAACGTGCTGAACTTGAACTTTCTGATAACTCTGTCCAGTTTTCAGAGATCCACAATGGAAAAAAACCAGCCTTCCCTTTTGGTATGAGGAAATAGCTAAATAAAAGCTTTTTCTTCTCTGCTACTATGGGAAGCTAGGGGTTTAATTCAGGTGAAATTCTATGGCCCATGTATGCAAGAGGTAAGACTAAATGATCATAATGGTCCCTTTTGGCCTTATAATCTTGCATGTCTCAAACTGCTGACCCTACTACCTGATCTGAAGTTTGTCTGAAGCATTACAAGAGGCCTGTAACGTATGCCTGCACTCTATATATCCTTCAGTCACCACATTTTTTTTTTTGCTATCTTTTCCTGCTTTTCAGGAATGTGATTAAGAATAAAAAACTTTTGTCCCCCAAAAGTCAAATCATTTTGCAGTCTTCATCTGCTGGGAAGATATGACCTGCCTTGTACCACTTTTTCCTTTCATTTTCTGCTCAATGCTGATGCTAATAAGTAGCCAGGAATAGAGTTAGCAAAATAAATAAAACACAGGAACTTTGGCTGTGGCAGTTGATAGATGGTAGAAATTACTTATCTTCTTAGAAATGCTTGAGAATGAAGTAGATGTCCTTAGCCAGTCCAGAGTTTTGTAATAGGCTCTGTGCAGACGATCTGTAGTCACTAAACACAATAATCCCTTTGTTCAGCGGCTACAATAAGTAATATAGTGATAATTTACCAAGAGCTAATACATCTTGGTATCACTGTCCTTTTTTTAGGCTAAATACCGGGCAATACATCAGTAATCTCACATCATGCTGTAACAACGGTTGGTAAATAATGACTTTTATGCCAACCAATGCAAACTACTTTAATAAAAGTAGTTATGCAAACTCTCATTTGCTCCTGCTGCTACTATAGTAAAACATGATCTTGCATCACTGACAATGCAATGTTTGTCCCACACAGCTCTAGTGGCTACCTGATGCTATTAGAACTAACAGGAACAGGTGCATAAAAATAGCATGTGCCCAACTTTTTTTCCCCATCTTATTACACACAATTACCCTTTTAGCCAGCCCTGTTCAAGTAGGAGTCTTCCAAAATGTTTAGTAAGATGCTTTTTCTAAGCACATTTCTATCAGGTGACATTTTATATAGACATCTGGAGAAACTTAATGCAGACTGCCAGAAAACTATTAAAATCAGAATGACCTTGGTTTTTCAGCTTTTCAGTAGCTCATCAATCCCTGCAGAGGTAATCAAATGAAGTCCAACTCACCTTCTAACAGGATGCCAGCTCCCAACAATCATTCCAATGCTGGCAACCCATCCTGGCTGCAAACTGATGAAATCTTGAAAATGCAGACAAAAATCTATTCTAAAAGAAAAGTACACTCACATTTATGTACCAGATATTGCTCTATCAGCCAGTTTCAAAACCAGGTGACTAAACTCCAAAATGAACTGAATACAGACATAGCATAGTTTACCTCAGCTGTACTGGAGAAGAAACAATTCATCATACAGATCATAGAGAAATAATATGGAAAGTGAAAACTACAAGAGAATCTGTCATCATCCCCAGTTTGTGTTTTAGAAGATAAAACTGACAAGCAACTGAAGCAGTGAGCGCAATCATTTCCAAGTGAAAAGATTATTTCTGCCTGAGATATTACTGACATCTATCATGAAAACTGAATTTGTTAAGGTCAATCTACTACTATTTTGATGTGTCAAAATTACCACTTGATGAGGGAGGAGCAACTGGCAAATTTCAGAAATGAATTATTTTACTGACAAGCAAAGACAAAACAAAAAGTGTTTAGTTCATTAATAAAAGTGAGTTCCTTGGTTAGCAAAAGTTACCGAGTCTCCAAGTGACTGAAATTCGTAATGCAAGAACATTATTTTCCTGTTTCTGTGGTTGCTTCTGCAATAGAGATCCAGGTAAAAATGTCAACACCTGTCTGTCCCATTGTAGCTCACTGACTTTAGTTCCTCATTTTAAAGGAACTAAAAAGTTCATCACCGACTCACACTGAAGTCAGCTCAGCTACTCATACACCAAAACACACAGGCTAGTCAGAAAACAAAACTCCATTTCCATTTCACAAGAGTTTTTTGAGGTTTCAGCTGTTCCTTTAGTGCTTAATTCAAAGCAGGGACTTGAGGTTGGGTCTCCCATATCCCAGGGGAGTGACCTGACCACCGGGCTATCTAGTCAGTCTTTCTTTTTTGCAGTCTCTCATGTTGGAGCTGTTCCACTTTGTCTGAATAATTAAATACTAACTGGGTCAGAGAGACTGACTTTACAGCCCATTAGTGAGGGCACTCACATGAAATGTAGGAAACACAGATTGAAGTCCCTGCTCCAAATCAGACCTGAAAGTGAATCTTCCTCATCCCACATGAGTGCCATTACTAGTGACTACTTTGGGATGGGTCTCTCTTGCCCATCCTTTTGAGCAGAAATTCCATATTAGACACAATAAACCTTCTCACTGAAAGATTTGTCAAAACCAATACATTTTTTGCAAAAAGTTTTAGTTTCAACTAATCAATATTGTTCAGAGAAAAAATATTCTGTCAAAAAATTCCCAGTGAAAAAACAAAACCACAACTATTTTAGCAGTTTAAATATATGTGTTGCTTACCAGGTTTCTGCTACTTACCATTTCAAATATCATTTAAGTACTTAACATTCTGTGTTTTCATTTTTTAAAACCAGTAAGAGACCTAGAGTAAATGTCAACATTTCAAGCTACAGCAAATGCTCAGAAGTTAATTTCTCCAAATAAAAATTAACCATTCTTCTACATGAGTAAACTGAACATTTCCCAACATTTGAAAACTGAGCCCCCATTCAGGAAAATGAAAATCTCACCCCCTTCAACCATTTCATGTGTTGTTAAAGGCCTAAAATGAACAGACAGTAAAGACTGTATAGATCTTTATAAATTATATTTGTTCTTCTTTTCTCACATGCCTTGAACAACAAAATAGTTAATATTGATATGTAAAGTATCACCATTGTCATCTGAGCCATCGTTGATGTGGACACCAGCAAAATGAGGACAGATACATGCATGGAATTAAGTGGCAGGCTGCAATTTTTATTAAACTTTAACACAGGGGATGGGTGCTACCCACCCATCACCCATACTCTCCTATACCAGGCATTTAATTGGTTCCAATACAGGGGTTACAGGGCTCCTTACCATATAAACTATAATGCAGGGTAGGCTCTCCTCAGCCTATCCCCAGGACTCAGCTCTATGTCCTATCACTCTTGCACCTATGAGGGGGACAGAGTGTGTGTTACAAGAGAACTGGACTTGACATAACCTGCAGGATTCTTGGGCACATAGCCACCATACGCTGGAAGCGAGGACAGCATAAAGTGAGAAAGAAGCCCCCGCCCATAGTCCCCATAATAAACACCATGGTGAGCAGGGCCGGCTCCAGGCACCAGCTTTCCAAGCTGGTGCTTGAGGCGGCATCGAGAATGGGGTGGCAGTCCAAGTCCTGCGGCAGCAATTCAGCGGCAGGTCCACTCTTCCCGCCGCCGAATTGTCACCACAGGACTTGGACTGCTACCCCATTCTCACCTGCCACAGTGGCAATGGGGCAGCTGGTCCGCCGCGGGACTTGGACTGCTTACGTCAGGGGCGGGGCCTCGCAACATCGCCCTGCGTCGGGGGTGGGGCCGCAGTGACTGCTTGGGGCGGCAAAATTGTCAGAGCCTCTCCTGATGGTGAGGAAGACTGGACTCCTGAGGTGGGTGACGGGAAAACAGAGGAGAGGGTAGAGAACAGGCCCTTCTCTCCTGATCAGCTTGGACTGCTAACCTGTGCAGGGCTGACTGGTGATGAGGCTGCCGCCCTATCTGATGGGAAGAGTCACTAGTCAGCCAGCCAAGGCAGCTACTGGGAAGTAAGTACAGTCTCCCTGGCTAAAGGAGACTGTGGAAGAGACTTAGGAGCACACAGCCTAAGATATAGCTAGGTGACTGAAGCACAGAGACCTAATTGTAACTGAAACAGCAACGTCTGCAGAGAGTCTGAAACTTTAGTTCTGAGGTTTTAACTGCCCCATTTATTTAAAAATGCCACCCACCTGCATCAAGGGGTGGGGGAACTTGATGGGACAAGTGGTGAACAGGGGACAGTCCCAGCAGCAAGGGAGGGAGATGGAAAGGGATTTTTTTTTCTCCCATGGACCAATTGATAGACGACTAGGGAGTTTTTTACCTTCGTCACAGCACCTTAAAGCCACGGTTGGATAAGTACTGGGTTAAGATTTTGGTGTTGGGCCTTGGGCTCATGTGAGACCTAGTGGCCTTTGTGGGCCAGGTCCTCACCCTGCTGCACCCTCTGGTGGTGTGAATATAGCTTCAGATAACCCCGGGTAACATGTGCATTAGTTTCTTGGGATTAACATCCATAAATCACCATGGAGACCATTACGTTTTAGACAAGTTGAACCTTTATACATTTTGAGATACCTTTGTACACGCTGTACTTTTTATCGAAAATTTACATATTAATTAATCCAGCATTTCCCGAAGAGTTGGATGTTCTCTCTAAGGAAATATGAAAGACTAACTAGGACAGACCTCTCAGCTGTTCGCTGGAGACTCAGGTTTCATTAAATAAATAAAAGTAAGTTTCTAGAGTTTATGATAGATCATCCTGTTACACCAAGTAATCCACTGACTTCAGAAGAGTTTACGCCTCATCCTTGTGCTGTTACCACACACAAGTTTCCTCTAAAGAATGGAAGGACTGATGTTCTCTCCATTATAATTTTAAAGAACAGCCCTTTAAGAGGACTGCAGGCTGAGAAACCTAGAAACTTCTCCCACTTTATCAGTTAATTGTCCATATATTACATGCATTGAGGAGGATGTCATGTTTGAGGTTTGAAGAGCAAATCACCATTTGCTTCCCCAGTGATTTTTCTTGACAAGATATTTTTGTTGTTTTTAATCAGAATTATACAGAAGGAAATCTTACAAATATAGATGTTTCAAATGTAACCAAAAAGAACATGATTAATACGGAATAATTTAAAATAAACACTTATCTTGCGAATGATGTTTCTAGAACAATGTAATGAACTGTTCCTGTTCCTTAGCTCACAAACAGTCAATTAAAAAAAAAGCATAAAAAAGTTTAGAGGAATAAATATCACGAGAATTTAATATACTTGCTCACTTTGACAAACCTGAATAATATGGGGTATTTTGCCCCCTTTGCTGTTGCTCAGTTCAATGTCACTAGGGTAGCATCCATCAAAGAAATGTCACAAAGAACAACATAAATAGTGCTGTTGCTGAATGCTAAAATGAGAACAAAGTCAGGCTACTAAGCCCTCCCCTCTCTTTTTTCCTTCCAACTCTGTTAACTCACCATGCCCATTTATAGGGATAGGAAGTTAAGCACTTACTAGTTGGTGAAACACATTCAGAGACTCACTTTGGTTCATGTGAAATAGTGACTTCAAGTACCATAGTCTCTAGGCTTGACATGGATTCAGAAAAGGTTCAGTTTATAGGTTGTCTGTACCATCTGCTCCATATCTCCTATTCCTAGAAGCTTATGCATACTGTAGTCTTTGAAACCTGAGACTTCTTCGTGACTAATACTAAATTAAAGGCCCTGACTAGGACAAACATGTTCACTCAAGACTCAACCACACACATACCCACATTCTTTTAACAAATACAGCTATTTTATAAGATCCAGGGACATATTTTCCACTTTTTCAACCGTGAAAGATATTGTTTCCCTTGGTGTCCTGGAAAAATTAGAGTTTGGCTAATCACAGTCTGTCTATCTAATTTCCTCCTACATCACTGTATGTGTTATTATTCAATTCCTGTCTTGGAATGTTGTGTAATGAACAGAGATGGCTACACTTCAGAGGTGGATTAAATGATCCCAAAACCATATAGAAGTTACAGCTGTAAAATGGTTTCCAATGGAAGATGTTTTATAAATGCAAAAATCCCTTATAGGTGACTGCTGAAAATATTGTTTGTAAGGAACTAGAAAAATAAATTAAAGCAAATGAGCTCCAGTAAGGTTGACAGGACTTTCATAGCCAAAGTTCAGGAAATGTTTCATATCATTTGCCTCCACTGGCCCCCATTACCATTCTTCTTTATCATTCTGGTCCCTTTATTATTATAATTAGTTCTTTGGCATGGCAAAAATCTGTTACCATTTATAGTAAACCCCATAATAGCTCTTTGCTACACCACCACCAATACCCTTAAAAATACTGTCAACAGAAACATCAACATTGCCACATACCTTAGTAGTCTGCAGAAGCAGAGCCATGGAGTTAAAGCAGGTAGCTTAGGCCTGTCCAATCTAGATAGATAATTTTATAACCTCATCACTGTAGTACCTGAGCACCTCACAAGCAGTAATGAATTTGTCCTTACCACACTTGCATGAAATATTAATATCCCTAGTGTATAGATGGGACTGAAGGAATTGTCCAAGGTCACACAGGAAATAATTGTAGTTAGAAATTGAATTCTGATTGTCAGAGACCCAGTGCCATTGCCTCCATTTCTTACTAGTAATATCAACAGTCCTGTTTATAGCAAACATAAGTCCCCCTGCTCTACCTACCAAACATCTACTTATAGAAGGCCTGATCTTAAGAGAGGCTGAGCAGCCTCAGCTGTCCAGTACAGCAGAAGGATTTTTGGTTGTTCAGCAATTGTAAAAAAAACCCAGACCTATAACAATAAATATGCTTTTTGGAGCATGAACAACAACATATTTAATATCACTAAGGAGATTATGTGTGCACCAGTAGCTAAGGAATGGATTGTGTGTTAATTACAGCATGCTGGACAATGTTTCTGTCTGCCAGTTCTAAACCAATACTATAAAACATATGTATTGGAAGCTTTGAAACACAGTGGCGCAGCCACAGCCTGAAAAGATTCCAGTTTTTAAAAAATAATAAAGTGTTGGCAGAAATGCTTGATGGGCAGGCCAGAATCGGTGCTATACTTTACTTCCATCTCTTTGCCAGCCAAGGCCCAAAGACTCACAAAGGGGCACAAGAAAAACAGGGGAAGCTTCAAATATTTTGAAATGCATTTCCTAAGGATTAAAAAGCATTTCCTATATCCTGCTTCACTTTTCTGCTAATACTTTTTATTTAGTAACAAGGAATTAATTAAAAAGAAGCCAATTCGGGCCAAAGCATATGAACATCAGAAACTGAAGGGATTATACAATGTTGAAAAATATAAGGAGCCAATTCTGCTAGACTTACGCACACAAAGTACTTCTACTGATATCACTGAGATACTCTGGGTGGCAGAATCAGGTCTTAAAAAAATGATATACTGGTACTTCTAACATTTAATACAACTAGTCCTATCAAATAGCAGTAGAGATCCCCCAACAAAGAAAACCTTGCAGTTAGATGCAAATGTTAAAAAACAAGCTAAATCATCTTATAAGCACGTAAGATTGTTAAAATAGCATTGTGTTTGAGAGGGAATGTTGCTGACCACGTGAACACTAAGTGGATTTCCTTTTGTGTAGCAAGGCACCTATAGACAGAGAGAAAGCATAACGCAGTAAATAAGCCCTTCACTTACGTGACACAGAGAAGGGTTCAATTCCCAGCTCTGCCACAGGCTACTTGTGTGACCTTGGGTAAGTCATTTAGTCTCTCTCTCTCTCTCTCTCTCTCTCTCTGAGTTTCTCATGTGTAAAATTGGGATAATAGCACTTCTCTATCTCACAGGGATGTTATAAGGATAAATACATTAAAGATTATGAAGTACTCAAATACTGCGGTAATGGAGCCATGTAAGTACCTAAAACAAGCAAGCAGGCATTAAATTATCTGCATACAGGAGGGAAAATGGCTGAGCTTAGAAAATAGAGTCTAGAGAGTTTTTAGTGGGGGGAGTGTAAATAAACAGTTTCTTAGTGGGGGCACTTACAGGATTTCAGTTGAACAGCTGGAAAAAAAAACAGTGGCTGAGGTGGTTTAGAAAGTTGCTGCTGCAATTAAGGATAAAATGAGCCCTATCTGTGCTGCTTTTGCTATGTAATGTCTTTCTCTGTTCAAAACATTATTCTGTAGGACACATGCATATTGCAAATTAAAGAAGTAAAGACAATTATTCATCCTGTATTTGTATCTTTTATTATTTACATGCATTTCCCACTCTTCAGCATTCTCTTAAAGTACATTTTGGTAGCATTGTGTACATTGTTACAGACAGAAAGGCCTTTTGTACTGTATCCCAGATTACACATCTGCCCTTTTGACTTTCACGTCAGGGAATGAAAGTCAACAAGAAGGTATCAAAGGAAACTATATTTATCTGGAGTTAATGGGCTAATCCCATCTGTCTCTTTCAGTGCAAGTAGTTAGCATTTTTCTAGTTATTGTTCTCTTTTTATGTCCCCTCAATAATTCATGTTTTCTTTTTTCTGATTACTCATATTTCCTAGAATTGATTTATCATGTTACAATATGTATGCAACTGCTGGTATTCAACATTAGGTAACTTCTTTGTGAAGTATCTTACACATTTTTCTCTGATACTAGTATATGCTACTAACCAGGTAATGTCTATAGGATGCCAAGGGGTCAGATTTATTCCACTTTATAATCAACCTTTTTGTTCTCACGTGTAAGGCTCTACACAAACCAGTTCATGCCTACAACTCTATCTTTTCTGTTTCTCCCCTCCTCTTTCACCTCCCAAGCTTTACAACCTTATCTCATCTAACCTTTGCACTTTCTTCAATTCTTCCATAGCCCCTCCTACCATCCCTAGCTGTTTCTGCTGTTCCCTCTTTGTTTTTCAGTTGAAAAGAAATGAAGAAACAGTAATAGACAAAAGAATTGTAGAGAATACCACAGCCAGTCCACAAGCTAATGAAACAAAACTCACTCCTCAGTACTTTTTGGCTTTTGGCCATCTTCCATCATACATTTTCCTTTCATTCCCTCATCCCTTTTTGCCTTCTACTTCCAACTTTGCTTTATAAGAAAACATTTTCTTCATCTTCTTGATACTTTCGTCTTGCATTAATGCTTTTTCGCAATTAGTTTCTTGGTTTGTTTTTTTAAAGGAGAAAAATAAAAGGGAAATAAACTCATAGCATTGTAGAGACAACAGTACACTGGGGTAATAAGCATTAAAATCCTATGTGACTCTAAGGCCCAGTCTACAACTAGAGAAAAAAAGGCTTCTTAACAATCAGATGTCTCAAAGAGATAGCTATCTCATTGAGACAAGCTGGGTGGTAGTTTTTCCTTGAAGGATGCTGGTTGAAGTGTAGGAGGCATTACATACTTGAACAGGAACTGGACTTCTTCAAGGTATGCGTCCCTGTGGGTGCTCCACATCAGGATGTGAGCATGTCTATGCATTCTTCATTGGAGATTTTTGTCAGCAGTGCCGTGCCCCAGACACTCTGGTACAAAGGCATATAGGGAGGGGGCAGACTCACTGCCACTTTAGTCCCTTCCCAACCACCAAAGTCCAAAGTGTTTGTTTCTATTCTCTCAGGACCCTGAGCAGTAACGGAGTTGGGGGATAAGCATATAGCAGTATGCGAGGCCAAGGAATGACTAGGGCATCTCCCTTTGAATGGTGACTGTGCCCTCCTCGTGAGCAGGACCATCTGCACTTCATAAGAAGGTATCGCAAAGAGATCTATTTGTGGATGACCCTAGGTAAGACATCTCTTTTAATGCACCTTGTTCATCTCCCACTTGTGATTAATGCTAAAATGTCTGATGAGGGTGTCCACCACTGTGTTCTGTAGTCCTGGAAGATAAACCACTGAGATCTCTATGCAGTATAACATGCACCAGATCCATAGTTTTATGGATTCTGCACCTAAGCACTGGCATCTTGATCCTCCTTGTCAATTGATATAACAAATTGCTTCTCTATTGTGCAGCATTATTCTCAGTGGGTGCTCCCTGATATGGGGCAGGTATCATTTACTCTGAGTTGCAAGATTTTGGAAGTGTGCACTCTAGCCTATCAAGGGGGTAGTCTGTAGTAATGATACTTGTGGGAGAAGACGGCAAGAATGGAACTCAGAAGATACCAAAACTGTAGTCTTGCTAATGTTGTCACAAACTTACAGGCTGCCATATGGCCCAGAAGTTGCAGGCAAGCCTTTGCTGTGGTTTGTGGGCTCTGCTGTATTGCTGAAACAAGGTTGGACAGAGTGGCAACTCTGTCCTAGGGGTAAGTATGCATTGGTGGTAGTGAAGCCCAGAGTAGTCACAACAAAGTCTATTCATTGAGTGGGTGTGCGATGAAGCAGATAAACCACCCGCCAGCATGGAAAGAGTTAAAGAGAGCCTCTGGGTCCAGCTAGCCTCTGTTACACCTTAAGCCAATGCCAGGCCTGGAAGGGGAAGAAAAGGAGAGATCCTGGCTCAGTGCAGGGCTGACTGGTGATCAGGCTGCCACCCTATCTGATGGGAAGAGTCACTAGTCAGCCAGCCAAGGCAGCTACTGGGAAGTAAGTACAGTCTCCCTGGCTAAGGCCTTGGCTACACTCACGAGTTACAGCACAATAAAACTGCCTGCAGCGCTGTAACTCAGTAACTGTCTACACTCGCAAGGCACGTGCAGCGCTGCATCTCCTCAGGTACAGCGCTGCATGTACTCCACCTCCCCGAGAGGAATAACGTTTGTTGCGCTGCTGCTGGTGCACTGCGGCTACAGTGTGGCCACCCAATGAGCTGTTATTGGCCTCCAGAAGTATTCGGAAGTATCCCACAATGCCTGTTCTAGCCACTCTGGTCATCAATTAGAACTCTACTGCCCTGGCCTCAGGTGACCAACCACCACTCCGACCCTTTAAATTCCCTTGGAATTTTAAATATCCCCTTCCTGTTTGCTCAGCCAGGCGTGGAGTGCTCTCAGCACATCTTTCCAGGTAACCATGCCTCCACGTGCGAGACGAGCCCCAGTATGGAGCAATGGCGAGTTGCTGGACCTCATCGCTGTTTGAGGGGAGGAAGCTGTCCAGTCCCAGCTGCGATCCAGCTGGAGGAATTTCGATACTTTCGGCCAGATATCAAGGGCCATGATTGAAAGGGGCCATGACCGGGATGCAATGCAGTGCAGGATAAAAGTAAAGGAGCTGCGGAGTGCATACCGCAAAGCCCACGAGGCAAACAGCCGCTCGGGTGCTCCCCCCAAAACCTGCTGATTCTACAAAGAGCTGGATGCAATACTTGGGGGTGATCCCACTATTGTTCCGAGCACCACCATGGACAAGGGAGAGTGGGATGAGGAGGAGGAGGAGAAGGAGAGAGAGGAGGAGGAGGAGGAGGGGGTTGAAGAAAACAGAAGCGAGGGTGCTGTGGCTGGGGGAGACACCCCTGACTCCCTGGGTGCATGCAGCCAGGAGCTCTTCTCGAGCCAGGAGGAAGGGAGCCAGTCGCAGCGGCCAGTACGCACTGGGAGAGAAAGAGAAGAACAGGTTCGCGGTAAGCAGCTTTTATTTTCGGGAAGGAGTTTTTTCGGTGTGGGGTCCTTGGGCGAGGAGGGTTTGGGCTGCATGCATGCCTAGATGCGGAAGAGCGCATTGATGTGGTCTATCACATTGGAGAAATCGGCCACTGTAATCTCTTCGAAAGTCTCAGCCAGAACGTGGGCAATGTGCTTGCGCAGGTTTATTGGGAGAGCCGCCGTGGTCCTTGTCCCATTCAGGGTAACGTGTCCGCGCCACTGTGCCGCGAGGGGACCATTGCTGCTCACAGGCAAGTTGCATATGGGCCAGGGTGGAAGCCGCATTGCAGTAGAAGACCCTCCCTTGCTTCCCCAGACACCCTCAGCAGCGAGATATCTTCCAGGATGAACTCCTGTGGAAAATGTGGGGATAGTGTTCAGTGTAGGTTCCCCCTGCAGCTGTTGGCTCTCCCCAAGGCAAAGAAACCCATCGGACAGTACATCTGTGAAACAATCAGTCCCCCTTTACCCCGTGCTTACTCACCATTTTGGGGCTCCCGTCAGTTCTGTGTGCTCTGTTTGGGACGGGAAAATTGTGCTGTTTTGGAGACTGTATGTGCCCTCCTTAAGTGTGGGGGAATCATTGCTCTGTCTGGCATAAAACAATGATGCCTCTGTTTAATGTTGCATTTTGCCTTCAAGATGCAACCTTGAGATCTCCGCCATCCTTCTTATCACCGGCTGAGAGACTCCAAAGGCTCAGGAAGAGGCCCAGAAGAACGAAAGAAGACATGCTGCAGGAAGTTATGAAACAGTCTCTTAAAGAGAATCAAAAGGCTCGGGAGTGGAGGGAGAGTGAAAGCAGGCTCCGCCAGGAAAACGCAGCGCAGCGGTAGCAAAGCATGCAGTTGCGGCACGAAAGCACAAAGGAACTGATTAGCATCTTGGCGCGCCAAGCGGACTCTATCCAGGCGCTCGTCGCCATGCAGGCGGAGCAGTACCATACCTGCCCACCCCCTGCAGCCAGTGTCCCAAAACACTTGTGCCCCCATGTCACTACCTGCCCACTTCACCCAACATCCAGGTTCTTATCACCCACACCAGATGCCCCCAACACCTGCAGCTTCACCAGACAGCCCTGGAAACTATGACCCTTACCCACTGCACTCAACTCCCATCCTGAATTATAGACATTCTGAAGTGCAGCACTCACTGCACAGCACTCCAGACAGGAAGCCCGAGTATGAAAGCAGGACATACCATACCCTGTGATTGAACCCTTCCCCACACCACCCACCACCCCCTTGCCCTTTCTGTCTCACAAGCAGTTGTGTTTCTTTTTAATACATGTATTTTCTCTGTAATAAACGGATTCTTTGGATGTGCAAACAGTCTTTATTATTGCATAAGGAAAAAAGATACCTTAGACCAGGAAAGAAACAGGCAACGCAAGTGAGCTGAGCAAACACAAATCAGCTTAGCAAAGACAGATAACTGATAACATTTGAACCACTTCACTTCAGGGTCGTGCAGGGCAGCACCCATTACTGGTGGTTTTCAGCCTCAAATTTCTCCCTCAAGGCATCCCTAATCCTTGCAGCCCTACGCTGGGCCCCTGCAATAGCCCTGCTCTCTGGCTGTGCAAATTCAGCCTCCAGGTGTTGAACCTCTGAGGTCCATGCCCGAGTGAACATTTCACCCTTCCCTTCACAAATATTATGGAGGGTACAGCACGCGGATATAACCGCGGGGATGCTGTGTTCAGCCTAGTCCAGCTTCCCACATAGAGATCGCCAGCGACCCTTCAAACGGCCAAAAGCACACTCCACAGTCATTCTGCACCGGCTCAGCCTGTAGTTGAACCATTCATTGCTGGTGTCAATGCTCCCTGTGTAGGGTTTCATGAGCCACGGCATTAAAGGGTACGTGGGGTCTCCAAGGATCACAGTGGGCATTTCAATTTCCCCTACCGTGATCTTCCGGTCTGGGAAAAAAGTCCCGGACTGCATCTTCTGGAACAGGGCAGTGTTCCGAAAGATGTGTGCGTCATGCACCTTTCTGGGCCAGCCTGCGTTGATGTCAATGAAATGCCCACGGTGATCCACAAGCGCCTGGAGAATCATGGAGAAATACCCCTTCCGATTAATGTACTCAGATGCTAGGTGGGGTGGTGCCAGAATAGGAATATGTGTCTCATCTATCGCCCCTCCGCAGTTAGGGAAACCCATTTGTTCAAAGCCAGCCACAATGTCCTGCACATTACCCGGAGTCACGGTTCTTCTGAGCAGGATGCGATTAATGGCCTTGCAAACTTGCATCAGCACGATTCCAACGGTCAACTTTCCCACTCCAAACTGGTTTGCTACTGATTGATAGCAGTCCGGAGTTGCGAGCTTCCAGATTGCAATAGCCACCCGCTTCTCCACCATCAGGGCAGCTCTCTATCTCATGTCCTTGCGCCGCAGGGCGGGGGCGAGCTCCTCACACAGTCCCATGAAAGTAGCTTTTCTCATCCGAAAGTTCTGCACCCACTGCTCGTCATCCCAGACTTGCATGACAATGTGATCCCACCACTCTGTGCTGGTTTCCCGAGCCCAAAAGCGGCGTTCCACGGTGCATAGCATGTCCGTGAATGCCACAAGCAAGTTTGTGTCATACGCGTTTTGCGTGACAATTTCATCGTCATCCTCCTCGCTGTCACTGTGGATCTTAAGGAAGAGCTCGACTGCCAAACGTGACGTGCTGGCGAGACTCGTCAGTATTTTGCTCAACAGGTCGGGATTCATTTTCCCGCTAACCGAAACGGAGCACAGATCGCGCTACAAAGAAACCGTTGAAAGATGGCGCAAATTGTGGCCGGAAACACAGGGATTGCTGGGATGCGAAGCGATGCATCACGGGGCGTTGGGACAGGACCCAGAATGCACCATACCCCACGCCCCCTTCCCACAACCCACGGTGCCAGAATTGGAAGAGGTGTTCTGTGGGATACCTGCCCATAATGCACCTCTCCCAAAACCGCTGCAAGTGCCGCAAATGTAGCCACGTTAGTGCTCGTTACTGCGCCGGCGGCTGCCAGTGTGGACAGGCTGCAGCGCTTTCCCTACTCAGCTGTACGAAGACGGGTTTAACTCACAGCTCTGTACATCTGCAAGTGTAGCCAAAGCCTAAAGGAGACTGTGGAAGAGACTTAGGAGCACACAGCCTAAGATATAGCTAGGTGACTGAAGCACAGAGACCTTGTGGGGTTTTGGCCCCACCACACTTATGGCTTCCCCGCCCAGAGGAACCAGGGACCGCAACAGGATGTCACCCAAGGTTCAGGAGGGGGTGCTACTAGAGACAAGCCACCACAGCTACTTGGATTATAGGAGCTGTACCTCAAATGGAAGGGACAGAGGTAAGAAGTAGCCCAGGCTGACAGACTCCCTCCTGGAAGAGCTCCTGTTCTGGGGTTGACTCACATAGGGCCCTGGGCTGGGACCAGGTGGAGTGTGAGGAGCTGGGTCCTCCTACCCAATTGCCTTAAAGACTTAGGCACCTTGACCAGGGAAGCAAGGGGCCAGAAGTCATTTGTTCCAACTACTAAACTTCCCAGCCCTCCTGTTACAGGGTGGGAGAGAAAAATCTTCCACATTGAGGTGGAGGCCCAATAAGTGGAACAGAGATAGGGCTGTGCTGGTTGCTGTTTGTACCTCAAGAAATGAGCAACCTTTCAGAAGCCAATCATCCAGGTAGGGAAAACCATTAATTCCATCTTGCAAAGATGATCTATGGTGGCTGAGAGGACTTTGGTAAAGATCCGTGGGGCAGTGAAGAGGACAAAGGGCAGGATGCAATATTGGTAGTGGTTTCTGCCCACCGCAAAACATAGGAAATGTCTCTGCAAACCAATTTCCTTGGCCCAGAGAGGGAATTATCACTGCTAGGGTTACCATTCTGACCCCCACTGAGAGTGGACAACGGTGTTCAGTGTCCTAAGGAATAAAATTGGTCTCCACTTTCATTTTTCTTTTGGACCAGAAAGTACAAGGAATAGAATCCTTTTTCAACAAAGTTGGTGGAACAGGTTTCATGGCTGCCAGTGTTAGAAGGAATTGTAACACCTGCCTCAAAATACTCTTGTGAGAGAGAGATCCCTAAAGAGGGATGAGGAGGGATGAGGGGGCAGAAAGGAGAAGGTGAACTGGATGGAATAACTTATGTAAATCACTTCCAGGATCCACCTTTCCAAAGTGATGAGCTCCAAGGAAGGCAGGAAACGAGAGAGACAATCCCCATAAGGATAGAGGGGTACAGGTGCAGCATTGGATCCAGAGCAGGAAAGAGTTCATGACCCTTGACCAATGAGGATGCCGCCAACTGGAAGGTCTCTGTAGAAGATGGTCCTTTCTTAGTGTACCTGGTCTGATTCCTGGGGGCTTGGCTGTTCTTGTAGGCTGGTAGTGGACAAGGCGATACCACTGAGCCATCTGGAATCTACTATACTTTCTCTTTGCCGTAGGTGTATAGATGCCCAGAGATCATAGTGTCAATGGGGAGTCTTTATGAGAATGAAAAGACCCATCCATGGCATCACTAAACAAGTTGGCCCCCTCGAAGGGAAGCCTACACATTGTTTTGTACCTACTGTGGCAGACTGGAGGACTGCAGCCAAGAAGATCAGTACATGACTACTACTGTAACTATGGAGCATGCAGCTGTACTGGCAACCTTGAGTGAGGCCGGGAGAGATGCCTTGGTGATTGTCTGGAATTCTGTTATGAGGGCTTGAAATTGTTTTTCTGACCCTGTAGCAGGTGTTCAATAAAACATGAAAACTTTGTAAACTCATATTTTGCAATCAGGGCTTAGTAATTGGCTACTCTGAACTGCAGCAAGTCCAAGGATTAACTCTTGCAGCTCAGAAGGTTCAGTCTTTTTAGTGCTTTGGCAGATGGTATTGATCTGAACAAGTGTGTGTTTGTTAACTGCCTCTACAACCAGGGAACTGGGTGTAGGGTGGGAGAAAAAAGAGTTCTGAGCCTTTGGATAGGATGTAGTCTTTTTTGTCAGGCCATTTACACGTAGATGGTATAGTAGGTGGAGTTTGCCACACAGAACATACTGGGGACAGCAGACCATCATTCATGGGCAAGTGATCAGAAGTGGTGATTCAGTTTCTTCCGGGATTCAAAGAGCCTCCTGGGATAGAAGAGTGGAAGACATCAGGAACTCCAGATAGGAAACCTTGGGATTCAGTATGTCAAGTGGTGTTGTAGATGCTATCAAAGTGTGATCACGTTTGGCTACTGAAGGCAGTGCTGACAACAATTTCATCTTGCCTCTGGAGTCCTTGTGTTTTGGAGGCAAAATGTCCAGTGCCACACTAGGTGGTTTACCAGATGACAGTATGTGGCACGGTCTTCTTATCCAGTGCCATTGTCTTGTTACTGGAGGGAATTGGAGCATCTATGGTATCCATAATGGGACACAAGGTCTCCTGAGACCCAAGCTGAGAGGGCGACTTTCACATTCTCTTCTCCCATTCTGGAGAAGGCCGTCTTTTCTTATTTGAGGGTCTTGATGGCTTTTAAGGTCCCCCAGGGTCTTTGCTTACCATGACAGTATGATGGTCACCGGGGCTCTCTGAAGATCCAAGGTACATGGAGGGACTTGGATCCCATGGGTCTCAAAGAGCGCTCCATCAACAGGAGTTTTAGCATGTCCTCCCTCAGTTTGTTAGATCTGCTTTTAAAATGTGAACAGATCTTACATTTGGAGGGGACACAAGACTCTCCCAGGTAGCAAAGGCAGCTTGAATGTCCATCGCAATGTAGGGAAGAATTGTGGCAGGTCTGGCAGGGTTTTACGCTTGGGGTCTTGGGCATAACCTTTACTCAAGTCAGCATATCAAGGCCTGAGAAAAACAAAGTCCCAAATTGGGCAAAAGAAGAAGTGACAGGGAATTCCTCCTACCCCCCAAAAGCAAAAACAGTTCTAAAAAAAAAAAATAAAGACAATAACAAGAAAGAAACAAAAATATTAAGCCAGAGATATAGCAAGCTACATAGCTAGCAAATGGACAGTGCAGCACTGTGTCACAAGCTGCAGGCTGTAGAAAAAGAAATGGAGTGGTGGTGGGTCCAGCCACTCCACATACCCTCATATTGGAGCACTAGGGTGTCTGGGGTGCACTCATGGACAAGTGAACATTTCCAAAAAAAATCTGAGATCAAGAGCAGATAAGCACATGCACATCTTGATCTGGAGCACCCACAGGGACACTACTCAAAGAAGAACCCTAGGCTCCTCTCTAGGGTCTTCCTCAACCACATCAATTGATAGCTGATATTTTTATAGAACACTCTGCGATTTTCCTTTGAGGTATTTTAAAAGATTCTTGGGACACAACTTGGCCTCTTTTATGCGAGTGCACAACAGGAGGAGGAAGAAAGTGGCTCATGGGGCAGCATGGATCCACCTACATTTTGAGCTTCCTTATCATGGAAGGAAGGGAAGAGAGCAGTCACAGACCTGACAGCAAACATGAATGCCCCAAAAGATGAGTGATTGGGTCTGAATGCAGCATGGCTTTCCTTCCTCTTCTGCACTGATATTCTAGGGATAGCACACACTTAACCCTTTGACAGAGTGTACCAGTTGCCAGCCTCTCTGCATGTACAATGATGGGATCCATTGCCACTGGTGTGTTCCTCTTCGTCTACTGCTAAAAATGCAGTCAGTTGTAAAGCCACATTAGACTGTTAGACCCACATTTTGTATTTATTATCCTTAGCAAAGCCAACTCTTGCTGATAAAAAAACGTCACACTGCTGTGAGTTTCCAGCAAATCTTATTTTCTTAATAAAAGCACTTCATTTCTTTTTCATTTGAATACCCTTCAAAAAAGCAATGATGGTAATTAGACGTTTTATTAAATAGGAAAGCAGCAACCATCACTTGCATTAGTGTGCAACATACTTTAGTCAAATGTAAGTGGGTAGGATTTTAGGTAGGTGGACATATTTTCCTTGATGAATGTTAAGTGGATAGTAGGCTATCTACAGCTCAGGATGGCCTAGTAGATTAAGGCCAGGCAAAACAGCAAAATGGTCTTGGGGTTGGGTGGGATTTATGAAATGCAGGTTCAATTTCCTCCTCCACCGTAGATCTCTGGCATGCCCTTGGTCAAGTCATGCAGGTCTGGATGAACAAAAGGAGTGAGGTGTCTGCATCCATGTTTTAGTCACCTAAGTCCCAGTTTCAGGACTACTGTGATACACAAAACTCCTGCTGTAGATGCCTAAACTCACTTGCCATCTAAACTTTTGCAGTAAAAATTCCCTTTCCCTAGGTGCCTATGTTTCTGCTTCTGAGCATATGAACTGCTGCCTCCTTCTAGGCATTTGGACATCTATCTCCCACCTAAGCCCCAGAGCATTTCACAAGCCAGGGGAAAATGGACAGTTGACTGCTTAATTTGCATGCAGGTCTCAAACTGGTAGGCAGCCTCTGAGTGGACCAGGTCCCTCAGGCAAGTTCACACAAAACAATGTGTGTGGGGATGACAGGGGTGCCAATTTGGGGGGGGATTGGGAAGAATGCCCTCCCCCAGGTTTTTTCACTTAAAGCAGGGGCATAGCCAGAGCTCACCCAATTAGCCAAGCCCACCCATATCTGACTCTGTGTAAATGCTCTTGAATGGGAGGGACCCATTGTCTCTGTCACCATGTTGTTTCTCCTGCCTTTGCCCCACCCAGGCAGAAGTAAGGGGGCTGTGTAGTACTACCTCAAACACCCGCAGCACCTCTGTCTAGGCAGGTAACAGCATAGGGAGCCCTCTCCCCATACCATTGGGTTCATGCTGACAAGGCTGAGCAGGGGCATTGAAGTGACCTCAAAACACTCCAGACCCCATCTGGGCTTGGCAGTGCATTAACAGCCCCTTTCCTGGGGTCTACTCCTACCTCCACCCCCAGATACTCACAGCAGGGATGTCTGTACCAGTCACTGCCTCCCTGCTGTGCTGGGGATCTCTGGGGTTCTCTCCATGTCCTGAGGGTGGAGTGGGGTGCGGGGGAGGAATGGGACACAGCCTAAATTGGTTTTTGTTTAATTATATATTTAAATTCTGATCTGAAAAATTTGCTCCCTCACCCCTCAAGACATGGGGGGGAGGGATAGCTCAGTGGTTTGAGCATTGGCCTGCTAAACCCAGGGTTGTGAGTTCAATCCTTGAGGGGGCCATTTAGGGATCTGGGGCAAAAATTGGGGATTGGTCCTGCTTTGAGCAGGGGGTTGGACTAGATGACCTCCTAAGGTCCCTTCCAACCCTGATATTCTATGATTCTATGATAACTAAAATGGCACCACTGGGGTGGGGAAAAGGAGAACTTCCCTCATAACTTTTAGCCCAGCAGTTAGGGCACTCCCCTGGGATGTTGGAGACACCAGTTCAAGTCCCCACCCTCTGCCTATGGGGGAGAAAGGATTAGAACAGGGATCTGTTTCCTCTCAGCTGAGTGCCCTAACCATTAGAATACAGGATAGTCTCTTGCGGGGCTCCCTCAGCCTCTCCTGTTGAAACTGTCGTATTGTGGATAAATAATTAAAAATTCATGGTCTGGACCATGGATGTCGTACAGCGGGGTGAGTGCTCTAACCAGCAGGCTATAGCATCATTCTCAAGCTTGCACTCTCTCTCTCTCTCTCTCTCTCTCTGGCCCAGTTGACACTTCAAGAGTTTATCCAGTGTGCAACAGTTTCAATAGGAGAGACTGCGGGAGACCCACATCAGAATATCGGTGGCAAACTGTGGAACTCCTTGCCAGATGATGTTGTGAAGGCCAAGACTAGAGCAGGCTTCAAAAAAGAACTAGATAAATTCATGGAGGATAGGTCCATCAATGGCTATTAGCTGGCTGTTTGACAGAAGCTGGGAATGGGTGACAAGGAATGGCTCACTTGTTGATTACCTGTTCTGTTCATTCCTTCTGGGTCATCTGGTATTGGCCACTGTTAAAAGACAGGATACTTGGCTAGATAGACCTTTGGTCTGACCCAGTATGGCTGTTCTTATCTCATAGCCCAGGGGTTAGAGCACTCCCCTGAAGGGTGGCAGATTCCTGTTTAAATTCCTTCTCCCCCTCAGATAGAGGGGGACTTGAACCAGTGGTCTCCCACATCTCAAATGAGAACCTAACTCTGGGCTAAAAGTTATGAGGGAGAGTC
Source organism: Chelydra serpentina (assembly GCA_037349315.1). Taxonomy (NCBI): domain Eukaryota; kingdom Metazoa; phylum Chordata; order Testudines; family Chelydridae; genus Chelydra; species Chelydra serpentina. The sequence continues at coordinate 73,212,531 of JBAIAC010000008.1, forward strand.
TCCTCCTCCTCACCCCAATTTCTTGCTAAAACAACACAGGTACCTAACTCCTGGAGAGGGCTACAGCTGAGAATCAAAAGCAGAGATAGGTGCCTCCCTAAAGCCTAGACTTCAGTGCCTAACTCCATGAGAAGGGTGGGGTTTATTTATGTTAAGATTTATTCATTTAATTAGATGGAATAAAAGTATTTATAAATGTTAACATCTCACTCAACTGAAACACATTACCCATGACAATGAATATATGTGTAGTATTTATTTATCCACTAATCACAGACAACCTCAATATCTGTCAAATATATTCAGCAGTATATATATATATAACAAGGTATTGTAAAAATATTGAATGAGAGGTATAGTACTATAGAAATATGTTGCATTAGTCAGTCTTCTGCTCAGTCTAAGTCAAGTTTGGATAATGTGAACATAATTCCCTCTTGTTTTAAGTATATTGGCTTATGTATCGGCTGCAGTTTATTAAACAATACATGTTATAAAGGAACACCGGAGATTTCACCTATATCTAATTAGCTACTCTCACCTCAAATCCCATGCTTCCAAATGAAAACTGTAAACAGTTCTTTGTTTTAATCCTTTTATATTGTGTCATGTTTCCAAATGATCCAAAAGTCACAGTAGTGAAAACTTTACTGCCATGCTCTGGCTTTTCTTACAACAAAGGCTTTGGATTTGTTAAACCCATTCAGAGCTAATGTGTGTCAATATCAAGGAGCTTCTTCTTGCTAAGTACCAGCAAGCTTCAATGCCACACAATGTCCTCCTTTTATTCATGATAATACTGGTCTGATAGAACCTGAACTCCCTGTATTATTCATATATCCCATCTGGCATTTGAATCCAAGTTCACAGGGGCGATAGGTACTTTGTAATCCTATTAAATTGGCTTCTTTCAATTTATAAGCATGTGGAAGAAGATTCTTTGATCTCTATTTATAAATAATCCATGAATAATATTAGGAGAATACCACAGTGATGACACATGCAGTAAAAATCCATTAGGCTAATCCTTCAACAGTTCTGTTATTGTTAATAAAAGTCATAAAATGATTATCTGTTATACAAAATAAAATGGAGAAAAGAAGATTTCAGGGACTTGGTAACAAAACTCTATTGCCAAACCAGCTCTGGAATGTCTCTTGCAAAAAAAAGGAGATAGATGAATAGTTCTGGTAAGGAGAAATCATCTATTTCACAGAGACAAACAGAACTTAACAGTATTATATTATTTCATCAACTACTATACATATTTGGCCCAAAACTGTAACTGCTAAACCCTAGTGGAGTCTCCTTGAGTTTACTGGCACTCTACATGGGTGCAGCTGTCCACCCACCTGCAATCTGCAAGTTTGACCTTAGCCAATCATCATTATATTAATTGGATCAAATGTCCATTGTTTTATGACTCTTCAGGATGAGATAAAATAATGTTGTTCTAGAAGAAATGACATCAATAAATATAAATCTTTAACGGGCATTAAAAAAAAAGTTCAACTGAAAGCTTCCTCTTGCTAAGAAAACAAGTAGTATTTATCCCAAACTATTTCATTAATAAATTATAAAGATATGCAGACTTAGAATAAAGATATTTTATTTATTTAACATCAGTAATGTGCTAAGTGAAGCTGGGTAGAAAACTTTGTCCTGGCCTATGAAAGTTTTCAAGGTTTCAAAAGTTTTTCTATCCCAAAACAGGACAAACATACTCTTGAAAATGTTCACAAACAAATAATCCAAAATAAATAAATAAATATGTATGGATCCTGTTAGTACCATAATTTTTGCTTGTTTACTTATGAGACAAATGCATATCTTTATCACTTGCTAAAGATTCTTGAGGAGATGACTAACGTGAAAAAAGGCCTTTTGGAAAAATGTTTTAAGAAGGAACTTTAACCAGGCGAGAGAGATGACCTAGCAGATTGGGTCATGGTTCTAGGTGGCAGGGGTGCACAGGAAAGAGTACACAACCAAATTCCTGATTCAGCAAAGCACATGCTCAATTTCTTTACTGAATCAGGGCCAAAGAGTATGAAAGAATGGTTTGTTTTGTAGCATCTTGCTTAGAGTAAAATTGCATTTTATAGCAAAATACTTGTGAATCAGTTCCTTTGAAGGGAAGCTACTAGCCGGAGTTCAACATTATTATTTTTCTTTGCAATAATATAGAATATTACAAACTTATGAAACAAATCAGAAAGCAATTTTCAGGCTCTATTTAAGAATTTGTGATGTCATGGAAATGTGCAAATTAATTTATGATTTGTTGATAAGTAAAGGAAGCATCGATTTCCAGTTATTTGGATTTAAATTAAAAATGTATAAATTTGATTTATATTTGCAAAATTGGACAGAGGATTTAACCACATACATCCCATTAATTATAAACACCAGTCAGCCAAGATTCCAGCCTCTTAAAACTTTTTTGGCAACACTAATAGATGTGAAAAACCCACAACTCATTATAAAAGTTATCTACTATGTCCCCATTAGTCCAAATCCTGTCCAAGAACCCAGCACAGTAACTCATTTGGGAACTGGGAAATTCCATAGGAACAAGATGGAAGGAACCATTCATTAGATACCAGGTAAAATCTGTGGCCACTATTCCAGCCTTAGGAATGAAACAGTCTCAGGATATGTTTATATTGCAATGTAACCCCAGGATCAAACTCAGTTTCAAGCCTAACCCCACTTCCATGTACACAGAAATCACCGTAACCCAGGGCTCAGACACAGGGTTCCTGGACCTTGGGAGGCTGCAGGGTCTGAGCCCAAGTCAAGCCAGGAACCAGGATTCAAGCACTATTGCTTTGCAATGTACATGCAGTCCTGCTTGGTTTGTGTCTTGGGAGTCCATGAGAAGTATCCCACAATCCCATGGGCTAACTTCCTTTGTCCTTTCTATCCCAACAATCTTCATTTGACTCAAGTGGAAATGGAAGTGATTCCCCTTTGGCAGACAGCAGCAGTTTAGGGTATGTCTACACTACGGGAGTAGTTCGATTGTTCTTAAACCGAACTTGTGAAACCGATATTACAAAGTCGAGCGTGCAAATCCACACCAAGGACATTAATTCGATTTTGTGAGTCCACACTAATGGGGCAAGCATTGACATTGCAAGCAGTGCACTGTGGGTAGCTATCCCACAGTCCCCGCTGCCCATTGGAATTCTGGGTTGAGCCCACAATGCCTGCGGGGGCAAAAAATGTGTCGAGGGTGGTTTGGGGTAAATGTCGTCATTCAACCCTCACTCCCGCCCTCCCTCCTTGAAAGCGCCGGCGGGCAATCAGTTTGCACACTTTTCTGGTGATTGACAATGCAGATGCCACAGGACCGCGAGCATGGAGCCCTCTGCAGTCATCGCTGCTGTTCTGTCCGTTGTCAACACCTCGCGCCTTATCGTCCACCTTTTCCAGAGGCAGATGCTGATAAATCGGGCGAGGAGGCAACGGAAGCGCCGTAAGGACATTAACTCTGAGAGGGGCACAGACCTCTCACAAAGCACAGGACCCCGGTCCCTGGACATCATGGTGTCAATGGGTCATGTTGATGCTGTGGAACGGCGATTCTGGGCCCGGGAAACAAGCACTGACTGGTGGGACTGCATAGTGCTGCAGGTCTGGGATGAATCCCAGTGGCTGCAAAACTTTCAGATGCGTAACGGCACTTTCCTGGAACTTTGTGAGTTGCTGTCCCCTGCCCTGAAGCGCCAGGACACCCGGATGTGAGCAGCCCTGACTATCCAGAAGCGAGTGGCCATAGCCCTCTGGAAACTTGCTACGCCTGACAGCTACCGGTCACTCGCAAATCAATTTGGAGTGGGCAAGTCTACCGTGGGGGTTGCTGTGATGCAAGTAGCCAATGCAATCGTTGACCTGCTGCTCTCAAAGGTAGTGACCCTGGGAAACGTGCAGGTGATCATAGATGGCTTCGCTGCGATGGGATTCCCAAACTGCGGTGGGGCTATTGATGGAACTCACATCCCTATCCTGGGACCGGACCACCAGGCCAGCCAGTACATTAACAGAAAGGGCTACTTTTCTATGGTGCTGCAAGCACTGGTGGACCATAAAGGACGTATTACCAACATCAACGTGGGATGGCCAGGCAATGTTCATGACGCTCGCGTTTTCAGGAACTCTGGTCTGTTTAGATGGCTGCAGGAAGGCATTTACTTCCCGGACCACAAAGTAACTGTTGGGGATGTGGAGATGCCTATAGTGATCCTCGGGGACCCAGCCTACCCGCTAATGCCTGGCTCATGAAGCCGTACACAGGCGCCCTGGACACGGAAAAGGAGCTCTTCAACTACCATCTGAGCAAGTGCAGAATGGTGGTGGAGTGTGCTTTTGGACGTCTCAAAGGGAGATGGAGAAGCTTATTGACTCGCTCTGATCTCAGCCAAAGCAATAACCCCATTGTTATTGCAGCTTGCTGTGTGCTCCACAATCTCTGTGAGAGCAAGGGGGAGACGTTTATGGCGGGGTGGGAGGTTGAGGCAAATTGCCTGGCTACTGATTACGTGCAGCCAGACACCCGGGTGATTAGAAGAGCCCAGCGGGACGCGCTGTGCATCCGGGAAGCTTTAAAAGCTATCTTCCAGAGCGAGCAGGGAACCCTGTGACTATTACCTTTCTGTAAGCAGATCCTGAACCTGCCCATGTTTCTTTACCCAGTTAACGTTGCCTTTCCTCTCCAATTTCAAAAACCCCTCCCCCCCTTCATTCACCGCTTTAAAAATATAATAAAGGAAACATTGTTCATTAAAACCGTCTTCTTTACTAAGGATTTCTCGGTAAAGGGTTGAAACTGGGACACATACTGCGGTTGGGGAGCAGGTGGAGGGATGGAAAGGACGCTTCCAAACTCAGGGAATGACAGGCTCCTGCTCCTAGAGCAGTCCGCAGTGGTGGACTGCTTGTTTCAACGGAGCCTGACACCCCTCCCTTTTGCAAGTCTGTGATGGGAGGCCTGTGTGACTTTGTGGCCGGGGATGGCAGTTACAGATCCCCTACTGCGTGGCTCTGTCATGCAGGCTACTGACCGCTGCCAAAGATCTGCAACTGCCCTCCCCCACCAGAAAATCACAGAGCCCCCGCCCCCCCAAACAGGAAAACCACCTTCCAGAATGACCATGGTGCCTAGTGAATGCAATGTGAGTGTGAGGTTCTGGTGAACCTGTCCCCCTGTCTCTACTCAGGTATAGGTGCCTACCATCTCCAAATAAATACCCCGTTCCCTCCCTTCAATCACACTGTTCTTTAAAAGGAAATCAAGGAACCAGTACTTTACAGAACAGCAATTTTTATTAAGGACTGCAGAGTTATGGGATGAAACTTGGATGGGGGCTAGGGTGGTGAGCGTTTGGAGGGAATGAAAGGACCCATCAAATCTTGGGGAATGAGAGTCTTCTGCTACTTGAGCAGTCCGCAGGGGTGGAGTGATTATTTACACGGCCCCTGCCGCCCCTCGTTCTCGTGACTTTGGGTGAGGGGGGGATTGGACTTTGTGGCGGGTGAGGGCGGTTAGAAATAACAGAGCGGAGCTCTTTCATCCTGCCTCCGGTCCTGCAGAACATCTACAAGGCGCCGGAGCGTTTCCGTTTGCTCCCTCATTAGTCCAAGCAGCGTTTGAGTCGTCTGCTGGTCTTCCTGCCGCCACCTGTCCTCCCGTTCGCTGTATGATCGCTGGTATTGCAATATGTTCTCCCTCCACTGGGTCTGCTGTGCCTCCTCGGTTCGGGAACAGGACATCAGTTCTGAAAACATCTCGTCCCATGTCCTTTTCTTTCGCCGCCTTATCAGCGCCAGCCTCTGGGAGGATGAACCATGGGTACTGTGGGAAACGCTCACAGCTGTGGGATGGGACAAGGAGTGAATTCCTCAGAAAGATACATTTCCCTAACAATGCCTATACTCTTTCCCTGTGAACAAGACCATGCACACTACCTATCACATGTGCACTCAGTACAAGGTCGAATATTCTGTCTTTATATTGAGTGCCTGGTGTCGTCTTGTACAGATCACACAAGCGGTGCTGGACACTGGAATTCGGCTCTCAGGAGACAATGGTAAGCCATACACTGTGGACTGCTGAGAGCTTACTTCACAGCAGTGGTGTACTATCATATTTCAAGCACAGCTCCTAGCGGTGGCCAGTTCCTGCTGCCGGCAAAACCGCAGAGCCAGAACGGTTCGCCTCCCTGCCCCCCCGCTGGTCCCGGTAAATGTCCCTGCCTGCTGCCTGTGAACCGAGTTTAGTTTGAACGGTTTGCACCCCCGCCCTCCCCCCCACCACGTGCCAGGTCCTGTGAAATGTCCCTTCCTGCTTCCCATGAACCTCTAGGTTTCAATGGTTCGCCTACCCGCCCCCACCACGTGGCTGGTCCCGGGGAACGTTCCTGCCTGCCGCCTGTGAACTGCTAGGTTTCAATGGTTCGCCTACCCGCCCCCACCGCATGGCTGGAAACCGCCAGGTAGAGTTATTTAAAGGAAAAGGCAATGAGTCCCCATACTAAAAAAAACGTAATTCAAACCAGGGCACCATGACTGATATCACTCTGATGAGGATTATGGAGACAGAGAAAGACCGCATGCTGCGTGAATGCTAGCAAACCCCGGGGCCGTATGCCGCCATGCTCTGCAAGGCGATGATACCGGAGTACCTGCTGCTAGCCTGGCGCGGAAAAGTTTCCTACCATGGAGGAGACAATAAGGCCACTCTCCCCGGGAACCTGATGCAAAGGCTTTCACAGTACCTCCAGAAGAGTTTCGTGGAGATCTCCAAGGGGGATTTCTCCTCTATCCCCATACATATTGACAGACTTTTCCAGTAGTTGCACTGGAAAAGACTCAGAACTAAAGCGCCTAGGGCAAACTAAGCAATACAAACCCATTGCTAACATACCATGCCTATTCTATTCAAAATAAATGTTTAAAACACTGACCTGCTGGTCCTTTGCCTGATTCCTGGTCCGGGTTACTGCCTTGGGAGGGTTGGTAGGGGATCTCAGTAAGGGTGATGAAGAGATCCTGGCTGTCGGGGAAATCAGCATTGAAAGCACTGTCAACTGCCTCGTCCTCCTCCTCTCCTTCCTCATCTTCACCGTCCGCGAAAACCTCCGACGACGTGGCCGTAGATAAGACCCCATCGTCGGAATCCATGGACACTGGTGGGGTAGTGGTGGCAGCACCACCGAGCATTGCATGCAGTGCCTCGTAGAAATGGCATGTGTGGGGCTGGGATCCAGAGCGTCCATTGAACTCTTTGGTCTTCTGGTACGCTTGTCGCAGCTCCTTGATTTTCACGCGGCACTGCGTTGCATCCCGGCTGTATCCTCTCTCCGTCATGGCCTGGGATATTTTTTCATAAATTTTTGCATTCCGTCTTTTGGATCGGAGCTCGGATAGGACTGATTCATCTCCCCATACAGCGATCAGATCCAAGACTTCCCGATCAGTCCAGGCAGGGGCCCTCTTTCTATTCTGCGATTGCATGGTCACCTCCGCTGGAGAGCTCTGCATCGTTGCTAGTGCTGCTGAGCTCGCCACGAAGTCCAAACAGGAAATGAGATTCAAACTGGCCAGACAGGAAAAGGAATTCAAATTTTCCCGGGGCTTTTCCTGTGTGGCTGGTCAGAGCATCCGAGCTCGGACTGCTGTCCAGAGCGTCCACGGAGTGGTGCACTGTGGGATAGCTCCCGGAGCTATTAGCGTCGAATTCCGTCCACAGTAACATGAATTCGACATGGCCATGTCGAATTTAGCGCTACTCCCCTCGTTGGGGAGGAGTACAGAAATCGAATTAAAGAGCCGTTTATGTCGAAATAAATAGCTTCGTAATGTGGACGCGTGCAGGGTACAATCGAGTTAACGCTGCTAAATTCAACATAAAGTCCTAGTGTAGACCAGGCCTTAGTGAATTTTAGTTAACCCATTATCTGCTGATCACCGAGCTACAAACAGGCCATTGGAGTGTCTCCTGGGTTTGCAATGGAGATTGAACAGAGTAAGACTTTTGCAAAGCATGCTGTTTCATGGTCATGGGGGCACAGCCAAATTTTGGTGAATCTCTGGTCGAAGGCCAGTAAAACAGTAGACGTTAGCAAATTTAGTACCAGAAATTACCATGCATACGAGCAGATACCTAAAAACCTGGCAGCTTTACAAATATTTCAGACTTAGGACCAGTACAGGGAGCATATTAAGAAACTGAAGAATGAGTACCGGAAGACCTGGGACCAGAACCACATGTTGGGCAACTTACCAACCTCATGACCATTTTATTATGAGCTTGACCAGGTACAGGGCACTGTGCCAGCACAGAGCCAGTGATGGTGCATGATGATGATCAGCCAGGATGGTGCCTTGCTGGCCCCTGAATCCAACATGAGGAGTGATGGGAGCCAGCAGCAGGCGCCAAGTGAGGACCATGAAGTGAGTCTGTTTCTGAAATCATCCCAGAGTATGCCGTGGAACAGAATCAACAGAAAATTCTGGGCCTATACTTGGAAGAGCTGTTTGATCCCCTCCATGAGGAACTGCAGCAAACCCAGTGGAGACAATCTCTCCTTGTGTCTGTCCTCACTTGCCAATGTGTACAGATCAATTGCTAGTGTTACTCTTTCCCCAAAATTTTGCTACCCTGTCACAGTGCTGGGTTTTAACTGCAATTGTATTACTGCTAAATAAATCCATAAAGTGGAAGAAGAAATTTAATTTGTCCCCAGTTTACTGCAGATTTATTGTGACTGCCTCTAAATATTTTACATGTGGGCTCTCAAAAGTGCATCTTATAAGAAGGGAAGGCAATGTTGCTTGCCACCTAAGGGTAAGATTCACTTCACACACAGAAAGCTCAAATAATTGGGCTTTCTGACAGAGAAGTGCATTTAGGGTTTGAAGCAGTAAAATCTATCTCAAGGTGCAGGACTGCCTCCATTTCCCCGCACAGCCATAATTTCAGCGTATGGTCTGAAACACCACATACAAAGCCTCTTGCATTAGGTGTTAAGACCACTAGATCCCATGCCCTTCCTGTATCCCCAGTCCCAATACTGTGCTCCATGCTATGTAGTTGATCTTAGAGCTCTTTCCCCCTCCTGGCAGGCACAGGATGCAAAGGCTTCCTGTTGTACAGCTGGTCTGCAAGCACTCATTCCACTTGCAGCCCCAACACAGGACCCGAAAGCCATCTATAATTGGATAAACTTTGCCCTAAATGAAAACAAGATGTATTTTAGGAGAATGAACCACAAAACCGAGAGAGGTAAAACACATGCCCATCCACCTGCAATCAGCAGGATTACAAAATATTGCTCTACAACCGATAGAGTAAACAGATGAACAGTGACATATGACCAAATTGAAAACAACATGGCCTTGCCTCAGGAGAAATGAGTCAGGAAAATCCAGACAGTACTTTAACAGCAGCAACTTTTTTTTTTTAAAGTAACAGAAAAGAGTTGGGCCCCAAACTGGCAGCTCACACTGGCTCAGGTACTAGCTGTGCAGCCCAAATGAAACACATTTATTATGTTGGGGGATTAAAGACAAGACGTGGTCACTGTTGTTTGTTTCTACCATACTGTTAATGTGCTGTAACGTTATATGAACAAACCAGAACTGGAGTGGATACTTAAAGAACTAGAGGGACTACATACCATTATTAATAATTGTTTAAAGGCACCAATCCTGCAATAAGTTACACACAGTATATATGTAACTTTAATCAAGGGAGTATGTCCCATTGAAATGCATGGGGCAATGCACCTGACTAAAATTGCACAGCACCCTTTAGCCATTGTTCAGGACTTTGAAAGCATGTACCTACAGGATTTGCACACCAGCTTGTAAGCAGTACGTTAAGATGAGTGACCAACTCATAGTAACAGAAGTAAATTGAAACTGCATCCCCCTAAATCATCAATAGCTTACTGCTTACAAAGATCTCTACATTGGCTCTCTTTGCAGTGCTGCTTCAAACTTGTAGGAGGGACAGCTGACACTAGTGCTGGATGAGAATTAGAAACTTGATAATAAACTACTTCTGGTGGGCTTTGTTTAATGGGAGGAGAGATAAAATGCACGATCAACTATAGTTATTGTTAATGAAATTGCTTGGATTTGATTACATCTCATTTGTTGCTTCTACTCCAGCATGTGCTGCTGCATTTAATTCTGCCTTTTAATTCCAAGGGATTTTGCGGTGTTTGAGCAATAGGAAGATTGTTGCTGCCAATAAAATATATATAGTATTTTTCCATCCCCTGTTCCTTCCTCCTTTACCTCGTTCATTCCATGGCCATTACAACACATACAAGTAGGAATCCTTCCTCTCCCAACAGACAAGATTTAAAAAATAAAACAAAGAAACCCCAACTCACCCCCTCTAATTTCTGTCCGGTTACAAAAAATACACAGCAGCATCATAGAAAAACACACACACACACACACACACACACTCTCTAAGGAAGAAAATCACTTTTTTCTGCCCAAGTACCATCTTTGTCCCAGCTCTTCTATGACAGTGGACGCTGCTGGCTATGGCAGCGAAGCATGCATGGAAACGTACTGAAACAAGTATAGTTTACCTAAAGAGCTTTATGAAAGATTCATATTGAGCCTCTCTACTCAAACTGAAACTAGTTTTGACAAGCCGAAGTTTCCATGAAGCCAGGGTGAGCTTTACATTCCAACACCTTCCCCACACACTACTGCACATTATGGGAGCTGTGTGGCTCCTCAGTAGAGAAGGGGCCATGTCTGCTTTTTGCTGGTACAACCTCTTCCCTTACAGCCTCTCTGCTGCCAAGGGCCCACACTATGAGAATGTGAATCAAAAACACCACAGTTAAACGTTTTTCCCCCATTCAGCTTTCTTCTCTCCCTCCTGCAACAAGCCACTGGGACTCATATTACCATCACTGGCAGAGGCAAGCCAGTGTATTCTTTCCTCCTCCTGCTGCATCTGGCTCTTTAAGTGTATGAGGTACTGAGTGGCAATTCCTCAGTCTGTCTGAGCACATCTCACACACTGCCCTTCCCATGTCCCCAGACTCTATAGAAAGGCTAAAGAGTAGCCTGACACTCACTCACAAGGCTGGAAAGAGAAATTTACTCTTTACACCACAGTTGCATCTCCAGCTGCTAATTTAAGCCCAGGGGCAGATAGTACAAAAAAGGGAGATGATGGGGGGGGGGGCACTTCAATGTTAATGATGCCGTAAGTCCTGAACATAACATGGAAGTGTATAGCTATACTTCTTTTTGAAGTGCAGTCTAGTCAAGCATTAAATGTCTGGTGAGCAGATACCCAATGGTCACAAGAGAGTCGAGAACATAAATTACTTTGTTATATTGAAGATAAATATCATTTTAGACATGGACAGGTATTGTACCCTGAAGAGAAATTGACACTGATGTTGCCAGGCAACTCTCACTTGGCATATAAACACACTTCCTCTTTTTTGATTGTATCAGTACTTGTGACAGGGCAAGTCCTGCTCCTGTCTTTTGCTGTTGGTCTACACACACTCAGACACCTTCAGTTGTTAAACACCCCAGTGCGGTTTATTTACATTTGCTATTCCCACTGCCTTACTGACCCCTACTCCATAATCATTTACAGTTTCAGTTTCGCCGCATTTCTCTGCTGATGACATGGAAGAGATCACTCTACCTAGAGATTCTTCCAGGCTGTATTAACCTGCCTCTTGCCCCCCTGCACTGCTTTCCTGTGCCTTCTGATACCTCCTGTGTTAATGGGGGAATTTCTGCATTAGTGCTCCCCCAGTTCATCCTAATCCACCAATTAGGCCCCATCATATCCACCCTGGGGGGAATTAATTGGTGTTTAAGTGACCAGAGCACTGGCTCGGCTCCTGGTCCCCAGCACTCTGTCACAGTACTCAAAAAAAAGGGGGCCTGGATCCCCAGTCCCCCTAACTCCAAGTTATTTTGTGTTAACATAGCTGAAAACCCATCTGTGTTTTTACCAGGGTAATGTAACAATATTTTTTCTTTTCATAGTAGGGGCCTTAAATACAAAATATGATCATATTTCATAGATTTTCAATCACAGTGCATTTAAAGAAGTGAAACTGTTCATTTTCATAGAGAAATTGTGCTTTCTTTGGGGATTTATACTACTATTGGGGGTAATTTTCTTGATGCACTGCCAATCATCATCTGTCACTAGATGAAATAGCACTATCTCCTCCAGCTCAAATAATAGGTATAAAAGCTGAAATATTATCTCCATTTACTCTGTATAAAGACTATCCATGTTGAATTTTGTTTCTCATTTTTGTTCTCTCTTATTGTACAGTAGATCTTGTGTGGTCTTCTAATATTTAAGCTTTTCCTGTGCATTGAACAAGACTAACAATTAAGATATATTTATAAAGAAGCAAAATTGAATTACCATTAATAGATACGTACAAAACTTTATAAAAAAATCTAGCAAAGTTCAAAAATCCAAACTTGTTGCAATTACTTCTCTAAGAACCCGGTTTCTTGTGTTTTCTTGGTTATGTTGCAACATCCATGATTAATACCACACTTCAAGAAGGATGAAAAGAACATTTACTGTAGAAGCAAAAATCATTTCCTGATTTTATTACACAGTTTGTTTTTGTTTTCTAAACCACCCCACTGTATTTTGTTCCTGTATTCTAGTATAGGCATTCAGTGGTAACAGTAAAATCAAAGAAATGCATCTACAATTCTGTAGTAAATACAGCTTATATAAAATTAATTTAGCAGTATGTGCTATTCAATAAAGCAAGCTCATTGCAATTCTATCCTTATGTTTCTTTTCTTCCTAGAAGGCAACCACACTAATAAATATTCATCATATCTAAGATGCCAAGGGCCCATTTCACAAACCCACCCAACCCAAACACACACAGTTTTACTCACTGCTAATTTTTAGGGATAAATTCTAATTTAACAGTCTACTGACTGTGCAATGCTATCACTTAGCAGATACATTTCCAGAGACGTTTCAGTACAAAACTGAGATCAAACATCCAAAGATAAACTTTTTTGGGTTCATGTTCAGTTTCAGTGTTCAGCTTAATTCAGTCTATTGCATTTTTTCTGTTCCATTCTGCTGTTCTTTGGAGAAGTGGGGGGAGTGTTTTATAAATATTTTTCTTTGGTACATTTCATCTGGAATTGCACTTAGTGGCATTACCTGTAACAACCCTTTTTAGTTTAGAATTGTCTTTATTTCATGTAAATCTTTGTTTCAATTTGATGCTTGGTTCCTGCTGTTTCATGTGAAAACCTGTGTATGTGCTTTCTGGTGAAAGCTTAAGCACTGGTTAAAGCTTTATCTGCTAAGGTTGTAGAGTTTTTCTCAGCAACTATGATGATAAAGACACAGAAATAATGAGACACAGTGTGACACTTTCTTGGGGTTCCCAAGACTGAGTCACCTTGTTAGCCCCTTGCTTCAGTGAGAGAGAGAAACTTGCTTGTGTCTAACTGGTTGTCAGCTCCCTGCCAACACCAACCAGTCTGCTAGCCACCCAAACAATCTCCCTCATGGCTTTGCCAGCCCTTAGTTTGCCTTGCAGGTAACAAAAGATGTACCTCAGCCCCTTAGCCACCCCCCCCCCCCAAAATCTCTTGCTAGATTCAGCCCCATCCCTGGACACTCACAAATATTTCCAGGTTCACTATCCCAAAAGGGAACAGTATACACATCAGCTTGTTAGATTCCACTGAGGATCCACACTTTACTCAATACCACAGAACTAAGATGTATTTATAATAAAAATGAAAATAAGTCGATTAACCAAGTACAGAGATTCAAAGATTCAAACGAGCAGTGAGTATGAATATGGAAAATAGAATGTTTACACAAAGAAAATATAATACACAATCCTAGGTCTATACTGATTAAAAGATTACCTTTCCTATTTAATAAAGTAGGTGTTCTCCTTAGGTTTAAGTCTTTGACAGAGCCGCTGGTTTTCAGTCAAAACCAGGAGCCAAGTTTTCATTAATATACCCCACACCCTTCAAGGGGTTTCCTCAGTAAATGGATACCAGAATGGCTTTTTTATTCTCCTTCTATTTCCCAAAATTCATTGTTTTGATCCCAGAGTCAGGATGATTTCTTCACCCCACCTCGGTTCCCTTCCTGGTATGCTGGCTCCAACTTGCCTTTACATCCTCAGGTTGACTCGATAAGCAAATGTAGCTCCCATTGTGTTTGTCTTACAATACTTAATCTACATATGAACCTAAGCAGACATATGCATATATATCCCTCTGTCTGCCAAAATCAGTTTTTCATTGCTATTGGGGAGTAACACCTTGATACAAACGATAAGGATATATTTTCAGTATATAGATGTAACTTTTCAAATATAATCAGTATATAGAGTTGACAACGATATTAATGATCAGCATGATGCTGGATTTCATATAAGATCTCACACGATATTCTTTATAGATAAATACCATGACAGCAATGTGTTAAGTGTAGTGAATTTGTCAGTCTTGACAGGAGTTGCTATTAGAACAGTGAACCCTTTGCCAGTTGGCATCTAGGAGTTTTTAGGGTCACATGCAGACACCATAATATGGTTAATTGCAGAATCCACAACTTTATGGAACACTGTAATCACTCTCAACTAGCCAGCAGCATTGTTCTAATGTGGATCTGAACTGGCACCAATTGGCCTACTGTACTATAAAACCTGAGGGTGAGTAAAAAGGGAATGTCCCCACTTCACCTTCAGGTCTGCCAAAGATTCCTGACTAGAACCCAGAGTCCTGACTGGCTCCCCTCCTCAATGCCAGAGGGAGGAGAGATGAGATGAGCGGAATCACAAGCTGTCTGAGACAGAGACATACCCTGTCACCATGCAACATGAGCACACATTTTGCCATATGGTAAAAATCCCCTTCAGATCCCCAAACTAACAATCATCCTTGTCCCCAGGGCCACATGAGGTCCAGCAACTAGATTAAGGATAGGAAGGGTGGAGTTGAAACAGGGAAGCCACAATGGCTACTCTGCCCAGGCAGCAAGCTGTATCACACCCCTCTCCTGCTCCCCCACCTCTAAATGGGAGCCAGCAACCCAGCCCATTACAAACCCCACTGCCTAGTGGCAGCAGTGGTAGGCAGCTCAGACCTCAAGGCCCAGATGCATCATGTGATCTCCCCTACCTAGCCCCTCCATGCCATGCAGCAATAGGAGGGGCAAGGGGGAAAGGAAGAAGAGAGGAAACACAGCCCCCACATGATGAAGATAATGGAGGGAAGGAAGGAAAGGAGAGGGACATATGGAATATTACTTCAGCTACTCCCCACACATCCTCACTAACCCAGAGCGTATCTCCATTGTTCCTAGCTCCACTCTGGCTAACACAATGTGTATTGCTTAATCAGCACATCTACTCCCTGGCCCTTGAGATAGTCTCCAACCCTGGTTATTCAGCCAACCTTCTACTTCAACAAACTGCCCAGCTCTAGCCTCCTGTCAGTTCTGTCATTATTCCTTGGCTGCAGCCTTACTTTTTCTTTCCAGACCCACTCCATGGCACAACACCAGCTTTGGCTTCCCAGACAGACCTGTTCATTGGTTCTAGACTAAGTTAAGCCACTTCGGCCCTGCTTTGCATCCCAAACCCTCAGCCAGCCTGTCTCCTAGGCTCCCTCTGGGTAAGTCTACACTGCAACTGGGAGGTGTGCAACCGCAGGGGTCGATAGACTCATTAGCTCAGTGCTCTAAAAACAGCAGCATGGACATTTTGACATGAGGTGCAATTGAGGCTAGTCACCAAATTCAAGGCCACCCAACTTCCAGGGTCGGAGCTTGGGCAGCTAGCCTCAGCTACCACCCATGCTGCAATGTTGATGTTACTATTTTAAGCCTGCTAGCTCGAGCTCAGCTGATGCATGTCTGTCTACCTGTGCTGGGAATCACAGCTTCCAGTTGCAGAATAGACATTACTTTTGTCACCCAGTGAACTCTGCTGCATCTGCTAAGGTGGCTAAGGCATGCAGAAAGAAACCCCCTCTCTTTTGGACCATATAAATTAAGTGGGAGTAGGGCTCCTTTCCAACAGACCTTAACTTTGAAAGATGGCAGATTCATTATCTGAACATCAGAGCTTGGAATGTCATCCTCTTCCTGTCCTCCCTTCTTTTCCACCCCTCCGTTTCAATGCCTTTCTCCCATTTTCAAGTCCCCTCTGCCCTCTAATTCTAGAACACAGCTAAGCATTTAGATCTTAAAACTTGAAATGGCAATTGCTTCGTAATGAAAAATTCAATCACTAGATGATTAAAACTTTAGACACTAAGCTGTTGGTGGAGATCCAATCTATTCTAGTAAAGAATGTTAGTAACTTCCAC
This sequence comes from Chelydra serpentina, assembly GCA_037349315.1. NCBI lineage: Eukaryota > Metazoa > Chordata > Testudines > Chelydridae > Chelydra > Chelydra serpentina. The sequence goes on from JBAIAC010000008.1 coordinate 73,228,932, forward strand.
TTCCAAACTAAAATTCTTATAACATATTATATGCATGAGGTATGCCAAGGTCTATTTGTATCTGAATTTTGGCAGTTCTAAAGTATCTATTTTAAAGTCAAAGGTATCCAAAAACTCATGAAATGCATTTAAAAAAATCAAAATGGGCTCATATTTAAGTACTTGTCAAACCTGAAAAGTATGTATTCCATACATATATACATATATTATTTTACAAATTAATCACAAAAATATCTTACTAATATCTACTTACTAGGAAAGGTGTGCTCTTAAAACTGGGTACAAATTGGGGGGGGAAGGGTGGAGGGGAGAAGGAACTCTTAAGTGCCACCCACTTTGGATGAGATGCTTCTTGTGACAGATATTGCAATCCCATGCAATATCTTCAGGGACCATACTATATTAAATGTATGTATCCTTGTGGGCCAGAAATTGTATGCAACTCCAGAGAGGAGGAATACCACAGCTCCTCCAGAAACTAAAAACAATCTGGGATGATTACGGTGAATCACCTAGGTTGCAATCCTTCCCCTCCCCCCCGGGAATTTTGCATATACTAATTTAAACTGGGTTTCCAGAAACAGAGAGAAGACTTTTGAGATAAAGAGGCTGCATTTCAAATGACTCTGAGCTTTTTCTCTACTCCAACAAATGCATAGATGCTGACTCCATGGGTGCTCTGGGGCTGGAGCTTAGCACCCACCAGCCATAGCTATTTGGTGGCGCTCCTGATGAGCTAACTGGGGACACTGCAAACAGCTGTTAGTCTGCCACCGCCAAACAGCTGTTTGGTAACTCAGGGAGGGAGGGCCTGGGGGAGGAGGGATAGCAGCGAATAGGGGCCTTGGGGAGAGGGTGGAGTGGGAGTAGGAAGAGGTGGCATGAGGGCGAGGCCTTGGGGGAGGGAGCGGAGTGGGGGCAGGGCCTCAGGGTAGAGTGGGGATGGAGCACCCCTGAGATAAACTAAAAGTCAGTGCTTATGAACAAATGGACAGGACCTTGTAGAAGGGTTGGAAAGACTTTGGCCTACTAGGGCCCCATAAGACTCGGGGGTAACCATTGATAAGTTTTTAGCTTGTACACAAGAACTTTTAAAGTTTTGTGTGTGTTTGCTCAGTAATGTTTTTATCCTAAGAATAAATGTATTTTTCTTTGTGAAGGCTGGCTGGTAAGTGGTATACATTGTTGTAGCTTCTGGAGAAAGCATTAAACCACATTTGCTGGACCCTGATATGAACTACTGGAAATTACAGTGATGTGCAGAAGGACTGCAAGCCTGCTAAGCCTCTGGTCTCAAGGGAGAGAGACATGGATCTTCACCCCAAGGGAGGAGATAGATACAAAGCCTAAAACTTTAAGTGGGTGCCCTAAAGGAACACCAAAGGGTGGTGTGTGTCAAAAGGGCAGTTTAACCCTGAGATTGTGACACCACTCACCATAGATTGTGCAGATATTCAAAATGCAATCTATTTTAGGAGCCTTATATGAACCCCATTCCCATTGTATCTGAGTAGTTCACAATCTTTAAAGTATTTATCTACACAATAATCCTGTAAAGTAGGGAAGTCCTATTATCCCCATTTTACAGATGGGGAACAAGGCACAGAAAGACTACTTGACTTGTCCTAATTCACACAGGAAGTCTATGATGGAATACAGAATTGAACCCAGGCCTCAACTCCCAGACTAACCTCCTGAATTCTGCTGTACTCTCCTGCAGTGAGTTTCAGATGTATGCACGGCTTTATTAAGGCATAGTCACAGTGGAATGTGCCAAGAGCCTTGGTTCCCAAAGTCATGTGATGACATCAGAATCTAAACTAAAAAAAAAAAAAGGTTGCCAGCCCACATGCTTGTGAAGAACATTTGACTAAGGTACTTGAGCAATATATTTGAGAATGTCTGTCTTATTCTGAAGACAATCTCCATCGGAAGGATCAGAAGCACCTTGAGTCAGGAAGGAAATTGCCTGGCCCACAACCACCACCCAATCAGACCAGGCCCCTGCAATTCTAAAAGGGAGGGAACAGGTTGGATGTTCCACTTCAGTAGCACTTTGTCTAGGTAGGACAAATCAGAGGGGGAAAGTGCTTGTAATTTCCCAAGGGCCAAATGCCATACATAGCAGATTTTGCAGATCTTCATATCACGATTATCTCCCTGCTTACTATATCAGCACTGAGATAGTTATCGATGTTGACATATACACCATCATACTCAGCACCTTCGATGACACCCATTGAGATGAAGAGGCAGTTCACCTTGCCATTATTACCACTATTATTTCAGGTTCTTGGCAGTCAGTTAGACCTCTCTGAATTGGTTATATTCTGTTCAGGTGCTGAAGTGTTTCTTCATAGTCAAAGACTAGAGGCTTTGTTTCATATTTAATGAAAGCGGTGATTTTAGAATACAAGAACACAGCCTAAAAAGTGTGTGTGTGTGTGTGTGCGCGCGCGCGCATGCACATGTGTGCACCGGGTCACTTATCTAGCCCAAATTGAGTCCTTCCTCAGAACATGAAACATAAAGGGACTCTCAATGCAACCCCAACTTCTATCCCCATGTATTTTTCCGTTTCCTCAAAATGTCTTTCTGTATATCTTACCTAATGTAACTCTCCAGAGGTCTGTGGGTGGGGGAGTGTGCACATTGTGGGAGATGCACAGAAGGCATTTTAGGGTTTTGTACTATTGCAGATTTCTTAATATAGGAGTCATCACCGAGGGACCCTCACTGTCAGCCCATCCGTAAGACCTGTGTAGGCTCATCAGGACATAAAGAATTATTTTTGTTCATTGTGTAATGCCCACCTCCGTGAGGAAAATCCAGAGTCTTTGGTGGATTTGAATGGGGATTGCTAGGGTATTACAGAAAAGACATGGCGGGAGACAGTGGAGTGTGGGGCTGCTTTTGATGGAACTGAGGAGGGAAGGGGAAGGGTAGTTGGAGTACCCTAGAGCAGTGGTTCTCAAACTTGTTTTGGGTCTCGGTGGACCACTTAATGATCTTTCCAAATGCTGTTTGTACCGTTAGCTAACCATTGTAAAGTACTTTGGATAAAAGTGCTATATTAAAAAAACCCTTAATAATTAAAAAAATTTGTTCTACAAATAAAGCACACAACTCATATTTTATTATCAATAGTCTTACCTTTCTAATGTGATGGATGTGCCTTCTCTCCTGCCGTGGCAGCCCCTGAGCTGGGGCTGGGAAGAAAGGGGGTCTCTCCCTCTCTCCCCCACCACAGCAGCCACAGAGCTGAGGCTGGTAAGGAGTGGGGGTGTCTCTCCCCGGCAGCCGCAGCCCTGCACATCCCAAATTCCCTCCACCCCGTCTTCTTACCCCACTGCCCCTCCCACCTACTCCCTATTCTCCCCAAGGCCACCACCTCACCTTACATGTGAGTCTTCTCCAGGGTCCAGGCACCTAATTAGGTGGGTGGCCCTTCATTTTCTCGTGTGCAGCAGGCCAGATGCACACCTTAGAGGAAACTATCCGTGGACCACCTGAAAGGATCTCACGGACCACTGGTGGTCCACAGACCACAGTTTGAGAACCTCTGCCCTAGAGAGTGCAAAATTGTTGAGCTGGAGCTCTGGAAAAAGGGAGAGATCATAGAATGTAGTGGGGCTAGGGCAGTTGGAGCCCCTCTTCCACTCACCACAAGTGTCCATAAATTCATCTCTCCTTGCCTGGATTTTTGGGGGGAGGGACACACAGCGATCCTTTGAAGGCTGGAATATGGTGGCTGGGCTGTTCCATGTCAGGCATTTTGAAAATGGAATAGATTGAATCAAATAGATCACTATTGAGACTTTAAATATGATTTTACGTGAGAGGCTCTTTGCTCTTTGAGTCAAAGTTTCTAATTTGAAGTTATTGCTTTAGTTTGCAGCCTCTCTTTTGTCAGTTAATATATTGACCAAATACGCATTAGAAAGAGCTACTTCAAGAGGGAATTGGTTAGAGATTCACTTAAAGAAGGTTTTATGCCTGTTTAAATATTTGAGTCTGAATTCTATGTTGAGGAATGTGACTAAACATACACTCTTTAGTGAGGAACTTTTCAGTGTTTTATTTTTTTAAACTTTAATGTGTGTTGCAGAAACCTCTCTGTCTGCTTCTCCACTGCTACTTGGATGGAAATAAAGCTTTGGGGAATGTTTTGTTGTTTTGCATGCTTATAGTACAGGGTTAAGGTTGGGGTGTTTATTGCTGTTGATTTTTAATAATTTTTGTAGTTAACCCTCGTTCTTCCAAAGTGGGTGTTTTTTTTAAAATATCAAATTATATTACTAGATTCATAACACGTTGTGTGCTTTTTTTAAAGAAAATACACCCATTGCAGGGGCATGTAGATGCATCACACTAATATAACATCGAGCTGGGGTAAATTTTACTGCTCAGTCAGAACTGAAGCAAGTCTAGGAACCTAGAGTCTCTGGCCTCAATTTTTAAATTATATATGGTCCCTTTATGCTGGCTCTGCCATCATAAAGAGGCCATAAACATTGCAGAAATGGACACTTGGATATTCCCTGATGTAAAGAGATTCTTGAAATAGCATAAAGCAGATAACAGCTATGTACCACCTCTGTCATAGCCCATGGCATAGGGCTGAAAGCATGGCCAGAGGAAGGGGGTCAGTGAAAGCACTGCTTCGCTTCAGCTGTTCTTAGCTGCAGCAACAAGGCACTGGAGGCCTTTACAGTACAGCAGAAGTAGGAGCATGCCTTTCAGGCTCCTCTATAGGATGACCAGGTGTCCAGTTTTCAGGTATCCATTTTTCGACCGGAACATCCAGGCGAAAAGGGACCCTGGCGGCTCCAGTCAGCATCGCCGACTGAGCCGTTAAAAGTCTGGTCAGCGATGCTGCACGGCTAAGGCAGGCTAGTCCGTACCAGTCCTGGAACTGTGCTGTGCCCCAGAAGCAGCCAGCAGGTCCAGCTCCTAGGCGGGGGGACAACGGGGATCTGCATGCTGCCCCACCCTGAGCACCAACTCCACACTCCCATTGGCTGGAAACGGGAACTGTGGCCAATGGGAGCTGTGGGCAACAGCAGTGCGTGGAGCCTCGTCCCCCCCGCCCACCCCGGCCTAGGCGCTGGACCTGCTGGCTGCTTCCGAGGCGCAGTGCAGAGCCAGGACAGGCAGGGGCCTGCCTTAGCCTCGCTGTGCTGATGACCAGGGAGCTGCCCGAGGTAAGCCCACACCCCAAGCCCCAACCCCCTGCCCCAGCCCTGCCCTCCCAAACCCAGAGTCCTCTCTCGCACCCCAAATCCCTCATACCTGGCCCGACCCCAGAACGTACACCCTCAGCTCAGAGCCCATACCCCTCCTGCACCTCAACCACCTACTCCAGTCCAGAGCCCCCTCCCATACCCTGAACCCCTCATCCCAGGCCCCACCCCAGAGCACTCACCCCTCCTGCACCCCAATCCCCTGCTTCAACCCAAAGCCCCCTCCTTCACTCCAAATACCTCACCCCCCCAGCCTGGAGACCCCTCCTGTACACCAAACCCCTCATCCCTGGCCCCACCCCAGAGCCAGCACCCCCAGCCCAGAGAACTCCCCCCCTCCCACATACCAACCCCCTACCTCAACCTGCAGCCCCCTCACACATTATGAATCCCTCAGCCCTACCCCCCAGCCTGGAGCCCTCTCCTGAACCCCAAACCCTTCATCCCCGGCGCCACCCCAGAGCCCGGACCCCCAGCCAGAGCCTTCACTCCCTCCTGCACCCAAACTCCCTTCCTCAGCCTGGAGCTCCCTCCCGCATCCTGAACCCTTCATTTCTGGCCCCATCCCAGAGCCTGCACCCCCAGTTAGAGCTCTCACCCCCTCCTGCACTCAAACCCCTTCCCCAGCCCAGGGAAAGTGAGTAAGGATGGGGGAGAGCGAGCCACCGAGGAAGGGGGAATGTAGTGAGTGGGGGGATGGGCCTCGGGGCAGGGGTGGGGCTTCAGGGAAGGAGCGGGGCTAGGGTGTTCGGTTTTGTGCAATTAGAAAACTGACAACCCTACTCTTCTACCTTACTCTGAAGGCTGAGCAGAGAATCTGCTCCTGCTCCCTCCTGAGCTGCACTGAGCCCAACTTGGGCACAGTTCAAAATCAGGGCCCCTTTATTGCCAAGAGTTTAGATAGCAGGAAACTGTGACCTACTGTAACAAAATGAAGAAAAAATATAAAATGCCCAGCACATGTAAAAGGCCAAATTTACACCTAAACTGTTTGACCATCTGGCCTTTAAAGTGTCATCATTAAGATGAAGAGTTAACAACCACTAGGAGGAATGGGGACAATCTGGGACAATTTACACATCTCAACTCCAGTCCTGACCTCATTGAAGTGAAGGGCAAAAAACTGTTGCAGGAGTGGGCCCATTAATCCATTTCAGGCTGAGACAAGATGAAACGTAATTCACATTTGGAAGTCTTTTTTGCATAACTATACTAGAAAGTCACTTGGCTTAAAAAACAACAACATATTTTTAAAAAAAAAAATTGCACGGGAGCTAGATAAATATAATTTGCCATTTGAAAGAATGCATTATTTATGCAATTTTCATATTGGCTTACTCCAAATGCCAATATACACTGTACAAATGCAGGACAGGCACAGGTAAACGCATACATTTTTTTTCATCTTTGGCCTATAATGTGTTATTTTTCTCCTTACTTTGTGTAATCTCAGATGGCCACAAACAAATATGAAAAATCTAACTTCATATCAGGAAAAGATTGACAGTAAATCAACTTCAACTATTAGATTTTAGCATGTAAATCAGCCTTTGAATGACTGGATTTGCGTTATTGCATAGGTACTGGAACAATGCAATCCATGCAAACTTTGCTGCTTTTTCATATAACTCTAATATCACGATTATGGGTCAGAATGGTGGAATATAAATGTTAATATGCTTAGTGTCACATGGAGTTTCCATTTCCTATTTAGCACTTTCTAGAGATTTTTCTATGTTCAACTTTAGCTATTATTTATCAGGTTATTATTTGTATCACAGCAGCATCTAAACTGTATTCCACAACACAAAATCCAACAACATCAGCATCTCCACATGATCACCATGACTGCAGTGTTAATTTACTTGTTTTTAATTATTATGCTTAAGACCCTAAATGGATTAATATGTTTCTCAGTTATTTATCAACTGCCACCTTAAATTCTCTCCTGATTATATTTTTATTTACTGTCCTATTTCTTTTATATGGCACTGTGTTGAAAAATAGGCCCAGATTAAAGAATTTGGGGTCTCTGTGCACTATGGAAATTGGGGAGGGGGTGCTCACCTTCCTGAACCTAGACTGACCCTGTGATTTACAGACCCTGTGATTTACAAGACAATTGCTGCCCTAGGCACAACTTCAGTGTGCTGCCCCTCTCCTATTCCCTAGGACAGAGGTTCTCAACCAGCGGCCTCAGCATCTTTCTTGGTAGTGAAGACGTACCCTGAGAAACTGCCAGCTTTCCTGATCTCCTTCCCTTCCCTCTGGTAGATTTTCTTCCATGGGACCTTACTTATCAGTTCTGAGTCTGTTGAAGTCTTCTTTTTTGAAGTCCATTTTACTTATTCTGCTGCTCTTACTCCTTTCTTTCCTTAGAATCATGAAATCTATCCTTTCATGATCATGTTCACCCAAACTGCCTTCAACCTTCAAATCTGCAACCAATTCATCCCTTCATAGTCAGAATCCATTCTAAAATTATTGCTCTCCTCCCACACCCTTGTTACTTCCACTTTCTGAAACAAGAGGTTTTCCCCAATACATTCCAAGAACCTATTGGTGTTTTTCCATATTACTTTTCCAACAGGTGACAAGGTAGTTAAAGTCCCCATTACTACCAGGTCTTGTGGTTGGGATATTTCTGTTATTTGTTCTCTACCTCCTCCTGATTTGGTGGTCTACAATAGATCCCTAATATGTCATTGCTCCTGTTTTTTCCCCATTTTATCGTTACCCAGAGAAAATCAAATGTTCTGCCTCTCACCTCCTTCTGGAACTCAGATCAAGTGTATATATTCTTGATGTATAATACAACACCTCCTCCCTTTTCCCCAGCCTGTCCTTGTTGAACAAGCTATACCCATCTATATCAATATTCACATCGTGAGATTTATCCTACAAAGTCTCTGTGATGCCAATTAAATCATAATTTAACTTAGGTACCTCATTTCCAGGTCTTCCTCTGTATTCCCCATTCTCCTTGCATTTGTCTATAGACATCTAAGATATTTAGCAGATTCCTCCACTGTTATCCCTCGTGTTACTGCTATGACCCTACAGTAATTTGCCATTCACCTCCAATATTTAGCTCTCTGTTATGGTCACTTATTTTTTTATACCTATTTGTCACTTTTTGCCTACTTGCCCCCTTTGAACCTTCTAAGAAGTGAGAGAGTTTGCTCTACAAGCCAGAGGGAACGAGAGGGGTATATAACTTTCACAGCAGTGCTGAGGATGCTGCCTCACAACCCCGTTTGCTAGAGCATTGCATCGTCACTGCAAGATTGTGGAACTCCATCCAATAGGAACACCTGAAGAGTAGATCTTCTGCTCCAGCTGCTGCCAGCCCTATGTGGCAGGAACAGTATGCTGTGCTCCAGACAGAAGCTGCTCAACAAAGTGTCCCAAACCAATACAATGGTCCCTGGGTGCTTTACTCCCATCTCAGGTAAACGCGGCTCCTCTGGCTCCCAGCCGCTCAGCTCCACTCACTCCCAGCACCTGCCCTGCATTCACACAACCCTGCACTACACAGGTTTGGTCTTGGACACCTCTCCATCATGACAGAGGGATGGGTGGACCAAATTTGAGTAAGGGGCATTGCAACCTGAGGCATAGAGTCACAATGCCATGCAGGTTTTGTTTTTGTCCCCTGGTGGTCAGGTTCCCCCCTGAGATCAGGGCCCTGTGCAAGTGCATTGAGTGCACGTTGGTTAATCCAGGCCTGTTGAAAAGTATGTTTTGTTAATCAATTTATTTGATGTCTCTCATTAGCACTATTATTAGTGTAAGGGGCTATTCATATTCTCAATATAACACAACCCATGTTTTGAGTGGAGGAGGCAGGTAAGTTAAAGGAGTTAGTCTGGATATGTTAAACAAAATATTATAGCCTGACACCTAGAAGATAAAATCTGTGGACCAGCTTCTGAAGTGATGTTTAAGGTGATGCAAGTTAGCCTGTTTTACTTTCAGTTACACGTTTACATCTTCTTGAATCTTTTTACTGAGGTGTAAGAGAATCTAAAATGGTATCATTTACGTGACAAGGAGGTGGGAAAAATTTAAAATAAAATGTCCTCACTCAATTTAGCCTGTAAGGTGTGGCCTATTTTAGTTTATATGTTCTTATCCCCACCTTTTATTTTATGTTCTTGCTATACTGCTTTTTTCTAGGCCCATAGCATGCAGGTTACACTAGCTTAGACTCCCTTATACTCAGTGACAACATTCAGAAGTAATGTGAAGGTGAGTGGTGTAAATTACACATTGATAAGTGGATGTACAACTGTTGGAGTTGAAGCTGGGTAGCATACATGATGCGGGCTAGAAGAAAATATAAGTTACATCACTTTATACTAACTTAGACTCATCTCTATGTTATCTTCCTCTTCAGTGTCTCATTCTATATCACATTTGCTATAAAACAAAATCAAGGTTTCCCATGTGTTAAAAATCCAAAAGCCACTAGAATTTAAGAGTTTCAGATTAAATTTTTCACACTTAGATCTTAAACTGAACTTTTAATATGCATTGAGTTTGGGGCTACATTCCTTCCAATACATGTGTGACTCCCATTGAAGTTAGTGATCGCTGCATATCAGATTAATTACTTAGTCAATAAAATGGAACACTTAAGTATCAAAAACCTATTATACCACTCAAGATTAAAAATGACTACTCTGTGTCTAATTTGTATAATGATTTTCATTTCCTAAATATTACTGTTCATATGCTATAGACACAAATCCCATTTATAATAGGTCATATAACATCAACAAACAGGACATGTTATTATACACCAAATATATTCTGGATAAAACAGAAGAGGTGCCCTTAAGTCTGCAGAAAACCAATCCCTATCCAATCCTCCACTGAAAAGAAGCCAACAAAAAATTAGTATTTAGCACAAAAGTATCCAAAGAACTTTCTCAGTTGTAAAATCTTAACTAAAATCACATATCTCAAATGAAAAGAGAATCTGACAATGTAGCAAAATGTCCCCCCATTTCACAGCTACAAAGGGGAAATATAATTAAAATGAACATATTTCCTAGATAGGTTAGTCTTCCAATGAATATTATGTGCCATGTTAATTTCCTTCTTTAAGTTTGATGTGCACTTTATTCATTTACCAAAACAAAATTCCCGATCGGGGGGAGGGGTAGCGAGAGTGAAATGCTGATAATATCCATTGATAAAAGCAAACTGATACTTCCTAATATTAAGTTATACTACTATGACATGAATAAGGACCTAAATACCTTAATTATGTACCCAGTCCTCCAAGAAAGATGACAGACTGTACACATTTCTTCACAGTCGTCTCAGTTTGTCATGTCAAATATGTATCTATCAGGAGATTTTTTTAATCATGCCTTGCAATTACACTTAGGAGCATTAAGTGGCCTAGAGACTGGGTCTCCTGACCTCCACTGAGGTCTTAGTAGCTTTTATGGAGATATTACAACCATCCTATGGAATATTTCTCACAAATCCCATCGATAGGTGAGACAATTTCAATTTGATGTTCATTTTAGATTTGTTCTTTAAAATAAATGTGAATACAGGAAAGAATGCATTTCAAATGTGTCCAGAAGTAAATAAGTAAAAGCCAGAAAAGTGGAGTTAAGGCTTAAACAATAAGTATCTTTGCTATTGTGAGTTTAAATCAGACCCTTTAGCTGTGCTTTCCTCACTCACCCCTATGGCCCTGAACAGCACCTGTGAAATCCAGAATCTTTCTCTAATTACAGTGGTGCTATGTTAAGGTGGCATCATGATTTCTGTTTAAACATTGTGTGACACTCTGTGCACCAAAGTGGCACTCTGCACCCCATATTCACCATGGTAATATAATTATGATATGTTTTGTACAAAGTATGCCTTGTGAGGTATCATTTTAAAAGTCTTAATCTGTTATATATTAGTATTCTGTTAAGTTGTATGTACTATCATTGTATATGAAGTTTTGCTATGCATGTGCCACTGAAACGTGTTGTGAGGTTGGGAACACACCCAGAAATAGCCACTCAGGTACAACAATAAAAAGGCCAAACAATGTTGATGGCACATTGAGAAGAATATAAACACTCACAAGGATTACCCCAGGAACAGTGTACAAAGGAAACCTCTCAGAGATAGTATATACCCAAGGGAGATTGTTTAATTCAGGTCACAGCAAAAGATCATTCCAGCATGTTGGAAGAAGATATAAAAGGGGGAACATGACATTATGACTTGGCCTCACTCCCCCCACAAGAGAACACCTGGAAATACCTAAGGAACAAAGATTGAACTTGGGGAAGTGCTGGTCCGAGGCTGGAAAGAAGGAAGCCTGCCTCTGTATGAAACCTTAGTGGACTGTTTATACTATCCAACAGGGCGAGACAGTGCTCGATTCAAATCCTATGTAGTATATTAGTCTTAGATTGCATTTTTGTTCATTTGCTTGTAATCTTCTTTGATCTGTACATCTATCACTTATAATCACTTAAAATCTATCTTTCTATAGTCAAGAAATCTGTTTTATATTTTACCTAAAACAGAGTGGTTTGAGTGAAATGCTTGGGGGAAAATTTCAGCTCAGGAAAAAGAGTTGGTACATTTTCCTTTGTAGAAGTGGCAGACTGGGTAATAACTTACATACTGGTCAGGATTTTGACCAGGGCAGGATGGTACAGCTCTGGGATCCTAGGCTGGGGAGAAGAGGCTATTTTGGCTGAAGCCTCTCACTATTGTTAGTTCATGAATGGCTATGTGAGCGTTCATGCAATCTAGCTGGGTGTAGGGCTCCACATGCTCTTGTTCTGAGTGACAACAGTGCCTGGAGGGGTTTTCTGCTTGTCACTATCAAGACATTGCGAGAGACAGCCCAGGCTGGAGGGCTCTACAATACTCCAGCTCCAGGTTGCAGCTTTGGAGGAACCTGTCACACATTGGCCTTCCTATGTCCTCTAAAATCAACATGCTTAGTCGGATTCCTTTGAAATATGATGGGGCTCGGGGAGGGCGCTTCGTGGGGTTTTTTAGCTGAATTTGGGGTCATTTGAGTTACGGATAGCAGAGACATATGCTCTGGAAAAAAGTTTTTAGCTAAATGTTTGGTTTTATTTCTGGACACTTTTTATAATAAAAGCAAGGGAAATTAAATGCTAGATACACAAAATGGTTGTTGGTGGTAAAACCTGCCTTATAACCATTGTCTCAATGGTTAAGGCACTCACCTACAATGTGAGACCCCAGTTGAACTCCCCCTCTGCCTGATGTGTAGGAAGACTGGAACTTAGGTCTCCCCATTACAGGAGAGTAATCTTTGGATATAGCTTCGACTTTATGGAATTTATATAACAACCGTCTCAGTATAAATACGTATATGGACTTCCTTTATAAATATTTACATATCGAAAACCTAACTCTTTTTAGATATAGCAATTAAATCCTCTGTCTTCATAGAATCATAGAATCTCAGGGTTGGAAGGGACCTAAGGAGGTCATCTAGTCCAACCCCCTGCTCAAAGCAGGACCAACCCCAACTAAATCATCCCAGCCAGGGCTCTCTCAAGACTGACCTTAAAAACCTCTAAGGAAGGAGATTCCACCACCTCCCTAGGTAACCCATTCCAGTGCTTCACCACCCTACTAGTGAAAAAGGTTTTCCTAATATCCAACCTAAACCTCCCCCTCTGCAACTTGAGACCATTACTCCTTGTTCTGTCATCTTCTACCACTGAGAACAGACTAGATCCATCCTCTTTGGAACCCCCTTTCAGGTAGTTGAAAGCAGCTATCAAATCCCCCTTCATTCTTCTCTTCTGCAGGCTAAACAAGCCCAGTTCCCTCAGCCTCTCCTCATAAGTCATGTGCTCCAGCCCCCTAATCATTTTTGTTGCCCTCCGCTGGACTCTTTCCAATTTATCCACATCCTTCTTGTAGTGTGGGGCCCAAAACTGGACACAGTACTCCAAATGAGGCCTCACCAGTGCCGAATAGAGGGGAATAATCACGTCCCTCGATCTGCTGGAAATGCCCCTACTTATACAGCCCAAAATGCCGTTAGCCTTCTTGGCAACAAGGGGACACTGTTGACTCACATTCAGCTTTTCGTCCACTGTAACCCCTAGGTCCTTTTCTGCAGAACTGCTGCCCAGCCATTCGGTCCCTAGTCTGTAGCTGTGCATGGGATTCTTCCGTCCTAAGTGCAGGACTCTGCACTTGTCCTTGTTGAACCTCATCAGATTTCTTTTGGCCCAATCCTCTAATTTGTCTAGGTCCCTCTATATCCTCTCTCTACCCTCCAGCGTATCAACCACTCCTCCCAGTTTAGTGTCATCTGCAAACTTGCTAAGGGTGCAGTCCACACCATCCTTCAGATCATTGATGAAGATATTGAACAAAACCGGCCCCAGCACCGACCCTTGGGGCACTCCACTTAATACCAGCTGCCAACTAGACATGAAGCCATTGATCACTACCCGTTGAGCACGACCATCCAGCTAGTTTTCTATCCACCTTACCGTCCATTCATCCAGCCCATACTTCTTTAACCTGCTGGCAAGAACACTGTGGGAGACTGTATCAAAAGCTTTGCTAAAGTCAAGAAATAGCACATCCACTGCTTTCCCCTCATCCACAGAGCCAGTTATCTCATCATAGAAGGCAATTAGGTTAGTCAGGCATGACTTGCCCTTGGTGAATCCATGCTGACTGTTCCTGATCACTTTCCCCTCCTTTAAGTGGTTCAGAATTGATTCCTTGAGGACCTGTTCCATGATTTTTCCAGGGACTGAGGTGAGACTGACTGGCCTGTAGTTCCCCGGATCTTCCTTCTTCCCTTTTTTAAAGATGGGCACTACATTAGCTTTTTTCCAGTCATCCGGGACCTCCCCCGATTGCCATGATTTGTCAAAGATAATGGCCAATGGCTCTGCAATCACATCAGCCAACTCCTTTAGCACCCTCGGATGCAGTGCATCTGGCCCCATGGACTTGTGCTTGTCCAGCTTTTCTAAATAGTCCCGAACTACTTCTTTCTCCACAGAGGGCTGGTCACCTCCTCCCCATACCGTGCTGCGGAGTGGGAGCTGACCTTCTCTGTGAAGACAGAGGCAAAAAAAGCATTGAGTACACTAGCTTTCTCCACATCCTCTGTCACTAGGTTCCCTCCCTCATTCAGCAAGGGGCCCACACTTTCCTTGACTTTCTTCTTGTTGCTCACATACCTGAAGAAACCCTTCTTGTTATTCCTAACACCTCCGGCTAGCTGCAACTCCAAGTGTGATTTGGCCTTCCTAATTTCACTCCTGCATGCCTGAACAATATTTTTATACTCCTCCCTGGTCATTTGTCCAATCTTCCACTTCTTGTAAGCTGCTTTTTTGTGTTTAAGACGAGCAAGGATTTCACTGTTAAGCCAAGCTGGTCACCTGCCATATTTACTTTTCTTTCTACACATCGGGATGGTTTGTTCCTGCAACTTCAATAAGGATTCTTTAAAATACAGCCAGCTTTCCTCGACTACTTTCCCCCTCATGTTATTCTCCCAGGGGACCTTACCCATCAGTTCCCTAAGGAAGTCAAAGTCTGCTTTTCTGAAGTCCAGGGTCTCTGTTCTACTGCTCTCCTTTCTTCCTTGTGTCAGGATCCTGAACTCGACCATCTCATGGTCACTGCCTCCCAGGTTCCCATCCACTATTGCTTCCTCTACTATTTCTTCCTTGTTTGTGAGCAGCAGGTCAAGAAGAGATTTTCCCCTAGTTGGTTCCTCCAGTACTTGCACCAGGAAATTGTCCCCTACACTTTCCAAAAACTTCCTGGATTGTCTGTGGACCGCTGTATTGCTCTCCCAGCAGATATCGGGGTGATTAAAGTCACCCATGAGAACCAGGGCCTGTGATCTAGTAACTTCTGTTAGTTGCTGGAAGAAAGCCTCTTCCACCTCATCCCCCTGGTCTGGTGGTCTGTAGCAAACTCCCACCACGACATTACCCTTGTTGCTCACACTTCTCAATTTAATCCAGAGACTCTCAGGTTTTTCTGCAGTTTCATACTGGAGCTCTGAGCAGTCATACTGCTCTCTTACATACAAGGCAACTCCCCCACCTTTTCTGCCCTGCCTATCCTTCCTGAACAGTTTATATCCATCCATGACAGTACTCCAATTATCCCACCAAGTCTCTGTTATTCCAATTACATCATAATTCCTTCACTGTGCCTACATTAAGGACTTTCAGTTCTCCCTGCTTGTTCCCCAGGCTTCTTGCATTTGTGTATAGGCATTTAAGATAACTCACCGATTGTCCTGCTGTCCCAGTATGGGGCAGGAGCCCTCCCCTCTTGCACTCACCTACTTGTGCTTCCTCCCGGTATCCCACTTCCCCACTTACCTCGGGGCTTTGGTCTCCTTCCCCCGGTGAACCTAGTTTAAAGCCCTCCTCACTAGGTTAGCCAGCCTGCTTCCAAAGATGCTCTTCCCTCTCTTCGTCAGGTGGAGCCCATCTCTGCCTAGCACTCCTTGGAACACCATCCCATGGTCAAAGAATCCAAACCCTTCTCTCCGACACCATCTGCGTAGCCATTCGTTGACTTCCACGATTCGACGGTCTCTACCCCGGCCTTTTCCTGCCACAGGGAGGATGGACGAGAACACCACTTGCGCCTCAAACTCCTTTATCCTTCTTCCCAGAGCCACGTAGTCTGCAGTGATACGCTCAAGGTCATTCTTGGCAGTATCATTGGTGCCCACGTGGAGAAGCAGGAAGGGGTAGCGGATCTGAGGGCTTGATGAGTCTTGGCAGTCTCTCCGTCACATCATGAATCCTAGCCCCTGGCAAGCAGCACACCTCTCGGTTTTCCCGGTCAGGGCGGCAGATAGATGACTCAGTCCCCCTGAGGAGAGAGTCCCCGACCACCACCACCTTCCTCCTCCTCATGGGAGTGGTGGTCGTGGAACCCCCATCCCTAGGATGGTGCATCTCATGCCTTACAATCAGTGGAGTCTCCTTTTGCTCTGTTCCCTCAGATGTATCATTCACTCCACTCTCTGCACTAGTACCTGTGGAGAGAACATGAAAACAGTTGCTCATCTGAATATGCGTTTCTGGTACATGGACTTGTCTCGTACTCTTTCCTCTTCTGGAGGTCACATGCCGCCAATTACCCTCACTGGCCTTCTGTCCCCGCTGCGTAGCCTGCTCTGAATCTTCAGAACACTGTGCCCGCTGAAGGCTATCCTGGCGTCTATCCAGGAAATCCTCATTTTCTCTTATGGAATGCAGGGTTGATACTCGTTTCTCCAGACCTTGAATCTTCTCCTCCAATATGGAGATCAGCTTGCACTTTGTACAGACAAAGTCGCTTCTATCCTGTGGAAGAAAGACAAACATGGCACATCCTGTGCAGGTCACAACAGCGGATCGCTCAGCATCCATAGTCTCTTCCTTCTAAGAGTTTCCTCACTTGTGGCAGAAGCTACTCAGGGAAACTTGCAAGAGGGATGCCGCAGTAGGCTCTCTCCAGGTGAACTCCCAGGCAAACTCCTCCTGTTTGCTTCTCTGCTGTTCGCTGACTGTCTTTTTATAAGAGTCAGGCCCAGCTGGAACAAAGCACTCCCAATTCACACTGTTCAAACAGGCAATCAATCAAGCAAGCACACGGTCAAACTGCCAAACTGCTTTGTCATGATGATCTAGCTAAATCATTAATATTTAATCTTTCATTAATATGGATAAACTGGGAAAGCTGAAGGTCCCAACTTCAAAGTTAAACCTCAAATAATCTTAAGGGTCGGAGAGTTTGAAT
Source organism: Chelydra serpentina (assembly GCA_037349315.1). Classification (NCBI taxonomy): domain Eukaryota; kingdom Metazoa; phylum Chordata; order Testudines; family Chelydridae; genus Chelydra; species Chelydra serpentina. Next base: position 73,245,977 of record JBAIAC010000008.1, read on the forward strand.
ACAGCATATATGAATTCAATTATGGGAGAAACATCCATTAACAATTACAGGTGTCACATCTGATTTCACAAATAGTTATTGACAATATGGGGACAGTAGAATAGAGGTGGTTGATTTTTTTCCCTCAATAGGTAATTCACCAAAAAATGCAACTTTGGTCAACCTGAAACTATTGAAAATTTGACAGAAACTGGCGGAGGAAGTGCTATCACTTCCTTTGTAACCTTTAACCCAGTGGTCAAGGTAGTCATCTGCTGTGCAGGAGTCCTGCGTTCAATTCCCTGGTCTGCCTTATGTGGATTTGAACATTGCAGGAGAGTGCCCTAGCCACTGAGAAGTAGGATAATGTGGAGTGGGTTCGTCTCAGTCTTCTGTGTTGAACCTGTTCCACTGTGTACAAAATACTTGAATAGTCATTGGGTGAGAGGGAGAATAACTCAATAGGTTGACGGGTAGGGGACTGAGATGGGAGACCCATGTTCATATCTCTGCTCCAATGACTATTAATTTTTTTAAACAGTGAGGTACAGCTTCAACAGGAGAGATTGAGAATCCCATCCACACACCCCTACACATCAAAATATCCCTTAGCCCCTATCCTCAGACATAGGATTTCATTGCTATACCTAAAAAGAGTTAGGTTCACTATATGTAAATACTTATTAAGGAAGTCCATATACATATTTATACTGAGACTGTTGTATAAATTCCATAAAGCTGAAGCTATATCCAAATATACTGCAAAACTATAGACACAGATTAATCTAAAGGGGTGCGGAGAAGTTGAAAGGTATGCCTACCAGAAACCATGCAAAATTTTGGATTATTTTTCCTCAGTTGTTTCCTCCACCTGTTCCTACAGACATGCCCACAAAACAATAATAATCTGATGTTTTGCCAATTACTTTTATCACTGTACATCTTCTTGCCTACACTATACTGCAGAAAAAATAGATGATAGTTTTAAGCGCTTAACATTTTGCAAAAAATTAGCAGTAGTGTTGACTTTAACAAATCAGATATTTTAAGCCTTTGCAAGAGGGATCCACTGTAAAAAGCCTGTTTACAGTTTTAGGAAAAATACTAAGGCTCTATAGATTACTCTGTAGAAGAATTTAGTCATTTATTCACTTAAAATTCCAATTATTTTCCAATCTTTCCCCTTGGGTTTGATGAGTATCTCCTATGAACCAGCAGTAATGTAAAAGGGAGATAGTAGACACAGATTTTTCATTCAATTTAAAAATTGGTGGACCGATAGCAGAACGGGCTGATTTAAAAATATCAGCTCTGTCACAAATCGTCAGGCGAGGTGTAGTTTCTTATTGATAAAGAAAAGAGATTCAGTTTCAAATACATCTTTAATGCAATCTATAATACATTTTATTTGTTATGGCATTCTGTGGAGCAGCTGCAAAAACTTATTAACAGCAGAAATTTACAACATATTTCTCCCTCTGCTCCCCCTCCCCCACCATTGGCCCTCCTCCCCCTCACTCTCACTTTTCCATTTACAGGCAGTAGCGGCACCAGGGTTTTTGCCGCTCCAGGTGGCAGCGCTTCTCTGCCATAATCGGCGGCAGCTCCTTTGAAGCTGCGTTCTCGGTTGCGTTTTGGTGGCCGCTTTTCTTGCCATCGAATCGCCATCACGAAATGAGTCGCTGCCAAAATGCCGCCCCCCCAAATCCTGCTGCCCTAGGCAACCGCCTAGGGTCGCCTAGTGGAAGTGCCAGTCCTGTTTACAGGCATTAATTTTTAATCCCAAAATGTCTCCCAAATAGATCTGATGGAAAGGAAGGGTGGCAATCTGTTCCCCTACAAGAATCCCATATGGGAAAGACAAGGAATTGACCATTATAACTCCATAAATCCTCTCACCAGTTATGGTCCATAAATTTCCCAAATTGCTAGTAATAGGGCAGATGGTCCATCTCCAAGGTACAAGAAACAACAACAACAAAAACCCCAAACAACAAAACCCTAAGAAAGAAAGATCCAGAAAAATCCAGAGTCTCAATTGGGGAAAACAGATGAAACAGTTTCTCTGTCCCTGATACTCTAACCTCTTTACCTGCTGCTTCATGTGTTACACTTTAGTGGAAGTATGCTAAGGATGAAGTTTGCTCATCACTAAAATCCTTACATACCCCAGCAAGAGACTGTTTGAAAATTAATAACAAATCTGGTCACTCTTTAGAGACATTGTAGCAAACTGAAGCCTAACAAACAGTATATACATTTTCAATTTTATATACAGTAATTGTAATATTTGATCTAATGATATTGAATGTGTATCAGACTCATTGAACGTTAGACATATCACTCTCAGTATCCTTTTTATGCTGAAATTTAAAGTATTGTTTGATGGCTGCACATTAGACAAATATTGTTGTGCTATATACATTGCAAACTTGTGTTTGCCTAAGATGACATTGCCACATCTTTCAAAGTCAATCCATCACACTGACTTCTATTAGGTCATTAACAATTCAGAAACTATTGTATTGTTAGCCAGTGTAACTCAAATTTATTTCCTACTACACATGTTTTGGCAAGACATGCAGGATTTATCTGGAAGGAGGAAAAAGTATGTTGGCATAGTTAATCAATTGATTTATTTCCTCAAATAGTTCCCATAAATAAATTTCTTACATGTATTGCTCCAATAATGATACTTTAAAGGGAGTTGTAAATTTCAGTTTGCTTTTCTAATCTTAACTTTATTGTTTTGTTTTATGCTTGATCTTTTTTAGCCATGCAAAACATTCTAATTGTACAAGTTGATTTCTTATATTTCTCTTTTCCCCCTTTTTGTCCATTTTTCACCTAAATATCTTAATTCATGCTTTACTTTACCTGTCCATTATTACAAGACTTTGATAGCTGGACTAGGCATAAAAATATGAGTATAACTTTTACAGTTGCTTAATCTACATGGTGGTCACCTGAAGAAACCTCAGAGATCTAACCCTGGCTTTGGTCACAAGTAGAGCTTTGCAAAAGTTCTCATTATATAACAAAGTGACTATAAAACAATTTATGGATGTACATTCAATTAGGTAAATATATGTTAAAAATACAAAGCGATATGCAAGTGAGTAGCTTTATGAACAGTATGCCATTCAACTAGAGATTTTATAGGTTTGAATAGGGTGGTCGGTCATCCAGTAGGCTAGATTGTTTCTTTCTGAGAAGTCCCACGTCCCAGAAAGCAGTGCTGAGCAATTGTTCTTGCCACCCATTCTGTTTAATGTTTAAATAAAGCCGCTAGGTGTGAGTATTAAACATTTTGTGTTGCATTGTCATTGATACACTACTGATGACATCTGAAAAACATATAGGCACAAGGGGTTTCCTTATCTACATAAAACAAAAAAAGAAAATCTGAGAAAGGGTGAATGCAGTTGCCAATATTTAAATATGTTAAGGATGCTGATATGCCAACTTTGTAGATTATCAGGAAAGCATCACTATTCAAGAAAGGACTTCAGCATGTCTTAACTTAAAGCACACTCTATTGAAGTCAAATGCCTTCTGGGACCTTAGTATTTAAGCCCTTTTTTGGAATTAAAAAAAACGACCCTTCAGAATCAGCATTCAGTAATACTGGCTGAATACTGATACAGAGGGAAGAGTACTGCATCACCAACATCACCACTTCCAGTACTAGGTTTCCTCAGGACTTGGTCTTATCCTTTAAAAAAAGAGACATGTAGAACCATACAGTAAAAATGTATTTCTTTCTTAGACCTATTTTACTACTAAAGTAAGTGTGTTCAGAAAAAAAAAAGCAGTGTTGTATTTCAGCAACTCACATCAATGTGACTTTAACACGGTAGTTGCCTTCCTAGAACAAGAGATTGTCTTCAATGCACAAGCAAACCCAAGGGGGCTAACTTATGTGGGTTTTTCCTGGAGGCTTGTGGTGATGTGCCACCAAACAATAAATACTGCAGCTGGTTAGACTATACAGACACCCATACACTAGAACAGGGTTCTCAAACATGCGGCCCGCGGGCCACCCGCCGGGCTCCCCGCAGCCCCTCCCCCCCCAATTTTTATTTTTTTTTACCCCCTGGCAGTTCCCGCTGCCAGACAGCTGTTCTGGCGGCGGGAACTGCCTGGGGGTCTTTACATTTTTTTTTTAAATGGGGGGGGGCAGGGGGGCACGGGGAGCCCGGTGGGCAGCAGGGAAGAGCTCCGTGGGCCACATGGGAAGAGCTTTGCAGTTTCTGGGAGGAAGGAGGGAGGAGCCGTGCGCACAGGGGAGTAGGCGGAGAAGGGGCGGGGCCTAATGGAAGGGGTGGAGTGGGAGCAGGGCTCGGGGCAGCAAGGGGGCGGGGTCAGTGATGTGGCCCTTGGGCCAATGCACTAGTCCTCATGTGGCCCTCGTGCTAATTTGAGTTTGAGACCGCTGCACTAGAAAGAGGGGTTTGGAATTTTTAAGGGGAGGGCCTTGAAGCACAAGATATGAAGTACAGAATATGAAGTTGCACTACTGAAAAGTAGTACAACAATCCATATCCAACAGAAGATTAGTCAAATTCCCTTAATTTGCAAACTAAATCTAATTGATAGAGTAGGATTTATTTCCAGTAGTCCTAGCTCAGTGTACATAGGTATTTATATTACAGAAGGGGGGGAACCATTTACAATAATTATATAATGGATTCCTCCCCCCACTTTTCCCACTTCTCTGCACCACCTTATTACTTTATAGGTTTAAAAAAAACCCACAACTCTGATAATGATATAGAAAAATAAGCTTTTCTTAGTAGAGTGGAATAAAAGGCTTCAGCATTGCCATTGTATTTTCTGCAGTTCTTATTTAAATGAGACAGATCCAAGGATGTTTTGTGCATGTGACTGACCTGGCTGATCTCCAGGCTCTACACAAAAGCAATTGGCTTAAAAAAAAAAGTTATACACATTCATCACAATGGCACTTGCATGTTGAAGCTAGTTAACTCTACTCCAATTGAATCTTTTCAAACTTGTCAATAATACTTTTTTGCCCCTCTGGTACTGACCAGTTGGCTCTCAATAATCAGCTGTCTAGATTAGTATCTTCAAAGAAACAATAAACCCTTAGTTTTCTGTTCACCTTCAATGTCAAGAAGTTTCTAACTTTGTAATTACAATTCAGACTATGTTATAAAACCATAGCCAAGCTATGAAAGAAAATTCTAATGTGTTGTGAATGCATTCAAAAAGTGTTATTTCCTGTATTCAGGCTGATGATGTATAGTTGTATATATTTGTATGAGTGGAATTTTTGTTCCTACTAGTTTCTGCCCTCCTTTTCTAAAAACAGTAACATTAGCTCTCTATCTGTAATGTGCACACGCGCAATAATGGTATCCCAAAGAGATCCTCACTCTGAGTCATAGTATCTGAGAGTGTCTAAGCCAATTTGCTATTTTCTAGTCAGAGCTTATGCCTTAATGTACTGTTGGGTAATACAGTAGGCCAAGCTCAGTCACAATGGTGTAAAACGGGAGCAACTCCATTGATCAGAACCCTGCCAGTAGTTTTAAAGTTACTGTAAGACATCCCAAATATTGTAACAAAACATTTCACATCATTTGGTAACATTTTTTGAAACCACTGAGTGATAACTCCCAGGGAAACCAAAACATTACTAAGAATTACCAATGCACTGAAGTGATACAGTTAGCATATTTCTCTTTTGGTCCACCTGAGTAGAACAGACTAAAAGAGATATCACTAGTGTTGAAATGAGTAATGGGAATTCACTGCTTCTCCAAGTTGGTATTCTAGTCCATGCTTATTCCATCCATTAATTTTAATAGGAAACTCTCCTTTTCTGCTATGTTTTCTTTTTTTTTAAATGTTGGAAATTAGTGTATAGAAATGGGCAGATTATAACGGATATTTAAAATTGAGAGAAAATCTGAAACATAATTGAAAACTTTGTTTGTCCCATCTTTGTGGCAGATAGGCAGTATGCCAGTCTCTGCATAATAGTACTATGCCAATAGTGAGTCTTCTGGCTGATTAATAATCACAATAATGTACATATTATATCCATTTATACTTGTAAAATGATTTCTATTGCAAGATCTCTAGATAAGTTACATATATTATTATTATTACAGCTGGTTGGAAACACAATGACAGAAAATGCAGTTTTGCACAATTGAAATTTTCCACAAGAAAAACTTAGTTTTCCAGATTTAAAAAATATAATAATAATAATAAAAAAAACATTCTGAGTCTGGGTTTGACCTAGTCCAAATCTAAAATCCACAAAAGGGTATCCATTAGCAACACTAGGTTGTTTTGGTCTTGGGATGAGTTAGAATTTTTCCAGCAAATGTTAAGTGAATTGGATAAAGAGTTTATGAATTAAGATACCCCGAAACATACATATTCTGAGACCAAAAATTCTTCTTTTCTCTCCTCCCCATGTACCTTTCTGTAGCCAACCCCAGAAATATCATGGGAGAAAATGTATTGGATTCATCAAGTTGAACTTTAGTGTACAAAACTAAAAAGTCATTGATTATACCTAGTTTTAAATGTTAAAGATTTTAAATACTAGTGTCAATGTCTGCTCCGACAGGATTAAATGAGGAGACCTAAGAGTCAAATGTAAGCCTCTTGCCCCTTTTCCCTGGTGGAGGCAATCTTTAACATTCAAACCAATCAGTAAGTACGTACTGCAAATTTCCCCATCAAAATGGAAGTTTATCAGACAAAGCATTCATAAATTTTAATGTATTTGTTCACTATCAGAAGACTATGCTCTCTTTTCGTTTCCAAATACACACCATGCAGAAATGTTAATTCCTCTATCAGTAGTCATTATATACCTACCAAGCCCCAAACACCAGATATTTTGCTTCCTTCCCTAAGAAGCAACATCCTTTAGTTCCTCCACCACCACAGCTCTATTCTAAACTTCCTCATCCACTGCTCTGATACAATCCTAATAGTACAAGCATGTGACTCAAATGTGAAGCTTCCCATGGCAATGACCCAAAGTGCCTTAGAGACTGACACACACTCCACCACCCTGACCCTCTCCTCCCAAGATATATGGAACAGTTTACAAGAATGGTATAATGAATGCTGGATGCAAAGCTTCCTCAGTATTTGCTGCAGGACCATGGAATTCACACCCTAAACACATTAAAATAGCCATTATCCTCATTACTTTCAGGACAAAATGTGAAACACATTTACATGATCTGACTTTACAGCATTAAATACACATTCAAACAAACAAACAAACTCTCTGCCTGCTTTTTATTAAAGCGTGAGCAGGGCCGGCTCCAGCTTTTCGGCCACCCCAAGAAAAAAAAAAAAAAGAATGGCCGCGGAAGCAAAAAAAACTGCCGCCCCAGAATCCCCAGACGTGCTTGGCCTTCTGGTACCTGGAGCCGGCCCTGAGCGTGAGACACTCTCTTTTATACTGTGAGGATAAGGGCAGTATAAAAACACAGCCAAGCAAAAGGATGATAGCTGCTGACATATTGCTGGTCCCCACCAAACATTAGTGCTCAGCCAACCTGCCACTGCATATTTTGCAACCAGATTTCTTGTTCCAATTCTAGTCCTATTATCAGTTCCTCTTCTCAAGTGAATATGTAAATGCATCTACAATACGCACTAGAGATAACCACACAACATTTGTTGTGGTCAGTTGATGGCTACAAGAAGCAATCCAATATTCTTCCTACTTCCAGACAGGCTAGAAATATTCCTACACTATCTTTCTGCAGTATTATATAGGGCTTCTGCTTATGGGTCCAGGCACAATCAGGAAGCATGAAGATCTATTCACGAACAGAAATAAATAGAACAAAACAAAAAAGGGGGAAAATAATGGAGGAAAACACTAACAAAACATTTTGAACATCAAAATATTTTGAGCCTCTAATGCATTTGACTCTTGGCAAAGATTTATGTTGATTCTTGTTTTATCCAAATCAGTTTACTCATCTCTAGTTCAGATTACAGTAATATAGTACTGCAGACTTTACTCTGGTCTTCAGCTCACTAGAATTTGCTGTACAGCTTTGCATTTCTCTTGTACTGTAATCAAAATTTGCAACAGAATAAAAGTGAAAAAGTTGAAAGGGTGTATGTAGGGAGTGGGGGAAGAAGGATATACTACTGTACCTTTGTGTAAAACTAATTAGAAACACAATCACTAAATACATTTTTCCACTCTTCTATTCAGTGTTAGTTCTCTGAGCTTAACCTCTCTAGCCAAAGATTTCACAAAACTCAAAAACTGATCTCATACAGATAAAGTAGGACACGCATGGGATGATTGCAGGCAACCTGTGAGGGTTTGTGTAATTCTGCAAAATGCTGTGGTTATTCAGGCACAAATGTAGAACTGTTACTAATGGTCATTTCATTGGGCCTTCTCCTGTGAGTAACTGCTCACCAACACATGAATTAGGGTTCTACTCAATCGGACCGTTCATGGTTTACAACCATTGCAATTCTAATACAGTCCAATGTATTGGAGAACTCAACAGCATGTACTTACTGCCAGTTCTAGATGGCTTCCAGGAATAATTTTTCAAATGCTTTCTTCAATGTGTTTACAAAAGAATGAAAACTTAAAATTAAATTATAATACAAATAATAAAGAGATTAAAAAGATGTTCAAAATTTAATCTTTAACATTCAATTTACAAAAGATCTTTTAGATAGATAACTCTAGCACTCAAATCATTAAATGTGTTCCCAGAGGACACATTCAATTTTGTGATTTTTCTGCTATCTGTAAAACTCAAGTGTAGTTCACCTGTAATTGCTTTGAGAATAGGGCCATTAAATAGATGACGAGTTATCTTTTTTGTTAAAAAACACAAAATCACTTTGCCTTAAAACATTTTTAATTTAAGTGGAGGTGGTTCTGAATCCCATTTGGTTAGTTGGGGAGTAAAAATGCAGTGCTACTTTTACTGTAAAGATTCACATTCCCAGATAAAGTGCACCAAAATATGTAAAAATCGTTTTTTTAAAAAGCTACAGCGTTTGGATGGAGGATGCAGTATTTTTTTAAAAGGAGGTGGTTACTTACCTATACTGCAGGTTCTTTGAGATGTGTCGTCCCTACATGTATTCAAAACGTGGGTGAGAATGGGTAGCATATGATACACCGGAGCTGGAAGATTTCTGTAGCAGTGTCTGTTGACCCACACATGCGTCGTACATAGCCTCGTGTTCCAGGCGAGGTTATATGAGGCTGTGTGGGACGATGTCCCCTCAGTCACTCTCTTACTGCTGAGCAGCACGGTCCACAACAGAGGGAACAGTGGGTGGGTACTGGAATACAAATAGGGACCACACATCTTGAAGAACCTCCACTTACAGGAAAAGTTGTTTTTTCTTCTTCTTCTTCTTTTTCTTCTTCTTCTCTCCTCCTCCTCCTCATCCTCCTTCTCCTTCTCTCCTCCTCCCTATATGTATTCGAAATGCAGATGAGTAGCAAGTAGAGATCAGTGTGGAGGACAGGAGTGCAAGCCCACCCATGTCTAAAGGTCCCTCCCCCAGCCTAAGGGAGGGAGCATCTGAGGAAAAAAAACAGTCAGAAGAGAGGTCATAGGGCCATAATCAAGGAACCAGAGGGGGACACCAAGCAGAGAACCCTGGATATCATCCATTGTTCCTCAAAGGTATCTAGGGAAAGAGTAGACACTGTCCAGAGAAACTCTGCCCGGACACGATTGTATGTAGGAACGGAAATAGGCCCCTCAGTCACAGAGCACCTCCCCATCCAGCATCCTCTTCCTGGTTTTATAAATGGCCGCTTTGGCCAATGCCAGGAGGAGGAGGTGGTCCTGCAACTTTGTAGGGCCACGGACATGGTGTGCATAAATGAAGAGGTGCAGGGAAAAGTGCAACCAGAATCTTAGGAGAAGATTCTGGAGGAGCTGGAAAAGGGGCTGCAATCTGACACGCAAGATAAATGTGTGCCAGACCCTCCCTCATGCCACAAAAAGGGCAAGTGTTGGGGAAAGGGGTGAACTACACCAAGTAAATACTCATGTTCACAGCTCCATGAAAGAGCTGTCAGCTGTTATCCCCGGTGGGCCATGGAACCAAGGTGGAATACAGGCTGGCCCCACTGGGGTTCCTCACCTTCCACAGATGGCAAAAGGTCCTGCCACTTAGATCGGAGCAGGACACAAAGGTGAGGAAATGAAGTGTGTGAAGTATGAGCGTGTACAGATGTTACCTCAGCGCAGTTTGGAAATGAAGCAGTTGCGGATCACGCTTCCAGCTCAGAATATGGTGTGTGTGTGTGGGGGGGAGATGGAGGGGACTCACGAGGCAGGGGACAGATAACGAGTATGACACTAAACCTCGGGAGAGCACCCTGTAATCACCATATTCATCATTTATATATAATTGTGATATTTCATATAAAGCATGCCATGTGAGGTATCAGCAGAAAGGTTATGATCCGCTGAAAGCCACGGTTCTATCTAAATATGTATATCATTAGTGCATAATAAATTATGGGATTGTGTTGTATGGTTGTCACTGAAACATGCTGTGAGTTGGGGAATTGTCCAGATATTAGATCCCCAGAGACAAAGACAAGGGAGCTAACCAATGCCCAAGTGTCGAACAACCACCAGATCCGGGGCGTGGGATGTGCTAGGTGGGGCACTCACCACTGGTGAAGGGCAGTGTACTGTCGGGTCTCACAGCCCCGGATTGGACTGTGCAAGCGGCTGGAGAGCCTCCTCCACGAGGCTCACAAGTCCATGGTGGGAAGGACCTACAAATCTCACAACAAGATGTGCTTCCCCAAGGCAATAAAGGCAACATCGGTGCTTGTCGCTCACTGAGCAAGTGCAAGGGCACGAGGCACAATTTTTGAATCCTGGAACATGGGACATAGTCCCCTGAAGAAGTTGGGGGCAGGCCCCGAGCAAGGTGAGGAGAGATTAACACTAATGACAAAAAAACCAAAAAACCATTAACTGTGTACATCAACGGAGGAGAATGCTCTCACAGTCAAACTACAAGCATGGAAGAACGAGGATTCTGACTCCGACCATGTGGTGGTAAGAGGGAACTGAGGGGGCGTCATCCCACACAGCCTCATATAACTGTACCTGGAACATGAGACTACGTACCACAGATGTGCGGGTCAACGGACACTGCTACAGAAATCTTCCGGCTCCAGCACATGGCGTGCATGCACGTCAGTGTTTAGAATACATATAGGGACCATCACTTGAAGAAGAATATATATTCCTAACAACTCTCTTAGGCTAGCCTGCTCCAGCGAAAAGATTGCAAATCATGCTGAAGACATTAGTCTCTCTGAACCAAGTCCTGATTATCTTACTCACACAATTACTCACAGTGCTTTACTCACATGATTATTCCACGAAAGCCAATAACTGTTTTGCCCTCCATGTTTTCTTGCTGCAGCAAATGGGTGAACCAGAGCCAAATTTCATCTGCAGTAAAATTTTCTTTTGATACAATTACATAAAATGCGAAGGTGGCCATCCTATGCCATGTGAATCCAAAAGCAGATACTAAGAGTACACAAAATCCAGGAACACTAACTGAAAATGACAGGCCTGCCAGGCAAGCATACATTTTGGAGTGTCACAGTTTAGAAATACAAATGACCGTCCCGTGATGTCTCTTTGCTTCTTTCAGCCTCCAGTTACTGTGCTGCTTTAGAAAACAAAACAAAACACAAACATCCCCCAAACACACACAAACCCAACCAGAGTTTGCCTTTTGTTGGCGTCCGTTAGTCTCGAGAGACGATGGATATCCATGGGGAACGTTTAGTTGATGGTTGTGCAGCGTCTATTGTGGCTAGAGAGCCCCACACGAGAGTGGCAGTCTCGATTGCATTTGCTGCATTTGAAGGCGGTGTCAACTGTGGGTTGGAGCCGCTGCTTCCTTTTGCGTTGAACCCGCTTTTCCTCGGCAAGCTGCCGCCGCTTGTCTTCGCCAGTTTTCAATCCAGTGGTCAGAGCGTGTCTCCATCTGCATCTGTCCTGGGTGAGCTCTTCCCAGCTGTTGATGTCGATTTGAACAGTCTTCAGGTCCCTCTTACAGACATCCTTGAAGCGAAGGTGGGGCCGTCCTGTAGCTCTGTTTCCAGAGGAAAGTTCAGCATACAACAGGTCTTTGGGGATCCGTCCATCTTCCATACGACTTAGATGGTCAAGCCATCTGAGGCGGTGTTGACGGAGGAGAGTGAACATGCTGGAGATCTTGACACATTCCAGCACCTCGTTGTTCGTCATTCAATCACTCCAAGTGATCCTGAATATGCGATGGAGGCAGCGCATGTGGAAGGCGTTCAGTCTCTTTTCTTGCGAAGTGTAGAGTCCAAGTTTCATTGGCGTAGAGAAGAGTGTTTAGCACACATGCGCAGTACACAGCGACCTTTGTGTTGATTGTCAGCATGTTGTTGTTCCATACTCTCTGTGACAAACTGGCCAAAATTGTGAAGGCTTTGCCGATTCTACGGTTGATCTCAGGGTCCAGTGAGAGGTTGTCCATGATGGTAGATCAATAGGTGAACTGACTGACCACCTCTAGCACATAGTCATTGATGGCAATGCTTGGATGTTCTGCATCCTGGGCCATAACTTTGGTCTTCTGAAGACTGATTGTCAACCCGAACTCTTCGCAAGCTCTGGAAAAATGGTCAATCAGACGCTGGAGATCAATTTCTGTGTGGGTGACCAGGGCAGCGTCGTCTGCAAACAGCATGTCTCTGATTGTTGCCTCCCGTACCTTGCTTTATTTGTGTCAAAAAGGCTAACCTCAAAATTAAGATATTAAAATAAGAAAAACAGATAGGAGGAAAAAGGAGAAAAAGCTTAATATCATGCAGAGATTTGATAAGACAACTAAAAAACAGGCTATGCAACTAAATGTAAGGAAAATGGAAGCTTGAGCCTGAACATGAGACAGTGAAAGAGTTCAACAAAGAGAACAGAAAGAGAAAGACGAAGAATAGAAAATCATCTACTAGAATATAAAATGAATATCACAAAGTTGAAGAAAGTGACTGGTAGCCAGATATATCAATACAGATTTAGGGACTTTCCACAGGCCAATTTATAATTGTATTTTTGTGCATATACAACATTTATCCCTATTTAAATTGCAAAACAAGTTTTATAAAGTATTTGTTATAAAAGAATGAATCTGTTAATAAATAAAATTTAAGAATAAGACTGACCTCAACTGCTGCACCTGGTTGACCATCATCTAGCATGCTTCCATAAAAAAGGCAGCTCTGCAATTTTTTTGTAAGCATAGATCCCCAGAAGGAGCAAAGAATCAAAGGTGAAACTGGCAGAAAAATACTACTGCACCACACTGTGGCCCCAGAAAAGGGCAGAACTGGAGAAAAACAATGGAATCTTCAGTTAGAGAGAACTTTTCTTGAGTAACTTGCATTCTCTCAGCATCTGCTCCTATATATCCATTAGGGAGTTGACTGGCTACATGCAATTTTATTGTAGCTGGTCAAAGATTTTTATTCAAAACTATTTGTGACCAAAAATGGTATTTTTAGAATGAAAATATACACTGTATATTTCTGTATTTTCTCCCAATTTCCCGCTCCCCCTCCCCTTTAGCTATTAGGGGATTCTGCCATAAATATATCTCTATTAAGATATTCTAGTTCATACCGAGATCAACAGTATTGCCAAATTCTGGACACAATGACCAGCACAAGTCACTCAGCTGGCCTCCAACAAGGAATGGAAGAGCAGAGTGGATGTAGTCACTGGTCTCAGGTGGCTTGGGGAAGGTCTGGCAGACCTGCTTAGTCATGAATCTTTCAGCACCACATCTCCTTAGTTTGGCTATCCCCCAAATCCCCACTGTGCACTGATGTGTGTACAGAACTTCATCCAGGTAAGCTTTGTAATGCACAGGGGCAGAGCAGGGGGTATGATTTGCCTTTATCTGCATACAAATTGAGAAGTTCATAAACAAAATACCTATTGTAGTTGGGTCACAATGATATGAAGGTGCATCAGTTTCTAAGGGCTAGTCTACACTTACCAGCTCTGTCGGACGCCTCGGATCGATCTTCTGGGTTCGATTTATCGCGTCTTGTCTAGACGCGATAAATCGAACCAGGAAGTGCTCCCCCGTTGACGCTGGTAATCCAGCTCCACGATCGGAGCAGGCAGAGTTGACGGGGGAGCCTGCGCGCCGCGGTGTGGACCAGGGGTGAGTACTTTGAAGTTCGAAATAAGATACTTCGACTTCAGCTACGTTATTTACGTAGCTGAAGTCGCGTATCTTACTTCGAACTTCGGGGCTAGTGTAGACCAGCCCTGAGACTTTAGCCTGAATGGTTACAACTCGAAAACATGTTGCATAATAGGACCTCTCACTGCATTTACAGTAGCATTGTAAATGATTTTTTTAAACGTGTGCAGCCCAGTACACAGCAGCTATACCACCGAATAGAATCCAACTCTGCAATTACCTGTTTTCATTTATTTTTATTGTTGCCAAGAGATAACAACAACAGAGATAGGAGAGACTGGCCCTGACCAGAACAGAAATAATGAAGTATTTTGTGCCAAGATAAAAGCTACAGTTATAGTACATTGCGTATGCAAAGAATCAGGGAATATGATGCATCAGCAAGAGAGCGGCATTCTTAAGAGAGTGGTGACTCAGCACAGCTTCACTCTTGAAGTCATGGTGTGTGGCCCCATATACAAACAGCATCCACTTTAGAGCTATGTTTTTCTCTATTTTATGTGCCGGCAGTAACTACTAAATCAGCTTCGGGAACTGGGCCTAATTTCTGCATAAAAACATTCTAGAAGAGCTGTCAACTGAATCTACCTCTAATCTGTCTGTAATCTTGGGCAGCTATCATGTACTACTCCTTTTTAAAGAAGCTGATGGTTTTATAATTAAGGATGGCACTGGCACTCAAGTCAAATCCTGCCTATGCCCCAGGCTTCCTGTATTACCGTGGAAAGGTCACTCAATGTCTTTGTGACTCAGTTTCCCATTTGCAAGAGAGGAATAATAATCATTCCTTTCTCCCAGTTTTGTGCATCTTGTCTATTTAGGCTAAGCTCTTCAGGGCAGGGACTGTCTCTTACAGTACACATATGTACAGCACTTAGCACAATGGGGCTCCATTTTGGTTCCAGGTATAACATAGCACATATAAATAACAACAATTCATCAAGCTACGAATCCTTGGTCGAAGAAAAAAAATAAAATATTTACTTCAAACTCCATCCACATTAAATAATATCTTCAATATATATTTCTCCTTTCCTTAAAAAAGTATCAATAATTATAGTGTATGTTTCCAGCTAAGTTGCTTCCTTATTAGTTCATCTGCTTCTGACTATTCAGCACAAAATAAATGAATTGAAAATGTGTTTTAGACCAGATCTGTGTGAATCCTGAAGGGTTTGATTCTTAATGAGTTTTGTGAATTGAACCATTATTGTAGTTTATTTTGCAAATGTTGGAAGAAATCAATCCCCACTGTTTTGCTTGGAGGTTCAAGGTCAGAAAGAAACTGCATCCTCCAAGAGAAAATTCCACTTCTTCAGGACATCCCCCATGTATTCACTCTGTCAACACTTCCTGTTAAACCCTGGGAACTGCCAACTTATCATAGAAGTCTTTTCATGCTTACCCTTTCTGTAGCAGGTCTCTCCTCCCCAAGTCTTAGGGGAGGTTCAGAAAATTGAATGTTTCATCCAGCTCTACTTTTAATATTTTAGCAATTTACACTCCGGCCAATCAGTGTCATATGGCAAACAAAAAGCATAATACAGCATGTAACAATGTGCACGTGTGTTTGTGTTTTCGGGATGTTTGATACTAATTGAATAATATATACACATAATACAGATTTTTTTAAAAATAACCAGTATACTGAAAGCATTTACTGTGGTTTAGTTATGGACAACACTGAGTGCCGGTCTCTATTAGTTTTAATCAATAAATAATCATTACAAATATATGTACTAAGTATTTTACACAGGACAACCAGCTTCTTCACTTAAAGAGTTCAATTTAAAATTGTTTATTGACATGCATTATAGTTTGAATAAATCATTTCCAATTGATTTGCTATCAGAGTGGTTAACCCAATCAGTTTATTAATTATTGAAAAATATTCCTGACACTTATTCAATATGCAATTACTATTGATCAAACCTTAATTCAATGGTTCTTTTCCACACTTAAAGTGCTAACAAGGGACTCTGAGGAGCTGCCACCTATGTACAAGTTTCCTTCTGACAGATCGTTATGATTAACAAGAAAGAATCTGCCCCTGTACTTGAAAGGCAACACAGGGTCAGTGGGAAATCAGTGTCATTCTTCCAGTACCGTCACTCTTTGAAATTACATTGAACTTTACCTACACTTATCTTTAACATTTTAAAATCGGACTGCCAATGGTCTAATTTGGAAGGCTACAAATCAGTCATGTTTGAGTATTAAACAATTACACTTTTGCAACAGTATCCCCTACCACACATTACAATTATTCAGGTTTAACAAGAAACTCTGTTACATGACACACAGATGAAACCCAAAAGGGATTTGCTATAAAGAGCTAAGCTTGAGCATAAAGTCTAAAGTTCCCACACATCCTATAGGACACTTTATTTGGAATTAGTCTGCCCTAAGTAACATTCCTGAGGAACTTTTTACATACATTTAATGTGTGAAGAAAGGCCTCATGAGTTTGGGTAGGTGGACATGAGAAGAAGTTGCCATTATGATATTCCTACTAAAATGGGAACCAATCACCATCCTGGGAAGAGATTTTGGAAGATTCCTTAGCACTTTCTTATCCTAGAAAAATTATCATAAATCAGAAAAGGTACTAAAACCAAAACAACACTCATTCAATGAGCCAAATTCACTCCTAGAAGCGGATATGACCCTCCATGAAAGAAAACCTTGAGTTCACCAATACCCTGAAAAGGTTTCATTACTTTTCTCGGGACTCCAGAAAGATCCCATGCCATAGGTGGCTTAATGAGAGCTTGAAAAATAAAGTTCCATATAAGCTTAGCTTCACAATAAGGGGCCATGTGGAAATACTGACCTAAAGACTGATTTTAGGGGGCTTTGATATGCCAAAAATTGTTGCCAAATGGACCTAGGAGGAGCTAGACTTAGAGTCAGATTAAGACAGTAATGAAGGGAGAAAAGCAATCCATATGTGGTGAAAATTAAAGGAGTGCACATGGATCCATCTGTGTAATACCACAATCTTTTTCAACCTGCTACCTAAGCACATCCAGCTGAGAGCTTTAAGAAGGCAGGCAGGTCAGGCCACCAGCTTAGAAACAAAATGCCTGTATAGCTTGTCACTATCAGGAGCCATGCTCTCAGGCTACGGGATATTGGGTTCAGATGCACAAATTGACGGTTGCCAAGTGATAACCTAAGCCTAGAATATGTCTTTGGACATTTGCAACAGAGACAAGATGCATACTTGACAAGCTCATTATTAGTCTAGACTTATTTTTCCAGGCTCCTGAGCTTATCCAGAGCTGGTGTTATCAGAACGAGCAAGGCGGCTTCTACAGTGACCATCCTGACAGGCTGAGACCTGACTTCCTACTACCAAGTAGTAACTGGAAACCTGAATTTGTAACACAGAAAACATAGATCAGGGTTGATGTATCCAAGCTGACCAGGGTCCTCAATTAAAAATCTCCCCTGTTCCATCTGACAGGGAAATCCTCATAGACCGCAAACTAGTCACACTCCATAGGGATCTGGAAAAAACATTTAGTATCCTGAAAACTGCAGAAAGGTTCAAACTTTTCAGCAGCTATTGATAAGGAGCACAAGTGCCCCGGGTGGTGGGGGCGCATTGAGTACTCCTAATGTCAGTCATCGATGTGAATATCTATTATGAAGAGAAACATTTTCTTTCCCAAGAAAATGAACTGAACATGAAAATGCAAAATAATTGCAGACTTCTTCACCTTCTGCAAATGAGCCTTCTCTTGTTATACTAAGAGGTTCTCTTTGGTGTAGATTAGATTCTTGAGTTTTTATGGCTTTCCTGGAGGACTTGTTGATCGTCCTGCGGAAAAGCCTCTTTCCATAGCCTAACTAGCCTTCTGGTCATAAAGACCTGTTAGTCCACCTGTTAGTAAGAGTAGCAGACGGGCTGAAAAAAACCTTACATGGAAAACTAGCAAGAAGTCTCAGGGGTCTAGACTATAGCACTGTGTAACACATCTGACTTCTCCCCTGGCACTAGTTTCACTCCATTATGTTCATGCTGTTAATGTGTTTGATCAGTCATCATTTGATCTTAGACAAAGAGGACTTCTAAACAATTAGGACAGTGAGGATAAAACACAAGAGTTATATAACAAATGCATTTGTTTACATTTATATTGCCAAACTTATCCTTACATGTTCTTTAGGAAAAAGCTGGGTCTTATTTATCTACTACTTTATTTAAATTGAATTTCAAAATTCCTTTGACAGGAGGATAAAATTATTCCAGCTAATTGCTGTCCTCACACTTTTGGGTCATGCTCAGGAGAATATAGATGTCTATGTATTTTGTAACACTTAAGTTCTTTTCAATCATTTTTGCTAAACTGCTGCTTGGCTTCAAAGGAAAATAAAATAGTATGTTAATTTATTCTATAACAGAGACTTCTGGACAGAGTTTTCAGACTCTAGAGGCTATGGCTGGTGATGAAGCTGTCAGAAATTGCTGCAATTTCTCCACCCCCTAAAGGAATGATGATGTCTCTAGTAAAATTAAAACATATTGCTGTTGCAGAAACCTTGTTAAGAAAACAAAGTCGTCACAGGTTTTTCTTTCCCACCCTGTCATTCCTTGTGACTAAGCATACAATTATTTATCTGAATATTTATTAAGACCCCAAAATATAATGGAAAGAAAGCATAAATTGAGCATTAAAAAAAGAAAATCAAGTTTTTCAAAAGTTGGAAAATGAAATGTAAGGCTGCCAACCATTTTATCTAGGTACGTACTTAAGAAAAAAAAGTAGAAAAAAGGGGGTCATGACCTTCATTATGCTAGCTAAGAATATTGTGTACTTCAACTTTTTCATTGCCATCACACTACAAGAAAGCACAGTTCTATGACCACATGTAACTACATCTCAGAATAAATAAGTAAATGAAGAAACAAGCCCTTATTTAATTAACCTTGAGTATCCCTGGTAGATACGTGCCATAAACTGCATGTATCTACGTATCTAGATTTTAAAAAAGTGATTATATTCTGGTTTTAATTGAGTGGCGCTCCCCTGGGAACATGAATTGCAGAGATTCATCATACTGTTTGTCTAGATTACACTTCTTGAGCAGAGCAGTTGATTTGGTCCAGCAATGATCCAGCAATGGCTTTGAGTTAAACACAGTGAGCTAGAAACTTGGCATTTTGTTTTAAACTGTAATCCAGCCAAATGATTTTATTGGTCTGAATTATGCTATTACATTTTCTGAGCTGTATCTCCAGGTTCTGAATGTTGCACAAGAATAGTGTCCTCAGCATAATGTGAGATTAAAATTATAAAAACTGTACTGCCTGCAAAATGGTACTTGAATGGCTCTAAAACATGTATTCTATTAAATCTACTGCTGCCAATGATCCATTGGAAACAGTCAAGATGACATAAGATGGTCTTGCCTGAGGGTACTCAACCACATAAATCAGTTAATATGCAGAAGGGCTAATATAGTTAAGCATTAAAGAAACTTTATACAGCACATAATATTAATTATAGAAAAAAGTTTATACTTTTACAGTAAACTTAACTTCTGGTTGTCCTTAAAATATTACTATATTGAGAATTTCACATCAGGTCAGATCCAAAGCCACTGAAGTCAATGATAGTCCTTTCATCGACTTCAATGGGTTTCAGATCAGACCCTTTATCAGGAATCAGCAAATTTCCCCTTGATTTGTACATTCAACATAAAATAAGAGTATCATTTGCACATGACATCATAACATGAACATACAGCTGTATTTAAATCATGTATATATAGCTTTTTACAGATGTAATAGAGAGATATGTTCTTCTGCATTCATCATTAGGAGTTGGAACAGATGGTGAGAGACTTAGTTTAATCTAATACAGGCATTAAAATAACCAATACTGCCTGCATTCTTCCATATAACAGTAGTTGAGTTCACTAAAGGAGGAATTTGTGCTGTGCTAGAATTCATTAGCAGAAATGTATACTTGAGCAATAGTTTGCTGTATTAGTCAATTCACTAATATTATTCTCTCTTGCTGTGTCACACACACACACACACACACACAGTGTCCAATATAAATCAATATAATTTGAAAGAATTTCCTCAAAGTATCATTTTTAAAAGGAATGGTGGAGTAGGCCTGGAAGTTAGGCATCATAATTAAGAACGGAGCCATTTAAGCCCAAGAAACAGAGAGTGAATGAGGGAGCACAAGCATGAAAATGACACTGTAGTTTGGTGGTTAGATCACTCACCCAGGATGTGGGAGACCCAGGGTCCAATACCCCTGCTTCAATCTCTCTCCTTTATTCACAGTGCAACAACTTCAACAGGAGAGACTGAGGGAGCCCTGAATCAGAATATCCCATAACCCAATGGTTAAAAGCACTCACTTGAAAGGTGGCAGAGCCCTGTTTAAATCCTCTCTTCTCCTCAGCCAAAGGGAGGACTTGAACTCGGGGACTCCCACATCACAGGTGGGTACTGTAGCCACTGGGATAAAAGTAATGAGGGATGTCTTCCTCAGCACTCTCCCGCCCTGCTCCCAGCTGTTTTGTGTGAACTTGCCTGAATCCAGTAGGCATGGTCAAAGGGGACTTACCAGACCGAGCTCTGCATGTGACTTAGGCAGCCAACCACCTATATTCACCTGGTTTGTGAATTGCTCTGGGGTTTAGGCAGAGAGAGACATTCACATGCCTAGAGGGAGACATCACTGCACATGCCCAGAGGCAGAAACATAGGCACCTAGAGGGTTTAGCGGGAATTTTGTGCATTGCAGTAGAACCTGAAACTAGGAATTAGGTGCCTAAAACCAGACGTAGGCACCTAAGTACTTTTGTTAATCTAGGTCAAAATATTTATTCTGAAATCTACAAAATGATTACAAATGGCACGCGGGGGCTCAGGGGGGGGGGACGGAATTGATCAGCAGCCTGGTGGAGTGCTGGTGAGAACATTATCAGAAGAAGTGAATTTGTATTACTCCCAAACTAAAAGCACTGAAAAGAAATACATGGTGGTATTCAATAAAAAATATGTTCATTATCTAGTAGGTTAAGAATGTATTCTGACACATGGAGTTGGAGAAAATAGGTTATGTTTTATACATCTTTCAGCCTGTACTACTGACTACCATGGATGTGTATGTGAACCAGCCTGAATCTGTAAGTGTTCCAGAACGTGCTGAGCACCACGTTAGAGAGAGACTTCCAAGCACCAAGATCTTAGCAGATGGCATCCTGTTTGCGATGGAAGGTGGAGAATAAGAACATGAAGCTACAACATCTTTGAGACGTGTACCAGGATTCGAGCACCCACTCTCTGAAAATCAAGATTCATTACAGATGTCTCAAGTTGAGCATCTCAAATCTGAGGCACAAAAAATCACTTGTCACTCTGGATAATTGCTGAGTGGCTCCAGCCAAACTCAAATTCCCACACCAACAGATGTGAAAGGAGTCTAGCAATTTATGGGAACAGACAACTACTATGCAAATGGGAGAAATAGAGCAGCAGTAATGCAAAGCCAAATATCATATTTTAATAACTGAGAGGGCACTGGCAGAGATGGGAAAGTGAAATGCCCAGTGAGAAGATTACTATTAGGACTGTTTGGAATGAAATGATTTAAACAGCTAATCATATCTTTAAGAATAAAATGAAAGTGCAACCACACGAGAAGCCACTCAGAACAAATCATGAAGAAGTCTATTCTGAGAGTAACTCAGTAACTGCAATGAATGTGTGATGGGATGGGGTGTATACCCCAAATAGACTCTGAAAGAGTTAATGCAGGCCTGAGAGGCAAATTGTGCTACCTAAGGGAGAGCCCAGCCTTTAGTAGAGAGAAAGCCATGACATTTAGAGCAGATGGGGGCTGCAAGCAGTGAGTTTACAGTCACTCTGTGTGATTAGTGTAGGGCAAGCAGGGGGAGAGCAAGCCCTGAGATCCACACCTGAGTAGAGGAGGCTGGCAAGCAGCCAAGAGTGACATTTAATTGAAAGGACACAAGGTCAAGTCCAAGGAGGGAAGTAGGCTTTGGTTATATTTTTATGCTGGGATTTTGTTAGGGGAATCCTAGAGAGGGCTTAGAGAGTCCCATCCCTGAAACAAGGAAGAATCTAGAGAGGTTGCAGGGGAAAATATCTGAAAAAGTCTGAGTAAGAAGTAGTTTGGGGAAACAGTAGCAAGGAGTAAGACTGAGTAGATTTCGGCTAATGGTTATAGGGTCCCTGGGCTGCAACCCAGTGTAGCCACTGGAGAAGATGGTGTGAAACCCCTGATAACACTGGGCTACGATTTTTGAGAAGTCATCTGCTTCAGAGATAAAATGTGCTATTTAGTATGTATTTTGATGTGCTGAATTCAAATATGACAATTAAAACAACTGATTGGCTACTGTTTCTAAGATATTGAAGTTTTTACATTTTATGTCTATGTATATTGGGTAGATAGTAGAGTTTTAATCATAAATTGTAAACCTAGGTCTTTTCATGTGTTTATGGTTGCTTTACATGATACTATTTCACCTGTCCTGTTTATGTAACACTTTAAAAATCAGCAAAGGGGTTATATAAATAAAATGTATTATGAAACAAAAGGCAAAAAACTATTATGTCCATAGTTTAGTCCTATTCAGTGTCTACTCGGCGCTTCTTGGCTTGTCTCTTGTATTCATTAAATGGAGCATCTCGTATCACTGTCCAGCAATAGTCTGCAAGCATTGATGGGCTTCATTTGCCCTGATAGTGTTTCTCCATTGTTGCAATGTCCTGGTGAAATCACTCGCCGTGCTCGTCGCTCACTGCTCCGCAGTTCGGTGGAAAAAAATCTAGATGAGAGTGCAAAAAATGTATCTTTAGTGACATGTTGCAACCAATGCTTTTGTATGCCTTGAGGAGGTTTTCCACCAACAACCTGTAGTTGTCTGCTTTGTTGTTTCCGAGAAAATGTATTGCCACTAACTGGAAGGCTTTCCATGCCTTTTTTTCCTTGCCACGCAGTGCATGGTCAAATGCATCATCTCGAAGAAGTTCACGAATCTCAGGACCAACAAAGACACCTTCCTTTATCTTAGCTTCACTTAACCTTGGCAATTTTCCACGGAGGTACTTGAAAGCTGCTTGTGTTTTGTCAATGGCCTTGACAAAGTTCTTCATCAGACCCAGCTTGATGTGTAAGGGTGGTAACACAATCTTCCTTGATTCAACAAGTGGTGGATGCTGAACACTTTTCCTCCCAGGCTCCAATGACTGTCGGAGTGCCCAGTCTTTCTTGATGTAGTGGGAATCTCTTGCACGGCTATCCCATTCGCAGAGAAAACAGCAGTACTTTGTGTATCCAGTCTGCAGACCAAGCAAGAGAGCAACAACCTTCAAATCGCCACAAAGCTGCCACTGATGTTGGTCATAGTTTATGCACCTCAAAAGTTGTTTCATGTTGTCATAGGTTTCCTTCATATGGACTGCATGACCAACTGGAATTGATGGCAAAACATTGCCATTATGCAGTAAAACAGCTTTAAGACTCGTCTTCGATGAATCAATGAACAGTCTCCACTCATCTGGATCGTGAACGATGTTGAGGGCTGCCATCACACCATCGATGTTGTTGCAGGCTACAAGATCACCTTCCATGAAGAAGAATGGGACAAGATCCTTTTGACGGTCACGGAACATGGAAACCCTAACATCACTTGCCAGGAGATTCCACTGCTGTAGTCTAGAGCCCAAAAGCTCTGCCTTACTCTTGGGTAGTTCCAAATCCCTGACAAGGTCATTCAGTTCATCTTGTGTTATGAGGTGTGGTTCAGAGGAGGAGGATGGGAGAAAATGTGGGTCTTGTGACATTGATGGTTCAGGAGCAGAAGTTTCATCCTCTTCCTCGTCTGACTCAAGTGAGAATGATTCTGGTGCATCAGGAACTGGCAGTCCTTCTCTGTGGGGTACTGGGCGTATAGCTGATGGAATGTTTGGATAATGCACAGTCCACTTTTTCTTCTTTGACACACCTTTCCCAACTGGAGGCGCCATGCAGAAGTAACAATTGCTAATATGATCTGTTGGCTCTCTCCAAATCATTGGCACTGCAAAAGGCATAGATTTCCTTGGCCTGTTCAACCACTGGCGAAGATTTGTTGCACAAGTGTTGCAGCATATGTGTGGGTCCCACCTCTTGTCCTGATCTCCAATTTTGCAGCCAAAAGAAAGGTGATAGGCTTTCTTAACCATAGTGGTTATACTGCACTTTTGTGATGCAAAAGTCACTTCACCACAAACATAGCAGAAGTTATCTGTACTGTTCACACAAGTGCGAGGCATCTCTGCTCACTTTGGCTAAACAGAAATGTGTCCCTTTGCAAAATCAAACAGTGACAAATAAGAGAGCACGACACTGTATGATTTCTAGAGCGGATATAGGGCAATTTGTTCAGCAGAGTGATGTAAGCTTCATTATGATTGCATCATCCATGACTTCTAGGAATAACATGATGCAATTCATATCATGTATGACGCAATACCAGCTTCAGATTGCATCATTCATTGTTTTGCCTAAAAAGCAAGTACTGTCCAAACCCAGTCATAGATTTATTCATAGATCCAGTCAAAGATGTATTTAGTCATTTCTGGTTTAAATTGAGATCCCTTCCCTTTATAACTCACTTATCCTCCGCCATTCCCAAGTCAAGGGTCGTATATACTGACCCAATAGCATGTCTTGAAAACTAGAGCCAAACAACAATTTTAAGCATCATTTTCGTTCTCAGTGACCCAGAATTAGTAAAGTTTGACTACATTTATTTCAGAAGCATTTTGGCTGTAGAGCAGTGTAATGGGATACAGATCAACAGAGAACCCCAAGAGAGGGATGTGAGGACCACAGGACTCAGAGCTGGGACTGAAGACCTTTTGGTGAGGACGTTTAGGTTGTTAATTTGTTGGATTCTATTACCCCAGAGGGGTGGACTAAATCATGACCTAGCCAGAGGGCCAAGTTATGAGAAGAGAGACCACTTCAGTGCCAGAAAGAGCCTTTACATGACGCCCAGCCACAAGGAGTTGCTCTAGTGGTGAGTGAACTCCTTCACAGTATACTATTAAGGTTTGAACAGTATGATGTGAGAATCACAAGAAAATCATTATGGGAAACATACTCTGAGCTTACCCTGTGAATTTCTCTTTGACATGATACACAATACAAGTTTGTGTATTCCAGTGACTTTAAGAGTTACACCAGTGAGAGATTTACATCCTGGCAGGGAAACCTATGATGGAGAGGTCAAAGGGTAGGGACCAGATGAAAAACAGCTCACTGGCCTCCAGGGTTAGGAGTTGAGCATTAGGGCCAACAACCTATCCTCATAAAAAGAAAAGTTATAGAAACACAACAAGGCAGCTATTCTTCCAACAGCATGATAGACAGATGATAACCATGTCCATGCCATTGAGTGATGTCTAATGGCATGGGAAGGATTCAGATACTCTGAGCAGGACATGTAAAGGAAGCCAAGACAGAGGATTTGAAGAAAGAAGAGACTGATTCATCAACAAGAATCTGTATCTTCCTTTCTGTAATAGAAGCCTTCAGGCAATCCAGCAAAGCAGTGATTAGGGCGTAGGTGAAGTGAGTATCAATGGAGATCACTGTATTTACACTGGTGAAACTGAAATCAAATTTGGCCATTAATACATACACAGTTAGAGCCAAAATTCAACAAGTGCCTGAAAGTTTTATTGTGTGAAAAATACTTTTTCTTCCCCCTCTGGCACTGATCTCAGCAAACTTTTCAAAACAATTCATTTCCAGGCTGAAACAAGATCTGAAATATCTACCCAACGTGAGGGTTTTTGAGAAAGACATTTGAAAATATGGGTTTAGAATGCAAAGATAACTACTGTAATGTTGGTACAATGATGTATTCTATTTCCAACTCTAGGCGATGAGATGAATGAGCAAGTGAAATTTAAAGAGCTCTCATTCCACTTCCAGTGTCAATGCTAAAATACTGCTTTCTCCACCCTGTGTTTGATGTTCAGCAGGTTAAGTGTTACATGCAGAGAAGGCCAATGTTACCATTTAGCACAGAAAGAGGAAAATAAAAGAGGAGCAGCTTATACTTAAGAAAAAGGGGAAAAAAGATGTCTGAAGTCTTATATCTTGGATCTATTTTGCAAAACCCATGACATGTGGTGTAATGTAATTTACATTCAGAAACAGCATCTCCCCTGTAAAAAAGAATATTGGTGTCCAAGCATGGGATGAATATAAATCTAAAATATCAAGATAGTTCTGAAACATTATTGTCCTGTTTGAAAGGGCTTCATAGCTATCCTCTACCTCTTCTCAGGCTTCATGAGCTTCAAGCTTCTACCTTACTTCCTCCAGACTTCCAGCAACCTCTTTCCACGCTTAAACCACCTCTCAGACTTGCAGTGCCCTTTCCCCCATTATTCTCCCTATTACTACAACTGCTAGTCATATTTAATATAAAAGGGGATTGTGTGACTCTTAGCCACCTTTGTAGAGAGCTTTGAGGTTCTCAGAAGATATGTGCTACACAAATGCAAGAGAATCACAGAAACACTTTGCAAAGGAGGCTAAGAATCATATAAAAAATATATTTTTCAGACTGATAAAGAAACTCAAAGAAGCTAAGTGTGAATTTAGGTCACAGCAAACCAGTGGCAGACTAGGAAGAGAAGCCAGGTCTTCTTACCTTTAGTTGTCTGCTCTAACCACAACAATGTTTCCAAAGGCTTCTAGATCTCCTACACCACTCAAGATTCCTGGCACACCTATCCTCCAGATGACCATTAAATCCATGAAGTGATTTGTATTATTTCTGAACATGTTCCAGCAGTACAATTTCATTCACAATTAGCACATTCTTTGGACTCTGCTATGCTAAACAGCTTACAAAGCATAATAGGTGAAAATTGACTGACACTGCCCTATAAACTCTGCCCAATATAGGACCATGCCTCCCTTCCCAAGATCATCAAATATTGGGACACCTAAATACAATCACAGTAGAGACCTAAGGTATCAAGGGGCAGGAAAGAAGGAGCCAGGGTGGTGAAGGAGGGGACTGGAAAGTGAATGAGGCTATGTCTTTACAGAAAAAAAAAAAAGTTTATTTTACATTGAGAAAACCAACACAATGTACCTTCACTGGGAAGTTAAAATGAGATGGGTGACTTCAAATAAATATCTCAATTTCACACCCTATTGAAGAGAAGATACTGTAGTTTTGACCTCTATCTAGCCAGCTGAGGTTATAAGGGGTATAGGGTTGACATCAGCCAGCTCCATCAAGGAAAAAACCTACGGTGCCTTGTTGTCAAGAGGATTTTACATCCGGATAGCTACCTTGATGTAAAAAACAAACAAACCCCAAAACAACCACATCATGTTGGTATGAAGACCTAGCCTAGGAAGGTGGGACCCAAGAACAAAACATGTATTGCCTCTTTCCCACAGACCTGACTATAGAATTCTGTATACGGTGGTTCTATGTACTGTCATGATCAGTCAGACACAATTTAAAGAGCACATATAAATGCCACAGTGTGAGGATAAGTTCTGAAATGCCACCCACTATGTAGCAGTAACCAGTGCTTAATTTGTGCCAGGGCTGAGCCCTGACGTTTCTAGGCTGGCTACGTCAGTTATGAAAAATTTTTAAAAAAAAAAATCACTTGAGCCCCAGCACCTAATTGCTTGAGTCCCGGCACCTCTTTCATTACAAATTAGGTATTGGCAATAACTTTAGAAATATAAACAGCCTGCAATCATTACTGTTACATCACCTGGCAGCATGAATGACTGTGTATGACCCCAATTCCGAGCCCTCCAACTTTGTGTCTGTTCCATATTATGAATAGAAAGTGAATGAACAGTAAATATAAATCATATAATAAAGGAAATATTTAGATCACTGCAGATAGGCAATATGCAGACATTTTAGATTAGAATTGGTGGGCACTTTTGAGATTAGAGTCCTATACAATGTATAAACTAAGAATTTGTGGAAAGGATAGGAAATAACTGAAGGAGACGGCACTCTTTTTTAAACCGATTTAGACTAGTTAAATAAGACTAGCATGTTCCCATTTTTCTTTTGTACTTTTGGACAAAGATCTTATAACCCCCCTGCTAGCCCCCTCACACTTCCCAATTCACTGCAGGGTAGACTGCAATAATTGGATCTGTTTCTTTGCTAAATAGAAAACAGAACAAAGAAATGGAGGCATTCCCCTCTTGGTTAGAAGTAATTAAGTACCTAAGTTAGAGATACTCATACATTTATCTAGGGAGATTAAATTGATTTCCAAGTGGCATAAAAGACAAAAGTTCTCCATCTTGGCACAGAGGATGAATACACTGATTGCTCAGATTAGCTCATGTCTGAAGGCTTATTGTTAAATATTAAATAGAATGTTTAGATCAGAGCTGCTAAGAGGAGGGCAGACAGGGACAAATCCCAGCAGGGACAGGGAGGTGTTTTAAAGGACCTTATACTCCATTTAATGAGATTTTTTTCCTCCCTCCCCAATAAACTTTCAGGGGTGTCTTGCACCTGTAGTGTGGACCATCACATCTTTCCTAATGCTTACTGTGGTGCTGATTGTTCCAGGAATGAGCCCTCTCTGCAGTGCTGACAGTGATCAAGGCAGGTCTCCCTGCTCTGCATCACTACACTTGCACATTTGCATCAGTATGTAATTCAGGAAGCACTGATAAATAAACTAGGAAGTACCAGAGAATCCAGTGATTTCAAAATGTCGTTAATTATCAGGAGGAGAATTACATGTTTAAAATGTTTGCTGTTCTGTGTAAGAAAAAGACAGAGAAAGGCAAAGAGAGGTCAGAGCAGAGAATAATGGAATGTAAACTTTGTACTGTCTCTTGGGCCTAAACACCAATTATTTTTTTGCAATACAGCAGTGCCAGGAGGTTCCGCTCAGAGACCAGAGCCACACTGTGCTAGGCACTCAATACACATATACAACAAAGATCATCCCTGCCAACAAGTTAACAATCTAACTATAAGACAAGAGACAGCAGTTGGATACAGCAAATGGATAGCAGGAGAACAATATAAGGCATCGTACAAATTCAAATGTATATGAAATTTGGAGTACAGAGGGCATGGATCTTGTTTTACTCTTTGCTGAATTTCATAAAAGGTTTGTCCATTTTGAAATGCACCACTGAAAAAGAAATAAAGTAAATTTGCCTGTTGTGCCTGGGTAATACAAATATAAGATAAAATGTGTAAGTGGGCAGATTAACAACTAATTCGTTTTTCTATTGGTTTTTACCATCAAAAGTAGTCAAAGTTAACAATGAAAAGTAAAAGCAAAATAGAAAAAAGGAAAAGGGCAGCGGTAGGGAAAAGGTGACAGAAGGAAACATCTTAGAAATATCTGAGCAAGTACTAAATGTTGTGTTAGAATCAGGGAGCTGAGGATGGATCATAATAGGAGATATAGGGATGGTTATTCTGGATCAGATCCATATTCCATCCAGTCTTAGAGTGGCCAAAATTAATCAAAGAAAGGAGGAGACTAACTGACAAGAAACCCGAATAAAAAAATAAGCTGCTAATTATTAGCAATATGCCTAGCTTATTGACGGTAGATAAATGTTTAATATTTTTATTTTTGAATGCTTGAAGGAGATGAAGTTAGAGTGTTATTTTACATTTCGACTTCAAAACAAAAATTAAAACAGTTTGTGACAAGGCTGCCGCAAACTGCTAAGTGCAATACCCCTAATTTAAAAGCAGTTGAATTACTGCTGTAACATGACACATTTCAAATTCTTTTCTGGGCCTAATATAATTACTATATCCCCCCTGCAGAACAGTGCAATACACAAGGCAAATGACAGTACAGACCCAAATAGAGCCTATTGAAAGTATCTTCTAATGGGGTCACAGAGCAGATCAACCTTAGCCATTCTTTCCGCATATAGCATCCTTTGGGCAATCACCAATCTACCCAGGAGGTCTGATTTGAAAGCTAAAAGAAACGATTAGTGAATGAGAATACTGATCTGAGATGCATGTACCACCTATCTCATGCAATCATACAGCAATTTATAGTGCTCATAGTTAGTGAAATGACTTCATAAAATGGCCATATTAGTACCTTGCCACTTTAAAAAAGTCAGCATCTATCTTCATCTCATGGTATGATTAAACCTCATCAGTCTTTAACTGTCACTCAGTCAAACTCTCCCCATATTAAGTTTCTGAAAGGATAACCTGGCATACACGGATATAAAAGTGAGAAGCTGAAGTCCAGTGAAATACTTTACTCTGAATAAAAGCTATTATGATGTTTGGATAATCTAAGAGGTTTGCTGTAACAGACTTGTTTCTAATTTACCCATCTTATATACTTATGTGGCCCTCATTACCATAGTATCTGAGCACCTCACAATCTTTAATGTGTTTATCCTGGTAATGCCCCTGTGGGATAGGAAAATACCATCATCCTCATTTTACAGATGGGGGACTGAGGCTCTAAGTGACTTACTCAAGATGATACAGGAAGTTGGTGGCAAAACAGGGCCTTAAACCCTGGTCTCCCAAATCCCTGTGCTGTACCCCAACCACTAGACCACATTTAAATGATATCTTACTTAAAAAAAAATACAGTGCAATCACTAATACAAAAAAAGACCAAATACATTATTTAGAGTCTCTTCAGATGAAAATGGTTAATTACATCCTTGATACCACTTATTCTGAAAAAAAATAACTCTCAAACAACAAGGAAGAGAGTAGGAGTCCTGTGCTTGCTATTACTACAGCAAAACAGAAAGAGGTATGATTTTTAGATGACGACTTATTTCAGCAAACTAGAATAGGAACTATGACTGTATCAGTAATTGTAATCCAGATATCCCCTGTAAAACAATAGCTTCTACTCTTCCGTTCTCACTGAAAGATTATAGTCAGTATAAATATAGGCAGGCACATGGAACATAACATCAAATAGTGCTTCTGAAGAACCGTTCCTCAGAGAAATAGAGAAAGGAAGTAAAGTACTGAATTAAAATGGCAACAAAGATAAAAAGTTCATGCTCAGTAGATGTTGAAGACATTGCAATAAGAATAAGAATAACCAGTGTAAGGGTTTTAAGTCTTTCAAATTATGAAACCAATTATTTGCTGAAAATGCACATTAGCATCATAAGACATTTTGGCAGGTAGCAAGTGGAATTCAGTTGAACTGAATTTAGGATTGAAAAAATTGCAATAGTGCAGAAAGAAAGACAGTAATGAGTATCATCATATGAAAAGGTACTGTAAGTTTCCCTCAATCCTTAAAGAATCAGTGTTACTGCATTAACACTGCACAGCATTTGCCATGTTTACTTTGCTTCACACTTTAAAATGAAAACAGAAATTAGATAGCTGAGACATGAAATAAATAAATATTTGGATTTTTATGTATAAAATAGCTCAGTGGTTTGAGCATTGGCCTGCTAAACCCAGGATTGTGAGTTCAATCCTTGAGGGGGCCACTTAGGGATTTGGGGCAAAAATCTGTCAGGGGACAGTACATGGTCCTGCTAGTGAAGGCAGGGGACTGGACTCGATGACCTTTCAAGGTCTTTCCAGTTCTAGGAGATTGGAATATCTCCATTTATTTATTTAATTCAAGTGTAATCAAGTTTGGCTTTGCAAATTTAGAACTCTCTGAGACAAGTTGCAATAGGGCTGACTGATATATTTCATGAAGGAAGAGGAATTTACTCTTTAGAACCAGGGGATTCTAACAAGCTTACAGGTTCAATTTCAATGGAACCCATTCAAAGTCTGTGATAGGCTTAGGCGCCGACTTCGTGGGTGCTCCGGGACTGGAGCACCCACGGGGAAAAATTGGTGGGTGCTCTGCACCCACCGGCAACTCCCCGCCCGCCCCGGACCCGCGGCAAACTCACCGGAGCACCGGGAGACATTGCGGGGCCCCGCCCCTGACGCTGGGCAATGTTGCGTCGGGGGCGGGGCCCCGCAACGTCACCCGGCGTCGGGGGCGGGGCCTGGTGTCAGGGGCGCGGCCCCACAACGTCACCCGGCATCAGCACCCACCGACGTAACAGGAAGTTGGTGGCTGTGGTGTTAGGTACAGCAAAAACAAACACAAATATCAATCATATTCATTCACCACCTACGCCAAAGAATACAGTAAGATCTCTATCTTATTAGTTACATTGTGTCAATAAACAGATATAGTCTTTTCTTTCCTCTGCCTATATTGCTTTTATTCTACATAATCTTCTTCCTGCTCCTGGATTCAGGATGGTATTTAAGCACAGGAGTTCCAATGAAGTCAATGAGACTACTCATTGGGCTTAAAATTAGACACAAACTTAAGTATCTTGCTGAAGCAATGCTGAACCAAGGCCTTTTTTCTCATTTTTCCACTCTTGGCTTCCTGCCATCCTCCATTCTGCCATAACTTTGAAAAATTCCTTAATGCTTCTGCTTTAACTCCCTCCTTAACTTAATGTTTTCTGAGTCCACCATTAACCTTTTCACACCTTTCTGTGTTTAGTCTATATTTTTAGCTGTTCTCTGAAGGGTAGCATTGTAAAACCCACTTTACATTCATTTTTGTACAAGTGTTAATTACAACACAGTTGAAAGCAGTGGAGAATTGTCGCCATATTTTTTCCATGTGCAATAAATTGTTGAATACATTTACTGGCAATATAATAAAGAATAGACCAAATCTTGAGGTCATTACTCAGATTTTACTTTGTTTTGTTAGTAGTAATAGCAGGGACTAGAATTTGACCCAGTGCCCATTTTGTGGGGGAGTGCTGAAGGTCTTGATTTTGCAAGCTGTCATCATGTTGAGCAGTACCTTACTCCACAGGTAGTTTAATTGAAATCACTTGGACTACTGTGGATTAGCAAACCACCCAACAAGAGTAAGTGTGGCAGAATCTGACCCTCAGACTGACTAAAATGTCCTGTTGCTACAAAAGGTTTGCACTGTGAAGATTTAGAAAGCTTTTCTAAGTTTTTGCACAATGCCTCTGATTGCTGGAGAGTATTCACAAAATCCCTTTATCACAGAGGCAGAAAATCTTAATTCAGATTATTTTAAAACTCATTAATCTGCAATGGTTTGATGGGTCAAATTCAGAGAATGAAAATGGGGGGTTTTAAGACAATATAAATCAGATGGAGCAATTTGCAAACTGAAGATGCAGATGAGCGGGGTTGTGGCAGAGAAAGCAACGAACAGGAGGGTGAAGGAAGGAAGTGTATAGATTCTTCTGCAAAAAGGCTCTGCCAGGCTTCAGAAAAAAAGAGGGCAGGATTTGCTCCTCGGAAGTTAAATCACAAGTGTCCAGTGCTATAAACAAAATGATAGAGAATATTTTAACGTGCAATTTCTACCAGAACTGAATTCCTCAGTAACTTTTAGACTAAAAGCTCCATATCACACTACTTGAGCCATCCAGTATCCAGCCTATCCAAAAGAGAAATTACAGAATTTTCTAGCAATTATGCACTCGGAATAGTTACTTGTAATGTCTGAAATGATGTACATTTTTCTAAACCAGACCCTTGGGAGACAATTTGGTTTTAGACATCTAGAGTAATTTTATATTATTAGTGCTCTTTAAATGTTTATAAAAGCCCTTTGAATTTGGAAATGATTAGTAGCCTGAGAACATGCAATTTAAAATGATGTATCTTTAAATTATTAGGAGTAAAACTATTTGGAGGCAGTTAGGTGTTCTGGGCTTCAAAGGAAAAACTATTAAGCAAACATGAAATTTGGCATGCCTCAAAATGATTATGTATCTTTACATTCACTCTGTGAATATTCAATTTTAGAAGTCTCTGTAAATGCATAGGGAGTAATAAATTGACTCCTCTGATGTAGAGATAAACAAAACAGCAAAAGGGGCAAAATTAATACTATCCCCAAAACTCAAATCCAGTGCCCTGCAGGACCAAGTACACCTAGACCATCCCTGATGGGTGTTTGTCCAACCTGATCTTAAAATCCCCAACATTGGAGGTTTCCACAACCTCCTTGGAAAGTGTATTCCAGATCTTAACTATCCTTATAGTTAGCAAGTTTTTCCTAATATCTAACCTGAATGACCCTTGCTGCAGATTAGTTCTCAGCCCTATATTATTTAACATTTTTATCAATGACCTACAATAAAACAGAAAACCATCCCTGAGAAAGATTTCAGATGACACAAAGATTGCGGGAGGAGGTGTTAAATAGTGAACAGCACTCGTCACTGATGCAGGGTGACCCGGGTTGCTTGGTAAGGTGGGCACAAGCAAGTAATATGCTTTTTAATAGGGTCAAATATAAAAGTATACATCTATGAACAAAGAATACAGTCCATTCTTGCAGGATGGGGGCTATAACCTTGGAAACAGTGACTATAAAAGATTTGGGGTCATGATGGATAATCAGCTGAACATGAGCTTCCAGTGCAGTGCAGAGGCAAAAAAGGAATAATGAAATCCTAGGATGCATAAACACAGGAATATTGAGTAGGAAGGTTATTTTACCTCTATTTGGCAAAGGTGTAACTGCTATTAGAATACTGTGCCAGTTCTGTGTCCACAATTCAGGAAGGATGTTGAAAAAATTGGAAAAAAGATTCAAAGAAGAGCCACAAGAACGATCAAAGAATTGGAAAATAAGCCTTGTAGTGACAGACTCAAAGATCTAAATTTATTTAGCTCAGCAAAGAGAATGTTAAATGGGTGACTCTATAACAGTGTATAAATACCTACATGGGGAACAAATATTTGGTAATAGGCTCTTCAGTCTATCAGACAACAATATAACAAGATTCAATTATTGGAAGTTGAAGCTAGACAAATTCAGACTGGAATCAAAGCACACATTTTTAACAGCGAGGGTAATTAATCGGAACAATTTACCAAGCATTGTGGTGGATTCTCCATCACTGACTATATAATCACAGTGGTCCCTTCTGCCCTCACAACCTGTTAATCTATTAACTCTTCCAGGTTGTATTAACTCTTCAACAGAGCGATTCATATTGGGGAACCGTTATTTAAGGAGACCCTGGAAAAGACAGCCACACAGCTACAAGAACTATTGCAGAGTTGACAAACCACTTGGCTCACACAGATCTAGGAAGCCTTGTCTCCTCACCACTTCCTCGCTTACTTGCTAAACTATCCTGTTAAGCCTTTAGATCAATGGAAATTGTCAGTACCTTGGGGAAAAAAAATTCTTTTTAAGTGTTTGTGCTGCACTCATTACAAACAGGGTTTTATTCCTGATTGTTAATAACAACCCTTTTTCTAGGGGCTGGACCTCTACTCATTTCACAGACAAACCCTGCCTTCCTTCCCCAAAAAGATTTGAAGCAAAACTGTTCTAGGAGATCCTTACAAATATTTCCTACCCCAGATCCACATATCACATTTATTTTCATGGGAAGGACTGCTCTTTGATCTGAATTTGCAATGGAAAAGCAAGCTCATTCTACAGTTGTCTTCAAATTATTCTGAGACAAAGCAAGATTTAATTCCTGTAAACTATCATTTAAAATGGTAACTTATGTGATTTACTGGAACACTAAAGTAAAAGGTAACATTGCCATTAAATTACATTTTAAATTACTGTAAAAAGAACAAACCAATCAACTAAATTTGTCTGTTGCATGGTTTTACTCTTGAGATAGAAAGCTAAAAAAGGGATATTAAAAAGTTACAGAAAAGTAGTGTAGATTCAATTTTTATCCAGAACTCTGTAATTCAAAATGTAAAACAAACAAGAACACTATTCATGAGCAAAACCAGCTAATGTATCTAGGATCTTCAGTCAATCAGCATAGGCAGTGCAAATTAATTAATCAATCCTATTCACAGAGTTATAGTGAGATCATTAAATGAAGTTGATACAAAGAGCAGTAAATGATGCAGAGGTATAGTGACTTGTCTTACATCAATAATTGAACAGAAAATCCCTATATTTACAAAGGGCCTGAATCTGCTACCTTTTCTTATCCTGAATAGTATCTTAGTCCATGGAGAGTCCCATTGAAACTTTATGAAGTAAGGAATTACTCAGCATGGGTTAAGGTGCCAACAATGGGTCCAAAATGTACAAGGGTGTGTTTAGATTACGGAAATTTACACCATTATAACTATATTGATAGATACACCACTGAAAACTCCTGCTTTATATGCACTGTCCTGGTGCAAATGGGGCTTAAACCAGAATGATTTGATAATTTGATTTTCTTCACCTAGAAAAGCCCTTGAAAGCACAGGACTTCCTCTGATAAAGAATTGTATTAACAGGGAAGGCTACACACCATGACTACTTTTTCAGTCACCAGGTCCAACACTTATAGCTGTGAAACCAATGTTCCTGTACTGTGGAGATGAGTGTTGAAAAAATCTCAAGATAGATTTTATATACAAGTATCTTTCATTATACTTTCATTATATGGATGTAACACTATTTATATCTACTTTTGTAGGTTCTTATATAACACCCAATCCAAAGTTAATATATATTTATCTTTATGCTCTGCAGAACAGGAACTTCAAATTTTTGCATGTGTTTGTTTTGTGGCATTGTGAAAGCTAGGTTGAATGTTCTGCATTTTCTTCTGAAGCTCTTGAGGTTTGACACTAATCAGAGAAACATGAAAACACTAACGGATTTTGGTTATTTCTCATCTTGTAGGAATGTTAATTTATTTCTTTCTGGTTTAAGCTTGATTACACAGATCATATACATCAGAATCACATCTTTGATTTGAAAAGCCTACTCTAGATTAAGTGGAAATTTGGCTTGCACTTACTTTTCTCTCTCAGATATTGAAATATATTGAACACTAGCATGTGCAATGTAAAATGCCATTTTGCTTATTATATACATTTTCACATTTAGACAACAGAATTAGTCTTACAGAGAACACAAGCAAATGTTATACTCAATGGTGGAGATATAATATAAGACACTACACTCTGCCCTGAATTTGAAGCACCTTTTTGAAAAATAAATATAAAAAATTGGGAAGTCAAAGTCAAAATAGGGAGACCAAAAAGTAAATGTGATTTTTGTCTGAAATTAAAGGTGAATGTTGACTGAACTACAAATTGAATGAGGCTTTACATGCTGTAGCCTATTTGGTATAGGTATTTGCTAGGTAAGGCATGGGTCTAAGTTAAGGCAATAATGCAATGAATATGCAAGACCTGGAAGACAATAGCTTAGCTAAACATGGCATAAAGCCCCAAAAGTGTTAGCATAAGCAGCTAACCAGAGTAACCCTAGGTCACAAAATAGAATGCTATAATGACTAAACTCTGGACAGAAAACTAGCATATTTGTGGTTATACCAGCTTGGGATATTTTAAGTTAGGAACATCAGCAGATGTCTGACCACAAGAGTGTCATGGTAACTAATTGTCATATATGCTAATAAGCTTAAGGTAAAAGGTCTAGTAACCTATGGGAGAAGGGCACCCCAACGTTAGTAGAGTGAGGAAGTACAAATAAGAAAAAGGGAAGAAACCCTTACTGAATATGCATTAGGCATAGTGGCATCAGCATAACACATTATAAAAGATGCAACCTAGTCTGTGTGCTTTGGCAGATGTAACTATTGGGAGATGCCAGAATGATGACCACTGATGATGGTGATGAGGAAGATGATGATGATGATGAGAAAGATAATGACTTATTGCAGGTTGTTCCACAAAAGATGGTGTAAATATATGGATGCCCAGATGTTCATTTTGCATTATCTCTATCTACCTTGCTGGGCTGGAGAGTTTGTAACTTTACTAACTGTGTTAATAAAACTATTGAAAATACAAAGGGATTTTCCTATGTGAGAGTTTTGCAACTATGCACATTGGAGTTACTAACTAAAACTTTAATTTTAATAATACTGGGCCTGATCTTGGGACAAGAACCTACCAATCCTCAAAGTTTTAATTGGAAATTCTTAAGTAATCAATATAATTAATACACACTCAATAAATCTGGCAACAATGTCAACAACGTAAAGTTGTCTGATTAGTCATAAATATACAGTCATTGGTTTGACCGTGCAAAGGTTTCTCCTCACATTTTACTAACTCTAAAGAGTTGATTTATTGATCAATGGCAGACATTATCTTGGTCTTCAAGACGGACAGTATTATGACCTGATTCACCACACATACTCTAGTTTTAGGTCAGAGCAACTCTACCATAACCAATGAAGCTTCACCAGCACAAAACTGTGGGGCATCAGCCCCCAGGTTTATATCTGTCAGAATAGCTCAGAAAAACTCTTTTCAGTCTGCACTGAGAAGTTCACAAAGGTGGAATGTGTTGCCTAGAACAAAAGTTGTGAGGCTACATAATATAGTTAAAAGTATTTTTTATTTTCATCACAAATGTAACTTTAATAAGGAGAAAGTTATTACAGAGGACATTCTGTGTAAATTGTTTTCCTCATGAGATTAAAAGGACATGGGCCTGGGTGGATTCTGGAGATGGTATAAAGGAAAAACAGCTTTATTTGAGGAGGATCAGTATGTGAAACTGACAGGGAAGAACAGAAAATGACCCAGTAAAGTTGTCAGAGATGCAGGAAGCAGGGATGCTAGAGAGTTAAAGAGTTAAGGTACGCTATTTGGTTTTTAACATGGTTTACTATGAAAAAAAGTGACAAGGCATTCTGGAAGAGATCTCAGAGAAGAGAACCTTGGTAGACGCAGAGAGGTCCAGAACAGTGGTATAGATGGAAGCTGGAGCTATGCAAGTGGGCAAGTTCACTCAAAGGGAAAGTGTGTAGAAACACAAAAGGAGGATACCAGTAAGAGATCCATGGTGACCCTTACAGAAATTCAGAAGCAGTAGAAAAGGATGATTGAAGACTGAATTGCGGGAGTAGTCAATGAGGTATGTGAGTAACTGGGACAAGACCGAAGCCTAAAAGATGGAGGAGGAGTGGGTCTCTAGAAACAAGGCATAATCATCAGTGTTAGAAATGGCAGAGACACAAAGGGTAATAAAAGTGGTGATGATTCTATTGAATTTGGCGAGAAAAGGGTCTTTCTTACTGAGGGCAGTTTCATTTAATATTCAGTCATTTAAAGTGTTAATGGACTTTGTTACGTGACAGGAACACAGAAAGAAAAAGTGTGGAAGTCATTGAGCCATCTCCTAAACTGGTAACTAGGGACAGCTCCACTGAAATAAATGGATTTACACTGATTTACACCAGCTAAGAATCTGGTCCCCTGGATGGAAGCAGCATTCACCCAACAAAAGGTAGCAAGGTGAAATGATGTTCTACTCTTTCCTTCCCCCACCTTAAGAAAGATAGTGTCGTGAGATCTAGTTAAACAATTTGACAACTGCCTTTGAACTAGGCAAATTTTCTGTCAAGGAGATAGAAAAAATTATCCCAGAGGATGTAATACAGATGCCAGTATATATTCTGTACTGGTAAGGAGAACACAGATTCTCATATATAGTATTTACAAATGAATACTTCCAGAGAATAGACTTTACTCAAAGACATTTTACGAAAGGAGCATATAGCTGTATTTTATTGAAAAGGTGACTTCATCAAACAGTAGTACGCACTTTGTCACTTACTATACGCCAGTTAATGGAGAAGATCAAAACACTTCCATTGACTGTAACTAAAGAGGCTTTTTGTAACCCAGAAATATCTTTAAATCATATTATGCTACTACCTCTCTCTCAATCATGTGGAGACCCGCTATAAATTTTACAATGCTATAGATATGCTGGTTTTTTCCAATAGTCTGTACCTTGACTGCATCTAAACTTTAAAAGATCCCTATTCAGACATGTACCTATATAAATATTCTACCATCTGATTTCTACTTTTTTTCTTCAATTTTGTAATTTGCCTCCCTTGTTCAAGGCACACTTAACTCGACTCTTGCATTCTAGTTCTAGAGTTATTGTTTTCAGAGAGAACAGCGTTCTGACTTCAGAGAAGACAAAAAGGTAAAGGTAACTGCTTGTGTACTGGGCCAAAGGCTGATAACCTAACTAATTTTAACACAGAGCCTGATATATTTATGAATAGGATTATATGATAGATTTGCTTGTGATAATATCAGAGGGGTAGCCGTGTCAGTCTGGATCTGCAAGAGCGACAAAGAGTCCTGCAGCACCTTACAGACTAAAAGATATATTGGAGCATAAGCTTTCGTGGGTGAAGACCCACTTCGTCAGATGCATTTCCACATTCAGATACATTTCCACCACATGCGTCTGACGAAGTGGGTCTTTGCCCACGAAAGCTGATACTCCAACATATCTGTTAGTCTGTAAGGTGCTACAGGACTCTTTGAATCTAGTCCTCTATTATCACAAGAGCGACAAAGATCCAGGAGGCTCTTTCCAGTCCTACATTCCTGATTCACAATAGTTTCCACAAAGTGGGATATTATAGTTTAGGCAATCCCATTAAGAACTTGCATCCATTTTAGCGAGAGAGTAAATGTTTTAAAAGCACCTAGTGCCGGGGAGAGGAGAGCAGTATTCCATGTTAATGGTTCTGTGATTCCTTCTGAGTTCTCCCACATCCTCCCCAGCCCACAGACAAATGATCCATCCCTCTCCTGTAGTCCAGGAAGAAGCGTATTGCTGTTTTCCTGTTGGGAGCCACATGCTCAGCATATGAGCTCTCCAAGCTGAGGAATGTCAAAGCTTCCTGGAGCTTTGAAAAGGGAGGAGTGCATTCCTGAAGGGCAGCAGAGTTCAAAACAGTGAGCAGAATGGTCATAGTGGGTATTATAGGATACTGGTGAAGGCCAGTTACAGTGACATAACAAACGGCAGCATCTACACTGATGGTTTGTCACTGGAACTTTTCCACGAAAAGCTCTATGCCTCTCGTTGAGGTGGTTGTATTTTGTCAGCAAAACAGGAGAGTTTTGCCACAAAACGTAGTGTTGTAGTGTGTATACCTCCACTGTTTTGTCAGCAAAAGCTGCTTTTTGCCACCAAAACTGGGTAGTGTAGACAAGGCCTTAGTCACTTTTGAAAATTTTACCCAGGGTCTGCTACTTTAAGCATAGGACTGAAATACAAACACTCCGACATACTAGTCCTTACTCTTACACCTGCTTCCTATGTCTCCTTGGAAAAATTCCTTAAGCTTCCAGGACTTGATTTGCATTTACAGTAAAGAGTCTTTACAGCACTTTGACAGTAAAGGCACCTGAAAAAGAACAAATTATATTGACACTCACTTAAGTTCACATTGTGCTGTCAGTAAGGGAGTGGCATAAAGGGATCTTGGTGTTAATGAGACCCCAACCCTGTCTCAGTTTCCCAGTTACATAAGGATGACATTTACCAACCTACCTTATTCGTGTATTGTGAGAATAAATACCTTAATATCATATTATTGATATGTCTCTGCTTAGCCCAGGCCTCTGAAATTCCACATGGTGAGAAGCATCCCTGCCCTGTGTAAACTCTGACTTTTACTTATAACTTGTTAGTTAAAATTGTCATTTCTGACTTTTCTGTCAGCAGCCACCAGTGTAAAGTGTCATCATTTTCACATAGAAGCATATGCAGTTAAATAAGACAAATGCTCAAAAAAGAGTACACTTCATACTTAGGTACTGATTTAACATCAGAAGCCAACAGTTTTAATTTTGTTCTATAAAATGTAGGGGGATTTGCCTTTTATTATTAATTATTATTATTAAAGTTGTATTAGTAGGATGGAAATTGGTTAACAATATGGAGCTCTCATGCTATGGGAATCACAAATGTTTGTCCTCATGAACATAATGGTAGTTAGTAGCAAAAGATGCAGGGGAAAAAAACACAACAATTTGAATTTAACATGTATTGGATGTAAAACTCTCAGTGGATACACAACATGACAAGAAATTCTTCCCACCATGTGTGCTTTCAAAATATTGTACTGGGGAAAAGGGTCACAATTTTATTTTATCTACGCAAGTAGATATGTCCTTCCAGTCTGACAGTGAACCATTGATAACTACCTCTCAGAATGAATTTTCAACCAGCAAGTTCATCTAGATCATAGTGAACTGTAAAGATTAACATAAGCTATTATTTAATTGCAATATTGGTGGTCATAGCTCATTAAAAATTGAATGAAATATGTGTAGATTCTCGCCACATTGTCCCCAGATATCTAACCTGATAGTTTTGCAAGGCTCTACTTTAAAGAATACCACTGATTCCAGAAAACACCATGACTTATGGTCTTCAAATGATGGAAGTAATCTTCACACTCTTGGTAATACTATTTTCAGCACTGACCAGTTTTAATTATATGATGAATCTTAATTACTATTAATATTTGTAAAAGTTTATGGACATTATATCTAGTCCATTATGAAGGCCCCGAACAGTTTAGTGAAGTCCTTCTGGAGAAGACTCCTGTGTTGAGGAGTCCCACTGAGGCTATTTTGGGGAACACATTTTAAAATAGATCTATTTGAAATGTCTCTTTTAGTGGAAAAATCTGTACTTTTAAAATGTCATGTACCTCCAGAATTGTCTTAATTTTACCTTCCAATCCCCAAGTTTACCAGTGAAAAATTCCTATAGTGCAGGGAGAGGGAGACACAAAAACAAAAACCTACAATATATATTGGGGAGAAAACCTCACTAACCAATATCATGCTGTTCTTAAATACTAGAAGCTATTAATTACTACCATTCAGGATTCTAAATACATACTTCCTTATAATTGCTTCTAAATTACTTAATTCATTTCATACATTATTTATGTGTCATTAAAACAACTCAGGCTCTAACTAAGAAATATATTCCAGTCTACAAAATCTATTACATTCTTTTTATAAATGCACGTTATACATACAAACACAGCAGATGGACACATACATTTTATATACTTTAAGCCACATAATAAAAGCAAAACTGAATTCTGTGTCTGTTTATAATACTTTGCAGGAGCATTAGTAAAAAGACTGGAATATTCATTGATCATCTGCACATTTGATAAGGAGTATGCATGTATGGTCAAAACATTCTGCCTTCTATATAAGGGCTGTATTGCATGAGAGAACAGGGCGCTCATCTGTGTGATAGGTCTCAGGGAATCTACAGGCAGAATGACACAGAGTTCTGATGGGAGCGCAGTGAGGCACATTCTTCTGATGTTCTAACAAGGAGCACCATTCACCCCTTTCTGTATGTTCCATTGACAACAGCCTACATAGGGGGTGTGGCAGAGCTCCGACCTTGTCTCCGTGGGTCCTGCGCTTCCAGGCAGTTTATGCTGGCCTCAGAGGCTCACTACAACCCTCCACATAGCTCTTCTCACTCTAGGGCCAGGGTTACAGTCTACTGAGCCCTTTTCATGATTAGCCAGAAAGGAGGTTGTTGAGAGAACTCCCACAGTCTCTGCTGTTCCTACGGTCTTGTTCAAGAACAGTTTATCCTCCTGTCCTGACGGGCCTGTCTTCCCCTCCCAGGACATGTTTCTGTAGTGGCGGGTTGGGGGTAACCCGGGCCCGCCTTCTACTCTGGGTTCCAGCCCAGGGACCCTAGTGGCAGCAGCTGTTGGCAGCTGACCTTTCACCGCCAGAGCTGCTACACTTCCCTGGGCCACTTCCCCACAGCTCTCCCACTTCTCTCTCCCACTTCTCTCTCTTAATGCTTTCTTCACCCTTACCTTAGGGCTCCCTTCCAGTGGCTTGAGGGTGTCTTCCTTACTCCGCCCTTCAGCCACACTTCCTCTCCTCTGACTCCCTTTTCCTCTCTCTGCTGAGCAGAGTGAGTCCTTTTATAGTATCAGAGGGGCTTTAATTAGAGTCAGGTGTTCACCTTAGCCTAATGGCCTCACCTGACTCTTTTCAGGCTAATTGGAGTCATGTGTCCACCCTAGCCTGGAGCAGCCCCCACTCTGGTCAGTGAGGGACAGAAAACTGCTTATTCAGTAGCCAGTATATCTGCCTTCGACTACTCTGCTGTATCCAACTGGCCTGGGTCTATCACAGGGGGAAGGGACAAAGTGATAAGTTGGGGAACCTGCCTGATGAATTCCAGTTTGATTTTATGAACTGTCTGTATCCTTATGTCTTATGTCTTTTACTCTGTACTTCTCCATGCTCCTTGTGCTAAGGAGACAGGGGAATGGCACCAACATGTCCATCCACAAGTAGGCCGATTGTTGAAAACGTCAACACCTGAATAGGTTTTGCCTGAGGAGAACAAAACAATAATCGCATTCTAGGTGAAACCAGTTATCTCTGTCTTCTCTCCAGGGTGCTGGGGCTTGGAGAGTGGAAAAGTCCTCAACATAGGAGAATTTTTTTGAAGGGGAAAACAAGGAGATCAGGTGTTAATCCGGGGTCTAAAAAAACAGACAGCCTGATAAACTTTGTGGGGAGGAGGGGGACTTAGGGGGACTCACGGTGACAAAGGAAGCTTGGACAGAACAGAAGGACAGGCTATCTTAATGGAAGAGTTTACTTTAACTCTGGGATCAGCTGAGAAGCAAGGTAACTGGCTGCAGAGAGGAAGATTCCACAATTC
Source organism: Chelydra serpentina (assembly GCA_037349315.1). Lineage (NCBI taxonomy): Eukaryota > Metazoa > Chordata > Testudines > Chelydridae > Chelydra > Chelydra serpentina. The sequence continues at coordinate 73,290,828 of JBAIAC010000008.1, forward strand.
AGAGAAGTCGTGTGCCGGAAGGGGGAATCCTGGATTCTACAGAGGACTCTGACCTAAGCCAAAAGAATGTTCCCAGGTGGTGAGGAAACAAATGGGGAAACGGATGCAGGTATTTTATTGTTTTTGTCTAAATCTATATATTTCTTGTGCTATGTAAAGTATATAGGGATTGACTGGTTTTTGAATGCTTGAGAAGGCTGTCTGTGTCAAATCTCATGTGAGCCAGAAGGAGACCTATATACCCGGAGGGCCCATGCAATTGGAGCTGTGGAAAAGCTACTGGGGATTCTCAGGGGTGGAGGCCAACACTGATCCCAGGGCCTAGAGCAGCTGGGCCACAGGATCCCATTTCCATGAAGGTGTAATAGACTGAGCATCTGTACCCACAAGTATGTCAGAAAAGCCAAAGAAAGACAGTGCTGGAGCTTACTCATACTCAGAAAACTTAAAGCACATGGGTCCAGCATGGTGGGACCCAAACACAGCAGCCTAATGAGTGTCCAGCTGGGGGATCTCTACTAGGGCTGTGAAACCAAGTAACCAATTCAGTTATGTCTCCTGCCAATGTACTAAATACATTTTCAAAAATAATAATTCTGTGCTACCATCACAATGCAAACAGTATTTCACTGGTTTTATCTTGAAACATCAACTAAGTATTACATTTTTGATATCACTAAGATGATGTGAAATATCACCCTCCTTCTCTATCAAGATCAACACAACATGGCCAGAAAGGTGGCAAACGGAAGAAGAGGAAAAAGGGGAAAGTAAAGAAATAAAAGAGGGAAGAGAAATCATGAGAAGACCAAGCTTTCAGGGTAGCAAAGGAGTCACTTCACTTAAAGAAGTCTTACTTATTCTAAAAGCAATGTAGGGAGGAAGCCAAACAGATACACATTTCAAGTAATTTTACGTAAATGTGCATGTGAATTGCAGTCCTCTTGCTCCTGAAAAGTTGCCAGTATCACCTGTGTGTTGCAGAGGTTGTGCGCCATTGCACTAGGCACAGAGAGCTGAGCATGTTGAAAATGAGAGGCAGAAAGACCAATTAAATGGCTTGAACCATGGAAATTGAGGCAAATGTAAGCAACACAAAGTCAGGAGTCTTGGCTGTGATACAGGCTTTCTAAATACAGGCTATTTTTCTCCCTTTTTAGGGGACAGGATCTTTTCCCATTGTGTTTTCTACTTTTTTAAATAAAGAGAGATGTGCGACACTAGTGAATTTGTTACTATCTGATATTTGTAAACAGTACCATAGGTGCGACAAAGAGTCCTGTGACACCTTATAGACTAACGGACGTATTGGAGCATAAGCTTTCGTGGGTGAATACCCACTTCTTCAGATGCATCTGAAGAAGTGGGTATTCACCCACGAAAGCTTATGCTCCAATACGTCTGTTAGTCTATAAGGTGCCACAGGACTCTTTGTCGCTTCTACAGATCCAGACTAACATGGCTACCCCTCTGATACTTAGTACCATAGGTGTAGTTTGCACTTTGTATGGGCAGTAAAGACATGCTCCTGCCCTGTAGAGCTTGCACTCTAAATTGGTCACGCATCATGATCTCTCATCTCTTATGTTACCAGCCCCTCTACATTGCCAGTACCACCAGTCTCAAATACTTGCTTGTCTGTTTCTCCCACAAATGTCTTCATGCTTTCTTCCATCCCCAGACCTTATAATGGACTGCCTGACCTGATCTGATCTGTGTGGCAAAAAAACTCTCTTCATTCAAATCCATTTTCAAGGGTCACTTCAACTAAACCACCTAAAATTGCTTTATTATTTTTCTCCTGTGCCCCCTTTCTTCATCCTTCACCACCACCCGCCACTAGTGGAACTCAACACTAAAAGGCTGTCCACTGCCGGTACTCTTTTCTTTCCATATGTCTCAGTTGGGCAGCAGGAAGCAGAAAGAAGATCAGGGTAGAATGGCTGCAAAGCAGGCAGCAGGGCTGGGATTGTTGTCAGGGAGGAAGGGTGAAGTTTAGATGGTGGTTGGAATTGAGAAGCAAATAAAACCATGCAGGCAGATAATTATAGAGAAATTACTATACTGATCAGTGACACTGGGATGCAAAAGTGGCAGGAAATATCTAAATAGATTGCAGACATGTAGGTTGTGGCTTCCACACCCTCACTTTGTTGGAGAGGGGACCGAGCGCTTTTGGGCTCATTCAACACTAACGAGGCACACCTGTAACAACGCACACCTGCTCTGCCTGGAGGGAAGTGGGTGTGGGGGGAGGTTAAAAAGGGAAAACGTGCCACAGGAAGGGGTGGTGGCACAGGAGAAGATTGCTACAGATCAGAGACTGATAGCCAGCAGGAAGACAGTTGTAGGCCTTATGCCCCTGAAACTGCATGGAACAGCTGTAAAGAGGAGAGGCTGGAGGCAGACCCTAATTAAAGACAGTAGGCCATCTGATAAGCCAATCCCCAAGGAGCTAGGCCTAGAAAGACTGCTCAAGAGACAGGCCAGCCAATCTATTCTTTTTGACTCTGATCACCATCTCTCATAAGGGAGAGACAGGGAAAAGGACATTTTTGTTTGGAGAATGCCTCATGTGCTACTAACAGGGGGAGGACATTAGCAACTTGCGTGGGGTCTCAAGGGAGCCCAACACTAATGACCTGAAGACTCTTGGCTATGTATATTTGACCGTTTTGCATGGAGAGGATCATAGCAGTGGCAAGGGAACCAAACAGTGTGAAAACAGAAGAGACAAAACAATGAATAGAGTCTAAGGCTGGAAGGGATCATTTGATCATTGAGTCTGACCTCCTGTGTTACACAAGCCATAGAACGTGCCCAAAATAATTCCTTGGAACTAGAGCATGTCTTTAAAAATATTCAAACTATTTAAAAATTGCCAGTGTTGGCGAATCCTCCATGGCCCTTTGTAAATTGTTCCAATGATTTGGTACCAGACACAGGACAGATCCCTGCAGGGCTCCACTAGATATGTCCTCCTAGTCTGACGGTGAACCATTGATAACTACTCTCAGTGTGAATTTTCAACCAGCAATTTCATCTAGATCAGAGTTCCCTAGTTTGCTTATGAGACTGTCCTGTGGGAATGGATCAGAAGTCTTACAAAATGTCAAGACATATTCTCCTTTGGGCCATGAGGTTTCAGTGGGTACTGCCCTGCAGCTGCTACTGGAACTCACAGTGTGGGCTATTATCTCTTCGTACTTGCTAACCAAGGATTCAGGTTAGCACATCTCTTTCAGACCTCTCTGTCCCACCCCTTCCCCAAGATCGTGCCCCTCTGCAGTGCTGTCCTGCATTGAAGAACTGCTGCAATACACCGTGGGAGTTCCCCTGCTTGCCTCAGTCACATGATCTGCCTCTGAGGTGCATAATGAAGATGTGGTGGTGTAGTTGTGTGCCTATGGCCTTCACAGAAACTGGGGGAAACCCCAGTTGAATAAGGTAATATTTTTCTGTCAGAAGCAACAAAGAGTCCTGTGGCAACTTATAGACTAACAGACATATTGGAGCATAAGCTTTCGTGGGTGAATACCCACTTCTTCAGATGCAAGGGTATCTTTTCTGTCAGTTCCTCAATGATCTTCATCCCTATCTCATGGAGCATACTAGTTTCTATAGCCATCCCTTTGTCTAACATACACTATCTACTACAATTCACCTCAGTTTTTGTTTATTTACCACAGCAGTTGATAAGACTGTTTCCTACCTTTGCTCATTGACCCAGTATTTACTCTTCAAACTGCAATAGGGATATTATGAAGTGTTTCAATCACATATTTATAGACCCCAATGCCAGAAGGGATCATTGTGATTGTCTATTATTAACAATAATAAACAAAGAAGCCACAACCATGAAAATCAGGATAGATGGGAGTGCTGATAATCGGCCAAAAATTTTCACCAGTGTAGAAATACTTGTGCATAAATATCGGGGGAACTCTTTGGCAGGATAAAGTCAAGCGGCCCTTTCAATATGTGTGAAGATACAATGACTTACCAACTGGCTAAACAAGCAAATTTGGGTGGGGGGAGTTTCTGACACACACCATTAAAATGTCAAGAACTGATATGACCTTTACAGCTCTGTTAATCACTGCAGACTTGTTTGTCTTTTTAAATTATAACCAGCCAATAGAGACTTGTTTTTAGGGAACTTTGATCTGCTCTCAGATCAAAACATGACATGAGATTCTGGAACTGAGGTGCCCACATACACAAGACATGCAGCCAATGCTTGAGGCTTACTAATGTTGGACTCTGAGTCACATGTTATACATGATTATTAAGGGTATGTCTACACTGCAGTTAAAAGACCCGTGGCAGTCTGGCCCATGTCAGCGGACTTAAGCTTGTGGGGAGTCAGGCTGCAAGGCTGTAAAACTGCTCTGTAGATGTCTGGGCTCGGGCTGGAGCCCAGGCTCTGGGACCCTCACCCCTTCTGGTGATGTGCCAGAGCCTGGGCTCCAGGCTGAGCCTGAACATCTACAGAGTAGTTTTACAGCCCTGCATGCCTAAGTCAGCTGACAGGCCAGCAATAGGCATTTAATTGCAATGTGGACATACCCTGACTGTCCTTTACCCTGTCCTACATTTTGTTTATTGTTTAATGGAACCAATTTTCAAACCCTCCCACCTACTTTACATGATTTTAAAGAGGAGAATTTTAGCTTTCAAATGATGCAAAAATTATCCTTACAGTATAAGCAGTTCTAGTGAAATGGATTTCAAGTTGCACTGGGAATGCTAAACATGGTTAAGAAGTAGGAGTTCTATATTTTTATGAGGAGGAAAGATAAAGTACCCTGTAGATATGCAACACAATAGAAATTAATGGATTTTGTGTGTCGGATGCCAGCCTTTTTCTGCTGGGACCAATAGATTATTTGTAGCGCAGAAATGAAAAATCTGTACATGATTTGAATGGAATAAATTGTCAATTCCTTCTCCATGCAAGATAAATCACTGCTGATTTCTGTATGATCAGTACCGGGGTTTCTTTCCAGAAACACTTGATCTGCTATCATTACATATCTGAAAGTTATTTTTTTCACAGGAACCCGATGTAATGCAAACAGTTGTCAGGCCATGAAAATGCACATTGACAATGGAAGGCAACCCAAATAAATAGTTAAAAAAGGATAGGGCATAAAACTAATATGTATTTTGGCAAAATCAAAGATTTAGAAGGCGTTTTCTTGTCTTTAAGTGCTATAGTTTTTTTCATGGCCTTGTTCCAACTAGCTGTGTCCGATTAACTACAAAAAACCCTCCTACTTTACAAATTATTATTTTCCATTTTGCAGTTCATTTGCAATCCAACAGGTCATATTAATGAAGCCAGCACTGGCACTTTTTGCATCTTAAAACTATGAATGTTTCCCCCTTGTAACCATTTTCCTTATAGGCAACATGCAGGGTAAAATTCACTTCTGGTGCATAAAGCCAAGAATAATTAAGCCTTATGCTGGGACCATGAAATTCACCCACCCACCACAGCCTGGGGCAGGTATAAGGTCACAGTGCAAGCTGTAGGTAGCATCTTCAGTCATTTACCTTCACTTGGGCAGTGTAGGGTCCACAGGAGTTGCAGAAAGGCAGACTCCTTTGCCTCCTCAACTGGATCCCCCGTACAGCTGCAATGCTGCACTCAGTTGGTAGAGAGGACCTTATGCTAGACCTTGACACCTGGAGAACAATGTTCCATCCTGAAAATATAGAATCATAGGGTTGGAAGGGACCTTAGGAGGTCATCTAGTCCAACCCCCTGCTCAAAGCAGGACCAATCCCCAATTTTTATTGCCCCATATCGCCCCCTCAAGGATTGAACTCACAATCCTGGGTTTAGCAGGCCAATGCTCAAACCACTGAGCTATCCCTCCCCCCAATATGGTAACCCAATAATAAACAGTGTATTGTCCAATGGAAGGTTTAGATAACCTGACTTTAACCATGTTTTTGTTTCTTCATTCTCTCCCCCCTAAAAACCAAAATGTTGTGAAGAATAAATGAAACGAACAACAAGCCATCAACAAATGAAACTGCAATTATGAGAAGTTCACAGGTTTTGAAGAAACAGATGCTGACCTTTAGTGGGGGGGAAAAAACTAAGCAATACGTTATAATACATCTATGCAAGCTTTAGATATACATACTCTGTACAGAGGTTTAGGATTGGATCAGAAGAGGCATTTGGAAAATGTGAAACTATTAAAAACAAAGTATTTCAATAGTTTAAAATTTCTCTAACTTGAAACTCCTAATTTGTTTTGTTCAGTTAGCCTCAGTGATGAGCTGCTTTCACTTTGTGGCTGTTTTCACTTTCTTACCTTCTAGAATTATTACATCCAAAATTTGGAAAGCTAAAGCCTGCATGACTTTACCATGACTGTGCAAAAACAGTTTCCTGTGGGTCCATGGCTGTTGTGCCTTAAAGGTACTCAATTAAGAAATGAAAGATCCCCCTTCTGCTCCCAACTAGCAGTCCTGCAAACTCAGCCTGGGCAGCAAGAATCAGGCTGGAGTCTGTCTCTCTCATGCATCATCTCATGAATAAAAGATTTCCACCCTTTGTAGTGCCATTGTCTTCAGTTTATGACCTCCATAAAAACCTCTGCAAAGCCCATTGTTCTAAGTGGATTTCTACCATTCTTAGGATTTTCACTACTGTCCATCCCCACACTATATCAGCACAAGTATATCTGACAGAAACTCAGTAAACTGTCCTGGTGATGATCCATAACTTGCTCAGTTTGGCTCTACAGTGTTAACTGGAATGAAAACCATATTTTAGTCACAGTGGTGAGAGCATATGATGCCGGTAACATATACAGCAAAGATCTGTTGAGTAGGAAAGTTACATTTTTGTACAGCCACACTTTTTGAGTAGAGCATCGTTTTAGTAATAATACTCCTCTCTAATCCTTAACTATATAGCACCATTCATGCAAGTATCTCAAAGTGCTTTACACGCACTGACTCGGATGGGGTGCAAATTACATCTTGTGTCTCCAGAGGCCACTGTACCTGAGATGAATTCACCCCTACAGAAGTTGGCCATTGTATGACTGCAGTACTCTAGCTGGGGAACATCAAAGCTCTGAATCAACTCCTCTCACCTCTCACAAGATAACCCAGCTCATTTTCTGGGCCATGCCAGCCAGCTTTTGGAAGAGCGGGAGTTGGTAGGTTATTTGTGCTTCTGTACCACACTCCCACAGGAATTATGTCACAGAAGGCCAAAGGCTGACTTTTACCAGGACAAGTTAATCTAGATCATTAGTTATGCTCATAGCACCCATTGAGTTAAGCAAGTATTGTTCAAACTATGCCCTTCCTGCACTAGACTGCACTACAGACTGCTTGTTTCATTGTACATCTCCTGCCTAGAACACTTCCCAGGCCCCTTCTGTCTGGGTTCCTGCTACAGATTTAAAGGAACAGTGCACATCTGCCCTGTTTTAAGGCTCCATGACTAGACTGTCCTGGGAATAAAAGAACATCCAGTCATTTAAACAGGACTATGCTTTTGATTTTCACAGATCTTTTTTCACTAATATGTCTATTGAAAGGATTGTCAGATATGCACTTCAGAAACATACTCATATTTTACTCCACATTTTTACTAAATGTCTGTGTGATGCTCCCCAGGGTTGTGAACTACCTCATCACCACCTGCTCTTCAGCACGAGGCAGCCTTGTCTATATGCCTACTGTGAATCAGCCCCCTGAATCCATCAGTCTCTGGCAACACAAGCCCGGCCTTCCAGGCCCCTTCAGGCCTTGCTCCCTCTCTGCAGGTTAATGAATGGCACATACCAACCCTCAAGTCCTCTCCGAGCTTTCCCTTTAGCATCTAGCCCCTTCTCCACTGAGCACTCTACCAAACCTGCTGTTCCCAAAAGAACAGTATATATACTAGCTTGTAAGATTCAGCTGAGGACCACCTCTTTGCTTAACACCAGCAGCTACATCTATTTACAGTGAAAACAAGAATGTTTGTCAAAGAAAAAAGGTTCTAGTGATAGTGAGTAAGAATATTGGAAACCAATATTACACGTAAAACAAAATCATAACATGCTTTCTAGAAACTCAACTCACCTAACAAGTTACTCTCTTGTCTAGACAAATTTTATCCCACTCCAAGTTCTCATCAGAGTTTTCAATCAAGCGGGTGGGGAGGGATAGCTCAGTGGTTTGAGCAGCGGCCTGCTAAACCCAGGGTTGTGAGTTCAATCCTTGAGGGGGCCATTTAGGGATCTGGGGCAACAATTGGGGATTGGTCCTGCTTTGAGCAGGGGATTGGACTAGATGACCTCCTAAAGTCCCTTCCAACCCTGATATTCTATGATTCTATGACTGAGACCCCTTTGTCATGAAGCAAAAATTGCTGTCCCTTTGCTTCCTCAGTGAAGGGATACCAGAATGTCTTTGACTTCTACTTATACCCCTCTCCCCCAAAAAACAAAGGTTATTGTCTTTACTCCTGGGCAGGATAAACCCCATGGCTTGGTTTTTTCCCCCCTGTGTGCTCCTTTCCTGTTGACTTCACATCTCATTAGCATTCAAATTGATATGTAATTGAACAACCATTCTGTTAGCTTACAATGCTTAATTTACATCCTGACAGAGAGATGTATTTCTTATCTCCTGTCTGGAGGAATTGGTCTAAGGAATGTCACCTTTTGGTGATTTGTTTTTAACCTTACTTGCTTAAGAACATATTTTTTCAGGTACAGATACATAACTCATAGCATATACATGCACATACATTTCAAAATGATATAGATGACCAGCATGACACCTGCTTTCATACAAGACCTCACATGATATTCTTCAGCAAACTAGAATGTACACAACATTAAGAGTTTCTTAGGTCACAGATTCGTTTTTAAAAGTTATTTGTCTAGTTTCAAAACAGGCTTGACCTTTCTTGTAGTTCTCTTGCCTGAAACTACAAACATTACCTAACTGAAATGTTCCAGTAGTGTCTGAAGTGCATTTATTTTGTGTTAAAAGTCCAAGATTCCACTCGATAATGTTAAGAATTACTTTAACATTCCTGTATTTGTACCCTGTGATGGATTATTATATACAGCCCCATCAAACCTACAGACCTACCAAAAGTGTCAGATAGGTCAAAAGCAGGTACCTGGAAGGCTACTTACAGAATATCACTGTAATATTAAGGGATACAGTTCAGTATAGTTGGGCTTTGAGAGTAGTTTGTTTAAATATTACAGTTTTAGAGATGTCACTAAAATATATTTAAATTTTTAAATCTTTGCACAAATAATTAATCTGCTGACATTTTATATCCCAGCATACTCTTCTGTGATCAAAAATACAGTTACACAAAGTAAAAATAGTGTAACTGACATTCATATAATTTCTCATTTATATTGATTTATATTCTATTCCATTGTCTTTATAAACTTCACAAAACTTTGAGCCCAGTAATATATTTAGCATATTGATTTCTGTAATATCTTCCAATTCTTCAGCTTGACTAAGGCTTTCCCTGCAAAAACTTTAGTCTGAAGATTGAAAACATATGTTTTTAAATTATCATCTGAAGAAGATAAGTGTTTATATGTGCTAATATTTTGAGTTTATTACAAATTACAACGGGCACTTTCAATATGTGCTAACTACTTATGCTAAACAATCTGTTTCACCTTGCATTTTGCTGTGATGCTGGGAGTTACTTTCCCAGACCTGAAGAAGAGCTCTGTGTGACTCAAAAGCTTGTCTCTCTCAGCAACAGAGGCTGGTCCAATAAAATATATTATCTCACGCACCTTGTTTTTCTAACCATTGGGGATGACAGAGAATTTCTCTCTCCTGGGAAATGGTAAATAGAGAGAGACCAAACATTCACAATATCGATAGGGTTTAATTTACAGGGTTTTCAATATTTTTGGCAAAAAGTACCTCTGTCAAGATGTTCCATGAACAGCTTTTCAATTAGTTTTTTTATATTAATTATGGATAGTTGGATAGTATTATTATTTGATAGTAAATGCACTGATGTGTCCAGTAAGTGCACTAATGTGTCCATTGAATCTGATGTTAATAAATTAATAAAATATCAGTTATGTTAAATAACTAAAACAATGTTTTCAACAGTCAAGCTCTCTTTAGGCATTTTAATAAACTTTTTAAAAAATATATTAAAATTGATGACATTATGGTGGTATTCACAATTAACATTCTGTGGGAAGTTTGTTTTCTGTAAGAAAAGCTTTTCTCAAACACGAGCTATAAAACCCTTCCAATGGATAACTTAATTATTTCAACAGAAGTGTCTAGCGAACGCTACAAAATAAGATCTTCCGGACATTTTATCCTATCAAGGCCTGGTCCACACTGGGGGGGTGGGGGGAAATCGATCTAAGATACGCAACGTCGACGTATCTTAGATCAAATTAAAATTACTTACTTCGGGTCCACACGGCGCAGGCTCGCTCCCCTGTCGACTCCGCTTACTCCTCGCGTTGACCTGGAGTTCCAGAGTCAACGGGGAGTGCTTCTGGGATTGATTTATCGCGTCTACATGAGACACAATAAATCGATCCCAGAAGATCGATCTCTACCCGCCGAATCGGGCGGGTAGTGTAGACATACCGATATAGTATAATGGGAAGAGTTTTAAGACTTGTGGTACAGTATTCTTCTTTTCTGTCCTCTTGCATTGAGACCAACAAATTGGAAATGATTGCTAGAATCAAGCCATGTAATTAGACAGCATAACATCTAACATACTACTTTTGTCAGCTTGCCAGAAAGAGAATTTCAGTAAATGATACATTACACCATTAAAAAAACCCTACCTCTTTCAAACAGGCCTGTTAATGATGATAAATAAAGAACGTGTGCAAAAGCAAGCAATTAATCCTTTGGAAGCTTTCCACTGAAGTCACTAATAAGACATCAGAAAATGCAAATACATACATAAACAAACCCTTTGTGAATATGCTGCTTTAGATTAGTACATTTTTCTGCAATGAGCACAGCTAATCTCATCAGTAGTTAACTTCTTTCATGCCACTTATTTTTCATTAAAACAGTTTCTTTATTCTAGAAAATGTACAAAGCAGTCTCATTCATATTGGTAAGCAACAGCAAAATATAAATACATCATTTTATTTGAAAATTCAATAAATATTCACACTATATTTTGAAGCTACAGTGTCTTTATGTTTATACCACAGGGACAGAGTGCATTATAATATTTTGCTATTAATAATGCATCCAAAAATAAAGGAGATTTGTAAGGAAAAATGTGTGCTGCAGTATTTACAAAAATTGTAGTGCCAAAGGGTTATGGAAAAATCATCTTGAACAAAGAGTATTTTGAGATATAATCCTGTAAAACAATTTCTAAACATGTAGGCAGCCAAGCAGACCGATAATTTCAATATTTTATAACCAGTGATATTTGTTGCAATTTCCAGTATTCCCTTGTTTTAGCCAAGCCGCAAGGTAAGTAATTTTCATGGCATTTTGACTTCTGGAATAAAACAAGAAATACAGAGGCATGTAAGGTGACATACCTCACACTTTTAAAACATTTCTACAAACGTTTGTGTAAAGTAACTCCTCCCCGCACAAAAAACAAAAACAAAAACCAGTTAATCCAATCTTATTATCTGTCTGACAGAATGTCTCCTGTTACCTGAATTAAAATGACGTGGAAATGTTAAGGGACAACTGGTAACCCATAGGAAAGACTAGGTAGCCTATGGCACAGTCTGGGAATGTATGTGATTCTATAGGCTAGTTAATGATAGAAAGGTAAGAGATGTCATTTGATTTGTAAAAATCTACAGAATCATAATTTCATTGGTGTCACCCTCTGTGGTGTGGCAGGGAGACTCTTTGCCGGTCCCCAACGGCTCCCAGCTACAGTCTTCCAGTTAGTGGAAATTTTTATAATAGTGTCATCAGAAATGAGTTGAGTTGCATATTATTCTAAAACACTTTCTCCAGCAAATACAATGGTACCAAACATGACAAACCTGGAAAAATTATGTAGACGTATTCAAAAATATATTTTTTTTTTAAAAACCAACATTTTTAATTATACTTTAAGACAGGCATATAAAACATGCAGCCCTCAACATTACATTGTGGCCTTTCACTGATTGTGTTATCACTTAATGCTTTGAACATGATACCTGATTATTTGTATTAATGTTACAGATAAATGGAAGGAGTGCTTCAAGTTGATTTGACATCAACCACCCCTCCCCCCAAAAAACAACAAAAAAACGGTTCATCGGTATTATCAGATTTGTTTATTATGCCAAAGGAGTTGTAATGGGTCACTGGTTAAGATGACTGCATCCAGCCAGAAATTACTAGTATCCATTTGCAATCAGTAAGCACATAGTTACATAACATATGTTACAACTGAGAAACCCAAAGTAACTCTGTGTGAGACTCACCTTATACTTGGTCCCATAGCATGTGTTTCGAGAAGAGCACCTGTTTCTTCGGTGGTAAGCTGGAAGTCCAAAGGCATCCATTAAGCAGTTTCAACATGAGACAGGTGATAAGATGTATGAAGCAGTCATTTTTAGTGAGAATATTGTACAGAAAGTAGAGTGAGTGCATTGACCCAAAAGGCACAAACACATGATATTGTGTCACAACTAGCACGACACCAACAATGTGTGTAATGTGTTGCATCAAAAAGGTAAAAGCAACTGAAACAAATACTGATTTTACTACTGCAAACAGTGACTCATCTGAGTTCATAAATTGCCTCGCAGACACTCTAATGGATGAGAAAGTGGTGGTGATAGCTAACGCAGAGGCTAAGTACAGAGAAATATGCTTTGAATGGGATTGAAGAGGAAAAAATGCTTAGAAGAAAGGCAGTTAAAGCACTTATTGAAGATGAACTGGGGAACATGGACTTTTTTTAGCAATCCTATCTGAAGAATGAATTACAGTACACATCCCTAAAAGCTGCAAAAAAGAGTGTGGTGCTACCAAAAACAGAAGAAAGTGCTGATGTCAACAGTAATATGAATACTATTTGCAGGTGCTAAATTTTTACAGAAAAACATTTTGTCCTGCAGTTCGTGGGAGCATAGCTGATGCTAAACCTGAGAAAATAATACCGTGAGACCTGCACTTCTTTAAGTGGTGCATCAGTGGCCACAGTGATTTCAGCACCAGCAGATAGGATAGTAAGCAGGTGGCGCACAAGGAGGTCATTTTATCCGCAAATCCTTATGTATGAATGCTTGAGTGAAAGGCAGGTTTCCAACACATACATTACAACTATGCCACATGTGAGTAATCTACCAATACACAGGGCTGTTGGTTAACAATTCATTCCAAAACCTGTAACAAAATCCTCAAGCAGCTTATGCACAGCTTTAGGTTCTCCAGTGACTACAAAGTAGTCCACTTGGAAACTGCAATTGCAAATGTGGTACTTTACCACATGGAACTGAATGAAGGGTATGCATTCCCTGAGACCACAGGAAGGATAGGTTTCTATTTTGTGCTTCTGATAACAGACTTCCTTGAAGATACAGAAGATGTCAAAGGTACCCTTCCTGCCACAGTTATGGTCTGCTCTTAGGAGTTTATTAATGAGGACCAGTCCCATCATCAAGTGCTCTCTGGAAAAGCAAAGAACCATTCCTTGAAGGAGCTTCCTGTTTTCCTAACTCACTTATTTTCCTACCAAGGTCCAAACATTCTGAAGCCAAGAAATCCAGTTTTCAATGTAGCAGCAGTTAAATTGACTATAGTAGAGTCTTCTACATTCACTATCTTTGACCTAATTTGGTCATTGTGCAAAAGTGAGATGCACCCTAGAGGTGAAAAAAAATCACTGATCACAGCTTCAGCTGAAGAGAGATGTACCCTCAAATGATCCGGACGCCCATATCATTTCATACATATCATACCATTTCATGAAAAGATACATACAAAGGGGTTAGCCTTTGGCACTACATAAGGTGTCAGACTGAAAGACTCATGTATGCATCCTGCAATCAGACCTGCAAGACCCACTGATGACTCAGTTCAACTTATGCAGCTGGAATGCACGAACAAGTATATTTATGGAACCCAATCAAAATGTGTTGACACACTAAACCTGGGCCTTTACAGGCCTATTCAACAGCTGATAATGTCCCGTGATGATCTTTGTGATGGCATCTGTGTCCTAGAGAACTGTATCAATTCTTTGCAGCAATACACGCAATCAACCCCTTTGATGATGGCACTGGTATTCCTGAGATCTCAGGGATTTTTATAGGGACAGTACTGTGAACCAAATTCTTGCAAGGAAAAAGTTTTGCTGTTCTATAGAAGTACACACTAGAAGACTTGTTGCCCTTCAAAAATGCTACCTAGATGTCTTATTTGAAAAGCATATTGATGTGCTTGCAGTCATTTCTCAAAGGGTACAGGACTTGAAAGACTAGTTCCACACATCTAGTGTACATTCCACTCTCAATGACCTGCTGCATATTATGAAGAGCTGCAATATCGCAGAATGGGTTAAGGAATTTGATTAGGTTAAATCAGTGACAAAGCCAACTTTTGTGGTGTGACAATACATGAGGATGATTGAGTCTTTTGTGGCTCTTTATTTGAACTGTCGGGACTGCTAATTTGAATTTGCATGCCAAAGCGCTAGAAGACTTTGAAACACTTTTTTTGCTACAGATTTAGCAAACTATTCTGCAATGACTGCCTGGTATCTCGCAGAAATGAGGTGTAGAAAAATCTGACCTGACATATGGGAGGATTTTTGAAAAGATAATTGGGTTGTTAAAAGGTCACCAGTTCCTTTCTGTGCACTTGGTTCAGATGAAGTCCTAGAACACGAAAACAGAGCAATCAAAGTCATGGATCAGGGGAGGGAGAGTTTGTGGGCATAAAACAGCCTCCAAAATGCTCTGACATCCTGAGAATGCCATCAATTTTTGAGCAAAATATTAAGTATGGCTGGGATGATTTCCCCATAAGTAACCAAGCACCATCTAGACTCATCGTGTGCTTTTAAATGCCCAAAAGGGGAAATTTTAAAACTGCAGGATGAGCTTCCTCACACTGACAACCCATTTGATGGATTGGAGATTAATATAATGAAAGAAGCAGTCTCCAATGATGACATAGCTAAAGATCAGAGTGGGTAGCCGTGTTAGTCTGGATCTGTAGAAGCGACAAAGGGTCCTGTGGCACCTTATAGACTAACAGAGGTATTGAAGCATAAGCTTTCGTGGGTGAATACCCACTTCTTTGGATGCAAGCAGTGGAAATGTCCAGGGGCAGATATAAATGTGCAGGGAAGATAGCCTGAATCTTGCCTGCACATTTATATCTGCCCCTGGACATTTCCACTGCTTGCATCCAAAGAAGTGGGTATTCACCCATGAAAGCTTATGCTTCAATACCTCTGTTAGTCTATAAGGTGCCACAGGACCCTTTGTCGATAGCGAAAGATGTCAGTTGAATGGGTACTTTGGGTCAAGACTTGCATGAAACCTTCAAAAACCAACAAAATTATCCAAGACACTCTCAAGCTATGGGCTCCAATCAAGAAGAACAGATTAAAGCTGAGCTCGAATGCAAAGAAGACAGTCAGAGTGAAGAAAGATGGCAGGAATTGTTACAAAGCTAACAGCAGACAGGTCGTTACTGGTTCGTCTCCTACTCATGTCCAGAGCTCAGTGTGATGTTGATCTGTGAGAGACATTGGGAAAGCATGAGTTTTCTGTGGCACCATTATTGATGCTTGAATGAGATGGAACGATGTATATGTGCCAGGCAAAAAGCAAACTACTGCACATCTGGCATGGTCTTCCTAGGCCAGCATGTACAGACAATGTGGCTAGTGCCTTATACAATCAGAGGCTTTTCAGCCGAGCAATCATAAATAGCATGGCTGAGGTACAAGCTCTTGACAAACCAAAATATTAACACCTGATGAGATTTGGCTGAACACCTCACTATGAGGCTACAGAGAAAATACTCGAACTATGACAAAGTCCACCTGGTGTTTGACACATATGTAAAAAAATCAATTAAAAATATTACCAGAAAGACGAGACTCCATGGTATTGCACGTGTCCAATACAAAAAACATTGACTCTACGAGCATTCCCAATATCACAATGAAGAAACTATTGTCTCATACTGACATGAAGGATGAATTAGCCATATACCTCACAGGAAACAAGTGCTCCCGCATGTGAAGAATTGCTTGAAGAATTTTGTGGCATAACGAAGCTATCTTGCACTGTTCAGTAGAGTGTCTTTATAGTTCCCATGAGAAAGCTGGCACTAAAATTATCTTGCATGCCATCAATGCCACAAAGAGAGGTACTACCATACTCTGTTTTTGCACGGGAGAGAGAAGTTCTAGCGTTCTCGGAGATGCTACCCAAGACTTCCACAAGATTCTGTCTTTGTGCCTGTGCTGGGGAACAGAGTTGCTTTATATCCCTCAGAGATATGTTCCTATCTCGCATACCATTAAAAGCCACTGGACTGCCAGATATCCATGCCCTTTCAGGAAGATTGACTGGAAAGATCAACTTATTAGAAAGCATTTGATTCAGCTTCTGCATATTCTCTTCTCACTCGGAATGGTTGAGACAGTTACTAATGAGATCAGAAATGCACTTGAGGTGTTCATATGCCCAGTTTACCATTTGAAACCAACATTATCACGCTTGCAGAGCTGCCTTCATTGATGTTTTCCAAGAAGCAGACAAATGCAGAAAAATTGCCACCCACAAGGGATGCATTTATACCTGCTATCAAAAGGGCAAATTATCAAGCAATAGAATGACTCTGGAATGGTTTATGATAAACTGTATCCAAAAATACCCTTCCCTACTGGGCATGCATGGGTCTTGGAGGATGGACTGACCACACTAGCTGTCAATGAAATATCATGTGCACTCCGAAATTAATCCTTCATCTAATCAAATGTCTGTGTGCAAAAACCAGGTGCTCACCAGTCTGCAAATGTTTGGTCAGCATCTTGCCTTGTATTGAGCTGTGTAAGTGAAGTTCAATGAGGATCAGTGTGATAATGTATCTAGCAGTGATGCCCTGGATGGAGAAGACACTGATGATGATTTTTATGAATAAATGCTTTCAGTCCTATATGTCAACACTAACTTCCCTAGGATTACCAAAAATCCAATTTTTAATGTAAGCAATGCATCCCTGGTGTTAAAGTATAATTTTTAAAAGTTATTTTTAAAATATTTTCTTAAATATATATATATACATATACACACACACACACACACACAACATTGTTCTAGGCTTGTCATGTTTGGTAACATTGTGTTTGTGGGAGAAAGGCCTTTGGAATGATATGTAACTCAT
Source organism: Chelydra serpentina (assembly GCA_037349315.1). Lineage (NCBI taxonomy): Eukaryota > Metazoa > Chordata > Testudines > Chelydridae > Chelydra > Chelydra serpentina. The sequence continues at coordinate 73,308,207 of JBAIAC010000008.1, forward strand.
CCAATTTCTGACAACACTTATCAAAATTTCCATGGAGCTATACATATAAAATGAGGGGTCTAAATTAGCTGTTACCACTCAAGAAAGATCTTTGAGTCCTTGTGGATAGTTCTCTGAAAACATACACTCAATGTGCAGTCAGTCAAAAAAGCTAACAATGTTGGGAATCATTAAGAAAGGGATAGATAGCAAAACATAAAATATCATATTGTCTCTATATAAATCCATGGCACACCCCACTTCTTGAATATTGCATGTATATGTGGTTGCCCCATCTCAAAAAAAAAATATTGGAACTGGAAAAGGTTCAGAAAAGGGCAACTAAAATGATTAGGGGTATGGAACAGCTTCCATATGAGGAGATAAGAAGACTGGGACTTTTCAGCTTGGAAAGGAGATGACTAAGGGGGAATATGATAGAGGTCTATAAAATTATGATTGGTGTGGAGAAAGTAAATAAGGAATTTTTATATACTCCTTCTCATAACACAAGAACTAGGGGTCACCAAATGAAAATTAATAGGGTTAGGGTTAGTAAATAAGGAAGTGTTATTTACTCCTCCTCATAACAGAAGAACTAGGAGTCACCAAATGAAAATAGGCAACAAGTTCAAAACAAACAAAAGGAAGTATTTCTTCACACAATGCACAGTTAACCTGTGGCACTCTTTGCCAGAGGATGTTGTGAAGGCCAAAACTATAACAGGATTAAAAAAAAGAACTAGATAAATTCATGGAGGATAGAGGTCCATCAATGGCTATTAGCCAGGATGGGCAGGGATGGTGTCCCTAGCCTGTTTTACAGAAACTCTGAATGCGTGACAGGGGATTAACAGTAGTTAATTACTACTTGTTGTGATCATTCCCTCTGAAGCACCTGATATTGGCCACTGTTGGAATACAGGATACTGGGATAGATGCATGTTTGGTCTAACCCAGTATGGCCATTCTTATGGAGCTGTGAGACAGGGTGAAGTGAGTCCCTCCTGACACAGTGCACATGGTGACATCAATGAAATTATAATTCTGAAGATTTTTAACAATCAGATGACACCTTCCTTACTTTTCTACTGCTATCTTGCCCACAGAATGAGATTTTACTAAATTATGCTCCCAGACTAATATTCCTTGATCTTAAAAAATCTGGGGCCAGCTGTTGATATTGGATCACCCCAAAGTCAATTTCGTATTAGGGCACTCAGATTCAGAGAAGGTATCTTTTTGGAGCAAAGCCCAGATACAGAAGTGCTCTATAGATATTCATTTTTAAGACAGATGGTTTTGGTCAGGTGTCACTGCAGAAGAAGAGAGAGTAGGAAAAGCTGAAAGGTCTATTGGGCAGTGTGAAGGGTGGACTAGGCCCTGAGGCCTCCTGCTGGAGGCCTCATGACTGTGCCAACTCTCCTCCCCCAGAAATGGGCAGGGAAAGGGTCTTACGAACTGCCTAAAATGGCTGTATGGCACACAGCGAATCAGAAAGGGGCTGCAGGAAGAAGCCAATCAGAAAGGGGCTGAAGGCTAGTATAAGAAGAGCTGCATGGCCAGCGTGAGATCAGTTCCTTGCTGGAGCTTGAGGAGTGTGGATGGTGTGCCTGGCTTGCTAAGGGAGCTACAGGACCTTGGATAGAGCAGTGTTGGCAGAGACCAGGAGGAATGAGAAGGACCTCCAGGCTCGCTGCTGGGACTCAACCAGGACATGGCCCTGATGTAAGGGTGAAGAATGTACTGGGGCCATGAGGAAGTGCCCCAGAGAATCGTATCAGTGATGCTGTTTAATTAAAGGAGTGTGGCATTTGACTGCTGTCTATAGGGTCTCTGGGCTGAGACCTGGAGGGTCTGGGTCCCTGCCCTACCAGCCACTGATGAGACACCCCTTAAGGAGAGCTGAACTCTTTTAGTGGCTCAGCAGGAGAGCTGGGGTCAGAAAGGCCCAGAGAGGTGAAGAATGTCCAGGGAGGGAGCCCTGAGGGAACAGCCCCACACCAGGGCCTGGACTGTTTGAAAACTAAGGGGTACTGAGATAGGCCCCAGTTGGACTATATACCCCCTGGAAGGGGAACAGAACTGTTTAGTGGCCCAGCTGAACAACCGGGGCCAAAAAGGTCCAGAGAGGTGAAGAGTCTCCATGGAGGAAGACCTGCAGGATGCAGCCCCACACCAGGGCCAGGACTGCTTGAAGAGTAGGAACAACTTGAGAGAGCCCAGAAGGGACTGAGAGAAAGGCCAACGGATGGGTACTAGGAGAGGACCCCCAGATTATGTGAAATAAAAATCCCTTCCAGTGAAACAAAGACTGAGATTCTGCTGGAGGGCTGAGGTACTGAAGCCCCAACACAAAGGGAGAGGTGCATATACTCGGATAGGGGGCGCTCGCAAGATGTGAACCCATTACAGGTAGGCTAAAGGTCTACTGAGCACCAACCAGTGAAAAATTATATGTCTAAAGTAACTAAATGGCACCACTTCTTTTTTCAGGACAGTAAACAAAACAAAAAATCCACAATTATTTAGTGGAAGTTAGTACAAAAATGGTATGAGATGTTGTGAGTAACACATCAGCTTAGATGGCCAAATGAATTGTAGGGAGATTCTAAGTAATGCATTTTGAGGCTAGGTTAAATAGGAATGGCCTATGAAATGAACAAGGATCCATTAGCACAATAATATATTTTGGGGATTTTAGCTGTTATTAGTCGTGCTTCCTTTTTATCATTTTCATTAAAAACAAATATGTTAGAAACTTCCCAAATGCAATAGCTAAAACAAAGAAACCATAAAGGGAAAAAACAACTTTTTATTCTTAATCAATTTTATTCATGTTAAGTTTTAAGTAAATGGCAAGATATGAAAAAGTCTTAAACAGACCAACATGAGGATTTGGGCGGAAGGAGGCAGTTCAGGAGCAGAGATGTAGATTTGTCATCCAAGTAAAGATGCCATATGAGCAAATAAGGTTATCCTAAAGAAAATATGCCTGTAGCAGGAGATCCCTATGAAAGAGGGTGGTGGTAGGACTGCTGAGATTTAACTATGGAGAAGGAGTAGACTAAGTAAAAGCCAGACTGAAATCTACCCAGGAAAATAAGAGAAGAACTCTAAATAATGGTTGCAAATGGTGCATTCGGCCAATTTGAAGGTGGAGAGATAAAAGAGAGCAAAAGACACAATTTGTTAGGATGGGAGAGATTAGAGCAAAGGGTATTAGATGAGATGGAGAGAAGAAAAAAAGGAGAAAGGGAGGTCATAGCAGATTTTGGGACTGTATGCTTGAGCCATAAATATCGTGCTGCTTGGCAAGGAATATGGCAGAGAAAAATGAGATTGGAAGTACAAATGTGTAGCAGAGGAAGTCAATGTGGACACTGGGCAATAACCACAGGAGCAGGGGGGAAAGGATGTTGATAATGAGATGAGCCAAGGATGGGGGTTGACACAACGGACTGTGATGAAGGAAGGGGTAAAAGGCTTTAGGATGGAGGGGAAAAAGGAGTGAAAATATTTGACAGTCAGGAAAAGAGAGAGTGTGAGCATATAAGGGGCAGAAAAATAACAGATGTTGATGGATTGAAAGACGGTAAAGTACTGGGAGGAAGACAGATGAGAAATGTCAAAGGAGATGAGGTTGTAGTCTGAAAGGAGTACAAATAGGGATATCTGAGAAGCAATAGGGTTTGGTGAATTTAAGGAAGAGCGAGTGACCATTTTGGTGAGTGAGAGTGCTGGTTCAGGTGCCCAGCACAAATAAGACTGTGGTTGAGGGGGGGCAGATTACATGACATTAAAACTGAAGTCAAGAATGGTGATGTTGGGGGACAGAGAGGAGGAAGAGAAAAAAGCCAGATGTCAGAGAGGAAGGTGGCCCACGAGGAGTCAGGAGATGTATTATTTGAAGAAGGTCAAATGCAATGCTGTTCCAAAGAGGAGAATGGAGAGGAAGAAAGATGGAGAAACTCAAATACCCCACTGTGCCTTTGGCAGATGACTCATTTAGAGGTGTAAGCAAAGGAAGGGCCACCATAAGACAGCTGCAGCAGAGGCAGTGTCAGATGGGGATATACACATTTCTTGGAGTACAAGGAAATGGATGAGTTGGAGAATCTCACATTAAATCCTTATGTGTCCAGAGCAAGTCATTGCTTTATGGTACACTTTTTATTAAACATATTTGAAAACATTAAATTGAGCATAAATATTTTAAAATTAATCACAGCATCAACAATATTCCATGGAAAACTAGCTAACAGTCAAAGATAACTAAGTTCAAACATTACTTCAGTTGCATGCATTATTAAACATACTGATGAGCTCTAAACAGGACATTAATGTAACAGTTCCAAAAGAGTGATAAAAAAGTTAAAAATGTTTTCCTAAAAATATTAATTGATCATATGACTATTGATTTAACCAAGAGCAATTCACCTGCAAACACTGCCACCTTTGCAACTTGCATGGGAAATAAACTACTGGAAATCTAAAATTAAACTGCACATGTCAATTGGAAAAAGAGATCCATCATTTAAAGAAAATTAACAGCAGTAGCAAAATTTACCAAAACACCTAAATTCTGTTAAGTGAAACTTTTCATTTATTTCCACCTCCCATGCCTTTTCTTAAAGTTCAGCCTGAACGTCTGTTAATGATGGTCTGTGCTGAGCCTTGCCATAATTAGATAGCAGCTGGAAAAACATGAGTTTGTTCACAGCCAAGAAACTGATGCAACTCTTGAGAATATGTGAAATATTCATTATGGCAACTAAGCACAGATGTGTCAAAGTATTGAATTCAGGAGCAGGCAATGGTCAAGAAAAAATGTTCAATTTGTACTTGTTAAGCTTGGATAGCCTTTGAAGAATATCAGTCACAAGTAATTAAGACAATAAGGAACTCATCCAACTGAAGGTAAAGCTGATCTGGAAATCAAGATATTTGGTTTTTATGCACATACTTTACAGCATCTAGATCTCAAAATAACAGCAATACAAAACCAGTGATTTACAAATACCTCAACAATCTCTTTAAAAGTCCAGCTCCGTCTAAAAAACACCCTTTTCAAACCTGGCTTTAGTGGACTCATTTTGTAACTGATTATGTTCTTAGGGTTCTTTACTTCTCAAAGTTTGGCTCCCATCAAATGCATCATTTATTTATTAAGCCTATATCATAAGCTCGCGCTCTTTCCAGTGTACGTACATAACTTGTTTACTTTTTAAACAAGCGTATGTCAGTAAGTTACTATCATATTTTTATATCTGGTCAGGCAAGTTTCCAGTAAGAGATATTCTATCAAATGATGACATGCTTTTCATTGTGTATTATACTAGACAAAGTATTAACACTTTCATAATTAGCATAGCATGGATGGTCTTATGTGGATGAGAGTGGGTGTCAAACATATTGAGTGCAGCATACTAAGTTTACATTTCATAGAATCACAGAATCTCAGGGTTGGAAGGGACCTCAGGAGGTCATCTAGTCCAACCCCCTGCTCAAAGCAGGACCAACCCCAACTAGATCATCCCAGCCAGGGCTTTGTCAAGCCTGACCTTAAAAACCTCTAAGGAAGGAGATTCAACCACCTCCCTAGGTAACCCATTCCAGTGCTTCACCACCCTACTAGTGAAAAAGTTTTTTCCTAATATCCAACCTAAACCTCCCCCTCTGCAACTTGAGACCATTACTCCTTGTTCTGTCATCTTCTACCACTGAGAACAGTCTAGATCCATCCTCTTTGGAACCCCCTTTTAGGTAGTTGAAAGCAGCTATCAAATCCCCCCTCACTCTTCTCTTCTGCAGACTAAACAATCCCAGTTCCCTCAGCCTCTCCTCATAAGTCATGTGCTCCAGCCCCCTAATCATTTTTGTTGCTCTCCGTTGGACTCTTTCCAATTTATCCACATCCTTCTTGTAGTGTGGGGCCCAAAACTGGACACAGTACTCCAAATGAGGCCTCACCAGTGCCGAATAGAGGGGAATAATCACGTCCCTCGATCTGCTGGAAATACCCCTACTTATACAGCCCAAAATGCCGTTAGCCTACTTGGCAACAAGGGCACATTGTTGACTCACATTCAGCTTTTCGTCCACTGTAACCCCTAGGTCCTTTTCTGCAGAACTGCTGCCCAGCCATTCGGTCCCTAGTCTGTAGCAGTGCATGGGATTCTTCCGTCCTAAGTGCAGGACTCTGCACTTGTCCTTGTTGAACCTCATCAGATTTCTTTTGGCCCAATCCTCTAATTTGTCTAGGTCCCTCTGTATCCTATCCCTACCCTCCAGCGTATCAACCACTCCTTCCAGTTTAGTGTCATCTGCAAACTTGCTAAGGGTGCAGTCCACACCATCCTCCAGATCATTGATGAAGATATTGAACAAAACCGGCCCCAGCACCGACCCTTGGGGTACTCCACTTGATACCGGCTGCCAACTAGACATGGAGCCATTGATCACTACCCGTTGAGCACGACCATACAGCCAGTTTTCTATCCACCTTACCGTCCATTCATCCAGCCCATACTTCTTTAACTTGCTGGCAAGAACACTGTGGGAGACTGTATCAAAAGCTTTGCTAAAGTCAAGAAATAGCACATCCACTGCTTTCCCCTCATCCACAGAGCCAGTTATCTCATCATAGAAGGCAATTAGGTTAGTCAGGCATGACTTGCCCTTGGTGAATCCATGCTGACTGTTCCTGATCACTTTCCCCTCCTTTAAGTGGTTCAGAATTGATTCCTTGAGGACCTGTTCCATGATTTTTCCAGGGACTGAGGTGAGATTGACTGGCCTGTAGTTTCCCGGATCTTCCTTCTTCCCTTTTTTAAAGATGGGCACTACATGACTCCCTGGTCATTTGTCCAATCTTCCACTTCTTGTAAGCTGCTTTTTTGTGTTTAAGACGAGCAAGGATTTCACTGTTAAGCCAAGCTGGTCGCCTGCCATATTTACTTTTCTTTCCACACATCGGGATGGTTTGTTCCTGCAACCTCAATAAGGATTCTTTAAAATACAGCCAGCTTTCCTCGACTCCTTTCCCCCTCATGTTATTCTCCCAGGGGACCTTGCCCATCAGTTCCCTGAGGGAGTCAAAGTCTGCTTTTCTGAAGTCCAGGCTCTGTATTCTACTGCTCTCCTTTCTTCCTTGTGTCAGGATCCTGAACTCGACCATCTCATGGTCACTGCCTCCCAGGTTCCCATCCACTATTGCTTCCTCTACTGTTTCTTCCCTGTTTGTGAGCAGCAGGTCAAGAAGAGCTTTTCCCCTAGTTGGTTCCTCCAGCAATTGCACCAGGAAATTGTCCCCTACACTTTCCAAAAACTTCCTGGATTGTCTGTGGACGGCTGTATTGCTCTCCCAGCAGATGTCGGGGTGATTAAAGTCACCCATGAGAACCAGGGCCTGTGATCTAGTAACTTCTGTTAGTTGCTGGAAGAATCATAGAATATCAGGGTTGGAAGGGACCTTAGGAGGTCATCTAGCCCAACCCCCTGCTCAAAGCAGGACCAATCCCCAATTTTTGCCCCATATCCCCAAATGGCCCCCTCAAGGATTGAACTCACAACCCTGGGTTTAGCAGGCCAATGCTCAAACCACTGAGCTATCCCTCCCCCCAAGAAAGCCTCATTTGCTTTTGTTTAGCTTTTGTTACCTCAGATATTCTAGTCAAAACATAATACATTTATTATTTACAAAATCATGTTCTGCTGGAAAGTAAATCTTATCAAATGAACTGAGATTTCAGGTCCTGCATCTGAATATAATATAACTATTATTATAGCATCTAGATGCTTAGAATGGAGATCAGGGCCCCTTTGTACAAACACCCAATCCAAAAATGTACTGGTTCATGCACAATAGGTTTATAGTAAGTTTAAATACAAAAAAGAATCAAGCCTGAGCACCACATAACTGCCAGATTAGATGACAACTATCATTCAAATCACAACAGCATACATAGATAGCATAACCTAGTATTGTAGTGACAGATGTGGGTTTTTTCCCCCAAGTACAAGATGTGCAAAGTGTTTGCTTTAGAATTAAGAATACAATGTGAAGTCTCTTCTTTAGGCATTGAAGTTGGATACATCTTTATTTTATAGCAATTTAAAGTAAAAATACAAGCTTATACATATCAGAACAAAATCAAAGCAGTACATACAAGCTTAATGGAAAGGAATTGTAGCATTTTAACCAATTGAAATTACAACTGAAAGATAAATCAGCCATGGACCCGGTGGTAAAAAAAAAGTTTTGAAAGGTATTACTAAAGAATAAAACAAGATGGTATTGTTTCTATAGAGATGTCAAGGTGCCCAGAGGTAGTATGTATAGTTGTAAAATGCAGAAAACTTTGAATATTTACCCAAACATTCTTGATCTAGTATTTGTGGAGCAATAGGTGCTACATGGCTTTTCAATATGCATCTGAGGGAGCTACAAAGGCTGGGGCCCAATCCAGAGCTTGCTGAAGTCAATGTAAAGAGTCACATTAGACTAAACAGGCTTTAGATCAGGCTTTTAGGTAGAAAAGAACCATTTCAAGTGCACCAAGTTACCCATAAATTGAGAGAAGGGGAAATGAACTTTGTTTATTTTCAGAGATAGGCTTTTCTTAAGATCTATACCTTGGTGAGATTTTCTTGAATTCATACCACGTGCCCACAATTACAAAAAAAAAGTTACAACTGAAAGTGAGTTTGAATGGAACCCAACTAAGACCCAAAGTATTTTTATAATACTAAACATTTTTTATAAAATCCAAGTGTACAAAAGTTTTGAAAGGAACAGGTAAGGGATTACGTCAGATTCCTATAGTCACTATCTCAACAGAAACACCAAGCTTCTTTTTTTTTCCTCCCCAAAAACTTCTTAGAAAAATTCTACCCTTTCTCCATATTAAGAGAATTCCTGGCTAAGGACAAGCATATAAGGTAGTCTGCTCTCAGAAGCTCATTTTTTGGCACAACTAAATTGATAGGGAATGTTTCCTCCAGAATGAGTATCTCTTAATCTTCACTTGTGTGTAAGTGAGGTTGAAAATGGGATCCTGGATACCAGAGCGCAGAAAAACTGGAAAATAATGAATCATCAATAGAATAGATTTGCTAGAGCAGCATGGTGTAATAAGTTAAATGTGGCTTTGAGGATTTATATTAGAATGAAAAGGAAATGAATTCTGATTAACATGAAGCTCCTACACTTCTTATGGGAATATTGGCATGTATTCAGATAAATGTTAACAGACAACACAGAAAAAAGAAGCACATACAGGAGATGTTAGAATACTCAAGCACAAATAGAAAATGGAAGCAACTATTGCATGCACAGAAAAACGATGAAAAAATATAATATACATACACACAGCCCATTTAAGAAAACATGACATATTTACAAACTCAAAATAGTTCATGGGTCATATATTGATACTAGTAATTTCACAAAGGTCCATAGAGTCAACATAAGGCCCCTGCAGCAACTAAGACTAGCCCAATGTGCTCACTGTAACTATAAGCAGTGGGTCATTTTTCCAGCAGGATGGAAGAAAAGGGGTTGTTGCCCCTAATAAGGGCTTCCTGTGCAATTGGTGGCAAAGGGTGAGGAAGGGGAATGTTTACCTGGATGGAACAGGAAGCGACTGCACCAGGTGAGGGGAGGAAGGAACACTGCATTCCAGGTGACTGGAGGAGGGTGGTATTTTTACCCCAGGCTGTTCCTAAGATGCCCTCTCTAACTAGGATCAGGCTGTGAGCAGCAGCAGCACAGGGCTCACAGAGGAGGCTCCAGATGCCTGCACATGCTCACCACAGCCGTGTTGCGAGATCGGGATGGGGTAAAGGGAATTCCCTCCCCCCCTCCTGGAATGCTGGGGAACATAGTTAGCATGGCAGGGGTTGGGGAAGAAATCCCCATACACGTGGGAAAATGTGCAGGGCTTTGGTGTCTAGTACACAGGACAAGCAGGAGTGGAGAACCCCCGCCCCCCCCAGGCAGTAAAGGGGGGAGTGCAGAGCGAGAGTCTCAAAAGGCAAGGGAGCAATACACTTTCTGGGACCAGACTGGGAAGGGGGAGGGCTGATGGCAGTCCCCGAAATGCGTGGAAACATTTAAGGAAATAATGATGACTTGCACTGTACATGTTATTACCAGATATTCCCACCATTTCAAGTGAATAAAGTTGTGGCCTAATTAAACCACATCCTTTGCCTCCTGTATTTCTTCTGACATGGCCAGACAATGGCTGCTTGGCCAAGAAGAGTGTCTGTTCATCTTTAATACACCTTTAATGCACTGCACAATTGGGACACAGGTGACTATGGTTGATGTTCAATGCTCTGGTGCTTTCTGTTGAGATAGCATCCACAGGTGAGACTGGGCTATGGTGGTCACAAGGTAGCTTTCTCCTTTCTGTGCATGTAATTACTGCATTAGACTACAATGGCACTTTATGCCCTAACTCTCCCCTGAGACAGCCTTCTATATCCATGGAGTGCACATACCCCAAGAAAGTCCTGATAGTCCTGTCCTCCCTTGTGCAAGGAAAGTGCACCAGTTCCACTGTTTAGGAAATCTCCATATCTGCCAAGGAAAGGGTTGATACTTGGACCTTATCTGGATTCCAGCCCTTTTTCTTTGGGCAGTGAGGATGTTCGCAGTGAACAGCTTGATTTATGAACACTATGCCAACCATATAGCATTATGAATTAAGGGGAAAAAACTATTTAGATTTTCATAATCAACAGGTTTTAGGTGAAAGTCACTGATGAAGAGCAAACTGAGTGATCAGATGCTATTTTAAAATATTGTTTTAACCATACCAAGTTTATATAACTGACAGGCTAGTAACTAGGGTAATTTTTCTCATCTAATGACCAACATCCTCCTTGCGTTGAGTAACTGAGTGTGAGCTGGTGATGATAACCGCAAACATCATTGGTGCTTGACCAGAGAGCTAGTCAACTGGGAGGAAAAGGTAAGCCTGTTTTATTTACTATTGGATATTTTCCCAAAGTTACTATTCAACACTAAGTATAACACTTACCTATTCCTCCCACAGGCAATTCCCTGCTCTACTGCCATTGATGTTTGTAACTAATGTTATCCACAATGCTCCTTTGGGCAGATCAGTGCATGCGGGGATGTCCAGAGTGAATGCAAACTTGGAGATTGCACAAAGAAGCTTCAAGGGCTGCAACAACAACCGAAAGGTTAATTTTGAAGAAAAAGTATGTTTGCTGAAATGCTCTTTATGTTTGGATATTTGGGAGCTTATTGTAAAGTTAGCCTACTTGGTTGAAAACAAATATTCCTATTCACCTTTAAGATTCAGTCAACTAACATGCAATGTACTACCCTCACTTAAGGTGCACATGGCTTGAATATACTGGACTGACTGACAACACTGGACTTTTCAGTGATATTCCACATGAAATGCAGCGGTTCTCATTTCATTTCAACAATATCATTTCAAAACAGGAGCAAGGAAAAGCTATGAATTACAACAAGGCATGCCATTAAAAACACAGGAAGCACAGAGATACGAAGACCATACATCACTTTAATTCTCACAGCAGCTTAATACAGTTGTGATCTTGTGCTCCCTCATTCTTAATAAAAATGTGTTAAACTTCCACTTAAAGATATGTACATTACAATACTAACATAGCCATTATATTTCACATCCCTGAATAGCTAATATGCTGGTCATGTCCTCAATCTTTGTCCATGACTTTGTTTTCAAATGACTCTAGCACTTCCTCGTCATCTGTTTCTCACTCCTCTAAGATTCTACACAGTACCCATTATTAACAATTTTAGAATAACTGTTCACAAGTATTAGTGTTATCAGCATAGTTTTGTGTTCCCAACACCGTGATAACATTAAGCAAAAGAGAGAATTAAAGATCTTGACAACAACCACTATTTGATATTTATTTTTAGTCTTGTTTTACCTGTTGTAGTTCAAGTGTTGTAAATATAAATGTCTCTAAACAAGATACAGGCTGGTTTTTAAATTCTGGTAAAATTCAGTTAAATACTGCCTGTTTCTCTCTACACTCTAGATTTATTTATTTTTTAAATGTATTGCTTCAAGTTATCAGTCTTTCAGTTAACTACAATGCTTGCAAAATCAGTGTGAAATGACAAAAAACCTAGTTAGGTAATACAATGCACTACTAAATTAGATACACATTTGAAACAATTTCATGTATTGAGCTGTGGTTACCAAAAATTTTGCTCAATCGCAAAAATAGAAGTGAAGAAAATTCCCACTGAAACAGCATAAAGACATACAACGTTTAAAACCATTCAAAAAGTTCAAGACATGGATGAATCTACATGTAAAACAATGAATTATAATATGCTCTTTCTACTTGCATATTGAGGGCTTATGTCACAAAGAAAAAAAGTTCCTTCAGAACGTAGTATATTTGCTTTATAAAAAATAATAATTCTATAAACAGCTGCTTGTGCTCGCTTGTTGGGTCAATGACACCTTTCACATCTTAGAATGACCTTTAAGAGCTAATCCTATCTCGTTTTCTCTGTCCTCTTTCTTAGTATTAATAGCTTAAAAATAACTTAAGGATGAATGAAAAATCCTTCATATTGCCCTTTTAAAGGCAAACACACACACTGGAGATCATAAGGCTAATTAAAGGCCAACATTTCCCCAAATGTAAATGATAGCTTTATTTATTTAGCTGACCACAACTACTGTTTTGAGATCCACAAAAGTCTGAATTAAACTTTAAACATCTATATTGAGTAAGCTCAAATGTGGCTTAGGGGAGAAGTGACATTTTAAGCAGCTGTTCTATGGTCTACCATATGGGAAGTAAGTTTGTGATTTTTGTTCCTGTAAAATTCCTAGAGGAGATGTGTCTACATCGCAGTTGACATTAGCTGTCAGATTCAGCAGAAGCACCAAGGACTGAACAGATATAAAGAATAAAACTACCCTGATACTTCTATAGGCAATCCTTCCATTTCAGGCTTGAAATATATTTACATCAATATATTGATATATTGATAGTGTGGAGAAGTTTGCCCGTGGTGTACTTGTTCTGTGAATGAGTGTAGGATTTAATTTCCAGCTCTTTGAATCTAGCAATACTTACAAGAACAAAATTAAATATGTTATTTTAAATCATGCAACACAAAGTCAAAGGAGGAAAACACATCATTAAAGTTTTCTTACTGTGCACTATTATGGCAAATTTTTCAGGCATCACAAGTTAGTATGTGATGTTACATTGCATACTGGAAGGGATATCCTTGCAAGACCTTGGCTTTAACTTATTTTTCCTTGCTTTTATAAAGTGTAAATCTGACTTTCAGTAATGTTAAAGAACTTTTAAACAAAAGTTTTATCAGAAGATCCTCTCTGGGTCAAGTTATCCTCAGACAGCAAAAAGCCAATGCACTAGATACAGTTGGCATGGCTGGGGTATCCGTGGTCTCTTGGTGATCTCTGGCTATTCTAACAGACCCTGGAGACAATAGAGAGACAAGGTGGGTGAGGTAATATCTTGTAATGGACCAATATCTGTTGGTGAAAGAGAAACTTGCTGAAGAATAACTCTTGAAAGTTGTAGTTTGAAAGTTGTATTAGACCAACTTCTGTTGGTGAAAGAGACAAAATAGCACTTCACCCACCTTGTTTTTCTAATATCCTGAAACCAATATGGCTACAACTCTGGAGCCAATAGGCAAACTTTCCTTGAGGGAATCAGACTGGTACACAACAGCCACAAGATCACTAAAACTCATGTTTGCACCCCCTTCCTCAGATGCACCAAACATGTCTCTGCCATAGTTCAGGATCTAGCCCTATGTCTTTAATGGAGTTAGTAACAGAAGAGTAATAGGGTGGTTTGCCCATTGGCTGAGGAGTCTGGGGCTAAGCCAACCCCTGATTACAAGATGAGTCCCACCTTAGGGGAATCAGATGAATCCAGTATAAAAGGCATCAGGAAGCTGCAGGGGGGAGAGACTGAGGAAGAAAGCCTAAACTAGAAGGCTACATTTCTCTTGATCAGAATAAGGTCTATGTGGATAACAAGACCATTGAAGAGGGATATGAGTTACAGGGCTGGTATGATGGACATTGCATTTGGAACACTGAAGACTATTTTGAATTACTTTTGGCTACTGACCCAGTTTCAGGAATGGCTGTGGATATCCCTGAAATAGATTATATGCCACTCTCATGGGCCCCTGAACAGTGGGAGGGCCTCGTGGAAACATCTCTGGCCACAAACGGGCACCTGCCAAATGGTGTCTCCATTACAGAAGTTCTAGAACTATATCAATTTATGGGTTGCAGGACGGGGTGGGGATTTCTGTTTGTATTTTATAGTTTATATTTTAATCCAAACTGAAAGCTGAACCAGCTCTATTTCTCACGCTGACCTCTTTGTTACCATTGACTATATATGCTCCCTACTTCAACTGCAGCCCTGCAGTTTGTCTTTGTTAGCCTGTGGGCTCATAGAGCCTTTCTTTGTTTTGTAAAATAGTGTCTACATTTAAAGGGGTACTGTATATAAATAATATATGACAAAATAATTATTAAAATAATATTCTGCATGCAAGCTGACTGCATCTTGAGCCTTAATATATGACTCGTTTTCATATGGGAAAAAAGTGAGATCCGAACTGTAAACTAATGGAGTGTAATATTCTTATTAGCTAAATCTATTTGACAAAAGCCTAATCAAGATCTGAAACCCCTCCTTTTTGGTGTTCCTACAATGTAATTTTAAATTTATTTTTAAAACGGACTTAAAATTGAGCCTTTAGTTAAGCAGTATTTCAATAAATATTACTGTTCTCTGAAAACATGCTCATTTAAATATAACTTAACAGTTTTCTAAAATATATACAACACAAGCAATTACATACAAGTAAGTTTATTTCACTTTAAAATACTTCTGTCTTCAAAGATTTCAATAGGGCAGTAATATAATAATTTCCTAGGAAATTATTTTTACAGTCCTTTTGGTAAACACTACACTCTAATCCTCAAAAACAAACCTTGAAGGAGAAACATTTTTACTAAAAACTAAAGCCAACAAAGATTTAGTACCAGGAGTAGCAAATTAATGGAGCTTAATTAATTAATTCTGTAACTAGCTTCAAATGGGGTACTCAGTGCAGCAATTAGCATAGGATAAGCCGATAACACTTTTTTTCCTGCTGAACCTTTTTATCATACAACTCACAGAAGGCCTCTGGTAAATGTCTGATCTATGTTAAAACTAAGTTGGTTAAACACATTATAAATGTACAACAATATTAAATTAAACTGACCAATTTATACTATGACTAGACTAGATTGTTACAAGACTTAATATAGCCATGCATGAAAGTAGGGGAGTGTGCAGATTTCCCCATCTTGTGCAGCCACACAACTGGGCTACCCACATCAAAGGTCTTGGAGTTCTTGGGTTGCACACCAGATGCTCCTCTTTGGGAGCAAAAGGGTGAGAAAGGGACAATAAAGAGCAGGGATTAAGCCAAGCACCCAGCCTCACCCCATGCATCAGCCAAAAGAACTGACTGTGGGATGGTGATGATATTCTACACCTCATAAAGAGGAGTTGCCATAAATATCTTGCCACCCCACCACTACAGCAGAGCCTGGCAATCACAATGCTTTCTGGTGCTCCACTTGGGGCAGTGTGCCTATACATCACCTTTTAATATGGGTAGTGTACAAACAGCACAATCTAACCATAAGTGAGAAAGCAGTAGCTTCTACCTAAATAAATGAAAGGAGGGAATTCTGAACTGCTACAAATCCTATACATAATGGAAAGAGTGCAACAATCTTCTCAAGGTAATTGGAAAACAGTGAAAGAAGGTACCTATCCTTATACTTGTTTTTAAGACAGCTCATCAATTTGTCCGTCATCACTGGTTCCTAGGTTCCGAATGTTACAGCATTTGAGTAGAGAAATATAAGTTCAAGTTCATATTACATATTTTGTATTCTTTGTTCAACTTGTTTACAAGGCTGTATCCACACTCCAATCAAAATGAAATGTTTTCTATCCGAAATGTCAGGTCACTTGGGAACCTGATGTTCATGTTACAATACATAGTTTTATTGTTTTAAGTGTGAGGTGACATTTCTAGGCTAAAGACTTCCTATAAAAAAATGCAATGTACCATTTGTGGATTTTTTTCTGGCTAGGCAGTAACTGAAAAGACAGTAAGAAATTGTGTACATTAATACCCAAATGTGTAGATAATAGACTCAACTTAGGCAAGTCTAATACCACATTTTAACTTACTGGCTTTTTAAAAATCACACTGTTCTCTAGTGACACATTGCACTGCTAGAGTACATTTCCAAGCTCTGCTACAAATTGTAATAAGTGACTTAATTGGAGACCAGTTCTATCAAGCAAGAAAAGGTCAAATGGCTTTTGGTGATTTGTTTCTTACACAGAATCTTCCTGCCCTGGAAGCTAAGAATAACAGAGTTGGGGAATTAGATCTTGTGACAAATTGAAGAATAAATTAGACAATAAATATAAAACTAGGTTAAAAATCAAACAAGTTATCAATTAGGACTCTGAACCTCTAATGTTTAAGTGGTTATTACTATGTAAACAGAAGAGAGATTATCTTTCTTGGACCCCGATCTACCATGTAGGCAGACTCCTGAGCCTTCCTGGAATGCTATTAAAATCAAGGGGACAATGTGGAGCTATTCCAGGATTGTGATCTTGGTTTTAAAGAATCAGATGAAAATAATATGACTATTTTGCATACATTTTAGTTTCAATTTGATTATATAATTTGTTTCCCGAAGACCATCATCTCCCCTTATTTTTCATTACTACCTTATTATCTAGATCATCATTGTAAAGTCAATTGAACAACTACAGATTAGCAAGTAATTATCAAGGAAGTGACTTAAGGTCAATTTTACATTTAGCTCACAGCCATAAAGATGCAGTCCAGTCAGGAAAACGCTGGCACAACCATTATACAATTCAGAAAATTCTATCAAATCTAATTGTCTGGAGAGCTAATGAACATGTGATTCAAAATTCTGTACCTTTATCTTGACAGTTTCTTACTGGGGATTTCCATGCCACTTGAAAAAACGACTATTCAGCTTTTAAAGACAAACTCAAACAACCCTATTCACTTAAAAAAAATAAAAGGTCGATGTTTAAATATGAGGTTTTCTAGAGCAATCTTTACATAAAATATTAAATAGAATGTCAAAGTTATAGAATTTTAATTTAGTTGAAAGTGTCATTTATTTTTCAAATTTCATCAGAATTTTTAAATTCCAAAAAATTCTGACCAGCTCTAAGTAGCATCAACTGGTGAATGTGAACACCATACTATTTCACTATACACACTATCAGAAATAACGTCAGTATTTCAGATATTTTTTAGTTGCCATTATTAAATGTTGATGTTCTAAAGGCAACCATTGAAATTTCTAGTTGCACTAAATAATGTTGACATTGCTGTTCTATGAAGAGCAATAGTTTTGCTTTGTCTTTTGGTTATTTTTTATTCAAAATAGTTTATGATCTATGGCAACCAGATTCTTGTACTATGCTCCAAGAAGTTATAGTTTTTCATGATGCTGATCGACAATGGTTGGAGAAAATATCACAGACTTAAAATATCACTATTACTATGCAAGTGAATAAAGACAATAAAGCAATTGTACTGAAATAGAGTGAAATGAAGTGATAAACACAAACATGCCTAAACTAGTGCTACAACAGCGCTACACTGCCATTAAAAATTTCTTACTAAGGATCTGAATTATCTAATATGGCAGCCAAAAGTCTTCTTTTCCTTACAGATATTGTGACCTGTCACTTATACATGCTTGGCCAGATGTCCTATAAAGAATTTCTGTGTGTGGAGAAGCCCACACATCACTATTTATTATATCCCTTTTTTTAATGTACAGAAATTCTGCCTTTATACAAAGTGTTTCCATTGAGTGATATCCTTTCTTTAACAAAGGGACAAAACATTAATATTCAAATAACAGTTTCAGCTGGTTAAGATATCTTTCTAGGATACTCTGGGAGTATCAAGTTTCCCTGATTATCATCAGTTCCCCATTTCCTTCTGCACTGCAAATGTGTGCATTAACGTCCAGCCCCTGTTTTTAATTCCTCAATGCTAATTACATCTTTAGTACAAAAGTTTGGTAACTGAAATCTTACTACAGGGATACTATCATTTTTCAGGCCATCAGTGCTTCACTGTCTATATTTCAGTTCAAGGCATAACCCATAAGCAAAACATTGAGAAACTCTAGGGAGCACAGAAAAAAGAGCCCTGTAGAATTGGAGCCTCTCAGACATTCTTTAAAAATACATTTTCAGGAAATGAGTTCACTATACAGAGGCATTCAGGCTATCAAAACATCAGCTGAAAAGGAGAGTGAATGGAATATTCAATGACTTTTCTCAATAACAAAAGTAATAAAAAGCTATTGTTGACAGTCACCCATTTTAGAAGGTAATACTGCTGTTTCTGAGCTGAGCATCACATTTCTTTCCTCTCTTCATTGAGTATCGTTCCCTGCCATTGAGTAACTGAACTTAATTTCTCAATGTCAACACCTCTGATAATCCCTACATCCCATGCCAGTTTTCAAAGCAGACTATTTGTTTTGAAGGGAATGAGTTTAATATTTTACTAAGAAGTCAACGGATGAAAGGAAGTATTTTTCCTTCTCTTCCCTGCCTACATAATTTCAATATAAAAGAGAATTACAGTAAAAGTAACTATTAGTCTATTTATTCAACATCAGTTAACTGGAAAATTGCCTTTTTATTCTTTCTGCTCTGTCACTCACACACACTTTACAGGTCAACCTTGCAAAGGTGGTATATTAAGCTCACCTCTCACTTTCTCTCTTTTTTTCAAACTAGTAACTAATGCTGCAAGAAATGACCCTGCCACTCCTGCTATCCCTCTGTGTAAGGCATCAATATTCAGAAACGCACATCTAATAATTGCCCTTGAAGTAAGGCATAGCAACTACCAATCATCCCTATTGGATGCATCCCAGCCAAGCAATAACCTTCCAAGATGCAGTAACGTCTTTCAAGACATTCCCATAAACCAACCTCTTGATTAGATGTATTCATCATAATTGCAATAATTAAAATAATGATGATTAATTGCAAGTAGGTAGGGTCAAGATATGATTTAGAGCCGTTCACTGACCTTATTCTGAAATATATAGGAAGAGCTAAATGAACCACCCATAACAGGAAAACCTTAGTGCACCGAATTAGCCTTTTCAGAACATTTGTGACATGATGTGAGATGTTACCCTTTAGGTCATTCTTATCATTTTCCAGTATTGTTTTTGGAGTCTTCACAAGCAGAAGCTATAATTTGCTATAATTATCAGTAATCTCATCATAAAGTAGTACCAATTATGCTTTTTGGACATCTTCAAAATATCATAAGTGAACAGCAAAAAAAATATGTTTGGTTCACATTGGGAGGTTCATCTTAAATGTTCAGCTGGGGGGGAGGGGGAGACTAGATCTGACCCCAAATTGAATTCAGCTGTATTGTAGCCATCTCCTTCCAGCTTTACACCTGAAGCAGATGGAAGCAGATTGATCAAGAGATCAGCCCTTTCAAATTACAATAGTTTATGATGCTCATCTGCATTTTAATCAGATGTAAAGGATTTATTTTTGAAATACATCAAGAAAGCCTATTTTCACCACCTGGAAATTCATCTGAGAGTTTATAGCCAATCAAGTAAAATATGTTGCACATTTTCACTTTGTATATTTTGCTCTCTAGAGTATGCAACATTACATGGATATAGGTGTCGTTGATTGTATTAGCAGCTATACATAATCCGATCAAAACAGGAACCAGAAGGTGATTTCACACCCAAAATCCACTTTATTAGGAATTTATCTGGTGCTCAACAAAAGAGCTGAATTTGTGGGTTTCATCAAATAATGTCATTTTATTCAAAATGCAATACCAGAAGACAACTCTTATAGTCAGAACAGGCCAGCTGCATGACTGATAGATAACAGAACTGGGTTACTGTCTGTGGCATCCTTCGTCCTGTAACCAGCGACGGTGTGAATTGGAATTTAGTCTTGCTGTGTCAAGAAGATGCAATAGCACAAGTGCAAAAATACAATTTTTTACAACCTGCAGAGGCATGTAGTATTGTTCCAAGAGACAAATATCAAAATGTTGCCCTGTCGAAGTTTACTGTTTGGATTAATTCTGCTTTACTAACAAAGTTATACCTACCAACCTTATTATTCAGAAACTAATGGACAACCCAATATTGTGACAGGAACAATTAAGTGCATTATGACATTTGGTTAGCATGACTGGTTTGATTTTTTAAAATAAAATACTATAGGAATAGGATTCTTGGTATACCTTTTTGCATTCTGTATCAATAGGGAAATAGAGCCGCTGCTAATGGGGAAATATGAATAAAAACAGTGAAGCAACGTAGAGAGTTTATGAAAGGAATACAGTTCAGGAACATGACTGACTTGGCTAGTTTAAAAAATACCATCATTTCCTAGCAAAAAACTAGAACTATACTAACATAGGTTTTTAAATATACTATATAATAATAATGCTAGTGGTAATAGCTATTATTTTTAACACCAATACTATAAGTACTCCGGACTTATCTAACATGTTAACACTTCACATTTGAAATGCACTATGCACGCAAGAGATTAATTTTTACATTTCACGTTGATCTATCTACATTTTCAAACATGAACAGCCATCATGGAACAATGGTCCAGTTAGTCTAGAATCCCAGCTTTGACAATGGCCATTACCACAGAGAAAGGCATAAAATCACTACAATGCACCTAATGGTTGCTGAGATTAAAAGTAAAAGGTAGTATTGCGAATACTACTTCTAACTCTTTTCCCCATCTTTGTTGTTTCAATTTTTTTTGTTGTTTTTGCATTTCTTTAATGGTTATGAAAGCAAGGGACTGATGGTGCAGGTAGAGGTCGAACAATTTCCCACACAGGTTGTCAATTTTAAGCTGTTTGAAGAAGGGACCTTGTGTCTCATTTCTTGATATGTATACTTGTACTAAGTCTAGAATGTTGTGAACATCCACAGCACTATAATAAATATCATCATCTTCATCTCAGACTGCCAATATTTCTGCTATTCCAGTCTCTCAGCACAAGGGACTCTGTTCATAAATAATTTTCCTATGATTATCTGATGCAGACAGATATCCTATCGGTCTCATTAACCTTGTAACCCAAGTCAAGTTTGAACCTGATTTATCATAGAGTTCTGTGTGTTTTGACACACAAAAAGTCAAATACTACTCTTGATATCTATAGCCCAGGAGGGTCTTTGCAAGGATTGAAAGTAAGGTGTGAGTGTGAGTGAGACTGTTAGAATTGCTTTAGCTTCTTTCATTTTTGTCCTTGATCATACATAAGATCACTACCATTGTTCTACTCTACTACATCACCACATTGTTGGGTACCACATTAAGAGAAGCTGTTAAAATGCTTTTTTAGTTAACAGTTTTCCAAACCTGTACTAGTAGGATATTAGTTAATTACATTGTAGATGGTCAGAATAAATCCACTATATGTCAAGCTATGTATTTAGTCTACAGCTTCACACAGTTTCATAAAAATCAACAGTCCCTTCTTATACGTTAACCTGATTATGTCAGTAGTACCAGTATAGTCATGAGGACACTGGTGAGTGGTATAGTGAAACATGGACACATGGGTGTCAGTTTACAGCTATGTTGTTTTAACTCTACAGCTATTTCTTCCTCTGACAAGAGTAAAGCTTTCATCAACTGATTTTACCAGAATCGTGAAATGTAACTGGATTTTTCTATGTCAATATGGAAAAGAATTGGCAGGAGAGATTTAGTCAGATATAAAAAGAAGAATACTGAGAAGAGAAGTTAATGGTAAAGTAAAAAGGGCAAAATGTATACCTCGCTAATATCTCTGTACGTCAGGGTGAGGGGAAAAGTCATTCAAGCAAGATTTCATGTTAATGGCACACCCAAATCAGCTTAGAATAGAATAACTAGCAGGTGGAGAGTGTGCATAATGTTGACATAGAATTTCAGAAAAATATATGTCTCAAACAATGTGATAAAATCTTTTAACAACAACAAATGAAAACCTAGAGTTTAGAGAACTTTTAAAAAATCCTACTTCAATATTCTCGACACAATCAAAGAAATGGGGTCTATCCAGCGGAAATTTTTTAAACATTAGGATTATATATGTACACACACACATAGTCCCTCCACAATCATACCATATAGAGAAATAGCATCCATAAACGTAATGCGACTGCAATATATTTCATATACATTAGTTATTGTCCTGAATGACCACCTTCTGGAACTCATCAGAAACACATAATGAATTTATAATTATTCATTTTTTTCCTTTGAGACCATATCTGATTGGTAAATCTGTAAGGACTGAAAGAATTACTTCCTCAAAGAGTTAAAATATATATTTAATTCATTTCTGGGTGGAGCTGGTTTTCCTGCTGGCTGATCTAACCTAAGCTGTCAAACCTCACATGAATGGTCAAATTCTTACAGGATGACTTTACCAGCCCTACGCGTGTTTAACTCATACAACTCCACCAAACTCTTTGAGAGACCTCAAAATGAGCAAGAGCTCATGCTCTTTGCACCTAATGCAAATGCAAGAAAAGCCCACCATCAAAGGACTCCTTCAAGTGCACTCACTTTGTTCGCCGACCCAGAGCCAAAGTAGGAACAAGGTGCTATACAGATCACCCAATCTTCCCCCTTACATTCTGTGAGAGCTCAGGGATTGTGTGACTAACACCCATTTGAATGACTTAATTCACACACAGGATGTTTCAAACTTACCCTCTCCCCACTTCCCGGAGTTTGCCTTTTTTCTAACTTAACACGAACACAAGTATAAACCTCAGCACAATCTTATTCTTGAATTTGGTTGGGGGCTCTCTCCATGCAGGAGCCCTCTATCCCTCACATACCTCAGAGGAAAGTAACATTTTTAAACTCCTGAATTGGAGCTATGTTGCTCTGTGTAGGTACATGCACATAAATATTAAACTTAATACATAAACCACTGTATTATCAGTAGCTGTATGTTAAGAAGTGGGTGGTTTAAAATGAACTCAAAATAGATTCTGCTGGTACACACACACACACACACACACACACACACACACACACACACACACACAGTATTTGATAAAGGCATAAAACCTCTCCAACCTCCCCCTTTTTTCCCTTCAACGACTTCTTTTCTACTTTAATACTAGAAACTGATTTATCTCATTTACCTTTTTATCTTGCAGATCCCAACAGTCTTTGGCAGGCCTGGAACGTCATGTATAGGTTGAAGGCTGAAACCCGAGTTGCAGCTGCTGTGCTAGTCAAAGTCTGGAGAGAAAAAATGAAAAACTGTACGAGACTTTCAACAACCTCCAGTTACTGCACAGTAAGTGCAGTACTGTAATCTCCCCTTATGTACCACTATTTTAAGCTGTATGACATTGCAGAGGAAAACAGAGCCATTTGGCTGACCCATACATAATAGAAAGATGGTTATCAGTATGTGTTGGCTAAACCTAGTCAAGTAAACTGTCTTCTGGCTCTACCAGAAAATTGCTTGCTTATTATGTTATAAAGTAATATTTTCTAAGCAAAATCTTTCAATAAGTTGAAATGGAAAGCATATTATTTTGTGAAGAAATCGCAGAACTGACAATCAGAACTTAACATCTTTAACTATGGAGTGATTACCGCTACTCCATAATGAAAGAATGGGAATTGTATGCATGTGAATTATTATGCCATAGAATAGGGGAAGCAGTAAAATGGCAGACAAAAGTAATCAATGTCTTCAGGCCCACCTCAAAGAAGGAAGAATACCTCATGCTTGCACATATCTCCCCCTCTCCTCCCCAGTTCTGTGGTTAAGCATTTTAGGGCTCTATCTGAAATTTATGCACGATAACAGTTGATTGAGCATTAGTTAGAACTGGTCAGAAATGTTCTGATGGAACATTTCTCCATTTGAAAAATGACAGTTTGTTCAAAAACATTTCATGGAAATGTCAATTTAGAAGAAATTGAAAAAAACCAGAATTGAGTGTTTGATAGGTTTGAAATGTTCTGTTTAGACTTTTTCAAAATGTTTCAATTTGCCATTTCAAAACAACTTTTCGTTTCACATTTTATACATTTTATAATGTCAAAGGTAAAAATTGTAACAAAATGTTTCCATCAACCAAAAAAAGTATTTTTCTGAATTTCATTTTATGGGAAATTCCATTATTTTTTGTTTTCATTTCACATGGATATTGCAGGATTTCTGAGGAAATCAGTTCTCACCCAGTTCTACAATAATGTAGTAATATGACTATTAAAGGAAAGCAGGACATTTGTATTTTTTAATGCAAAAGCATAATGTAAAATATTTTCCCTCTTTTGACAGAATATATATTGTAATAGGCTGGGCATGACTGCTATCATTGAAGTTGCAAGGAGTCACCATTATAAGCCCTGTTTTTTGTTTCTCTCTCTCTCTCACACACACACACACACACACACACACACACACACACACACACTTACTTTTTAATATGGAGATATAAATGTACTCCCTTTGCTGACAAAACACCATTTGTGTTTCCAAGGAGTAAATGAGAGTCTGGATTTAGGTGCTGCTGATAACTTCTGAAGACTCATTGAACAATTTTGGCTCAAATGCTACTCTGACTATCCTTCTGACAAGTAAGCTAGGTTCAGCAAAAGATCGATACTAAGAGAAGAATTCATTTGTATACCAGAGCTCAGACTAGGTTAACTTTTGACTCTACAAGAAGTGGGCTGGGTGGGGACACTACCGGCCTACTGGTGTGAGAGAAATGCTAAAACAAATGCATTTTATTCCTCAATATTCTTAGTTAGTATATTGATAGTACAGCACAGTGTTCAATTTGTGAAATTTAAGATGTGGGTGATTGTGGGTATGGTTGGTTAAAAGTTTGTTTCCCCCCCCCAATGGAAAATGGCTATTTTGTCAAAGTGTTCTTATTTTGAGAACATTTACACTTTAGAAGTAGAGCTAGTAGGGGAGGGGAAAAAAAACAGTATTTGTGTCCCATGGGAAATTCCATATTTTGACATTTGTTTTTGTCCCAATTTATAATTCAAAGTCAAAATATCAAAATTTCTCAGAGTTCTGATGATTTTTTTCAGAAATGTCAAAACATTTTATTGTGGCTCAGTTCCATGTTGAACTGTTTCTATCTGAGCTGCCACAGTGCCTCATGCCCCAGGCCTCCACCGTGGGCCAGATTTGGTGGAGGGTCTACATCTCTCATGGATCTTCCTTCTGGTGAAACCATCAGGGTGCATCATTGGAAAAATAGTCCAACGGGGAGCCCTATCCATACAAGAGAATGAGGACATGAGACACCTGAACTGCAGATCCCATGAGGTATTACAGCAGCTCAGGTAGACACAGATTAATATATGACCAAAACATTTTAATTTGGGTTGTCTCCACCTGAAATAAAATATCACATTTTATTTTCCCACTGGGAAAAAAAATCAAAATATTTTGGTAAAAGTGAAATTTTCAATTTTGCAGAAACTATTTTTTTCATTGAAAAAATATTTTGATGCAAAATTCCCAGCTAGATGTATTCAAAAATAATGTTATGAGCCTCAGAACTATTGGACAGGGATAACTGAGCAGCATTCAGAGAAGGGGTAAACTAAATCAGAAGTGTAACTCACTAAATCTTTCAGGAGCCCCTTCCAGCATATCAATATATCCAGAGGAGAGAAAAGTCTCCAAAATTGCAAATGAAATAAAATAAAAGGGACTAAGATATCTTTCAAACAACAAAAGTACTAAATTACATCCACAGAAGAATGAAATTCCAGAAGTTGGACAAAATATAAGAGAGATCTCAAACAAAATATAACTGTAGGGGGCTTGGACATTTCTAAGTGGGGAACGGGACTGTAATATGTAACCTGAATTCAGATTTGCCCCCAAACGCAGAATGTAAACAAATAATGCCTTGTAAATGTATATAGAGAAGAGAAAAAAAAATCAGGAAGCCGCTTGACCCCCTCCTACTTCCACTGATCTCTATCAGAAATGCCGACTACTGATAGACTACATATAAGGGGCAGTAGCATCCCCCAAAAGTTTACAGTGCAGTTGCTAGGAAAATACAACTGTGCACTATGTTTAATGAGGTTCTACTCCACCTGATGCTCTATATACACACCTCTCTTCTAGTTTGGGCATAGAGGGAAATATTAGGTCCTCGTCCGGTCTCAAAAACTATGATGGGTTAATGGGGTGGCAGTGGCTTTAGTTGGCATCTTCCAAAATATAATAGAGACATGCCTACATAGCAATCCCAGAAGACCACGGGGAGAGAACTATCCAGCAGGTAGATCAGTCCTGTAAACCCCTCCATTGCCCCCCCTTTAAAGCTAACAGTGAGATTCCTGAACTTTAATTACTGTTTGAGAGTCTAATTATGAGTGAGTTCAGGGTACTAGTCACATCTTTCCACACAGTTTTTGACACTGTTCCCAGTAGAAAGAACACTTCTACTGCTGCCATCTCTGAATTCAGTATCATCAGCCTTCTTCATCTTATCCTGGGAAGTTCCAACGTTTGGTACTGAATGATCATATTCGGATGGCATATTAGTTACTTTTTAATTGGTATTCAGAAGTGAAAGCCAAAGTCAAATAAGAACAGGGATTGCTCACAATAATGTTTATATTACTGCAGAGATAAATATTTTGTCACTGAACCTGCACCCATTTGGAGACCACTATACATGATTGCCAACAACCTGGTTCAGAAACGTGCTGTCCTATGGCACAGTTATTCATTCTGAACAAAAGGTACTGTACTCAACATTTTCTGAGTTTGAAAAGCCAGTTCATAAATATTAATTTAACAAATGTAAATAGCTATATTATATTATAAATTATACTCTATAATCATGTGTTCTTTCAGGGGCAAGGGGAAAAAATGTGCAGTTCCAAGAATTCAGGATAGTTTTAAAGATTAAGCATCCTTAATAGTTATTATCCCCAATAGTTTTATTACTACTACTTTCAGAAAGTAACCGAGGAAAGTAGTAAGGGGAAAGAAGAGAGAACATGGAAAAATATAGCTTTTTAATAAATAAATGCATAAAATTCACATAAGCAATTTGCAAACAAAGTAGGTTTTTTTGATTTAGTGTTAAGCAGTACCCCAGTTCAAAAAGACAATTATGTTGAGCCACAAAGTACTAGTGACCAAAATAAAGTTAGAGTCCAAGATCCTTGTTGGAGAAATAAGAAGCTGTCACTAAGGGCTGGTCTACACTAACCCCCCAATTCGAACTAAGATACGCAACTTCAGCTACGTGAATAACGTAGCTGAAGGCGAACTATCTTAGTTTGAATGAAAACGTACTTACCCGGGGTCCACACGCGGCGCGCAGGCTCCCCCGTCGACTCCGCCTACTCCGTTCGTCGAGCTGGATTACCAGCGTCGACGGGGGAGCACTTCCTGGTTCGATTTATCGCGTCTAGACAAGACGCGATAAATCGAACCCAGAACATCGATCCGACGCGTCCGACGCGACGGGTAAGTGTAGACCTACCCTAAGACACTACACTGCAGAAATGGCAACAAGATGTAAAACAAAACAAAGTAAAAAAAACATCAAGAAGTAAGAAAATTAAATTCACTAGTCTCAGAAATAAGACTACATAAGAACAGTGGGTGAAATTCTATCCCTACTGAAGTCAATAGCAAAACTTTCATTTGCTTAAGTGGGGCCAGAATTTCACCCAGTAAGCCACAAAGGGCTCACAGTGGAAGACAATTTTGATATGTTCACTCTGTAAATAGATATCACGATCAAAAATCTGCAGACTATTTTTGTGGGGCAGGGGTTTGGTGATAAGAAGGGAACTTTTCTTCTTATAAGTGGCTAAACACACTGCCCAAGTGTGTCTCATTAGAGAGGGACAAAGACACAGAACACACACTTGGGCAGGTTGCATAATCATCAATTTAACAACAATTAGCAATCCAGCCATAGCAATATACATTTTGGCTCCAATAGCAAGTGCTTGGTGATACATTTATTAAAATCCACAGCAACTGTTTTCCACTCTCTTAAATCTCCTCTTACTTATTTTGATGTCCCAAGGGTTTTCGTGAGGACTCAAGATTTTTGTTACTTTGCTTTTTTCTTCTTTTCTTTTCGAATGTTCTGACACTCCCAGGGGTATCTGGGTTGTGATGCACCTCACTATCACTCCACCCTTAATATGAGGAGGTCTCGCTGTGCCTGTTGTGGATCAGCTCCCTAAATCCTGCACTGTCTGGCAACACAAGCACTGCCTTCCAGGTCTCTGCAAACTTCATTCTCTCTGTGCAGCTCAGAAATAGTCACACACCAACCCACCATGTCCTCTGACCATATCTGATAGCCCAGGGCTACACTAGGGGGAGGGGGTCGATCTACAATACGCAGCTTCAGCTACGTGAATAGCGTAGCTGAAGTCGGCATATTGTTGATCGACTTACCTGGCCGTGAGGACGGCGGCGAGTCGATCGCTGCCGCTCCCACGTTGACTCCGCTTCCGCCTTTCGATGAGGTGGATTTCCGGAGCCAATGGGGAGCGCTTTCAGGGATCGATTAATCGCGTCTAAACGAGATGTGAAAAATCGATCCCTGATAGATCGATTGCTACCCCGGCGGGTAGTGAAGACAAGCCCATAGTGTCCAGCCCTTTATCCACTGAACAGTCACAGAATTACCAGGCCTGCTGTTCCCAAGGGAACAGTACACCACAGCATATTAGTTATACCCGAGAACATAGCTCTGCTAAACACACACAGCACTAAGATACATTTCTAGTGAAAACAAGAATACTCCAGTGAGAAGGATGCTGAACTGGAATTAATTTGCAAATTAGATACCATCAACTTAGGTTTGAACAGAGACTGGGATTGGCTGTGTCATTACACAAATTGAATCTATTTCCCCATGTTAAGTTTCCTCAAACCTTCTTGTCAACTGTCTGATATGGACCATCATGATTTTCACTACAAAAGTTTTTTTTTCCTCCTGCTGATAATAGCTCATCTTAATTCACTTTCATATATATATGAAACTATATATATATAGTTATATAGTCTCTAAGGTGCCACAAGTACTCCCGTTCTTCATCCAAGAACAGAAATTTAAGTGATAGTGAGTAAAAATGTCAAACTAAAGGTTACATATAAAATAAAGTCATAATGTGCTTTACAGAGACTAAACTTAACTAACAAGTTATCCTCCTGTCGAAAGAAGCTCATCTCACCCAAAGTTCTTTCAAGCATATTCAACCAAGCCTCCTGGATAAACCTTGTTCATGAAGAAAACTCACTGCCCATTTACGTCCTAGCTGAACGAGGCTTGGTGTCCTCTTTGCCCCTCATATATACCAAAAAAAAACAACCATTGATGTGCACCTCAAGATAGGGATCCCTCCCCACTGTTTACCTATTCCTGTTATTTTTATCTCTTTGACGTTTGCACAATCCATTAGCATTTGGTTCAGACTGGTGAGTGGAGGACCATTGTGAATGTTCATTTTACATATAAACAGACAAATAGATACACATTTCTTGTATGACAGAAAACCTTTCCCCCCCACACCTTTCCTGGTGACTAATCCCCAGACACAGATGTTAAGAATATAATTTTCAATGCATTTACGTAATTCCTTACACAGCATCCATACGTGTGTTTTGCAATGATATTGATGACCAATAAGCTTGTATTAAAAAGACATCACATGACAGTCTTTTGATGAACTAGAATGTAAATACCAGACCAAGGAGATTTCTGTAACCCTCTTGCACCCCTTATGCCCACTGCCAGTAGGCATCAAGAGGTCCCTGGATTACAAATGCTAATGTTGCAAAATTATTTCAGGCATTACAAGGAAAAAATTAAATAAATAAAAGGGAAGAGGCCATGGACGTTAGTTGTGGTCCAAGTCCTCTGACAAATATTTTTTAAATAGAGATACAAACAATAGCACATTCTGGTGTTTCATTAAATGCATTTTACATTCAGTATTCTATCTACATTGTATTGCCATTTCATGGGAGTGGAGAGGAGGCAGATTCCTCTTACAAGTCACTAAGAACTGGAAGGCACTGTTCCCTCTAAGCTGTGCGCGTGTGTGCGCGCACATAGATCCTAAACCCCGTGCACACGGTGAAACACCGCAAGCACAAAAATTTGCGCAGAAGCACAACAGTTTGCACAGAAGAAATATTTTGCGCACACGGCCTGTCAGAAATTAGAGGGAACATTGCTGGAAGGCATCCCTTGTACCTATAAAGTTCTGCAGAAATGTGAATGGACTTCCCTTCCACGACCTGGCCAAATGGATTTCTCCACACTGGCAGGAAAAGAGGCAACAATCTAATCCCAAAGCAATTTTACAGTCTGAGCCTGCAGAGACTGAGCAGCCAGAGGAGCAGCAGCCTTCAATGAGGGCAGCCACACCATGGCAAGCCGCTTGGATAGAGGCGTTGGTAAGGACAGTCTCCTTTGATGACTTTGACCTCCTTGTAGACAGACTCACTAAAGAGCTGTCTGCATAAATCATATCTGGGAGGAAGGGAACTCAGGAAAATATACCGACTGCTCACAGAACTCCTGTGTTGAGCCATAACAAGAACAACATGAGGGAAGCAAGGAGAAGGAACATCAGTCACTGCTACGATCCAGGAGCAGCATCCAGAATCTAGAAGCTCTACAAGTCAAACCGGCCTAAGACTATGAGAGAGATCCTCAACAGTCCCTCATCTTACTGTGAACACCAGTCCGAGAGACTGTTCTTGTACTTCAAGGGTGTGTTTGACAATGTAGCTCAGAATGACACACACAGCGTCCAGGGTGCCTTCATCCTTCACCCAGGTTGACTATGCAGGGGACCTGGAACAAGACTTTACATCATGGGAAGTAATGACCTGACCTACAAAGACCAAAAACACAGCCCCAGGAAAAGATGGCTTTTGCTATAACTTCCTGAAAAAACTACACACCGGTTGCTTGTTATTAACTGCCATTTTCAACAAATGCAAAACGTTCTGCTGTATTCCCAGCTTCTGGAAAAAGTCTATGGGGGTGCTTGTCTACAAGAAAGGCGAGCAAGACGACACCAGCAACTGAAGACCCATCTCTCTCTGTTCCACCATACACAAACAGTATGCCAGTTGCATCGCAGCTAGGATCACAGACTGGTCGATGAACGGAAGAGCCATCAGATCCACCCAGAGAGGCTTCATGTCATGCGAAGGCTATGAACACAACTTTGTCCTTCAGACTACCATCCACACTGCCTCCCTGCCCTCCTGGCCATGTGCCATACCTTGGCTTGACTACACTAATGCTTTTGGATCAATGCCTCACCAGATCATTTTTGCCATGCTGCAAGAGTTCAGGATATCTGAAAACTTTATCCAACTGGTCTGGGATCTTTATGAAGGCTGCACCACCAGTATCCACTCCATGGAAGGAGAGATGCCTGTTATTCCTATCTGTAGCAGTGCGAAGCAAGGCTTTCCCCCCAGCCCCAATGTTTATATCTTAGCCATGGAGCCACTCATTTGAGCAATCTCAAACAATCTAGGTGGTTTTGACCTGTATGACAACAGAGTGAATATCCTGGCCTACACAGATGGTCTCCTCCTTATTGCAGACAATCCTGAGAGTCTCCAACAAATGCTTGATGTCACGAGCCAGGTTGCCAACTGGATTGGACTCAGGCTTTAATGCTAGGAAGTATGCATCCCTGCATATCAATGGCAGTAGAAGGGACTTGGTCTGGGCGATGCCATTTCAGATCCAGGGTGAACCCATGATCTTCCTTGAAGATGGGCAAGCATACCAACATCTTGGCATGCCCATGGATTTCTGAATCCAGCAGACATCTGAAGATACCATCACGGAGATCCTACAAGACGTGGCCAGGATCGACTCCTCCTTCCTATCACCATGGCAGAAGATCAACACCTTCCTGATCCCCTATATTTCATTTGTCCTGAGGGGATCTGCTGTGGCAAAGGTACCTCTTAACAAGGCAGATAACACCATCAGGCAGCTAGTGAAGAAGTGGATGTTTCTTCCTCAGAGGGCCAGCAATCAACTGATATACATCTCACACAGGAAGGTCGGCACCAACGTCCCTCAAATGGGCGATCTGTGCGATGTTGCGGTGATCACTCACACCTTCCGACATGCCCAGATATCATGGTGAGGAACATCGTGGAGAGTGCTATGCAGGATGTCATCAGAAAGTGAATCGCCAGGACCCCTCTAACCAAGATGTTGCCACCTACCTGAGCAGCTCACGGGAAGGTGAATTTGGAAGTGGGGGGAGACTGATTCATTCTGGACTCGTGCCCACAATGCTACATGATGACTGGAGAAGTGTATTGGCTGCCACTGGATGTGGTGTGAGGAACGTCAGGAGCAAGGAGTCCTGGTGCCATAGGTGAAGAATACAGAGCACACAGTGGTCACTCCAAGAGCTATAACCATGCTGGAGTGGACCCTGAAGGATGCCATCCACTGCTAGTACATGGAAAACCTGAAATGGAAGCTGGACCAGGGCAAGGCCTTTGAGGTGACATGCAAGTGAGATGCCAGCAACCGCTTCCTCCCCGGGGGCAGATTCACTTGATTTGCTGACTGGAAGTTCATCCAAAGGGCCCAGCTCAACTGTATCCAGCTTAACAGAGCCATCCACCACGGGAATCGGGACATGCAATGCAGGAAGTGCGGCTATGCTAACAAGATGCTACCCCACATCTTGTGTAGCTGCAAGTCCCACTCCAGAGCCTGGCAGCTACATCACAATGCCATCCAAAGTCACCTGGTGAGAGCCATCCCGCCACCCATGGGGAAGGTTGCTGTGAACTCCACCATCCCTAGAATGGACAGCCAACTGCAACCGGATAAGCGAGTGTTCCGAGAATGCAGAATAGGTCAGCACTACACTCAGCTGCTGCGGCAACCCATGGTGTTGTCCCTCGACCACCCGATGGTGTCCATCTACCTAGAACATATCACTGGACATAGGCAATACCAAGAGAGATGAACTGGAGTGCCAATGAGCAAAATCGGAAAGTAACTGAAATACTTCTCTGATGGATTATATTTACTAAGGGACAACCTATCCTAAATGCTCAATTACTGAGGAACAATCTACACTTATTCCTATATTTGCTTTCTACAACCAACTCTCTGTATAAAACTTTTGATGAGTGATGTACCCAAATCACTTGGATGCTAATATCTCAATTGTATCATTAAATTTATTAATCTTATTTGGGTTATTGCTGATTACGTATTATATATATTGTATTAATTTTAAACCTACATTTGTACTTTGGATAAAATAAGTACTATATCCAGATGTACAGTCTTTCCTTAACCTGTGTATTATATCATTTTAACATTAGCTTTTATGTAAAAAAATATGTACATATATATGTTTATGTAATCAGTTACCAACTGTTGAATTCCAGATACCAGAAAGGTAAAATTCCAATTTTTAAGACATGATAATTCAGAAGCCTGGTCTTCCTTTGTACTTTAACAGTGTAGACTGATCTATTTTTAAAAACAGTTTTAACCAGAACCACAGTTCAGATGTAAATAATTTCATCATGATTTGTTTGGCCAGCGTGGATGAGCAACCTCTCTCAGCATGCATCTTTTTAAATTATGTTTTAAAATTAGTTAACCCCTGTTCATTTGAAAGCTGCTTCAACAAAGTTTGGCCCTGCCCACCCTGACCTGGTCAGCCAAAAATACTTTATTTTAACCTGAACTATAGCCCAACTGTTGGAGAATGATTTGGTTATCGCGGTTAAAATACTAGTAAAAATGGAGCCCTGAAATTGCCTAATACGGCTGCCTATGGTCTCATAGAAAATTATATAAACAATTGATGACTAAGTATGGAGAAAAACATTTCCCCCACATTTTATTCAGTAAGGGACATTCATGTGTGCATTTGTCCCAGGATATACTGGTCCCATTATTTCTATTGATTATGAAACCTCTCTACCTCAAACACAAACATGTATTTACGACAGTGTCTCTCACTCTTGAGATTGTAACCCCTTACTTACAGTAAAAAATGTTCATGTCTGCCTTTGCATTTAGTATAAAAGAGTAAAAATATATCAATGACAAACCTATACACTTTATTTCTGTGTTTCAAGAAGTTGACAGAGAATACCTGACGTTTAAGGGTGAGGGGAAGGGGAAATGAACATTTTCAGGACCTCGAGACGCCCTGATTGTCATTTGGAATTCCTCTGGGGGTCCCCAATCCTGGTATAGAAACGCTGATCGAAGATGTTTCTGTTATACTTCAGCCATAGAAGTGTCCCTCCATCAGAAATCCATGGTTCTGACCTGTGATTTAACTAAAGGGGAAAATGTGCAGTCCTGGGTTGAACCAGCCATCTGTTGCGATCAGAGATTTTGAGAAAGGGAATGTATATTCCTTAACACACCAGACAGACATGCAACAGCAGACCAGAGCAACCTCTAACTCCTTTTAGACTCCCGTATGTACTAAATGTTTAAATAAACTAAAAATATATATATCTTAAAGTGCTAACTACTAATTACAATGCTGAATAACAATGGTAGAAAGAAAACTAAAAGGATGTCCTGTGTTAATTGTTTGTCCGAATCACTTAGTGCAAAATCTGTTAGCATTTTCTCAAGACAATTACTATTGCAGGGAGCAAACAAATATTGGTGCAAAAATAGTATTAATAAAGTTTAATTTACTCTCATATTCAGTTATTATACATTTGCCTGCACTTTTACTGATTAATACTTTTTTTCATATGCATGTTGCTTAGAAAATATAATAGGGAAATGCTTATGTTTTAGTTGCTTAATTAATTGTATATCTTTATTTTAATATCTTCAAACTAACTGAAGAATTTCCTAGGAGATCTCTGTTTTCAGTCAGCCAGGGACAAGCCAAAATGCATCAAAGACGACAGAGGTTTTAGACAAAGGAGGTATCAAGTGTATTTATATTGGAATGAAGCTTTATAGTTTCTATTTTGCTTTAACATTGTATATTTGCTTTTATACTATGTTTGGAAAGATGCATATAAATATTAGTTATTGTGATTCTTTTTTGTATAGCATTCAATAGGAGTTTTTAACTGCAAATTATAAATGTACTGCAAATGGTAGTGTATAAATCTGGGAACCATTTGGTCAAAAAGGCTAACAACCATACAATTGTACATTTTTCCTTCTCCAAGCACCAGTTGGGTCTAGATATAATCTCTATCTTAAGAAAATCAATTTTTCTACAATATTTACGTTTGAGGAAAAAGACCTCATTATGTAAAAAATGTAAAGATGTTCTCTAATCGGGCTCAAAGAGGTGTGATGCATCAGGATGCGTTATCAAAACTATAAACTAAGTCATAAAAGTGCCTCTTTGAAAAGAAAATCCTCAATTTAAACCCCCACAAAAAGAACTGTCCTTATTGAAATTGATTCCAAAGTCTTCATTCTTCAAATGTTAAGGAGAACATTTATGGTTGGGAAATGTTTTGTACAATACCTTTGTTACTTGTAAATCATGTTTCCACTTAAAAGTGGACAGCTTTTGTTGTTCCTCAAAGGCTTACGATGTCATAACCTTCTTTTGAGATGTATATTTGCAAACTGGTCAGATACTGGAAATCCCATTTGTTGTGATAATTGGGCCTATAGATTTACTTTAGTTATGAACGTTCACATATTTTTTACAGTTGAGCTCACAAGATGTCACAATAACCTATAATAATAAATGGTGATGGGGAAAGGTAGGAAAAGGAGACAAAAAACTAAATTGTTCTGAACAAAAGAGCCTACTCATATGATTCAAGAACTATGTTAAAATCATGCTTGGTAAAAACTGAAGATGTGCAACCAGAAAGTAATGAACCAAATGTGGTGTGTCACATATTCCCCCCATCACTCCCTTTTTGGGCCCTTAAAGAAGATTTTGTGGACGGGAAACAAAGAACAGATGGAGGCTACTGAAGAGAGCTTCAGCATCATGGCTTCCACTGCCACCATCTTCTTCATTCTCATCCTGAAGGATGCACTGACCAAACTTGGCCAGAGAGAGGGATCCAGGTGACATTGTCACTTCTACAAGCATGGGTGGAATCCCAACCACCACCTGAGATGAAATGGGATCAGACTAACAGCAGCAGCAAAAGCTCTAGCCCATCTCAACAAACACCTTCTCTTTCCCCCCAAAAGGACAGTTATTGCCATCTTTGATGCCACCTAAGATTGCCAAACAAGGTGGGTTTTCCTTCTAAAATGCTCTCCAGCTAAAGAGAGAGGGAACAAGGAATATTAAAATGAAAGTCTTATTTAATACTTTACATTTCAAATGTTTTAACTGTTTCTCCATCTTTTCTGTATCTTTAATAAAAGGTTTAAAAGATTTTTTAATGATATGTTTGCCATGCTAAAGAGGCTAAGTTTCTGTATACTAAATCCTGAACCCTTTTTAACAATGTTTAATGTTGGACACAGACGAGTTTATGTTAACACCTTTGGCCTGTATATTCTATCTAATGAAGCGACAAAGAGTCCTGTGGCACCTTATAGACTAATAGACATATCGGAGCTTAAGCTTTCGTGGGTGAATACCCACTTTGTCAGATGCCTGCAGTGGAAATGTCCAGAGACAGGTATAAATATGCAGAGAAGAGTCAGGCTAGAGATAACGAGATTGCACTTACCCTCGTTATCTCTAGCCTGACTCTTCCCTGCATATTTATACCTGTCTCTGGACATTTCCACTGCATGCATCTGATGAAGTCGGTATTCACCCACGAAAGCTTATGCTCCGATACGTCTGTTAGTCTATAAGGTGCCACAGGACTCTTTTTCGCTTCTAGAGATCCAGACTAACACGACTACCACTCTGATACTTGATTCCATTTAAATTAATTCAACATGCCGCATGAAAACAATTTAATCCACAATCAGGATGAAAAGTCAGAAACATTGAATTTTTCACATGAAAGGATTTCCAAAAAAAATACATTTTGGTTTTCCCAAAACAAAATTTTTCAGTTTCTTGCCTGGAAGGATTTTGTCAATTTCACTTTCTGCCTGCAGGGAAAAAGCCAAATTGACAAGAGCTTTCAAGGTAGGTAACTAGGGAGCAGTCTTTTTAATTTTCCGAATGGAATTTTTTTTTTCAAAATTGAAATATTTGCAGATTATTTCAGTTTTGCAAAAACCAGCATTTTCCAAAGGAAAGTCATTCTGACAGAAAATTCCTGAGCAGCTCTACTCTAGTCTATATATTTTTGGAGATAAAATTATTTGGAACTCAACAATGTAAAACACCTATTTCTACCCCACGCTATGCAGAGAAAGTGAAACATTTACTTCATTTCTGCAGTCTTGATTACAGACTTCCATATTGAAGATGTTATCTGGCAAACAGAAGAACAAACAGAAGGTAAACACAAGAATTAATTAATATAAAAACAAATTAACAAAGAAAACAACCATCTGCCCCAGAAGCTCTTTAATTTTACAATTGAGCTGCAAAGGTGGGCATAAAAACACCAGTGTATTTGAGTCAGTGAAATTGAAGATTTAAGAAGTAAAAGGATATGTTATCAATAATACATTTTGAAATAAATATTGCAACATGTCTGCTGAATAATTATACCATGGATCTTTACCATTATAATTTAGTTCTTCACTAGCATATTTGTGTTGCAGACAGAAATGCAAACACTGGTCAATCATATAAGTTTATCGATTTCCTACATAATCTTACATGTAAACAGTGTAATATGCTAATCATTGTTTGACTTCAGTAATGTTATCAGGACATTTTTATGCTGTCTAGTATATTGCATTTGCTGGAATGTGAATTTAGGTAACACCAGGTATCTAACTATCAAAGCATTACAGCCTGGATTTTCAGACATTCCGTTTAAAATCTTCTTGAATATTTTTCAAGTTCAAATTCTCTAAATTGGATGGTTACCATGTAATTCATGTGCACTTGAAAGGTTTTCACATTGTGGCACAACTGGAAAGTAAGAGACCAGTGCCTGCCAAAATTTGCATCTGGCAAAAGAGGAGTGTGGGTTTTGGCATATCCTGGAAAGTCTGCCTTCCATAGAAGTTTTGAAGGAGGGCTCCTAAATGTAAAAATACTTTGGAACACAAATATTTTGTACTAGAGATTGCACTTAAGACTGCTTACAGAAGAGAAACCACCAATACCCGCAACTCTCATTGCCTCAATAGAACAGCCATTTCACACACAGCAGCCAGTGAGTCAGTCATTTGTCAGCAGTACATAGCTGCTTGACCCAACACCATCATGGCTGGGGTAGGAGGAAGACCCTCACAGTCCTCATGGACAGCAGAAGGGCTGACTATATCCTCACTGCTGGAGCTACTACACATCAATTTTCTTCCTCAATATGCCACAGGAGCATCACCTGCCAACATGAAGGTGAGACACAAACTATTCAGAACCCCTTCTGAGAAGTTACACTTGGACAGAACAGAGCTGCGTGGTGGCTGGATAGGAAGAATAGTATTTCCTGATGGGAATTGCTGAGAGAGTGGCTAGGGAAGAATATCTTTCCTAACAGAAACCTAATTTTTGAAGGAGAAAACAAGATAAGCCTCACACTCCTTCTAAATAATGCACCACACCAAAACATCATAACAGATTTCTCCTCCAAAGAGAAAGTGATCTTTATCTTGTCCTAAAAGCCTCTAAGTGCCTAAGAACGTGGAGCAAATACAGCTCCTGAGCACAATTTCAGGAGTATATCGGGATAAATATGTTAATGAGGAAATTACATATGCACCCACTGCATACGTAAAAGCAAAACATTGACACAAGCATAAAACTTAACAGTAAAGAACATCACCGTCTTAGGCCAGGCACAATTTCATTAGTGCCATGCTATATGGGTGAGATTTTTCAAAAGCACTTAGCATTCACCTATCTCTGTTCCTATTTCAAGAGATGGGGAGATGACAAAGACCATTTCTGAAGGTGAAAAATAGAGGACTGTGAGGATGATTATGGGCAGAGCTTTTATAATCATAGTTGGAGTACCAGGACCACAGATTGACAAAGAAGAATCCCTCTAACAGTTAAGTTGTTTTAGAATTGGGACAGGACCAAAACTCACGTAAAGTGACTCCTGCAATGGAGATCTGTATAATCACTTTCAGTGAAGGAGATATTTCATTTCAGACTATTTGAATGTTGGGCAAAACCTTTAAGCTAATTTTGTTCCAAGCCAGATGAGCCATTCTTAATAATTATGTTCACTCACTACTGATGTGGGCCACATTAGCATGGACAACCCATAAAAGGAAAAGCTCTTTGTATTATTTGGACCCTGGAGATTTGTGTAGACACTTTGAAATAAATAGAAATAATCAATGATTTAAAACCTTTTAGTGGTTGTATTAAAATTAACCTCAAACAAAAACATGAGCTTCAGCTAGGAAAAAGAAAGTATTAACTTTAGAAATCTGTCTTAACTGGGAAAAAAACATAGTAATGCAGGTTTTAAATTCTAATTCTACTCTTAACTCACTCTGTTTATCAGCTGTACTTACTGGAGTTGATTTTGCTCTGTTTGAGTAATGGAGGAAGTAATTTTACATACTAGATGAGCTACAGTACTTAAGTATAATGGAATGAGATAACGATGGAATTTCAGATGTAACTGAGTATTGTGACTTTAATTGGTTTGAAATCACAAAGTAACTTTGCATTTTGAGAAAACAGAAAAGTTTCTCTTTTTTCTTTAAAAATATTATAATCTGTTTTTAATTCAATAGCAAACTGCATTTTGTTATTGCATTTGTGTCAAGATACTGTAGTTTAAATAGTTTCTGTGTATACTCCTATAGTTATAGTTATACTTATACATGAGGAAGGATGGTCCAGTGGCTAGGGTACCAGCCTAGGACTTGAGAGATCCAGATTCAGTTCCCTCCCTGTGCCTCAGTCCTCCATCTCATTTACATACATTAAAGATTATGAGTGGCAGTGGCCAAAAGATGGAAATCCTTTCTCATGAAAGATTTTGCATTTCCCCCTCACAAAATTTGGGGAGACAGTCAAAGTTATTTTCTTTTACCGGCTCTAACTATCGCAATGGGGACCATACATGTTCCTTAGATACATATGCTTCCACTGTAGGAAAAGTATCCTTTGGCATTCTGTTAAGTAATTCTTGAGCATACATGCTAACTGAATATCATTGAGCTGCCCATGGTTAACCTATTTGTTAAGTGTACTGTATAAACATGAACATACAATAATGATGTGGAATAGCTTCTATAATAGTTTTTCCCCCCACAGATACTAGAGCAGGGATCTCAAACTCAAATCACCACGAGGGCCACATGAGAACTAGTAAATTGGCCCGAGGGCTGCATCACTGAAACCTTTTCATACAATGATACAAAAGTATAGTCAAAAATGAAAAAAAATGAAGAGTAGTATAGTATTCTATTAAAAGTCAATGTATTAACTTTTAAAAAACTGTAATGCAAAGAGGGGTTTTAATAAAATATAAACACTCAGTAATGTTTGGAGCTTGGCTGCCAGTGGAGTTGGTGCCTATGGCGGGCCGCAGGAAATAACTCCGCGGGCCGCGTGTTAGAGACCCCTGTACTAGAGCCCCTTTCTGATGTAGCCAGGACTTCCATTCTATTTAATAGTATGGGAAGTATAGGGTGATCACAACCTCTTTATCCCAAGGATGAAAATGCATTTTTGTCACTTACCAGAGGAATCCAGACCTAGTAGTTGGAGCAGCAAGTTGCCAGGGCTACTGATCGGAACTGAGGACTCAGAGCCCAAGGCCAGAGTCTGGATCCAGAAGTCAGGAACCAAGCAGGTGAGCAGGGTTGGAGTGAACTGGAGCAAGACAGGAGGAGGGCAGGCGCAGGAGTAATTTCAGCTGCAGGAGTAAGTATTGAGCAGCCGCTGGCCTGGTGCTGCTACTGAGAGCTAGCTGAGAGGCACCACTAGGCCTGTTCGGGCATATGGTCAATCAGGGTGTTCAACTGTAGGTCAATTAGCTGGTCCCAGGCTCATCTGAAGGCCCTGATTCCTGACAATGTTATTCATTTCCTTTGAGTTCTTTTGTCCAAATGATGGTTCAACTACTCCTAATTTAACTGGGGGATGTCATCCTGAAAACATTAATCAAATACACGGACACAAGGCAAGTTTGCAATCCAGATTTAAAAATACAAACCACACAAACACAAACCTTATGCCCTCTGTCAACTGAGCCAATCAATGCTACCAGAGCAGCAAACCTGTCTGGGTGGTATCAAATGAAGAACTCCCATGTTGCTACAGGCAAAACTGTTCCAGTTAATGGGAGGCAATGAAATTATATATCCAAGGCAAGACTGGATTAAGGTAATGGTGCCTAAGGCCTCGGGGTAAATTTGGGGTCATACTTCTTAAATACCCTGAATTACACACTCTGGAAGTGTGTAAAAACTGAGATCGAAAGAATAGTCATGCTGTCTTTCCAAACCAAAATGAAAAAATAAACACACACTAAAGAAGGCAGTCCTCCCGTCATTCAGTAAGAAATACTGATCTTAACAAAAATGGCTTTGGTAAAATGCACATTTTAAGTAAAATATAGATTTCACAATTAATCTGTAGGAGCTGTAGAATCGAGCCAAAATTAACAATTTGAGCATTAGACAGCTGAGCCTGTGGATGTGATTGTGCTTTGAATTTCAGATTTTCACTTTTGACTCTCACACAGACCTTTGCTGACTGTATTTAAACACGAGATATCCCATTTTCAAAACTCAGTTTGAGATTATACTTATTTAGATGTAGATTGAGAATGGTTTTTTTAAATTCCTGTATTGTTATCTTTTGCAAATTAAAACCAGGTTAGTATAGATGGACTAAAGCTGAGGTGTCTATTCTGCCTTTACTCAGTCCTTATCCATGTACACTCCCATTGAGAGCAGGATTTGGCTCCCTCTATCTCTGACAATTTAAGTTATTGCAGCATGTCAATATAATTGTTGAAATACTAGGATTCTGGACTCAACTAGTTGGCTAGTGCCTTTGTCACATGTGATTGAAGTTCAAATATAGACCCACTCAAACCATCCAGAGTTGTGGCAGGTCTCTACATGGCAAGTTAGTGCGCAGCAAGCCGCGGAGTGAATCGGACACATGCCAGCTTTCTGCAAAGTAGCTTCTTGTGTCAACTCTGCTGTGGTGCAGTGAAAGTCCTGGAGTGAACCTTGGCCTACTACAAACTCTCGCACTCCAGAGCTTTCAGTGTGCCGTAGCAGTGTCCACACAGGACATTACTGCATGGCAAGTTGATGTGCAGTAGAGTCACACACTGTCTTGCCACACAGAAACTTGCTGTTTAGACAAGCCCATAGAATGCTTTGAAGACAGCCCATCCTAGGTGAGTAAATAGTAGAGCTGGGCAAATATCACAAAAAAGTATGTGTATTTGCTCAAATATATACATACATTTGCTTCAGTCAGCCATGCTTATGCCCCTGTGTGGGTGTTCTTTCCACAAATGTTGAGTAAATGAGTTTTGAGTGCTTGTAGGAAGTACATTTTAGGCTTGCACATTCAGTACTCAGAGAGCAAACTTACCATACATCCAGGATTATTCACAGTGTAACATAACATAAAATATGTTTATAGGGGATGAGACTATTCAATACAGCAGGGACTACAGCAGTCCCCAGAACCTAAGCCAAACAGTTTTCTCATGATACTCTTCAAATCTAGGATCATGCATGCACCATAGCTTTGTGGCGTATGTTACATTTAAATCCTGCACCAGTGCAACACATTTTACACCAGAATAATTTTTCCCAAAAATGAAGCCTTAGGCAAGGTGTGTGAGTGGTCAAGAAGATTTAAGTTTTCCTAATTTTGTTGATCTCCCTGAGATATTCAAACCCAAAGAGGATTCTTCAAATCTTTCTCTTGATTACAGGAATTACACTCAGCCAGTCAGAGAACAGAAACAATGCCACACGATTATGAGACCAACCACAATTAAAAAGCAGCCTGAATATTAACAGGAAAAAATATACATCAAAATTAAAGTAAATACTTTTGTTGCCAAGACCATCAACACATTGCAAAATATGTTTCCCATATATGGGTTCTTGAAGGTATCATTTCATACAGGGGTTCTCAATTTGTTTCTATGGAATTTCAAATGTTATTCAGAATATTTTATAACCACACTAAATATGCGGCTTATCACCCAGCAACAAATAGGTTAGCAGAATACTTCGTGCATATATATTAGCATATACAAAGGCAGACCCCTTCAATAGTGTGCTCAAAATAGTCTGTTATCATATAGCTCTACACCCGAGTCAAACAAACCAAAAAACCCTAAGCACTTATTTTTTGTAAACATAAATTATGGATTATATATGATTTACTTAGACCAGATTTAGCAAAAACCAGGTGAAAAAGGTAAAAAATAAAGAACCTATAACGGGATTTCACCAAGACTTTGAGATACAAAGTTACAGGGAAAGAAGGATCTGGAGAAAAACTGTTTGCCAGGAAGGAACTTGGACCAGTCACATGTCTGTGAGAAGTAAAAGGGGAAATAATGAAGAAACATACTACAAGTTGTTGCAAGATAGACGTTTAGAAAAGGGAAAAAAAGAATTGAAATTGAAGTTTGATAACCATGTCATTACTAAGAAAAATGGTTGTGCTTTATATAAGTCTGAGAGATGATGCAATTTAAAAGGTTGCTGTACAAAGTGAATCTCAAAGTACAGATGAGGAACTAGAGAAGGAGCAAATATCCATCCTGCCATGCACGTTCAATAACAATCTAAATTCAGATATCCATGAAAACTGTCATTGTT
The DNA here is from genome assembly GCA_037349315.1 of Chelydra serpentina. Taxonomy (NCBI): domain Eukaryota; kingdom Metazoa; phylum Chordata; order Testudines; family Chelydridae; genus Chelydra; species Chelydra serpentina. Next base: position 73,352,309 of record JBAIAC010000008.1, read on the forward strand.
GTAGCATTTATGTGCAGGGTTTTGTAGCAATATTGATCAGTACAGATTGTCAAAAGGCACCCAGTATGGGTTCTCTCATTGGGACTTCATTTTTGTTCTTTCTTGCTTTGTTCTCACTCTACAGACAACAGCCTGACTGAAAAGACTAGTTTGCTCTTTGCATATGTTTCTTTCTCAGTGCCTTCACTCTCGCATGCTACCAAGTCTGGGATAGAAAAGAAATATAAATATATACACAGAGAGTCCTGAAACATCAGGCGGGGATCTATGTATGTAGACTCTCTCTTCTAGGACATGCAACTACATATATTTTGGACTGGTTTATTTATTTAAGACACATGATCTCTTTCATTCAGATCACTGGAGAAGTTTTTATGTGAGTATAAAATATTCTGAATAATAGGTACTTGAAATAATCCAGCTAAATATTTGAGAAAAAAAGAATACTGAAAAAGATTCTCATTAGAGAAAATTATTCACCTGTTTCTAGTAACTTCTGTCATGAATGGCGGAGAGCTCAGATATAGTGAATGGGCACTTTTTCATTTAGTATGATTCAAAGACAAATAAATGCAGGAATCTCTTCAAAGAAACAAATGTAATCTATGAAGTCATAGTGATTCATGAGTTGGAAACCTTCATATTTTCCAGAAGGCATTAATGTATCCCAGACTATAATGTTGCATGGAAGGAACTCTCATGCGATCGTTTTTATTGTGATACAGTACTTTGAAAAATCATAAACCATTCACTTTCTGTAGTTCACAGGAATAGCTTATGATACAATGCATTTGATAGTGTTTGTAACTGGCCCAAGTGTAGATGAGACAAAAAGACATACGTTTTTCTTACAATGATGATGCCACTATTCAGTTAATAGTTTGACCTCACTGTCAAACTTAACGAATTAGACCATCATTCATATTATATATATAAAACAGAATTGAGTAGTAAAAACAAATAAGCTTTCACCAAAATCACATGCTGAATATTTTACTGTGGCGAAAAGCAGTTTTTTCATACTGAAAACAGCTTGTGTTTCCAGTTAACTTCTCCCAATCTTTGCCAGAAGGACTATATAATGATGAGTTAGGACTTGTAAGCTTCATAGACCCAAGCCCAAAGCATTACTTTTAAAATGAAGCGTCATTGCTGGTATGACTTTTAGCTCCCAGGGAGACTCATTCTGTTTCCTTTCTTGACCTGTCAGATGTTCCATATCCTTACAGTGTTAATTTAAGCTAGGGATGAATGAAGTAACATGGCTCAAATCTCAACCTAATGCTTGAACTCAACTGACCCCAAATGTGTTTCTGTCCTCCCTGAAATTCATCTGAGCAGGTCTTGCATTTCTGTTGTCCTGACTTTTTCCCCTCACTCCAGCCCTGGAGCAGCCCTGGAAAAAAATTAGCGGGTCTTAGCACCCACCTACAGCCAGCTTCCCCCCCGCGCCCACCCTCAGCACCTCCCGCCCACCAGTGGCTCTGCCTATCAACACCTCCACCTCCCTCCTGGCATCTCTAGTCCACCATGATCAGCTGTTCTGTGGCATGCAGGAAGTGCTGGAAGGGAGGGGGAGGAAAAGTACGGGGTGCACTCAGGGTAGGGTTGCCAATTTTGGTTGGATGTATTTCTGGAGGTTTTCTCACATTACTTTAATTAAAGATTCATCTTTAATTCCTGGAGACTCCAGGGTAATCCTGGAAGGTTGGCAACCCTAGCTCAGGGGAAGGGGTGGAACTGGGCGGGAAGAGGCAGGGCAGGGGTGGGAGTGGGGCCTGGAGCTGAGCAGAGGTTGACCACCTCTGGGGCAAAGGAAAAAGCCAGCACCTGTGGCAGGAACTACATATGTAGTAGAAATGTATGTAAGGAAAGGTGGGACAAAACAATCAAAGGGCCATAAGATGCTTTAAAAATATTGTGTCTGACATTAGGGGCTATTGCCTCTGAATGGAGTATCTCCTGACAGACATATGCACATAAGTGGAGGGAGGTGGGATTTTCTTCACCAGACCACAGAAAGACAATTTTAAAAGGGATTTACAAAGAGTTAAGGCGTCCTGATGTCCGCTTGCAGCAAAAATGTGCCCCTGCTGGTCCCACCAACCATTCCACAAACATATTTTCCATGGAAAATTATCTCTGTCAAGGGTTTTTTTCTAGGAAGGCTTCTGACTCACCCAATCATAGCCCTAACATCCAAATGTCACAGTTTAAAGTCCCATGGGACTTGTTTGCTGTCCACCCAAACTCTTTTCACTGCTCATGCAGCTCACCATTCCAGGTAGTTGAGGACTAATGGATTTCCCCTAATAAATGAAAAAAACTTAACCAGTCTTCACAATCCCAGAGTTAAACAATAGTCCCACATACTCAGATGCACCCCTCCTGGGCTCATCTCTTTAAATCTAACCTTTCCTTAGTATCCTGACCTTTATACAGGGCAGCAGGCTCCAGGTGTGATCCAAGAACGCTTTAATGCCAACTGGCAAGTGGGTTAAAGGAACGTCCTGATTCTGGTATCTACATTTTTGTTCCCTAGAGAATGTCATATGAGATCTTAAATGAAAGCAGGGATCATATTGGTCACTAATATGGTTGTGAAATGTGCATGCAGATACTATGTAAGGTGCTCTGCATGAATACTGAAAAGATGTTCTTAGAGTATGTATGAAGGTATGAGTCACCAACAGAGGTGGGGGAAAAAAGATTTTCTGTAACACAACAAATGTTTATTCACCTCTCTCTGTGTTGGATGTATATTAAGCATTATAAACTAGCAGAATGGATGCTCATTTATATACAAAGTCAAGAGGAAAGCAGCACACAAGCAAAATAAGCTATGAGTAGTTAACCTGTCTCTGAGTACACACAATGAACTTTGGGGGGTATAAGTAGAAAGCAATGAAGACACCGCCTCATCCTGCACGTAGGAAGTAAATGGCCATTTATATTAATGAAAATAGGATTTCAGCCAAATTTGGTTGAAAATGCTGCAGAGGACTATGGAGATGGGATACGTTTCTTTAGACAGGAGAATAACATGCTAGTTAAGTTTAGTCTCTGGAATGCATGTTATGATTTTTTTACATGTAACAAATATCCTTACTCACTACTATTTGAATCTTTGGTAATAAACCTGTTCTTGTTTTCACTACAAATACATATACATATACATATACATATACATATACATATAATTAACTCATTATATATGTTTCCCCCTATCTTATATCCATCTGATCTAAAAGGTTCTGGGCCCAATCCTGCAAGGTGCCAAACACTCAACTCACATAGGCTTCAATGGGTAGTGAGGGTAGTCAGCACCTCGCAGAGCCAAGCCTTATGTTGGTACATAAACTGTAATCATACAGATCCCTCAGACATTAAAAACAATTTAAAATATATTTTAAACACTTTCATAGTCAGTATCACAAAGATTTGCCAGCTCCATGTGCTGCATCATCAGCCTGGAAAATTGAAAAAGGCAAGCTTTGATTAAAAAACTGTAGCTGAAAAGACCACAATTCTTAATTAAACTAGGTTTTATGAGTTTAAAACTTTAAAATATGCTTTTAGTTTTCTGCCTTTCAGAAAAGATCTTTCTGTGAGTAGATGTGCACTTCAATCCTATGGATCAAGTCCTGTGAGGTAATTACTATCTTCGTCAGAGTTCAAATGCCAGCAAAACCTTCATACTTTAATGACACTTGAGTAGAGACTGATTTAATACCACTGTAGGCTTCCAGTGTTCACAAGGGAAAACTCAAGTCTTTCATGTGTATAGCATGTGCTAAGGGACTTACAGGCAACAACAGTCCTTCTGGGGATGTTGAGAGGTGTAGTTCCTATACCATTTTATTAAGAAATGTAATCAGTATATGTGGTTTCCATAAGGGGTTGGTTATATTGGCTTCTGGAGGATCACTATTTCAGTATCCATAAAGCTATGGGATTACACAGAAGGATTTGAAATAGGGCTGAAACTGTTCTGAGCGATGGTGTATGTGATGCACTAAAATAGTTATCTTTTAAACAAATTAGAATATTTTTAACATGATACTAAATTGACATTGGTATTAGATATGTAACAGTGTTTGCTACCTATGATCATTTTTGCACTTCAGACACTGGTCATTTTTATAACTGTTGTCAAATATGAATAAGAAAAATGTTACACAGGTAACTTCACTGTTGTGATGGGACAAGGCCAGATGGCTATAGAAAAGTAGTGGGAGACAGATATATTAGCCCCAGGCTAAACAAATCCCTTTTACCAGGATAAGTAAATGGCAGCTGCTCCCGGTAAATTAAGACACCTGGGGCCAATTAAGATCTTTCCAGAAGGCAGGGAAGATAACTAGATTGTTTGAGACACCTGAAGCCAATTAGGGGCTGGCTAAAACTCGTTAAAAACCTCCCCGTTAGTCAGTCAGGCACTTGTGGCAAGAGCTGTAGGAGGAAGCCGCGCTGTTGGAGGAACTGAGCAGTACAAACCATTTCAGGTGCAAGGAAGGAGGCCCTGAGGTAACGGTGAAGTAGATATTGAGGAAGTGGGGGTTGCTGTGGTGAAGTGGCCCAGGGAATTGTACGTGTCCTATTTCCAAAAAGTCAGCTACCAGAGCTGCTACTATTAGGGTTCCTGGGCTAGAGCCCTGAGTAGAGGGTGAGCCTGGGCTCCCTCCACTCTCCGATTAATCACTGAGACTGGGAAACAACAGAGACTGTGTGAGGGAGGGTTGCTTCTCCTCACCTCCCTTGCTGGCTTATGATGAAAATGGCTCAGTATGCTGTAACCCTTGCCTCTAGAAAGAGAAGGGCTACATGGAGGGTCACAGTGAGCCTCTGAGGCTAGCAAAATCTGCCAGGAAGCAGAGGACCCATGGACACAAGGACAGAGCTTTGTAACACTATATATAAAGCTATGCACGTATAATGGTTTCTTCTGGTAACACAACAACAACAAAAAGGAAAACTCAAGTGGTTTGTGTGTCAACAGATGTCTTAGAAGCAGCATTGTGTAAAATCTGGCTGTCATTTTCCTTGCATTTAATTTGATAGTGTTTACAATGACTTGAAAGAATAGATTAATAGATTCTTAGGCCAGAAGAGACTATTGTGATCACTCAATCTGACATCCTATATAATACAGAGCCCTAGAACTTCCCCAAAATAATTCCTAGATCAGATCTTTTAGAAAAAACATGCAATCTTGACTTAAAATGGTCCGTAATAGAGAATCCACCATGATCCTTGGCAAACTGTTCCACTGGCTAATTACACTTTCTTTTCAAAAAGTATACCTTATTTCCAATCTGAATGTGTCCAGCTTCAGCTTTCAGCCCTTGGGCCATATTATACCTTACTCTGCTAGACTGAAGAGGCCATTAGTAAATTGGCTCCCTTACTTACAGACTAATCAAGCCACCCCTTAACTTTCTCTTTAAGCTAAATATATGGGTCTCCCTGAGTGTACCATCATAAGGCATATTTTCTAATCCTTGAATCATTGTTGTGGCTCTTCTCTGAACCCTCTCCAATTTATCAATGTCCTTCTTGAATTGTGAATTTATTTACATAAGTCAACATCCTATAAACATTACTGCTGCAATTTAATAGTCAGTGTCTCATAAAACATCATTAGTGTACTACATAGTTTTATATCATATGTATTTCTTGTACCAACCCTCCCCCGCCCCCCAAAATTTCACAAACAAAGCTTTATTGAACATTAGCTTAGGCTGCTCTCATCAATAAACTAACCCATACAAAATAGAAAATACAAAGTAAGTATTAAAAGCATGCAAGACCAAGTACTCACAAATTATGATATGCCAGAATTCAGGTTACACGTGAAATCTTAATTTGGTTCCCCTTTCTCCGTAGGCATTATGATAATCTAATTACTGTTACCCTGGATACTTTGATGCTATCCTGGCCTTTGCCACTGAACTCCTATGTGATTCTGGGCAAGTCACTAACACCAAACGTTTCACAGGTAGCCACTTCTGCGTGTAATTAAAGACTATAATACTGCATATGCAAAAGGAGAATGAATTAAGGTTGCTTGGACAATGTCCATCCTGCTGTAAAACTATGCAGTACAATTATGTTTTATAGGAGACAGTTAATTAAGTAGCAGCAATATTGTTCAAAAATCATGTAAACATGTCAGCAAGAGTCACTGTCTCCCTGTATTTTGAAGAGTCTTAAAGTTATGAAACCGTTGTTCTTTTCAGTATTTGGGGAAAATACGGGTTTTACAGTATTAGGGGAAACATCTGCAATTTCTAAATGTCTCTTTAAATTGTGTAACAGAAAACTGAGCAGGGACTTATCAATAATTTTCCACTTTAAAAAAAAATGAGATTCAGAAATTCACAGTCCCCCAGTTGGTATGCAGCATCTAAACAATGTACAATGGCCTACAGGGCCATATTGTCAGGCACATCTCAATAGAATAGTCTGAAGTTTTCATGCTTTCAAAGAATGGCTCAAAATATGCAGATAACATTTGTAAAGTTGAAAGAATAGTCTCAGGATATGCCTGTGTACATCATATCTGTCACAGTACTTAAATGGAAGCTGAGTTTACTTCAGCCCTATAGTGGGAAGCGCTGCTCCTTTATACAAAGGGAAAAAAAAAATGTATCTCCACATTCCCTCTGCCATGCCTGTGGTAGCTCAGGACTAGAATGTGATGCTGAATCTTCAGGTGTGTTTTTCATACTCTTCAATACTAACTGAATTGATCATCATTACAGTCAATCTTTACTTTTTTTTAAAAAAAAAAGTTCACAAATGGAACAATGTCCTTATGCCAATAAAAATAGACCATTAGCTCTTCACCCTGACACTCGCATCATAGCGACCAGAATACCTATTGATTTCGGAGAGTGGAAAAATTGTAGGCCCATATTCTTATCAGTGAGGAATAACAGTCCGGAGGAGTTATTCTCAGGGAGAAGAAGAGGTCTGGCAGAAGAGTCTGATCTGGGTCTACTTTCCCCATGAACATTCTTGGAAGTTTAAGGGTGCACCTCTTGTTTTCAAAAAAGATTCAGAGAACTTTCTAACGAGGGCTGGAGGAATTCTGAGCAAGAAACACATACTGGCAGTTTGCTGCTTGCTTTTTTGGGTTCCTGCCATTTTTGCTATCTTAGCCAGAGAAGAGTGGTGCTATGAAGAGAAATGGAAAATCCTGGGGAATTATGCTCCCAAAAGTCCCCCCAAATAAACTTACCAAGGTGTTCCAAATAACCCAGAAAATGAAGAAATTTGTTAGGTGTGTTAGACCATGTTCTTTAGAAATCTGGAGATAGACTTCCTCTACCTGGAGACAGAACAATTCTGGCATTTTCATAGGTGATCAGAGCTAAATCCTAAAAATGCTTGAGTGATATGGCTATCTCCAAAACTGCACAGTAGAAGGTTAAACCACTGTAAAATTGATGGATGAGAGAGTGGGGAGGATGCTGGCTTCAATCAAAAGTATCAAAGATAAGTATGTTCCTATCTGGATGCTGTGGGAACACCATTTGACTATAACATTATGAGAGGGAGGGGTATTTTACTAAATAAGGTTTCACAGATTAATTTTGGGCATATTTTTGAGCTAAATGTTTTAATTAGATGGATTCATATTAGTGCAGCGCTTTGCAAATGTGCAGCATTATATAAATGCTATGAATTTTTATTACCTAGCCAAACAAACTTTAATAGTAATGGGAAAATTGCAGTATTTTGTTGTTTACTCTTCATGTTCTTTATCTTTAATAGAACATGTCTGTACTAGCTGACTCTTAGAAAACTGCTCCACACGCACAGCTTAACTTTATGTAAATTACAATAGAGGCATTTTATGCATACTCACTAGAGCCAGCAAGACCATTCATAGCAAACACATTTACCTGATCAGTTTTGCCTGTTTTCCCTATTTGTAAACTATCCACGACCAGATACTGATTTTTTCACAAAGCTATTCAATGTATAACTGTTCAGACACTTTATGCAATCATATTTTAGCTCAAGGAGTGTTTGAGAACTATTCACACTTTAACCTACATCTTTGTCTGTTTGGTATTCATTATATATTGTGATAGACCCAGGCCAGTTGGGTACAACAGAGTAGTCCTATTGGGATCCAGGAGCCCGCCCACTATTAAAGGACCTCCCCAATGCCAAAGGGGAGTATCCTCAGGACTGGGATTCCAAGCGAGTACAGGGGACAACTACAGATAAAACAGGGACAGGAGAGAGTTCAGAGGGCTAAACAAAGGGAACCTGATGGAGATACTGAGCAGAAAACCCCGGACAGTGCCCACTGCTCCTCAAAGGTGTCAAAGGAGCCAGTGGACGCTGCCCAGAGGAACTCTGCCTGGATGCGTAAACGGACTGAGGAGTGAAAATATTCTCCACAGTTGCAGGAAACCCCATCGGTCAACCTCCTCTCGCTGGTTTTGTAGATGGCCATTTTGGCCAGGACTAGGAGGAGGTTGAGAAGGAGATCCCGCGACTTTGTGGGACCACGGATAGGGAGTGCGTAGATGAACAGGTGAGGGGAAAAGTGCAACTATTAGAGGTAATAACATATCCAAGAGGAGCCGGAATAGGGGCTGCAACCTGGCGTACTCCAGGTATACGTGTGCCAGGATCTCCCTTACGCCGCAAAAGGGGAAGGTGTCTGGGAGGGGAGTGAACCATGCTAAGTACACGGCCATGCTCACAGCTCCGTGAAGGAGCCACCAATTGACGTCCCCGGTGGGCCTCGGGACCAGGGTGAAATATAGGCTGGCCCACTGGGGCTCCTCACCCTCCAGAGGTAGCAGGGGGTCCCGCCACTTCATGTCAGGGCGGGACGAGAGGGTGAGGACATGAAGAGTGTGGAGCATGAGTGTGTACAGATGTTTTCTTGGCGTGTTCCAGAACTGAACCATCTGCAAGTCGTTCAGCCAGCTCACGGTAAAGAGGCGGGAGGGCCAGGAAGGTCCATGTGGCAGGAGCCCAATGAAAAGATCCAGAGGGCCTGGGGTGGAGGGTGGGCGGGACGTGCCCTCTTGCAGGACCTGGTCAAGGAAACCCCGAGCAGTGAGCGGTAAAGCGGCCCTCACCTCCTGAAGTACGCGCAGGGGAGTACAAGGCCTGGAGAGCCCCATGCACTGAGCGAGCATCAGGGGATCCCGCCAGTCTCCCCGGTTGTAGTCCAGGAGGTCTCTGACTCTGGTGACTTCCGCCAGGACCAACCTCTGATGCACCGAGGGGACTCTGCCACCTGCACATGGAGCTGGGGATTGTGTAGCAAGGCTGCCAAGGACCTGGTCACCGGGAGAAGTTTCCAGGTCCGGAGTCACCCAGTCACCCAGGTCCTGGACCACGAGGACTACATCATCGGCAGCTCTGGCTCTCGCAGTGCCAACCCCGTCAGCCTCCGGCAGAGACAGAGGAAGGGCTCAATCACCAGAGTGTTCAGCTGGCCCAAAAGGGAGCACCCCTGCCGTACTCCCCGCCCAAAGCTGACCAGCTCGGTCAGGGTTCAGCTGAGCCTCACCAGACACTCCACAGAGGCGTACAGCACCTAGAGAAAGCTCACAAACTGGGGTTCAAAGCCGAACGCTTGCAGAGTGCCCAGGAGATACCCGTGGTCCACCCTGTCAAACGCCTTCTCTTGATCCAGGGACAGGAGGGCGAACGACACCAGAGCTCCTAGAGATCCTGGACCAAATACAGATTATCAAAGATGGTATGGCCCGGGACAGTATAGGTCTGGTTGGGGTGGACCACGTCCGCCAGCACGGACCCCAGGAGCAGCAAGATGGCCTTCACTATGACTTTGTAGTCCATGCTAGGAAGCGAGATGGGACACTAATTCAGAAAGTCGCAGGTCCCCCTTCTTTGGAAGCAAGGCGAGCATGGCTCGCGTGCACGACAGGGGGAAAACCCTGCTCTCCAAGGACTCGGCCCAGACGGTGTACAGCAGAGTAGTAGTAGGCAGATATACTGGCCACTGGATAAGCAGTTTTCTGTTCCCTGAGTGACCAAAGCAGGGGCTGCGCTAGAGCAATCAGGAACCTGCTAGAACCAATTAAGACAAACAAGCTAATTAAGACACCTGGAGCCAATTAAGAACATACTAGAATCAATTATGGCAGGCAGACTAATCAGAACATGTGGTTTAAAAAGGACCTCCAATCAGTTAGTGGAGGGCATGCAAGGATCAGGGAGTGAGGTGGCGTGGTGCTGGAGAACTGAGGAGTACAAGCGTGATCAGGCTTCAGGAGGAAGATCCTGCAGTGAGGATAAATAAGGTGCTGTGGGGAGGCCATGGGGAAGTAGCCCAGGGAGTTGTAGCTGTCACGCAGCTGATACAGGAAACATTGTAGAAAGCTGCTATCCACAGGGCCCTGGGCTGGAACCCGGTGTAGAGGGCAGGCTTGGGCTCCCCCCAACTCCTGATCAGACACAGGAGTTGACCTGGTCTGTGAGCAACACCAGAAGGGAAGGTCTAATTTGGAAAGGGATGTGGCCTGTCCCCAACCCACTAGGTGGGATAACAGAGACTATGGAGATTGTTCTCCATTTCTCCCGTGCTGGCCAGTGATGAGGTTAGCTGAGTGAATAGCAGGTTTGAGCCTCTAGCAGAAGCGGACCAACTGAGGGCTGCCGTGAACCTCTGAGGCAAGCAAATCCGCCAAAAAACGTAGGACCCACCAAGGCAGAGGAGGAACTTTGTCACAATATGGTCTGCTTTGGGGGCTGTGTGCTGAGCCAAGAGGACTGCTAGCCCAGGCTGAGAACTTACTAACAAGGTTCTAGCCTGGTATTCTTTGATCCCTAATCACTTGACAAAGGGGTGGGGTTAACTCAAGGAGAACAGGGGTTTAAAAGCATGCCCCTAGGTAATCAGAGGAGTTAGAAAATGGAAGCTTTGTTAGGGAGTTAGAAAGGAAGCGTGAGCACCACATACACATAACAAACACACTCTAAAATTAGGCCAATAGCCCCATTATATTTCTGGAGCCAGCAGAGAAGGAGATTGACACACAGAAGGAGCTGATGGACTCACAGCTGTGTACTGTGCTGACTTTATTGTTCTGGCTTCAAAACAAACTCATATGAAAGTGAGGCTTTCCACGAGGGGGGGTGAGTGGTCAAACATGTAAAGGTTCAGGACATCACCCCACCAAACAAACACAATCCCCTGCAAGAGTGAAAATAATGCAGGTAAAAGTCCAGCAGAAGAGTGGGGGGCTGGCCAGCTTATTGTAATGAATGCTGCATGTATGATTACTTGCCTTGTGAGTAGGTGGCCTATGTGTGCATTTGGTGCAAGCACTCAGATCAAGTAAAGGCTCTTGAGACCAGTGTTGCTGGAGGAGCTAAGAAACAGAGGTAAACAGATAAGACTTTCAGGGACACAAAGCAATCCCACCCCACCCTCTTACTGACAGCCTCCTTGGTGTTGAGGATGATGCAAGTCTCCAAGAAGGAGAACATCAAGCTAGACAGAAGGAAACAATCCCATAGCTGAGACCCTCCTTCCAGATATCATGCTATCCTATTACACCAGTGACATTGCTCCAGGAGATTGTCTCTTCCTGATAACTAGGATCCAAACAATCGTAATGTGGGATTTGATTATTAGGAAAATAGATAGTTGAGTTTATGATGACCAGGAGAGCCACATGATGAATTGCCTATGGGTGTGAAGGCTTCAGAGGAACCAGTGATTGTATACATGCAGCTACCAATGACAGAAAAAGGCAGGGCAGAGGGCCTAGAAGCTGAATTTAGGCTGCTAGGTAAGAGATTAAAGTCACAGACCTCAAAAGTAGCATTCTCCTGAAATGCTTCCAGTTTCCTGTGGAGGACCAGTTAGACAGGAAGGACTTTAAGTTGTCAATGTTTGGATGAGATTATGGTATTTGGAGGAGAGTTTTAGTGACTGGAGAACCTTTTAGGAAAGCATGAGACTATACAGGAAGGATCTACTTCACACAACACACAGGCAATGTGTGAAACTCATTGCCCTGGGATGTTGGGAAGGCCAAAATTATAACTGGGTTAAAAAAGAATTAGATAAGTTCACGGAGGACAGGTGTATCCATGGCTATTAGCCAAGGGGGGAGGGATAGCTCAGTGGTTTGAGCATTGGCCTGTTAAACGCAGGGTTGTGAGCTCAATCCTTGAGGGGGCCATTTAGGGAACCGGGGGAAAAATTGGGGATTGGTCCTGCTTTGAGCAGGGGGTTGGACTAGATGACCTGCTAAGGTCCCTTCCAACCCTGATATTCTATGATTCTACGATGGTCAGGGAAGCAACCTCATACTGTGGATGTTCCTAAACCTCTGACTGCCAGACGCTGGGACTGGAAGACAGGGACTGGATCACATGATAATTATCCTGTTCTGTTCATTCTCCGAAGCATCTTGAACTGTCACTGTCAGAAGACAGAATACTGGGTTAGATGGAGCATTGGTCTGACCCAATATAGCCAGTTATTCTTATGACTGGCAACATCAGTTATAATGGTGTTTCACCATTTTATTGTAAGACTGAAACCACATTAATAGGAGACCAGCACAATATCAAATAGATTTTTTCAGGAGTGAACACCAGTAATCATATGAACAGCCATTCACAACATGCACATGGACACTTATTTACAAAAATGTTCTTGAAAAACCAGAGTGCAAAACATTGTCAAATACAGAATTTTCATGTTTGCTAATAATTTCCCTCAATTCCCATGCTCATGCACTTAGTTTGGAGATTAAGTTCTCTAAAGATTGTCTGCCTTGAGCATGCTCCATCCTGAGAATGCAGGAGCACAGCAGGACTTACTCTGTAATTGCGACTCCCAGCTGCCGAATCCACTGTGGTGCCATGCACTGGAAGGGAAAGGAAAAAAGACTTTCTCTCCTGTTCCCTCGGTGCTCCCCCTGCTGGCAGCCAGAAATGTAGAGAAGGAAGCAGCAGTCTGAAATAAAGAGCTATGGAATTGGGGTGGGTGGTTTACAATAACTGATGCGGGAGGGCAGGATCCAGGACATGGGGGTTAGATAGCAGCAAAGGAGAATGAAAGGGAGGATAAGACTGGGGGGTATGAGGGACAGAGGACAGGATGTGGGTGGTAGTAGAAAGGAGAACAGAGGAAGCTGAGAAAAGAGAGGGGGACATAGGGCAAGAGATGGAGAGACAGGTTGGGGCCACAGCGGCAGAACAACCTATAACAACTAGTTTCAGTGTAGTAGCCGTGTTAGTCTGTGTCAGCAAAAAGAAAACAAGAAAAATACCCGTGGCACCTTAGAGACTAACAAATTTATTTCAGCATAAGCTTTTGTGGGTTAAGAACATCCGATGAAGTGGGTTCTTAACCCACGAAAGCTTATGCTGAAACAAATGTGTTAGTCTCTAAGGTGCCATGGGTATTTCTCTTATAACAACTAGAATATTCCCCGCTAGAAGCTGGAATTGAACCAAGTAGTGGTGCTGGATGAATAACTGTCTTTTCAGTTTGCTGTAAGTTGTGAATAGTTGGGGGAGAGGGGTGGAAATTGCTTCAGGACAAAGTGAATCTGATTCTTTTTCACAATTTTGAGCAAATAAGGTTGAATAAATTGACATTGTAGCAGGGACTTAAAGTGGGGCCTCCCACCTCTCTGAGTGCTCTAGCCACTGGCCTGTAGAACTATTCTGTCTAGCCCAATAACTATTCACGTATTTTATACAAAGTTGAGCACCTGCGACAGGAGAGGTTAAGAGACTCATACCAGAAAAACCTGCAGTCTGGAATAAGGGCACTCGCCGAGACAGGAGAAGCCTGGTTTCAAATCCATGTTCAAGAGTGGGGATTCATACCTGGCACTCCCCCTTTCCAAGTGAGTGCCCTAACTCATCGGGTGAAGGAGGATAATATCTCTTCCCATTTTGTGAATGGCGCAGAAGTCCTCTTGTGAATGTCACCACCAAAAATTTTGGGGGCCAAACCAATTAGGGAAATGTGTCACATTTTCTGAGAATTTCAAGTTGATCAAAACTGTTTATCAAAAACTGTAATCTCACCCAGCTCTACCCAGCGGTCCTAAATTTCTAAATTCCTCTGTCAGCAAATAGCTATGAAATGCACTGTGCAAATTCCAAGTATGTGCCTAAGCCAGGGTAATTCTACATGATGGCTTTTGTTTATTCAGGGGGCGGGGTTGGTTTTTTTGTAATTAAGCAATTACATCCAAAAACTACATTAAAAACATGTTCATGTTCTTATGCATGTTGTGAAGAGTTGGGTCAGATATTCACCTGATTGTACTGTTATTTGGGGAGTCATGTTTTAGCAGCAGCATCTACCAATGCATTAATTTTGTCTCGAGCCTTTACCCTATCCCAAGAATAAATGCTTGTGATGCTCTTTTAGCACTTTCGAGCACACTATTCATTATGCCAACCATGTGGTCTCTTGTTATAACTTTCAGTCCATTCCAATGTATTATATGCAAGTTTATAATTCAGGATGATTATTGATCTTTATTTGCTCAGTACATTAGAGTACCTACTGAAAACATATACATGTTCTTCCAGATAAAGCAGCAGATGGGGTACTAACTGGTGTCTGCAACAGACAACCTAATTGCTGTAGAAAACTGACCAGCTGCCTATACACTCAGAGGACTGAAATCTCAGTGACATATGCTAGAGGTCTCATGCTGTCAGTACTATGTCATCTATAATTTTTAGAAATTTGGAGGATGGTTATTTCTTAACTCAAAAAAGTGTTGCATCCAACACAGGGGAATTCCATATTAGACCTCATCTTGACAGAACAAGAGGAACTTATCACAGAACTAAATATTAGTGATTGCCTAGGTGCCAGTGATCATGACTTGATTATATTTATTATTTGCAAACAGAATAAAGTCCAAACCATAAAATATTTTAATATCACATATAGTTGGTGCTTTAAAGGGCCAGCTGAAAAACATTATGAGCCAAATCAGCTGCAAGAAAGAACATAAATAGCGAAGTATGAATAATAGTTGGGAACTCAATGATATTTTACTACATGCCTTTTTTCTTGATTGTAACTCATGGGACAACATTGGTTAAGTAACCCAGCTTGGCTTAAAGGGAAGGTGAAAACAGCCATTTAAAAATACATAAATAGGCATCAGGGAAGGGAGGAAGCTGATAGCAATGAATATAAATTAGAAACTGACATTTATTTTAAAAAGAGTACAAGGGATTAAAAGGACATAAGAAGTCATCTCTGGAAATCAGAGTTAAGAACAATAAGAATGAATTTCCAAAATATATTAGGAACAAAAAAAATCCTAAAAATAGTATTGGTATATTAAGAGAAAGAAATAATAGGATCTCAGAAAGAAGCCCAAAGAGCTCAGTGGTGTGGTAAAAAAGGCCAATAGAATCCTTAGATGTGCAGGGAACTATTGAATAGGAGAGGAGAGATTGTTTTACCTATTTGGCTTAGTGCTAATGGAATAATATGTCCAGTTCTGATGTCCACAATTCAAGAAGGATGCTGAAAAATTGGAGAGGATTCAGAGAAGAGCCACAAGAATGATTAAAGTATTGGAAAACATGCTTCATAGTGAAAAACTCAAGGATCTGTATCTAATTATCTTATCAAAGGTAACTTGATCACAGTCTATAATTATCTAGATAAGGAACAGAGGTTTGAGCCCCCTGTAGACAAATTCAGACAAATGACACACACAATTTTAACAGAGGGTAAATGCCCTTTGGAATAATTTACCAACTGTTGTGGTAGATTCTCCATCATTGGCATTTTTTTAAATGAAGATTGGCTATATTTCTAAAAGATATTGGACTTGAAACAGTAATTAATTCAGGCAATTCTTATGGTCTGTGTTATGCAAAAGGAGAGACTATACAATCACAAAGGTCCTTTCTGGCTTAAAAATCTATGACAACATCTAGCTTCTGAACAAAATACAATCCAAATACAGATGTTCAATGTTGATAAATGCAAAGTAATGCACATTGGAAAACATAATCCCAACTATACATATAAAATGATGGGCTCTAAATTAGCTGTTCCCGCTCAAGAAAGATCTTGGAGTCACTGTGGATAGTTCTCCCAAAACATCCACTCAATGTTCAGCGGCAGTCAAAAAAGTGAACAGAATGTTGGGAATCATTAAGAAAGGGATAGATAATAAGACAAAATATCATATTGCCTCTCTATAAATCCATGGTACACCCACATCTTGAATACTGTGTGCAGATGTGCTCGCACCATCTAAAAAACTATATATTGGAATTGGAAAAGGTTCAGAAAAGAGCAACAAAAATGATTAGGGGTATGGAACGGCTTCTATATGAGGAGAGATTAATAAGACTGGGACTTTTCAGCTTGGAAAAGACACGACTAAGGGGGGATATGATAGAGGTTTATAAAATAATAATTGGTAAGGAGAAAGTAAATAAGGACGTGTTATTTACTCCTTTTCACAACACAAGAACTGGGGTCACCAAAGGAAATTATTAGGCAGCAGGTTTAAAAGACGCAAAAGGAAGTATTTCTTCACACAATGCAAAATTAACCTGTGGTACTCTTTGCCAGAGGATATTGTGAAGGCAAAGACCACAACGGGGTTCAAAAAAGAACTAGATAAATTCATGGCTTAGCCAGGATGAGCTGGGATGGTCTCCATAGCCTCTTTTTGCCAGAAGCTAGGAATGGATGACAGAGCATGGATCACTTGATGATTACCTGTTCTGTTAATTTCCTTGGGGGCACCTGTCATCGGCCACTGTCAGAAGACAGGATACTGGGATAGATGGATCTTTGGTCTGACCCAGTATGGCCGTTACATTATTAGATAAAATGCATACATTTAAAAATTCAGCAATTACAAATGTATTCACTAAATTATTCATCACATCATTTTCTATTACTGTGAATTCCAATCTAGTTTCCAGTTATTTAACACTAAATATTGCTAATGATATTGGATTTGAATATATACCACCTATATAAAATATTGAAATATCATCCACTTTTCAAAATATGCCTATCAGGTCTCAAACACTCAACAAGTGTATCATCCAATCTCGCTTCCAACTTTATTTTGGGGGCTACTATATAATATTTAATTCAAGAAGATGCTTCATTCAAAGACAGAACTCAAAGTTTCATCACACATCAGCCAATTGCTATATTCGGATATAAACATAGCATTTTTAAAAAACAGAACTTTTAAAGAGGATGACCATTATTTTTGGAGTGACAGAAAAATGACAACTACCAAAGCATACAAAAAAACCCTTAGCCAGCCTTTATACCTCCCCCTTGCTGATAAATCAGTTCACGTTAGCCTCTCCAACAACAGCTGTGCAGGATTTATTAAACTGCTTTCAAAAAGCTTATTGTTTTGGAGCATTATTTCTGTACAGCGGCTAGATGTTTTCAATAGGTGCTTTATCTATTGAATTGCACACTTGCATGGATTGAATGTTATAACAAAAAAAGAGATCACACTACTCCAAACCTTAGCCGATAAATGAGTGCAGGTGTCAACTCACACCTCCGCACCACACTGCACTTTACTGCCCAGGCCTCCTCCTTCTCACATCACCCATCCATGGGGTCTTTCTACAAACTGCTTCTAGGTCCCTCCCAAGCTTCATTCCTCAGCCTTCCTGGCTGTTTCCCAGGTCTCTTATCCAGCCCCAGTGGGGACACCAAAATCTAGATCTTGCACCCATCCATAATGTACAATCCAAGCACAGTCACATGATTTTCCACTGAGACTACACCTCCCACTTTTAAAGAGCTAGGACCCATAACAGAAGCATTAGAACATACACATGCATCGAAGGAGTAGTGCTCTGATACAAATAGTAGGACAAAATTTTAACTGCTGCTGCTAGAGATGAAATTATTCTATGCATGCCCTCAATCCAGGGCCGGATTTAGGGGCAGGTGACCCAGGTGACCACCTAGGGTGCCGGGCTTGGGGGGTGCTGGCTCGCAGATTTACAGATCCTAGCATGCACATTTATCATCTTATATGATGGATAAATCATGCATGCAAATTGTGCATCAAAGTCATGAAATGGGCTACAAATGCAATAAATAGTATGTATTCAAAAATTTAACAAATGGAGGGGGGGCACCGAAGATACTTCTTGCCTGGGGCACCATTTGGTCTAGGGCTGGCCCTTCCTCAGTCTCATGTCAGACCCCTTTCCAAGCACCAGCACACCACCACCAGGAAGTGTTCTTTAAAGCTCACAATTTACGTTATGGTCTCCCAAGCGAAGTCAAATTTCTAATCATGAATTAGAAGTAAAAAATCCAACAGAACACATTTTAAAATAGATGCTATAACATTAATTTGTGTTTCAGCCAGGACACAACCATAATTTGGTTATATGTCTGAAAACCAAATCCTACCAGTAAGTCTTTTCATGAAAGGCAATGGAAACACTAACACTATTTAAAAATATGCCATATGAACATAGCATAGGATGATGTGATTACTTTCACAGTTGGGCCATAATTAATTAGCAGCTGATTCCAAAATTTAGATGAGACATGTTTTTTCTCAAATGCTGTTAGAAATGCTACATACTTGTCTAACAGTATAAGAAAACAGTTTCCCATATTTTCACTTGATGGGGATAAACACATATGGTCTCCCTATTGCCTACTGTATTTCAAAGCTAAACTTTTCTTATTGCGCAAGATTAATTATATACCAATATTAATGCCAAATAATTGTCATACCTGTGAATTTTATCAAGCAGTTATCTGGCAGGTAGCATCATCCTCAAGGCATTCATTTCACAATTTGCCGCAAGGCACTCCATATATTAGCAGGCATACGCTAGTTACTAAAAGAATTTGGAATTACACCTTCAAACATTTCTAATGCATGATGAATAATTTTAAAAGGGAATATTCAGTTGGTTTGTTTTTAGATTTGATTTAGCATTAAGAAAAAAGTTATTTTTCTAGTGGATGTGAAGTTGGAAACCTATGAGCTATAGTCTGTGTACAGTCTGTATGAATATTTACAGTAAGAATTCATAACTGATGTGGAAGTAAATGATATTTTCCAGGGATTTTAATAGAGTTATATTTTAAAACCATGCTAGTTCCTGAGCATTTTTCACACAAAGGTCTGTAATTTAAATTCCTATGACAGAATGGTTCGGGGTTTGTTGGTTGTTAACACAGAGATGCAAAATTTAAAGTAAATCACATTGACATTTAACATGGCCTGAAACCAGTTGTTGGAAAATCAGTTCTGGATAAACTTAAGCATATGCTTACATGCTCTGCTGGAGTGGGACCTATATTTTGATAATGTCTGATCAGATGCCTTCACATAAGTAATTATGGAACAAGTATTATCGAGAAATATGCATCATTCCAATGAAAGAAAGGTTAAGAGCCGCATCGCACTTGTAGTGCGCAGACACAGTAAGCATTTGCTTTTCAGCTTTGATGCCAATGAGTTCTGATTACATAAAATTAGGCCTGAACAACAAACCAGTCTAATTCTAGCAACTTCTAAATAAGCAAGTAGACAGCCCTCCTTGTCACCTCTTTGTATATTAATATGGAGATAGGGATATCACCCAAAGAGGCTATCGACCAGAAAAAAAAAAAGCAAAAAAAAAGCAGTTCTGTAGTCCTCAACTCCCTCATCTAATTCCTCTGAACATCAAAAGTATTGGTTTTTTCTTACAAAAATATTAACCCAAGCTGCTTCCAACAACTTCTTAAGCAAATAGGTGTTAAGCATTTCCCCCTCATTGTGTCCCTTTGAATCATTACTCAAAACCATCATTCCCATGAGGCGACATGCCTGGCTCCATCAGTTTCCTCATGTACTAACCAAACATGGCATGACGACATGACACACATCACAGCAATTACTGTCAGAGAAACTATTAGAATAATCACTCTGCTTTTCTGCAGTGACTATATATTTATTTATTAGTTTTTAAAAGAACTAGAAAAACACAATATTACTAATGCAATTAAGAGCTCAGATAGTCTATATGTAACCTATAACCTATCTAGACGCTGAGAGATCAAATCAATTCTGAAAAGAAGCTATATGCAGCACTCAAGCTAACATAATGATCACTAGAAACAGAGGTCTTCTCTGAAGCTACAGTTTCCCCACATGTAGAAATGGAAAAATACCCACCTACATCTTAATCTCTGTGTGATTTCTGGATTTCACCTGTAGTACATATTATCCCCATTTTACAGATGGGAAAATTGAAATACAACTGAAATTGAAGCACATCCTTACCTTTAAGCACAAGTAGTCCAACTGACTTAGAAAGTTAGAGAGTGCTTTGCTTAAGTGCTTTGCTGAATAGGGATGGCACTACATATATCATGTAATAATGTTCCCCATGCCCAAACTCCTAATTCTCAGCTTTAAAAGAGACTTTACTAAATTGTGACTTCATCCATCAGTATCAGTGACAGAAGAAGGTCACTGAAGAGACAGAGTGAAATTCAGAGATTAGTCTAATGATTTCAGAATTAGAATAGATTACCGTTTATTCTGCCTCCCCTCCCCCACTCCATATGCAAGTTATACCAAGACTCACTTTATACATCACCTCAGATCCATTGAGCTGATTATGCTACCAGCTCCATTCTTTTAGCCCCTTGCAGCTTGCACAGGGATGGAATACGCCCAACCGAAAGCCTGGTCAGACTGCAGTTGGTTATTTTTTTAAACCAGTCACGGCTTCTACCTTGGAAGAAACACACAATATTTGCTTTTTTGTAAATGGTTTCCTTTGGATTAGAACATCTTTTTGCATTGCATTTTGCACTATCAATGCCGTTCTGCTGATTAATGCTCCCATGCTTCTGTGCAGTTAGTAGTGAATTTCTGTCAAGCAAATGTTAAATCTGAATGGTTTATTAATTTATTTTCTAAGCTTTAGTTTCTGCAAATGTCATTAAACAGTGTTGTCTTGTCACCTCTTTGACTTAGCATTTGAGCACTGGTAAATGTATTTGTTCAAGTAGCTTATAACACTACAGAAACTCTAGGGTACATTGTTTATCTTCTAGGTGTGCTCACAACAGATTTAAATTATGAGCTTCAAATAAACACCCTCCTACATTCCCCAAGAAGTTTCATATAAAATGATTGTCTCCCTCCTCCTTTTTCTTTGCTATGTCATTTATATTAAGATTAGGCTCAAAAGCTCAGAAGGAAAGGTTGGACTTGAAAGCTCAATATTTGTACTTAAGGGACTTGTCAAAAATAGAGTTCATTATTTTCTTTGTAACAATTGAAGCAGTTTAAAGTGAAATTGAGAAAAGGCAATTCAGCTAAAATGCCAATCAATAAAAAGTCTTAGTTTCACAATATGAAGTTTAATTTGTTTCATAAAAGCAATAATTTCTGGACCAAATCATTGTATGTGTTTGAGGATATTTAAAAACAACTTTTGTAATGTGTCGGTTTATAACTGAAACATGGATATTGCAGTTGTGCATCCATTAGCAGAATGTGGTTCATTAACATGTTGATTGCTGCTTGAGAAGCAAACAGATGGGGTTTGGGAGAGGGGAAACACAACAAGCAACATGGCAAATTATTGACCAAATATTGCAACAAAAATGTGACAAAAACTTTGTTTACTAGAGATACAAATATAAGAGCTTGTAATAGTGGTGTTACATACATACATGAAACTTAAGGTTGTCCTACCATTTCCCTTATAAATTAGTTTTTGAGAAGTATATAACAAACGTTAAAAATCAGTTTTGATACAAGGTTTAACCACACAAACACCTTTGCTTGGCTGGATGGGCACCTTGTCATCCTCTGTAAAGAGGCCAAAAGGCGAGAATGCCCTGGCTCCAACAATACAAGTACTGCCACTATATATTTTAGGAGAAGGGAAGATTACAACAGAAGCATGGGTTATGGGACTCCTTAACCAAACCTGCCCAGCTTCAAGAGAGCTTGAATTGGATTTGTTTCAAAGATGGTAGAGGGCTCAGGAGCATGTCTAATTTTAACAAAAGCACTTCACACATCCCTATCCACAAGGTGATTCAGTAACAAAGCTTTATCTAGAAACACAAGCCATTGTAAACATAAAACAGACCCACCATATATCATCAGCAGGTAGAGTGAGAGTCACAGGACTCTACATCATAGAACTGATGTAGAAACAGAAAAAAAGAAACCCTGTAATTAAAGAAAAGCTACAGTGTTTAACTATACAGTATTTCTCAGGAATCCTCAGGCAAAAAAATGCCATGCTGAAAATGAGAGGGACAGCTCAGAACTGCTGCTTTGAAAAGAGAGCCATACTATCTCCTTCCTCAGCCAGTGGGATTGGGGAACAGTCCAGCAAAAGTATGTTACTGAAGAAAATAGTGATGGCTGATGGGGAAGTTGAACTTTGGTCTCTGAGTAAATTGTTCAAAGATTAATCAGAGCTCTCATGGGTATCACAAACTGCAACATAGGGACCTAGACACCACAGACACACAATTTTACAATCCATTTTTGAAGAAAATGTTGGAAGGTGCAGACCCAGACATCCTAAAGCAATTCTGCTCATCTCTTCACTACATTTCATTTGTCTGTCCTCCCTCCCCCTAATATTAGGCGTATTTGCATGAAAACAAGATTGTCTTTTCCAAAAAGTCATCTGTGCCATTGCTGAAGTCATTATCTTCTCGGACACGACAGTTATTTCCACAGCAACCAGCTGCAATGTCCAAGCAAAGGATTATGATGTAATGAAAAAGCAGCGGAAGCATAGGGATTCAAGAGAGAACTACAGAATTTGTTTCCATTCAAATACAGCCATGAATTAAAAAAAAATCAAATATAAAGTTGGATTGTCCCTATGAAATATATGCATATATTTCCATCTTTAATGGGCAGCAGGGGCAGTGCTGTCTTTTTTGTGTGTGTGAGAGGTTTAACTAATTTTAATAAGAAACAAAATAAAATACAAAAAGGTAAATGATGTACAGCAACTATATGTCATCAGATACCCAATAAAATTATGCAACTTCAGAACTTCTCAAAGCTGCAAAACCAGACAATGTAAAAATCAGACGATATTATACAGACACAAAATATCAGGGTGGGCCTAACAACAACAAAAGACACAAAATGAGGCAAAAAAGCGGGGAGGCAGAGGACTGGGGTGGGGATGGGAAGAAGGAGAGAGATAAAGCAGAGATCTCAAGTGGAATGGATGTCTGGCATTATTCAAATGAATCAAGAACCAGGTCCAAATTTCTTCAAAATCATATAACTACTTTATGCATTGATAAGCTGTTCATTCTTTCACTGCTAACTCAGACAGGTCTGAGATACCACTGCTCTATTCTCGGCATCCACCTACTCTTCAATTTTTGTTAAATCATGTGCTTGGTAATCGTTGTGGCCCTCAAGACCCAAAATCCCTGTGGTGGAATAAAACCTAAGATAGTAGATACACAGCCTAGGGTACCATTTTCAGCTGAGGCTTGGCTTCAGCAACCAAAGACTATTTTCATTCTTGCGTCCACCTCTTTCTACAGCTACCTAACTGCTGGACACTCCCATAGCATGTGAATCAAAATTCACTTTTCTTTATTACAGCTCCAACCAATACCAGAGTACACGGTCCCCATCTTGCACAACCTCTGTGGCATCCAATAGATTTTGAATAGACTATTTTCTTGTATCAGGAGTAACCTGAAATTCAGACACCCATTTTTTAACATTCCATAATATGCTCCATCACTGGGGTTCTTTTAAGGGGTGTGATGACTCCCTTTCCCACACTTTGACAAAAAAACTGAAGACCAATGGAGTTCCTCTTCATTACTAAAGCGTACATAGTAGACATGGGCCCAGCGAGTTTATGAAGCATTTCCAAGTTTCTCAGTAGCTCTGGGGCATCTGGCAGTTCCAGGGCATCTGGACCAAATAGATAGGTCAGCAAGTGTGTCTGGTCTCACTTAGGGAATCAGATTCTTAGTGTAACCGGTTGAGGATCTGTCCATGGGTCTTTTATGGAATTGGACATCACCATATAGAAAGGGATGGCCAAAGATGGGTGGGAGCAGACTGAGGCAAGGGCACTGCTGGACTACATTCATCATTCACATCCCAAGCCAAGTCCATGTGGAAACAATCTTCTTTTAAGATAATGCAGACCTTGGGGAGCGGTTTCAATGGCAATGATGGACTAGGAAGCCGGTAAAGATGGCCCTTGTCTCCCATGGATCTCAGGCCCCAAACAATGAGGGACTGAATGATCTGCAGAAAACTCTTTCCCCATTCCCCCTAGCATTTATGCAGAGTAGTGTGTATACAGAATGGATTCTAAACACTCTGCAAGACTACAGCAACACATTCAAGCATGAAATCAGCCTCCCCTTATCACTGTAACAGTAGTTAGATGCTGGTACTAATAAACCATAAGAAGCACTCTCAAGTTTAATATTAATGACATGTTTGCAGCATGTATGTGTTCATCATATTTCCAGGGTATTAATTTCAGAAGCTCATTTTACACAGTAGCGTCTGAGTCATTTTTCCTACTAGAGACAAGTGCATCTCTGGCTCCTTCCTCATTTCCACATAAATAATGGGAAGTGGATATATGTTTGAAAACATTTAATATATTCACTTACTTTGATATCGTGCTTTTCATTTGGCACAGAAATGAGCAACTAGGTTCAGAATAAATTTAATTTACAGGCCAATTCTTAGTGACCCAGATAAATTGAATATAAACGAGCTATAATTTTCTGTTTTCTTTTTAAACTGTCTAAGTGAATTTAGTGCTTGAGAAAACTGCAGCGCTGTAAAAATGAGTGAATAGGCAGATATTCCAAATTGGGTTAGGACATTCTGAATATAATGTTTAGATAATAGTCAGACCCCTGAATCTGAAAACAATCCAGTTTGAATGTCAGCAATATGCCCCTTGCACCTCCCTTTCCATAAGCACTGCTTCCTCCACTTCCTCCCCCTGATCCCCATTTTGTTTACTGTCAGTGTTGGCCAGAACCTGGAGTCACTACAGAAAGCATCATGTAGAAATCACCTTTTGATATTCTGACACTGCTGTTGCAGGATAGGGCTCAGGTTAAATTAAGTAGAGAGCTAGATGCCCTAAAGAAATTCCCATTGATTGTTAATGGCGAGGACTGGATCCCTCTGTAAACTAGGGATTATCCAGGCAGCTACCACCAACCTTGACAGGGATTGGTTGGGATGGGAAGGTGGGAAAGGAATACTTATCAGCTAATATTTATCTGATTTACACTCATATGATGTTTAACTAATCAAATATCTCAGCTGTTTGGGCTGTTCTGCAAATTTATTACCCAGAGGCTTCAAACTGTGGCCAATAGGTCAGCAAACAGCTGGCCGACTGCATAGTGTGGACTCAGCTTCATTTCCAGCTGTTAACTTGAATAAAAATACAGATACAAATTAAATAATTTCCTCTCTCTACTTTTCATAGATATTAACTGCAAAAAAGGGACCATTATGATAATCTATTCTGACCTCTTGCATAATGTATGATGTAAGGCTTCCCTGAATTATTTCCTGTTTAAACTAGAAAAACATCTAGTCTTGGTTAAAATTTTTCCAGTGATGGACAATCCACCATAGCCCTAGGTAAATTGTTCCAACGGCTAATTAACCTGACTTTAAAAATTAGATTTTATTTCTAGTCTAAATGTGTCTAGTTTCAACTTCCAGCCATTAGATCTTGTTATACCTTTGTCTGCTAGATTGAAGTATCCTGTATTATCAATTTTGTGCTCCCGATATATGTACTTGTAGACTGTGATCAAATCACTCCTAAACCTTGTCTTTGTTAAACTCCTGGAGTCTTTCATTGTAATGCTTGTTTTTTAGGCTTCTTTAATCAGTCATGCTGTTCTTCTCTGAACCCTCGTCAATATATCAACATCCCTTTTGAATTGTGGACACTAGAACTGGAAACAGAATTCTAGTAGAGATCAAACTTGTGCCAAACACAGAGGTAATACAACCTCTATTCCTATTTGATATTCCCATTTACACATCCAAAAATAGATAACCCTTTTGACACACATTTAGCTGACAATTCACCACAACTCCCCAGTCTCTTTCAGAGTCCCTGCTTCCCAGAATAGAGTCCCCATCTGTTAAGCATGGCCTACATTCTTTGTTCCTAGATGCAGAACTTACATTTGGCCATATTGAAACACATACTCTTTGCTTGTGTATAATTTACCAACAAGTCAGATTGCTCAATAACAGAGACCTGTTCTATTAATTATTTACCACTCCCCTGGTCATCTGCAAACTTTATCAGTAATAAGTTTAGGTTATCTTCAAAGTCATCGATAATGTTAAATAGTGTAGGGCCAAGAACTAATCCCTATGAGATCATAAACACCAGAAACACCCCCACTTGATGACAATTCCCTGTTTACAATTACATTTTGAGACCTATTTGTTTGCTGGTTTTAAATCCATTGATGTTGTGTGGTGCCCAAATCAAATGCCTTGCAGAATATTACATCAATACAATTGATGTGTAGACCAATCTTGTAATCTCATCAAAGAAAGATATCAAGTTAGTTTGACAAGATCTATTTTCCATAAACCCATGTCGACCGGCATTACTTATGTTACCCTCTTTTAATTTTTTATTAGTTGAGTCACACATCAGCCATTCCACTACTTTGCTTGGGTTCAATATCAGGCTGACAAGTTTATAAATAGCTGGGACATGCCATTTACACTTTTTAAATGGTGGCTCCACATTAGCTGTCTTTCAGTCTTCTGTATACTTCCCCTGTGCTCCAAGCTACATTAAAAACCAACATTAACAGTCCAGAAAGCTCTTTCACTAGCTCCTTTAACACTCTTGAATGCAAGTTCTCCAGACTTGCTGATTTTAAAATGTCCATCTTTAGTAGCTGCTGTTTAACAGCCTCTTCAGTTACTGTTGGAAAGTATTTCATCATCATATGATATGAATATATCTGGCTTCCTCCTCTACCCCCCCCCCAGTACTGAACAGAAACATTTTATTGATTATATCTGCTTTATCTGCATCATCGTCAACAATTCTACCATTTTCATATAGTAATGAACCAATACCTTTTGTTCCTAATATACTTCAAATCTTCATCCTTACTGTCTTTAACTCTGCTGGCCAGAGATTTCTCCTTGTGTCCATTTGCTGCCCTTATCAATTTTCTACAATTTGTAGCTTCTAATGTATATTAATTGCTATAATCTTCCCCCTTTATTTCCAGTTGGGGATTGAGAGAGAGAGCAAGCTTTTTTTCACTTCCCCTTTTTATTTAAACCAGTGAACCCTCTCTCAATTGCTGACTTTTGGGCACCTAGAAAATGTTCTTAAACTGTTCCCTATTATCAGTCTTTTTTATTCTGTTTAAATGCTCTCTCCCAGCTGATTTGGCTCGTAATTGGTTTCAGCATTGTGAAATTAGCCTTTTAAAAGCACCATATATATTTTATTTATATTATATATATTTGTGGTTTGGACTTTATTTTTACATATAATAAATGTAATCAAGTCATAGGTTTAGCTGAGCAATATGATTTCCCCCTTGTGAGTCTGTTTATTTTCTCCTCCCTCTGCATTTTGACTGAAGTAGGATTATTATTATGTACTGTATAACACCAATGCATTAAGCTGTTCTGAATAAATCAGGATGAAATCAGCTTTCCATGAATTTGTGTTAAAAGAAAAATTAGCATGGAGAGATGCACCTACTTGCTAATGTTGTGAAATCCAGCCAGGGAATATCATACCAAGCAACTGATTACATTATTCTCCTTCAAGAGTTGAAGAATCCATCTGGGAAGTCTCACAGCCAAACTTTTAATCTACCTCTACCCCCATGATATTGGAAAAAATTAACTAGGATCTATCTGTGATGGACCCATGATTTTTAGTCAAAGTCTCAAGAATATATTTTTTTTTACTAATTTCTAAGTTAGAATTTGCAATTGAGACATTAATTTCTCAGATACTTTTAGCCAGCTAGCTTCCGATATGGTGCCCATCACATCATTGTGGTTTCTGAACACCTAAACTAAGAACATAAAGAACAGCTGTACTGGGTTAGACCATTGGTTCATCTAGCCCAGTATACGATCTTCCGACAGTGGCCAGTACCAGACCTTCAGGGGTTGTATACAGAACAAGGCAATTTTAGAAAGATCCACCTCATCTTTTCATCCCAGCTTCTGGCAGTCAAGGGTTTAGGATTATCCAATCATTGGGTCACATCCCTGATCATCTTGGCTAATAGCCATGGATAGACCTATCTTATATGAATTTACCTAATTCTTTTCTGAACCCAGTTATACTTTTGGCCATCACAATAACCCATCACAATGAGTTCCACTAGTTATCTGCCTTGTGTGAAACAATATTTCCTTTTGTGTGTATTAAACTGGCTGCCTATTGATGTCATCGGGTGACCCCTGATTTTTGTGTTGCGAGAATCGGTGAATAATACTTCTCTATTCAATTTTTCCACACCATTCATAACTGTATATACCTCTATCATATCCCTCCTTAATGTCTCTTTTCTAAGTTGAAGATCCCTAATCTTTTAGTGTCTTCTTGTGTGGAAGCGATTCCATAATCTTTGTTGCCCTTCTCAGAACTTTTTCCGGTTCCGCTACATCCCTTTTTGAGGCAGGGTGATCAGAAATAGACCCAGTTTTTTCAAAGCGTGGTAACCCCATGGACTTATATAGTGGCATTATAATATTTTCTATTTTATTTTCTATCCCTTTCCTAATAATTATTAAACATTGTTAGTCTTTTTGACTGTTGCTACACATTAGATACCAAATGCAAACCCACTATATTTTGAAATTCTACAGGGGAAATTTCTTTTTGCACCGATATTTAATGGTATTCAGGTAGGCTGGATATTGGCATCCTGAAAAAGTATTTATCAAACTTTACATTAAATCAGCTTTCATATTTCATCTGGAGCTCTCAAGTTGTAAGGACATTTAGTGATTGAAAGAAAACAAGATTTTATGATGTCTGGAAGAAAGTTAACTTCAGCCAATTTGAATACAAATATACTTACACGAGGCAAATCTAAACCTATGAATTCCCCAGAAAAAATAGCAACATTTTATGACACCTGTACTTTGCAACTTACCAAGTATTCAACTTATTAACAGTCTACTAACTTCATATACATCAAACTATTTAAAAAATAATCTAATATAGGTTTTGTCAGCATTTATGGTCATATTCAAATTAAACTTCTCTGAAGATTTAGGTTTTATGAGTAGGGAAGGCTTCTTTGCACAAAATCTCAGGTTGAGACAAATAGCTTGTAGACACAAAAGTAATATCAGAAAATGTTAATTTTAGACAATGGACAAGAGACTGTTTTCTGTTCCCTTTGTAAATCTGAATAGACACTAAAGGAGACTGAGATATATACAGACTTATATGGATGAACTCATGGTGTTTTACCTTTAACTGGAGGTTTTAATCTATGATTTATTTCTAATGACAGATGCCAAAATTCACTAGTGCTCATTTCATGACATTTATATTATGTTGTCATGGTTTTCAAATAATAGCTGAACACCAAGTACTTCTGTTCAAAACTCTTAGAAGTCCTCATTTTAAAGCACAACAAATCAGAGCCCATTTGAGATTTTGTTCATTTATCTTTATACACAATCCTCAAGAGGTGTGATTTTCAGATCTACTACATGAGATCCCAAGACATCTTCTACTTTCAATTAAAGTTATTAACGAGTAGAACAATGGATGTTTACACTAAATCTATGCCTAACTTAAATATGCATATGCTCTAAGTATGTATTTTAATGCAAGTTATCACCATGTATTGCTATACATATCAGAACAAAAAGGTCTATTCACAAATATTTTAGATGCTAGTGGGTTTGCACAGGGAAAACTTTGTGAACCAATTACTTGAAATGTATTATCTGAAGACTCTGTATAACCCTCTCAGCCAAAATCAAGTCTCTCATCCACATTCCCTCCCAGATTACTCAATGTCAGAATTTCCAATTCTCAAGGACAATTACAAAATTAGAAGCTTAGTGACTTGGGTCTATGCATTGTTCTAAGATCCTTGATGGTTCATGGTGAACTTTGAAGCCCAACATTTATTACAATATGTACCCTGGACCTCAAATTTACATTGCAATTAAAAATTTGTCATACATACATCTTAATTTCCATTTTTCCCTAATATGCTGTAGGGCTAATAAAAAAACAAAACACAAAAACAAAAACCCTCAGCTTTGAAGAGTAATATTTCATTCCCAAATACATATGTACATATATTTTTTTAAATTGTACAGCTCATTCCTCAGAATCTCAAGGAGCTAATGATTTGTCAAAGACTGTTCAAAAACAGTTCTGACTACATTTTAAAATAATGACACACCTTCTCCATCCACCACATTTTTTATATCTTATTTTTAAAAACGTATTTTCAGAATAATCTGTACAAGACATCTTTAAAGGAATAGTCTAGCCAAAAGAAGAGATCTTCCAGTGAACCAAAATATAAATACAGGAATAAGATGTGGTAAAGGATAGGAAAAGAATCCTTTCATATGCAATTGGACAAACACTTATAAAAGTACTTCTCCTAAATTAATACATTTTTAAAGAAATGTATTTTGCAATAGGCCCTTCTCCACCATATTTAGACCAGACTTTTCCACAAGTTCAGGAGGTCTTTACTTTTGGCCCATCTGCTTTAAAATATTACATTGTCTGTGAACTGAAGCTACATACTTACCAGTTTTCTCTTAAACTTAGTGTATTTATTTGTAGTCCATTTGCACTAAAGAAAAATATATTCAGCAGTTAAAGGCCAGCACCTCTAATTCACCAGAGGCACCACCATTTACAGTGGCCTCATTTTTTCCAAGTAACATTGTCGGTCATAGAATCATAAAAATGTACGGTTTGAAGGGACCTTGCGAGGTCATCTAGTCCAGCCCCCTGAACTGAGGTAGGACCAAATTTGCCTAGACCATCCCTGACAGGTGTTTGTCTAACCTGTTTTGAAAAACCTCCAATGACAAGGACTCTACAACTTCCTTTGGAAACCTATTCCAGTGGTTAATCATAATTATAGTTAGAAAGATTTTCCTATTGTCAAAACTAAATTTTCCTTGCTGCAGATTAAGCCAATTACTTCTCATTGTACCTTCAGTAGGCCTGGAGAACAATCAGTCATTATCCTTTTTGTAACAGCCCTTAACATATTTGAAGACTTATCAGGTTCTGCCCCCTTCCACCCCCAGTCTTCTTTACTCATGACTAAATATGTCCAGTGTTTTTAATCTTTCCTCGTAGGTCAGGTATTCTAAACCTTTATCATTTTTGTGGTTCTCCGCTGGACTCTCTCCAATTTGTTCACATCTTTCTTAAAATGTAGCACCCGGAATTGGACATAGTACTCCAGCAGAGGCCTCATCAATGCCAAATAAAGTGGGATAATTACCTCCCTTTTCTTACATACAACACACTCCTGTTAGAGACTCAGACTTTAAAGGCCACAATGTACCATCATGATAATCTGATCTGACCACCTACACATTGCAGACTACAGAGCCTCACCCACCCACTCCTGTAATAGATCCCTAACCTCTGGCTGAATTACTCAACTCCAGAAATCATGATTTAAAGACTTCATGTTACAGAGAATCCACCGTTTACACTAGTTTAAACCTGAAAGTGACTCTTGACCCAAGCTGCAGAAAAAGGCAAAATATCCCCAAGGTTTCTGCCAATCCGACATAGGGGGACATTCCTTCCCGACCCCAAATATGGCAATCAGTTAGAATCCTGAGCATGTGGATAAGACCCAGCAGCCATACACCTGGGAAGGAATTCTCTGTAGTAAATCAGAGCCCTCCCCAACTAGTGTCCGATCAGCGACAGTTGGAGATATTTGTTACTAGCAGTCTCAGGGTAGGTCTATACTTACGTGTCCCGTCGGAGGCGCGCGATCGATGTTCTGGGTTCGATTTATCGCGTCTTGTCAAGACGCGATAAATCGAACCAGGAAGTGCTCCGTCGTTGACGCTGGTAATCCAGCTCGACGAACGGAGTAGGCGGAGTCGACGGGGGAGCCTGCGCGCCGCGTGTGGATCCCGGGTAAGTGCTTTTTCATTCGAACTAAGGTACTTCGACTTCAGCTACGTTATTCACGTAGCTGAAGTAGCGTACCTTAGTTCGATAGGGGGGGGTAGTGTAGACCTAGCCTCAGATTGGCAACATGCCACGGTAGGCAGTTTCATCATACCATATCCTCCATATACGTATTAAGAAGTCTTGAGGCCAGTTAGGTTTTTTTGCCCCCACTTCTCCCCTTGGAATGCTTTTCCAGAACTTCATTCTTCTGATGGCTGGAAACCTTCACCTAATTTCAAGCATAAAATTATTGATGGCCAGTTTATATCCATTTGTTCTTGTGTCCGCATTGGTGCTTAACTTAAATAACTTCTCTCCCTCCCTGGTATTTATCCCGCTGATGTATGTATAGAGAGCAATCATATTTTCCCCCAGCCTTCTTTTGATCAGGCTAAACAAGACAACCTCTTTGAATCTGTTCTCATAAGGTAGGTTTTCCATACCTCAGAAAAAATCATCCTAGTAGCCCCTCTCTGTACCTGTTCCAGTTTGAATTCATCTTTCTTAAACATGGGAATCCAGAACTACACATGGTATTCATGATGAGGTCTCACTAGTGCCTTTTATAATGGTACAACCACTTCCCTGTCTCTACTGCAAATACCTTGCCTGATGCATCCTAGGACTGCATTAGCCTTTTTCACGGGTGCATCACATTGGCAACTCAGTTATCCTGTGATCAACCAATACACCCAGGTTTTTCTTCTCGTCTGTTGCTTCCAACTGATAAATCCCCATCTTAAAGCAAAAATTCTTGTTGTTAGTCTCTAAGTGCCTGACCTTGCATTTTGTACTATAAAAATCAGGATCTCTCACGTTTACAGCTTCCCCCTATCCACTAGGTCAGTAACCCTGTCAAAGAAGGAAATTAGGTTGGTTTGACATGATTTGTTATTAACAAATCCATGTTGGTTATTACTTATAACCCTATTATCCCCTAGGTGCTTACAAATTGATTGCTGAATAATTTGTTCCAATATCATTTCAGGTATCAGAGTTAGGTTCACTGGCCTATAATTCCCTGGGTCCTCATTGTTCCTTCCCTTAAAAAAAAAAAAATCATAGGTACAATGTCAATTCTTTTCCAGTCCTCTGAAACCTCACCTATCCTCCATGAATTCTCGAAGATAATTGCTAATGTTTCCAATATTGCTACAGCTAGTTCCTTAAGTACCCTAGGATGAATTTAATCAGGCTTTGCCAATTTGAATACATCAGACTAATCCAAGTATTCTTAAACCTGTAGTTTCCCTATCTGACTTGCATTTTTTCCACTTTGTTGTTAATATTAATTAATATTTAGTATCTGGTCACTATTGATCTTTTAGTGACGACTGAAGCAAAATAGGCATTAACAACTAAGCCTTTTTGCTGTTGCTCTAATTCCCCACAAACTTGAGGACCTACAGTTTCCTACTTCTTCCTTTTGCTCCTAATGTATTTATAGAACTTAATTGCCTTTTAATATCCCTTGTTAGGTGTAACATTGTGTGTCTTAGCCTTCTGATTTTGTCCCTATATGCTTGTGTTATTCTTTTGTACTCAACTCTTAGCAATTTGTCCATGTTTCCACTTCTTGTAGGATTCCTTTTTGATTTTCATATCATTCAAGAGCTGCTGATAGGAAGAATAGTAAGAGGCCACTATGGTTCTATCGTTCCTTCTCCTTGGGATAGTTTGATGTTGTGCCTTTAATATTGTCTTTGAGAAACTGCCAGCTCTCCCACACTTCTTTTTCCCTTAGATTTTCTTCCCATGGGACTTTACCTACCAATCATTTCAGTTTGTTAAAATCTTCTTTTTTCACGTGTGGGGTATGCTGGGGACTTACTATTCTAAAGAAGGAGAAACCCTGATTTGCTTGATGCACAAAGTGCATCAAACACCACTCAGGAGGTTCAGTGAATACTTTCCCTATGCAGCAATATAATAGAACAATGGAGCAATTTTAAGTGACACCTCTTCAAATAGTCAGCCAGAAATGAATACATCTATTGTGCAGTGAAGGAACTCTCTTCAAAGGTTTCTTCTGTACTTAGGTCTCATTCATTCAGGGTTATTAGCTATGCGTTGTCATGAGAAAAAATTGCTCAATGAAATTTATGAAGTATTAGTACAGTTGATTAACACAACCACTTTAAAAGTCAGCAAGTCTTTTTTTAATGCATATGAAAGAAAATGATTAGCCCTTGTTTAACGAAAATATGTGGTTTATGGAAGATTCTACGTTTTGGCTGTCACAAAATCAGAATCAAGACCAACCTGTTTAAACCAGAAAATAATTGATATTTTGTAGTATCTGATGCAAACTGATAGACACGCACATAATTTAGGACAGGCATCGGCAACCTTCGGCACGCGGCTCGCCAGGGTAAGCTCCCTGGCGGGCTGGGCCAGTTTGTTTACTTGCTGCATCCACCACTTCGTTCAATCGCGGCTCCCACTGGCCACGGTTCACCGTCCCAGGCCAGTGGGGGCTGCGGGAAGCGGCGCAGGCCGGGAGATGTGCTGGCCGCCACTTCCCGCAGCCCCCATTGGCGTGGGACTGTGGGGAACCGGCTGATGCAGCAAGTAAACAAACGGCCTGGCCCACCAGGGGGCTTACCCTGGCGAGCCTCGGGCCGAAGGTTGCAATGCCTGATTTAGGATTTAACATTATTTATATTGTGTTGTTTTTCCTCTCTCTCTCTCAATATCTATACCATCTGAATATGTATTAAATGCTGTGTAAGCCTCTGACTTCTGGGGATTTGGGAAGATGGGGACATTCTGTAATTCATCACTGTGACGGGGTGGTCCACTGACTGTTAGGATGGCTCCGTCTCCTGGTCATTCTGGGGAATAGCTCATGACACCCCTTCCCACAGTTGCATGCCGTCTTCCACCTTTCTCTCTGGGTCTGCGGTCCCTCTCTTGCTCCATGAGCTCCTGCTGCCTCTTTGTTACTTAGCCCTCTGGTCAGGTCACCAAATGGTTTCCCCTTCCGGGGTTGGAAAGTCTCTACACACAAACAGGCTCAGCAGTCTTCCTAGTCACTGTCACACTGGTGCCACTTTCCCAGTGGCTGGTTGGGGAACTTGGGCCCACCTTCTAATTCAGGTTCTGGCTCAGAGACTCTCTTGTCAGCAGTCAAGGTCTGTTCCACCCCAGACCATTCTGGTGAATTTAGGTAATTTTGTCCACTTTCTTTTTGCCACAATTACTTGAGTATAGAATCCACAGTATGCACAACAGTGAGATGTTAACAAAATGTTTCAAAATAATTAACCCTTCTCTCCAAAGTTAGATGCATAGTAGGTCTGCCAGCATATTAATCACTTAAAATTCATTAACCTAAAATTGTCCAGTGATATCTAGTCATTAGGGCTTAATGAGTAGAAGCCCCAGAAATATCATGGGTGACAGATACACTGTATAACCCACATATCATGCTCCATTTACTGGAGGGTGCAGTATTACCTGGCAGAGGTAATGCTAATGGTGTGCCTGCTCCAGTTGCGATATCTGGCTTGTTATTGGAAATCTCCTGGAATCCTGCAGTACTGATTCCAGACAGCAGAGGGGGAGGGAAGAAAACAGGAAATACTGGTTTCTGCTGGAGTAGATTCTCTTCAACTTTATAAAAGCAAAGTATAAATATTTTTGCACATGCTCCTTGCAGCACATGGGCTGAAAGCAGCAGCAGGAGGTGGCCCAAAGGAAACAATACAGTCTGTGTGGTTGATTCCCTTCAGCTCCAGAGGCAGTGAGCACACAGGGTTCCATGGTTTCTGTAGCCACAATTCTTCTCTGCAGCCCCTGTTCATGTTTTTGTGGGACCAGCACTAAGCATGGAGGGAGAAGGATGCTTCTGAGTTCAGGGAGCAGGAAAGGAGGTTTTTGAGCACAATGGGGATGGGTGTCAGGTACAAGGGAGATGAGCTGAGACTAAAATTATGTTGGCTAACTAAAGCTGGCTAACGTTTTTCAGGCAAATAAAATGGTTTATTCATTGAAAAATGCTGTTTGATTGAAAGTATTCACAAATTTGGGTCGAGTTTGCCAAATAGTTTTCACAAATTGGAAAAGTCAAAACAAAGTAGTTCAGAGTGTCCTAATGATGGGCAATAGGAGACTCTGGTATGAGGCTTTCTAAGTCTCTGCTGCTGAACTTGTTCCATTCTTTATAAATAACTAAATAATTATT
Organism: Chelydra serpentina; assembly: GCA_037349315.1. Classification (NCBI taxonomy): domain Eukaryota; kingdom Metazoa; phylum Chordata; order Testudines; family Chelydridae; genus Chelydra; species Chelydra serpentina. The sequence goes on from JBAIAC010000008.1 coordinate 73,388,745, forward strand.
GGACCATGTACTGGAGCTTATCATTCACAGACTATTCAATGTTATAATGAATGACAATAAATAGTTATCGGACCAGGGATAATTATTTTCCAGGCTGGTAATTAGGGCACTACCTAGGCTGTGGGAGATCCAAGTTCAAGGCACTGCTCCAAAAAGCTTCAACATCAGAAACTGAGAAATCCGCATACCAGGATATCCCAAAGACTAAGGCACTCTCTGCTAGAGGGGGAGACCTAATTTCAAATCCCCTATCTCCTCCTGCTGCTCTTTACTTGCTTTTCTCAAAATGTCAAAGGCAAAACAAAAATTGGGGGCTTAAAAATTAAATGTTTTATTTCAATATCATCATGTTTCAACTCTTTTTTTCAAATGTTCAAATCACCAAAAACTTTAAAGAATGTATTTTTGATTATGATTATTTTTACATGATTTATCAAAATAGCCAACCACCTCTCTTCCCCCCAATCTATTCTTTGGCCCACTGTATTTCTGATCAGTAGGGGTTTGTGTGTTGTGGGGAAAGGAGGTTTCTGAGGGTGGTTTTGTGTGGCAGAAAGATGAATTAGGAAGTGGAGCGATGTTCATCCTAGGTGCAAGTGGGGAGGGGGCATTTCTGATTTGGTGGAGATATGAGGGCATCTGGGGAGTTTGAGTCAGGAGAAAAATGGATTGAGTTGGCAGGGAGGAGAGCAGAAGGGAATGGAGTCAACTGGTGAAAAAGTGTTTGAGTAAATGTATGGTGAGGTGACAGAGCAAGAACTATATCAGAGACAATGAGGTTGGAACAATGAAAGAACAGTGTCACAGAAACACTATTTTCGCCCACCCTGCTCTTTACAGTAAAATATCACAGTTTGAAAAGGGGTGGAAGACACAAGATGGCATCCATTTTCTTAACCCTTTCCCCTCCCCTCTTATCCTCTATGAAAATGATATTTGATACCCTTCAATGCCCAAAACAGTGTCTCCTAGCTTTTCACATCTCAGTATAAGAGGATGATGGGAGGGGGGTGGGGATAGACATTTTTACCTGTACATCTGACAGTTATTTTGGGCATCAGCTGCCACTGAAATTGTGTATGGCTTCTCTAATCCTAACTGTTTCTGAATGTAATAGGTTAAACTTAAGTCAGACAAATTTGTTGATCATATCACTCCTATGTCATTCACAGTACGGCCTCCCATTAGACTTGATTTTTCAAGGCAAATAAAGCCTTGCACGAGTTTTAGATATGCATAAAGTGGAAGGAATTTTTATTGAAACTTTTAGTACTTTGCAGATTGTCACTCTAAAAAAATGTTTTATAGCTTAACTTCTGTTGGCTATAATTGATTTTAATTTGAGGTGCTTTGGAAGATTAGTATCATATGCCACTACACAAATGTCCGAAACCTAAGCCATATGCATTATGTAGATTAGTAAAAGTTTAATTTAAAAGTTTAATTTAAAATGTTATCACCTACTAATTCAAATCAAATTAAACCTTTACTGTTGATAAAAACTTAGACTTACTTAGAACTTCCTGTGCCTAATGACACAAGAGGCAACGCATTTTTTCCACTGCTGTAAAAAGGCACCTGTTGGTTCCAGGCCAATCCGAAGGAGGAAAAAGAACCCTCTGTTAGTGGATATTTGAAACTTCACCATTTGCAATTGTACATAACAGTGTGCATGTGTGTGTGTGCACACACTTGCATGTGTGCAAAATAAGTCTGATTCATATGAGAGTGCCACGAAAGTTCATTTCAATCACATTTACTTTATTCACTCGGTTTCATTCTGAAGCATTGAATTCATTCTGATCAGTTCATCAGTGACTGAGAAAAAATTGAAGTAACAGATTGCAGTCCCAGAAGAAATGGTCTGGTGTTAGAGCTGCAAGGAATTGTTAAACTCTTACATGACTCAGAGGAGAAAGTATGTCCTTGATTAGAACAACAAGCAGAAAACAGAGGCAGTATGCTTGTAGTTACAGGGTTTGATAGTATCCCCATTAAATGCTATGCCAAACAAGGTATTATTTGCCATTTTATTGACCAGTATGTTAAGCTATATTCAAAATAAATATAATCATTAGTCATTATTAGTTGGGGACTATGGATCTTTTTCTTTGCTACAGAAATGTATGTAGTTTTCATTCAAATTGAACTACTAATGGGTGAATAAACAAGTCTGGGATGCTTACTCCTATTCACTCATATCTCACTAAATTATATACTTCTGACAGCTCAACATAAAATTAAACAGGATAGTTTACTGTTCATTTCTGACAGATCCTACAGCTAGAAATTCAATTTGCTGCAACAACAACAACGATGGTCTCTAATGCATCAGAGAGATTTATTGTAGAATCTTGTGAGAAGGAATACACTTTTCACATTTGTGATTACATCTTGCATAAGCATTATGTACACATTAACTTTAAGGTAAATGACAAAAGCAGAGTTGCAAAGGACCAAGCTACATATAGGAGTCAGGATTCACATTAAATCTCCCTTAACGTTTGACTGTTTGGATTTCAAAATAGTGTAAAAATTCTTCCATTCTTTTTTAAAAGTCTTAAAATATTGGACTAGTTAAAGCTAGTGTTTGTTAGTGTGTGAATGTGTGTGTGTGTGTGTGTGTGTGTGTGTGTGTGTGTGTGTGTGTGTGTGTACACACACACACCACTAAATCATTTTAAAAACCTTTGGGTTTTTTGTTTTAAAAAAGTTATTAGCTATTCACAGTCTGTGCAGAATAGAGTAACAACATTTTTAAATGCAGTTGAAGCCATATCTAATGTGGTGCAAAGGGAACAACACACAAATTCTAATTATGGTTATTACAAGTTATGCACTTAATACCCATGTTCATTGACAAGTTACCCCAGGGCATTCAACTGATCTGCAGAAATAATGATGTTATGAACATCACAAGTCCTCTCTTCCTATAATTTTCTTTTACCTTAGGTCATCTCTACGGAGACCACTTGCAGGAGAAAGAATAAAAAAGGATTTACTTTTCATGTTATTGCAGTCATTTTATCTTCTGATCAAAGCCTGCCATCCATGCCAAATCATTCCCAAACTGATGAGAACTAACGTATAAAATAAATCCATTAGCAAATGAGGTAAAACTACCTGTCTTGGTACAATATATGCTTCTAGCAGTCTATGATCAAAATAATCTTCAGTCAGTAGTAAATAATGTAGGTACAGTAAGAAAAATATTAAGTCAGGCCATGAATGGATTTATTCACAGTTAAACCTTTGTAACACAGAGTTGCAGTTAAATTGCCATCTTAAACCCAATAAAACCCCACATTATGAAGGGCTACTGACAGTAGAGAATGGCTTCACACCTGTCACTCACTTTTTTCATATACAAGCACAAACTAGCATTTGAAAGGTTATGATCTTGAAAATGGTTCTGTTCTGGCATTTAAGCTATTACATATTATATAGTGTTAAGCATAGCCTTTGAGACGTCAATTAAACTAGCCATATAGCTTTTGGCATTCTGCTTTTAGCTCCATCCACACAGTGAGTTAAATGTATCCACCCTTAGAGGTCTAGGCAGGTTATTTAACTTGATAAGACAGTGACATTGTAAATCTCTAGAGAAAAAAACCCAGCAACTTTATCTGAAGATAAAAGTAACCATTAAGCTTGTGGTTTTACAATAAAAATGCCAAATGCATTGAATGTTAACATTTACAAGAAACAAAATCAGTATACTTTTTTTGGATTGCCTTGTTGGCTAAATGTTGCCCATACTTAATCAAATAGTTTTTGTTTAATTTTAACCTGAATACCACAATTGAAGTCACATATTTGGATTTCTGAAACATTTATAGAGCTAGGATATTTAGTGCTGTGTCATAACTGATCTGTTTTTTAAAATTAAGAATATTAATTGAAAGTCTATTTTAAAAAATATGATCAAAATTTTATGTCCAATTCCTGATCCAATAAAAATAAACAATTGCTGTAATGTAATTGAGTAGGATTAGGATTTGCCCCATAATTAAAGTGATCATTTTAAATTTTCAATACACATACACACATGACTAGTACATAATAGCAAAATTCAGTATTGATGTGTGCATTTTCTATTAGCATGGGCCCTTACATAGGAAATGTAACTAAACACAATATATCAAAATTAAAAAGCAGAAAAATACCTATTTACTTACAAACATCTTGTAGAAAATTAAGTACTTGATGTGAAGAAAAGTTATCCAACAATTTTTGCAAGTCTTACTAATATGAACAAGTTAAATACTGTTTGTATGTAATCTATGTAAGACTTTTATAATATAGCATTTCTCTTCAGAATAACCCCCAAAGCTTGGAAGATTCACCTGTTTCAATCTATTTCCTTCTACAAATGTCAGTTGTATAGGGATAATGCTTTTTTTCCACTGAAACCAAAAACAGATTTATTCACAAGATACTACACAAAATTAATTAGCACAGCTGTTGCTGCGTGCACAACGAATTCCAAATGAACATGATGTGTTATAAATTTAAATTAAAAATAATTAGTAATGCAAATCTGAATGCCTGTGGAACCAGGACTACGTGAAGTCATGACATTGTCTATGGTATTTCTCTCGCTTGTGTTCATTTTTAGAAGTTATTTATATGGGGTAATAAACTTTATTCATGAATAATGAGTAGAGATGAGCCAAAGCTCACATTCTACTCATTACCATCAGTGCTCAGAGCAATCATTAAGAGAACCAACCCACTAGTGGGCACTCTGAACCAGTAGGGACCACCATGTTTTGAGATTTCCAGAAGTACTCCTGACTTAATCATACAATTGAACTTGCTAACAGTGATGTATGCAGTGTTCTTCTAGCTTCATTTCCATGACCAGTTGAGCTATTTCTATAACATTTCTTGTATACTGATGTGTACTTATTTAACAGTTTATAACAAATATTTTATATCCGTTTCCAAAAGGGTGGCAAACATGCTTTGTGTCTCAAGTTATCTACTGTGCTGCTGAACTGGAAAAAAAGAAAGGGACTTCTATACAGATTTCTCTTTTAATTCTTCCAATTTAGATGATGGTGTATATGCTTTTGGGGCCTGGGACTCTTTTCATTCTGTGTGTTTACAGAGCTTAGCACAATGAGGTTCCTGGTCCATGGCGAGGTCTCTCGGCTGCTGTGGTAATATAATACTAATACTGTAATAATAGGATCATGCAGGTGAGTTAGCTCAATGGAAATATAATCAATGTTTAGATTATTCTGGAAACCCATCCCTCGCACTCAAAAATCATACCACCGTACACCAATCAAAGCCTCCTATAACCCAGCAAAGGACAAGAAAGCCAGGAATTCCAAGTACTCCACATCTGTTAATCTGTTGTATGTTAAAGGTGCTTAGATACTACAGTGGTGGGCAGCACTACAAAACCTTTAGAAAGAAAATGATGGCCTGACAGACAGACAGACTCTCTGCTTCTTTGTTAACCAGTTCTCTGTTTTATGTATACTTTTGATTGTTCAGTTTGCATGTGGGTTTTAAGCTCAGGATAGTAAAATTCAGATCCGTGTTTGTGTCCACATTTGGAAATTCTACCTAGTGTTCAAAATTAGGGTTGTTGTCAGAATCCATGTTTACCATATGCCAAATTCACCGCTGGAACAGTGACATACACTATGAATAAATCAATGAAAAATAATTTCCATTGAAAAATTATTTAGAAAAACAGTTTGAGTTCCATTTGTAAAACCCCACCATGGAAAGGAGCATCTGGTGGATCGTATCTGCCAGCACACAGATAATATTTAAGTACAGTGCTATTGTAAAGCTGCTCTAGACTTCAAGGCATTTCTAAAACAAACTGTCAGTTGCATCAAAAATATATCTGCTGCTGGAGTTTATTTCAAAAGGAAAGTTACCCAACTTCCTTTTCTTCTCCAAAAAAGAATTTTCAGATCTTAGTCCAAATAACTTAAATCACCTATATTCCATGGTACAATTCATGTGAGTAAGGGTTTGAAAGATTGGACCCTAATCAGGAAAAAATACACAGACACTACCAGTTCAAATGTATAAAGCACCATGTGACCAGATGGTGCCACAAGATTATTTCCCTTCTGTGTGTGCATTCAAACGAAGGATGATACTTTTTTAGGTAGCAAGTTAACACTGCTAATTGTCATAGAAAATACATATTTGGAGACGAGATTTGAAATAGAAGGTGGATGCTTGCAGGACAGAGATGAAAATTCCCAGAATAAGAGATACAAAGGGAGCTGTGAGAAGGGAGCAAAAGGAAAAGTGGGAGAGGACTGAGATAAAAGATGGAGCACAGCTGTGCAAGATCTTAACGGTGATGTCCAGCTACTTACATTTGTCACTGAAAAGAAGAGGAAGCCAGTGGAGGATTTGAACAGAGGAATGACGTGATAAGAACAGCAGGTGAAGAAAATGAAAATTGAAATGGACTCACTTAGTATACTGATAACAATAAAAGTTTGAAAAATCAGTTTGGAAATAAAATATTTTGGAACCAGACTGTATTATATATTGAGAGACTATATTTATGATGGCAGTGTGTGGTATAAATGATTTTATTGGTATGAGTTCAGTTTGAGTGGCAATAAAACCTTTACATCCTACCATCACATAACTCTGTATATGCCTGGGATATACAGGGATGATGGAGATGGGTTCTGATGTTATCAGGATGATTCAGAAAAAATATGTACATTGCTTCTGTTCAGCTAGTGGCAAGGCAGCTACCTGTGTACCATCTGTTTATCTTGTAGGATGCAACTTTGATATAACCAGTTTCTCCTAGCATACAGTAAGTTGTTTAAATATGGTGTCCTCTACCAGATGACATATTACATGTAAGGTAGCAACTGTATAAGAATATGCAACAGCCTCTATCAACCAAGATGCCTTTGATCAACTCTCACCTAATTTTTGTTTTTCACCTGACAATATGTTCAACCAGCTGTCTGACATTTCTACTTAAAAGAGCTCAGCCAACCCCCTTAAGATAGAGAAGCCTCAAAACTTATGTGCACGCACAGAAAAAAAACAATAAACCCTATGCAAACCTCTCTCTCAACACTGTACTCTACTGGTTTTAAACTTGTGCCAAACCTTTGTATAGTGTAGTGTCTCTTGACCTAAGAGACTGGCCTTCCTTTCAGTTCTTAATCATACTCTGCTAGCTGAGTACTAGTCAGCTCCACCAGCTCATGATCCTGAAAGAGCCCATTTGTTTCTTCACAAGTACTTTGTGAATTGTGTTACTTTGGAGACTTTTAAGTTCAAAGGGAATATTATACAACCAGGAATGACAGACCATACAACTGTGCTAATTAACACATGCAAAGCCAGGTAAAAGAGTTTCTAGGGGAAATTTTTTAACCAGACATTCAAAGCGTTAGTTTAAACTATGTCCATTAATTTATTGTCTTAAAAAAAATTTAAACTTGCTTCCCCTCCTCTATACACTTCCACCCTAGACATTGCCATTTTTCAGCGTCCCATGTCAATTTAACTTTATACAGAAGTCTGCAGAATAGGAGCTCTCAGTGGCTCCTATTTTAATATTGAACACAAATTGACATATTTGTGCTAAGAGAAAGAAACCCACATCTACTTTTCTAACATATTAAACTGACATTTTCCCACATTCATAAATATAGCCATGATTTCTCCAATACACAATGCACTATTCCACTTCCCTAGTCATGCGGTTAACTTCCATTTTATACTAAAATATTTAAACCAAGAGCTTCTGCTTGAATCTTTCAACATCACATTAACAAATAAAACAAAAACAGAAGAGTTGGAAGAGGAGGGGGCAGGGGAAGGGATCAGTGAAGAAATTAATGTTCTCTCCTGAGGAGTATCCTAACAAGCCAAGGAAAAGGAAGACCGTATCACAGGATATCAACCATACATCAAAGTAATGGGGATGGGTGAGGAGGAAAGACTTGCATAGCTAGCATGGACAGAGTTTTGAGAAGCAATTCTGAGACTAAAAGTAACAGACCTCCAAAATCACAGGCCAGAATTTCCCTTTGCAGTAATTACCAGCAAAGAAGACTGGAAAAGGAGAGGTTACTTGTGGAGTAACTGGGCATTTTTTGAGAGATGTGTCCCTGTCGGTGCACTACTTCGGGTGCACATGTGCCTCATGCACCTTTGATTAGAAATTTAGGTGGTATGCCTGTTTGGCCCATGTGTGTGCCCTACACATCCTCCTGCCCCACAATGAGGATACATAGGGCTACAGGGATGAATCACCTTCAGTTTCTTCTCCACCACAAAGTCCCACAGAGCAAACTCCGAAGCAGCAAGGAATGAGGGCGAATAGTGGAGCACTCAGACACAGATCTAAAAAAAAAAAACCAAAAAAAACACCCCCCCACCCAGTTACTGCACAAGGTCAGTAACCCATTCTTCTTCTTTGAGTAGTGTCCCTATGGGTGCTCTACTTCAGGTGACTACTGAGCAGTATCCTCAACTGGAGGGGAAAGCTCCAGAGACAAGTCTAAGACTGAAGACAAGACTGCATTCCCAAGGGCAGCATCAAATCTGAAAGAATGGACCACCACATAATATTTGGAGGAGGGATAGCTCAGTGGTTTGAGCATTGGCCTGCTAAACCCAGGGTTGTGAGTTCAATCCTTGAGCGGGCCATTTGGGGAATCTGGGGCAAAAATTGGGGATTGGTCCTGCTTTGAGCAGGAGGTTGGACTAGATGACCTCCTAAGGTCCCTTCCAACTCTGATATTCTATGATTCTATGATTTGGAAAAGATCTCTATCAAAGTCCAAGGTGCAGTCTTGCAAATTTCCACAATAGGAGCATGTTTAAGTAACACCAAAGAAGTAGAACAAGGTCTTGTGAAATGGGCTAATACCCTAGGAGGAGGTGATATATTGGCAGATTCATAGCAAGAAATAATACATCCAGAAATCCACCTGGAGTCTCTCTGGGTGGAGATCATGGACCCTTTGCACCTGTCGGCAATTGAAATTAACAGTCTCAGAGACTTTCTAAATAGCTTGGTTCAGTCCACCTCCTGATATCCCAGGTTGGATGTTGCTTTTGAAAAAAACCTGGGAGATGGATGACTTGTTTGATGTGAAATTCAGATGACACCTTAGGTAACATTTTAGAAAGGGGAAGTAATGGAAACTTGTCCTTGAAAAACTATGTGAAGGGAGGATCCGCATTTGAAGCTTTCATTTTCCTGACTCTTTGAGCAGAAGCAATGGCCACCAAGTAGGCCATTTTCATGGATAGGTTAAGAAGAGAATAAGTATCCATCAGTTCAAAGGGAGGTCTCATAGGGCATTTCAGTACTAAATTTAGATCCCATAGAGTGGTGGGTTCCCTAATCTCAGGAAAAATGTTCCCAAGACCTTGATAAATCTTGCCATTGTGGGATGAGCAAATGCTGAAAATCCCTCAATCAAGGAACGGAAGGGCATTATAGACATCACGTGAACTCTGATAGAACTCATAAAAAATCCTGATGTTATTTTAATTCCAACAGATATTCAAGGACAGCAGCAAGGTAGGAATGAGTGGAAGAAAGATGCCGCTGGTCACACCAAAGGTGGAATCTCTTCCGTTTTTGAAGGTAAGTGTTGTGCATAGAGCTTTTCCTACTATTTAACAACACCTGCTGTATCTCTGGAGAACAGGAGGTTTCTATTCCCAGGAGCCATTGAGGAACCAACCCCTAGGGAGGAGAATTTCTAGGTTAGGATGGAGAATCTGACCGGCATCTTGGGAGAGAAAATGAGGAATGAATGGAAGACTGATCACCAGACAAAACAGCAAAGCAAGAAAGAAAAAGGTGCCAGTTGGAGCTATTGGTATGACCTTGGCTTTATCTTGTTTGTCACTTTCAGTATCAGAGGCATTGAAGGAAATGTATACAGAACAAGGAAAACATCTCCCAGTGAGTTAAGCCCCAACCCCCTCTTGAGCAAAACTCTCTGCACTTCCTGTTGGTGACTGTGGCAAAAACATCCACTTCTGGAAACCCCCAAGTCAGAAAAAAATGACTGAGAGTCTAGAAGTCTAACTCTTACTTGTAATCTTGTAAAAAGTGCCCACTGAGAGGGTCAGCTGTGGTGTTTTCCATGCCTGGAACGTAAGCAGCTGAAATAAGGATATGATTGACTATACACAAGTTCCATAGCTTTATTGGTTCAGTCCTGTTTTTTTTTAAACAAGCCAAACAGGGAAGTTTAGTTTATTTTGAGTTTTGTGTGGATTAATTAGGCTAGAAGGTTGATATGTAAATGAACTTTTGGGTAGACCATCTGCCCTGAATGGTGTGTGCCCCTATATCCACCCTCCTGCAACCCAGCAAAGATGTCTGTCATTATGGTGATGGTTGGATTAAGGGGACACCCACACAGATGTTGTGAGGGGTCCCTCCACCAATTGAGGGAGTCTTGTATTTGACAAAAGATTGATACCAGACTGTGGGTGTTCAGCATGTAAACGGTACTGAGCCAACTCTGGAAGCAGCGAAGGCATACATATGACACTCTGTATCCCAAAGCAACAGCCCAGCACCCACATAATTTTCCAGATCATGATGTGTTTTGTACAAAGTATGCCTTGTGAGGTATTCTAAAAGTCTTGATCTGTTGAACATTAATATCCTGTTGGATTGTATGTGCTATCATTGTATGGGAAGTTATGAAGCTTTGCTATGCATGTGTTACTGAAACATGTTGTGAAGTTGGAAATACCCACAACCAGCCTTTCAGGTACAACAATGGAGAAGTCAGGCATTGTTGATAACCCATTAAGGGGACTCCACACTACCAAGGACTATCACTATCTGTATACATGAAGATTTCTCAGAGGCAGCACATAGACAATGGACTCTGCTTGACTCACATCATAGCAAAAGATCTTTCCAGCAAGCTGGAAGAACTTATGAAACAGGGGAGGTGACATTTGGCCTCTCTTCCCCCCCACAACTCAACACCTCAAAACATGTCTGGAGGACAAAGACTGAACTGGGCAGGGGGTCCGGGCTGGAAAGAAGAATCCCAGCTTGTGTATTTAGGAACTATACTGTCAGGGTGAGACACTGCTTGATTAAAATCCTCTCCAGTTTATAGACCTCATATTGTGATTTTACTTTTATTTCTTAGGTAACCAACTTTGATCTGTATGCTTATTATTTATAATAACTACAGAAAGATAGATTTTAAGTGACTAAATCTATTTTATATTTTACCTTAAACAGTGGTTGAAGTGATTGGGAAATATGCTTCAGTTGCAAGGGCTAGTACAGGTCCACTTTCCTTTGTAGAAGTGGCAGACTGGGTAATAAACTTGCCCTGGTCAATAAACTTGCCCTGGTCAGGCTTCTGACCAGGGCAAGATGGTACAGCTGTAGAGTACAAGGCTGGGGAGAATTGGCTGGAACGTCTCTATTGTTGGTTCATGAGTGGCTGGCAAAAGCATTCATGTAGTTTAGCTGGGTATGCTCCAGCCTGTGGAAGGCTGTGACAGTGCAATGCCTGGAGAGGTTTGCAGCTTGTCACAGCATCCCAGTGAGAGCTGGTAAGCTATAGGGCTCAGTGGTATCCCAGTTCCAGGTTGCACCCCAAGGAAACCATCACAGTAAGTTTGCATGACACATTACAAAGGTAAAAGCTGCCATATGTCCATTACTTGAAGACTATTTATTTTCAAAGTTTGCAGAATTATTTGAATTTTTGCAATGAGGTTTGATAGAATCTTAAACCTCTCTATGGGGAGCTAAGTTCTGGTTATTACTGTGTCTAAGGAGGCCCCTATGAATTCTATCCTTTGTACAGGAGTCAAAGTGAACTTTTCAATGTTGAGCTGGAGATCTAGCTTGAGGAACAGGGGGGGGGGGGGGGGGAAGCTATATTTATGATAGAAAAAGTCTCGTTGTAAGCCCTTGAGCAGCCAGTAATCAAGGTATGGAAAAACTATCACCACCCATCAACAAAGATAGGTGGTGACCACTGCCAAAACCTTTGAGAATACTCTCTTAGAAGATGAAAGGCTGAACGGAAGTACCTGATACTTGAAGTGGTTTTGGCCAACCAGAAAACAAAGGAATATCTGGTGAAATGGGTTAATCGCAACATGAAAAATACATGTCCTGAAGGTCAAGAGCCAAAAATCAATCCTCTCCTTCCAATGATTAAAATATAGGGGCAAGAGTCAACAATCTGAGTTTTTGGGCTTTCACAAAATTGTTTAGGAGTCTCCACCTTCTGTTCTTCTTTGGGACCAAAAAATACTTTGAGAAAAATCCCTTCTCCCTTTACTGAGCAGGAACTGGTTCTAAAGCTCCTAAGGGAGATGATTTCCTGTCTCAAGAAGCGTTCATGAGAGGGGTCCCTGAAGAGGGATGGGGAAGGATATGAAGTAGAGGCATGTAGGTAAAATACAAGGCATAACCTGATCTCATAACTTTCAATGTCCATTTGTCAGATGTAATCCGCTCCCCAGCAGGTAGAAAGTGGAAGAGAGAGTCCCCAAAGAGAAGAAGGCAGGTAAGCAACTGCAGGTGGAGATATGAGAAGTGGCATTGTTCTAGGCCCTTGACCAGTCCATCAAAACTGACATTTTTATTAGGATGGTTGAATGGTTGAACCAGCTATAATGGATGACCTCTTTCTTTGAAACCTTGGTTTCTTCCTGAGCAGCTCAGTAAGACTTTGGAAACCAGACAACCTGATGGGATGGAATCCCTGGGCCATCTGGAATCTACAAAATCTCCATTTACTTGCAAGTGTATAGATTCCAAGAGATCACAAGTGGCCCTGGAGTTTTTCAAAGTGTGCAGCAATTCGTTTCTCAGCAATTTCTGAGTGTTTCTCAAAGAATGTAAAGCCACCAAAAAGGAGGTCATCAACAGTATTTGGGAATCCAAAGAGCAAGAGGCAAGAAGATGCTCGACACATGACAACTGCCATGGAAATGGAGCAAGCTACAGTGTCAGCAGCATCTAGGGAGTCTTGAAATGGTATTCTAGCAAGTAGCTGACCTGTGGCTATGATGGCCTACATTGTTTACAATGTTCTGCTGGAAGGTATTCAATATGTGCTGTGTCCATTGTCCTTCAATACAGACTGCAGGACATTCTTTATTTATAGACAGAGTAATCACCAAAACCAGTGTTCGATATTACACGTTGTAAGGAAAAAAACCTGAGGTCTGAAAAAGCTTTGATGAGTAGTTACCTGCAGGGAGAGAGTCTGGCTGTCAAATATGGTAGATATTCTGCTAGACTGCAGCATGTACTGATAAACAAAAAAATGCCAACACCCACAGAGCTCTTGACCAGATGCTATCTATTATGAGAATAATAAAAAAATATCACCTTGCGTATATCTGAAAACCAGGTGTCAAAGAGAAATTAAAGTCTCCTCCCCCCACCCCTTTTTCCAAGACACAAATCTTTGCCTCACAGATCTTCCAGGCATAATCTCTGAACACCAAGGGTGAACCTTCGATCTTTCTTTACAACAATAAGTCATTGAAACATTAGAAAAAGCTACTTGCCTGCAGTGACAAACTTCAGGATTTAATAACCACTGTAAAAGGGAAATTTGAAGAAAACTGAGCAGAACTCAGCAGGCTGACTAAATGTTAAAAAAGTATGCCGTTATATTTAAAGACAGATCAAACAATACTCCATGCATTTGAGCTGTAAAACCCCAACATATTTCTGAACAACATGAGAAAAACTTTTGGAAAATTAAAACAATGAGAAAATGAGAATGAGAATCTTGGGAATCTTCAATTAATGATTCTTAGACCAAATCTGCAGGTACTCTAACCACAAGACACTTTGCTCATGTGGGATTTTAAGTATCCATATATCTGTCCATAAGAAATACACGTGAAACAGAAACATGACACATTTTATGTTCTTAAATGATATAGACAATATCTTTATAATCAAGGAAGTATAAACTCCCAACCTGTAATGAAGCCATCCTCTGCTGATAAGGAAGAATTATAATTATGAAAAGGAGAACAAGAAATCTTGGAATTATGAGGTATTTGAATTTATCATAGCAAAGAACTGGATCAGAGAATACAAAACTTTAAGGCTAAGTTTAAAGAAAACAAATTTTGGAAAAAAATTAGAGAAGTCTAGGCCTAAATTCAATAAGATAATTTAAAAAAAACTAAGTATATGATAAAGGGTCCTGTGGCACCTTATAGACTAACAGAGGTATTGAAGCTTAAGCTTTCGTGGATGAATACCCACTTCTTCGGATGCAAACTTCCGAAGAAGTGGGTATTCACCCACGAAAGCTTATGCTTCAATACCTCTGTTAGTCTATAAGGTGCCACAGGACCCTTTGTCACTTCTACAGATCCAGACTAACACGGCTACCCCTCTGATACTTAAGTATATGATTAGACCCAGTGGCTTCAAGAGGACTACTTCCTGCAGAATGGAAAAAGGCAGGGGAGAAATAAAAAAAAATTACAGTCAAATATCATTTTGCTAAAAACCTGCAAGAAATAAGAATCTGTCTATATGGTTTTATGAAAGGCTGCTCAAGGATTTCAGGATAAATGAAAAATGTTATTGAAAATGAAGGAGGAAGGCAAGCAAACAAAAACATGGACTCATTTAAGTCTCACAACAAAAGCTAAAATGCAGGAAAACAAGAAAAATGAGTTAACATGGCAACAAAAGGTCAAGGGGAACAAGAAAGTCTTTTATAAATATGCCACAGGGAAAATATTGTGATAGGAAAGATTTATTTAAGAGTAACAGGTACTCAACATCTTTTAAAAATCTGTATTCAACAAGAAAAAGATAAGTCTGAACAATTAGTATGGAAAAACAAAGAATTTAAAAGAACTGTTGGCAAAGAGAAGGTAAGGGAATATTTGAATTATCCTACCATATTCACATCAGGTGGTCAAGACTACATGCATCATTCAGTATTAAGGAAATTGGCTAATGACTTTATAAAGGAATAATTATTTCTTTTTAAAATATGGACAATTAAGGAAACGAATTGAAAACTTGAGGAAAGCAAATGTAGCACCAAATTACCCTAAGAAGGACAAGAGAGATCCTGGCTGATACCCTGCACCAAGTCTCACATCTCTCCTTAGTAAAGTAATGGAATAAATATAGAGAGAGAACCAAAATCATGAAACATCTAGAGATTAAGGGAACCATGAACAATAGGCAGCACAAAAGTTAGAGAATAATCATGCCAAACAAACTTGATTCCATTAAAAAAATGTTATAAAGTTAGCAGACTAAAGGAATGCAGTAATTTTACTAGATTTGGATTTTAGTAAGCCATTTCAAACAGAGTATCACCATTCACCTTGACTGCAGCAATTTAATGCAGTAATTAGGTGTGCACAGTCATCTAAAAATTGGGGCCAGCCGAGGTTCTTAGCTGCTCTGACCACACTTCCCCCTTCTTAAAAACCTGCACTGGTTCACCCTTCTTCTGAAAACAAAGTTTCTCACTTCACCATTTACTATCCCTTCACCCTCGTTTTCTTCCCTATCCCTTCCTGCTCCCTTTGTTCTGCCCAACCTTCTCTCTCAATGTGCCTCGCTTATGCACTGTTTACTTTGTGTCTTCTTTCATGCCTCTAAACAGAACTGGAACTGCCTCCCAAACAGTACCAGTGCCATTTCCTCTCCTCCACAACACATCTGAAAATCTACCTGTTCTGTGATGCATTCCAGTTATAAAGACCTTGTGCCACTTTATAGTTTATTGTATTAATAATTGTACCATACAGTTTCCAACTTATTCTTTGTAGGGGCAAAATACCAAAGAAAGTCACCGCAACAGCAATCAACATCAAAAAGGGGAACTACACAAAAAAGAAGAGGCTATTAAACAAATTAAAAGGAATAGACACAAGAACGAAATGCCTGCAAGTGGCATGGCAACTTTTTGCAAACATCATAATTGATGTGCAAACTAAATGTATACTCCAAACAAACAAAAAAAGTAAGCGGACCAAAAAAATGCCACCATGGCTGAACAACAGAGTAAAGGAGATGGCTAGAGGCAAAGAGAAATCTTTTAAAAATTGGAAGTGAAATTGTGATGAGGAAAATACAAACAAGTATAAATTCTGGGAAATTGAGTATAATTAGGCAGATCAGAAAAATAATTTGAAGAGCAACTAGCAAGAGAGAGAAAAACTAACAGCAATTTTTTTTAAAAGTACATCAGAAGCAAGAATACCACCAAAGAATCAGTGGGGCCACTGGACAATCAAAGTGCCGAAGGAGCACTCAAGGAAGACAAGGCTGTTGCAGAGAAGCTACATGAATTATTTGCATCGGTCTCCATTGCAGAGGATGTGAAGAAGATTCTCACACCTTGTAGGTGACAAATCCGAGAAACTATCCCAGAGTCAGGTGTTAATACAGGAGGATTTGGAACGAATTGATAAATTAAAACTGTAATAAGTCACCAATAAGTCAGATGGCATTCACCCAAGAGTTCTAAAGGAACTCAGATATGAAATTGCAGAACTACTAACTGTAGTATGTAACCTATCACTTATATCAGCTTCCATACCAGATGTCTGGTGGATACCTAAGGTGACACCAATTTTGAAAAAAAGCTCCAGAGGCAATCGTGGCAATTATAGGCTGGTAAGCCTAACTTCAGTACCAGACAAATTGATTGAAACTATAGTAAAGGACAGAATTATCACACACATAGATGAACACCATTTGTTGGTGGAAGAGTCAACATGGCATCTGTAAAGGAAATCATGCCTCAAAATCTATTAGAAATCTTTGCAGAGGTCAAACATGTGGACAAAGGTGATCCAGTTCATATAGTGTACTTGGACTTTCAGAAAGCTTTTGACAAGGTCCCACACCAAAGTCTCTTAAGCAAAGTAAGTATACATGGGATAAGAGGGAAGGTCCTCTCATGGAGCAGTAAATAGTTAAAAGACAAGAAGAAACAAAGAGTAGGAATACATGGTCAATTTTCACAGTGGAGAGAAGTAAATAGTGAGGTCTCTTAGGGATCTGTACTGAGACCAGTGCTGCTCAACATATTCAATTTATCGACTGATTCATCCCTTATCATCCAGTCCCAGCTTCTGGCATTCAGGGTCTAGGGATACTAAGAGCATGAGGGTGCATCCCTGATCATCTTGGCTAATAGCTGTTGATGGACCGATCCTCCATGAGATTATACAATTCTTTTTTTAACCCAGTTATACTTTTCGCCTTCACAGAATTCCCTGGCAATTACTTCTGCAGGTTGACTGAGTGTTGTGTGAAGTACATCCTTGTGTTTGTTTTAAACCTGCTGCCTATTAATTTCATTGGGTTACCCCTAGTTCATGTGTTATGTGAAGGGGTAAATAAAATTCCCTTATACATTCTCTACAACAATAATGATTTTATAGATCTCTATCACATCTCCCCTCAGGCATCTCTTTTCTAAGATGAACAGTCCCAGTCTTTAATCTCTCCTCATATGAAAGCTGCTCCATACTGCTAATCATTTTTGTTGCCCTTCTATGTACTTTATCCAGTTCTAATCTATCTTTTTTGAGATGAGTGACCAGAACTGCATGCAGTATTTAAGGTGTGGGCATACAATGGATTTAAATAGTGGCATTATGATGTTTTCTATCTTACTATCTATCCCTTTCCTAATGGCTCCTAACATTGCAGACAGAGCATGGCACAAGATGCTGGTAGTGCAGAATAGAGTCTACTTTGTTAATATTGATTCACCACCAGGAAACTAACTAGTCTGTTTAGACACTGTATGCTTAAGTAACTTTTAATGTGCCAAAAAGCTGAAGCCTTTTAGCCTCTATGAAGAAATATTCTTTTCACCTTATGAAAGAACAAAGCAAGCTGCCAGAAGATTACCCATTAAATTTAAAAGCAAATCAACAATCTACTAAAGGAATTACACACAGACATTTAATAGGACAATTTGTGCAAAACTAAATCAGTAACATGCAATGTAAGTAAAACGGTATTGACAGAAAGTATTTTATTCGAGATTGAATTGCTGATAACCAGCCACATTGTTTCCTCCTTGGACGGTTCTTCAGGACATTTTATAGAATGCTTTTCTTTCACATCAGTAAATTACTATAAATGATCAAGATCCAGTATAAATTAATTCATTCATTTTAGTAACATACACTTGCAACAAAACAATAACTGAAAGCAGCTGCAGTGGTAAAAGAATGGTACATGAGCGTAGTGCATCGGTTGGTTCAGCAACAGGGAAAGACAATATTTCATACTATGTCTACACTACCCTGAGCGCAATAAGTTACACATTGAACATACAGTGTGCTCAGCACTATGTCGGCAGGAGAGCTTCTCCTGCTGACACAGCTTATGCTACTTGAGGTGGTGGGTTTTTTATGGAGAGAGTTCTCTCCCATTGTCACCGAGCGTCTCCACCAGACGCGCCGCAGTGACACAGCTCTACTTGCACAGCTGTGCCACTGCAGCACTGTACATATAGACATGGCCTCAGTAAGCAAGTTATCCACTTCAAGAGTTTATTCGTAGGGTTTTGGCATTCACGAATTACAACACAGAATGGAAAAAGCTCTTGTATATTAATTTAAAATTCTAAATCTAAAATTCCTGCCAGCTCTGTCCTTTAACAACTAGGTGGTGAGTTCTGCCTTCTCAAAGGCCAGCTATCTAAGGCAATTTCTATATAGACTTGTTGGTGCACCCTTTTAAGAGCACTATTAGTATTTCAGTCTCCAGTCGTGTCTAGTTACGCTTCCCTGTACACCCATGTATACGCTAAACAGGGATTAAATTCCTTGCTTAAATCCCTGGCTGCTGTTTCAATGCCATCTACCTCATTATCCACACAACTATCCTTTCTCTGGATATGAAAGTTTATGAAAAAGTAGGTATGGAAACAAATAGATCCATAAGGCCCAGCAGTTTAGTATGGACATTATACTCCAAATTACTGGTAGGAGGTGACCATCAGTTGAACATGAGGAAAGCTTGCTGTACCCAGGACAGTTATTAGGGAGAGTCTGTTCTTTTTTTAAACTAAAAGCTTGTGCAATGAAATATGATTAGTTTCTGGCTCACCTGCCCTCGCTGTGGAAACAAACTGGATGGTTAATGATGACAGCTGCTAAGGAAGAGACACAGAAGCTGTTGGATTTTTAGACAAATCTGGTACTTTAGCTGGAGCTCATTCTGAGAAACCAGATGCCTTGACTAAGACGATTGCCTGCATGGCAAATAAGCCAATTTGGATAATATACAACTATTTTTACTCTGTTTTCTACTAGAGCCTGCAACAGTAGGACTTATTCAATGTTAATGTTTTTCCATTGCTCTGACTGGCAATTTTAAAATTTTGCCCCGTATCGCCTGCATCTAACCTCTCCATCAGATGATCTAATCAAAAGCAGATTAGGCTAGTTGGTACCTGCTGTTAAATATAATTGATCATCTCATGTGATAATATTAAGTGGTGGTTGTCAAATTTTCATCAAAAACACCCTGAACATGTGCCAGTATTCACTATCATAGATAGCTTTGTTGTTTTAATGTTCTTAAAGGGTTGAAAGGAATTTTTTGGGGGTAAGTGTATGAGACTAGGATGGTCTAAATGAAGGTTTGTTATTCAGAAACAAGATAAAAAGAAGTTATGAGAAAGACAAGTAACGGTACACCTTTCAGTATTTACAGATCCATTAAATCCTCCATTTCCATGGCACTAGAGACAGCCAACTGGGACAAGAAGGACTTGAGATTGTAATAAAATATCATAGCACTACAGAAAAACTAAAGACATGCTGAAGTGCTTTAAAATTTGTGAAGTTATCTCTGAATACCGAGGCTACCCCCCTTCACCAATATACAGATCATATGGTGTTATTTTTAACACAAACCATGTTCTAAGCACCTCACAAATAGGTGAAGACGTGGTCTGTGCCAGGAAAAGCACACTCTAAATCTGACATGACAACTCACCAGGGTCCTAACAGACGAAGGGGAAAGGAAAGAGGAAGGAAAAAGGTGATAATTAAAAAAACGTAATTACTCATTTCTGTATGGTATGTAACATCTTGATTATAACATTACTTCCTATCCTCACTCATTTTTTTTTCTTCCCTGCTTACTTCTCAAAGGCAAAACTATAGAAGTGATGTTTTTAGGAGGATTTGAATGAGGCAAACTAATGTTTTATTTCTTTTTCATTAAATATTGCTCAAATATATGAAGCCTAATCATCACTTATATTGTAGATGGCTATGTGCTGTATATCTCATATACAATTCATAGACTTTAAGGGCAGAAGGGACCATTACATCATGTAGTCTGACCTTCTGCATAACCAAGTAACCAAGACACAGAAATAGACACATCCTCTACCACCTTCTCCCAAAACCTGAGGCAATGTAGGATGAATGGTTTATTGTTGGTATATGCTGACCAGTCAGGAAGACAGGGAACGGAACTCCACTGAACATCTCCTTCTCTCTGGCTTGGCCTCCACACCCAGCTGGTGGTCAAGAGGGAGCATCTAGACTAAGTTAGCTTCAACAGGAAACCCAGCTTCAGCTTCCTGCCTGCGCAGCAAACAACAGAGCAACCTTTGGAAGCAGGAAACTGTACTGCATCTTCTCTCTGAAGCCTTAGCAGCTGAATGGCATTCAGCACACAGAAGGGGGAAGCCCAGTTGATATTTGCATCCAAAAGCAGCCTCTTCTTCTCCCTCAATCTCAGGCTCCTTTCTCATCAGCCAAAAGCTCAAGGGTGAGGAGGGGAAACATGGTCCCATCCAGGCTAAAAGTTGAGGGGAAGGGAAAGTCATTCCCCCACCCTGAAATAATAAGCCTCCATCAGAGGCAAGATATTGGACTGACTACATTCACTACTGGTCCGATTCAATATCACATTTCCCTTCCTCCAGTCTTTACATTCTCTAGCAAATAGGTAAGTTCCCTGCAAAATAAGAATTGTGGAGGCAGAGAAAATGAGTTTTTAAATGTAAAAATCAGATTTTAACTATTATTTTGAATGACTGGATGATATGTCAGAAGAGTCACCTCCAAAGTGGAAATGGTAACAAGCATAAATTTCCCCATGTTACCAAGAGTGTAAAAATATATAGATGGGTGCATTAGAAATACACTTGTATTTGAGATGTGATAGATGTGATCTCTACACTAGAGCTGTGCTAGAACAAGTTCTAAGAAAGCTGGGTTCCCTGTTTTTCCATCAGCCTCTCCCCTAAAAATCACTTTTAGCTGTAGAACTTTCATACATTTTTAGTAAGACAAACACATTTTACTGGTCACAAATCCGTTTTGTTTGGCTCAACTGAAAGCTGTGAATCAATATTACATAAAAGTAAAGCTGGTCAGAAGATAATTCCATTTTGGCCCAACTTTTTAGAGGTTTTGATGTTTGGTTTTGTTCCAGATTGGATCAAAAATAACACCTTTCACATGTTTTTTTGTGAAAACTGAACTATGTTGAAATGTCCAGTTTTGGATAGACACCTGAGCTATTCTCTTCAACAAGAGAGTGAGTGCTGGCCTAGGATGCAGGAGGATCCCAGTTCAAGTCCCTGCTCTGCCTCATTCAGAGCAGCATTTTCATCCCAGAATCTGAATTCCAGGGACTTGAACCTGGGTCCCTTATAGTTCAGGCCAGTGGCCTAACCACCAGGCTTACACAGAGTGAGAGAAAATCTCGCTTTCCTTCTGCTTTGACAAAACAGCCTATTTCAATTAAATGGAATTTCATCAGAAATGATCTGACCAGCTATATGTCAGAGTGAGAGAAAGAAAAAACTCCTTTGTCCTATGTACTGTGCATGATGAGAACCTTGGAAAGGAGACAAGATGAGTTAGGAAATCTGAAGCAAAAAACCCCAAAACAAAATAATTTTCAAGTTTTAGCAATAGTTTTGTCTCTTATGATTTTGATTTTTTCTAATCTTATTAACAGGATAGGGATTTTTTAATTGTTAATTGGAGAAAAGGGTGTCAGAATAAAATTCTGACTATATAGGAGCCATGAGAAGCTAAGTGCAAGGAAATATTACAAAACTGAAAGTGTCAAGGGAAAAATAGGGATGAGAAGTTAAAGGTGAAGAGAATTAAAATTACCGCATAGTTTGTTCTGAAGTTCTCTCTTACTGATTTCCACTGAGACACTGATGTGGAAAGAGCAGTAGTTGCACTATGCACTTGCAGTCTGATACCCCAAACAAGTCTCTCTTTTCCAGAGGAGAGAATTGTTGAGATAAGGTCAAGATGGGGACTCCCCAGATTTTTCTGTTCCAGGGTGTGTCTCTGTCTTTCAATCTGGTACAAATAATATTGTTGTGAATGCTGCTATTACCATTCCTCTTGCTTTTCTCTGTTCCTACTGGACTATAACGAAAACTAGAATAAAATACATTTCTAATAACGGATGGTTACCTCTTTGCTTTTCAGAATGGCCTTTCATTACACTTCTGCAATTCTGGAGTCATTTTCTGTGATAACAATGAGAGCAAGAGGGTTAAGAAATCTGACTGCCTCTCGTTGAGATAGATTCAGGGTAAAAACAACAATAAAAAAGGACATCACTGAACACAATAAAATCAAGTTAGTGGCTAGCCAGGTCACTTTCCTATATGTCATTGGTTAGAGACACACTTTTGAAATCAAATACTCAGCGTCTTTGTTTCTATCTGGTTTAAAAATCAGCATCAGTGATGATTATAACTGCAGCCCTTGCTCTGACCGTTTTGAATTAGTCTCCTCTGACTTTTACCATCAAAATTGGTATATACTTCGCCCTTGCAGGTTCTTCTTTCCACCTCATTTTCTTTCTGCCATTGATATGGACTGCAGAGACAAACCGCTACTTTTCTTAAGGTTTGTATTCACTATTCTCTCTTGTCTGGAAATACCAACACAGAAGAAGAATGTAGATCAATACATGGTGATAATTTACTATTGGAGCAATGACATGAAATTAAGCCAAGTAAAATTTAGGCTGGTCTACAGGGGAAAGTTGTTAGTGGCAAGGTTCATTGCACTATTTAATAGCTTCTGAAGTGAAAAGGTAGAAGTTCTATTGTTAGAATAATTTCCAATGGTACTGAAAAAACCCCAGAAGAGACATTATGGGGAACAATCCTAAAATGACCTGGGCTAGATGAAAGTCAAGGGGGACAGTGGATGACAGAAAAGAGAATTGTGGAATAGGATTGATGATGAAATAGACTGCATATAATAAGCATTTTTCCTCTCTAGGTTTCTAATTTTATTTCTCCTTGGACTTTTGCAACACTGTTTGGTATGAAGATAACTATTTTTCTGGACTTTATGGCTCTCATTCCCTTCAGCTCTGTGTAATTCCTGTTATTTGAGTTTAATGTAAATAATGGTGTTAATATAATATTTCAAACTCACAAGAAGCTAGTTTTTACTCAGGGTACATTCATGGATGATGATAAATGTTCTAGTCTCAACTCCCATTGCATTCAGTGTGGGAAAAGAGGGTGCTTATCACTTAGTATAAGGTGCACAATATCTGTCAGGATTTGGCTCTCAGTCCTTATTTAGGCCAACTCCAAAGAACTGGGTAAAAAACTGAGTAAAGGGTTCAGAATTTTGCCCATAGTGAATAATTAAGGGACTGAAATTTTCAGAATACCTTTGAAAAGGTCCGTCACCAAAGACTCTTAAGCAAAGTAAGTTGTCATGGGATAAGAGGGAAGGTCCTCTCGAGTCAGTAACTGGTTAAAATATAGGAAACAAAGGTTAGGAATAAATGCTCAGTTTTCAGAATGAAGAGAGGTAAATAGTGGTTTCCCACAGGGGTTTGTACTGGGACCACTACAGTTAAACATATTCATAAATGAACTGGAAAAAGGGGTAAACAGGGAGATGGCAAAATTTGCAGATGATACAAAACTACTCAAGAAAGTTAATTCCAAAGCAGACTGCAAAGAGGTACAAAGGGATCTCACAAAAATGTGTGATGGGGCAACTAAATGGCAGATGAATTTCAATGTTGATAAATTCAAAGTAATGCACATTGGAAAACATAATCCCAACTATACATATAAAATGATGGGGTCTAAATTAGCTGTTACCACTCAAGAGAGACATCTTGGAGTCATTGTGGATAATGCTCTGAAAATAGCATTCAATGTGCAGTGGCAGTCAAAAAAGCTAACAGAATGTTGGGAATCATAAGAGGGATACATAATAAGACAGAAAATATCATATTGCCTTTATATAAATAAATGGTACGCCTACATTTTGAATACTGCATGCAGATGTGGTCATCCCATCTCAAAAAAGATGCATTAGATTCGGAAAAGGTTCAGAAAAGGGCAACAAAAATGATTAGGGGTATGGGACGGTTTCCGTATGAGGAGAGATCAATAAGACTGGGACTTTTCAGCTTGGAAAAGAAATTAAGGGGGGAATATGATAGAGGTCTATAAAATCATGACTGGTGTGGAGAAAGTAAATGAGGAATGTTATTTACTCCTTCTCATAACACAAGAACTAGAGGTCACCAAATGAAATTAGTAGACAGCAGATTTAAAACAAACTAAAGGAGATAATTTCTTCACACAAGGCAAAGTCAACCTGTGGAACTCTTTGCCAGAGGATGTAGTGTAGGGCAAGACTATAGCAGGGTTCAAAAAAGAACTAGATAAATTCATTGAGGATAGGTCCATCAATCACTATTAGCCAGGATGGGCAGGGATGCTGTCCCAACCTCTGCTTGCCAGAAGCTGGGAATGGGCGACAGGGGATGGATCACTTGATAATTACTGTTCTGTTCATTCCTTCTGAGGCACCTGATGTTGGCCACTGCTGGAAGACAGGATACTGGGCTAGATGGACCTTTGGTCTGACCCAGTATGACCTTTCTTATGACTGATCTTGGTTCCAGTGAACTCAATATCAGCTTGCTATATCTCACTGCCATCTTTCCTAGAAACAATATATAACAAGAGAGCAAATAATTATCTTGTGAATTGGCAAAACATATTACTTTCGAGTTATGGTTCTCATTTAACACTGAAGTTAAATTTTATTGTTGTTACAGTTAATTTCCATATTGTCAAATGCTGTTTTAACAGTCAAAGGCAAAATATTCAAATACCCTCATTCATATGATCTCAAATAAATGTACACATGTAAAGTACCTCACTGCCCATTAAAACAATGTTAATTCAGCCAAACTTCTAATAGTTTCTAATAATTCTATAGACAGGAAACCCTTTTACACCAACCCACAGTCAACATGGACTATAAATCCTTACAAACCACAACCAACCCACCATGTACCATATGGCCCACAGACCTTCACCTGTGATTCAAGCATAGGCACCAACTCTGTGAGTGCTCTGGGGCTGGAGCACTCGCGGGGAAAAATTAGTGGGTGCTCTGCACCCACTGGCAGCCACTTTCCCCTCCCCTCCCACCATACCGCCTCCTCCTCCTCCTCCTCTCCCCCTCCAGCGCACCGAGTCCCTGCTGCTTCTCCTACCTCCCAGCGCTTCCCCCCGGCCGCCGCCAAACAGCTGTTTAGCGGCATGCTGGGAGGGAGGGAGAAGAGCGGGAACATGGCGAGCTCAGGGGAGGAGGCAGGGCTGGTGTGGGGATTTGAGGAAGCGGTTGGAATAGGGGTGGGGTAGGGTGGGAAAAGGCAGGGCAGGGGCGGGTCTGCATGGAAGGGGTGGAGGGGTGGAGCACCCAGGGGAAAGCGGGGAATTCGGTGCCTATGGATACAACTAGACAAACCAGCATAGTACTTCTTAGCCTCATTGTTCCATCAAGAGAGTCAACTCTCCCCCTTCCAGATACGATTAGTGACAACAACACATTGTATCTCATTCTCCACTGGCTTGATGATGCAGAGTAACCATACCTGCCAGTGAAATAAACAGGAGCTATGGGTTCTCTGCATGTAATAAAATTAGATCTTGTTTTCAGTTTAAAAAAAATATTCCCCATACACCATCCCCCTTTGATCCAGAAAGTTCAATCCACCTACCCCGTATATGAAGTAAAGGATCAATATATTTTCCATAAATACTCTTCTTCCTCCTCCCTATCCCAGATGTAAATCATAAACTTCATCTTCCATATATAGGCTCCATATCCCCCTTTACACAGTTATTTAGCATGGAGTGCATGTAGAGGTAGAGATGCCAGCTGGACATAGTAGGTTTTCATTTCTGGTCAATGATTTAGTTATGATGAAGGAATATTCTTGTTAGGGGAATGGTGGATGGGTTTATTTAGGGGTACAGATTTTAGAATGGGCAATGTGATATTTTATGTTTTTACTTTAAGTCAGTGGTGCAAGTAGATTTTAACTCTTACTAGTACGGTGCTGAGCCCCCGACCCTGCACCCCCTCACGAAAAATGTTCCGTGACTAGAGCCCTGTGAGGATACAAATTTATACCCGGGGATGTGACTATCCATGGATAGAAATCGGTATCTGCGGAACCACAGGGTTGTCCCGGGAACCGCAGCAGCGAAAGGAGAAGAACGTGGGGTCGCCGCTCCCAGGAACCAGCGCCCCACATCGGCAGCTTATCCGGTGCAGCTGTACTGCCCCTAGCCCTGCCCCATGCCCTTCCACACAGCGACATCTCCTGTCTGGGGTCTGCACAGCCCTGCCGGAGGACAGGAGAACGCACCACATTCTGCTCCTTTTGCTGCTGCGGTTCCCGGGAGAGCCCTACGGTTCTGAAAAATTGTCTTTCTGGTACGGCGTACTGGCAATAAATGTCTTAATGGTATGGCGTACTTGACTGTACTAGCTTACTTGCACCACTGCTTTTAGCAAGAAGATTAAGAGATTTACAAAAATAGATCCATATTTAGTTATCTTTAGTTACCATACATTTAAATGCACTAGATTTGAAACTATAATATTTCTTGTTATACCTATTTTAACTTCAACATTCAAAAAAGCAACCTTAGCTGAAAGTTAAATTAACAACGACTTTTTGTGCGACTGTGTGGTGGTGATGGTGATTTAAAACCATCTCACACACATTCGACTTGCATTTGCAAACTCTGAAAGGAATTAGAATGATTCATTGTGTGTGCACTGCTCCTGTGTGAATGGTATTAATTATCTGTCTTAAAATTATGACAATTTTTGGGTCAGTTCCTGTAGTTAGAAACATGTGGGAGTTAAAATGAACATTACAAGGAAACAAAGGAAAAGTCTTTGCAGAGTATGTACGTCAGCTGCAATTTACAATGATAGATGTTAGCATTAAGAAAATAAATTGTGTGAGTAAGGAAGCATAACCCTTACTTAACGGAAAGCAGTTTAAAATGTTTGGTATACAGAACATACAGCAACTGAAAAAGAATGTTAGGTGATTAATTTTTAAGCAGGTTTTTTATTTTAGGACTACCGGATATGAGATTCAATTGCATATGAGCTGTCCAGAAAATTTGGCGTCATTGCATTGCAAATTTAGGGTCAAAAATTTCTAGCTCTCCTGAGATTTAAGTTGTTGTTAAAACACCTGGCTTATTATATTTCTGAGATTGACAGCAGAGGTATACAATTACAGTGCATTTTTGCATCAACGCCAAAGTACTAATGACTAAAACATAGTCATACTCTTGGAGGATGTATTTTAACTGTGCCAAAACCACAAGGACTACTTTAACAGCCTTTAATAAAGATGTTCATGAAATCTCTGTAATCAACTGTAGAACCTATAGTAGGTATAGTCTCCAAGTCAGATTTTCAGATGCTGTAAATCACTGTAGTGCCATTGATTTCAAGTGGGTTCTCCGGATTTACACCAACTGAGGATCTGGCCATCTTCCCGCTCTTACCTCCTTTAGTAGTATTCAGTTGCCATTTAAACCTGTGTTTTTATGAAGCCCTCTGAACTCCTATGTTAATATTGAATAATTCAACTCCTAAAAGAAGTACTCACAATTTGTTTTGTAATTGGCTAGAAGAAGACACAATATCTATATTAAATCAATGGCGGTTCATTGATAAATTATAGCATGCAAATGCCATTTGAACTACTAGCACTACAAGTGACTTTACACTATTGATTTTTCATCCCGATATGTTAGTAGGACCCAGTTTAACCCAGCTTTTGTTGAAGCTAAGAACAGGATGAATCTTTTCAACAAAGAGTAAAACAAAATACTGATTTACTGGTGCATCAACTTAACAAGCTAAGGGACCTGTTCGCAGATCAAATTTCATATGAGATCAATTCCTGGTGTTACAGAATAGATTGAAAAATGCAACCACAATAATTAGCAGCAATTTTGCTCTCTACTAACACTCAAGAACAGAGGAAGTTACTTCATTAAATGATTACTCCCAGGGGAATATGTGAGAAGAAAGTCACAGGAAAGGAAAGAATATAAGGAGGTCTTTCACAGTGCAGATGCTAGGTTCTATGCCACTTGATTAACAGTCAACATAGAAAGGTTTCTGCCTAGCAAACTAGCAAACATGAAAACATGTCACAACACTACATAGTATTGCACACAAATAGGTGCCGCTCCAGCTGATTCAACAGAAGACAGGAGCAGAAACAAATACATTTTTTTTCTAGATTCCTATTCCCTTTACTGTGTTATATGATCAGCCAAAATAACACCACTGCAGTACGCATAATGTTACCTACCCAAAAAGAACTAGAGTTTCCCAAACCATTTCGGAGAGAAAATTGGGTTGGAGATCTCTTAAGATAGGGATCCTTCACAAGAATTACATGGGCATGGTCAGAAATACTTTATGAAATCCTGACCTCTTAAGTCAATGGGACTGAGTATTTTGGCTTCCAGATTCAGCCGAGGCCAGGAAATGGAGAGACCCCAAAAAATGAAATACTTTGAGCTGTATTCTCCCAGCATTTAATGGCTATAAATGTTCAGAGCCTCAGTTTTACATCATCCCAAAGACAGAATACATTGGTATGTGCTTGTCAGTGGCACAAATTTAAATATTTATTCAGAGTACGCATATTTATATAACTATGTTTTAATCAGCTTGTACATCTCTTATGATTGCTTTCAATAGATTTCATTCTTTGATTATCAGGGAAATAGGATTGTTTCAGGGTTACGGGTTAATCTAAAAAAATTCTGCTATTGCAGGGAAATTATCCTAATGCGTTTCCACGGTTGTAGGCAGCTAATGCCTCAAAATATGGCTTCACTCATGTTTTTCGCCTTCTTCTCTCTTACTAGTTAGGCACTTGTGAGAATAATGTTGTTTTAAACATACATCTGAATAATATTTCTATGCAGAGATAAGAAATAAATCAGAGCTTTGTATTACCATTATGGGTACATGTAGTAGATAGTGGTGTATACCTGCAAAGAAAACATGTGCCTTTATTCATATGTATTTAAGGTTTAAAATTCCTCTGTGGACAAATGACTTAGTGAAATATTTATTAAACATGACATTGAGATAGTATTTAGTAAGTAATATATTGATTTATTGTAATACACTGTCACAGGGTGTACCTGTTCTATAGTGCCCCCTTCTCGCCAAGTGTGGCATTGTATGTGCTTTCTACCTCAGTTTCCCTAATGCTATCAATAAGATCATCAAGGCTTCACATAGGAAACAATGCCTTCTTCTGAGGTGTCCGGCTTATCAACCGCAGACCTAATGAAAACACAAGCAAGCCCTCACCCCAGCCTCTTAGCTGGGAGACAGAGTCAGTCTTAGTTTAGTCATTCCCACCTGGATCCACCACTTCCCACCAGCAAGGTTCTCTCTGCTGAAGTCTCTTCTCTGAAGTCAGGCCTCTTGCCAGTACCTGGGAGGATCCTTTCCCAGAGTCAGGAGTCTGCAGAGATCTGTCAGCTACAGCTTTTCACTGGGGCAGTATGTAGTTCCTGACAGGCTAGGTTTCCTGCCACTGTGTGAGAGTTCCCTGTCCTTCAGAACACACCTTCCAGGGCCCTTGCTCTGATGAGCTCTTCTCCTGGGAACTACTTTCCTCAAGAGCTTCCTGTCTCTAGGAACCAACTAAGTTGAGCCTTGGTAACCCTTTATCAGGCTCATTAGCTGCAAACCAGCCATTTAGGGATTTAATTACTTCCTTGTGGGTCCGAGTTGACTGGATTCACCCTTATAGGAGCCTGTCATGGGTAGGCTGGTTCCTGTCTCCTCTAAAAGGACCAGCTCCCATGACAGATTCATAGATTCACAGATTCTAGGACTGTAAGGGACCTCGAGAGGTCATCGAGTGCAGCCCCCTGCCCTCATGGCAGGACCAATTATTGTCTAGACCATCCCAGATAGACATTTATCTAATCTACTCTTAAATATCTCCAGAGATGGAGATTCCATGCCCTGGGCAGTTTATTCCAGTGTTTAACCACCCTGACAGTTAGGAACTTTTTCCTAATGTCCAACCTAAACCTCCCTTGCTGCAGTTTAAGCCCATTGCTTCTTGTTCTATCCTCAGAGGCTAAGATGAACACGTTTTCTCCCTCCTCCTTATGACACCCTTTTAGATACCTGAAGACCGCTATCATGTCCCCTCTCAGTCTTCTCTTTTCCAAACTAAACAAACCCAATTCCTTCAGCCTTCCTTCATAGGTCATGTTCTCTAGATCCTTAATCATTCTTGTTGCTCTTCTCTGGACCCTCTCCAATTTCTCCACATCTTTCTTGAAATGCGGTGCCCAGAACTGGACACAGTACTCCAGTTGAGGCCTAACCAGCGCAGAGTAGAGTGGAAGAATGACTTCTCGTGTCTTGCTCACAACACACCTGTTAATGCAGCCCAGAATCAAGTTTGCTTTTTTTGCAACAGCATCACACTGTTGACTCATATTTAGCTTGTGGTCCACTATAACCCCTAGATCCCTTTCTGCCGTACTCCTTCCTAGACAGCCTCCTCCCATTCTGTATGTGTGAAACTGATTGTTCCTACCTAAGTGGAGCACTTTGCATTTGTCCTTATTAAACTTCATCCTGTTTACCTCTGACCATTTCTCCAATTTGTCCAGATCATTTTGAATTATGACCCTATCCTCCAAAGCAGTTGCAATCCCTCCCAGTTTGGTATCATCTATCATCTGCAAACTTAATAAGTTACATATAAACTCCAGTGGTTTTTTTAATCTCTTTGTTGCACTTTTTTGAGGGGGAGGGGGTGGGTCAGCCAGTAATGGAGTACTAATTACATTTACCATTTGATGATAAAATGCTACTCATTTAAACCAACAGAAAAGCAATGGGATATAAACAGTCCCTACAATTCAGCTTTCGACCGACATAACCAATTCCTATTAATGGAAAATTGGCTATTTCAATTTCAGTCAGCATTTCATTAAGCTTTTCTCCTATATGTCACTAGAATATTGTTTCCTTGGTTTTTGAAGATCTATGATGCGGAGATACGATGCAATAACACTGATATTAAAAACAATCAGTTCCAGCCAACCTCCCACAAATGGCAAACTCCTCTGAAAACTGAAACCAAAATGACTAACACCCCCCTTTAATGTTCACTAAAATGCAGTTAGTTTCCAAGTTACTCTAGATTTGAATTCTCTGTGTAAACTCTAGATGCAAATTTAAAGCGAAGCTCTGTAGCCGTCTTTAGTTGCCCAAGAGCTCAATTCAGAATACTTTTGAAAGTGTGCTTCAACCATTTCCTTTAGCTACTGGGCTCTGCTGCTTTGAAACCTCTAGGATATGCAACCTACACGTACAGAGGAAATTGAGCCTTTTTTCTAGCAGATAGAAAAGCAGTACCATTGAAATTTATTTTATATATTCATTTGCTTCTTTATGTTGCTCATTACTGTAGTATATATGCCCCTTACATTAAGTAAGTTATCCTCATAATGCTCCTTTCCTTCCTCAAAGTATCACTATCCTCACTTTTAAATGCGGCACACAAGTTAGTGATTTCCCAAGGTCACAGGAAATCTGGGGCACAGATGAGAAGAGAAACCGGACATAGAGTCTGAATCAACAAAGGTTTCTGAAGATCACCTTCTTTTGAGAAATAAGCCGTGTTAAGTGTTTTGAGAGAAAACACATCAGAAGGTCAAATTTCCATCTAATCTTCAGACTTCTAATTCAAAACAGGGTTTGCAACATAAGATCAACTAATAAACCTTAGTTTAGAATATTAAAGGAATAATTAGAATACTCCTTCAGGGAGTGCAGAGCAGCAGTACCCACAGCTTAGGGTTACCATATTTAAGGTTCCCCAAAAGAGGACGCTGCCTGGGAGGAGGGCAGCTGGAGGAGGAAATAGGGGGGTACAGTTGAGGGGTCCGGAGGTGGTATAGGTAGCTGGGGTATTCACTGGAGGTGGGGGGGAAGTGTCACTCCCTGTCACATGGATGGCGCAAGCCCAGGAGACACCATCAGTCAGCACTTCCCTGCAGGATCCCCTTCGCAGGTTCGGGAACCGGAGGCTGCTTAGAGGGAATCTGGGAGCAGTGGGTGCAAGGAAATCGACCAATCAGCTGTGGGTGCAGGGGAGAGACCAATCAGGAAGCAGGCCAATCGGGGCTCTTTCTGAGCTGCAACATCTGCTGTGCAAAAAACCTGGACAATGCCAGTTATTTGAAAAATCTGCCTGGACAGAGGACAGAGCCTCAAAAGAGAAGCAATGTCCAGGAAAACCAGGATGTATGGTAACTCTACCATAGCTGCCCTTTCCCACCATGCTGAGCTCCTTTCAGTACTACATGAAGCTGTCCTGTCTTCTTACACTAACCTTATAAAGAAATTTCTCTGGGTCCTAGCTTCCCATTTCCCAGAGAGAGATGTTGCCTCCATTTGTTAGTGGAATTGGGATACGTTGGAGCCATGACCACAAAGGCAGTCTGTCACATGCAGCCCTGAACCTTAGCCAGAACGTGATCCTTTGGCTCTGAGCTATGAAGCGTCTATAGGATTTAAGAGACCATAAAGACTAACTTTTTTTCCTGTCTGGGGCAGTTCCCTAATAACAGAAACTAGCCATAGGTGCCGACTCCACTGGTGCTCTGGGGCTGGAGCAACCATGGGGAAAAAATAGTTTGTGCTCAGGACCCACCCACAGCCCCACCGATCAGCTCTTCCCCCTCTCCTCCAGCGCCTCCTGCCCACTGAAGATTAGCTGTTCAGTGGCGTGCAGGAGGCACTGGGGAGGGGGGGGTGAAGAGGAAGAGTGGGGGCAGGAAGAGGCGGGGTGGAGGTGAGAAGAGGCAAGGTTGGGTGGGGTCTTGGGGAAGAGGTGGAGCGGGGGGTCAAGCACCCCCAGGGAAATTAGAAAGACAGCACCTCTGGAACAAGCATTGATAGTGCTAGGTGAGACATTCTCACAGTATTTCTGGACCAAAACATGACAAGTAGTATTTAAAATTTAAAAAAGATTAGAAAGCATGTCTTACAGAGATAAGGCTCAAAGAGCTTAATCTATGTGGCTTAACAAAGAGAAGGTTAAATGCCTGACTAGATCTCAGTCTATAAGTACCTACACAAGGAACAAATATTTGACAATGGGCTCTTCAGTCTGGCAGACAAAGGTATCCAATGATCCAATGGCTTGGAGTTGAAGCTAAACAATTCAGACTGGAAAGGGGTACATTTTTAACAGTGATGGTAATTAACTATTGGAACAATTTACCATGGGTTGCAATGTATTCTCCATCACTGGCAATTTTTAAATCATGATTGGATTTTTAAGATGTTCTAGTTCAAAAAGGAATTATTTTGGAGAAGTTCTATGGCCAGTGTAAGGAAGAAGGTCAGACTAGATGATCACAATGTTCCACTAATCAGCATTCCAATGGTCCTTTCTGGCCATGGAATCTCAAAATATTGAAAAAAAGAATTAAGGCTTGTCCCATTTCCTGTCCAAATAATTATGGCAGGCATTCATCTTTTTGCAGTATGCTCATCTTGCATATATTAACACACACTAAGACCAATATGTTCAGTTCTTGTGAAAGCCACAGATCATAAACAGTAACTGGACTCCTCGTTATCTATAGCACATGTGTGACAGAAAATGGCAATAAGTTTTCCATCCCACATAAATGCTTCAACTGTGAGACAGAAAACCACCATTAGGAGTAAGAAGGGAGTTCATTCTCTGTAACCAATTTAGTACTTAATCCTACTCACATTGAAAATCACCAATAAAATAAAATAAAACTCCTATTGACTTCAGTTATGTTGGACCAGGCTCCTAGTCTTCGATAAGGCTTCCAGCAATCATGACAAACTCCACTGACCAGGGAGGAGTATAAAAATATTGTTCAGGCATGCAGGAGTGAAATTAGGAAGGCCAAATCATACTTGGAGTTGCAGCTAGCCGGAGATGTTAGGAGTAACAAGAAGGGTTTCTTCAGGTATGTGAGCAACAAGAAGAAAGTCAAGGAATGTGTGGGCCCCTTGCTGAATGAGGGAGGGAACCTTGTGACAGAGGATGTGGAGAAAGCTAGTGTACTCAATGCTTTTTTTGCCTCTGTCTTCACAGACAAGGGCAGCTCCCAGATGGCTGCACTCCGCAGCACGTTATGGGGAGGAGGTGACCAGCCCTCTGTGGAGAAAGAAGTAGTTCGGGACTATTTAGAAAAGCTGGACGAACACAAGTCCATGGGGCCGGATGCACTGCATCCGAGGGTGCTAAAGGAGTTGGCCGATGTGATTGCAGAGCCATTAGCCATTATCTTTGACAAATCATGGCAATCGGGGGAGGTCCCGGATGACTGGAAAAAAGCTAATGTGGTGCTCATCTTTAAAAAAGGGAAGAAGGAAGATCCGGGGAACTACAGGCCAGTCAGTCTCACCTCAATCCCTGGAAAAATCATGGAACAGGTCCTCAAGGAATCAATTCTGAACCACTTAAAGGAGGGGAAAGTGATCAGGAACAGTCAGCATGGATTCACCAAGGGCAAGTCATGCCTGACTAACCTAATTGCCTTCTATGATGAGATAACTGGCTCTGTGGATGAGGGGAAAGCAGTGGATGTGCTATTTCTTGACTTTAGCAAAGCTTTTGATACAGTCTCGCACAGCGTTCTTGCCAGCAAGTTAAAGAAGTATGGGCTGGATGAATGGACGGTAAGGTGGATAGAAAACTGGCTGGATGGTCGTGCTCAACGGGTAGTGATCAATGGCTCCATGTCTAGTTGGCAGCCGGTATCAAGTGGAGTGCTCCAAGGGTCGGTGCTGGGGCCGGTTTTGTTCAATATCTTCATCAACGACCTGGAGGATGGTGTGGACTGCACCCTTAGCAAGTTTGCAGATGACACTAAACTGGGAGGAGTGGTTGATACGCTGGAGGGTAGGGATAGGATACAGAGGGATCTAGACAAATTAGAGGATTGGGCCAAAAGAAATCTGATGAGGTTCAACAAGGACAAGTGCAGAGTCCTGCACTTAGGACGGAAGAATCCCATGCACTGCTACAGACTAGGGACCGAATGGCTGGGCAGCAGTTCTGCAGAAAAGGACCTAGGGGTTACAGTGGACGAAAAGCTGAATATGAGTCAACAGTGTGCCCTTGTTGCCAAGAAGGCTAACGGCATTTTGGGCTGTATAAGTAGGGGCATTTCCAGCAGATCGAGGGACGTGATTATTCCCCTCTATTCGGCACTGGTGAGGCCTCATTTGGAGTACTGTGTCCAGTTTTGGGCCCCACACTACAAAAAGGATGTGGATAAATTGGAAAGAGTCCAACGGAGGGCAACAAAAATGATTAGGGGGTTGGAGCACATGACTTATGAGGAGAGGCTGAGGGAACTGGGATTGTTTAGCCTGCAGAAGAGAAGAGTGAGGGGGGATTTGATAGCTGCTTTCAACTACCTAAAAGGGGGTTCCAAAGAGGATGGATCTAGACTGTTCTCAGTGGTAGAAGATGACAGAACAAGGAGTAATGGTCTCAAGTTGCAGAGGGGGAGGTTTAGGTTGGATATTAGGAAAAACTTTTTCACTAGTAGGGTGGTGAAGCACTGGAATGGGTTACCTAGGGAGGTGGTGGAATCTCCTTCCTTAGAGGTTTTTAAGGTCAGGCTTGACAAAGCCCTGGCTGGGATGATCTAGTTGGGGTTGGTCCTGCTTTGAGCAGGGGGTTGGACTAGATGACCTCCTGAGGTCCCTTCCAACCCTGAGATTCTATGATTCTATGATTCTATGAATTCATTTCACACGGGCTACTGATGGTAATGGATTTTCATCACTCCTAAACTGGGTCGTGTTTGGTAATGGGACATTGAACTAACTATCTGGGAGTGAAAGGATCTATCAGTCAACCATCTAAACCAACTCTCCCACCACTAGTTAAAATTATGAAAGTAAGAAAAGCTTATGAATCCCAAGGTGCATTTCAGAATGCTATTTTTTCTATAATTTCTTTAAACACTTTTTACCATCTTAGCTATTTCAAATCTCTAACAAATGTGCCATTTTTTCAGGATAGGGGGATAAATAATTCTTACACAAGTCAATTCTCAGATTCTCAACAGAGTTAACTTTATTCCACTTCATTTCAAGATTGGACTAATTTTATGCTACTTTATAGGATTAAAAAACCATGATCATAAAAGAGGGACATGTCATACAATTGTCACTTTTTCAATCTAGTCATCTCCTAATAAATAAAGTAGTCATATGCATTTTCCTTCTGCATGAAGGAATGAGAGAAACAGATAATGCAAAAATATGAATATATTATCATAACAAAGACCAAACCAAGAGCTGAAATCAACAGTCTCAAAAACACTGAGTATAATAGAAGAAAATAGTACATTATCACAAATCAAAATTGTAATATCAAACTGATATACATTACAATATGTCTTTTGACAGTTTAAGATAGCTGTAATAGCAAGGTTCTTAACTCAGATTTTCCTTTAATACAGATGACAGACATCAGCAAAATTCTCTGACATCTGTTGTCTTCCACACTTACCCTACATTTTTACCTCTAACACAGAATGCAGTGAAAACAAAAGGTTCACAATTCATTGAGTTTACTGACCCAGCTTTAGTTTATAGGTTTTTGAGTTTTTAGAAGCTTTTCAGAGAGCTCTCAAAAGCCTTAGTGGGCTCTTGAAATGTTCACTCACCCCTGCTGAAAAGATACATTTTAGTCAGTAGAGTTGCTTAATGAAATAATGTTTGGCTCTGCCCCTGTGAACTCTGGTTTGTGTTCCTTGTGTCACAAATGAGGATAGATTTTGATCTTTAGATTCTAGTTGTCTGTTTCCAGAACAAAATTACGGTGTCAAGGGTCAAGATCACCTGCACCAGGGAATATTTAAACTGACTACTTACTTTCCACAGGGCAACAGAATGTAAAACAGTTTACTAGTGGAAATGTACAAGTTATAAACTCTGCCCTTACCAAAGTGCCCCAGTTTTTTTCCAGGGGGGGAAAAAAACACACAAAGGACTTATCTATTTGCCAAAGTTTTAAGAGAAAAGGAGAAAAAGTTCTTCATGAACTCAATAATGTTCCTTTTCTCTATCTGTTCCTCGTATACACACCATGATGAATATCTTATCTACCAAATTAGGATTGCCCTTTTTCTTCATTTAGAAATCTCTTCAGGATACAAACTCTAATTTTATCCACATAATTCCACAGTATGTATCCAAGACAACCTAACTTCAGTTCTCTCCGTCAAATAACCAAAAATGCTTGCTTTATTTTTGTTTCTTTTAAAGTAAAAAATAATGTATTTCTACCAGAAAAGGACAGCATAGTTGCAGCAGAGAGTAGGCCTTTCTAGGGTTAGTAGAGTTCAGTACTGAAGTCGAGTGTTTTGAATCCTGAAAAGAGTCTTTACTGAAACCCATTATTTTGTAATTCCTGTTCCTGTGTATAGAATTAGATAGGTCGGTAATCAATTATATCATATCTTTGATGCTACTTTTTCTAAATATTATGTTTCATCTATGTGACTTAGCTGTTTTGTTGCACTTTCGTCAATTAACCTCAAGTTTAACATATTTCTGATATAATGACTGTGAATGCTTCTCCCAGCTATGGCTCCGCAGGCAAGTATCTCCCAACTTGGGCAGGGGGAGGGGGAAAGAGGGGAAAAGCAGAGAGAAATGGGAGGAGGAAAGAGGAGTGAATGGGGGTGGGGTCTGGGGGCAGAGGCAAGGCAGGAGAGGCTCTGGAAGTTCTGCTTAAGTGTCCCATTTTTAAATATTACAAAGTTGGCAACCCTATGTAAAGCTATGATTGCCAGCAGTTATAAATTACCACACAGCCCTTTATAAGCAAGCATATTGATTCTTAAGGTGAAAGCACTGCAGAAAAAAACATTAAAACAACAAAAAAACCTACATGCATGCTAACAAGCTTATCAGACATCACCCCTCAACTCCTTCAAACTCCACAGAGGGATTTTTCTCTAGTTATAAATTCATAACAGCCTTAGATTAGAACTGGTACAACCATTAATAGTTCAGTCTTTCCTGTGCACAGGTTGGGCCTTTGACCTTCAGATTCCAGGAATGGACAATCAGCAAACAATGGTCCTCTCTTCAGGGTGTAGCTTTAAAAGACTGGGTTTTTGCATAATCAGAGATGGGAAACTTGCATTCACTTCCCCCTACAGAGGTTACATACAACTTCAACTCACAATATATAACTTTTGTATTTAATACAATGGACTCCAGAGATACTTAAAAACTTAATTCATTTAGGTTTTTCAAGGCTATGGCAAGTTCCTGAAATATCAGGTCACACCCAATATACTCAGATACTGCATCACAAGAAAATGTTACATGGGGTATAAAAGATAATGGGGAGATTTTCCAAATGTGCTCATAAGTCACTTAGACTTAAGTCCCATTGAAAGTCAATATTTGTGCTCCTAAGTCACTTTGGGTTAGATTCACAAAGGTACGTAGACTCCTAAAGGGGCAGTTCAGTGGTTAAGTCCAATATGTAGGCACAATTGACAATCTAAAAATCCCCTCAGCTGCCACCAAAACCTGCAGTGGAATTCACAGCCAAACAGCCTCTCCAAACCTTGAGGCAACTTTTCCAGGCAGTCCAGGAGCCATGAGGACAAGCCACAGTTAGTCACCCTGTGATGGGGTGGGTTAAGTGCACCCAATCATTCAGGCTGCCCTCTGTCTCCAGGCAGTGAGGCCTGAGGGCTAAAGTCAGAGTGATCCTTTTCTGCAGGTCTGTAAGGCCTAGAGACTAGTATCTATAGAGATTATGCTAGCCCTCACAGGGCAGTGAGGGCTAGCAACCAGGGACAGTTGCCCTCTTGGGTGGGGCTGTATGGCCTAGCAGCCAGTTGGGGGTGCTTTAACACCTGGACTATTGGCTATAATTGGGGGAGGAGGGGCGGTCTATAGTTTTTTGCGAGATAGGGCTAACCTGGCTTAGGCACCAAACTATAGAAGGGGATTCATGGCTGAGAATCCTGAGCAAAGATAGGCCAAAGGAAAACACCTGTCAGTCAGATGCCTACAGCCCAGTTAATAGGAGCTAGGCATTTAAGTACCTTTGATGGCTCTAAACCCCACCCCAACCTTTCCTTTGCTTTTCATTCCTAACTAGTTTCGGAGGCTCTCTTCTCAGCTTGCTGGCTTCTGTGAATTCCTTTCCTTAGCACCCTAGTTCTCCTCGTGCATTTTATGGGGAGCCTGAGGACCAAACTTGGAGCTGAGGATTCTACTAGGCAGCAAGACACTAACATTGAGCATTGCTATATCCAAGTCTTTGTGAATCTAGCCATTAAGCATTTCTAATAATTCCACATAATACACCTACAGCTTTGTACTTTGTACTTGACCACTGAGAGTCACTCTGGGTAAGTAATTAGTAGAGCCCTCCCTGATCTGATACAATGCCCACTGTGTGGAAGGACTCCCATTGTGAATCTTGTTATTAAAGATGTAAATGAATTCTGGATGATCAGTTACCTTATTTGCCTTAATTTTCATGGGAGAGATGCAAAAAGTAGCTTAAAGAAATTATGTTGAAGAGTTCCTTCTACTAATGACAGTTTCCTCAGTTAAGTGTCCCAATATAAAAGAAACTATACTAATTTTATTGGTTGATAATTGTCTCCTAGTGATAAAAACAAAAACAAAAATCTGATTTTTGTTCATCATATACAACATACAATGTTTTGTTAACCTGGATACAATGGATCTATTCTTTTCTTTTAGATATCCCAGAAGTGGCACTGGATAATTTATGGTACCCTTGAGGACTCAAGGATTTGTTTCATTCTATTGTGTCCCTTCATCCTCATATAGTTTGTTTTTCCCTGCTTGCCTCAGAAGAGGAAAACTGCCAGCAGAGATTTAACACACGGAATAGTACAAATAATTTTAACATTATGAAGTTGTCAAATACCAAACTCCACCACTTTCCCTTGACACAAATACTTTTGCAACTGATACTGTATTTTTTTTAAAAAACCATTTTGGATGAAACCTAGGCCCCACAGAAGTCAATGACAGTTGGTCATTGACTTAAATGAGGTCAAGATTTCACCTAAAATACTTAAGGAGAAAGACTGGTTGTTCAGGTCTGGTCAAATTTCTGCTGATTTGCCACAGAATATGTGAAATACACTGCTGTGACAGTAGACTAAATCCAAGGTTAAACATAATGTACTTTTTATTACATATTATTCCACTAGTTACTATATAATCACCTATAATTCAATAGCAATTACTTTTTCTTCTTTCAAATAATTTAGCAATTATTCGTTTTAATTGTCATTTTTTGGTCCCTTGCAGCATCTTAAGTTACAAAGGATCCAAAAATTTGCTGGTAGGGTACTGCACAAGATAAACCATTATTTACTGTAAAATGTTGTACTTGAAGAGAGACAGCCTCCAATTAGACAGAACAATTAGTTTAAGGTTGAATTACCTTATTTTCTGCTCTAGCTACTTAGATTTGCTAATTCTTTTATGTAACTGTTCTTTGAACTTTTCTGTTAAAAGCTTATTAGATGTCCCTGGTGTTAGAAAGAGTCCCAGAAGATAAGCCTTTAGCATTTGTGCATCTTTGTAGAATGTATTGCCACAGCATATTAGAAATTCTGGTTATAATAGTCATATCAAGATTGTTTAACTGACATTAACAAAAGGAGTCAGAGCAAGTATTGTGATTTCTACAAGACAAGCCACATTATCTAACTGCTACTTTCATATTTACAATAAATTATCCTATAAAAAGGTACATTAAGTTAAAAATGAAAGCTAAGATTTTTTTTTTTTAAAGAGTCCTTTAAATACATATTTAGCATCCACCTAACTGGCCTGATTTTCAAAAGTGATGATCACTCATCAGTTCTGACTAAGAGGTGAAAAATTGTTAGTTTTTCAGGAGGAGTCTCACTCCTGAGAAGTCAGAGAAGAGACTCCCATTATCATGGATTTCAATTTCAGGCATTCAGCAACATCTTAGACATGCAAGGCTAATTTGAGACTACAGTAGTCCTCATCAAGAAGTTATTATTTGCAAGATACCAGAGTTATTTCTTATTCTGTGTGTAACTTTAAAACTACTGCGTAGTCATGGTTGGCAAAAGCTAACTTTATTGCTGCATCTTTTAAAACAAATTGATTTAGCACAAACACTTTCTTACCATATTTTCATATAAATAGTTACATTCTGCCTATCACAACCCCACATTGTTTCAATTGGAGAAAAGGATCCCTTAAGAGATTTACAAAAGCCATTATATAGGTCAATTAAAATATAAGAACTAAGAAATGTTTACGGCTTCTTCCTTTTAAATATCAGCACACACATATACAAGCCATAACGTACATTCATAGCTTCTTAATGCAATAACCGATCCACACAAACACACACACACACACACACACACACACACACACACACACACACACACACACCCCCCCCCGCTTGAAGACATCTTTTCTAAAGGCAGCCTTTACTAGAATATTATTTGTAAGTGATGGATAATTCTGAAAGTTAAGGCTACAACATTTTAAAGAGAATAATTACCAAGAATAGCTCAGAGAACAAGAGGCATGACATTTCATCTACAAAAAGTGAAGTACCTAAGGGAAAAATAATTTTAACATGAAAAAAACCCATCAAAAGAACTTAATTTAATTTCAGAACTTCCATCTAAACATCAGAGCATATAGTCTGTTAATGTAAACTCTGGACAACTATAATTCCCATTATTTTGCTATGTAATTACTGTAAAAATGAGCATATGTACACTGTCCATTAGGAATACTTTAATGGTGTATAAGTTTTCAATTTTCAAGAATAACAGAAAAACACCGAGAGTTTCTACTTTGCCTTAAAGACAAATAGAATCTCAGCCATGGACTTGCCCAACTCTGCCTTCAAAGCTGTTTGTTCCACTACATCATTAAAAGGGGTATGGTTTACAGATGGCATGTCAGCCTGCAGTCTAAGATCTCTTGTTATTTGGGCCTAATTTAGACCTTTAATAAGAGAATGTATTATAAAATCACAACTACCAAAGTTCTAAATCATTCTTTTAATTACCAAAAAAAGTTAATCACTGCTTGATCAAACACTATACAAAGGGCAAAATAATCAGTTTGGGGGAAAAAAGGTGTCGGATGTTACTTTCACACTCAAATAATTTCCACTTTGTAATTAAACAATTAAATCAATCCCTAGCAACTTCCAATGGAACCATGAAATCTGAATGTTTCTGGGGATACTGAAGCCCATTGTCCTTAATGTTCATTGAGATATTAGCTTATTTT
The DNA here is from genome assembly GCA_037349315.1 of Chelydra serpentina. Classification (NCBI taxonomy): domain Eukaryota; kingdom Metazoa; phylum Chordata; order Testudines; family Chelydridae; genus Chelydra; species Chelydra serpentina. The sequence goes on from JBAIAC010000008.1 coordinate 73,431,504, forward strand.
AACAGTCCAGTGACTAACTACCTTGTAAAGGTTCCAAATGCCAGATTAATTTTTTAAAGCAAATTTAATTGAGATATATTACAGAAAAGCATTAACTTGCACGACTGACTTATATAGTGACCAATAAAAGATAAATTCCCTGAACCTTAAGTACTCCAAAGTCAAAGCCTAACAGATATTTAGAGATTTTACAATCAAACATAGAATTATAGAAATGTAAGATTGGAAGGGACCTTGATGGGTCATCTAGTCCAGTACCCTGTACGGCGGCAGGACAAAAGTATTATCTAGACCATCCCTGAGAGGTGTTTGTCTAACCTGCTCTTAAACATCTCCAGCAATGGAGATTCCACAACCTCCCTAGACAATCTGTTCCAGTACTTAACTACCCTTACAGTTAGGATTCTTTTCGTAGTGTCTAAGCGAAATCTCCCATGCTGCAATTTAAGCCCATTGCTTCTTGTCCTGTTCTCCATTCTTAAGGAGAACAATATATCACACTCATTTTCTGTACTTGAAGACTTATGTCCTCCCCTTCATGGGTCGTCTTTTCTCCATACTATAAAAACCACATTCTTTCCATCTTTCCTCATAGGTCATGTTTTCTGGACTTTCAATCATTCATGTTGCTCTCCTCTGGACTTTCTCCAATATATCCACATCTTTCCCAAAATGTAGTGCCCAAAACTGACACACTACTCCTGCTGAGGTCTTATCAGTGCTGAGTAGAGCGGAAGAATTACTTCTCATGTCTTGCTTACAACACCCCTGCTAATACATCCCACAATGATGTTCGCTTTTTGGAAACCGTACAACAATTGTTGACTCATATTTAGTTTGTGATTCATTATAACTTCCAGATCCTTTCCTGCAGCACTCCTTCCTAAGCAGTCATTTCCCATTTTGTATTTTGCAACTGATTATTCCTTGCTAAGTGGAGTACTTTGTATTTGCCCTTACTGAATTTTATTCTATGTATTTCAGACAATTTCTCCAGCTTGTCAAGATCATTTTCATAGAATCATAGAGAATCATAGAATATCAGGGTTGGAAGGGACCTTAGGAGGTCACCTAGTCCAACCCCCTGCTCAAAGCAGGACCAATCCCCAATTTTTTCCCCAGATCCTTAAGTGGCCCCCTCAAGGATTGAACTCACAACCCTGGGTTTAGCAGGGCAATGCTCAAACCACAGAATTCTAGTTCTGTCTTCCAAGGCACTTGCAACCCCTCCCAGCTTGCTATCATCTGCAAACTTTATAAGTGAGCTGTCCAAATCATTTAAGATATTGAATAGAACCGACCCAGGACTGGTCACTGTGGGACCCCCACTGATACTTGTGGGACCCCACTCAATATGCCCTTACAGCTTGATTGTGAACCTTTGATAACTATTACCTGAGTATGGTTTTCCAACCAGTTACATTCTCACCTTATAATAGGTTAGTGTAGTCTATATTTTCCTATTTTGTTTATGATGTCATGTGAGACAGTACCAAAACCTTATTCAAATTGAGATATATCCCATCTACTACTTTCCCCTTATCAACAAGGCTTGTTACCCTGTTAAAGAAGGATATTAGGTTGTTTGACATGATTTGTTCTTGATAAATCCATGTTGACTGTTGCCTATCAATCACTTTATTATCTTCTAGGTGCTTACAAACAGATTGCTTGATTATTTGCTATAATTATTTGCCTATAATACCCTGCATTGTCCTTATTCTCCTTTTTATAGGTAGGTACTATATTTGCCTTTTCCAAGTCTTCTGGGATCTCTTCCATCCTCCATGAGTTCTCAAAGAGAATAGCTAATGGCTCAGAGATCTCTTCAGCCAGTTCCTTAAGTAATTTAGGATGTAGTTCATTGTGTTCTGCCGACTTGAAGACATCTAACTTAATTCTTAACTGTTTTCCCCCTATTTTAACCTCAGATCAGACCCCGGTTACACTAATGTTCACTATGTTAATCTGATCATTGCTAAAATTTTGGTGGCGAGAAAAAAGGGGCATTTAATGCTTCGGACATTGTTATCTTTTCTATTATTGTCGTTCCCTCCTCATCGAGTAACCGGCCTTCCCTGTCCTTGGTCTCTCTCTTGCATTGAATATATTTATAAAGAATAACAAGAGAAAATTTTACGTCTCTAGCTGCTAGTTTAATATCAGCTTTTTTAATTTTGTCCCTCATGATTGTGGTTCATACATATATCCATTCAAATGTGATACTCTGCTAACCTCAAAACTATTCCCATGCCTTCCAAGCACAATTTCACCTAAGGTTCTGTCAGATTTCCATCACAAAACCTCTTTTTTGAAAGGGACACTTCTAGCTTGCCTTAAAAATTCAAGGACATATCATGCCCCTGAGGCCAGCCACTCCTATAGCATTGCCCTTCATTTGCAAGACCCCATGGAAATCCTCCTCCAGATTAAGATCTATGAGATAGACTGATATTGTAGACTGAGTGATCCTGTGTTGAGTAGAGGTTAGCTAGGATGATGCACTTTGTGTTCCCACCAGCCCCATAAACATACCACAGGACTGTATTACCTTTACCAAGGAGATTCTTCTTTTTGGATGCAAAGAATCCCAGGGGCTAAGGGAGCCCAAGGTAGAAAAGTCATATTTGAGTGGCTATACCAAAGAGAAAGGGATAGAGGCTGCTGGAGATCACAGTGTATCTTCATGGATGGCCCTAGTCTCTCACTGTTCCCAAGGATTCTGTGGGCTTGAGGCAGAGACAGCTATCATTTTGTGGAAAGGAAGGGAAGAAAAAAAAAATCCTCTCATGCCACATATGAGTAGGGGAAAACTGATGGGATCCTGACTAGATTTCCCTTCTTCTTAGTCCCCTCCCTCTGAATTTTTACAGCAGGGGAGGGGGGTTGATTCCTATTCTTTAGTCTGAATAGAATCGTTGCATACAATATCTGAAATTAGAAAAGGTCTTGTAAAACATTTAAGATTTTTTTTGTTTCAGTTTTAAATGTGTGTCTCACCCTCTGGATGCCAAGCAACAAAAGAAAAAAAAATCCTACCACATTAGTTTTAAACCCCTTATGCAAGGCTGTATTTTTTTAATTTATAATTTTTAGAAGTCAATACGTTAAAATTGTCTGTGTGTCCTTTGCAGCAAACTGACAATTTAAAAAACATCAAGCTAAAAAAATGAAACACAGCAATTGTAGAAACAACAAAATAAACAGTGGGTTATAATAAAATAAAAATGGAAGTTAGGCAACAGTTTTACATAAAACAATGACATAGGGTGAAGATAAATAAATTGCCAAGCTATGAAAATAAAAAGGTGGCAAGGTTTATTAAATAGACAAGTACTCTGATCCTTCCAGGTTTTGAACTCAGGATTCCTTTTTGTTGTTGCGCCTGTTGGAGCTCACATGCAGTTGAGTGGAACACAGAGAACAGATAGGAGGGGCAACAGGGCCATAATGAGAAGTTACAATAAAGGTTGCAAAAGTACTGGCAGGCCCAAGGGACTCACAGGCAGGCCCAAGGGACTCACAGGCAGGCCCAGAAAAGACAGAAAAAATGGATGAAAAACTAAGCGGGCTTGGGGATGGGAAGGAGGTAATACAAGATTGGGCTAGGCAGACTGGAGGAGAGGCACAGAGCAGGAAAAGTATGGGAAGAGGATTCAGAATTTCAATTCAAAGCATATTTGAAGCAGCCCTTAGCCTTTACCCTCCACAGGAGCCTGCCAGTGTAGATCCTTGCACCTTCAGTGCTCTTTCAGTTTCTCCTATTAATGTGTTCTCTTTTGGACTATTATGACTCTTACTTTTTTTTTATGTGAGCTGAGTGGTCTATAGTTTAATTTAAAAGAAAATATGTGATAGTCAAGGGTCTGTTTGGCATTCAGATAACTCAGCCACTTAATAAGCACAATTTGTTTTATGAAAAAAATTTCCTTTTTACTTCTCAGGCAGAAAGATGCAAAGCCAATGGGCCTATACTTCATATTGAGGCATATTGTACCTACACAGCACACTTGTTAGAGAAGCAGATATTAATTATGCATAAACTGATGGGTGAAAAATAAGTGGGATGTGGGAGAAACAGTAGTTTACAGACAGCTATGCATTAACAAAGATTTAGAATAATACATTTTTCTGTGCAAATTCAACTGCTATTTCTATTAATTAATGTAATTGATAACAGTTATAAAGATATCTGGCATTTTAATCATGCAGATATGTCTTGCTGTCAGAAGGGGAAAATTAAAAACAGCTAGAAGTCTTTTATTTGCAGTGTAAGCTGGAGAGGAAATTAAAATAGAGCTGGTAATAAATGACAGATACGTTCAATTTAAAAGATCACAGATATGGGTCACAAGGGTAAGGAGAGGACACCAGGAAGCATTGCCTCTAACATAAAACGTAACCCTGTGTCCCCTCCCACCCACCAGACATCATTATTAATACTAAAACGTGCAACATCATAAATGGCAGGGATCATGTTGAATTACGAAAAAAAACCAACCAGTAACCAAGCTCCAATTTACACCGTTCATTTCATCAACTGCAAATGTGGGAATGACATTTTAAAAGAATATTCCTTTGTGTATGTCTGATGTTAAGCTGGCCATTTATGGGACTTCTATTTGATTCTAAACAGTACATGGGGAATTTCTGCAAGAAAAAAAAAATCTTATGTCCCCCCAAAAGTACAATTCTTAAATCAGAGTTGGGCTAAACCATATGAAAAATGTCAAGTCTCTAACCACTAAGAGCCTGAAGCTACATAATAGATATGGTAAACTACCCTGAATAGAATAGGAGCATTTGGACTCCCTGATGGTCAGTCCAAACTAATCACTGTTATCCTGAATACTAGTGAGATAAGGTGGGTGAGGTAATATCTTTTATTGGACCAACTTTTCTTGGTGAGAGAGACAAGCTTCCGAGCTGCACAGAGCTCTTCCTCAGGTCTGGGAAAGGTACTAAGGCTTTGTCTACACCAGCACTTTTGTAGGTAAAACTTTTTTCATCAGGGGTATGAAAAAACCCACACCCCGACTGACAAGTTTCACCATCAACTGTCCGTTTCACGAGTGTGGACAATGGTATGTCGGCAGGAGACGCGCTCCTGCAGACATAGCTACTGCTGCTCGTTAGGGGTGGTTTAATTATGCTGGTGGGAGAGCTCTCTTGCCAGCATAGAGCAGTTACATGGGAGACCTTACAGTGGTACAGCTGCAGCGGTACAAGTGTGCCACTGTAAGGTCTGTAGTGTAGACAAAGCCACAGAGTCTCAGAGCTAAATACGTGATGAAACAGATATTCTAACTGCTTATGCTAAACTATGTGCTAAGGGACCATTCAAGGTGAAGTGGCCTGTTAACACCCCTGTATTCCTAGGACAAAAACAGGGGTTAGTGGGTTATAGATAAGGCTGCGAGTTTGTAACAGAGGTCACGGAGATCATGGATTCCATGAATTTCCAGGACCTCCGGAACTTCTGCAGCAACGGGTGCAGCTTGCCCAGGGGCCACCTGAGCAGATCAGGCAGCTCCTGGGCCAGCCGCACTGGCCACTGCTGGGGAAGTCTCGGGCTACTGCACCCTTCTTCCCCAGCAGAAGCAGGAGTTTGGATGTGGGAGGGGGCTAAGGGCTGGGGTTTGGGGCACAGAAGGGGGTGAGGACTCTGGATGGTGCTTACCTCTCTCGGGGGGCTTCCCAGAATCGGCGACATCCCTCAGTTCCTAAGTGGAGGCATGGCCAGGTGAGGCAAGCTGCATCTGCCCTCAGGCACTGCCCCACAGCTCCCATTGGCTGCAGTTCCTGTCCATGACTTTTACTAAAAATACTTGACTAAAACGTAGCTTTAGTTAGAGATTGTTGTAATAAGCCGTAAATCCAGTGCCTTTATTCAGTCCATGATTTTTACTGTCTAGCAAAGTTATGAATTTAAGCTCTCTGAATAGTTATTCTCAGATGAATTGTCTTCAAAAATTAAACCCTAGTATCTGATGTGGCAATTGCAGGGTTTAATTTAGAAAAGAAGGGTTATTCACTAGTAACTGTTATTCTTTGAGAGCTGCCGCTATGCATTCCCTTTTATGGGATTAACAGCTGAAGATGGGATCATCAATGATCATCATCATTTATGGGATCATCAATCTGAAGAATTGTATAATAAAGCCATGTTTGTTGGGGGATGCAGTAGCATTCTTGTGCTAGGTTGACATCATTGACTGTATCTATATAAGGGGAGCACATCCCTCCACCAATCTCAGTTCCTTCTCCCTAACCCATAGAATCCTGAAATACAAAGAACTCTGAGGCAGGTGGGTGGAGTGTATATGCACAAAGGCAACTCTCAAAGAAAAAACAGTTACTAGTACGTAATCCCTCCTTCTTCAAGGATGTCTATGCATTCCAGTGTATAGGAAATTAACAATTAGAGGAGCTTGTAGGTCAATTCTGAGAAGATCCCATGCTCTTCGAGGATTTTCCAAGTTTATATGAGTAACTGGCACTGCTGTGTAGATCAAGCAGGGCATAGGCACTGACTTTTGTCAGCGCCAATGGGTGCTCGCCCCCCATCCCCGCCCCAACTCTGGCCCCGCCCCTTCCCCAAATCCCCACCCCCGGGAACGCTGCATCCCCCCCGGCTTGTAAGCCTGTGGGGCGGGGGGTGGGGGGGCAGCAGAGCACCCACCAGGCCCGTCAGCTCCCCACCAGCCCCCCCACGCCCAGATCAGCTCACCTCTCCACCGCGGCCTCTCCGCCTCCCGAGGGCAGGCTCCGCCCAACAGCCAAGCCGAAGCCCGCTTTTCCTGGCTCCAGCTGGTCGGCGGCTGCGCGCCCCACACCTGGGGTGGCGTCTTGTCGGAGGGGTATGGAGAGGAGGCAGAGGCCCTGTCTCCGCCTCCTCCCCATACCCCATCCCCAAGGCACCGCCCGACTGGCTGGAGCCAGGACAAGTGGGCTTTGGCTTGGCTGTTGGGTGGAGCCTGCCCTCGGGAGCTGGAGAGGCCGCGGTGGAGAGGTGAGCTGATCTGGGTGTGGGGGGGCTGGCGGGGAGCTGCCAGTGGGTGCTCAGCACCCACCAATTTTTCCCCATGGGTTCTCCAGCCCCAGAGCACCCACGGAGTCGGCGCCTATGAAGCAGGGGAGGCAAAGTGTAAATCTTTGGAGGGCCCCCAGTCACGCGAAGGAAAATCAACTGTGTTAGGGCTGTGTAGACTGGTGAGGTGTCCAAGTCATTCAGTGACTCACCTTCAAGCCGAGAGGTGTGCATGGCAAGAGTGGAGTTGAAATACATAAGGGGTCTCCACAGGTGATATGCATCAATGGAGCGGAAGGAAATTAATGCCTCTTCCCCCCTCCCCCCACCCGCTTTTGGCTACTTTCATGGATCAGAATGCTTCCTCTTTTTCCTTTGTCTTCACTGGAACAGATCCATGAGAAGATCTGGAAGCATGACTCTCACTGGTGGTGTCAACCAGTAAGGGCTTCAAGGAAGATTGTGGTACTGATGAAGACCTCTGTGGCAGAGCAGTCTGATTTGTTGGAGTCTACTGTGTTGGACTGTGCCAGGCGCGAGGCTCAGCCCCCATAAGTGTTTGCCTCAGGGATGTCAGCATCAAGGGCAGCACTGAAACTGGGGTGGCAAGATGTGTCTGAGGTCCCTTTACAGAAGGCCTCAATTTCTGAAGGAGTGTTAGAACGGTCTGGCTGAAAGCTCAAAGAAGCCACATTTGCCTGCAGTCTTAACTGTCTGTCTTATCCGAGGAGGAGAGAAGGCATGGTTTATTACGCACTGAGACATTACATGAGCCTCTCCCAGACATGCTAGGTGCCAAACATGTGCATCTCTCTCTGGAAAGATAGCTTATCTGGTCACACACCTTCTGAATTTCTATGGGGTTCGGGCCCCAACATGGCTTTGGGAATAATACAAGCAAGCCCCAGCTACTGTAAGTAACTAAATAATAATACCAGAGGCTAACTAGCTCACAGTTCATGGGAGGTAGTTCCATTTAGCTTTCTGCGGTGGCAGTAAAGTAACTGAAGTAGTTGAGGGAGGTGTCACTCAGCGATCCGGGTCACAGAGTTGGAGTCAGGGAAGGCAGGAGCAGGGCTGGTTCTGAGGCAGGAGCAAGGCAGGGTGAAGGGTAGTGTCTGGGCTGCAGCCATGGAGGAGCAAAGCAGGAGCAGAGCTTAGAGAGATGACCAAAAAAGATAGAGAGTCCACAGGTGTTGAGCAGCTACCGATCTACTGCTGCTGCTGGGCTTAAGAACCAGCCTGCTAGCTTCCCAGCCAGTTTGGCTGCCTGGTGGACTGTCCTGCCTAGCTAACTCGTTAGGACATCAGCTGAGCAGGCAAAGTTGCAGGGCCTTACTTCTGACAGGGTGAAGTTGTGCTCCTTTACATAGACAGAAACGATCACATCTTAGCATCAGAGCACTGCTGCACCCCACAGCTTATTGCTTTCTTACTCAGTTCCAATCTCAGTTCAGTTGATCTCCAAGTGTTAGACCTTGCTCTTTTTCTTCATGTAAAACAGTATTACTCTGTCAAAGTACTTAAACCTTTTCTTGAAGCCTTTTGAGGTTTAAAGCCCAAAAGCAGAGATGGAACAAGCAAAGAAGGCCTTGTGCATTTTACGCTGCAGCATTTCAACATAAATCTTCTAGAAATAAGAGCCATTTTTCTGGTTCCCAAAGGGTTATAGTAGCTCCTTCAATAGTTCTGGGGCATAATACAATTTGAGTCTTCATCAACACTTTATGATAAAATAATAGAATGCACCCAACATAAGCACATTCAAGAGATTCACCACTGGTTATCTATATGGAGCATAATTCAGTGCAAATGTATATTCACAAGTAACATTCATGCATTCTGAATAAGTTACTAAGTATAAATTGTTTTCCATGCAAGTTACACCTCAGGAGCAAAAAAAAAGTTTGAGAACCTAAATCTCAGTGTAACAAAATTTTATAAAAATGTAATCGAGCATGTACACACAATTTAAATATAGATGCCCAGATACATACACCACCATCCTGTACTTGATGTAGTCATTTACACATTGCAAAGGGTGAACAAATTGCATGTAAAATATTACAAATCCAAAATGCAACATTGTACACTCCCTTTACAAAAATATTAATAACTAGACAAGTAACCATGCCACGGAGAATCTGGTCCACTGTTCCTGATCTACACACTTATTTTAGTATTCAATCAGATTATCTAAGAAAACTGGCATACGAGGTCCTTTTCCCTTTACTGCTCCCTCTTACCACATCATATGGAGTAGGTGACTAACTTCTAAATATGCCCTTCTTTTATTTGTAATTTACCTATATGAAAAATGAAAATATTGTGGGACTGCAACCTTGTGCATGTTAGACTTATTTACATCACTGGTCCTTTTATTATTTTAGGACATTTTGGGTTCTTAGTAGTTTTAAAATCTGAGTCAAATGAAGGAGTTACACAACAGATTTTTTCCCTTTCACACTAGAAAATACCTTAATTGTTGTCTTCCTTCAGCAGTAACTGATGGGTAGAAAAGTACTTTGAACAAAACGTGAGACCATTGTGTAGTACATTTTCAGTTTTATAAACAGTAGCCAAATCATATGTACAAAGGTGTCTATTGAGAGATAAAGGTGACATTTTTGAAATATGTAAGTGACTTAGGAGCTTAAGTCCCATTGACTTTTGAATTTCCCCCCCAAAGTCATTAAGTTCCAGCTTCCCTTTTATGTTTGCTATACTTTTCCTGAGCATCCTTATGCATATTAAGCCAAACACATAAAAGTACATTTCACAGAAGCAATAGAGCTGTTAAATTTCAACCATGTGGCACCAACTTGACAGTGTCAATAGCACTTGAGATCATAAAACTGAACCTAAACAAATGGAAATAAATGGTTCAAGTATTTCAAGTAACTAAAATATAGAATCTACTTGAAGTTTAATACAGTAAATCAAAGCTGAATCATGCTACAGGATTGCTTACAAGTGCAGAGAAGAGCATAGGAATGGAAATAGGAGTAATGATTCTTGCAACATTCCTGTCAGCTAATATAAATATTTATGAGAAGAATTACTTCCTGATTATATTTTCCACTGTAAAAAATGGGGGGAAAACATTGTGTTCCCAACTAAAAAGCAGACACTAGAGGTGGTTGAAGCTGAAGTAGTTTAGGTTTTCTAGCTGACCACAGATTTACACAAAAATCTACTCTCTCTCTCTCTCTCTCTCGCCTATATGCTTGGCCATTTACATTCTGATTTACATCTATAAAGGCCTCACTGTTTCCCTGTCTTTCAGTGTTTCCTCAACACATTAAAAACTCTTCTCTCAGCTCGGAAATGAAGAGATGAAAATTATTAACAAGCAATAAGAGATGACATGAGGTATACACACACACCACAGTCCAAGGATACTGCCACTACTGAGACAAATATAAATAATGTGTGATGTTCAGGCCATGGAAATGCCTAGGATTGTATTTAAAAAGTTTCAAAATCTACTGTCAATTTGAGTGTTCAAGAAGTCAAGTCTGAGGGACCGGGGGTTCACTGGATTGATTCATCAGTCCTTTGTGTTTGGACACCTGAATTTAATCATTTTAATAAAACACAGATCAGAGACCTCTGTGGGGTCAACATGAACCCAATGGTTAATCGTCATTCCGCCACACTGCATAATTTGGCACAACTGGCAGTTTCTGTTCTAACAGGCCTCAGTATTGGAATAGTAGAGGTGCTGCACAAGAATGGACTGAAACACATTGGCAAAGTTGTGTATGGCTATAGCCAGGGCTCTTAATCTGTCAGTGTTCATGATCCCACCAATAAAACAGTCAACACTAATTCAACCCGAAAATATGACCATTCTAATAAAGGCTTGTGTAGCAAACAGGTTTAGGTGTCATTACCATCCTATGCAAAGCAGGAAACATGGATTTATCTGCCCACTTGCAGGTAAATTAAGTAGCTTCATCCCTTTGTCTCTGCTGCAATATCTTATCTTTCTTAGTAGCCCTAATTCTATAAACATCATAAAAGTGGTTCTTGCAGCAGTGAAGGTAAACGTAAGCCAGGAATAATGGTGTAGGATGCTGGATAATTTTTGTACCACCTACTTGCTGTTTGAGTATAGGAGGGACCTTAAGATGATGATGTTTGCAGGGTTTTGGGAAGCCTCTAGAGAGATTTTCCTGTAATCCTGTTCGTCAGTCCAATGAACATTCATAGTTTTAAACATTTCATGTTTTTCATTACCACACATCACTGAAGTATTGCTCCTTACTGCAAAGTCTTGAAATGCTTTCATGGTCAGACTTTATTAGATATTTAAAATATACTAGCCACATTCTGCACATCACCAGTAGACAGTATAAATATAAAAATTTGCTACATTAAACAAAGTCAGATTTCATTTTCTGATTCACTTTGTGATACAAACAGTCAGGAAAACATGAACAAATTGCCAGAGCACCAACTGAAGCTTCCCTTAGGCAGCCTTAAATTATGCATCAGCCTTTTGGGCAAATTTGTTGGACATGGCTAATTCAGTTTAGAAAGTATTTTATGTATTTTTAGTTATTCAGAAAATTTACATTAGATTAAGATTGTAGTAGTGTCAGTAAGGTTCCTTTGAGTTTTATTGTATCCCTTCCAGATAGCAGAGAAGGGGCCACAGGTGCAAAAAGAGGCTGTAAGCCATGTGGTTTATTTAAGAAAAGAAAAATATTTTCCATAACCTTTCTCAAGTCAATTGTTAGGACAACATATTCATTCATTCGTGTGTCTTTTAACCGCTAAACCAGATGCTAGTACCAGCTAACTCCATGTATGGGACAGGAGGAGAGCAAGAAAACTGCATCAAAAGGAGAAGCAAAGGTAAAATAATCAGTGAAGCCCCGGACAGAAATAAATCACTCAATGGGCAACAGAGTGGGATGTCAAGCTGCAAAGAGGATCTCTGAGAAGACACATTTTTAGGGCCGGTTCTAGGATTTTTGCCGCCCCAAGCTGCCCCCCCCCTCCCATTTTTTTCTTGCTCCACCCGGCCCCATCTCAACTCCGCCCCTTCCCCAAATCCCCAGCCCAGCCTCCTCCCCCCGCAGGTGCTACATTTCCCCCACCCCATTGCTTCCTGTGGCTCCTCCTCCCTCTGCAAACACCCGACCTAGCTCACCTCCGCTCTGTCGCTCGGGTTCTCCCCGTCCCAGGCTTGCCATGCACGGGTGCCGCTGCTCGGATTCTCCCCCCAGGCTTTCAAGCTGAGCATCCCCCTCCCTCCCAGGCTCTCGGGTACTCACCCTCCCTCCCAGGCTCTCAAGCCTGGGATGAAGGGGGAGAAGCCAAGCTTAAGAGCCTGGGAGGGAGGGGGGGAGAAGTGGCACACGAAACAGGTGTTCCGCGGGCCGTGGCCGCTCGGGTTCGTATGGGCGTATTTTTGGAATAGTATCAAATTACACCAGCTGCAAAACTGATCTCATGTTTCCACCCCTTAGTAATATAGAGTACTGGATGGATTTTCTTGTATTCTAACTGTTTGGGGCTAATACATTGTCCTCTTCTTCTTTTCCCCATCCTTCAAACTAAGTGCATCTGAAACAGACAATACCGATACCAGTCTCTTTTACATGCATTGTATTTATGGAAGGTAAAAGTGGTCTGATGATTAATACCAAACAGATTACAAGGCACCTGCATTGTTCTATCTGTTCTTATTCATTTGTAAACTGTCCAGCACCATGGTATTTTAATGCCAAATACAAGATTAAATGGAATTATAAACTTCCAAACAAGAGACCCGAGCTACATCAACTCTAATCAATATTACTTCTGTTACCTATAACTTTTTAGGAGTTCCTCCAATATGCAGGAGAATTGCCAGTGGCCCATTCTTCCATTATCCCAGCATCCTCACTAAACTGAGACTTTTGGAGGCTGGACCATTTTGAATTGCATCCTGAGGACAATCAGGTGTGAGGTTATCTTGATTTCCTGTGGAAAGGTATCCGACCCCAATGAGTCCAGTTGGAGTATGCTTGTAAAGGGTTCTCTTCTCCCCCCTTTATTTGGATGAGATGACATGTTTGGATAATAAAGGTAGCAGTGTTGATGATGTAATTGAGTTATATGTGGTGTTTACTTGGTACTGTACATTTTGATTACATAATTAGAACAATATCAAATTAACATGGCACACATTAAATAAAGCATTGGCTAACGGATAGATCTTAAAGTGCAATTGCAAATGGGGAATCACATCAAGTGGGTGTCTTTCCAGTGGGGTGCCAGAGAGATTGGTTTGGGGCCCTATGCTATTTAACATTTTTATCAATGACCTGGAAAGAAAACACAAAATCATCATTGATAAGTTTGCAGATGACAAACATTGGAGGAGTGGTCAATAATGAAGAGAACAGGTCACTGATTCAGCATGTTCTAGGTCACTTTGTAAACTGCAAGGAAACAATATGCATTTTAATATGACTAAATGTAAATCTATTCATCTAAGAACAAAGAACATAGGCCAGACTTACAGGATGGGGGACTACCTTAGGAAGCAATGATTCTGAAAAAGATTTGGGGGTCACAGTGGATAATCAGCTGAACATAAGCTCCCAGTGTGATGCTATGGCCAAAAGAACTAATGCAATCCTGAGATGCATAAACAGGGGAATCTCAAGTAGGAGTAGAGAGGTTATTTTACCTCTGCAACCACTGCTAGAATACTGTGTCCAGTTCTGGTGCTCAGAATTCAAGAAAGATGTTGATAAATTGGAGAGCCAGAGAAGAGGCATGAAAATGATTAAAGGATTAGAAGATATGCCTTATGGTGACAGACTCAAAGAGCTCAATCTATGTAGCTTAACCAAGAGAAGGTTAAGGGGTGACTTGATTACTATATATAAGTACTTAAATGGGGAACAAATATTTAATAATGGGCTCTTCAATCTGGCTGAGAAAGGTATAACATGATCCAATGGCTGGAAGTTGATGCTAGACAAATTCAGACTGGAAATAAGGCATACACTTTTAGCAGTCAGGGTAATGAACCAGTGGAACAACTTACCAAGGGTCATGGTGGATTTTCCAACACTAACAGTTTTTAAATTAAGACTGGCTGTTTTTCTAAAAAGATATATTCTAGGAATTATCTTGGCCTAATCTATAATGGAGGTCAAACTACATGATCACAATGGTACCTTCTGGCCTTGGAATCTATGAAAGTGGGAACAGTTACAGTTGTCTGCAATCTGAACTTTGCCACTGTCCAACTTGCGTGATTAACTGTGCAGCCTTAACATAGGTTTATTCTTATGAAATATTAGCAATTTACAGAATGAGATTAAAAAATAAAGTTGATTAAAGATTTACAGACTAAACATGGCATCTGCAAAAAGATCTTTAACCTGGGACTGTCTTTTGAAGTTACAGAATATTTTCAGACTGCACATGGTACCACACAGACCAGGAACTCTTAGCAACAGTTTGATCTGTGCATCTTTTGGTCTCCCTGTGAGAGGTCTAAGTGAGACATTTTTCCAAGTGAGAACATGTAGTGTGCATAGAAACAAGCTCAACTATAGTTCCCATAAAAACTGATGTAAACACGTCATAGGTTTACAATACACATCCTTAAGTCTGTTCAGTATATTAAAATCATAGCAATCACACCATCCAGTCCATCTTCCTGCCAATGAAGGGGATCTTTCCTATAATATCTAAATACAAAAAAAAACCCACCTTAATTTTCTTGTTTTCTGTTATAGCACATACTAAAGTACGTATGATTGTTCCATTCTCCATAATTTCCCATGCTATTATACATTATCTATGTATATTTCAAACAATCTTCCAAACTGGCTCTTCCTACCTTTGAAAATAATCATCTTATGCAGAGATGAATTTACTTTCCTTTTATAATTCTGGGCAAACCTTACTTTCTAGGTAAATGTAAGTTTTATGCCCACACTTCAGTTCAGACACACCACATAGTTGTCAGGATGGGAGAAAAAGAATCACTTTTAAAAAAGCATACGTGCAAATATTAAAAAGATTAATATTGGCCAATTTTGTTATTATTCATCAAAGAAACATTGTCTGGATAGAACTTGATAGAACAAGCTAAGGCCACAATCCTGAAATCTGGTTTTATGCAACGACTTGTTGAAGGGGCTCAGGGCAGGCACATATGTCTGCCTCTGGAAGCCAGAGACTAAAATTCTCAAACTCTTACCTCAGTATTCACTGGGTCTTCCATATGTAACACTGATGCCTATAAATGGGCTATTAGCAGCAGAGATAGAACCTGGGACTTCTAGATTTGAATGCATGATTCTCTACTGCCTGAGCTAACAACACAGCTGCCAATGATGCTATCTGTTTATTACCACTAATATTATTGATTATTAACACAGCTCTTAAAATCTATAATACAGCGTTCACAACCCCTAGCTTCTTAACTGTGTTTGGATAAAACATTTCTGCTTACCATGGCTGAGATAATTACAAAGACAGTTTTTAAATTACTTTTGTCAGTCTGCCAGGAACAGATTTTTACTTAAATGATGTACTTTACTACTGTACACACATTACATAGAGCAAGCTAATGAGGATGAATTTGATATTTTTCTTCAAAACGTGATTTATCTCACAGCAGGGCTGGGTCTGGAATCTCAAGGGATTATAATTATGCTCCTCTCATAATTTTCTTCCTTTTAAAAGAAATATTGATAATGTTGCAGTTTATGCATAAAAGTACTTATCAATTTAAATTGGATTAGCTTCCCTATTGCCCCCCAAGAAAGATTTTTTATCATTGGAGACCATTCTCATTTTGTATTCCGGAGCAGCCTAAATATTTCAAGACTATTTTCCCAGAAGAGACAGTTCTTTCCATTTTTAACACTAGCGTTTAAAAGGAACAATAATTTGTTGTGGGCTGGTGATGGGCTGCTTTATATAGAGGATATATAGATGAATACATTGGGCAAGGTTTTAATGGAAAAGTGCAAAGAGGATCCTCTTAGGTTGATATTAGGGAAGGCATTCATATATTTATTTTAGCATTTTGAAATTAAAGTTTAAGTAGATGTACTGGGCCATATCATCTGCTGGTGGACAGGGCTGGATTTCCAAGTGGACACAGTAGGTACATGCCTGGGGGTGCTGGTGTTCTAGGGGCACCTTACCTCTCTAAAACTGTGCACCACAAAGGTCAGCTATAGGCAAGGGGGAGGAGGAGAGGGAACGGGGGGCAGAGGAGCGCTGAGGATGCTGTGGCTAGGAGCGTGTAAAATGTAAATCCAGCCCTGCTAGTGGAAACTGGCAAAGTTATGTAGAGATTAGCTGGTGCACATTTGTTCAACTCCATTTAGGCCAACAGAGCTACACTATTTTATACCAGGTGAGGATCTGGTTCAATGTGTGCGTCTCTCTTTTATTCCTCCTCTTTCCCTTTTCTGTTCCTTCACTACAATTTTCCTTTGCTTCTGGTACAAATGGCATCTCCACTTTTGTTTCCATGTGCATTTTAATAAGTCCAATTTTCTTCTCTTCCTTCCCCACAATCCCATACTCTTCTCTCCTCTTGTCCCCTATAATTTTCATTTTTCCTTCTGCCTAGTTTCCATCATGAATCTCTCCCTATCATCCCTTTCCTGTCACTTCCTTTCTCTCCACCCATTCATTTTCTTTTTTATTCTCTCATATAACCCTTTGATATTATTTGTATTGCATTGGTGTCTAGGACCCCTTGTCATGGATAAGGACCCATTGTGTGAGGCACTGTATAAACACAGAACCAAAAGATGCCCCTGCCCTGAAGGGCTTGCAATCTAAGGCTTATGTTCCTCCCTTCTGACTCATACTTTGCCTCCTTAACTCCATTTCCCTTGTCTCCTATGCATACATCATTCACCCATTCACTCATCCCGTGGCTAACCCACACTCACACACCCAACTCCTCCCTCTTCCTCTTCACACACAGTGCCCCAGACACTAAGTCACATAGAAACCCATCCCCCTCCCCCACACTCAGACAGCCACATGCAGCCCTTCAGAGAGACCACTTTACTGCAAGTGCTGACACATGTTGCCCCCCTGACATTTGGTCTCTCCGGGTTCAAAGTTAGTGTGTTGCCATGCTATGTATTATGGGAAATCACTTGACTGCCTCTCAAATTTAAACTAAGAGGAAGCTGAGTCCCTGCCTCCCTAGCACCTGCACCTAACTATTTCAGCACTGGTGACTCCACAGATAGATCAAAGGTGTCAGATTTTGGTGGTCCCAGGCTTAGATTCCTGGATCAACATATCTATCCTTGATTTGCCACAGCTTGCAGTGGGTGGGGGCGGGGGGCTCCAGGTCCTGGGCCCTACTAGAAATCTGCCTGGAGCCTCATGATACAGCCAGAGCCTGGGAAATATTTATATACTGAAAGCACACTGATTTTGTTTTTTCCGTGCAACATAGGCTGAGCAAATTTAGAAATAAGGTACTTTAACTACAGTGGCTCTACATGGTATTACTAAGCAACAGTGGAGGAGAGCAGCATGAGACAAGTAGTTCTATCTTGCTAGCCTTAAAAATTGAACACTCGTCCTTCTATGAACAAACTGACAATTCACCATCTTATCCTGCATAACCATTTAATTTTTTAATGGTAATAATATGAAAGACTACAAACCTTAGCATAAACATTAGAGCTAATCAGTTAATCTCTAATAGCCACTGGTTGTTTACTAGGGATAAGGATGGGAAAAAGATGGATAAATGGCACCAACAATTATTTCCTTTCATTTTTAAGAACATTTTAAAATGGCTGGATTTTTTCTTTGATAATTGTAATAGAAAGGGGTAAGTTAAAACTATCAATATAAACGTTTTGATTTAAAATTTCACAGCGAAAGACCAAAGGACAAGATTTTCAAAAATGACTAGAGATTTTGGGTATCCAACTTGAGACAACATAAAGGGGCCTGATTTGCTGTTGGCAGCGCTCAGCCCTTTCTGGAATTTAGGACTCTACAAAGTCTCTAGTTGGGTACCCAACAAAATCATTAATCACTACTGAAAATCCCAATAAAAATTTAAAAGAAATCAACTTAAAAAGTAATCACTATTTGTCAAATCCTCAAATCAATTTGGACCCTAAGGTAGGATAACTTCCAAAAATAAGGATTTTTAAGCCTTATTTACAATATCTTCATTCATTATGAACCAGGATACCAAAAAGGACACCTCTTCCTCTAGGACTTCAACCTCAGGAACAGTGGAACTGTGTACCACTGTTCTACTGTATTGCGCCAGAGTGTAATTTATAACAATTACAATATGGGGAGGCTATCCAATGAATTGTTAATATACAGCGAAACATATCAGTATATCAAAAATACATACTGAAAACTGCACAAGGAGAGACTCTGCCATGGCACTGTTTTCTGAACTACTGTACTTAGACACTCATCCACTCTGCCATCCCCTCACAGTATTCAGACAAAACCTCGGAAAAAGCTTTTGTTTCAGAGTCAAGACAAGAAAAGTTCCTCTTCCCCCATTTATTGTCAACCTAAAAAGAGGAATGTTTATGGCTGTAGAGATCTGGGAGTTTGGAATCTTTTGTTAAGATTCCCTCAGTTTTTTTCTTCTCAGGTCCCATAATTCCTCAAGGGACTTTTGAATGATCATGGTTGCTAGCTTGCAAACGGGAACGACAGGACAGAAGCCACAGCACACACCAGCACACCTAAATGTTTGTTGTTTCCCAGAGCTCAAAAATCTGCAGCCTCATTATGAAATACTGCAGCTGTGAGATGGAGAAGACTCCCTAAGCTAGTCCTGTCAGTGTGTCAAACACCAACAAATATAATCGCTAGTGTCAGATATATTTCTCTTTGAAATATCCATATCACACCCGAAACCAGTAATGTACAGTAAATGAGGCATAAGAGACAGTTGAGATCAGAAATCATTGCAGAAAATTACTCGGAAAAATATATTTAGAATTGTTGCTGATTTGCCACAATGATTTCAGATTCAGAACTAACCTTTTGGCTGTGTAGCAATAATTTAAGACTAAATTGCTAACAATGGGTATTCCAAAAACTATACAGTTGTGAAGAACAGAGCAGGACCAAGGGAAAGGAAAATACTTCCAAGGTTCAGGTGCATGGAAGAGGGCTGGAAATGATTGCAAGGAAATGCATCCAATCAATATTTTAAAAACAAAGTGAGTAGTTTACAAAATACTTTCACCCAATCTGAGGTTTTACGCCTCAGCAAATTGTGTGTCATAAGACGACAGTTATGGGCGGCTTTTATCTGTGCCTGTCAGTGATGTATTGTTAGAATAATGATCGTAATGGCAAAGAAAATGTAGTTCTTATCCTGCTCCCTTGGAAACCAATGGCAAAAATCCCATCATTCCACTTCTGGCCTATATAGCTGTTTTCACCCAGAGATCTCAGAGGGCCTTTCTAAGCAAGGTATTATTATCCCAATTTACAGATGGTCACCACTCTTTTCCCCTAAACTGACAGACATAGCTGGGAATAGAAATCTTGGCCCTACTGAAGTCCATGGGACGTTTGCCATTTACTTCAATGAGGATAGGATTTCACCCTACGTTTCCTGAGCCCCAGCCCAATGCCCTATCTACTGCACCACACTACCATTCTCAACACAGATAGTATTTTTGGTGAGAATACTATATAACCACTCATCAGACGGGAATGAGGACAAGAAGGGTTAGGTTTCACACATCTCAATTTTTTAGTGTCTCATTTTCATTGTTTTTAATACCATAAAAAGTCTCAGAAAAAGTATGACAAAAGCAAATTATCACTATCAATTTATGCAGTGGACCCCCTTCTTTGATAACTTAGTTTCCAGTACAGTATATAACTTCAAATTATTGCTTATGAAAAATGAACACCCAGGCCTATTCCTCAATTGAGAAGTTTGAGGAGTTTTACCCAAGTTAAGTGTAACCTACATATAAAGGAGGTAGGTTGATTTACTTACCAATTCTGTGCTACAGAACTCCTCTATATGACTTCAAGTACTTGCAAAGACCGTACATTCATTCTGATGAGAGACTACAGATGGATTTTCTATAGCAACCTTCTGAATCCTAAAAGTGGAAATTATAATAGGATTCACTTTCTTTTTCTTCTTAGGAATCCAGTGCCAGTCTCTGCCATAAGACAGTTACACACACACACCCCAATTTCAAAATTCCATTGTAATGAATAACACTCCAAAGATAAACTGTGGTTACAGCATGCTAGCTCGACTAATATCAACTAACCAGTGATGTATTATCTTCCTTTAAAATGAAAAATCACACACCAGGCATAAACCCTAATTTTAAATTATATATTTTTTAAACCTCACAAAATAAGTAGAGAGCTTGGGACTTCATACAATTGCTGATCTTCTGCTTTCAAGTAGACTCACTCTGGTTTTATATAGTTTTTAAAATAATACCATTTAATTGTACCACCTAGCCAATTATTTCAGCATCCATGATACTGAACACATACATATCTTCCAATAAGAAAAACTGACAGTTTGGGGAAGGGAAGGGATGGCTCAGTGGTTTGCGCATTGGCCTGCTAAACCCAGGGTTGAGAGTTCAATCCTTGCGGGGACCATTGAGGGATCTGGGGCAAAAATTGGGGATTGGTCCTGCTTTGAGCAGGGGGTTGGACTAGATGACGTCCTAAGGTCCCTTCCAACCCTGATATTTTATGATTCTATGAAGTGTTAGGTTCATAGGGTGACTTTGGTTGACTGATATAGTACAACTCCCACAAAAAAATGCCCTTTAGTCTACAATTCCTCCTTTATGGTGTTTTTCCTGTCTCAATCCCACCGAAGTCTGTAAAATTATAGGAAACTGTATTGAGATCCAACCCACAGATTCAGTCAGGGTTACTCCTGATAGCTTTATCTTCTCTCTGCAGGGCTGGCCTGGATCCGATTGGTGCTCTGAGAGTCAAGGCACAGGGCCAGGCCTTGTGTATCAATTCTATCTCTAGTTATTATTAAGCAAGCTTAGAATTAAGTAAAGAGGGCAGATGTATTTGTGTGAATATATGTATTCACACAAATACATCTGCCCTCTTTACTTAATTCTAAGCTTGCTTATCAGAATGAAAAGAGAAAGGCAGCAGCCTTTTAGGCAAGTAGCAAATTTCATTATTCCCTTAACTATAAGCCATTGCTATACAAATATTTATTTTCCTTGTTGGGACTAAGGATTGTACAGATACCTTAACATATAACTGCTGCAGAACAATAAGGTTCAAGCAACCTGTAAAAGGTACAGGAAACTAATGAAATCCAACCCACAGATTCAGTTTCTGTTACCTCTGGCAGCTCTACCTGCTCCTTGCAGTGGTAGGGTAGGCTGGATCTGACTGGTGCTCAAAATGGCTGCCAGGTTTGTACCCCCAACAGAATCCATTACTAATAGTTAGAAGCCTGAAGCTCTTGAACAAAGGGGGTATGTGTGTATATGCAGGAATGCCTGACTTTAATAAACATTTCCACAGTGCTTCAAAACAACCACTGAGAATGATTAACAACTTCTTGTACTCCCTCTAGTGTACTGAAATAGCAACCATTCCTCTACAGTCACACAAGCATCTATACTGCCACCTTGTCTGAAAATGTGTACATATCAACTCAGACCAAGTAGAAATAGCAGCTGTAAGTACAGGAATAATTTTTTTTGGCTGAACACCAGAGAAGAAGAGAGAAAAAAAGTTACATCAGGACTGCTGTATTAGGCCCTTTATTATATTCTTCCATCTATATTGTAGTGACATTATTTTAATATGTATTGTATTAATTAGACGCATAGAGTTTTAATTACACTTGCATAATCTACTCCGTGATATGATCCCACCACGAAATGCTTCTCAGAAGTGTTTGTTCATGCCCCACTGGCATTCATCCATCCTCTCAGAAATGATTATATATCCCCAGTGAACTGGAGGTGTGCAATTTAATTATGGGGGAGACAGCTCTTAACAAGAAAAGAAAACACGTACAAAATGTGAGTTCTGAAATCCAACCCTACCCTCACTTCTGCTTGTTAATGAAGAGTTGGGTATCTTACGTCCTCAGTGTCTGCAGCACTTCTAGTCATTATATCATTCACTGTAGGATTATTTTGTATTAATGGCGCTATGATAAATTATCCCATAACATTTTAATAATAATTTCTGAAGATTCAGATAAACATGCTCCCAAAGCCTAGTTACTTTCAGCTGCTCCTGTTAAAGCAATCTTTTTTCCTTCCATTTTCTTAGTACATGAAGCATGAACTATTGCCATGGACAACTTCATAAGTAGAGTCTGAATTATTCAAGCCATTCACTGTTTGCAGCTCTCTCATATCTGAATGACTATGGTGTAAATAGCTAAGTTTCTTAGACAAAAGAGTTGTATTGACTCTAGAAAAATGAACAATATTAGGCTGCCACCAAATAAGGAAAAATTAGTTTTCTTCTGCATGCATTTTCTCTTAAGTACCAACATAAAAGAGCTGATTAATAAATGTTACTATGTTTCAGCAGGTAAACTATGCAAGACCTGGCAAATTACTGTAGTATCAAAATACAGTGAATTAAACACACATTTTTACTATGAATATATTTACCTGAATATCTTCTTTGAAGTGCCACCTTTTTATATTCTAGTAACTACTTAAAAGAAACTAATTAAAAAAAGAGTCTGATAAAAATAAAAATCCTGCCAGCAAAAGCAAAACTGAATATAATACTTACATACCAATTTTGGCCATAGTCCTGGAAACATTTATTCACATGTATGCATGTGAACCATTTATATCAATGGGAGTAATCACATTAATTAAGTTAACTATATATGTAAATGTTTGTATGATTAGGATATAAAGTAAGTTTTAAACACTAGGGTGAAATTCTGTCCACACTGAAGTCAATGGAGGTGTTGCCATTGATTTCAGTGGGGCTAGGACTTCATCACAGAATTTTTATTTTTTTATTTGAAAAGTGCACACAGTGGGTACATCAAACAAAAGCTATCAAACTATAGGACACACTGAAAATAAGACAAGTTCAAACATTTGCTACCATCTTATTGGAGTGAAAATAAGCAGAAGTTTGAGGGGAAAAAGTTAGATAACAGAAAGAGAAAAACCAATCAAGAACAATCACATACCAGAAGGGCTATTATAATTGCAATTGTTTAGTTATAGATAACAGTCAATTGAATATTTCACTGTGTGTTTTTGGAAACACCCACAGCCTACTCATTTCATATGCCTTCAGAACTATGCATGCTAGATGAAATTCACCCATGGGCAGGCGGTCAGCTCAAGGACTGTGTACCACTTCTGTGAAGACCATAATGTTAAGCCAGTCACAAACATGAAGCCATGTTTACACTTCTGTGTTCAGTTCTTACATACCCTGGCAATGGATACATTTGATAAATAGCAAAAATATTTATAGCTATGTAAGAAACTGATTTCCCATCCCACAAGAATTAGAGTGTTGTTTTTTAATTTCCCATACTGAATTGGGACAAAAAAGTCAAAATCATGAACATTTTCACAAACAAACAATCCAAAAATATTTAGAGCTGGTCAATCTAAACATTTCATTTTGATGATTTCAAAATGTTTCATTTTAACTTTTTTTTAGTACAAATTACCTACACTTTGAAAATGAAACATCAAGACTGTTTAAAAGCACCAAAACAGGATGTTTTAAGAATTTTGAAAACCTTTTTTCCAGTAATTTTTTTTTATTAGGAGATTCATTGAAACTGACCCTGACACACATTTCAGTTTACACGCGCGCACACTCTCTCTCTCTCTCTCTCTCTCTTCCCCCCCCCCCTCTCTAGTTGGAACATTTTTGACCACCTCTAGCAATGTTGACATCCACACTATTAGCCATCAAAGGGAAACTCATTTTAGCTAACCAGGACAAAATGCATTGTAGGTAATTTCTTGAGGACACAATTCATCTCAGGCTAGCAGCCTCTAGCACTTTGAATGCTTGTTCATGTATATGAAGGCAGTGGCTGCCAATGGCACACACAGAAATAACGTGAGCAAAAGGTTAAACTAGTCAGGAAACTGGCTTGAACAACAACAAATGTTTATAAGTCATTTCAGTTAAAGATGCCTGGTGAACGAGAAAGGAAGGTGTAGACGAATGATGATGATTTGGTTTATAAAAGTTACCCAAAACATATACAACAAAAAAGAAATGCAACAATTGTGAGGATGCAGAAAGGTGGCTTAGGCTTCCACAGCTGCACCAAGCACCAGCTAACAAACATGATATCTAATTAAACCATAAAGGACTAGGAACTTGGTCCCATAACTTTAATACGTTGTTCTGTTTAGACAGAATTAATTCCATAATACAGCGTATTTGGCTTGAGGCTGAGGTAACTCGAAGCTAAGAGGTGTGAGCGTCTGCCTTTTGCCTTTTTTTAAAGAAGTCATTTAAATTGAAAGACTAGTGTGCTTAAGCTGTACTAAAGCTCCATTGAAGAAATAAGCACTATTATTCTTGCTGGTACTGTATGTGGTATTAGTTTGATTTTAATTGTTTAAGCCAGATGTGCCAGTTGAATTGCTTGTAACCTACATAATTAAAAAAAATGTATTGCATTCTTTGGTTTTTAAACTTCCCCCTCGCTTTTTGGTGAAAACTGTTCCATCTATACAGTAGGGCATGGCTAACAATAGTTTAGAGTTAACACTGGCTTCATACTGCAAAGGGAGTCCTAAAAGGACTAGATCAATCCAGACATTGTGCACTCCTAAACCGGAAACATACTGAAAAGAGAGAAAAGGGAACAAAAACAGAAGTGGAGAAAAAATTTAAGATGACCAAACTTGATTCCACACCGTTAGAGGATTTGGAACATTTTAATCATAATTAGCTACCAAGACCGGATCTCCATCCAGTTATACCAGATACTCAGACATCAGGAACCTTTGCTAGCAAATCAAGTTTCTCTTTTCCTAGTGCCTATGTTCTGAACTATTGTTAACTGGCCTATGTAAAGCCATAAGGTGGTATGAAACAACCTGCTAGTCAGAATTCTAATAATTGTATAAGCAAAATCCAGTGGGTTTGCTTTGCTTTTCTATTCTTCCTTTTCTGTTCAACTGACTCAACATTTACAGTGTGTGCTAAGAGAAGGCTCTCTACAATGAAACACCAAACTACCGATAGGTTAACAGGCTTAACATGTCCTCCTGCCTTTAGATTGTTCTTTCTCTCATTCTCCCCCTCCATCCCAACAATATTATTTTTCAAAAATGCAGAATGGGTAAGACTGACAAGTTGGGTCATCTTTTATTCTTTTTGTTCTCCTTATTTCTCTTCTTTAACAAGGTTTAGGGGTGCACGATGCCTACATTTATCAAGTCATTTTAATGTGTCTCTTTTTAGTCCATGTTTTTCCCCCTTCACACTGATTTTATGCACACTGCCAAAGCACCCCTTCCCCCTCCTTCAGCTCTTATAAGTCACAGTGTTTCCAACTGTATCTTTGCAGACAAACTAATTTAAGAGAGACACTTTGATCAACCTGCCAAGGGAGCCACAAAATCCTTTGCTTTGGCATTTGTTTGTCACTTTTCCACTGCAGGGTTCACTTTTAATGTACTATAGACAGTTCAAAGCTTGAAATTTAATTTTAATTCTCTTCAAATATTGTATGGCACTGTATATTAGATTAGGATAGCATCACACAGTAACAGTGAAAACATCTACCATTTAATGTTGGAGCAGGTGTGTTGCAAAGTATGACAGCTTGTCCAGTTCTGTTGTGAATGACAATGTGATATTGTGACAATGTAACAATGGCCATCTTATTTATCACTTCAAAGGTTTTTCTTCCCCTGCTGTTATGGTTCCTCTCAATTAATTAGCCTCTTAAGGTTGGTCTATGCACCTCCATCTTATCATGTTTCTCTGACTGTATAAATATCTGTCTACTGTATGTTTCATTCCATGCATCCGACGAAGTGGGTTCTAACCCACGAAAGCTTATGCTGAAATAAATTTGTTAGTCTCTAAAGGTGCTACAAGTTTTTCTCTCTTATTTTCGTTTTGCTGACAGACTAACACGGCTACTACACTGAAACCTAATGTGATACAGAACTACATTGAAATGAAACATCTGAAATAGGACAGTCGCATAGAAGTCAGGAAGAAAGAGGTAAGGGAATAAAGTTAGCATTAAGGTCAATAATCAACTAGTTTAGCAGCTATGAAATGAAATCCTTCTTTGAAAACATTCTGATAGCATTAGTGTAGATCACACACTAAGCATTTTACTATATTGGATTGGATGCATGAGGAACTGAGTGGGGAGAAGACATACATATTAATTGTGGGAGTCTGAGTTAGACATGGTTAAGTTATCCAACACTGCATGATTGGAATGGAGGTAGTCTACCCTTCTGCGGCTTTTTACATGACTACAGCTCCTGAGGCTCTTAGAAAACAAGCTGCTCTACCTGAAAGTTATTATTTACCTATTATGATGCAATTTTCAAAGATGCTGAGCACAGCAAGATTTTGATTACTTCAGTGGGAGCTACTGTTGTTCAACACCTCTGGAAAACATATCAAGTTGTATGTTTATAGGAGCCATTAACGGATGACAACAAAGATCAGTATTATAATCCAGCATATTTGAGGGAGAAAAAAAAAACCTAAAGAAAAAGCTGAGCAGTTAGTGAGAGATTCTGATTAGTGAATCCCTAAAATAGGCTAATAGTCTGCAGTAGAATATCCTCTCTCTGCTAATATATCATTTTAAAATTTGTGATTTTATTTTTATACCAGCTTGGAAACTTCATGCAGAAGTGCAATGAGTTCTCTTTGCAAGGACTTGCTTGAACTAAGAGTTGAGAGAAGCTACTCAAAATGTAGGTAGGTGATAAAAGGGTTAGTGCTTCCAATCTACAGTGTGTTGCTTTACTCATATCAGAGAGGGAGACACTGTCTTTGAAGCTATTTAAAATGCACATAGCATGAAAAGTGTAGACCCCAAAGAGAAGTACTTTAAATTAAATCAACAGGAGAGACCTGACTGAGGCTGCCCATTTGACTGTGGCTTCCTAGAACCTGCATGAAAGGGTACAAATAGACAAGCCACATGACTAGTCACATCATTCCCCAGCTGCCATGCTTAACAGAAGGGCAGGTATAGAAGAGGTTCTCAGGAGATGAAAATAAAATCTGAGTTTTCTGCATAACCAAATGCTTTTATATAATTTTCAGAACACCTGGTTAAAAAATGCTGTTTTCTAAGGGACAAGAAATACATAGTATTTCCAGGACTTTTCTCCTCAATTATTTAGGGCTTGATCCAACTCCATTGAAGTTAATAGGTGGCATTTTACTGACTTCAACAGGAGTTAGATCAGGACCTCAGGGATTTCGACTTCATCACCATACTAGCTAGATATTCAGGTTCAGAATTTTTCTTAGTGTGTCTGATACTTTATATCCTTTTTATATTGCTGTTATTAGTGGAGACATGCTTCATTTACTGCATTCTTAATGCTTGTTAATGGGAGAAAATATTTCCCCAACTGAGCTCTGTTTAAACTTATGGCCCACTGAGTCTCTGGAAAAAAGGCAGATCAGCTTTTTGTTTAAAATAAGAAAATGTGTGCAACATTTCATAGGATTATTTATGCCTGGAATGTTCTGAGATTATATCTTGTAGTTATCCATTAAAAAAGCCTATCAATCTTTGCTTTATTGGGGTCAGCCACTTGTGTGTGTTCTTCTTCCCCCCGGAGTTTGCTGCAAATATTTGGGTAATGGCAAGCCAGATACAGACATCAAACAATGAAGAATAAGCAAAAACAGCAGCTAACTGTAGAGACAGAGTCATCAAGGACAGTTGCCTCTGCATATATGGCCTAGAGCTAGTACGTCATAATTTGCTCACTACAGAAAAATGAAAACTGCAATAAGTGCACCTTAAATCATAGGCATTTATAGACTAGGTTTCTAGGTGGTCATGTGTACCACATATCATTAAATACTATAAATGGTAGCAGACATAAAATCACAAGCAGACACAATGGTATGGTACAGATAAAGGAAAAGGAGTCTTTTTCCCCCTAAAACCGAAGAATTACTGCAAACTGTAGCTCCTGACAGCTCAGGCCCACTCTCTGGAGATCTATGGGATGCTGACCAGAGCTCACTGGGAAATTTCCAGCAAAATGGGGTTGTGTCAGAATACGGCGGTTTTGTGAAAATGTATCACAGGCAGGGTTTTGATAATCAGCTAGGGTGTTAGGAAACTGTGAGCCATAACTGAGTTAGGAGCTTTGGAGGTTGGACTCCCAGAGTCAATTTCATTCCAAGTTTTCAGAACAAATCATTTTATTTCTAAATGATTTTTCTAATTTCCATTCCATAGGAAAATTTGAAATTCTGCTTTTTATTCCATTTTTTTCAGAATTTCCAAATTTCCAATGGAATAGAAAGTCCATCTTTAAATGAGCTTTAATGATGACCCCATCCTAGGCAAATTCATTCAGGTGAAGTCATCTAGTTTTATAGCATTGGAACATAAGAGTTATTTTTCTTCTTTTAGGAAGAAAACTGGCATAGAAACATACTGTAGAAATGTGCAGACAGATAGACAATGTAAAAGTGTAGCACCCAGGAGGATTTAATGGCATCAAGAACGATAAAAGCTTGTTGAAACTGTAGAGCTTCACTTCATTTGCAAATTTGACACCATCAGCTCAGGACTAAACAAAGACTATGAATGGCTAGCCAACTACAAAAGCAGTTTCTCCTCCCTTGGTGTTCACACCTCAACTGCTAGAAGAGGGCCTCACCCTCCCTGATTAGCTTACCTCGTTATCTCTAGCCTGAATCTTCCCTGCACATTTATATCTGCCTCTGGACATTTCCACTGCTTGCATCCGAAGAAGTGGGTATTGACCCACGAAAGCTTATGCTTCAATACCTCTGTTAGTCTATAAGGTGCCACAGGACCCTTTGTCGCTTCTGCAAAAGCTTGTTGATTTGCATACTCCAAGAACTTCAGAGTTCAGACTTCCTTCAAAATCTTGCCAAGTGAAGTATAGGACTGGGTTACATTTCAGACAAATTATTTGCCAAAAAATGCAGTTTCAGGACAACAGAAAGTATTAATAAATTCAGGTTAAATGTAATAAATAATGTTGGCCAAAAAAAAAAAAAATGGAAAAAATCTGGTTTTGGCTTCAAAATGACATTTTGCAATTAAGCTGGGTTTGTTTAAAAGAAGGGGTTTCACCCTTTCAAAAATGACAAAACAAAAACCTGGAAAACACTCATTTTGTTTGATGTTTTTGTTTTTTTATTTTGTTTTAGAGAGATCAACCCAAAAACTATTTTCTTCCCCCCCCCCGGAATTTTCATTATTCCCTCAGCTCTTGTGAAGAATAAGAAAGTTAATACAGTGCTGAGACGTCCACCTAAGATCTCTGTAAACTCTCCAATCTACCAAATATTAACATTAGGAACTTGCAAATGTAGGTCACCGTGCAACAATGCTCTTATTCAGAAGGACCAATTAACCAGAGGTTGGAATATCAACCCCAGTCCTCCACATAGTGAATTTACAGCTCTTAAAAAAACAAATGGCCAGCTTTACTAGATATCTGTTACTACCAGTGATTTCCCTACACCCCCCCTGGGGGGGGGGGGTGTACACCCCCCCTGAATTTTCCCAACACCCCCCCCCCCCCAGTTTTGTGAACTAGTTACATGCCAATTTAGTGACTGTTTGGAAATTTGAATTGAAATTGAAACATTAATACACACTTTAAAAGCATATACAGTGTATGATAAAATATGTGTATCTGAAAAAGTATAATAGATTTGAAAAGTATGAACACAGACTAGCTTCCTTATACAGCTGTTGTTTTTTATGACAATGTCAGTACATTCATTTCGGTGATGTTGGCCAACCTAATAATTTCAAATGATGATTTGTAAGCAAAGTTTAAATGAGTTCTCCCTGACAGCTAATGATGAGCTGGGGCTGGGGGGAAAGGCTTCAGGACCAGGTTGTATTTACATTCACACCTAATCTACCTAGGTATCCAGCAAACAGAGCTGTGTTGCCCAAGTGATAGATTTTGGCTGGGGTTGGGTTACAAATCACTTGAATGCGGGGGGGGGGGGGGGGGAGGGGGGAAGGGGGGAATGAAATGTTGTTGTTGTTGTTCTTATTGTATGAGTAAAGGGCAGTAGAACTGTACTTAGCCTGTACTGATTGAGGGCATCAAGAGAGAGGGTGGGGACCTGTCTCTCTCCACTGTTTAAAGACAGAACCTATTAGGCTCCATAGATAGTCTTTTGTTCTGTTAAGTGACCACTCCAGCTGAAATCACTGACAATGAGGTCTAAGTGCTTAGACCTACTGTGGGACAGTGTTTTTGTGTAAGAGACAGCCAGCCCAGACTGCACTAGCAGTGAGGTTCCCCCACTGAGAGCTCAGCTGAAATCACAGAGCTGGGTGGAACCTCAAGAGACCAACTCGCAGAAGTCACAGTGGCAGGTGGCTGCAGAAGGTGACTGCGCAGGTCCATTGGCAACAGAGTGATCGAGTGAACGGTGGCACAACAGCCAGCAGTGGCCAGAGCAAACAGTGAGCAACTGGAGGAACGAGCAAGGTGTCTTCTTGCCCCCCACCTGGGAGATGAACTCACATGAAAGCACCTCTGAACTCTGAGTCTCCACTGACCAAGAACAACACCGGTGAGTGGGGTGTGGTGGAGGGAAAAGTGAGGGGCACATTAAATAAACATTTGTTTGTTGGACTATATTTTAGTGACTTTGCTCCAGAATGCTAGATTTGTGACTGGGACTGGAAATTTATATAAATATATGTTTCCTAGTAGGCCAAGATTTTTAAAATGCATTATTTGCCAAGGTTGTTATCTCACATCGTCGCTATCTTGAGAGGTCATTATGTTGGGGAGTTTCTGTACTAAACATTTTTATTATTATAATTATTTTTTACATAAGAACAGTCATACTGGGTCAGACCAATGGTCCATATATAGCCCGGTATCCTGTCTTCCAACAGTGGTCAAGGCCAGGTGCTTCAGAGGGAATGAACTGAACAGGTAATCAAGTGATCCATCCCAAGTTGCCCATTCCCAGCTTCTGGCAACCAGGCTAGGGACACTCAGAGCATGGTGTTGCATTCCTCCACATCCTGGCTAATAGCCACTGATGGACCTATTCTCCAGGAATTTATCTAGTTCTTTTTTTAATCCGGTTATAGTTTTGGTCTTCACAGCATCCCCTGGCAAAGAGTTCCACGGGTTGACTTTATGTTGCGTGAAGAAGTACTTCCTTTTGTTTTTTTAAAGCCTGTTGCCTATTAATTTCATTGGGTGACTGCTAGTTCTTGTGTTATGTGAAGGATTAAATAACATTTCCTTATTCACTTTCTTCACACCAGTCAAGATTTTATAGACCTCTATCATATCCCCCCTTAGTCATCTCTTTTCTAACCTGAAAATTCCCAGTCATTTTAATCTCTCCTCCTGTTTCATACCCCTAATCATTTTAGTTGCCCATCTCTGTACTTTTTCCAATTCCAATATATCTTTTTTGGGATGGGGTGACCAGATCTGCACACAATATTCAAGGTGTGCACGTACCATGGATTTATATAGAGGGAATATGATATTTTCTGTCTTATCTTTTCCCTTTCTTAATGATTTCCAACATTCTGTTTGCTTTTTTGACTGCCACTGCACATTGAGTAGATGTTTTCAGAGAACTATCCACAATGACTCCAAGATATTTCTTGAGTGTTAATAGCTAATTCAGACTCCATCATTTTGTATCTATAGTTGAGATTGTTTTCCAATGTGCATTACTTTGCATTTATCAACATTGAATTTCATCTGCCATTTTGTTGCTCAGTCACCCAGTTTTGTGAGATCCCTTTGTAACTCTTTGCAGTCTGCCTGGAACTTAACTATCTTGAATAGTTTTGTATCATCTGCAAATTTTGCCACCTCACTGTTTAACCATTTTTCCAGATCATTTATGAATATGTTGAACAGTAATGATCCAAGTACCAACCCCTCAGGGATACCACTATTTATCTCTCTCCATTCTGAAAACTGATAATTTATTCCTAATTGTTTCCCATCTTTTAACCAGTTACTGATCCATGAGAGGACTTCCCTCTTATCCCATGATGGCTTAGTTTTTAAAAGTCAATTTAAATTAAAATAAATTTTTTTAAATGTATATTTTTTTAGAAATCTAGACCTGTTATGTGTTTTGGTGTAACTTGCATTATCCTTATGTTAAATTTGCATTATCCTAACAAAACATTTACTTTATTCATATCTCTTTTATATGTTGCAGGTCAAAGTGAAAATGAAAAGACAAAAAACAATACAACAATTTTTCCACTCAAAGGCTTCAAAAACTAACGAAGGTAAAGAACACATCAAGAACTAAGTATATATCAACATGTCATCTGAAGGTTCAAGTGGTATATCTACATCCGAGCAGCCCAAAGCACAAATACAACTACCTACTGAAGAAACTGTCTCCAAAACCTAAACGCAGTTCCAGATGTTTGTCGGTCAAAGTGTTCCCATTTATTCAAGTTACAAAAGATGGCTACTGGTGCACCTCTTGCAAAAAAGCTTATGAAGAAGGAAAGCTTCCCAATGCTATAATTGGTAAAAGTGGAGGAGCTTGGTTTGTCAAACCGATCAGCAAAGCCAATGCTGACAAACTACGTGAAAAGGCTGCAAAACACCAGGCCTCTGGAGTGCATCAACATGCAGAAAGCCTTATAAGCCCACTTTCAAAGCCAATTTCAGAAGTACTTAATGAGGCTGTTAAGAATGCTGGAGACACAACACAGTTCATGCGAACAAACATGGCTGTGGCATCCTACTTTCTATTTAAGCAAGAGATGCCACACACTACAAACTGGAGGCCAATGTTAAGTGCACTGTCACTTGTTCATCCTGAAGTTGAACACTGGTTCTGAACAAGACCAGCAAATGCTCACTATCTTTCTCCAAGAAACTCAACTGACTGGCTAGAAGCATGCGGTGCAACAGTGAAAGACTCAGTTGAAAAAGTGAAGCTCTCTCACCACATTCAAAAAATTTGCATACATGGCTGATGAATGCACCGATGCAAATGGGCGTCAGGTATTAAGTCATTGTGTACGTTATCTTGATGTCAGGGGTAGGCCAGTAGATGCATTTCTAGATGTTCAAGTTATAGAAAACACATCAGCTGCATCTGTGACAACCCACATCTTAGAAGAGTTAAATGCTTGTCAATTGGACCCCAAACAGTTGGCTGCTTGTGCATTTGAGGGAGCTGCAAACTTCTCTGGAAGACATGGTGGAGTACACGCTTTGCTCAGAGAAAAGTGTAACCCTAATCTCTCCTATACACACTGCAGAGGCCATCTACTCCAACTAGCACTAGTACGAGCTGCAGAATCTTCAAAAGACATTAAAAAAGCAATACATTTAATGTCTTCATTATATTCTTTTTTCAGCAAGAGTCCAAAAAGACTGAATATCTTGGAAAATATAGAAAATACACTGGGACTGAAGTTCAAATTAGTCCAACCTGGGAAAACTCGCTGGCTTTCTCATGAGCGATCCTTGGCTGTTGTCTTAAAATTACTCCAGGCGTTATTACTAGCTTTGGAAAGTATCTACCAAGATGGGATGGATCTAAGTAGTGAGGCTGGTGGATTACTTTTGCTACTAAGTTCAGAGAAGACTATTGCTATTCTCTCTCTCATAAGTCTACTGTTGAAACCACTTGGGTCATTAAACAATGCCATCCAGGCATCTGCTACAACAGTAGTAGATCTTTGTCCAGCAATAGAAGCTACATTTGGATCAGAGAGCTATCCATTGAAAAAGTACTGGAAGAAGCAAAGACTTCAGTCCAGATGTTGACTAATGAAGGCATTTATATTGAATCCTTAAGTGAAGAAAAGTAGTGTTTGTTAAGACAACTGAAAAAGTACATAGACTTGATTCTCAAAAATCTACAACAGCGACTTCTAGATTCTACTCAACCTCTACGTAGCTTTTACAGATCCCTGTCCTATAAAACACCAACAGTTGAGTGGAGTGAGGCACTACCAGCAATGGGGCTGCCATGTGATCAGGACAGAATAGAGAATTTGAACACAGAGTGGAATATCGTACGACGAATGAATGAAAATTTGACTTCAACTTCTTTATCATCACTAGTGGCTCGACCGGATCTTTGTGCTCTGTTTCCTGGGATGAAAGAAGTAGGAATTCATCTCTTGCTACTCCCAGTCACAACAGCTACAGTTGAGCGTTCTTTTTCATCATTGAATAGAATTTTGTGTTCTGAAAGAAGTCGCCTTCTGCCTGATCATGTGAATGAACTAATGAGCATATCAATTGAAGGAATGGAAGTACCGGACACACGAGAAGCCACCGAAGATGAACGCATTGCATTCAAGAAGTTCATTAACAGAGTTGTGCAAAATTATAACAAGAAACCAAGAAGGATGTAGATGTAGTGCTTCATAGAAGGCTTGAGTAGCCAACTTTAATTTGTGTGATGATTTTAAAACATGAGTTAAATCTAATAAAATGGTCATGAAACATTTTTCAGTTTTTACTATGGTGCCATACAGCCCACCTTCACCCTCACGGTCTCACCCCTCATCGGCCCTGACACCCCCCCTGTAAATTCGAACACCCCCCCTAATTTCAATTCCTGGGGAAACCACCCATTCAACACAATTCTGAAGACAGATTTGCTGTTATTAAAATCAAAGTCCTCAAGAGTATTCATTTAGGTAAGCAAAGCATACTAGAAGGATTCACTAGCTCTAAATACATCAGTAAAAGGAGTTATTTTACACCCTAATGAATACACAGCAGTCCTTCGTGTCCATCTACACCTTTGTGTTTCTGTCTCTCAATTCAGACTTTAAGACATCACCAAGGAAGGAACCTTGTATGGATTTACTAGTTTGTGATGGAATCACCTTCCCTTAACAATATTTATTCCCTTTTTTAGGAGTGGAATTGTTTATTTGTAAAGAACAAACACTACCACAAAGGCAAGACACTGTTTCTAAATTGCTTTGGCAACCTTGGATGAAAGGTGTTCTATAGGTTCAAATATTATATTTTGGCTCAAATTATTTGTGTAAAAGAGTTTGGAGCTGAAATGAAAGGTAGATGCTTTCAATCACATGCTGTTATTTTTGTTTAAACAATATCTTTGGGTTAAAATTGTGACCTCCATAGAGTCACTGGGAGTTTTGCCATTGATATAATTTAATTACAATCAAATTGCTAAAAGGGTATGCTACATCAATAATCAAACCTTTTATAAATCAGCCAAAATTTGGGCACAATTTCTTTTCTCAGCAGGCTATAGTCTAAGCAATAGTAATGAGAGAGATAAGAAGTTGAAATACTGAAAAAAAAATTGGCACTGAAGTAAATTAACCATTTTAGTTAATCCTTGAAATTTTTAGTATTGTGGCATGAAACCTGAAAATTGCTGAAGTTCAAGAGAGAACTAGTTAGTCTCAGCAACTTTTATATCATCTCTCCTGTTCTCTCTCTCTCTCTCTCTCACACACACACACACACACACACACACACACACACACACACTATTCTCACAATGCTCACTAACAACCATTATTTTCACCTTTGTTGGAGTGATGAGGTACATTATTTTCTATACCAGCATCAAGTGTGGTTTTACACACTGTCACATCCACATGAAAGAAGTGCCAAGACATTTCAATGCAGGGATATTGATAATTTCTTCCAACAACACAGTTTAAAAAAAAGCAGCTAATAGTCTTGTCATTACTGTAGTATCCCTTTATAGTGTGTTTTACCTGCTTTAATTTCTCTGAATACAAGAACACACTCATTTTGGGGGCATGATCCAATGCCAAATAAAGTCAGTGGGATTATTTTCATCGACTTTTGGATCAGGACCTGACTTTATAAACAAAAGGTGAGATTTTTTAAAGTCCCTTATTTGTTCACCATAGTTTACTCCCGTTTAATTCAAGGTTAAAACTCCCACTGACTTCACAAGGAGGGGAGTAAGGCAAACCTGATTGCTTTTAAAAATTTCACCCCAGATGCACAATGTGGAAATGGATGTGAAACCACCTTTGATATTCTCTGGAAGACATCAATACAGAATCTGGTTTTTAAACATTCTAGCCAAAGGATTTATCCTCAGGTGGAATTTGGGTCCATCAACCTCTCTTTATCTCTAACAGAGGAGTGAAGGTCTGACAGTCCTTGAAGAATTTTTCAGATACATCAAGATGAGATTAACCTTAGCCTGAACTAACTTTAAAATGTGACTGCACGGATGTTATCCAATAGCGTCTCCCCAAGGTGTCTTGGACTCTGTCATGCTTAAATGAACGAAGAAATATGTTGAAATATTAAGAAATATACAAAATATGTTGTAAGCCATAAAATGAGGATACATTCCAATTTGAATTTTTAAGTTTTAATTCCTAGTCCACACATTAAACTCTTTCCCCTCAAAGTGCTGGTATTAAATTAAGCAGTCAGGCTATCATTTCAAAAAGGATTATACAGCCCTGCCGGAGTAGCCTGGTATTGGGATGTGAAGGAATCCTTTCAATTTTTTACATTTTATACATTAAAATAATGATCGTACCTACCATAATCATAAAAACAACTCCTAAGGAAAAAAAAGTGATAAAATGTTGTTAAAATGTTAAATGCCCTGCTGTGCACCCACTCTTCTAGCTTCCTTATTCCCTTTGTCTTTTGGACACTGGCTCTTAATGCCTGGAATATCATCTCTATTCCCAGCAATATCATGTATCCTCATTCTGCTTCTCTGTATCCCGGCCTCTGACTCTCCATTTCTTCTTCAATGTAACAGAACTTTTGTTCACATTATTTTGTTTTAACGCTTATCCTTCTGTGGTTTGTCTCCATGTTCTAGACTTGGCTAATTTAGAGCCAAGTTTTGGCACCTTTCTGCATATCGAATACTGCCTTACATGCAGAGTGATACCACTGTAATTGCTGTTACTACTCACAGTAGGAACTACTCAACCTGAGTAATGGGGAGAGAATATGATCCTTAGATTGTAAACTCTGCCTGGGAAGATGGAAAAAAGTGTCTTTAAAAATGCAAGAATTATGGCACTATATACATTTTTTGAATGAATTATCACCAAAGCCTTACATAAAAAGATGCAAAGCTAACTAAGGTTTAGGGCCAGTCTGTGAAGCTGTGCATCCAAGTAATAGTCTGATACCTATTTAAGATAATACTGTGTAACTTAGACACATTCAACATGAGAAATGAATTCACAACACGGCTTTTAGTTATTGAATAGTCACAGAATTACTATTCTGGTAGTATTTGTTTTGTATTTATGCTAAAGCAGTTAACTCTAACAAAAGGAATGTGACGTGGTTGCATTTTGAAGTATTTATAATAAGCAGGAGTAATTAGGTTGCATTTTGAAGTTCTGTAATCAAACAATGTGACTCAAAGCCACATAGGCACATCAACCTTAGATATAATTGAACACTTGATAATTAACCTATAAAGTTAATTGAACTGTTATAATGTAACAAATCAGTCTAGTATTGGTAGATTTATTCCAGGGTCCAACATTGTTAAGACTTTGTTTTCCCTAGCAAGACTTGATTTATTGTCACAGAGCAAGATTTTAGGTAAAATACCATGGATTTAACTTAGAAAAACTGATACCATAACCCCATGTTAACATTTAATGAGGCACAGAATAGGGCTTAATAAATTGACCAGCACCACAAATAATAGCCCTACTGATTTACTGTCTCTAAAAGAGGCAAACATTATTGCTTGAAAATAATGAACTTCTCATTACATTTGTTTCTTTCATAATAGAACCGTGCTACTAATGATTGAATTTATATAGTGCTAACATTGGATTACTATTCTCTCATAAACTACATAATAAAAACTAGATCTGGGAATATTCTGGAAAACTCTGAGTAAACCTTAAATTCAGCAGACTTTTGCAGGGCAGCAAAATTAATTGAAACTGTTACTGGAAGAAAGTAGTTTCAATTTTATTAAGGATACATGTACTAGCAACAGTAATGTAAAATAAAATTGTATGCATCTGAAATTTTGACTACGTTTTATAATGAAATAGCTGCCACATCAGAAGACTGGATAATGGCCAGCACTCATTTTTTTGCTTAAGAACAGTCCCCTCCATAAGAACCTGATTAACTCAAAGAGTCAGTAAAATAGCTGAAAAATCTCAATGATACAATGATTCTTCCCCTAAATTTCTTCAAAATAATTACAGTCATAGATTAAGTATCAGAGGGGCAGCCTTTAAGGTGCCACTGGACTCCTGGTGATAGATTAAGGGGGAATAGACATGGCAGCCATGGTAGAAAGTAACTTGGTAGCACTGGGGTGAAGTGAAGTCCTGTCATGGATTGAAAACTGATTGGAAGAAGAAAGTGAGAAGTAGGAATAAATGAGATTCAATTCTCAGCATCAAAAGAAGGTAAAAGTCTAGGGTGCATTTTTGCTACAGTATTGGAGGTCCCTACTCGGCAGCGCTGAGACTTGGTGTACAGCTATGTCAGAGGCTCAACTGCAACTCTGAATGCAGGTTTGGATAATCAGTGTCCCCAGCCAAACTCTGTTGAAAGCTGGTGGGGCACTGCCAGGTTAGGAGATGCAGAGACTGAACAATAATTGCCAGAAACATTTGGTCTGTGTAGAAGAGAGATGGTAAGAGCTCTTCTAGGACATAAAGGGGAAAAGCTTTGAAGCTGTTAGCAGGTGCACGTGTGAATGTGGCCACGGCCACACCACTCACCAACTTGACGCTTGGGATGGGAAGCACTTCTCTCTGTACAGTCGCTCCCCTTTCACTTACTCATCAATAGTACAGAGATCAGAGTTCTGTCTGCCTTCTGCACAAGAGTACAAAAGGGAGGGCTGTCTGTGCACTCACGAGTTAGGATACTTCTTAGGGAAGAGATTGCAACCCACACACCCTCAAAGGCTGGGGGCATTTGTCTGCACTGAAGGAAAAAGGGGTAGCATCTCTTTTAAGGGTCCACGATTGCTTGGGAGGTAGAAATGGTGACAACTGGGAGTGGGAAGAAGGCATCTCCAGAGATGGTGTGTGGGCCAGTGAGGCTCAGGTATGCAATTAACTCTTGTACATGTCAAGGAGGGAATATAAAACCTATTCCTCCAGCCTGAGCCCCCTCTCACACACACAGACTACCTGGGTCTATCACCAACATCTCTATATTGAGCCTCTGCAAGAGAGCTAAATGAAGAGTTTGATTAAGCAATAAATAATGGGGAACATGACAACTCCCCCCATATATTCACGTATATAAACAGCAAGATGGGAGAGGAATTATTCAGGGTAGCCCAAGGAAATACAACTATGATAGAAGTAGAGAGGATTGTGGGGGTTTTTGTTTTTTAAATGGAACACTGAGAATGAACATCAGGAAGTACTTCATGACAAAGAGATCTACAAAGTGCTGATAAAGTCGGACGATGCCCAGTGAATGCAGGAACTGTTTTGTATTGATAGGGGATGGACTCTGACCCAATAGAACTTTTCCCTAGTTCTGATTTTTATTTTACCACCATTGGGTTTCTGGTCTTCACCTGAATCAGTTACTCCTTTCTAGGCTTCTCTATCCTTGGTAATAACACCATGCCTCAAACACAACTTTGTACTCGGCTGTTTTTAAAATTATGTCACCTGACCATGATTAATTGTAGATTCCACCATGACTATTTGACCCTATTTTAAATAGGATAGTCCTTTTCTACACTTTGTGCTTCATTGAGTTTAATTCTGAACATGTTATAAACACAATATAATTGCCCAATGTAGGCAAGCCCCTTCTGAAGGAAGCAAGAGGGTGGGCGAAACTGTGGCTTTCAGTTTACAGCCTGGAATACAGTAAAACACCACATAACATGACCTGACTAATTTCATGCACTTTTTCAGCCTTTCCCTCACATTGGAAGGGATTTCTCTCTTTCTACCAAACTCCTACTTTCCATGAGGGCTTTGGAAGAAAAAAGTCACCTGTGCCACCAAGCATTCCAGAAGAGACCCAACTACACAGCATGTCCGTTCTTTACTGTATCGTACCCACTCATGCTATTAGATTGCAAAATCTCCATGTGAGGGACCATTA
This sequence comes from Chelydra serpentina, assembly GCA_037349315.1. Classification (NCBI taxonomy): domain Eukaryota; kingdom Metazoa; phylum Chordata; order Testudines; family Chelydridae; genus Chelydra; species Chelydra serpentina. Next base: position 73,471,842 of record JBAIAC010000008.1, read on the forward strand.
GTTTGTTTTCTACCAATTATCCTTCATTATTTTATCATGTCATATACACTTAGAGTCTTACAAATTGTGTTTCAGAATACTATTCTACTTAGGAAGCAAAGGTGATTTTTGCCTGAATTGTGGATCAGAAGAAGAGTATATAGAAGAAACTGGGGGACTGAGAGGGAAAGAAAAGTAGAATCCATCTCTATTTCCTATACGTCACCTCCACCTCAAGACAGCCGAGGACAACTACCTATATTTCTTTCATTATGTATGAATCAAAATACATTTAAAATGTTTATTGAAAATAAAGGTTTCTAAACGGTCATGTTCTCTCCAGAAATTGTTTCCCACAAAGATATCAAAAGCAGTAGATGAGACATATTTTAGTATCTTACAACACTTTTAGTATTGCTACCATTCTCTTTTATAAACATAAAAGTTTACAATGTGAGTATATTTTGAATTTTTTGGATTGCAAATAATTTTATAATACAAGACACTATTTTATTAAAAAATACAACCTTCTGGTGCAGTGTCAGTGTTTGTTATTCTTTCCTATGGTCTTGTTTGATTGTCCATTATGTAGATGTGTCATTTTGGGGCTACAAAGATAACTGTATCTGAAAGCTCAGCATGAGCTTCAGCTTTCGATTGTTCATATACCTACAGCTCAAAGTAATTTCAAAGATTGCTTGAAGTAACAGAACATGATTTTCTGCTGCTTTACTTAGAACACACTTTTTCCTCCTATTAGACACCATAAAAATGAAATAATGCTATATGGTATATGAAATATGGCATATTGTCTTCGCTGTATTGACTCATTTCCCTAATCCTCAATGCCAGAGTTTCTCCTCCTCCTCAAGGGGATTTATACAACAGTAAACACCCTAGAAGGGAGGCAGTAGAGGGTCTTTCTCCTGAGCCAATCAATTAAACTCCGAACTCAGCCATTAGAGTTTCTGTGGGGTGTTGAGTATGTTAAGAAAAGTAACAGTGTTAGCTCCTGTTGACATAGAAATAGAAGCTGGGCCTCCAAATCAAGCCTAGGTTTATTGAACAGAAGATTAACAACAAACTACAAGGTGGACCCACATGACTTCTACATTTGAAATTAAGCCTGCTGGCTGGGGTCTGTCACCCACATCTCTATTGATTTTCTGCAAGCTGATCCAATGCTCTACAGGAATTCTTCTGCGCCAAAGCATTCCAGATTTGAACATCAAGTCCTGCATTTGTGCAGAAAATTCAAAAGTTTTAAACTAACTTGTGTAGTGAGAAATAAATAAATTAGCCACAGTATAGGTCTCACAATTCAAGATTTTTTAGGTAATACTTTGTAGTTAAATATTGTTAGCAAAGTGATACTGATATACAATATGCTTAAATACTACAATAAAGTCCAGGTCCTTTAGATCACTACAGCTATTGTGCTCCTCTCTAGTGGTGCAAAGCAGCTGTAATGTCACCTTGACTAATTGGGGGTTCCCCTTGATAAAAGGGGAACACCAAATGTTATACTTTTGGAGCCCGCAGAGAAGGAGATAGATGCACAGGGAGGGAGCTGATGGAAGCAAAGCTCTCTGCTGTGCTAGTCTTTATTCTTCTGACTGCAAGACTGGAACTAAAATGAAAAGTGAGGCGCTGCACTGAGGAAGGGAGCGAGCACATAGGACAACACAACCAAGGTGCTACAGGCCAGTGTGGTGGGAAGGTCTCCTTCCTGCCTAGACTTCACATGGCATGCTGTGAAATGGAGTGTGATTGGAGTAATCCTCTGGCACAACCTGGATGCTATGTAGGATATTTCCCATAGGCCAGTAAAATGCCTAGACCACTGCCAGCAGCTGAAATACCAATTGTTATGCTCCATAGTAATAGCAGCTAGAAAGGCTGTTTGTAAAGCTTAGCACAACTAACAGACCAGGAGGGGAGGAGGAAAGTGATTGATCACAAGGAGTTAACATGACCCTCTGCTCTCCTGATTTGAGATTTTTGCTGAAGTATGCAGTTGTGCAAGATGGAAAGTCTGGCAATAGTTAACTATTGCTATGAGAATTACAGCTGGTGGAAAATTCCTTGACAGGCTGGAAAACTCTGCACTTAGCTTCTGTTCATCAAAAAAAAAAAAAAAAAAAAACCTGCTGAATAAGCTAAGGCATGTAATACTAACAAATCGGGTATAAAGACAGGAAAAAATCTGAGCTTGGTGGACACCTTAACACCTCTGAAGTTCCCTTGCAGACAGAAAGCTGGCCACTGGACACCTACAGAAATCCACTTGAGACCTCCTCAACACCTTGCGTAAATATGAATCTGGGGTTTTCTACTAACCTGTTGTGGGTATGTGTAATTGCTGGAGACTAAATAAAGTAGAAGCTTTAACTGAAAGCATTTAGTTAATTTTTCTGTTGGGATCCAGGAAGTGGGTAGGCAGAAGCATTAATGCAAGGCAAACAAATTGACTGGATGTGCAGTGTCCCTACTAATTTATTTCCTGCCACTGCCTTGCAAAGAGTAGTTACCAAGAGCTTTGAGTTCAGCAAGAACCCGGCAAAACCTACTTCAAGTTATATAGGAGACCCAGCAGCCTCAAGCTTAGTCTTATACTGAGCTGTTTGGTCATCCTAGGGGATCCAGTCCCAATTCCTTAGGGGGGAAGAATATACATATTTCATATTCGATAGAGTCTTTAAACACACCTATTCAACCCACTAAAAAACCTGCTTTAAATTTTGTGTTCAGTTAGATCTGTTTAGATTGTGTACAGTATTTGGATATACCAAGTCAACTGAAGACCTTAGGGGTAGGAAAATAGAGGAACTACAGTATTGCTGGTGAAATGCCCGTAATTTGAAATTCAGTCCAGTTATGTGCTTCATCAAAAAACTGCCCTATTTTGTCCAAATTGACATGAATTTCATCAAGCAAGTATATTTTGGTTTTGTTTTACATTTCTGACATGCTGTTGAATTATGTCAATTTATGGTAAGTTATGTGGCATCACATCATGTTACATAGTTCAGATAAGTCAATGCAAGTTGACACAACATGACAAAGTAATGCAATTATATCAAATCTATAAACAAGTTTTAGATATTGATGCAACATTTTAGCATACAACTAGAGAGTGTGTATTTGGGGTTGAATATCCACTGTCTATTCCAAACAAACAAAACATTTGGTGTAATCTACATTTAGGTCAAGTATATGCCGGAAGGGAATAATTTTTGCCATCTGCCAATAGATTCTACAGTACCAACCCAGCACGCTTTCCACATTTTACAAAGTCATTGCATTGCACGCACACACATTATATATGCGCACCAGTCTTCTAGAAAAAGATTAGTTAATATTGCATTTTTAGAATTGAAATATTTGTCAATTAACCAATACAGGTATTAGCTAAATCTATAATGGAGTTTTTCACTCCAGTATCCAAGCACTAAAATGTAATAAGAGGTCTTCATTCAAGATTTTTCTCTGTGAATGAGTTTTTCATAGTGTTAAAACTAAAAAAAAAAAAAAAAAAGTATTAATTACAATTTAAGTAAATATAGCAAATTACCAGAACACTAGCCCACTAGTTAACCACGGAACAGGTACAGCACTAGGAATATTCCAGATCATATTCTAGTTGCCCCGTCAATCCCGCTGTGCAGTGAGCACCTACAGATGAATCGGACTTTAGTGTCCATGGCCATCTACTTTTAGCATCTTTGCCAAAACTTCTTACTATGAGATCATAGTCTGCATGAAATGAGTTATTGGATCTCTATTACCATTAACTTGATTTGGATGCAAACCATTAATTTAGGTATAATTTTACAGAGCAATACCTCACATAGGCCTTTAGCTGAATGAATCCCAGGGGGATGAAGGAGAAATCTTTCTAAGGGGAGATCCCTTTCCCCACGGGAACAGGTAATAAAATCCCCCTACTCCCTCAAAGCCAGCTCTACCTTCCCAACCCTCCATTCCCACACCCCTCTTCTGTATTCAACAGATGCAACTGCTTAACCCCCTCCCGACTCATGAACTCAGATTTCTTAGGAAGCCAGTCTGCCAGTTACATTGTATCAACAAGACTACGTTCCATTACTTCTTCGATCTGTCTCTGAATCCTGAACTACCCACAAAGGGCAATGGAGTCCATGGGCCAGAGGATGATGAAGTAGCAGCAGGAGGATGCATTTCTCAGTTCCAGAATTGCTGCTGCTGCAGCAGCATGCACCTGGGCTGTATTGCCTCTCACCCCCCATCAGAATCAATTCTTAAATGTGACTGGCTTTTCAGCCAGCTGGCCCCGCATGCTCCAAAAAGGGTATCTGCAAAGGGTGTGGGGGATGGGGGGGGGGGGGGAGAGAAGATACAGGCCAGTTAAGCCACCCTCAAACCAAAAAAAGTAATAATCAAGCAAACATCTCCAATAAGTTGACTTGAGATAAGTGGAGAACATATGCACTCCCAAAATATGCTCTGTCTTCCCAGTTGTGGGGTCTCCATAATATTGATGATAGTGGGAGAAGAAAGAGAGACACCTTCATCTCATCCACTTGGTAGACAGTGGTATGGAGGAGCCAATTGCAGGATGAGGGCCTGCACATCCTGTTTAGTTGGGGGGAGGGGGAGTGGTTCAAAATAGCTTTAAACAAGTTTTATTGTAAAGAAGGATTTTTTGTCTTCTCAATTTCCCATGACAAAACAACTTGATTAAATCAAATATTGTGCACTAGGATTTGGGACTTATGCTGAATCAATTTTAGCTTGTTTTGCTATGAGAAAAAAAAAAGGTTGCTGATAATGAAAAAACGAATCCAATTCTACTAAAAAATAAATGCTACTCCTGTTGTCCAGTTGAATTCTCAAGCCCAATATAGCAGGTGCATATCTTTATATGCCATTTACAAATTCTCATACCTTTTACTTTGCCAAAAACCTCATTTATAATGGACATTCAGTTCTGTCGCTTCTCCCTGCCTCCGATGCATCACTGGGAAGGAGCTGGTTCCTGGCTCCTTGAAAATGTATGGCTAGACATATCACTGATTATGTGAAAGTAATTGCACAGTATTATTTATGCTCCCAAATTCTCCAAAATCAGAAGAGACTAATGGTGTTTTGATATATGCCTGTAGCAGAAATATTTGAGAAAAAGCTTTTTACCCCTCTCAGTCCATGTGATGGAAAGCAATTGCCTCTAAATGTGAGCATGCCTTTAGTCAGGGCTTCACTTATCAAGATTTTAGTAAATAAGTCCAAAACTTCAAGGAACCTATTTGAAAGTGGGCTCCCTTTATGATCTGAGTGTATATTACTAGGATTACAGAACACAGCCACCTTTCCCCTCACTCCTCAGAATACCATGGATCTTTGAACTAGTTTCAAAGTTAAGATTTATGGAAGTTTTCTAGTTTTACACCACAATGGTATCCAACAGGTTTAAAAAAAAAAAAACAAAAAAAACACACCACCACACAGGCTACATTGGTTATTGTTGAATAAGACACATATGCCCAGGTGCAACACACCAGTCATGGTGCTACAAATCTGGTCCACTCTGCTTATCAGCCTATTTTAAAGGAATGTTAACTAAAGTACAATAGGAGAGCAGATGTACTAGATGTTTAGAAGAGGAGAGGTTATTTCCATTCCACAGCTAGGCTTGGCAGAATTACATTTTAATATTTTGTATAATTTTGATGGATAACATTTACTTAAGCATTTTTTCACTTTGATTTTTAATTTTTTACAGTTGTAGGAAATTATGGGGGTCTAACAATCATTTAATGACAGATATTGAGATTCAAAAAGTTAAACTGAAAAAACAAAACTTGTCAACATCACATGCCTAAATAAAGTAAATATTCTTAAATCAAACCCTTAAGTTCCCAAACAATTTATTTTCCTATCTGTACATTTTTGAGGATTGATGGAAATATTTTCGTGTAATATATAAACATAAATCCACATTCACCAGTAAAAATCTAATCCTTCCAAGCCTATATATAGGGTATTAAAAATAGTGTTATCATAAGTATAAAACCTGTTAAACTGCTGTAAAAAAAATTCACCCAATTCCACATGCCACACTTCTCAACCAGGTGTGTTGGTAACAGGGCACTAGTTTTTGGGGCACATGTGCACATCCCAGTGTGTTTGTTACAGCCCTTAAATCCTTTACAAACTTGGCGTCATAGTGACACGGCACGTGGTTGGAGCAAATATGTGACCTATAGGAAACCAGCTATAAGACTTCTTGCCTGTGGGACAGAGGTTCGCAAAAAGGACCCTAAGATAGCACCTCATGTGGTTCTCTCCACAGTAGCCAGGAGGGTTACTAAAGGCAAAAGTATGTCCTCTTTTCTTTGAGCTGGCAGAAGCTGGGAAAGTCTCAGGTGGTCAGTGCCCACTACTTTAAGTGTGCTTGCTCTTGCTTTGGAATCATGTTTGAAAATGAAGCCAGTACTGCAGAAAGGGTCATGCACTGAAGAGTTGTTGGGAGCTTTGCATACTTTCCCAGACAGTGACTTTGCCATCAGAGTACATATGTAAACAAAGAAACTTCAGTTATAAAAACCTTCCTAGGCAAGAGTTAGTGGATCACATGCAGAAGCAGCTGTATATGCAGAGGGTGCATGCACTTTCCCCTATGTGCATCATATTTTGTATCTCATGTTAATTCACAGAATATAGAGTTTACAGCTTTTCATCTTGGTAAATGATACCGTTTTTTTTTTTTTTTTTTTAAAGATGGCAAGTAAGTTCCCTCAGCATGAAACTGCTTGCTATTTACTGTCCTACACATACATCCCAGCAATGAACTCTGCCAAGGTTACCATGACAACCACCTATTACCATGAGTTTTGTCATGTTTTCCATATGTTCTTTACGGCTTCTGCTCATGTTTTTATCTTATACTTTCCCCTCCTCTTTCCTCAAGACTTCCTTTCTTCCAGTTCACATATGTGCAATGAGGTTACAAGATGGCTATGTAGACTATCTTCACAAACACTGCTGTTAACCCAAATTCACTCACAAATGCATGGAGTTAACCTGGACTATGCTCACCTGACTCTGTAATGCTCACCTGATTCTGAAGGGGTGGTGGTGGGGGGGGGAGCCAAGAGGGAAGAAAACATGATAAAGGGAGAGATGCTTGCCATGCTCTCTCTCTTCCACCTCCATCTGGAGGCTGTGCATGAACAGCCTGGGAGTGGGGGTTCTCACAGTGGAGCAAGGTAAGGCTGGTTCCCAGAGTTGAGGATTGGAGTGATCTAGGAGATCACCGGCCTAGGTAACACCAGGGGAATGTCACAGCCTCCATATACAATATTAGACAGACCATTATTGGAATGTTGTGTCTAGTTCTGGTGTCCATACTAGAAAAAGGATACTGAAAAATTGAAGAGGATTCAGAAAAGAACCACAAGAATTATTCAAGGTCTGGAAAGCATGCCTTTTTAGAGAGAGACTTAAGAAGTGTAATCTATTTAATTTATCTAAAGGAAGATTAAGAGATGACTTGATAATAGTCTACAAGTACCTATGGTCAAGAGATTTCTGATGGTAGATGACTAATCTAGCAGAAAAGGGCATGACAAGATCTAATGACTGGACACTGAAGCTCAATAAACTCAGGCTACAAATAAGGCACACATTTTTAAGTGAGGATAAGTAATTAATGGAATACCTTACTATGGATATAGTAAATTCCTTTACTGAAGTCTTTCAGAAATATGATACACCTCAAACAGAAGTTACGGGCTTGATGCAGAAACTACTGGATGCAGCCTGTTATGCAGGAGGTTTGATTAGATGATCATAAAGTCCTTTCTGGCTATACAAAAATAAAAAAAAATATGGTCTAATAGGTCTTGTTACCTTGACTAGCACGGTTTTATGTTAGAGCTGTTTGACCTTTGAAGCACCACTGTAGTGCTCCCAGGAGACACCAGCATTCAGTACTAGACTTGATGAAACAAGCACCAGCATGTAACAGCACAATGACATGAAGGTTTCTTCCTCCACTACTGTGTGTTCTGCTTTCTCAGTGTAGAATATTATGCAAGTTAAAGCTCTATATATGTGCGCACTATGGTGATTATACACCCTGATTAGGAGCCCTGAGTAAAAAGGACTATGCTCTCTAGCTGTTGTTTTCCTGGGCTATTGAAGTACATGGAAGTTTATTGAAATAAATGGAAGTTTTGTCACAGACGTTAAGGGAAGCAGGATCTGGTGTGCTTAGTCACTTTGGGAGAGAGAAGGAATTCCAACATTAGAGAAGGAAGGTTTGGCAGCCTGCAGAGAAGAAAATTAAATGGTCATTCAAACATCAAGTCAACTTGCCACCCTTCGTGAAGAATAATTTTACATTAATGTTCTCTTTTTGCCTTGCAGGATTGTTGCTACCCAATTTAGTGGCCATGATTAAAAAAAGCATAGCTACATCAGCATGGCTCTTCCTATATGCCATTTTGTACACCCCAGGCAAAAGGGATTTTGCTTGTGTCATTCTCTGACAAGTGTTATTCCTTTCCCAAGTGTGTGTGTGTGTGTGTGTGTATATATATAAAAATAAAAGTTGATAAATAGTAGTGTGAGCAAATGCAACAGGCTTGCTCTTTAAATTAGATAATCATATTTTATCATTTGGTAGAATGGTTTGCTTTAATTTAGTAAGCTTATTCTGTTATCAGATATTTATATAACACAGGATTCTTTGACATATAGCTGTAATGTAATCTTCTCTCTCCTGGGAGATTTCAGCCTCTATCACAATTTGTGTAGTAGGAGCCTAACATATCCATCAGCTTATCTGTTGTCTAATATCATCATAATTAGATGGGAGGAAGATTTTATGTAAGCTTTCTGTCTCCGATAAAGTGGTGGCTAGAGCAGCCTACAGAGGTAGCATGGATAACTCTACTATCCAATAAAAAGTTGAATAATCTCGTTGTCAACAGTAGTGAAACACAGTGCATTGTGTTGAAGTGGTATGTTGGCTGCCTGTAGCTAGCACAACATTTGTTACCAAGAGTATTGTCAAAGTGGACAAAGGATCACTACCACTACTGGCGCTGATGGTGGCATGAAAGGAGTTTGAAGGTTCAATTTTTAACCACTTAAGCTCTAAATTGAACTTGGTCATACATATATCTTTCCAATTTTCTGATACCCTAAACAGATAAACACTCTTGTCCTCCTTGGGCAGACACCTCCATATTTTTTGGCTCTGGAGGCAAGATGGAGAAAAAAAAATGCTACCCATAACTGAGCTGTCAGTTCCATGTCAGACTGCCTTTTTATATACACAAGTCTTAGGACTTCAAACTTTTATTCACAAACTATTTCCTAGTTCTGGCTAGTGCCAAATTATGGCACTGCAATAATTCTACTATTGTAATTTATAATCAAGCTACTGTGAAATCACACACACACACTCGCACACCCTAAAGTGGTGACACAAATGTCATGGCCACATATTCCATTTAATGAAAGAGACACTCACTTTGTCAGTGCTACAGTACAAGTACTACATTTTATGCATCTTTTATGTGCACTTGAAGTGTTTCCAAATTAGCTCTTGGTCATGTTCAGATTCAATTTCTGCTAGAATCAGAATACTTTAAGCTAATAAAACAGCTATAAGACTTATGGGAAGTCCCACTGCATTTTTGTGTTAATTTTATAAAATCTAAAGCAATTCATTCTCAGGGACTTGAGGTCGAATATAAATAGGAAATCATTTTACTGTGTATGTGATTTTTGCAATAAAAACTAAATTTTAAAATAAATTCAGTATTTCCAGTCTTTGTTATCTCATAGAAAGTGCCTATTGCTGCATGCCAGCTAATAGGCCATCCATTAAAGTGAAGTTAGATTTAAAAAAAATAAATCTACAACAGTCTTGCTTAATTTTGTCCCTATTCCAAACTTTGTAGGTTGACAAAAACAATGGAGGAGTCAGGTGGCACCTTAAAGACTACCATGTCACTGTCACTGATCGGTCCATCAGCCCTCACACAGAGAGCGCCGATCACAACACATCAGATGCGTTGTTCTAGCCAGTCCTTCAACTACCCACTAGCCAAGCTGTCAGTAGCACTGGACACCCGATTGACATAGCGCACAGCAGCCTAGAACTCCTGAGCGATCCATCCGCCAACCACAGCCTCCTAGACAGCTGGGATTACAGGCATGCGCCACCACACCGGGGCCAGACTACCATGTATTTGGGCATAAGCTTTCGTTGGTAAAAAACTCACTTCTTCAGATGCATGGAGTGAAAATTACAGATGCAGGCATAAATATGACACATGAAGAGAAGGGAGTTACCTTACAAGTGGAGAACCAGTCTTGAGAAGGTCCACTCCCACTAATTGATGAGGAGGTGTCAATACCAAGAGATGGAAAATTACTTTTGCAGTGAGCCAGCCACTCCCAGTCCCTATTCAAGCCCAAATTGATGGTGTTAAGTATGCAAATGAATTGTAGCTCAGCATTTTCTCTTGGAAGTCTGTTTTTTAAGTTTTTTGTTGAAGAATGGCTACTTTTAAATCTGTTATTGAGTGTCCAGAGAGACAATTCCTGATGTCTGATTTGTGTCCATTTATTATTTTACGTAGAGACTGTCTGGTTTGGCCAATGTACATGGCAGAGGGGCATTGCTGGCACATGATGGCATATATCATATTAGTAGATGTGCAGGTGACTGATCCCCTAATGGTGTGGCTCATGTGGTTGGGTCCTCTGATGGTATCACAAGAGTAGATATAGGGACAGAATAGGCAATGGGGTCTGTTACAGGGATTGGTTCCTGGGTTAGTGTATTAACATATTTATGCCTGTATCTGCAATTTTCACACCATGCATCTGAAAGTGTGGGTTTTTTTACCCATGAAAGCTTATGCCCAAATAAATCTGTTAGTCTTTAAGGTGCCACAGACTCCTCATTGTTTGGGTGGATACAGACTAACACGGCTACCCCTCTGATACTTTGTAGGTTGAGCCGTGTTAATCTGGATCTGTAGAAGTGACAAAGGGCACCTTATAGACCAGGCCTGCACAACTTGTAAAGCGGCGAGGGCCATATTACTCCAAAGAAAACAGCTGAAGGCCGAAACCCCTCAGCCCCGCGGAAACACCACCCCCCCCAGCACCGCCCGCCCCGTGGAAACAACCCCTCCTTCCCCAGTGCTGGGGTGTGGAAGCCTGTAGAGGGGGAAAGAAACAGCACTAGAAGTAGAATAAGATCTTCCCCCCCCACACTTTGTATTCAATTGCCCTGTTGAATGAATGAGGTGTGAATGAGGAAGGCATGGAAGGCAGGCACCTCCAGACAGCTGCAACCCTTGGAGAGGGGATGGGAACCAGACCAAAGACAATCAAACTTGTCAAGTGGGCTGACTAGAGAAGAGCAGACATACTGATGGCCTCGGGGGTTAGAAGCAAGCATCTTCCTTTGGGAACACCCTCTTTGCAGCATTGGGACAACCCCCAGCACAGAAACAAGCAGCAAAAAAAGGACCAACGGACACAGTCCCAGATTTTGGGCCGCACAGTGAGCCCACCTACTCACCCCCACCCCCACCCCCCACGCGGGCCGCATGTTGTGCAGGCCTGTTATAGACTAACAGAGGTATTAGAGCATAAGCTTTCATGGGTGAACACCCACTTCTTCGGATACAAGTGGGTATTCATCCAAAGGAGTGGGTATTCACCCACGAAAGCTTATGCTCCAATACCTCTGTTAGTCTATAAAGGTGCCACAGGACCCTTTGTCGCTTTTGTAGGTTGAACAACTCCAGATGGAACATAAGTAATACAAAGGTTTTGTTTCCCCTGGCCACTTATCAAATTATTTTTGGAGTTCTTTATTAGGAAACAGGTGAGGAATGATTATTTTTTATATATACATAGATCATAGATCATAGATCATAGATCATAGATCATAGATCATAGATCATAGATCATAGATCATAGATCATAGATCATAGATCATAGATCATAGATCATAGATCATAGATCATAGGTTTTGTAGGGCCAATAAAACCTGCACACTGCAAATGACTTCTTGCATGTAGCTCTTTAATTGAAGCTCTTAACAGACAAGATAGAAGTCCTAGACCAAGGAAGACAATACAGAGATTGTATTAGCCCCAAAGCAGATTTAGAAATAGCCACACAAAAGTAAGCCCACAGTCTTTACAAGAGAAACCACAGGTATTAATTATCTGTATTACCGTAGCATCGATGAACCCTAGTCATGGACCAGGACCCCATTGTGACTGAGGGGCACTGTATAAAACAGAAAAAAAGACAAGTTTTAAGCAGAGGCGAAGGTCCAAGGGCTGCTAGAAGACACAAATAAAAGCCTAAGGGCATCAATCCTACAAAAAGACTTATGTACTACTTGCTTAACTTTAAGCATATGAGTAGTCCCTTTGAATTCAAAGGGACTCCAAAGTATGGCCGCAGAAGAGTAATGCAAGGCCTCTAAAATTTTTAAGAATCTGTGTAAAACAGAGTGGATGGAAATAAACACAAGAATGAATTATAATTATTTTTATATATATATATATATATATATATATATATATATATATATATATAAAATATATAAATGCGCCAATTAGCAGTGGAAAAAAAGGTTTATACAGGTATACAGTTCCCCTCTCTGCAAAGGGCGCTTCGGTGTCAAACAGGGTTATATGGCAGCAATTCAATCATTTCTCTAGCCACAGCAATACAATTTCCTTGAAATGTATTCCAAGCAGTCGCTGAAATCCTGTGCTGTCACACAGGTGTAATTCATAAAATCATCTGTAAAAGAGTTGAAAGTGGCTTAGAACTTAATAATTGGATGCTAACAGACCACAAAATCCAGTGATGATTCAACCTGATATTCTGAATAAAAAGAGCTCTCAACCCTCCTTGTAGCTGTTTCCATCACTTCACACTGATTCAGACATTGTAGGTTTCAGAGTGAAACAGAGCAAAATTCCTGGAATCTTCATATATAAATTAAAAAATAAAATCTTATAACATGAAGGTGTCAAAGTCAAGCACTCCAAATTTAAGAAATGTTAGAATGAAGATTACTTTGGAACCTTAATTCAAGTCCCTTGTGCCTATGCATTACAATACAGTCTTTATTTACATAAGCATATATCATTTTTCCACAGGACTCCTGCCTCAATGGGATAGATGTTAAATTAGTAAGTAGTTATTCAATATCTTGCTTTATTCTCATCATTCAATGTATGGCACTGGCATGATTTTCTGTACACCATCTAAACCCAGTGCAGAATATAAAGTGATTAATTTTCTCCTAGGTGTTTCTATGGTGCTCTCAATATCATTTCTGAATGCTTCACAAACATTAATAAATTTAGCATCACATTCCTGTGAGATTAGGAGATATTATCCCCATTTTACAGTTGGAAAACTGAGGCAAGAAAACAGAGATTCAAGACAATATTTTCCAAATATGACCAATTTGAAACACCTTAGCCCTGATTTTCCAGAGTACTTAGCATTTCTAGATTTTTATATTTTGAAAGCACCGTTCCAATTGACTTCAGTTGTAGTCATGAGTGTTCAGGACTACTGCAAATGCATTCTTAGGTGTTCCAGGCTGGGCACTCAGACACTAATTCTGTGCTCCTAATTTTCTAACTGTGAACATATTAGTTTAAATTACTTGCCCAGCATGACCTAAGAACTCTGGGTGAGAAAATGGTATAGATTCCAGTTCTCCAAGATGGCATTAAGTTGCCTTAATCACAAGACAATCTTCTCTCTTCCTGATCATTTACTCCAATGAACAAGGCAGTGATCCTAGAGAGGACAGTAATACTACTACACACTGATTCATTCCCCTGAACACAGTCCATCATGTGCAGTGAATGAGGCACGGGTCCTTTAGAAAATGTAGTATGTGGTGATGTAATTAGCGTGTTCTCAGATCAGTTCCTTGGTGCCACAGCAGTGTCTGGGAGAAGCAATTGCAAGGTATGTCCTGTGCAGCCTCTGTAGACTCATGATGGAGCATGCACAATCTCTGTGGAAGAGCTGATCAGGAGTTTGAGAAATAATTTTCTTTTATTCAAGTCTCTGCTTCTAGAGTAGCACACCTACAATTCTTTTTGAGGTCGTGGTGGGGGGGGAATTCAAAAGGTCTCAGTTTTGTCCTGATGCAGAAATGGAAAGGTTTTAAAAACCTCCTTATTTTCCTTCATTTTGAACTGGAAAAATAGAGCAATGTTAAGTGGAACTTAAAAAAAAAAATCAGCCCAACAGAGACGTGAAAATTTCAGCCTCAACATTTAAAGTTGAAAAGTTATAACAGGGTCTGACAACAGGATCTTATAGTGTGAAGTGGTGGGCAACCACAACTACAGGCAGTGCTACCAGCTCCATCTACAGTAAGAGAAACTAACTATATTGATTTTACATAGATCTCTTCCAACATCTAAACCTCACTGATAGGACAGTCAATATACATGTGACTAACTATTATAAAAGCTCCCTGATTCATGCACAAATGTATGTATGTATGTATGTATGGCCTGAGGACATTTATGAACTAGAATACTAATTTTGTGGTGTCTGATTAGAGATGAATAAATGACATATTACATGGAATACATCTACAACACAAATTGTAGATCACTAGGGATTTGATTTAGAACCCCCTCATATTTACTATGAGTCACAAGGTGGAAGAGCTCCGAGTAGCTCAAAAGCTTGTCTCTTTCATCAACAGAAGTTGGTCCAACAAAAAGATATTACTTCACTCTTGTCTCTCTGGGGCCAAGATGGATACAACAATACATTTACTATGTGGGTTAAATAGAGACAAGGGGGAAATAGTAGCATTCTTTGAGAACTCATCCCTAATCACATTACCTTAAAGTTTGTGTATCCTGGAAATAAATATTGTGTATTTTGGGACTTCACAGCAACATGAAAAGTTCTTAAAAATCTCAGCAGCAAAACTATTTGCTGGAGTTTAAAGCTCTGGTTAAAAAAAACCCCAAAAACCCACCAAAAAACCCACTCTTCAAAGCTTAACACATTAATGTTTACAAAGTGTGTTTACTCTTCAGCGGGAACTTGGAAAAAATAATTTAAGTCCAAATAAAATTCTCAATTTCTATGCCTTTAAAGAAATATTCACAGTTTTACTGGCAGTAATTTCAAGCTGATCCAAGCCTAGCAGCCAAAAGAGCTTCTAAAATATAGCAAGCTTGATTCACCTCTTCCTTACACCAGTGTAAGGTCACTAGTGTCAACAGAATTATTTTTGGCCTCCACTGGCGTAATCAAGAAGTGAAGTGGGCCCCCTTTTGACATTCAGAACAAGATATAGCACCACAATTTATTTTGGAATACTATTTATATTAGTATGTGAACGACTTTGGTGATTGCACTAAGATAGAAAGGAGAAGCAGGTTGAGAGCTCCCAGAACAGAAAGACCTCTAATTGTACATACATACTGCAGGGAACTGTATTGACAGGGGAGACATAGAAAAGACCTACTAGGTCATCCAATGTAACTTATGTAACTGTAAGAGACTGAGAAAGGAACAGTAGAAACAAGCCCTAATCTTTCAAAAGAACCCCTTACGCTTTCCCACCTTAACAATTCAGCAGGACAGAAGGGAGAAGCAGCAGAGAATGGATTTATTTGTTCTCACTTTGGAGAACAGCTCTGTAAGAGTAGGGAGGAGAATAGAACAAACAATAAAAGGTTCATAAGTTAGCCTGAAGCCAAAACACTCACAGAATCATATTCTTATCTTATCAAGTTTAATGAATTCAATATTAGACCAGGCTGGGAAAAAAAATCAAATTTCCATCCCAAGGGAAATTCTGAGATTTCAAAATCTAGTTTCATTCCACTCAGAACCAAGTCAAAAATCCCAAAATTTTTCATAGAGCTAAAACTTATCAACACCAATGTAGCCAGCTACCAGGGTACAGGATATTTCAGTTTCACAATTTAAACATATAAAACACGGTGGTCATGCCTAGATGTTTAGGAGATACATATTTTGAGCCCACTGTTTAATATTAAGTCTGGATCAAAATATGAATGGGACATGTTCAAAACTACACATACCACTCATCATATAAACCTAAAGGAGGCACATTACCAAATGCATATAATACATGCCAGTCATAGCCAAGCATGCATGTCTGCATTGTATTGCCACATCAGAGAACTTGTTTTGCATGGCTTGGATGGGTGTACTTGTTTTGCCTGTTTTTGAACCCACTGGAACATTGAGGAATATAAAGTGTGATAACTGAAATTGGATTTGCATCGTTGAGAGAGCACATAGTGCAGGAAGGGGGAAAAGGAATCCAAGAGCAGAAAAACATCTAGCTCTTATATAAGACTGATCAGTAGATCTCAAAGCACTTCACAAAAGGCGGTCACAGTATCATCCCCCATTTTTAATGAAAGGTAAATGGAGGTATGGAGAGACAAATTGATGTGCCCAAGGTCACCCAACTGACCAATGGTAGAGCTGGGAATAAAACCCAGGTCTCCTGAGTTCCAAACCAGTGCTCTACCTACTCATTGAAGGGTGAAAGAGTGGTGAAATGAGAAGTAATGGGAGGGAGAATCTAGGGGTTGACTTCAACGGGCCTTGGAAGAGTGAATGTATCCATCAACTTCAGCAGGCTTTGGATCAGGATCCTAATGAAACAGATACAACATTGGACCATTGTATAGTTTCATTTACAGGAAAATATTTGTAATTTTGAACTAGTTATTTATGCCAAGAACCCATACACTTTGTCAGGTTTACCCATCACTGCTTATTGTCTTCATTTTTACTACAGCCACATAAGTAACTAGATGAGATCCACAAGCATAACAAAACAAAAACACACCACACCCCAAAACTAATCAAATCCCCTTACAAAAAATTTGACTCCTACCATTGAACTACGAGACTCAGGCACCAAGTTAGTATTTGCCCAATAACTATTCAAATTGCATCTATAATATAGACCATCAGTCTGTAAGTCCTGCTTAACATTTTAATAGAATTCCTGCCTAACAGCTGGTTTTGTTGTCTAGTTAGAGGCTGTATAAAGCAAGGCACCCCAAAGTGGCATTCTGAAATGGCAATGAGGTCAATAATCAAACCAAGAAAGAAAGATAAAGAATAAAAAGTTTAGACTGGCAATCTGTTTTTCTTCACATTCTGTTGTTACCCAAAGCTTTTTCCTAAACATTTTTTCTAGCAGCAGCTTGTCAAAGTCTCAGAAGATGTGTTGTGTCCTTCAATACCACCTGAATAGTCAGGCAATAAAACAACCTTTTCTCAGCCCTACACAGAAGTCTACTTCACGGGGACAGTCTCTTCTCTGCATTGAGTAAAAAAGGATTACTGTCTTTGTAAGTAACGTACAGTAACTGCTATCTGCTGTTAGCACCTTCTCCCCACTCCTTCAGTCACTATAGGTGTGACGGGTTAGTATCACATAAACCACCTTGGTGCTGCCACCTGGTGTGCCAAGGCTACTTCTGCCCCTGCTTTCCTGCCTTTTCCAGCTTGGGACTCCCGCATCCTGTCTGTTTTGAGCCAGATTCCGCTGATCTGCTGCAAACACAGACCCAGGTCTGAACCACATCCCCTAACAGCTGTAGGCCTGCCTGGAAGCAGCTCAGGAAGTGCTCTTGCCTTTGACACCCAGGTGCCCAACTCCCAATGAGGTTCAAACCCTTAATAAATCCGTTTTACTTGTATAAAGCTTATACAGGGTAAACTCAAATAGTTCGTCTTCTATTTCAAAGATAGAAAGATATGCACAGCTGTTTCTCCCCCCCAGTACTAACACGGACTCCAGGTAACTTAAGTAAAAAGTGATTTTAATAAGTATAGAAAGTAGGATTTAAGTGATTCCAAGTAGTTGCAGACAGAACAAAGTGAATTACTAAGTAAAATAAAAAACGTGCACATCTAGGTCTAATCCAACTCAACACAGATAAAAGCCTCACCAGTTCCAGTCTCTTTTACAGGCTGTAGAACTCCTAGCCTGAGTCCAGCAATCACTCACACCCCCTTTTGTCTTTGTCCTTTGTTCAGTCTCTTTCAGGTATGTCCTTGGGGGTGAAGAGCCTCTCTCTTTAGCCAACTCAAGACAAAATGGAGGGGTCTTCCAAGGGTTTAAATAGACTTTCTCCCACTCCCTGTGTAGCATCATGTTACCCTGGAGTTTTGGGATCACATGGGCAAGTCACATGTCCATTCACCCTCACCAGTCCAGCCAGTCGCATTCCTGGCCAAGCTCAGATGTGGATTGGGGTCTGCCACTTCTTTTGTCTGTTAAGTGCTTGCACTTAGCCTTGGTAAAGAATGTGCAAGTTATGTATAAAATCAGCAAATATAACACCAATATTCACAACTTCAACCTCAACAATGATACATGCGTACAAACAGGAGGAATAGATTCAGTAGGTCATAACTTTTACAGAGATATGTTACATGGCACATGTAGCATAAAACATATTCCAGTTACATCATATATACATTTATAAGCATCTCCCCATAAAGTTTCATTGGGGACACCGTCACAATAGGTCTCTATTTCTTTCTTCAGTTTGGCTTTTCCACAGGAATTCTGTAAATTAATAGAAACTGCATACTCATCCAATGTCCACTTTAGCAGTTGTGGTATCACATCCTTCATTACTGTGTGTGGGAGGGTTAGCTCTTGCTTTATCTTTTGAAATTGCCAGCAACAATACACTACTTTTTAGTAATTCACCTGAGTCTCAGATTTTGAAGGATTTTTCTTCACTTTTGAAGTTTCCTCCCCCACATCTAGTGCCTCTGAACACTGCTGAATAGACAGCCCTGAAAACTAATTTCCTCCAACCACAGAAAAGATACAGCCCAAACCATGCCAGTGTGCTCAACCCTAAACAGCAAAGGTACCATACTATTACAATGCAGGCACACATGGGACATTTCAAGATAGAGGGGAATATTCTCTGCTGTGGTCAACTCCCACCAGCCACAGCAGATCAGGGAAACCACTTACAATTCCCTGATACTCTGTTCAGTTTTCCTTCAAGATTAGGTAAGTGAGGCTCAAAATATATTTTTAGCATGGACATTCCCAGTCTGGCTTTGGGCCCCATCTGCGGCTTCAGTTTCTCCCTCTTGGATTCCTCAGTATCATCATCGTAACTGGCATGAGTCAGGTAGATACAGACCCCAAGAAGAGGTGATTTGTCATCAGCTTTTAATACAGGAATTCATACCCAGCTTTTCTAGCTGGCTCACAACTCTTGCTACAGGGGGCTTAGTCCGGTCTCTGATGAGGCTTTCCTCTAGCAGAGTTGCTCTATACTCCAGTCTTCCCAGATGGCTCCTAGTCCCTGCAGGCTTGCACTCCCAAGGCCCTCTGCCTGGGTGCTAAGGAGAGTCTCTGTTTAGAGCTGCTCATGTATCCTTCCTGCACCTTTATCTCCCTAATCTCAGGCCGGTCATTATATCTCCCAGCAGGCCTTGTTCCAAGTCATATACTCAAATCACATAACACCTGGGCTTATTCCCTTCACCTGGGGTGGCAGGAACCTCTTAAAGGACCCGTTCACATTGGGACAGTATCCATCATCATCAGTTTTTTAAAACAAGCTAATCTCCATCTCCAAATATATTAAATGATAAGGCAGACTCTTGGTGGAATTTCAGATAACATGCCAGCCTAGCAGTAATCAGGATGCTTAATTAAAACAAACAAACAATTACTTCATAGTATTTCCATTTAACGTAGGCCATTGTCAGGAAGAAAAATTGCATAGTATTATGCAGTACTTTAGGTGAAGCAGTCGGACTTGTTCCTCTGGCTCTAATTGTTTGGCATCCTTACTCCCTGTTTTCTGCATGTTACGTGATCTATATTGAAACAGAAAATAGATTTAAAGGTGTGTTTTGCTCATTTTTATATGAAATAAGGCTGCCCACATAATTTTATTTAATCTTAAATCAGATTGTAATTGTGAAGGAAGCACACAGTAAAAAAATATCAGCCAATCAGATAAAACTCGTGTCGCTAATATTGTAAAACATGACTAGTGATTAAGGAATCCAATTTGGAGCACGTTAAAGGGTAACTTATGCACTGAAAATCAGGGTAAATGCTTAGCCCTTTTAGAAAAAGTCAAGCTTTGTAAAAGAACCTCACGTTAAGCAGCCAAGAATTCAGATGCCTAAAAACGATCACAATTACTTTTGAAAAAAAAATTTGCTCCATCTCTTTAAAGTGGTTTCAAATCATGAAGTTCCCTAGCTTTATGGTCACAAACAGCCTTTGCTTGATCCACTGTGATCCAAGAGAGGATACAGTTTCTGTAGTCAATAAAACATAGCCACATGGTGTTGAACCTGAGAAGCTAGCAAAGCCACAAAAGCAATTTCTGAGGGTAGGTCCACACTACCCACCCGATTCGGCAGGTAGAGATCGATCTTCTGGGATCGATTTATCACATCTCATCTGGACGCGATAAATCGATCCCAGAAGCACTCCCCGTCGACTGTGGAACTCCTGCTCAGCGAGAGGAGGAAGCGCTGTCGACGGGGGAGCCTGCCTGCGCCACGTGGACCTGCAGTAAGTAAACTTAGTTCGATCTAGGAAACGTCGACTTCAGCTACGCTATTCTCGTAGCTGAAGTTGCGTTTCTTAGATTGATCCCCCGCCCCAGTGTAGACCAGCGCTTTACTGGTGCACTTGCCTGAAATAGTTTCCTCCCACTGGAAGAAAGGGGAGGACGGAGAATGAGCTAAGAAAGAGGCTCAGCATGAGTAAGCAAGTTCCAAGACAATGCAAGAACAGCTAGATTGTCCAAAGGGAAAAAAAAAAAAGAAGAAGAAAATCTGACAGTCACTATGGACTTCTGATAGAAGTCAGCACTACAGAAGAGAAGAGCTGCTGGAACAATAACGTTGGCATTGGAACCTCATAGGAGCTGGGACAGGTAGAAGGCTGTGAAAACAGCAATTGGAGGAAGACAGAGCCAGCAGTCAAAAGAGGATAGTGCTTGAGTATATTCATGTCCCGCTCCCTCCTAAAATCTAATTAAATCCCCTTAGGTGCCAATAACTGCTAGCTCAAATAATAGTCCAGATGGATAATATTGATCCACATACAACAAAACACTAAAGTAATACAGTGTCACTCACACAAGACAGCACAACACTTTCATAAGGTGGCAGAAAGTTCCAGATGCCTAGACCATAACTGAATGCACAATGTCTCTGAAAGGTGAGCAGAGGAATGGCCATTGCTGAATAGCAGGGTAGGCAGAGGAAAGGATAATTATGTGAAAGTTAGGACAATGCTAATGTAATAGCCGTCATTGAATTCTGACCATTTAACATTCCTTTTGCCACTTTAATCTCCTCTCGGTCATCTTACTTTAAAGAATGTAAATTCAGAGACATCATTAAGTGGTTAGATCTTTGCTAAGGCCAAATGTTGGAGGTGATTACATTTAATCAGCTGGCATTATGTTTCTTTAACTGTTGAAAACAAACACGAAAACTTACCAAGGGGGAAAAAAATTCCTGTTTTGAACTGGTCCTCAGATTTTCGAGAGGGTTATAATATTAAAATGCATATTCTCTCTCCCCATCCTCTGATATATGTAAGCCATTGAATTTTAAAACTCTGAAACACCCAAGGGTGACAGCACTTTAAGAATACTCTGTAAAATGTAAACAAGAAGTTTGAGAGATTGGGAAAAACCAGCCTGGCACATGCATTCCCTTAAAAACAGAAAATTAACTACCTGAACGTAGGATCCTATAGGCAGAGTTTTATCACTGCTTTAATTCTCAGACCTCAGTGATTCAGGAGCCAAAATTAGTTATCAACATTACCCAAAAGAGCCACAATAATGTGAATTCATGGTTTCATTTACTGTTATGTATACACAATATTATTCACAGCAAAATGATTGACCATGTTATCAACTACATTTGGTTAACATAGTAAAAGCATCAACTTTAATAACTTACGTTGGTTAATAATTAAATCACTGTTTTAATATCATGTGCTACAAATAGCCACAGGAGACACATTAAAGAGCCACTTCTGGCTTGTGAGCCTCAGTCTGAATATCACTGAACTAAAGCCTCTCTGCCGTTGTCCCTCCGATGTCCATAGGAAAGTAAATAGTTTTTTAGAATTTATTTTGGCAGAGTTCAATCCATACCCCTCTTCCTGCTTTTTCTTTCAGTTTGAGACTCAAGAGAAAAAAGTATTGTTGAAAGGTGCTGTACAGGGGAGCAGAGTACATGATCTCCCCTGCTCTCTTTTCTACTACTATTTCAAGAGCTTAAGAAGAATATTAAAAACAAGGTTAATAATGTTTGAGTTAATGTTTCCATCTCTCATTTGTTTAACCCCTTGAGTGCTGAACATCCCATGCTATGTCTGTTCTATTCACCCATCACTGGGGTGTCCCAGGGCCTTCCAGTACTGCTTTAAGCAACAGAACTAGGCTCTGTCACTTGTGAGCATGCATACAGTTGAAGCCACCCACTGTGCTGCCAAACACTCAAAGTATGGCCTAACATGAAATTTGAGTGGAATGATGGCAGCACAGCAAGTGAAGAGAACCAGCAGTGAACAGGTTAACTAAGGTTCTGAAGGGTTTAGTTCATGTATTTCTCCTATTTCTGCAGACACTGAAGTCTCACAGCCGATATACATGCTGGAGCAGAGAATGTCACATCAGGAATGATATCATGAGGTTAGTTTGAATGTGGCATTGTAATTCCACAGCTCCAGTGACTCCCGCGCTTGGAACAGTTTGAAAATTTTTGACTGCTCTGCAGTTTAGTGAAATCCTTTTATTTTGGCTCACACTTGACTGCAAAGCACATTAGCATATAGGCAGTAAGCTTTTGAGCTTAGGGAGGGCTTGCTGCAACTCATTTAGAAAATATAAAATTTTAAAGACAACATACTCCTCTCCATGGGTTTATTTCATTTTTAATATTCCTGTTTGTATTCTGTAATCCTGATGTTTTATCAAGATGCTCCTCAAGTCAGGAATACAAATGCAACAACATGCTTCTATCACACATCTCACACTGGAGCTTTTCAGAATTAAATACCTTAATTCCTCATACAAGAGCATGTACTGTCATAGCAAAAAAGAATTGTCAGACTCCAAAATTAATTTATGCTACTTCAGGGAAAGTTCTCCTCTCCACCCTTGTGAAAACATTCTCTTTTGCAAAATAAAATATTGTCAACTCCCAGGAATGTAAATGGTTGACTGTTTCGGAAGTATGATTTTGCCCTTCACTATTCATTGTTTCACAAAAGCAAAACCCTCGGGGCAATCAATACTAACTTATGATAATGTGGTCTGCAGCACAGTGAGGGTCCCCCTCCTCTCTGGCCCCAGCAGCTGACAGAGCACTTAGCAGTAGGTGCTACAGTAAGTGGATCAGAGTATTTTACCTGTAAACATGCTGCAATAAAGTGATATAATTCCATTGCTACAGATTACTTAGTTAACATTTTTCCAAATCTATTTGGCTCACTAGTTCATTAGATCATTACCTTATAAACAGCCTGGGTAATGAATTGAGAGCAACTGCATACCTTCAGGAAGAACCTGCCCGATAATAATCCATTAGAAAACTGGCAGTATCCTCTGATCTATTGCCCGCAAAGCTATGACTTGATGGAGAGTTTCATTCCCTCTGCTCAGTACTCCAGAAGAAAATCAGCACAATTTAAATATTGCTTGTGATGTGACAGCTCTCTAGATCCCTGGTTGCATTCTGTTCCCAAGGGATGACAATCTGGTGTTCCAGTGAGCATACAGCAGTGAAGATGAATTGAAAAAGCTTGAGATAAATTAGGACTGGCTAAGTTAAAATTGTCTCTGCTCCTGAGTCTCTCATCTGCAGTCTGCAAGCCTGTTTTGCTGTGAAAAAGCTAGATGGCAGGCTGCCTCAGTGAGTTCTTCTTAAGCGACAGGGAGCATTTTCAATGAAGAAAAATTCTCCCATTATCTAAGCTAATGTGACTGCAGCTAAGTCTAGTTTTAAGAGTGTCTACTAGCATGGAAATTCATTTTTACTATTGCTCTCCTTCATGCTACAGGTCAAAACACATACTATCAGTCAATACATTTCTATCTGAAAGAAAAACTTTAGTTAACAAATGATAGCTTGGCTCTTGTTATAGCTTTGCTCAATAGTTTAAGTGTAGGCAATTTTTCTATGTTAACCAGCGATATATTTCTTAATGTTGCCTCTTGTTCCCAAGTTATTTTTCTATTCCTATTCCTGCTCTCTTGGTCTTAATCATTATGACAATTATCTTCATTTCAAAATGCTTTAGTATAGAGGTTGGCAGTGTTTTCTTCTAGCTGAGAAAAATGGAAGTGACAGCTGGAAATCAGGACATTTTGCACTTAGTGACTATAAGAGATGCTGGTCCAAGAAAACATCTGATGGCCATTTTGCTGTACCCTCAAGAAGTCTGGTTTAAAAAAAACAAAAAACAAATACACACCTTTGTGACAGATGGTCACAGACTCGGATTACACAGTCCTTGCAATTGGAATAAAATTGCAATTGTAATTTTTCAGAATTCAGGTTAGTGCCAAAGTACTACAGTGCAACAAGCCTTGGGGATAAGGAGGAAGCTGTAGATCTGGTATATCTTGACTTTACTAAGGCTTTTGATACTGTCTTGCATAACCTTCTCAAACAAATTAGGTAAACACAACCTAGATGGAGCTACTATAAGATGAGTGCACAACTAGTAGGAAAACTGTTCCCAAAGAGCAGTTTGTGACGGTGTACCCCATAAGGCTTTATGGTGAGATGCTTATAAATGTATATATGATAACTGGAATAGGTTTTATACTACATGTGCCATATAACATATCTCTGTAAAAGTTATGCTCTACTGAATCTATTCCTCCTGCTTGTATCATTTTTGTAGTTGAAGTTATGAATATTGGTTGTATACTTGCTTGTTGTCTACATAGCCTTAGTAAGACCATTTGCTCAGGATCTGGAGAAAGGAATGTACAGGTTAAGTGCCCAATCAAGAAACACTTAACAGACAAAAGAACTTGGAGACACCAATCCACATCTGATCTTTGCCAGGAATGTGGCTTGGCTGGTAAGGAACTGAGTTGTGCATGGATATGTGACTTGCCCATGTGACGCCAAAACTCCATTTTGTAACTGGACGCTACACAGGGAGAGGGAGGGGTGTCCACCCAGAGGAGAAAGTCTATTTAAACCCCTGGGAAACCCCTCCATTTTGTCTTCAGCTGGCTAAAGAGAGAGCCTCTCCACACCTACCCCCAGTGACATACCTGAAAGAAACTGGAACAAAGTACAACAACAATAGGGGGTGTGAGTGATTGCTGGACCCAGGCTAGGAGGACCATAGCCTGTAAAAGGAAGTTTACTGGAACTGGTGAGGTTTTTATCTGTATTCACTGTGATTAGACATAGACTTGCGTGTTTTATTTTATTTTACTGGGTAATTCATTTTGTTCTGTCTGTTACTACTTGGAACCCGTTAAATCCTACTTTCTGTACTTATAAAAATAAATTTTTACTTAAGTTACCTGGAGTACGTGTTAGTACCTGGAAGGGGGCAAACAGCTGTGCATCTCTCTGTGATATAGAGGGTGAACTATTTATGAGTTTACCCTGTATAAGCTTTATACAGGGTAAAACTGATTTATTCATGGTTTGAACCCCATTGGGAGTTGGGCACCTGGGTGTCAAAGGCAACTTCTTAAGCTGCTTCCAGGCAAGCTACAGCTGTTAGGAGACATGCCTCAGACCTGAGTCTGGGTTTGCAGCAGGCTAGCGGGTCTGGCTCAAACCAAACAGGATTCTGGAGTCCCAAGCTGGAAAAGGCAGGAAAGCAGGGGCAGAAGTAGTTGCGGCACATCAGGTGGCAGCTTTAAGGGAGTTTCTGTGATACCAACCCGTCACACAGTTATCAGTTGTTCATAGTCAAGCTGGAAGGGCATATGAAGTGAGGGTCTGCAGGGATCAGTTCTGGGTCTAGTTTTGTTCAATAACTTTGTCAATGATCTAGATAATAGCACAGAGAGTACATGTATCATATTTGAGGATAATACCAAGCCAGAAGGGATTGCAAGTGCTTTGGAGGATAGGATTAAAATTCAAAATGATCTGGATAAACTGGAGAAATGGTCTGAAAAAAATAGGGTGACATTAAATAAGGACAAATGAAAAAATACTCCACTTAGGAAGGAAAAAATCAGTTGCACATTTACAAAATGGGAAATGACTGCCTAGGAAGGAGTACTGTAGAAATGGATCTGAGGGTCATAGTGGTTCACAAGCTAAATGAGTCATAGTAACATTGTTGGGGGGGCAGGGAACAAAAAAACCACCCCCCGCAAACATCATTCTGGGATGGTAAGCAAGACATGAGAAGTAAGATTCTTCCACTCTACTTCAGTTGAGGCCTAATCGGTGTAGAGTATTGTGTTCAGTTCTGGGAACCACATTTCAGGAAAGATGTGGACAAATTGGAAAAAGTCCAGAGAAGAGCAACAAAAGTGATTAAAGGTCTAGAAAACATGACCTATGAGGGAAGATTGGGGAAAAAGGGGGGGTTTGTTTAGTCTGGAGAAGAAAAGACTGAGAGGAGACAAACTTTTATGTATTTGAAAACTGTTGTTACACGGAGCAGGGATAAAAAAAATTGTTCTCCTTAATCTTGGAGTATAGGACAAGAAGCAATGTGTTTAAATTGCAGCCAGAGCGGTTTGTTTGGACAGTAGGAAAAACTAACTTTCAGGGTGGTTAAGCACTGGAATAAATTGCCTAGGGAGGTTGTGGAATCTCCATGATTGGAGATTAAGAGCAGATTAGACAAACACCTGTCAGGAATGGTCTAGATCAGAGATTCTCAAACTGTGGTCTGTGGACCACGAGCTTCATTCAGGTGGTCCGTAGATAATTTCCTCTAAACTGCATGCCTGGTGGGGCTGCACATGAGAGAATGAAGGGCCACCCACCTAATTAATGGAGCTGAAGTCTTTGGGAATTTAATGTAGGTGAGAAACCTGCATAGACTAAGATCTTTCACCTAGAAAAGAAGGGAAACCAACATCTTGTACTTCTATGGAAGGTCCTGACTGAGGGAAAGTCAGCCATGGCTGGGTAGAAGAGTGACTGGTGAGAGAAACCATCTTGAACAAAGCCTGTATCTTGCAAGATTAAGTTTTAGATGCAAGTTTTCCACTTGTACTTGCTTGTAACCCTTTTCACTTGGCATCCTATTACCACATATGTCCTATTACTACACTATTACTTTATTTTTCCTATAAACCAACTCAGTGCTGTGTTTAAATGGAAGGTGTACTTACTCCAGTTAAGTTAATAAGTTGTGATGTGCTTTTGGGTATTTAGAGGAATAAATAAATCTCATATCTCTAAACTGTCCAGGAGAGGGCTGGACACTGCAGAACACACAGATTTAGAGAAATGCAGGAGTTGAACTGTGTTGGGGTCACCTTGCTGCTTGTAGCCAAGGCTGGTGGAAGCCAGAGTGGAGGTGTGGGCAGGCTGCTAGGGTCACAACTGCTGAATCAGAGTTGTCTAGCACACAGGCCACACCCTGTAGTATCTGTGTGCGTGTAGACTGGCTATGAGCATCCCAGGCTGGGAGTTGCAGCACCAGAGCATTTTAAGGCATCCAGAGTTTTAGGGCAAGTGGTGACAACCTCTTACTGGTCTGGAGTGTTCCCCAAACCCTGAGACACCCATCCATGTGCACTAGTCCTGGTTCCCAGCAGACAGGGGAAAAAATCAGGGATACCAAATATGCACACAACTGGTCATCCTTTGCATTTGCTGTACCATCTGCCTGTACCAAGGGACATCCTCACATCCTATGCCTTTCCAGCAGCTGTGCATGCCAGAACCCTGGCACGTACTTGATGGGCTACACGAGGGTTTGTTTTCCCTCTAGATGAAGGTCATGAGCTGTTTGTTCCCATAAAAATTCACACAGTACAGACAATTATAACAGTGTGCCTCCATTGAGTTGGGTTCATGCTGTGGAGGACAGTGGCTGAGTTACACATTGCCATCATTGTGCAATGTGTCTTATCTGGTCACACTTGTTTACAAACTTCCTTCCTCCACTAACTGTACTGCAGGGAGGTACATGCTCTCAGAAAGTCTCAGGAATCAATGATAAAAGGGCCTTCAATCTTCTGGCTGTCAGTCTTTCAGCTACATATTTGTTTCCCTCAGTTGTTGTATATGGATTCAAAGGCTCCTGATTAGGATAATAGGGAAAAAAAAACCCAACAAGTTGTGACAATTCCATGAATTTGTTATGACTAATTGGGACATCTGGGCACTACTGCAATACAAATAAATAGTTAACTGAAGAAAGAGCGTATTGAGAAGGGGGAAGTAATAAACTATATTACCAAGCATCATATAGCAACACTGTAGAATTCAGAGCACGAAAAAGCATGTCCAAACCTTTTAGTTTGTTCAGAAAGCATAAATGCCAGCAGAGCTATGAAGTAGTTGTGAGTGGGTTTTGTACTGTACATCACAGTAAAACACCCATATGTTGTTATTTGTTCAAGTCACATTTAATATAAAGTCAAGATTATCCTGAGAATAAGAGGCTATCAGGAGGAAATCTCCTGCTAAGATGTTAAGTAGTGACAGGACAAAGCATACAGAAAAAAGATGAATCATACTTTTTTCCCCCCCAAGCAGAGGGCTGAGAACAAAGGAGGCTGCATTATAAAACATACAGCTACATGACACATCAAAACTTTTGTACTTCCATCCAACTTTTCAAGTAATTCCCTAAACAATGAATG
The DNA here is from genome assembly GCA_037349315.1 of Chelydra serpentina. Classification (NCBI taxonomy): domain Eukaryota; kingdom Metazoa; phylum Chordata; order Testudines; family Chelydridae; genus Chelydra; species Chelydra serpentina. The sequence goes on from JBAIAC010000008.1 coordinate 73,500,746, forward strand.
GGAAGAAATAGGAGTCTCAGAATGGGATTCACCAAGTGGTGCCTCACCTAAACTAGCTGATGGAAGATGCCAAGGCAAGGAGTGTGATAAACCCTACTCTTCCAGAGAGAAGCACCCAAGCCCAGGCTTCAGGGAGGTACCTCCCTCTGCTTGATATTTTCAGCTGAAAACGCTTAACATTAGGTACCTATGTTTAGTGCCCTACCAAATTCACAGTCCATGTTGGTCAATTTCACAGTCATAGGATTTTAAAAATTGTAAGTTTAATGATTTCAGCTATTTAAATCTGAAATTTCACAGCACTGTAATTATAGGGGTCCTGACCAAAAAGGAGTGTGTGTGTGTGGGGGGGGGGGGAGGGGGTGTCACAAGGTTATTGTAAGGGGGATTGTGGTATTGCTACACTTACTTCTGCACTGCTACTTGTGGCAGTGCTGCCTTCAGAGGTGAACAGCTGGAGAACAATGGCTGCTGGCCGGGAGCCGAGCTCTGAAGGCAGACCCACTGTCAGCAGCAGTGCAGAAGTAAGGATGGCAATACTGCAACCCCCCTTACAATAACCTTGCTACCCCCATGAAACGCCCTTTTGGATCAGGATCCTCAATTTGAGAAATACTCCCCCCCGCCCTCCCATGAAATCTGTATAGGGTAAGAGCCCATATTTTATGGTGGGAGACCCGATTTCATGGTCTGTGACATGTTTTTCATGGTTGTGAATTTGGTAGGGCCCTATCTATGTTGTTTTGCCACTGCCCTGGCTTCTTGCAAGGCAAACTTTGCCATAATATTTAGCCCAGTGGCTATGATACTTACCTGGGTTGTGAGAGACCTCAAGTCACCTCTGCACCTGAGGGAGAGAATGGCTTTTAAACTCGGATCTATACCCAGGGCCATCTCTAGCCATTTGGGTGCCCTATGCAGCTCCCCTGTTGGGAGGCTGTGGGGGGCCCCAGGCCTCCATGGGGGGGGGGGGGAGAAAGCACACCTGCCCCCTCCACCAGGGTCTGGGCTACACTCACGGCTTGTGAGGCCTGGGAGGCAGGAACTGTGGGGGGGCCACTTTGGGAGGCCCCACAGTGGCCTGGGGGATTAGTGGGGGGCTGGGAGCAGCCCGCTCTGCTTCCCTCGCCCCAGCCTGCTCTACTCCGCCAGCAACCAGCCACGGCGCTCCACATCCCACTGCCGGTGAGTGCGGGGGGCGGTCCTTTCCCCAACCTCCCCAGCCTACCTGAGCGACACGGCTGGGGCCGGGGCGAGGGCAGTGGAGCTGGCTGGGGCCACGTCACTCCGCTTCCCACTGCAGGTGTGTGTGTGGGGGGACATACTTTCCTTAACCCTCGCACTCACCAGCGGCGAGAAGTGGAGTGACACGGCTGGGAGCTGGCAGAGTAGAGAGGGCTGAGACCGGGTTGCTCTGCTTCCCGCCACTGCTGGTGTGCGCGGGGTCGCTGGGGGAAGAGGTGTAATGGACTGGACCAGGGGCGGAGCCGGGTGGATGGGGGGGGGGGGAAGGGTAAGAGGTGGGGTGGAGGGAGTTTTCCGGAGCCCCACACCCCCATAGGGATGGCCCTGTCCCTTGCAGTGGGCGCAGCCCGTGGAGGGACAAGCCGAGGGATAGGGCTGGTCGCCGGAGGTGATGCTGCTGTGTATGCAGCATGCAGTTGCCTAGGGCACCATGAAATTTGGGGCAATTTGGTGCCCTACACAGCTGAGAATTCTGCGTATGCCTAAGGATGGCCCTGTCTTTACCTCTTAGGTGAGTGCCCTGACCACTGAGCTATGGGACAGTTGAGGTCCCTCAATTTCTCCTGTTGAAGCTGTTCCACTGTGGATAAATAATGTAAAGAAGGTGCTGGAATAGGTGGACTGGATCCTGGGTTTCCTATCTCTTAGGTGAATGCTCTAGCCACCAAATCACTGAGTTATTGTCATGCTTGTGTCTATGCTCTTTCACCCAATGACTTTTAATTATGTATCCAAAGTAGAACAGCTTCAGTGGGAGAGACTGAGGGAGCCTCGTACCAGAATAGATGAGGGCACTCACTTGAAAGGTGGCAGATCCTTGTTCAGACTAGCAGAGAAAGGCATAACATGATCCAATGGCTAAAAGTTGAAGTCAAACAAGGCATTTTTTAATGGTGAAGGTAATTAACCAATGGAACAAGTTACCAAGGACTGTGGTGGATTCACCATCACTGACCATTTTTAAATCAAGATTGGATTTTCAAGAGACATATTTTGGGTGAGTTCTGTGGCGTGTGTTATACAGAAGGGCAGACTAGATGATCACAGTCGACCCTTCTAATCTTGGAACCTATGACTCCTTTGCTTTTATTTTTAAAAGAGTTTCTGGAAACTAAATGAAGTGTTTCATTTCAGGTTGAACAAAACACTGCATTTGCTGCTGTACCCCAAAATCTGTCCTCCCTGCCCCCCAAAAAGAGACTGCTTTGATTTGCCAAAATTGTTGGTTTAGATGAAACCAAGTTTTTCTTTAATTTTATTTTTCATAATTGGCTATGAACTGAAAAAATATGTTATTTGCCCATCTCTAGATCACACTTCAAAAAGAATGCTGAAAAACTGGAAAGGGTTCAGACATGAGCCATAAGAATGATTTAAGGATTGGAAAATATGCGTTAGAGCAAGAGACTCAAGGAACTTATCCGGTTTTGCTTATCAAAAATGTGAAGGCTCACTTGATGACAGTCCAAAAGTATCTTCATGGGAAACAGAAATATGATAGAGAACTCTTCAATCTAGCAAATATAAGTATTAAATGATCCAATGGCTGGACGTTGTAGCTAGCCTAATCCAGACCCAAAATAAAGTGGAATTAAAATTAAATTAACCATTGGAACAATTTACCAAGGGAAGAGATGGATTCTCCATCGATAGAAAAATTTAAAAATCAAGATTGGATGTTTTTCTAAAAAGGTATGCTCTAGTTCAATTAGAGTGTTGGGCTAGAAGCATTAATTAATTTAAGCAGGTCCTATAGTCTGTGCTATGAAGGAAGTCAGACTAGATGATCACTGTTATCCCTTGCAGCTTTTAAAAAGAAAAATAAATAAATTTATGAATTGTTGCTGCTATAGATTCACTAATAAAGGGGCTGAAATGGATTCTCTTCGGGTAAAAGATGCCAAGAGCCCATTTGTACATAATGACCATTGAGGACATGACTGAAGTTGCTTCTTGTAGAGTTCCACTGGGGGCATTAACCTCTATAAAGATCTAGGCATTCATAATTCTGGAACTGCCCGAGTGCAGACCATAAATCAAGGGCATGACCAGAATTTTGCTAAGGAGAGGGCCCAGGTTATGTGCCTGACTGCCCTAAATTAGAGTGGCATTGTGACCCTGTGCACCAGGTCATAATGACCCTCAAATTTGGCTCGGCTACCCCTTTGTCATGCTGGAAGGTTGCCAGGTTATGCCACCCAACTCTGGTCAGGAAGCAAGGGATGTGTGTGTTGCAGGGGGAGGTGGGTGGGGGGGTGGGTCTGTGCTGCCTTCCCTCCTTCCTTGCTTCCCCCACCATAAGTATAAAATCAGCTACGCTTTAATTTAGCATGTCATGACATAGGGATTCACACTACATCTTAAAAAGGAGTCACTGAAAGATATCTACAAGCTATAGACAAGAAAAAAAAGGTTTCACAGAACTTGAATTCCAGCATATTCTGTATTGTTTTAACATGAACTGCCTCATGTCTGGAAATCTATGCAAATCACAAATACATCTACAGTCTGCAAGTAAACATTATGGTACACACACCAAAAACTAGTAATTAGGAATTTCTTGATGGGAAATGGAGTCCTCACCATTTGAAAGAGGAGGGGAAAAGGAGTAAGAAAAGAATTCCTTTACACACACACACATACACATACATATATATACACACACACACACGCACTTTCATTTTACATAACAGCAAACTGACTAGTGAAAAATTTTCCAGCAAACAGATCTCTTACAATATGAAGTTTAACCAAGGAACGGTCTTTAAAAAAAAATAAAAAAATCTGAGGGGGGGGGGAGAATCATGCCATGTACCCCAATTTTAAATACAGCAAACAGCAAGGCTTATTTTAAACACTTCTTGGTGCTGTTTCTATTATGAAAATTAATATGACAGTTTCCTTCCCACTGCTGAAAACAAAATTGGTTCTTCCACCAATAAATTGACAGTGTATTTAAAAATGGAAACAAGTCCTCATCCATAGATTCTTTATGCATTTAGCTAGATCTTTAGAAGTCCCCTTCCCCAAAAAATTTTGACTTATTGATGAGCTATTTTAGCTTTTTGCCCAATATATTTAAGAATTAGTGTTTAAAGAAAAGTTAAGAAAAACAAACTGTTTTAGATGTGCCTAGCATTTTTGTTAGCTTCTTGCTCCAGATAAGCTTCAGCTGCTGGGTCACTGGTGCAGCCACATGAGGAAATTAATAGAGTGACCAGTTTCCAGCAGCAGCAGAAGGAAAGTAATCAGTCTCAATTGGCCCAGCAGGCAGGCCAGTACCCACATGCCTCCCAGTCTCATGTATGGCAGTGAAATCCAGTGGGGCAGTTCCTCCTGCTCAGCCAGGGATAACTTGATCCTTCTCTGAAGTCCATCAACCCCTCCCTACAAGCAGCTGCATACCCAATGGCAGCTACCTAAGTGCCTTTACCTGGAACACACTCCAGTTAGAGTCAACAGGAGGGGCTTCCAGATCATCTTCCTACCACTGCTCCTGCTTGCCCTCTGTTGAGCTCATCCTCCTCGCTCCTGGCAGCACAGTCACCTCTAGGACTCTGCCCCTTCTCCCTGCATGCCTGAGGAATTTTCAGCCTACAATTCACGTTCAAGTAGTTGTGGCACAGTTGGAAAGGGACCCAGAGTGGCAGCACTGCTTCCTCTACTTGACCACATAGGTTCTTCCATACCTGGCAAGCAATCGGTCCCTGTGGCATTGCTACAAGGCATTACTGGTGGCAGCTAAAGAACCAGTCTCAGGCTCCTCCTCCCCACTGCAGCTCGCGCTCTGCAAACTGATTCCCCCCTACACCTACTCACCTTTTCCTACAGTCCCTGTGTGAGATTAAAGTGTGCACTTTGCAGGGAATTTGTTACACTAGTCTAAAATTCACTTCCCTGAGTGAGCAGCCAAAGGGAATTCATTTTTAAGTATGAGCCAATGCTCATAATAGCGTATTTACCCAACTCTCAGGAGTTAACCAGATATCTTCAAAAAAGCTGAAGTTAGGATGGTCAAACTTCTTCAGATTGGATTTGGTATGAAACAGGTAATTAAAATGAATAGGGAATTGTGCCCTGTCCCTCCCCCAATATGGCTCCTATTACCAACACACACCCAAAACAGACTTTTAAATTTGATGAAAACTAAAAACCAACAATCCCTTTTAAAATATTTAAGACAAATAGGTCCTACTTGCAATACACTTCAATAATCAAAGTGGTTATATTCATTGTGTTTAATTTGCTAGCTTTCATTGTTCTGAAACATTACACCACATACTGTAACATACCACTGTGCATGTATATTCACTTATTTCCAACATATTGAATGGTTTGGGTAACACTTTCAAACAATTTTTCCAATACAGCATGCTAGCTTGGTATGTTTTGTGTGGGAGGCCCATACATTAACACTCTAATGGTGGAAGTTGATGTATCTGATTTATCAGTTCTTTCAAAGCTGCTAATCTCTTTCCAACCCACATCAGCCTTCTTGCCTGAAATGGATTACTTTTATAACACATTTTCAGCTATTATCCTGTGACTGTTTCTCTAGCAAAACAGTGAAGGGATTTAAATTAAGTGCTTTCTTCTAGGTGGACCCAACGCACACGCACATATACAAATGATATGCAAAAGAATGATGCACAATAACTAATCACATTAAAGGGTTAAATAATCTGATGTTGGTGCACAGGTTCAAATGCACTGAATTATACCGGTTTGCAGTCACAAAAATAAGTGACCTTGCCATGGCTGCTCCCCCATCTCCACCCCCGCACACACCAAAAACAAAAAAAACACAACCCCTTCCCCCCGCCCCCTATTCAAATCCTGGCAAACAAGTAACAGACAAGCTGGCAGGAAGCTTGCAATATGGTGGTAGATGGGACCATATTTCCTACCTAGACAGATGTTTGGGAACTTAAGAAACTTGCAATAACTTCTGTCAATTAAAAAAAAAAAAAAAAAACAGGCACCAAAACTACTTCAAGTATCAGATGACTCCTCTTAACACAAAAATGTATGGGGCAACAAGATTTACACTGACAATATTTTGTTAAGTTAAGCATTTTCCCAGTCTTATTGCCCTCTGCTCCGTTACATCCATCTGGTACTCTTCACTGAGAAGATTTAAGATGTGTTTTGGTGAAATATGATTTTATACCTGTTTAAAATATGATTATGTGGGCAGTGTAAGATGTACACTAAAATGTCCTTAACAACTCATTTCCTGGTTTCTAAGTACTTGGCATTTGTATCTAGATAGCTACATTGTTATTTTCAGCCTCATCAGGTTTTAAAGCAAATTACTTGTTTTGGTTAGGAATGGGGATATACCCAGGCCTACAAAATTCCCTTGAGTCCAGAGGTTCACAAACCATGCAACATGAGCTTGCAGTTGTGAAGTGAATGGATGGAACAACTTAAGAATGTGGTACGTGAACCAATAAAGTTTGGGAGCCATTGCAGGCTTCACATTCTCTAATCAAGAACTATGGATGCTTAAAGCATGCTGCAGGTCTACTTCAACTGACCAGCACATAATTTAAACATGCCATTTGTAATACTTGAACATATGTATGTACTGGATTTTGCAAAAGAAAAAGTGAAAACTTCAGTGTAATATATTTTATGTGCAATATTGGACAAAGGGTAGATTCCAGATTAAGCCCCCTCTCCCCCGCATTATAATCTGTAGATCCATTGTATTTTAGAGTAAATTATAGAATCACTTCATGAAAAGAGCAGTGATTTTAACTACCTCCAACTACCTGCCAGAGCCACACAAAGAGCAATAAAACCCTAAATTAGCAGATGTGTCCTCTTGCATGTGGGCACCTCCAGCTATCACAGAGCTGGTGTACCGGGCTCACAACCATCCCCCTTCAGCCCACCCAGTACATTGGGTGTACTGGGGTAGTAGGAATATGGCCAATCCACACTGCACTATGGTGATCCCAGCTAACATAGCAACCCTGTGGAAACATTACCATCTTACAGAATTAAAGCAGGCCACATATTAAACCAGTCCTAAATTACATAACATCCAATCCAGTGTCCACATTCTCCCTCTGGAATTGAGCGGTGGGAAGGAAGAGGTGGAAGAAGCAAAGTGTCTGAAAGTCTCTCTACACTTTGTTCAGTGCAGCTGAGCAAGATATGCAAAGCTGCTGAGTACACGGTTCATAAAAAAGCTTAGCCAAGTACTTTAGCCAATGTTTCCCCAAAAAGCCAAATGCATGAAACTGTTTAGCCTCTCTCACTTTCTGGGGCTACTGTGGTGTTCGCTGATCGCTTATTAGATGCACACAGTTATGAAAGGTCCAAGAAACTGCTTCCTCTAGGGAAAAGAGAACTTTCACTTTGTGCATAAACTATTTAGTATAGAGAAGACATATGGGTTACTGTGAAGACTAAAATCCAAGAACAATTTATTTTCAAGTTGCAGACCAAGAAGCCACATACAATTGGGCATTCACACAGCATGTGTCATAGGTGTTCATTTAACTTTGAACATTTCCAGCATTTATCAAAATTACTAAGGCCTATAAAGGCCATTCTAGTAAGGGTCCAACACACACTGCCTTGAAGAATCTTTTTGCTGTATTCAGGAACAGCATAAATATCCTGCAGTTTTTGCAATTTTGGCAGCAATATTGCTCCAGTGAATAGGAAGGAGATCATCCAATATGGTGGCAGACTCTGCATTTCAGAACTCAAGCAAGGCTTGGCAATTAGACTTCAATCAGAGGTATTAGGTAAGCAGAAGTAATTAAGCTCAATTTATTAAAGAAAGCTAAGAGAAGTAGGAAAGCAAGTGATAGAAAGGACTCTAGGGATATTTTGTTTAAACAAGCCACATCTTATCCTAATTACCTGGCTAATTTCTAAATAATATGATGATGATTTTGGCAGTGATCTGTTAAATGTGTCAGAATGAAATAAAAGTGATAATCATTAACTAGTTGGAAAGAGTTTCAAAGAAAGGACTCCTCATTTGATTTTGTAACATTTAGAATATTTTTGTTGCCACTGAAGTAAGAGGGGGAGAATTTCTCTTCTAATGCATGCTTAAACAAAATGCAAACATACATACAATATATGCCGGCACTGGCTTGATTGTCAGCAAAACCTTGATTTTACACTGTCAGGTAGTCGAGCCAGGACACTTCTATGATGTCTTGGGGCCACTCATCCCACAGAGTACCGGCCATCAAAAATACAGCCACACTCAACCTCTAAACTAGTGGAGAACACAAAAGGACCACTTGATAAACAAACAAGAGAAGTGTGTCAACAACTCTACCGAACATTTGCATCATTCCCCCAAGGAGAACCTTCCACTGTCAGCATTACGTAAAAGAAGGACTTGCCGCATTGAAAAAAGGGAAAGCTGCAGGCCTTGATTGTATTCCGCCAGAATTCCTCCACCATCTCGGCCCCAAAGGACTCCAATAACTAGCAACATTGTACTCTGCTACCATAAAGACAGTACAGATCCCTGAAATATGGTTTGAGTCAATGGTAATTGCCATTCCAAAGCCTGGAAAGCCCCTTCATGAAGCAGGAAGCTATAGGCCAATTTCTCTACTATGTAGAGCCTATAAACTTCTTGAACATATCCTCCTCAAAAGAATATGCTCTTTTACTGAGCCAATTATCCCTGTCGAACAGACAGGCTTCCAGCCAAAATGTAGTTGTCGTGACCAAGTTCTGGCACTCACAACTCACATCGAGGCTGGCTATCAAAAAAAATTAAAGACTGGCAGAGTATTCGTTGACCTGTCATCTGCATATGATGCTGTATGCATTAAGGGCCTGAAGGTGAAACTTGCTAAAATTATACCTTGCTACCAAACACTTTGCCTGCTGTGGACCATGCTGAGTAACAGACACTTAAGGGTGTACCTGGGTAATAAGACCAACTCATCCCATATCATAAACAATGGGCTACCACAAGGCTCTGTACTTGTGCCAATCCTTTTTAATATTTACATAAATGACATGCCTCTAACTAAAATCACAAAAATGTGGATATGCAGATGATCTTGCAATGACAATCCAAGCATCAAACCTCCATGACATTGAGAAAGCATTAACTAAGGATCTCCAAAATATGGAAGAATATTTCCAGAAATGGAGGATCAAACCAAACCCTGGAAAAACAATAATGAGTGCATTTCATCTTGCTAAGAGTGCCAAAAACACACTGGAAGTAGCTTTCTGTGGTAAAAATGTGCAACATATGAAACTCAACCACACACTCTTTTTCCATGATCTTGAGAAGGTAGCTGCAAAGATAAAAACAAGAGCCAACATAATCCAGAAACTAGCATGTAAAACCCGTGGTGCATCAGCATTCTGAATATCTGCAATAACACTTGTATATTCAGTAACTGAATATTATGCACTGGTATGGAGCAGATGCAGTCACATGTGACTTGTGGATACCAGCTGAATACAGTGATCACAGGAACCCTTAAGTTGACTCCAACACCATAGCTACCTGTTCTGTCCAACATTGCTCTCTCGCCAATACTTCAAACTGCTGCAACATTCCACAAAGATCAGCAAATCCAGGAAAACAGATGCCTTCCTATTCGCAAAGACCTTAACAATGCTCCCCTCCAACATCGTAAGTCCTGCAAGCCTTCCTGGGAACATTTCTTTAGCCTCATGCAATAAGGCTATGATCAGAAGGCAGATTGGGCTAAACAAGAATTAAAAAACAAGCACCTTGTGACAGATCCCATGCAGAAGGTTCCTGGGTTTGACCTTCCAGTCATCTTGGTCAACTCTGAACTGAATTTGAACCCAACATGGTAGATGCAGATATCCAATACACAAATGGAAAGTCAAGGACGCCCCAGTGAGAGTGTGGGTTTCCCTGACAGACCATTGAACATATCACTACCTACTGCCAAATTTATAAATATGAAGGCAGCATTACTGCAATACATTCTCTTTCTGCTGATGTAGCTATATGGCTCGATCAATTTCAGGTTAAATTGTAGTTGCTTCTCTACACCAACCATACAAAAGAAGACAATGACCTGGCTCTTTGCTGTGCTGTCCCTACACAAGCTTTTCACCCCTGAAGTTTGTCAGCATTTTGTTACAAATTGGTCAGCTCCACTTCTTGTAGCAGGGGTGGGAGCACTGTTGTTGATTTGGTACTCGCGCTTTGTTTCCGTATGATTTACACCTGCTCTGAGCATGATTAGAGGACAAGGTTGCTGGTGTCACTTGGAACCATGTCTACACTAGCATTCTCACCATTGCTTCCAACAATTTTATTTTCAGATAAAATCATTTCCCCTTAGCTGTATAATTCCTAGTGTTACTCCCTGAAGACAAGCAAAAGCCAATCAGAAGGAATTAGTACCGCAACAGGTAGCACTGACTTAGTCAACAATCACATAGGTTATGGGTGGTTGCTATGGAAGCATGTTACATCAGCAGCTCCTTAACTCAACCCCCTATTCTGGTCAGTCACTCTGCTTTCTGGCTTCAATTTATGTACATATTTAAAAAGAAAACAATTAACTGCTAGCAGCCAAGAACATGATGTGCAGCCACCATTTTATCATCTTGTTCACTCCACAACCATAGTCACCTGGGAATAGCACATATTACTACACATTAGTGGGGAAATGCCAGAAACTAGGACTGGATGACAGGAGATGGATCAGTTGATAATTACCCTGTTCTGCTAATTCCTTCTGAAGCATCTAGCACTGACCAATGTCAGAAGACTGGATACTGGGCAAGATGGACTATCAGTATGACCCAGTGTGGCCATTCTTATATTAATAGCTACTCCTATGTTTGTCAATGCACTGAAACCATTCAGCAATATCTAACCAGATACAGATGTCCATCTTTTCAGTTGCATAGTTAGCTATTAAATAAAGCTCTCAAATATTATCTTTGAATTAAATTTAGAAATACATCCTGTAATGGGGCGGGACTCACCACTGTGGCACCTCCTGTTGGCCGTCCTGGGAATTAGTTCTCATTTCACCAGAGCACCCTCATCTAGTGGTGTCTTGCCCATCATCACTCTCGCCTTCACCTTTAGGACCCACGTCACTCCCCAGACCGTGGTGTCTTCTTCTGGACACAATCCTCCAGCTGTACCCCACTGGGTTCTCTAGCATCCCTTTCAGGGGACCCAACAGTCCTTAGTCCAGCCACTTGCCTCAGTGGCAAACTGCAGTCCATGCACTAGCTACTCCCCTCGGTGGCAAGTGTGTGTGTGTGGGGGGGAAGGGGACTAGTCCATGTACTACTCCAGGTCCCAGCCCAGGGACCCTATAGCTGGTAGATACATACTGCCCCTCCTTCTACAGTACCATCTATTTCCCTGGGCCACTTCCCTGCAACCGTAGCACCTTCTCCACCCTTATAGCAGGGCCTTAGTCCATCAGGCACAATCTCCCTCTTACTCCCCTGACCAGTACCGCTCTGGCCATAGTCCTGTCTCACTCAACCCTCCTAATGGGCATACAGTTCTCCTTCATTGGCTTTCAGGGAAAGACTGCCTCTGTTCTGCTCAGCAGCCCTTCTTATATGGGCCAGCCTGGCCCTGATTGGCTGCTCCACGAAGCCTTCTCCCTATTGGCTGGCTCAATAAGTCCTCTTCTAATTGGCTGTGTTCTGTACAGCCTCCCCAAGGCTGCTTTAACCCTTCTTCAGCCTGGGTGGGGCAGTTACCCCACTAAATGTCCCAGCCTTATACAAACTAAAGCCCAGAGCCTGTATACACTTATGTGTAGCTTCATGGAATCCAGTGAGACTTTTCATGTGAGTTAATCTAAGCATGTACACAAGTACTTGAAAATTTGGTCCCTGTTTTTCTGAAAATAAACTGCATTGGAATTTGCTTTTTTTCCAACTTACTATTACATAGCTGAGATGAACCAATACACCAACTGACAAGATAGAAATGTTGTATGCAGTGTTGTTGTAGCCATGTTGATCCCAGGATATTAGAGAGACAAGGTGGGTGAGGTAAGCAGTAAGCTTGAAAGCTTGTCTCTCTCATTAACAGAAGTTGGTCCAATAAATGATTACCTCACCCACCTTGTCCCTCTCAGGAGGAAATGTGGCAGAGACCTCTCACTTGATACATGCATAACCATATGGCCCTCCTGCAATATCCCCTGTAACTCTCAGCAAACCATAACACAGTGGGTACCATCTCTTCCCTTATTTTTTTAATGTTAGAAATCAATATTGGCAGAAAGAACATGTACTCTGAACTTCATCTGAGCCTCCATCCATTGAATATCCTTTGCCATTGTCTAAGGTCTACAGAGATAAAGGAGTAGGCACTCCTTTTGCCTTTTCTTTACAACTAGTGTGTTTCTCTCTCTCTCCACTTCCAATAGTGGTTATAAACCTAATATAAAAAACATGACTACCATAATATAAAAATGTTAAGCAGGGCATAAGCAACGTTATACTTGATTTTTTGCCTAGTAAAGAAAAATAAGTCATTTCTTTCTTTGTCATTGCTATTTCATCAGGTTCCTTGCTACAAGCCCTAGGACAATAGACCACTTTACCAAAGGAAACTACTTCAGTGCAGACTGGTGCCCTGACTTTGCTGTTTTGCTAAGGGTGCAAACTGCCCTAAGCACTAGGGACTTTCAGTGAGTGGGAAGGAACTATTTTGCAAGCTTGTTGGGATCATTTTAAATTGTTCTCATATAAAAGGTTTAAGTGTAGTAGCCGTGTTAGTCTGTGTCAGCAAAACGAAAATAAGAAAGAAAAACTTGTAGCACCTTAGAGACTAACAAATTTATTTCAGCATAAGCTTTCGTGGGTTAATACCCACTTCATCGGATGCATGGAATGAAACACATTGCAGACAGACATTTATACAGTCAGAGAAACATGATGGTCCAGGTGTATAGACCAATCTTAAGAGGCTAATTAGTTGAGAGGAAACATGACAGCAGGGGAAGAAAAAGCTTTTGAAGTGATAAACAAGATATATAAAAGGGATTCAGGGAGGCAGTCTTAAGTTAGGCTTTTAAGACCATTAAAATAATTAGACTATAATGTACAAATATTGATTTGTTTGCACTACTAAAGCTCATGGGAAATCTGGCTCCGTTATAAAGCCCAGCTGTTGTGATTCACTATATTTTGGTTCTGGAATTCTTGCAGTTTAGGGAGTGCTAAATGGATGCAGCTGTGATACTGCTCTGACTGGCAGTAGTTTGCACCTGGGGTGAAATAAAAGTGAGCTGGGCTGTTAAATATATTTTTAAAAAGTATTACAGATCTTGTTTCCTTTGTGTGTATTTTGAACAATGAATTGCTAGGATTAATAAAATGGATACTAATATTACTAAACTGGAAGTCTGGGGCAGGGAGTGTTTGGTCTGAATGCTCACTTACCCAGTTGCTACAGCTGGATTATAGGAAAGAGTTAGATGCAAAGTGGGATTTAACCAAAAGAGATGCATCCAGATCTGAACCTCCACATCTATCATGCATATTCAGAGATGGAACTTTATTTGACATTGTTATAAAAACTGGGACCAAGTAGAAAGCTCCATCTCCTGCAATTGGATCCATGCAGGTAAACCCTTTGTCATTGTGGGGTTCGTCTCACTTCTCCCAACAGGAACTTGTCCAGTTCCAGAGATATTGAGGAATCTCAATATTGAAACCTAATGCCAGAATCTCATGAGCAATAATCAAAACTGGGGGGAGGCTATCCAGCCACCCTATAAACACAATAAGGAATGAGACCCTGCAGTCTAATTTCTCTATAACTCCTTCCTCATGTGAGGCTTAGAGACACAAATGAGAGGAATCAGTCTATGCTAGATCATTGAGATTCATACCCAGACCTAGTCACAAATCTGAGTTTAATTAACTATCAACTGTTAATGGGGTCTACAGAACCAAACACTACAGTGCTTCCTGAAAAAGTTGTGACAAACATCAGACATTGGACTCATGATTGGCAAGAGGACATGGGAGAAAATACTGTAAATTACACAATTTTGTTTTAAATGGGACTTAAGTGGTGCTGGGCCTCTGCATAGGGGGAAAATGTGTGAGATAATTATGATCTCTCTGAGCGGGGTAGTCCATGGCTCATATAGGGAGCTTCTCCTCAACCCTATATTGAGGGTGGGTGATCCAGTCACTTTCTAGGTGTGTTACTGTAAATCAAGGATGTCAGTATTCGTTCATACTAGACTTTAAATTAGAGCAGGTGGGAATTTTGCATTTGAAAAAAAGTATAATCAAGAAAATGGCATTTCTTAGAAATGAAAGTTTGGAAGTTTCTTTTCTTTTTCTTTTTTTCCCCTTCTTTTCATTTTTAGAAAGAACTCAATTCTTTGAAGAAGTTTTCACTGGAGTATTTATCATTTTCCAGCCAGCTCTAGTTTACGTTTCCAGGCACATGTTTCCTTTTCTCTCTGACAAAATTGTTGTTTCTATTAGCAAACAAAGGGTATTCAAATGGGCTTCAATCCTGTGAAGTGACAAGCACTCTCAGTTTCTATTGACTTCAATGGGAATTGAAGGAGGTCAGCACCTAATAGCATTTCAGCTTCATACAGCACAATGAGAAATTATTTAAAGATAATCAAAGCAACTCCTTATTTAGCTTTGTGGCAGTCTCTCCACCCAAACTCATCATCAGACCACTCCTGCCTCAGTTTCCCCACTCTTGTACAAGCTGGCAGGCTATCTCACTAGCTAGCACATCAATAATGCTCCCATTAGCATCAACATTTCAATCCTTTCCCCTGAAGACATGTTTATTGTTCCAACACTGTTCAACATCAATGAAAACAAATAAGCCAGTACCCTACCTGGACCTGTTCCTCAGTGAATTTCTGCTGCTATCTACACAGCAGGTATCCCCAGTCAGTTCTTCCATCTAGATAGTGTGACAAACCTCTTTCCAGGTCTTTCCCTGAACAAGGATCTCCTATAAGAGTCCATCTATGACTCACTCCTTTAAGGTAGCTGCTTCTGGGCCTTTTGTCTCACCAGCTGGAAGACAGTCCATTAGTCACAGGTGGGGGTAAAGCCCCACACTCTGTAAGGGCCACCCCACCCTCTCTGAGCTCTCTCTGAGCATGCTAGAGGGAATGCAAGCTAATATTTTTGAAAAGTTGTTTGATCCAATTAAGAACGTTAAATCAGAGACAGCAATAGAAGGAGTCCCATTCTATTGAATAACTGTACAGGATCAGAATCAGGCCTCTTTTCTTCAATAATAGGAGAAACTACCTCAATGTCAGAAGCTGAATGGTAAAGAATGGTGGCACAATTGTCCAAGAATAATGAAAACAGAACTGCAAATGAACATTTGACACCATATTCATTATGCAACTTAATGTGGAAAGGAAGAAAAACAAGCCAAAGTTATATAAATCAAGACAATGTTCCAGCTTGATGATAAGAAGAGAATGGTGTGCAAAGAACCTTCTGATTTATAACTGGGTACTTTTCCCCCCAACGCTGGATGAGGTGGAGGTAAAAGAACCTACCCAAAAGAGAGCACGGTGTTACAAATCAACGTGTCAGTAGAGGTCTCCGTAATCTTCACAGTTTAGGGAAAAGGAGTAATAGCCTGAGGTTTCAGGGATATCAGGCTGACCAGAGAGCTGGAGGATGTGTGTAAGCAGGAACAGCAAGCAGTCTGGGCAGATACTTGGGAGTTGGCAGCGGAAGGAAGGATGGGTAACAGGTAGTCCAAAAGTTGTGCAGGGAATAGCCTGCAAGCAAGGGGCATGGGATGCCAACACATGGGGAAGGCAGCAGGACAACATGGAGGGGTCCCACAGAGAAGCAGTTAGCCTCACACCCCTCTTCTGGACTGTCTCTGTGGTTATAAGTTAGGATCTGCCAGGCTGATTGATTGTTGTAAATGCTGAAGTCCGTGTACCTAGAGTATCTGTCCCTTTTATTCTGGCCAGCCCTAGTAAAGGAATTGCGATACTTATTTGAAATGTGTGTTTAAAGGCACCCATTGAGGTTTAGAGCCTGTGGCACCTAGTGCTTGGAGCACCTACAAAGCTTGCCTCCAAACCTGTGGTATGCCAAACACTAACATATCTAAAGCGGGGTCAGTCAGAAGGTCTGTAAGCATAGAAACATAACCAGACCGCTAATGTTGTTGGCATTCTGGGCTGATGATACACAAAATTATGTTTGTTGCCCTTAACATAATCAGATTCTTCAGTAGTGTGGTGGAGAATATATTTTGGCTGTTTTTTACTGATGGCCAATTTGCAGAAATTGATGATTACAAGGTCAAATCAAATATCCAGGAGGTAGTAAATATGATACTCCGAGCCAAAATCTGACTTGATCTACCAGGGGGTTAATACAGAATATCACCTCCCAAATCTATGGAATTACTAAGGGCTGGTCCACACTAGGGGGCGGGATCGATCTAAGATACGCAACTTCAGCTACGTGAATAGCATAGCTGAAGTCGAAGTATCTTAGATCGAATTACAAAGTACTTACCTCAGGTCTACATGAGACGCGATAAATCAATCCCAGAACATCGATCGCTACCCGCCGAATCGGGTGGGTAGTGTGGATGTACCCTAAGAGTAACCCCCACTTGCAGTTTGCCAGGCTCTGGAACTCCAGTCTGAGCCAGCAGAGGGCCATATCCAATGGACAACTATAATGGTTGCTAAAGCCTTCTGACCCCATTGTCATCATGCTTGTAGCCAGGCTGTGGGCTGAAGGAACTACAGTAGAACCTCAGAGTAACGAATACCACAGTTACGAGCTGACTGGTCACCCACACACCTCTTTTGGAACCGGAAGTACACAATCAGGCAGAAAAAGAGACACACACACAAAAAGCGCAAATACAGTACAGTACTGTGTTAAACGTAAACTACTACAAAAATAAAGTTTGGGTTTTTTTAAATTGACAAGGTCAGGCAACTGTTTCTGTGCTTGTTTCATTTAAAATAAGATGGGTAAAAGCAGGATTTTCCTTCTCTATAGTAAAATTTCAAAGCTGTATTAAGTCAATGTTCAGTGGTAAACTTTGGAAAGAACCACCATAAAGTTTTGTTCAGAGTTACGAACATTTCAGTGTTATGAACAACCTTCATTCCCAAGATGTTCGCAACCCTGAGGTTCTATTGTAAAACTCCCTGCTGGGACTAATAGGGAGGCTTCAGCCTGGAGCGTTCAGGCCAAACAGTCCACTGGACCAATGACAACCCACGGCTGCACAGCCCCTAGCAAGGAGACAGCCTGACTTGAGAGAGAGAGAGAGAGAGAGTTTAGTTTCAGTTTTTACTTTGGAGGCTGGGAGAGACTCTACAGCTCAAATAGTTCCTGTTGAAATCCCCATTCTCTCAAAGTGAGTTTGTACCGCTCTGAATCTGTGGCTGCGTGAATCAGGCAGTTCCAGCACTGCAGTGCCCATCATCCAGAGAGCGAGCTGATCTGGCACCAGCTACCAAGAGCAAGCTGAGACCCCAGGGAGATTTCAAAACAGGAGTTGAGTAAGCCCAGTTGGAGTTGGGAGAGCACCCTACCAAAGCCCAGGATGAAGAAAATGTGAGGTGACTTTTGGTTAAGCCAGCTACGGCAGCACTCCATCTCAGGACACTCAACCTCAGGGTGCTACCTGCCTCAGGGAGGTGCTAGGAAGGGATCTGGAGTTTGGAGGAGTTCAGTTGTTAGAAGGCAGGAAGTTATCTTGTTTATGTTTAATAATTGTTAGTTATCTCCTTCCTTCCCCAGATCCAATTTTCCTGTTCCTAATAACGTCACCCCCTCTATCATGCAGATATTTTTGGTGAGTCATTCTTTTGCTGGACTTTGTCTCGGGTACTTTGTCTCCTGTATAGTGTGCTTTACTCTCCTTGCCATCTAGCAGTATCATCACTGGTTGCATATCTGGCACAGTGAGGAATCACTGGAGTGGAGGCACCAGGTACCAATGAAAACAAAAATCTAAAACCCAACCCACATGAGGAGAGGGGAGAAGCTGCTTCAAATGGGATAGCAAGCACCAGAGAGAGAAAAAGGAGGAGGGTTAAGCCACATCTCAGGGGAGAGCCTACATAAGAATTTACCTCAGTGTAGCTGAGGTCACTTTGTCCTCAAGGAGGAATATTGAGATGGTGAAGTTGTGCTTTAGGGTACAGTACTCCTCTTACCAGTTAGTACTGTAGCTTATTAGTTTTGGATAAAGGGAGATGAAAGGAGATATGGAATACATATGAAGTTCCATATACTCCAGTTTCACGCGCACCAAATTAACAGAGAGTGAAACTCATTCCTACAGAGCGGCTAGCATAATTTAAGTCCCACTCCCATAGTAAACAGGCCTTGTGCTGGCCTTCTGCCCAGGGGTGAATTTCATCCAAAATGAATTGATTCATTTTACACATACTCTTTGCTTAACAGCTAATACAACTGTTGTCAGTGCATGCATTGTTCTCAGTGGAAGCTTGAAAACTGTGTGTGCTGGGATGATTCAGCATAGTTTACGTTTTGTCTTGTTAACATCTCTGTGGAAAACATGGCTATGAGCAGTGAGTAATTAAAACGTACAGTTTCAATTCCTCACCCACTCCCACTCTACAAATTTCCCTATGTTCAAATGCAGAAAAAAAACAACCCACCTCTGAAGAGTGCACAGAAAGAATATACTCTAGAATGAAACTGTAACTGAAAGCAGTAAAATAAAGCGATTGTGGTGAGTGTTTTGGAAGGGAGACAAGCAGCAAAGAAGAGCACTTTAAAATGGAATACTGCGGCACAAGGGAGCACTTTCCATAGCAGAGTAGATAATCAGCAAGGCAGCGCAGAACTGCACTTTATCACAGAATGCAGACTGCATGGCAGCAAAAGATAGTGCTTCAATGCCAGATAGAAGCAGCGTAGTGAGGTTGGCAGCACAGGAGAGCACTTTTTGTAACAATACAGACAAGCATTGTGGCAGCCTATTTACTTCCATGGAGAACTGATTAAATAACTCTGTGCTTAAAATAAACAATGACTTGAGGGTTGTTTTTTTCTTTTTCCTTTTTAAGTCAAATATATACACAGGTTCCTCTCTGCCCATTTGCTTTTGAAGAATATCACTAGACTGGACCATTTTTGGAATTGGAAGCTTCCAAAAGATACTTTTCTTTAAAATATGCCAGGACACCTGTAGCACATAGACTCTTCGAAAATGTCTACTACTCAGAATTCCTATCCCAAACAAACATATTGGATTTGAGCATAGTTCAAACTTTAGAATTTTATAAATGTTTTACCTTTCCACAACTTTGATCTATATATTAACTGGGTGTCTTAGAAATTTGTTCGAAAGGTTATCTAGAAATATACTGTAATGTTAATTATGACTGTCCTTATCCATATTTAAAAACAAGCTCATGCTAAAAATGAAAACTGAACTTCTGTGCTAAGAGGCATAATACAAAAGTTCTTGTCATTGCCAATTATTTGCCTTTCTTTGTTAATTTTATTCAATGGTTAGAATGAAACTGACAAGTAAACCAGGCAATCCCGCAAATTTAAAACTCAAAAAGGTAATACATTTTAGGCAATGCATAGTTAACCTGCGAAACTCATTACCACAGGGTATCATTGAGGTGAGAGCTTAGCAGGATTCAGAAATCTGCATATGGCTAATGAGCACATCCCACAGCTTCATGAGGCAAGTTTTCTTTTAAGATGTTTGAAAAAGATACAAACCATCATGCTTTAGGGCATAAGTTGGTGCATGAGGTTTCTGCAGGTATTAACTTCCCATATTCCATAATTGCTTATGTAATGGTTTTGTGAATCTTTCTCAGATGCATCTGGTACTGACCACTAAATGACTAGATACTGAACTAGATGGATTATTGGACTAATATGGAATGGAAATTCTTATGTTCATATGACAAAGCAGCATAAAATCTAACACAGGGATCAGCAACCTTTGGCACTCGGCCCATCAGGGAAATCTGCTGATGGGCTGGGATGGTTTGTTTACCTGCAGCATCTGCAGGTTCGGCCAATTGCAGCTCCCACTGGCTGCAGTTCACCATTTCAGGCCAATGGGGGCTGCGGGAAGCGGCGCGGTCCGAGGGATGTGCTGGCCGCTGCTTCCCGCAGCCCCTATTGGCCTGGAATGGCAAACCGTGGCCAATGGGAGTTGCGATTGGCCGAACCTGTGGATGCAGCAGGTAAGCAAACCATCCCAGCCTGCCAGTGGATTTCCCTGATGGGCCGCGTGCTGAAGGTTGCCGATCCCTGCTTTAGATTTTTAGATTTCTGAAGGAGCAATGGGTGAAATCCCGGCCCATTGAAGTCAATGGCAAAACCCCATTGACTTCAATGGGCCAGGATTACACCCAATATGACTTCCTAACTTTATTACCATGTACATCTTATAAAAATGACTCAATGTTAGTATCTTGTACGATTTTGTGATCATTTCACTGTCATTTTAATATCTTATAAAGCATAGCATAAAATAGAATCAATTGCTGATTCTGAAATAAATTAGATCACACTGTCATACATTTTGTTAAACATATAATAGAAACATGGTATGAAATGAAGTGATTAGCTATTCATACTGCAGACCATTCCAATGTCTTTTCTTTAAAAGAAACCCTGCCATAATAAGCCATAATTGAATTTTAGCACAAGAAATGGGATTTTGGTTTATCATTATAGAAATATTGACTTGAACAATTCAGTGCTATCTTTGTCAGTTTGCGTTTTCCCCATCCATACAGTATATAATGACAGTCTGAAAAGAAATTATTCAGCAATAAGGATTAAATTGATCATCCTTGCAGAATAATACTGAATTCCTATATTATCGCCTTTAAAATAAGAAGATATATCAAAACTGAACTGTAGACATTCAGGTTGACATACTGGCCCTATTGAAGTCAGTGGGAATTTTTCCACTAGCTTCACTGGGACCAGGATTTCATTCTTAGAGAACAAACAGGAAAGACTATTCAGAAGAAGAGAATGCTGGTGATTAGTGGTGTGTTCAAGTCTCATAATCAAATGTTCCTGAGATCCTTAAAATAGGTTATGTTCTAATGGAAATCAAAATTGGTAAATATTACAGACAATGAGTTTGAAGTGCAACTCATCAACTACTGCACTGCAGAACTGCAACTATTCACTTTGACTAGTGTGACTGGGATCCCAGTGGTGGCCAGCTGAGGTCACTCAATTATGGTGAACTGCAAAGAATGGATCAGACAATCCCCATAAAACTGGTGTATTGTTCAATACTTAGATTTACCAAGCCAGCACAAAACAGTTTCTTTATTATCTCACTGGTTGCCCAGAAACCACCAACAGAGTTCCTTTAATGTAACCCAGCCTCAGGCCTCCATCCAGGTACCCAAGTCAAATATGATGAAGATTTCTGAAAATCTTGTTTCATCATTTAAAATAAAAGGTTCTACCAATACCAAAGGATCGGACACATTACCTCCCAAATTATTGAATATTCCAGATCATACCCAAATACACACTTAAAGCCAATTCTTATTAACTAAACTAAAATGTATTAAAAAAAAGAAGAGAGAGAGAGTATGGTTAAAAGATCAATACACATACAGACATGAGTTCAATTCTTGAGGTTCAGATACATAGCAGAAATGGTGAGCTTTGTAGTTGCAAAGAGTTCCTTTAGAATGTAGTCCATAGGTTATAGTCCAATGTCCAATATCACCTTCAGGGAGTACCAGCATAACCGGGATCTCAATCTGACGACTCAAACTTCCCCTGCTGACGCTTAAGCAGATCTGAGATGACAGAATCAGGACCCAACGGACTTTTATACAGTTTTCTAGCAGCCACTTGACCATACAGTCCTGGGTAAACAATAGGCTTTTGATGTAACCTTCTGCTTCCTAAACACCACCAGTAATCAGTTACACAAATTAACATAGGGCAATTTATTCATTAGGCAGTCTATCACAAACTTCAAAGAGACATATAGACAATGACATTACTTCACCCAAGATTCATCTAAATGTTAATATTCCCTTTTCATCTCTGAATTAATAGTTACAGTGACAAACAGGAACTGTCTGTTTACATGGCTAGCGTCAAAGATACACACAATTAATATTACCTCTAACTTCTAACAACATAGGTTTGCATTTCAAAGTTCTAGCCTATTAAGCATTGAATGGCCTTAATCACCATTTGTAACATGACTTTAAAGGTGAACTCTGGGTCATTCAGACTGCAAGCTGTTTAACCCTTTCTGGCCATGAGTTATATTTTGTATAAGCTTTCCTGCAATTATATAACAGTGGTAGCAACAATGGTTTGCATAATTATATTTTAATCAGACAACGTCACAACTAGTAAAATAGATTCACAGCATATGCACACTAAGCTTCTTTTGTATTTAGCATTTTTAGGCACGATTTCTTAGATTGTTAAACCGATTAACCAGGTGACTAATGAACCAGTTGTGATCTTGATTTGATTAAGTTCCACACCTTTGACAGCAAAGTATAAAATAAATGCAATTATGCACTGCAGTTCTTCAGCAACATAGGAAAGGTGCATCATGCTGAGTTGGCAGGAAGATGGATAAAATGTCCAGTAGGAAATAGATTCATCATCTCTAATTTTGGTCAGTTAAATTTTTACTACAGAGATAAGGAGAGAATAGATAGATTTGACTATGAGAGTCAGAGACCAAGCAAGTGAATGGGGTCACTTGGAGGATGATTATGGAAGGTTTAAAAAAAAATCAAGAACCATCCCCTGGGATAACAGAATGGGAGGGAGAGAAAGAGGCAGCTTTAAAAAATGTGAATGGGATTAAGTATTAAGAAAGGGCAGTCCCAGAAGCCTAAGAAAGAGAGTATCTCAAGGAGAAGTAGGTAGTTGACTGTTAAAAGCAGCAGAAGAGTCCCTGGCAAGCAAGATGTCTTCAGTGATTTGTGTAGGCAGTTTCAGGGAAGCAGATTCAAAAAAGCAGTCACCTAAATAGGATCCGGAGGAGAAAAGGGTATCTCCCCAGAACTTCCCTTCTCAGTTTTCTGGTAGTCTTTCCTCCAAATAAACAAAGAGCAGGCATGGTTGGTCCTGGAAGTAGGAGGCAAATGAACACATTTTCCTTATGTTTTGTATTTGAATTCACTTTTGTGGTAATGCCTTTGTGGTTGGGTACCTCTGAGGAGTGTCTGGAACAAACAACCCCTGAGACTGTGTGGTGTTTTTGTTGCACTTTGGGGAAGTTTAAAATAAAAGTTACCCAATGATGGGGAATTATTCTGTTCACGCATTTCAAGAACTTACTCTTTTGTTGGATGACTGACCTCATCATTCAAGAATAACAAGTGACACTCATATTCACAAGTGACACCTCTTTACAGGGCTTCACCATCTTTTGATTTGTTGAATTCTTTTGTCTATGAGATAGCGGTGAAAAAGATGTCTTGGTTACTGGCACTTCTGGTTTCAAGTTGCAAGCACATTGGGTTCTGAGCTATTTGAAACCTGAGGGTGAAATCTTGATTCCTTTGAAGTCAGTGGCAAAATTTCTACTCAGTAGGGATAGAATTTAAGTGCTTGTGTGTGTGCTGAGTGCTGTAAAAGCTGGCCTTATATGTTTTGCTTTTCAGATTTCTTCTGATCTACCAGTCAATGAATTGGTATCAACTGTGCCCATCAGTTTATCCTTTGTCAGCACCTCATGTAAGTCTTCATTTGGCACCTCCATGTCTAGATCTTCTCTGAGATAACAGCAATCTGGCTTATGGGGGAAAGTATAATATGTTTCAGCATAATTGGAGGGGTTTGAGGGTAGAATGTAATTTTTATATAACAGGAATGTGACCAGGTGCTGTCCCAAAAGCACACTTCCTTCTGGTACAATGTGACCTTGCAGGCAGGCTACCCTCAGTTCCCTCTTGGTTCATTACAATAATTTGCTACCAGACTGGCCCCTATTAACTCAATCCTTTTGTTTCTTGGCAAGCATTGTTCCTGCTGCTAGTATCTTCTTTTTATGAGGGAGAAGGCAGCATATATAGCCTTCCTTCCCAGGGCTCATTATGGTTGGCAGGGAGAGAGGGGAGCTTTGCCCCGTCCTGCACTACAAGGGTCCTAGTCCCAGGTTAATAAAGGTATGTCTACTAAGCACTGAACACCTGCAACTGGCCCTGGTCAGCTGACTCAGGGCTTGGGCTGTAAAATTGCTGTTTAGATGTCTGGGCTTGGGTGGAGCCAGGCCTCTGGGAAACTTCCTGCTCACAGGGCCCAAGTGTGGAGGGTCCCGTAGTCTGGCTCCAGCCCAACCCCGAATGTCTACACTGAAATTTTACAGCTATGAAGCCTGAGGCTTTGAGCCAGAATCAGCTGACCAGGGCCAATTGTAGATGTTTAATTGCTGGATGGACACACCCTAATGGAACAGTAGGATGAGTTTCCCCACACACACTAATTATTCCCTGGGATCACTTCCTCTCCACCAGTATCTGTCTGTGCTATTTCCTGGGCCCTTGTCTATCTCAAAATTCCCCAAACTGTATAGAGCCATTCCATGAAACAGAGGTAGGCTGACCCTAGTCTCGACTGCCTTTAAAGGAAACAGACCACCCTGTTAAAAAGGTATTTCTGTGTGCTCCTTATTCACCCCCATTTTAAATCCCACTTTGTGAATCTCAAACAGTCTTTTCTTTTGTGCACTAGAGGAATTATTGTAATTTTTTCAGAGGTTCAGTTAAAATCTTAATGTAAAACTGACTGTACTTTTATGTAACAGGATTTTTCTTCAAAGCTTGAAAAATTAATTGAAATTTGAATGTGCTGCCTTTCCTTTCACCCTATGTAATTATTTTACCAACACAATAATCATTACATTAACATTCAACTAGTAATTACTTATAACCTACAAGGTCATATTGTATGATGGCAGATATGTCCGGGGGCATTAAGTCACATATTAATCCTGTTAATTTATTTACACACTGACTGACTAAATGCTCTTGCAACTACATTCTGAAGCCAAAAACAATAACTACTGTACTGTGAGCAGTTCTGTAGCTGCTAAATTATACTGCCTCTGTTAATAAGGCACATAACCAAAAACTGTCAATAGTGTAAGATTAAGTGACAGTAATTAGATTGTAACTTGTAAGTAAATGCAATTACATCTGAGTTTTTACAAAGTAACATTTCCTAATACAGTAGTTACTTTAAAAATTGCCATATTCATGAATATTCAGCCTTAATCTGATAGTTGTTTGGCCTTGGTTATTACTAGCCATTTAATGAGAGACTGAAGCAACTATTGAAGATTGTTGGTCAGTCCATTTTTATCTGTACTTTGTAGACCATATAATCTTTTAAAATAACAGCATGGGCTATTCAAGGAACAGGGGCGGCTTTTACAATTCTGCCGCCCCAAGCAGGGGTGGCGGCGCCCCGCCACGTCTGCCTGCATCGGGGGCGGGGCCCCGCCCCCGACGCAAGCAGTCCCATTCCGGAGCGGCAAGGGAACAGCAGCGGACCTGGCGCCCCTTTGCCGCTGCAGCAGGCGAGACTGGGGCGGCAGTCCGAGTCCCGCGGCGGCAATTCGGCGGCGGGAAGAGCGGACCTGCCGCCGAATTACCGCCGCAGGACTCGGACGGCCGCCCCCTTCTCACCTGCCGCCCCAAGCACCAGCTTGGCAAGCTGGTGCCTGGAGCCGGCCCTGTCAAGGAATCTTTCCACATGAAGGTGTCCCTTTAAAAGGCAGATATTATGCTATGCTCTATATGATTTGATTTACCTCCTGGGATGGAAGGGAAGGGAAAAGAGAGCAGAGTGTCTGTGAGAAGAGTGGGCTGCTCTTTGGTGACCATGAATATAGCATTTGGGTCTTCTACTACGCGCTGTGCTTCAAGTGGTGGTGGATATTTCGCCCTAGAGATAAGTCCACTAGAGAAAGGGAGAAGGCCCTTTCTACTAGTCACCTACAGGGTCACTTAAGGGTCATTAAATGAATATGCAAAAGACCATATCCATAATGGCTGTAGCTTGTGGGGATCAGCAAAATTACAGGGGATCACCACAGCATGGTTAAATGGAGCCTCACTGAGGCCAGGTCTACACTAAAAAGTTAGGTCAAGTTAGCTATGTCACTCAAGGGTGTAAAAAATCCACACCCCTAAATGATGTAATTAAGCAAAACTAACTCCCGATATAGACAGCACGAGATCAATGGAAGAATTCTTTTGTCAACCTAGCTACCACCACCCTGAGATGTGGATTAAGTACAGCAATAGGAGAAGCCTCCCGTTGCTGTAGCAAGTGTCTACACTGAGGCACTACAGTAGCATTTCCAATGAAGTAACCTGAGAGACTCCTGGAGCCTGGGAGCCCTACTCATAGATCAGGATCCCATTATGCTAGGCTCTGTACAAAACATAGAACAAAGACAGTATCTGACCCAAAAACCTTACAATCTAAGTATAAGACAAGAGACAACAGATGGATACAGGTCGGCAGATGGGGAGTAAAAGGAAACAACGGGCCAGTACTAGTCAGCATGATCAGCAGGGGTACCAGCATACCAGTGTTAGCTAAGGGATAGAGAATAAGACGGAGAATATCTTATTCCCCTTATACAACTCCATAGTGCGCCCACATCTTGAATACTGTGTACAATTGTGGTCTCCTCGTCTCAAAAAGGATATACTGGCATTAGAAAAGGTTCAGAGAAGGGCAACTAAAATGATTAGGGGTCTGGAACGGGTCCCATATGAGGAGAGATTAAAGAGGCTAGGACTTTTTAGCTTGGAAAAGAGGAGACTAAGGGGGGATAAGATAGAGGTATATAAAATTATGAGTGGTGTGGAGGAAGTGGATAAGGAAAAGTTATTTACTTGTTCTCATAATAGAAGAACTAGGGGGCACCCAATGAAATTAGTGAGCAGCAGGTTTAAAACCAATAAAAGGAAGTTCTTCTTCATACAGCGCACAGTCAACCTGTGGAACTCCTTGCCTAAGGAGGCTGTGAAGGCTAGGACAATAACAGGGTTTAAAAGAGAACTGGATAAATTCATGAAGATGAAGTCCATTAATGGCTATTAACCAGGATGGGTAAGGAATGGTGTCCTTAGCCTCTGTTTGTCAGAGGGGGGTGATGGATGGCAGGAAAGAGATCACTTGATCATTACCTGTTAGGTCCACTCACTCTGGGGCACCTGGCATTGACCACTGTCGGTGGACAGGATACTGGGCTGAATGGACCTTTGGTCTGATCCAGTACGGTCTTTTTTATGTTCTTATGATCTTAATCAACTGATAAGTGGGAACTCCAAACCTTGTCTTGTGTTACAATCGCCAAAATCTCAACAGTGTTTTGGAGCAAGGTCCCCACAGTGAAATGGAGTCTTTTCATTTTCTGCCAGGATGGAAGTTTCAAACAAGTACTTTCTTCATGAACAACACTCACAATGAACAAATACTTGAGACAACATAATATGAACATGAGCTTAGTGTATCCGTAGCTAGTGTAAGTGACCTTATAGCTTCAGAAGGGAAATACCACACTAATCATTATAAATATTTCTTGAGAAAAGGAACAAAAACTAAGCGAGAAACCACTTGTAGTAGTACTGACTTGACATGGTCTGGCTTAGTTGTGAATTAAATATTGTGCAGAAGAAGTCAGTGTTTTGGAACTTTCACAGCAATGGAGTCATTGTTTTCTCACAAATAAACGTGAAACATCTCCCCCAATTTCATCTGAGAGTTGTATGGCAACCTTCAATAAAAACTTATTCTACATCTTGATGGTGCTTATGAGTTCATTGTTTTATGTGATCAACCTCCTTTGGGAAGATAAAATGTATTAGTCCCTGTGAAATTCCATCACATATCTTTCTCTAAATTGTTAGTCAGTGCAGGAGAAGAAAATGCATCAACCATTCCAGTTTACAAGACTAAGCTGGAAGATGAATTTCTCTCAATTGTATATGTAGTACTGAAATTACACTCACATGTAACTGCTCATCCTGGATATCATGGGCTTAACATCAGTGAGGAAGAGACACTGTGGGCCAAAGACTGTATGTATGTGTTTTTGCAACCCTTTTGTCTGGTCAGTCTATTCTTGAAGAAGGCGATGCGGAGTAGATACTGTTGCAACATCATTTTCTGTATGTGATGAGGAACAGGAAACATATAAGCAGTTACTTCTGAGGGCATTTTGCACCAAAAAAATTAAAATTCTGGCAACAATATTTTAAAATTCTGCAAAATTCTGCAAATTTTATTTGTCAAATGTGGAGGGTCCCAGCATGGCATTGGGGACCATAGACCACTGACTGCACAAAGATGGGAGATCACTGTGCAAATCCCACCCCCCCGGGACACTGGATGTGGTTGTGAAAAGGCTTGCACAAGTCACACATCATATTCCACAGAAACATGTAACCTTGACTCTTCCCTGCTCTGATGGAGATAAAGTAGATTGTACTAGAATATAAAGATATTCTGATTCCACGCATAGGAAGTTTACACACATCAAAGAACTTCCTAAAAGTTCTGGAGCAACATACACAGGATTCTGGATTGGTGAGTGTGTGGACTGAAAGTGGAATTTTAGGTAGCTGAACAATGGATAATGTAATTGCTGGTACAAACTGTGCAAGAGCCACTTGTGCTCTCAAGATCACTCAAACAGGCAATGTGGCAACTGTTATTACCATAACATCTGTGCAACCTACAGCAAAATGACAAGAAGCTCTAAGAAAGCTTCTGATGCTGCAGAAGGTTACAATAACCTAGTGTTTATTCTGTCATTGGCAAGTTTTCATGACCAGGGGGCATCATTTGTGTGGAACAACACAGATAACCATCTGGTGGCAGAACATAGATGTGGTGTGTTTCCTCATACTTTTCACCAGAGTTCAACAGGATGGAATTTGGGAGCTACACCTGTATGACTTCAAAAGAATGCCTCCGTTCTTTCACTGATATGACCACACAAATTATGTTAAATGGGATCTGTGTACTTAGCAGAAGTGAACCAATTCCCTCTGGTGTTACTTGAAGAGTTCCATACAGGCAATAGTGCTGTGAAATGTTCCAACTACAGATTCAATCAGGTAGATCAAGACCACTTCCAAGTGTGGCTCAATGCCACTGGTAAAAAGAGGAGGAGGAGGAATTATAGGTATCAAAACAAAGGCCTCAGCACTCAGCAGATGGGCTATCTCCTATAATCTACTTGATCAAATTGCAGCCCAAACCAAAAAATTGTTCAGTCTTGGTTTTGATGACTGAATAATGTGCAATGAATCCACACCAGCACAAAAGGTACATGGTTATATTGATGAAGCCATTTAGGACGCTCTGCTGGATGCAGAAATATTTGGCAGGAGCAACTGAATATCACCATGCAGTAGCTGCAGAAACGCCACATTGGCATACATGGGACTGGTAAATGCAAGGGATGTATCAGCACGTGTAGAAACTGTTAAATTATGCTTGTCTAAACAGCATGCAGGACATATAGTAACTACTTATAGTAGAATAAAAACCATATACATTTACTATTTTTTAAATAGTTTTACTTAAATTTTGAACTCCAGTTTAGAAGGTGAAATATTCAAAATTCAGATTGGTAACTTTTTTTCCCCGATTCACCATATTCAAGTTATGAAAGATAACTTGTTTACCTACTTTCCCCCCAAAATTCATCCTACATCTTATTTTATTGAAAGTGTGCCCAGTCTAAAGTGGGAGAGACTTACAAGCCCAAGTGGAAGTGGAACCCAGGCTCTTACTCTTTCCCCAGCCATACCGGCTAGCCCAGGTTCAACTTACCACTAAACTCAGGTGAAAGGTTTGTGTGTATAGACGGAAGGGGGATTAGGGGCAACAAACAAGTAAGAGACCAAGCTAACTCTTCAGTGAAGACATACCAAGGGATACACAGGAGGATCTGGGCTTGCTATGAGAATCTTATTTGGTTCTGTTGTGGTCCTAATTTATCTTGTAGTGAAGTGTAAGATTAAATAAAACCAAATATGCATTTAGGCCGTCTGTTTTAAAATCCCCTTTTCACTGATACTTTATTCCAACTGCTAAATAAAGAGACTTTACTTTAAGAAGGCTGTTGCCTATCAGTGGTGGCAAGTTCCTGAATAGAAGAAACACAGGTGCCCCAAACCTTGTTGCACCTAAAGGATGATAAGGTCTTTGTATACGTGGGGTAGTGCCTCAAAGGCCTATTCTAAGGGTATGGCACAACACCAGAAAATGCTGTTTTCTTAACTTGGGTTAGCTAATTAGGGTTAAAATAGCAGCTGAAGACACAGCAACTCAGTGTTTAACTTGGATTAGCAGCTCAAATTCAACCCCAGGCTGCCTGATGGGTTAGCAGCTTGAGTTAAAGCCTAAGTTAAAAGCTGAGTTGCCGTGTCTTCAGCTGCTATTTTAACCCCAGTTAGCTAATCCAAATGTAAAAAATAGAAAAACAGCTTTTTTTGTAGTGTAGTCATATGCTAAAAGTGGAAGAAGCATGCGATTCCACCCCAAGACAGGTATAGGCAAGCAGCTGAGGGACTGCACTCAGAGAAACCAGAAAGGGGACGGATGGGCAACTGGTCCATAACTGTGACAAGTATTGGCTGATCATTCTTGTCACAATAAAAGCTTTCACTGGATAATGCATACCACTGAACTAAGGCCTATGAATAGGGATAATGGACAAGTTAATGTATATTCACCCCAAGAAATACTACCTAGCCTTGTTGGAGATTCGTGTTAACAGTCTTTCGGAAGATTGAAGAGTTTTTCCTATCCCAGGGATGAGTGTATTAAGCTATTATATCAGTCATGTGTGGACACCTAGAGTAGCAGGATGTATTTTTTTTTAAAATGTAGTTCTACTCTGAAAGTGGGATTATGGAGTTCCATGTTTGTCTGTCAATAACTTTCAGAGTAAATGTGCTCAGTTTGAGCTTAGTGCTGCTCTTCTTGAAATTAATGGCAAAATTCCCCATTGATTTTAACAGACAGACACCCAAAACAATAAAAACGCGGTGTTTGGTGAAATCCTCACCTCCTTGAATCAATAGGAGTTACACCACTTATTTCACTTTGGACAGGATTTCACCTGTTGTCTTTCCTAGCTGACAGCCTGGGACCTGAATACCACATAACTCTGATCAAACTGTGTGTACCATAGGTATAATTAAGGTCCATCTGCTTTGCTTCATAGCCAGAGCACATTTGAAACAGAAATCACTGAGACAGTAAATATAGAATCCCATGTTGCAACTAGTGGCTTTTCAGGAGCAGAAACATGTTTTCATATAAATTCTAGACCAGTTTGTTGGGGAGAGAGTTGGCTTTATCAGCGTATGAGACTAGGAACAACAAGCCCTAATCTCAGTACAACATCTTAATTGACTGGAGAGCTCCAGCTAATGACACAAAGCTTAATAGATTGTCTCAATTTCCCATCTGTGTAATGGGCATAAAACAGGTGAGATTTAAAGTTCTTTTAACTTTTTGCAATCCTTGGATGAAGATTGCTACAGAAGAATAAAGTTTTGTTATTCAGACTTATTTTACAATCTCAAGTTACAGAAACAGTAATAATTAAGGCAACTATATTGTAGAGGATTAATATATGCATTGCCAGGGCATTCTGGTGGAATGTATTAAGGCATATCATGTCTGTGACCTTCTTTCCTTACATATTTAAATTCCTAGATTCACTCTTCCTTTTATTCCAATAGCCTTGAAACCATGAACAAAAGTTCCTTCTACTCCATGCTACCACAGCTACAATAATGCAACTAGTTAGTGTAGACAATATAGTGCAGCATGTCCGGAAGCCAACGTTTTAATCTGAAGGGGCAGAGGCTTCATCTGTATGATTGTCTGAATTCAAGGGAACAAAAACAGAATGTTTTCTCCAGTATTGTCGTCTTCCAATTAAAATCCCCTGTACATTTCATTTCTACTGGATTGCCTCGTTCCATTACTGTCCATCAGCAGTCTCACTACAAACAAATTATAATCAGGAAAAGGTTTTATGGGGAGCTTGACAGTTCCCCATATTAACATAAGTTGTTCAATGTGCTAGACAGAGCACAAGGGGAAAGGGCAATTCCTTTGTTAAACAGTTACCATCTGAAACCCTGAATTAAGGAGGGACACACTTATTTTAGGAAAATGAAAATCAGACAGATGAGTACATACCCTTCACTCAAATCTTGTTTCGGTTTAGGATAAATTTCACTTTCCTCCTTACCATGCTCATTCCCTCCCTAAAGGCTTTCTATCAGCCCATTGTGCCTTTCCCCCAGATTTACTTTCATAATCTGTGGCCCTTCAGTCGCTCCACGACTCCCTTCTGTTCCATGATCATCCATATTCCAGCGGCACCTAAAGGTCCATGTGAAATCAACACCCCATTGTGCAAGGTGCTGTACAAAACACATTGTAAGCTTTTCATGCCAGGGAATGTTTCTTACAATCTAAATAGACAAGATAGGAGAAAGGAAGTATTATTCCCATTTTATAGATGGGGAACCTCAAGCACAAAGAAGAGCAACACTGGCAGTTTGTGGCAGAGCTGAACATATTAAACCAGATGTGCTTAGTACCAGACCAGTATCTTGACTCCAAGACCATCCTTCCTCAATGCTAGAGATGGTGCAGAAATGGAAATCCCTTCCCATGAAAAATTTCATTTTTGAAAAAACAAATGTTCATCCTGAAGGCCACATCTGTGTGGTTGGTTTTGTTCCTGTGAAATCAGACAAAGGCCTCTTCTCAGTACAGTATCTGAATTGACTTGAGAGCTCCACCTGTTAACACAAACTGTAATTAGATTGTCTCAACATTTAAAACGTGTTCTTGTTTTGTTTTCCCACAGGAAGGGTCTCCAAGAAAGATTCTGATTTGGGAGAGGCAAAACAGAATTGTTTGGCTTCTCAGGAGCCCATCTGTGAAACTGATAAGACCTGCCAGCCCGCCTGCTCAGCATCCCCCCTCCCATCTCCACGAGTCAAAGACCATGGTCAGTCAGCCTCCCTGCTCCCCTTCCCTGCTCTGGGGCTGAGAGACATAGAGCTTAGGACACTCCACCTTCCTGCCCCTCCACTCCCCCCAGCTCCAGGAGCTGGGGAGGAAGAGGACTCAGTTTTCCTTTCATTTCCCTTTGCAATTAAAGATGAGTTTTCACATAAATAGGAATTTTAGCACATTCTTGTTGACCCCCCCACCTTTGCTGCACTATTTAAATTTAAGTATA
This sequence comes from Chelydra serpentina, assembly GCA_037349315.1. NCBI lineage: Eukaryota > Metazoa > Chordata > Testudines > Chelydridae > Chelydra > Chelydra serpentina. The sequence goes on from JBAIAC010000008.1 coordinate 73,534,281, forward strand.
AACTGGGGATATCAACCACAAAACATACTATCGGCCATTAACAGTACTTTGAGATCCTCAAAAGTAAGGCTCATATATACGTGCCAACCAATTTACAAATATTAGTGAATTAAGCCTCACATCTATGTGATGTAGGGATATATTAACCTTAATTTCTAGATGGAGAAACTGAGGTATTGAGAGGGTAAATGATATACTCAAAGGTTACAAACATGCCTGCATAGAGCCAGGAACAGAATTCAGACTTCCAAGTGTCAGGCTTCAAATATCCTGTGGAACTCACTGCCATAAGGTATCATTGAATCCAAGGGTTTAGCAGCATTCAAAAGTGACTAGACATATATTTGGGTAACAAGAACATTCAGTTTTGATGGATAGGATTTGTTTAAAAACTGGTATACTCACACTTCAGGGTATGAGCCACATTCTAATGGTGATGTGTGTGTGGAGGGGTGGGGGAGTAAAATCTTCACACTGGAAATATTATTCCAAAATTGCTCACTGTTGGGTTTCTTGTGCTTTCATCTGAAGTATCTGGAGACATCATGATACCAGACTAGATGGACCCTTTGTCAATGCTGACAGTGCTATAATTATTTGAATTCATACTTCTCTTGCTATTGTAAGCATTACATTTAGAAACAAATTTTGTCCTCAAGATTAACAAATTCTTGCTGTGTTGGGTCAATTAGGAAGTGAACTTCAGAAATTATTCAAACGTAAATCTGAGGCCTATTTCCTTGTGCACACTAGTGAACCTCAATACTTGCTTTGGCAGCTCACAGGGAGAGTGACAGTCTGTCACACAGCCAGGATCTATAGGGCTTTCTAAATCAAATCTTGACTAGCACCCAGAAAGAAATGGGGAGTTGATGCAATTATTGGAGAATGGAAGTAATATGTTCACCGTGATTAACCTCTCTAACCAAAATGAGCAGCTGTATTTTGCACCAGCTGTTGTTCCCATGTTGTCTTGAGGTGGCACCACAAACGGTGGACTGGGTTGCAACAGTTGGAAAGAAAAGGTCACCAGCAGCTAGTCAAATGTAGATATCACAAGAAAACCCCAGCACTTTGGGGGCATTCATGCCACTTGTAATTCAGTACCAAGTAGGGACCCAGAAGCACACCCATATGGCAAAGATCTTGGCAGAAGATCCCCTCACTAATGGGGCAGAGCAAGTGCTGTCACCACCACAACTTCCTTTCCCTAGAGATCCTTCCCCTAACCTACTAACTTCACCTCCATCTAGTTGGGGATTAAGCTTCAACCACCGTGCCCTCAGCCAAATCCCATTCTCAATCAGACACTAGGAAAAAAAGAGACCCAACCCCTTCTGGGTCAGATGAAAAATCAGGCTGAGTTGCATGTAATCTGCATTCTAACAGCACTGCAGACTGGCCAGTGAGACTATCTCGACTAGCACCCTCAGATACAAATTGTACATGAGGGGCAATAAACCACAGCCTGGTAGAATCCCATGTGAAGGATGCTGAGGCAAATGAACAATTGGCCTTCTCTGTTTATTAGCAAGGAACAACAATATCAAAGGATCCTGACTGAGCTAACAAGATCATCATGACACCTGACCTTTGTCCATCATGAGCAGTTCAACCAATGAGACTAATGCGGTCTCTGGGCCATACTGAAATTTCATCTGAAAGAGACTGGAATAGATCCAGATTCTGAGCTCATATTGGGTGTAAATCCACTGACTTCTCTGACACAACTTTGGGTTAAATAATGTAGCTAGGATCTAGCTAGTGTTAACAAAAGCAAATAATAAGATGGTGATAGTTATCTTACTCATTGGTAACTGGTTTCAAGTTGTTCTTTTGTGCAGTTCCCTATTCAGGAGTTGAAATGTATTTGCATAAGAGAGGGAATCAAAAAGCATCTTTACATAACTTTTCCTAGGGTTATAAACTCCGAATGGAGATGACACCGGACTCTGTTGAAGGGCTTTCTTTCCGCTGCACGTTTCTTCTGCACAATGATAACTTGAAGATTTGAACTGTGGGGTGAATACTGAATAGTCACATCTTTTTCTCCATTTTTTTTAAAGGATGATGTTCATTCAATAGCACAACACCAAAGGGTATATAATTATAAAGGGTGAAAGAAATTGCATTCAAATTACCCATGAGTCCAAATGCTTGGCTCTGTATAATTACTTTCAAATTATTTCTGTCAAACACACGTTATAGTTGAGTTAGTCATTTATATTTTTAAAAGAAAATTAGGGAAATCAAGAAAGAACTTATTCAGAATTTTTAATGAGACTAGTTCATTCTTTAAAAACAAGTCAGGGTTTTCAGACTGGAAATAAGATCAGCAAATTAAATACAATGAATATTCTAGGAGAGAGATTTGCAAGTTAAAGGCTAGAATTCCAGCACTCAAATGCATAGCATTACTTCTGATAGTTTTTGAAAATGATGACCTCAATACATAAAATTTGAGATAAAAATTGTTTTCCTGTTAAATCTTTGCATGTTTTCAATTAATTTCATTTGCTATGAATGTCTAGGCTGTCCTGCTTTCACATCCAGCAGTGACTGAAAACTCAACAGATTATAATATTGTCACATAAATGAAGATGGACTCATTTTCTGAAGCAAGTTCCACATGTTCTATCCCCAGTTAGGTCTACATCTGAGAGACCTGAATTAACAAGAAGTCCAGAAATTGCAATCATTAACATGAATTAATGTAAATCTTGTGTGACAAAGTTCCGCCTCTACCTCGGTGGGTCCTGCGCTTATTGGCGGATTCTGCTTGCCTCAGAGATCTTCCCCTCTGGTAGAACCCCCAGTCCAGGTCAACTCCTCCTGTGACAGGAGTTGGGAGGTTTGGGGGGAACCCGGGCCCACCCTCTATTCCGGGTTCCAGCCCAGGGCCCTGTGGATTGCAGCTGTTTAGAGTACCTCCTGGAACAACTACATGACAGCTACAACTCCCTGGGCTACTTCCCCATGGACTCCTCCCAACACCTTTTTTATCCTCACCACAGGATCTTCCAGCAGTATGCCCTCTTACTCTCAGCTCCTAGTGCCTCTAGCTCCCAGCTCCTCACACGCAACCTCCTTCCACAGCTCCTGACATGCGCCCCTCACTGACTCACTGGGAGGCTTTTGACTAGTTTCAGCCAGCCCCTGATTGGCTGCAGGTGTCTCAATCAACCTCCCTGCCTTCTGGAAAGTTCTTAATTGGCCCCAGGTGTCTTGATTAACCTGGAGCAACTGCCAGAAGGTATCAGGGATTTGTTTAGTCTGGGGCTAACATACTGGTTCCTTACCACTTTCCTATAGCCCTCTGGCCTTGCCCCGTCACACTTGCTTTATTGTGTTACACACAATTCTTTTATGAACACAGAAATCTAAATAAATAACCAGAAAGGGCTAGATTTTTGGCATTGTGCAGGGGAAGGGAGAGGGGAGAAGGGTGTAAGAACCCTTCTCACATGCCTTGTGAATCCTGTGCCAGACAGGGACAATTGTATACCCATGCTCTGGGGAGTGCAAGATCTGTTCCCTGTACGTGCTTTCCTGTGCGTAAATCACTCCAAAGGGAATGAGGCAATTGTCGGTGGTACATCCTAACGAGTGATGGATCTTGTGCACTTCTCAGGTCCAATCCATTGTTGGGACCTCACCATCCACTCCCTCCCTCTTGGGCTATAAAAAAAAAGGGGGTTGTCTACCTTCCGTATCAATCATAGGAGTCTCCAACCTCCCACACAAATCCATTCTTTTAGTGAACACCTCCTTTTTAAGTCCTTTTCCAAGCCATTTATCTGGCCACTGTTTCAGATCTGCTAAGGAGATCATTTCCTTCTAGCTGATTAGGCTGGTAAGACACGGTGAATATGCATACAGAGAGGCATTTGTGATACAGCAGTTTTCATAGTAACATTTCACAATCACTCCATAATGTCAACCAGATTTCATAAATTGTACAGACAGATTACTAGTTTTCATGATACTATCCAACATTCTCCTTATTAAGATGGGGAAACTGAGCACCATAAATGAAGTGACTTGTCCAGTGACGTTTGGTAAAAGTAGACTGGCCTTTTCTTGTTTTTCTTTTTAAGTTTTAAGTTTTCCTCTAAGAGGCATAGCACAGAACTCTCAGCCCAGAAGAAGGGATAGGATTAACGTAACTTTAGAACATTTTTGCTTCATCCCAATCCTTGACTGTTACAGGCCCCCAGCATTAATTACAGAAGTGGTTCTCAACTAGCAGTATGCGTACTGCTGGGGGTATGCAGAGGTCTTCCAGGGGGTACATCAACTTATCTAGATATTTGCTTAGGTTTACAACAGGTTACATACAAAGCACTAGCAAAGTCAGTACAAACTAAAATTTCATACAAACAATTACTGGTTTATATTGCTCTATATATTATACGGAAACATAAAGTGCATATGCACACTGTATTACACATGCATTTTATGTCATTTACTGCTGCATGCAAACGTTAATGATGTTGAAGTTGTCATGCTGTGTATCTGGTTGCATTGTAAAAATTGATAGATTTTTAAAAGAAGGAGCTGGAAGTGGTGACAGTAAAAATGGTAAGAAATTGAAAATGACTGAAAAAACAGTCAGTTCTGTGAGAAATTATTGCTTTTGATTCACATCTACAAATAGTGATCCACCTCAAGCTTTGTGTTTCCTTTGCTGAAAAACTCTATCAAATAACAGTATGAAGCCAGCACCTTTGCAACAACATTTGAAAACAAAAACAACAAGGAGTCCGGTGGCACCCTAAAGACTAACAGATTTATTTGGGCATAAGCTTTCATGGGTAAAAAACCACTTCTTCAGATGCATTAAAACAAAATTATCTGTGCATGTGGGTAAATCAGTAGAATTTTTTCAAAGAAAGCTTTCTGAGTTCCAGACTTGCCAGATTAAAACGAAAAAAAGCTTCAACTATTTCTACAAAAGCACTTAAAGTTTAATATGTAGATCATTTGGCCCACTTGACATCTGAGTTCAAGTCATATTTCCAAAACGTTCAACACAACTCAGCTCAACTCAACCAGATGAGAAACCCATTCATTTTGTCAGATATTAGCAGCAGTAACTTCTCTGCCAGTCAGCAAGAAAATCTTCTTGAGCTGTCCTCAGACTGTGGTCTGCAAATTAAGTTTAATGACTCCACACTAACCCAGTTCTGGTGTTTAGTACAGAAAGAGTACACTGACCTTGGGAACCATGCTTTGGATGTTCTGTTACCTTTTGGTCAACATATCTTTATGAAGTCTCATTTTCTGCTATGACTGACATCAAGACAAAGAGTAGAAATAGACTCAATGCGGAGGAAAAACTTAATTGTTGCTGTTCCTTCACTGCCTCCCAGAATGACAAGGCTCACAAGTAAAAAACAGGCTCAAGTATCACACTGAAACTTAAGTGCAGTATTTATATTCCAATCGATTTATTTTATAATTATATGGTAAAAATGAGACAGTAAGCAATTTTTTCCATAGTAGTGTGCGGTGACACTTTTGTATTTTTAGGTCTCATTTTGTAAGCAAGAAGATTTTAAGTGAGGTGAAATTGGGGGCACACAAGACAAATCACAGATTCCTGAAAGGGGTACAGTAGTCTGGAAAGGTTGAGAATCACTGACTTAGAGAACCCAAGGGCCCTATTTAAGTTACAGTGGGACTCCTGTACGGACTGCAGCACTGCTCAGAATATCTGCAGCACTGGATGTTGCAGCTCTGCACCTAACATGGCTCCTGCCCTCAGCCCCACTTATGGCATGCGCCCTATGAAAGGCTTGCAAAGTGGTTCTCAGAGGGCAGTCTTGCAATTATCTCTATACTGCCTCTAGAATCATAGAATCTCAGGGTTGGAAGGGACCTCAGGAGGTCATCTAGTCCAGCCCCCTGCTCAAAGCAGGACCAACCCCAACTAAATCATCCCAGCCAGGGCTTTGTCAAGCCTGACCTTAAAAACCTCGCCCTAGGTAACCCATTCCAGTTCTTCACCACCCTACTAGTAAAAAAGTTTTTCCTAATATCCAACCTAAATCTCTCCCTCTGCAACTTGAGACCATTACTCCTTGTTCTGTCATCTTCTACCACTGAGAACAGTCTAGATCCATCCTCTTTGGAACCCCCTTTCAGGTAGTTGAAAGCAGCTATCAAATCCCCCCTCATTCTTCTCTTCTGCAGGCTAAACAATCCCAGTTCCCTCAGCCTCTCCTCATAAGTCATGTGCTCCAGCCCCCTAATCATTTTGTTGCACTCCGCTGGACCCTTTCCAATTTATCCACATCCTTCTTGTAGTGTGGGACCCAAAACTGAACACAGTACTCCAAATGAGGCCTCACGTCCCTCTACCAGGGAGCCCTCCCCATGGTTAGATCCAGGGGTTTTAGGACCTCTGTTTGCCACTCCAGCCCTTTTGTCGGCTGTAAACGACTATCACAAAAGGTGAGGATCTCACCTAAAATGTTTAAACAACCACTATTTTTCTTTTTGAGTGTAGTTTCTTCCTTGGTATAAAACGCACAACCAAATTGTTGGCAATGGACCCCTGAACCCAAACTGAAGTTACGATTACAACAGTGAAAAACCAGTTAAAATTAAAACTTTCTAAAATTTCTCTCTGATCATCATATCTCCTAAACTGTCTTTCCCTACCTCCTCTGATTCTCCATGCCAGGGTAGCCTGCATCATTTTTATTTATTTTGGTCTGTTCATGTATTTTATCGAATTCTTATACAAGTAAAGAAAAGCTTTGTAGAGAAAAAAGAAATACCAGACATGGCTGGAATGGATGAACCAAAGGCAACAAGAAGTACAGCATATCAGAAACTACATTCATTTCCCAGCTTTTTCTTTAGAAGAGTTTAGAGTGCTGTATAATGACTTAGATAGCTGTAGAATACATTTGCTCCATATATGAGTAGTGTGCAACTTAAAGTGTTCTGAAATACAAGACCACTATTAAACCATTTAATGTAGACTTTCTTTCCTGCAGCCATTAACTCTAAGTGCTGCACACATGTCTTTCAGCCAGTTGTTAAAATCCTGTAGTTCAAGATCTTTCTATTATTCCTTATTTTTGGAGCAAATGAGATGCAATTGTCTACAAAACTTTTTTGAGTGGATTCAAATTTTCTGAATAACACTGCAGATATGAAAGCATTCAGACTCCCAGATAGACCACAAACGCTCTTTAGGCAGACTTTCAGATAATTAACATAAGTGTTCTAGCGTTCTGCTTAGTTTAATAGAACTCTTACAAGATACGTACTACAAGTTAATATAAAGGTTAGTTTTTATGCACTCCTTATAATACAAATCTTTAAGGTATAGTACTAGCCATTAAATGTTAAAAGGTCAGAACTTCAGCTGGTGTAAACTGACATAGCTACTTTGACTTCAAGTGACTAACTTTCTCGTGGTTGGTGAAAAGGGCCTCTGTCTATTTTTTTTTTTCCCTCTCCTATCTCTATATTGATGGAGTCTAAGACATTCTAACACATCACAGTTTCTTTCTGCCCTGTTCAGGAAATTCAGTCATGGATGCATCTGACTGCTCTTCCTGCATACAGTGAACACCTATCTCATGATCCAAGCCCCCCTTAAATCAACATAAAGACCACCACTGATTTAAGTAGATTTTGAATCAGGATCCTACCTCACTAGAATAGGTACTGGTATTGCAGTAGGCTTAGTTAAAGCATAATATTTTGTAACTGATAAATATGCTAAACTGCTCTGATGCCTGTTTTTGGCAATATTCCTTTAAGTTATTTGTATTATTTTACTGTCTATAGGCCTCAGCTGGAATCAGGACCCCATTGTGCTAGGTACTGTATAAATACAGTCCCTGCCCTAAAGAATTTACAATCTAAATTGACAAGACAGACAAAGTAGTATTAGTATTAGAACTCTGCGCAGATACAAAAATTTGGATCCGCATCCATTCTGTATCAGCAATAATTAACTTGTATCAGACCTGCAATCTGTATTCCACCTTTTATATGTATCTGCATGTGCACCCACACCAGCACCCTATCTCGCTGTTAGAGGCCTGTGCAGATACAAAAATTTGCATCCGCATCCGATCCGCAAAGATGGTAAACGATACGACTGCATCCACATCCGCAGATGCAGATATCCTTGGATATAAAGCAGATATCCAGGAATTGGCAGGGCTCTAACTATTGTCTCTATTTTATAGACTTGGAATCAAGGCATTGAGAGATTACGTGATTCACTGAAGGTCACACAGGAAGTTTTAGGTATAGCCAGAAACTGAACACAGATCTCTTGAGATCTACTTTCACTACTTAACAAGATCATCCTTCCTCTCATGCCAAGAAATGTCATTTTCCAGCAATTCTCTTAAGAGCCTCCTGATCATAGTTAGATTTACAATGAATTTTGTCAAATAGATTTTCATCATTTTAAATCTCTCAGGATCTGGTTTACATTGTGAAGCAGGCATTTCAACTATTCCTTTTATTTTATGTGAATCAGGAATTAAGTCATCTTCTCTTAATTTATGTCCAACATAGATCATTGCTATTATACCAATCTTATTGAAGTTCAGTGTAAGCTGTCTGTCTCTTGCTCTCTATAAACTTTTCACAAGTCTTTTATTATATGTCTTTAGGATGGCAATAGGTTGTTCCATTGTCACAACAAACATCCCTATTGAAAAAGGAAATATTCTCCATTATAACCTCTGCATTTTATAATGTCTTAAATATTTGATACTATTCATTTTAATATCTTAGGAAGAGAACTGATTCACTTGTACTTTTAACATTCATATGGTGCATTAAAAATCCTAATATAGCTTGACTCCTCTAACTAAAATGCATGTCTTGCATTTAATACTGAGAATATTTTTTGCTTCTGAAAGCTTAGCTTCTAGTTCAACAGTTTTCATGGGATGTTTTCATGCCTTAGGGTTTTACTGAAATCACTGGGATCTGTGCATATCCATATTTTATTTGGCTTTTACATTATAGCTACTGAACTAACAGTCAGAGTTTGTACCAACGTTTCAGTAACTCTTAGCTTTTTGAAATCATCAAAGGTAAGATTTTGCTTTATCTGTTGCGGGGGCGGGGGGGGGGGGGGAGTAGAATTCCTCTTGGGGGATGGATAATTGAAGTGACTGATTTGTCTATCTTAATGTGCTATTCTCTCCAGAAAGCCTACACCTAGGATAGCATCTAATATTTCTCCCTGTATGCTCCTCTAAGCTTTATGTATGCAGTTTTATGGCATTTACAGCAACACATCTTTAACTGACTTAACGGCTAAACCAGATTCTGATCTTACCATAGGCAGTATACCTACAGTTACTGTTTGGAAATGTACAAAGCAATACTAGTTTTCAATATAAGTTATAACAGCTATCTGCACTATTTTCATGGCCTGAATACAAAGAAAGCATTTTTTTTGCAGTTTTATTAGCTACACTATTATTTATTTTCTTTGGAAACTATGAGCCAGATTCTCTTCTGTGACTGAAATTCACTCAGTGCAAGGAAAGGAAGTGCCTTCAAAGAGTAATGACTCCCTGATCCCATGCCCCAGTATATGTTTGCTAGCCTGAAAACATGTAAAGGTTGAAGAGACCAGGACGTTTTGTACAGAAAGTCATGTGGCAGTAGCAGGGGCTGGAAAGAAGGGAAGGCCACCCAAATCTTTCAAGACCTTTGCCTAGGTCATTTAGTTCAACCCTGCCACCCTAGGCTTTCTATAAAAAATATATTTTTATTGTGCTTTATTCAGCTGCTTTAAAATGTCTCAGGAGATGGGGTTTTCATGACTTTGTATTACAACAGCAGCCAGAAGCCCCAACCGAGATCAGGGTGCTGTACATACACATAGTAAGAGACAGACACTGCTCTAAAGAGTTTACCATCTAAACAGACAAAACAAGGGGTGGGAGGAATGAAGTATTAATAGCCGCATTTTACGGATGAGAAAATGAAGGCATAGACAAATCAAATGATTTGCCCACATTCACACAGAAGTACATGGCAGAACTGGCAATTGACCAAGAAGCCCAGTCCAGTTCCTTAAATACATGACTGTTCTTCCTCTCTATGATTAGTGTAAAATTATAAGATTCCTTGTAGGATTTACATTTCACATTCTAAGGGCTCTACTCAGCACTCCATACTTCTTTTAAACTCAGTCAAATGGGAGTTTTTCCTGAGTAAAGTATTAGTAGTGCTGAAAAGGGCCCAATATATTTGATTATTAGGAATTCAGTCTACATTTTCAATTGCTTAATTTAATCCAATTATTCCTCATTACACCCATTTGTATCACCTTAACAGTTTCTCTCCCTTCTTGAAGTCTATAACCTTCAAGTAATAGTAGACAGCTATAAAATGCATTAAATTTATAATGGTACAGAACTGGCAGTACTGCCATTAAGTAAGAGATCCATTCCTTATATAACCTGCTGCAGTACTGTGGTTGGCATCTAATAATTTATTTATATTGGACTGTCAAAAAGTGACTAGTGTCCTGTTTGTATCTGCATATAACATCTTTAAGGACCTTTTAAAATTTATTAAAATAACTATTTTTCTCCTAACTGCAAATATCTCCAAATGCTTATTTATACTAACTTTGATACTGCGAGGGATTGGTTATAAGAATCTAAACAACTAGAACATGATTTATTGAATATATAGGATGCTTAGCAAGAATGAACAAAGAGCATATACAATCACATCTGTGTATAATATTTCCTAACACAGCAAATGTGGGTTTTTTATGTCTAGCTGCAGATGATGAAAGATCATAGTGTTGTTCACCTAATGTCTATTTCATTCAATTCCACAACATAACTTGTAGTTTAGAACCTTAGTCTTTTTTCTTGAGATTACCTATTATTAGTATATCCACCCTTATGGAGATCAAGATGGAAGAAAAGGCAAATATAGCCCAGAATGCACAAAACTAGAAAGCTATGTACATCAAAAATGTCTTTAACCATTTTGTATGAAATATCTCACCTCTTCCTCAGCCTAATTAAGTGAGATGAATCATTTATCATCATTGATTGTATCAACAATGTTTCCCAAATGATGAAATACCAGGACTAAAACAACTTGGGGATCATGCATCATCATCTCGGAAATTTGATTGAACCTTTAAAAATAAATAAAAGAATAGCAGCAATTAAAGGATCTATTCCCAAATGTTTTATACAAGGTCACAACATTTTTCTTGCTCACAAAATGTATGTTCTTGCAAAACACTTCTGTGAATCTACATTTTTATGGATTAAAAATAAAGTGCTAGTACAGTACTACATTTAAAAACCTGTGATAATTATTTAGAATGCTTGAAAAATTCATGATTTAAATCAGTCTAAAAAATTAGTCCACTGATGCACGAGGACACAACTCTAATGACTTCTATGGAGTTGCACCCATTTCCATCAGTGAATAATTTGCCCAATTGAGTCTACATGGAGATATGCAAATATTTCTAGGTTTGCTTCAAATTTTGTGTGTCAGAAGAGGTTTATGGACATTTTTGCATAGGTTTTGCTATAACAGGAACTTGGACCAATGAACATATTGGAAAATACCGTGTGATTTTGTCTCATGGATTTTTCCGGGAACACATTTCAAACTCAAAATTCACCAATGAACAGCAGCTTCAAAATGTTCATGGTTATCCAGGTGGAGCAAAAGATTTTTTATAACGTTACACTTGACAAAAAAATGGAAAATAGCTTTTCCAAACTTAAGCAAATCACAATTCAAGGCCAAATACCTTCCTGAGCTGATTTTGAGCTTGATATTTCCCCTTTCCAATTGTATAAGGTCACAATATAAGCCCCCTAAATCCATTACTGGAGAAGTCAGTGGAACTCAGGAGTCCATATAACAGGATCTGATTTTAGCTTCAGGGCCATAATATTTTTCTATCAAATATGTCATCTAGAGGAATACTGTGAATAATGTATACTGATCAGAATGCAGAGAACAAATATATCAATATTGTGTTAGAATAATATCTGGCAGCAGTTATGTCAACTTAAGGGCTTCAAAGGGCAGTATGCATTTTGCAACATGCACTATTAAAATTAAATTATTAAAATGATATTTGTATACAAAGCAAACTACAAAGTTATAGGAATCACCAATTTAAACCAAGTGTTTAGATTAAGTGGTGGTTCATATCTGAGAATATTCAAGTGCCGTACAAATTTTATTTCTTTATTTCTTTAAAGAAAATGTAATTTTTTTTATTGTCAGGATGGTTGTTATTCCTATTTCCAAAACAAGAATTATTGATAGAAATATCTTACTTTAATGCCATCTGTAAAATTTTGTAGGCAACATTTGTTTCTACAGTATTTTGCCTGGTTGTATCACATTTCCACATTACTATATGCCTCAGCAGGAAGCGTCATATAATGGCAGTGCTTGAAAGGTTAATGGCATTCATTGCACTACTAATCTATTCTTTCAACCACTGATTAGCATTGAAATGGATTCCAAGCTTTTTGTGGCTGAAATGACATTAATCTAGTCTTTGCTGTTAAAAACGTAACACCTATTTCATGTTACCAGGTGATAACACATTATTAATTTGATGGCTTCCATTGTTCCCTCTTCTGTAGAACACCTGAAAGTGTGAATGTTGGTCCAAAATACACATTCCATTCATAAGGGGAAAAAAACTACAGCACCAGACATCAAAGCACATTTGAAACGTACATCAGGACTAATATTTGTGAATGGCAGGTGACAATAAGGATGGATGCCAGCATTACATTTTGTCCAAGTGGACATAGCACTACAGCTCATCAACAAATAAAACTACTCCTAAAGACAACCTATTACAGCCGCACTGAAGGACTAAAACAGAAGTCACACTGAACTGCCACTAACCTGTCTCCATTTTGCTGCTCAGATCCCAAAGTCTCTGTCCTAAATCTCACCAACTTGCTTAAACCCAAAGCTCAGATGCAGAATTCCAAGGCCTGTAGCACCATACAACACACTGCCCAAGAAAACATCAAACCTCACTTTGGAATCTTAAGCATCTCTGTGAAAAGAAGCACAGAAGGTGGATTTGATAACTAATTTGCAGGAAAAGGAACCTGGATGAGCTCCCCTCTCTGGTCAGTCACCAGGCTGTTGTATGGGACCCAGTCTTTAGATTCTATATACGTTTAAGCTTACTAAGTCTGACATTTCACACACACATTTGGGCTACAGACTGCAAAGCTGGTACTCATTCTTGGGATCTGAGCCCCCCCTAAGGTCCAGCCTGCCTGTGCCTCAAGGTCAGTGTGTACCCACCAAGTCTTCCCAGTAGCTCACACATGTCTTCTCCAGAGCTCCACCTTCATGAGTACCCTGCTTTATCATTTAACTCTTTCACAGTTAAAAGTAGAAGGCACACAGGCTTTGAAAAATAATTTCTAATCTAATCAGCCTTTACTCATAGATGACACACCAGAGGTATACAGATCTATGGAAAAACAAACAACTCTGACCCTCCCTCACTTTCCTCACCCTCCTGTAAGTCTTTTGTATCTTAGTCAGTATCCTCCATGGTGTCCAGGATCATTCTGAATACCCTCTCCTCCTGCTCTGTCTTGTCTTCTGGTTCTTGTCTCTCCTCTCCTTGCTAGAGAAAGTCTGCCGCCAGTATTTCCCCAGGGTTTTTACATTCTCCAATCCTCTGTGTTTGTTATGGTGGATCAGAGACATTTCCAAGTTGATAGCGTTTGGACAGTAGTATCCATTTTCCTACTAGGGCCCTGGTTCTGCTCTGTGCTGGGGATGGTTTGGCCTCCTTGGATTTGAACAAAACCACCAAAGGTCTTGAGATCTGTATTGTTTAGCTAAGTATCCAGTGATTGGTCTATATACAATCAGTGTCTGCCTTTCTGGAGATGTGTAAACCCCCACCAAGGACTAATATAACTGTTGGTATCCATGTAGGAGACATCATGGTAGTAATCAAATCGTCAAAGACGTATATTATATAATAAAAAATACAAGTATCATCCACGATCATCACAGGTATTAGCCCATCTATCAGTCTCTGAGATAGTGGGAGACCTAACTATTCCCCCTAAAAAAATGTATCCCGCTAAAGGGAAATCTCACCATTGCTGCCGGGACAGAACACTACAGACATACAAGCCTCGAGCTAGCTAGCATACCCCACCAGCCAACTTTGCAAGACATCAGTCCAAGACAATATGCCCATATTGAAAAGATAAGCTCCCATGACCAAGAGCTGCTTCCCATATACTCATATGTAGGGCAGTCATTGGAAAGGTCCATGTGCTTCAGTTTGGTCCCCAGACGAATGACTAAAATCTTTCCATGAGTGTTTCACCACCACTGGTGTATGAATGATTCATCAAACCTTGTGATAGCAGCTTGAACCATTCCAACACAGTCAGTGGAAAAGCTTTGTTGCCTTCCTGAAATTGATTTTTGATACTGACAGAGTGCTAAGCGTCACTAGATGACCCATTATTCTGGTCACTTAAGAATTAATTAGCTCCACCAGGAGACGCCTGATGGAGAAGAGTACTTTATTGCCTAAACAGACTGCGGGTTGATGAGTTAAGGAGCTAATCTTCCAAACAGCTGGGGAGACTAGTTGAAGGCACCAAGAAGGAAGTGCAAAGGAAAGAGGGGCTAGCAGAGCCAATAGGACGCTAGGTCTCTGGCTAGTGAGATTACTTCCTCTCCCTCTCAAAACGGGTGAGAGCTGAAGGACACTGTAGTTAGAAGTGGTACACATGGATTATGATGAGGACTTGGTGGTAGTTACATTAATAAAAATCACAGAGGTATTGAAAAGCAAGAGGCATCCAAGGCTGGAAGTCCAAGGTGAGAGAGGAGCCTGGCCTGTCACAGATTGCAAAAGTATTTACACTGTTTCAAAAATTAAGGGCTGAACCACAGGAGTTACCCCAGCAAAATCCTGAGATCCGCATCAAATCACTTGATAGTGTGATTTGTGTACAACCTCTGCCCAGGCTTCAGAACCATCCCCTTCTGCCAGTGTAAAAATATATTTTAAACAACCATAGATTTGATATAAACAAGTGCTACCCAACTGTCCTGCAATCCAGCACTGCTCTACTTCCTGAGACCTTTTGGCTCATAACCCTCAAACTACAAAGGGCCTGCATGTGAACAGTTGAAGGTGGACATTTCTCTCATTATAAGGTTCTCTCTTTTAATAATCTATTTGATCCAGTGCTATTGCAGAACCTTGGTTACCAGATACTTTAAAAGCCTAATATAAATACTCCTTGATCTAACAGTTTTAAAATCCTGGGTCTCATAAATGGTTTTTATATAGGTAGGTGGAATAAACATTACTACCACCATTTGCAAGCAAATTGTCACCTTTGCTTTTGTAAGCGACACAATACTTTAAAAACAAACAAACAAAACCCCTTAATGTTGTGCTCAGTAAGTCTTCCATTCTACCCTCATACAAAATATTACAATGAATAAGCCTGCTACTAAACACATTTAATTTATTTTAATCACTTAAAGTCTTCTACAGAGAAGATTTCTAGTGAAATTTTGGGAATTGCTCCTCTCACAACAGAGATATTTCAGTCCATCTAATCAGACATCTAATTCAGCAACTGTAACCACCTTAAAATGAACTCACTATTTATATTTAGTTCAGATAGGTTAAAATTATTTTAGTACTGGATTTACTGCAACTATTTTGACTAAATTGTTCTTTTTCCAACAGAACTTTCAGAGTTCAACACAGTTGTTATAAAATATTCCTGGAACCAAAGTGAGACAAAAACTAATATAATTCAATTTTCAAAATATGACCCTGATTCAAAAAAGCATACCTGTCCAGGAATGGCATTTCATCAAGTGCTTAATGTTCAGTACATAATTAAGTAACATAAGCACATGCTTAAAGTTCATAGATTTTTATGGCCAGAAGGAACTATTATTATGATTTAGACTGTTCTGCATAGGCCATAAAACCTAAACCACTAATTTCTACATCAAGCCCATAACTACTTTTTGAGCTATAGTATATCTTTTAGACAGACATCCTGTCCTGAGTCTAAGACCTCAAATGACAGAGGATACACCACACACCTAAGTAACTTGTTCCAGTGGTTAAGCACATGGCTTTCTTAACCAGGGCCTATAGCTATAAAGAAGACTGGGAGGAGTTAAAACACTTTACCTCCAAAAAATTCAGGTCAGGTGTTTGTTATTCAGATGAACTACTTGAAAAAAAGACTGATCATGTCAGTGTTGTCAGTAAGAACACATTTTATTTAGCCTCCACCGATAATTCAAGTGCTTTCATAAGAGAGATATGTGTTCACCTTGAAAATAAAATAAGAAATGTTTGGAATGCTACAGCAGCCTTTGTAAATACAGCATTGTTTCCTGACAGTATTTCTGACACTTTCAAGGTTAAAATAATGACAAGGTGTAACATGCGGCAATCTTAAAATAAGTGAAATAATAAAAAGTAAGAATAGAACCCAGTAAACATGGGTGCGATAAAACATGGAGGAGGACTGCATAAAACAATCAATCAAACACAGTTAATTTTACAAAAAAAATTGAGCTTTAGAAAAATCTAAACAACAACTATATTTTAAAAAGGAAACAGATGACAGAAATTAAAAGCACTGCGCTATTAAAAAAATGAAACAACAACTAGGAGTACCATGTACTGATACAGCATGGCATGGGTAGGGAGAGAAAAAGTTTGTAATTTACTATAAACACAGCACAGATCTGAAAGGGGGAAAATATTAAATAATAATCCAAGAGCAAGTGTTTGTTATTGTGAGAAAAAAGGGGAAAACTATAGACTATTTGCATATTTAAAAGTCTGTATGAAGAAAAGTCAGACTGGTACAAATATCAAGTTAATCACAGTTTTAATTATGAAGAATGGGCTAAAAAAACTCATCAAGGTTATAGGTCACTATAAGTACATTCAGATAATCTGGGCACAGTACTGCAGTCCATCACAAAGACAAGTCTTCCATAGATTACAATGGAAATTTGTCTGTGTAAGAACTGCAGGATAGAATGAGAAATCGATTGATTCAAAAAGAGTAAAAAGATGGGTCTCTAAGTGTCATTATTATCTATGATATAGAGTAAAAGTGATGTGTTTGCATAAAATATTCAGAATGAAGAAGATTACTAGAAAAGTGCTAGAGGATCCCTGTCATTTAATAATGAGACCCAATTATTTGTATAATTAAATATGAGGAATAAAAAGACTAATGGCAGAATTCAAGAAGTTAGTCTGGGTGCATCGGTATGAGGAGGAATTGGAACAGATTTCCAAAAGACAAATACAAGCACCTCACAGAATCAGAGTGATATTTTGCCAAAGTAAAAAGATCAGCCTTGTTAGGAACATAAGAACTGTCATGTAGGATCATACCAGTTGTTTGTATACTCAAGTCATTTCCCTCCCTCCCCAACAGTGGCTTGTATCAGCAGCTTCAGAAGAAACCCCATGGAAGTTAGTTATGGACTAATTGACCAAAGGACAGTTTCCATTAGTTAGAGGTTGGCTTATGTCCTGAAACATGAAGATTTGTATCCATTCCAAAACTCTCTTTTTAATCTTTATTAACTTCTATATACTCTGGATGTTCTCACTATCCTTATAAATGTTGGATCCTCTTTTTTTTTTTTTTTTTTTTAAACCCTCTTTTTAAGCTCCTGGGCCAGATTTTCATAGGAATTAGGTTCTTGAAGAAGCAGACAGCATTTTTGAAAATACTACCAAGCATCTAAGCAGTAATCGCCTAATTCCCATTGATGCTTTTGAAAATCTCACTAGGTATCTATTTGCATCTTTAGGTGCCTAAAGACTTTTAAAATGTAGCCCTCAGTGATATCTTGTTGCAATGAATTCCATGAGGTAGCTGTGTATTGTGTAAAAAAGTTCTTTCTTTTTATTAATTTAAAAGTTGCTGCCTTTCAGTTTCACTGGACATTTCCTTGTTGTAGTAGAAGATTGAAAACTTTTATATTCACCCTATCCACCTTCCTATGCCATTCATTATTTTGGCTTCCTTTATTGCCTTCTCTCTAGAATAAACAATTCCAATCTTTTCAATCCCCCTTCATACAGACATTTCCCATGCCTCTACCCATTCTCATCACCAGTCTCTGAACCCCCTGTATTCTGTTAAATCCTTTTTGAGATGTTCAGCATATGAAAATACACTACAAAATGAAAAGCAAATTTTGAAATCTATTTGTTAACTCCTTACTCAAGGAAAACTCCTACTGGAGTCAATGGACCACATTTTCTCATTTGAACTGGTGCAACCCTATTTCATTCATTGGAACATACTGACTTTGGTGCTATGCATCTCAAGTTGAATAGTAAAACAAAATAAAAATGGCACCGTCAATCAGACTGAAAAAAAAGGACTATGAGCGTTCTCTGCGACTCATACAACTGACATGTCATTCACCCTTTTAAATTAAAATAACGAAGTCAAGAAAAAAGTGCTTTGCTGTTTACTCTTGGATTTTTTTTATTCAACATACCTCTTGCTTTTTGAATGCATATGTTTTTTCTACATAAAAAAGTATGTAAGATGAAAGCTACACCATATGTGACATATGTAATAGTGCCAACATATTTTAGGTCCTCAATTGGATTTGCATGAAAAATTCTGAGTCAGAAAAATCCTTGGCATTGTGCAAAAAACACAATTAATTTAATGAGGAGAGAGCTGGAAACATTTAATCAGAGAAAAAAAACAACAGATAGTGTTTTCCCCAAAGCTAATTTTATTACAAAAATACCACATTAGTCCATGTAGACATGTAAGCACAGTTCTTTCTCTCTTTTTTTAATTCCTGGTCATTACAAACCCACAAAAAATAAGATTTTTTTCTAAATCTATATAGAAGACTTTACTTTAATGTCATACAGGACTAGTGCTGTACTAGTATGAATAGACAGGGAAATGATTTTATTGTTAACAGCTATTTTTACCTGCATTGCTAAAGCGATACACTCAGGATGCATACACTTGATGATGAAGAAAGTAAGGGCTAAGTTCTACAAGTGTTCTATAGACGCATCTCCCACTGTTCTCGATGGGATTTCTGTATACTAAGGCCCTGACCCTGCAAAGTTTAAAAGTTTAGCATCTGCTTCATGTGATTTGTTGCGCGTACAGGATCACACACATACCCAGGTGTTTGCATGATTAGGTCCTAAAGGCTTGCAGAATTATGTCTTAAGTGACACAAGTGCTTTGCATGGGCATCCTCTATACAGCTGTAATTGATCTTTTTAAAAAGAGAACTTTTGTTGTTTACAAGACAATTTCACCGGGACTGAGAAGGTCTCTGTTCATTATAATGAGTATGAAAAGCTGACAATGTCAACAGAAGGTGACTGAAAAACTCTTCCAGATGTAGAAGGTAGAGGATAGAGCACTTTTAAGACTATCCAAAGACTTGTCATTGTCAGATAACAGAACACTTGTTTCTTGAGGTGTGAAAGAGAAACGGTGAACCATGAGGGAAATGAAAGAACATCACAGGATGAAAATATCATAGTCAGCTCTAACACCACATTTTAATTGCTTTTGATTCTTGTTAAGACTGGAGATATTTCTGAAGCTTTAAAATCAGGATCTAAGTGTCTAGGTAAAAGGTAACATTTTGATGTCTTACATTTCTGATCTCTTTTGACAGATTTTCCAGTTATCTCTGAAGGGCATCTGCTACTGATCATTTTTTAGGGGGAGGGGTGTTGGTGTTTTTTTAGCAGATGGTGCTTTAGAAACCAGATAAGAAGATGACCTGGTTCTGAGTAAAAGATGCTATCCCAGAAGGCTGTTGCAAAGGGAATGAATATTAGGCATATGTTTTCCATTATCACCCACAGTTAAGGTGCTACAGTAACATTACTTTAGCACCAGTCAATAGTCAAAGCAGTAATTAGACACAGTTTGCTTCTTTTTAATAGACATTGCAGCATGTAAAATAGGATTAATGCCATCTTCTGAAAATATTATTTTCACCCATTAATGTTGAAAACTGTTTATTTGCTAAAAAGCATTAAATATGCATCTGGCTTTGTTACAGTATCTATTTTAGTTTATCACTTGAATTTATATAGCAGAAAAATTACAGCCATTGACAATTAGACCATAGGACTCCTTTAACAATTTTTTAGCAAAAAAAATTGCTTAGCTGAACCCTATCTTATATTCTCTTACTATACGTGCAACTTCAAGCAACAATGGATGCGGTGTGCTGTTTTAGAGAGTGTTTCAAGTGACCTTTTCATTCATTTTGGTAGTCTAGACTTTGGGGCCTAATTAAATTGCCTCACTTTCAAAGTCCAAGATATCACTGGGCACTGCTGAGTAATCAACACCTTTGAAAATCAGGCCACTTATTCAGATGCCTGCTCTGGATTTAGGGGTTTTCTTTTAGACTCCTATTTTAAAATATCTTGGGCTCAATGTGAAAAGTCTAAGATGCTGATCCTGCAGCCCTTATTTAGGTGAGCAGCCCTACTAGCTCTCACAGCTAAGGGTTGCATTGTATAATAAAAGGCTAAACTGTAACCAAAAAAAACCCAACAACTTTCAATCCCATTCCTCCTTCCTCTTGCCCCACCTCCAAAATCCCCACCAACCTGAAAGCCTTAATTCTGTCAGCCTGTCTTGGCCCCATCACCCATTTAAAATCTAGATTCATGATCAATAGGAAACTCAAACTGCTCCAAGCGTTGGGTAAAAAAATGTATACTGAATACCAAAGTAACCTTTTGGAACAAAGTAGTGTGTCTTGTTCTCATTCCAAACATTGTATATTCCTTTTGGTAACCAATGTAGTTTGAGACTAGCCCAAGAACTGCCTGACTTGTATGGGGGACAAGCAAAGAAAAGAAAGTAGATTGGGTCCCAAATTTGTATTTTTAAGTGCTTTTTCCTCAAAATTCCATTTGAATTTGACAAATGAAGTTAGGAGTATGAATAATTTAGGGAGATATAAGCCCCCAAACAATGCTGTTTAGTGTTTTTTAAATACTAACTAATTTTAAAAGTATGGAAACAAGGAAGTGTGGAATGAGCTCAGTCAACTCACAATGGCTTTTGCTGAATTTTCCATATTTTTTGGATTGTTCTTCCTCTTCCCAGGAAACTAGAAGCACTTCTATCATTCAAATAATTGAGTTTCCAGCACAAATAATGCTCTGTAAGTGACCATTTGATTCCTCAGTGTAAAGTACGGACAGAACTTTTGCTCAAAAAAAAAGGTCCTACATTACACTTTGTCAGTCACTAAGCTGGCCTCACTTAGAGCTTCAGAACTGTGTTGCTATGAGGAATAATAATTTTCTCTGTATGTTTTTATTAGCATTGTCCAACAACATATGGACAAATTCTGTATTAAAGCAAGGTGGAAAATATTTCCCATCAGACACTGCTTGGCAAACCAGAAGCAATTGCAAGGTATTTCTTACACTGTATTAAATAACAACACACAGTGTTAATGCAAGTATCTAACAATACAAACTAAATTGTTTAACCACTTTATTGATCAGCAATATAGTATTTTTGGAATATAAGTTATGTAACTTTTGCACTTCATTTTCCTCAATAAAATAAATAGCTCTATTGCATACTAGACTGGGACAGAGATTGTCAAAGAGTACAGCTGGTGAGAGAAAAATAAAATAGATTTTCCAGATAAGGGCTGTTTCATTATTCCAGACAACACTTTGTATTGATCCCTCTCTATTTATTTCTAATTTTGTTGCCTCTGATTGAGCTGAGCTCTAAATCTTGTGATGGCTTACATGGTGTTAGGATGTAGCATTGCTATATGAAGTGCAAGACAGCAATGTTCTCAGTTTAAACTGTAATTTAGTCTGATTTGCAGCAAATTAAAGGCGTCTGAAGTGGCATTTTATCACAAGAGGCCGTAGCTTTATTATATGTCTCCTATTACTTGTATAGAAAATAGTTTGCCAAGTATTCAGTGCAGCTTTATGCTAACTTCACCAGGATGTTGGAAATAACTCGGTGACAAATCAAAAACCTCTCATCTCTTCTAAATCTTTACCTATCATTTAAAAATAATAATGCAAAGTATATATATATATATATATATCACAGTTACCATTTAAAATGGAAAGGGGGTATAGAGTATTGTGAAAAACTGAATAGTACCATGGGTAATGTATTAGCTGTACCTCCCTGGAGACCTAAGTTTAAAGAGGTCAAAAGTTAAAGTGAGGTTATTGGCCTCCTGTTAATTCCTATTTGTGCAGGTCACAAATCTGTCATGTAATTTGGCAAAGTTCCACATAACTGGTACTCTTTACTCAAGACAAAGCCAAGAATGGAAAATAGGGTTCCAGGTCAGGACAAATATGTTGACAAAGCTGTGTGGGAAAGCGTGCACAGCACTTCCCTGAATTATACCTGACTCTTGCCTGTGCTAGCAGTCTATTCCTGTCATGAACCTTAAAGTATTATTATATTTATTAAACACTTGTCTTGTAGTAGCATCCAGAAGCCACAATGGGGATCAGAGCCCCATTGCGCAAGGTGCTAGTGTTTCTCAAGTGCCGCATGCAGCCACCAGTGGCTTTTCTTGTGGCCACAGCCTTATGGGGGGCAATGGGGAGGGAGGCAGGAAGCAGCAGCCCCTCCCTGGTGCTCCTGGATGTGCCACCTTGGTGTTGGTTGCTGGGACTGCCAGCAGGGGTTGGGGCCTGCCCCTCTCTGGAGTTACATGAGGCACAAGACTGAAGGAACAGGCAGACTGTGAGTTCCCCACCTTTCCCGGGGGCAGCAGGGTTCGGCCCTGGGATTACAGGGCAGCAGGCTCTGGCCAGCTAGATGGTGGGAGAATTGAGAATAGAGCTATGCCAATAACTGTGCACAGGCTGAGATATGCATATGCAGTATTGGGCAAGGGGTAGGTGAGTTTGACAAACGAAAACAAAATATTCTGCAACAATAAAAAATTGTGCATTGGCAGCTCTGAAAAAAAATAAAAAATATTTTATTCAACCCGAAACAAAGTTTAATATCAATTGAGCTTCTTAAAAAAATCCATTTTTGTAATAACATTGAAGGGAATTTAAAATAAAGCTTGCTTCGAATTGAAAAATTTTGTTCAGAAAATGGCAAAATGAAATGTTTAAATATTTTCATGTGTTGTTTTTGGAGGGGACAGCAGTGAAGTCAACATGAATTTTCATAGTCTGTCATTTGACTTGAATCTGCATTTTTTGGCCAAAATAAAGTTTTGGTTAAAAAAAACCAATTCTAATGAAGTAGATTTCTTTAGTTTTTAATATCCTGACCTGAGTGTAAGGTTTCATCATCTCCATGAACTTTGAAGTCACTCATTGGGACCAGTGTTAACATCTCCAATACTATGTGGATGTTGCTGGAAGGTATATAAAACCTTGGAAATTTGATATAGGAAAGAGCCACTTCTAGCCAGCACGGGTGGCACATTTACTGGAAACTTCCTGTCAATATCCAGGAGTGAGTTCAGGGAGTAACCTCCTCTCCTCATTAGGTCTTCATATTCCCAGAGAGAAGTGGGGAGAAGTGGCCATGGTTCAGGTATTTAGGAGAGGAATGCTCACAGTTAATCTGAGCCAAAAAATGAATTTGGAGGCAGTGTGTCAAAAATCAGTTCTATAATGCAAACAGTTATGCTGTTTGTAATGCTGGCAGGCCAGATGCGATGCCAAGTCTTGTCCAGGCTGCAGGCATTAGCTAAGAACTGACAACCTTGTAGCTGGAGGCCAAACAATGTCACCTGTATGTAAATTTGCCCAGAATAGGAATTAGTTTTATAAGAATGTGCTTAGTGTTTAGACTCTATGAAATGCCTTTATGTTGCTGCATGTATTATAATATATATATTAAAATGTTTGCTCTGCAACTGTAAAAGTGTTTGCTCTGAAAGCCCCACATGCAGGAGAGAAACATTACTAAGTTTGAAATACTAGTTTGCCACAGCAGGGGTTATCTCCTGCCCAATAAAAGAAGACCCGTAGACACCAGACACCACTATGAAACATCAGAGAACAAAAGACTTTTCTGATTGCTGTCCACCACCAACAACCATGAAAAGGAGAAATGCAGGTGAACTTGTCTCACAACCTTGAACTCTGAAGGGAGGGAATAAAAATCCCTTGCAAGAAGAAACTGCATCTTTTTAGCTGATTGAATCTCTATTACATTATCATATCTGTTAATCCTAAAGATTCATTCATAAGAAGAATTTTTACTATGGGGGAAAAACATTGCATGGAATCCTTTTCCTAACATTCAATTCTAACATTCAAAGACTCCATCATCTTCATTTTCATAATGCTTTATTGACATTTTAAACACAAGTATATTTCTTTCTTTAAAAATGTTTTTACGGAAAGCCCTATGATCATTCAACGTGGAAAAAAATAAGAGTTATTAAACTAATTCCTAATAGAGCACTTGCTTATGTCTCATGCTTGGTGTTATTATGTTTTAAAGGAACTCAACCCTGAGGAGTGCTAACTTTATGAAAATATTGTGTGTATGTACACCATGTCATCTGTTTTAACCCCTTAATGAGTGTATTCTCTTTGTGGATTGATATTAAAAAGAATACAGCTGAAATGGGACGATGACCAATACAAAGATTATAATGCCTTTATGTAAACCAGTGGTGAGGCCTCATCAGGAATAATGCAAGCAGTACTGATCACCACATCTTTAATAGGATCTGCAGAATTAAATTGGGTTCAGAGAAGAGTGATGAGAATTATCAAAGCATGAATAAACTCTCACATGAAGAGAGATTGAAAAGATTGGGGTTTTTTTAATCTTAGGAGATGTATAAGAAGGGAAGTGGTAAAAGTATATATAATAATGAATGGTATAGAAAAAGGTAGATAGTGAATAGAATTTCCCAGTGTCATAATACAAGAATAAGAGGACATCAAATGAAGTTAAAAAGTTGGGAAGTTCAAAACTGATGTGTGAACAAGTTTTTTCTTCTAACATATGACTAAATTGTGGAAGGAAGTTGTTGAGGTCAAGAACTTAAGTTTCTAAAAGGGATTGAACATCCAGAGCTATGATAACTGGAATATCCAAAGTAATCATAATTAATGGCAACAAATTTTGTGCTCCAGAGTTTAATCTAACCTAAACTATTAGACAGGGAGGCACTTATATGAGGGACAGGTTAAAGACAGCTTTAAATTCTCAACTTGTGTAAATAAAAATAAATAATGCATAATTCCCATAGATATTTATATGTACAGCTAATTTGTCTGTAAGTGTTCAGATGTTTTATCACATACCTTTGAGAGTGTACATGGAAATGCAGTTGCTAAACTTCTTGCTACAATCTGCATACTTCAAGTCTGAGGAACAGTATGTTTTGCATTCTTAAAAGAGAAAACATTTTTATTAGGGTCTTTCATATGATAAAAGCAGGGACCTCTTTGCATTTCCTGTTTGCTTTGATAAACAGCAATTAATAGATATGAAGGGCAATTAAATTAACTACTATATTTGTGTTACCAACAGTTTACAGGATGTAAATACTCCACGGTGAAAAACAGGACTCAGTACAGCCATATACAACACCTAGTTTCATGAACATTTTAGCTAAATTTATATATATATATATATATATATATATATATATATATATATATATATATATATATATATATATATATATATATAAACATCACCCCAAATGTTTAAAGTCTTGTTTCTTCATGTGACACCATTTTTCAATCATTATGCTAATGTGTTATTGTTAGTACAGTATTAAGAAGAGAGAGGTAGGGAGTCTAGTGTCTCTCTCTCTCTCTGAACTTAAATCCCAACTATGTCAATGGAAGTGAGGTGAATACCCAGTGCAGGACAGAACACAATCTGTAAATGAATTATGTCTAAACGCTTCATTTTCTTTCCTTCCCATTGTATTTTTAGCAGAAGATAGGGCCAAAGTCAAGACTCCTCTAACCACATAATATAATAGAATATACCCTATAAATGTGTGTGCTTGGTAAGTGACTACTGAGGAGCAAATAAGAATTGCCAGGACCTTGTTGCGTGATGAAAATGCGCACAGGCTGAGATATGCACATGCAGTCATGGGCAAGCGCAGGAGAGTTGGACAAACGTAATCAAAGTATTCTGCAACAATAAAAAAAAGTACATTGCCCATATGGAGACAAAGGAATACATTATGAAACAATAGGGTTCAGGTTCTGCAGCTGGCAGGGGCAGAGGCAGTCAAAGTAGGGAGTCCTGCACTTGGGGGGAGGAGGGAAAATGGGTTCAGCTGGGGTCATTCTTCCCATGGACCCTGAACTGTACAAAGGAGACCCCACAGAAAGTTTGGGGGCACTAAGACCCAAATAGTGTCTCCCATCCACCCTGCCATGTGGAGTTGGGCAAAAGCTGCAAAGAGGAGCCTGGGAGAGATTTTAGAAGCAGCCAAAGCAAGGACTTTGGGGCCTTTGGAGATTTTACATTTTTGACTGGACTTTTTCTGCTCTGTGCTGACTCGCTGTTTCTTCCATCCCTCTCTCTGCCCCACTCACTTTCTTTACTTCAGTGTCATTCCTTTTAAGTGCCTCTCCTCCTCCCTGTCCACCTCACCCCATTCCTTTCAATGCCCCTTCTCCCATTCCTTTAGTTTATCCTCTCCTCACTAACCCCCTAAATACATTTTAAAAATCATGAACATAACATCATTTTGATGCCATCATATTGTTCACTCTGCTTGTGTGTTCTACCCTTGTGCCGGTCTTGTCTATTTAGCCTTAGCTCTTCAAGGCAAAAACTAAGAAGAGAGGGGTAGGGAGTCTAGTACTGTGTTTGTACAGCGCTTAGCACAATAGGTTCCTGGTCCATGACAAGGGCTCTTAGGTGCTATGGTAGTCCATATAATTAATAATAAGTTTGGTTATTATTGGTGTCGACTTAAAATACCAAAGAGGAACCCAGCACAAGCTACACAGATGGTTTTTTATAGCAAGAACTCAGACCAGTTACACTTTGCTGGCACCTCCTGCTTCTATGTTCCCATATTCACTTATAAGGAGGACTTGTACAGAGCCTTGGATAGGTTTGTGAGAATTTCTTCAATGGGCAGTAAGTAATTTTTACCGCAGTACCTGCATTCACAGTTGTCACTACAGACACTGCTCTACAGCCAACATGCTTCTGAAATAAATATAGTCAAACTTTACTAATTCTGGGTCACTGAGAACGAAACTGATGCTTAAAATTGTTGATTGGCTCTAGTTTTCAAGACATGCTATTGGGTCAGTATATACGACCCTTGACTTGGGAATGGCGGAGGATAAGTGAGTTATAAAGGGAAGGGATCTCAATTTAAACCAGAAATGACTAAAATACATCTTTGACTGGATCTATGAATAAATCTATGACTGGGTTTGGACAGTACTTGCTTTTTAGGCAAAACAATGAATGATGCAATCTGAAGCTGGTATTGTGTCATACATGATATGAATTGCATCATGTTATTCCTAGAAGTCATGGATGACGCAATCATAATGAAGCTTACATCACTCTGCTGAACAAATTGCCCTATATCAGCTCTAGAAAGCATACAGTGTCGTGCTCTCTTATTTGTCAGTGTTTGATTTTGCAAAGGGACACATTTCTGTTTAGCCAAAGTGAGCAGAGATGCCTCGTACTTGTGTGAACAGTGCAGATAACTTCTGCTATGTTTGTGGTGAAGTGACTTTTGCGTCACAAAAGCGCAGTATAACCACTATGGTTAAGAAAGCCTATCACCTCTCTTTTAGCTGCAAAATTGGAGATCAGGACAAGAGGTGGGACCCACACATATGCTGCAACACTTGTGCAACAAATCTTCGCCAGTGGTTGAACAGGAAAAGGAAATCTATGCCTTTTGCAGTGCCAATGATTTGGAGAGAGCCAACAGATCATACCAGCAATTGTTACTTCTACATGGTGCCTCCAGTTGGGAAAGGTGTGTCAAAGAAGAAAAAATGGACTGTGCATTATCCAAACATTCCATCAGCTATACACCCAGTACCCCACGGAGAAGGACTGCCGGTTCCTGATGCACCAGAATCATTCTCACTTGAGTCAGACAAGGAAGAGGATGAAACTTCTGGTCCTGAACCATCAATGTCACAGGACCCACATTTTCTCCCATCCTCCTCCTCTGAACCACACCTCATAACACAAGGTGAACTGAATGACCTTGTCAGGGATTTGGAACTACCCAACAGTAAGGCAGAGCTTTTGGGCTCCAGACTACAGCAGTGGAATCTCCTGGCAGGTGATGTTAGGGTTTCCATGTTCCGTGACCGTCAAAAGGATCTTGTCCCATTCCTCTTCATGGAAGGTGATCTTGTAGCCTGCAACAACATCGATGGTGTGATGGCAGCCCTCAACATCGTTCACGATCCAGATGAGTGGAGACTGTTCATTGATTCATCGAAGACGAGTCTTAAAGCTGTTTTACTGCATAATGGCAATGTTTTGCCATCAATTCCAGTTGGTCGTGCAGTCCATATGAAGGAAACCTAGGACAACATGAAACAACTTTTGAGGTGCATAAACTATGACCATCAGTGGCAGCTTTGTGGCTATTTGAAGATTGTTGCTCTCTTACTTGGTCTGCAGACTGGATACACAAAGTACTGCTGTTTTCTCTGCGAATGGGATAGTCGTGCAAGAGATTCCCACTACATCAAGAAAGATTGGCCACTCCGACAGTCATTGGAGCCTGGGAGGAAAAGTGTTCAGCATCCACCACTTGTTGAATCAAGGAAGATTGTGTTACCACCCTTACACATCAAGCTGGGTCTGATGAAGAACTTTGTCAAGGCCATTGACAAAACACAAGCAGCTTTCAAGTACCTCCGTGGAAAATTTCCAAGGTTAAGTGAAGCTAAGATAAAGGAAGGTGTCTTTGTTGGTCCTGAGATTCGTGAACTTCTTCGAGATGATGCATTTGACCATGCACTGCGTGGCAAGGAAAAAAAGGCATGGAAAGCCTTCCAGTTAGTGGCAATACATTTTCTCGGAAACAGCAAGGCAGACAACTACAGGTTGTTGGTGGAAAACCTCCTCAAGGCATACAAAAGCCTTGGTTGCAACATGTCACTAAAGATACATTTTTTGCACTCTCATCTAGATTTTTTTCCACCGAACTGCAGAGCAGTAAGCGACGAGCATGGCGAGTGATTTCACCAGGACATTGCAACAATGGAGAAACGCTATCAGGGCAAATGGAGCCCATCAATGCTTGCAGACTATTGCTGGACAGTGACAAGAGATGCTCCATTTAATGAATACAAGAGACAAGCCAAGAAGCACCGAGTAGATACTGAATAGGACTAAACTATGTACATAATAGTTTTTTTGCCTTTTGTTTCATAATAAATTTTATTTATATAACCCCTTTGCTGATTTTTAAAGTGTTACATAAACAGGACAGGTGAAATAGTATCATGTAAAGCAACCATAAACACATGAAAAGACCTAGGTTTACAATTTATGATTAAAACTCTACTATCTACACAATATACATAGACATAAAATGTAAAAACTTAAATATCTTAGAAACAGTAGCCAGTTGTTTTAATTGTCATATTTTACTTCAGCACATCAAAATACATACTAAATAGCACATTTTATCTCTGAAGCAGATGACTTCTCAAAAATTGTAGACTAGTGAGACTTGTTCCAATATGTTTGTGAGCTATCATGCAGGATTTGGTATTTTCTTAAGCAAAGAGTAGGGTTCTACGGTGCTCTTTATTCTCATTACTGCTTTGCATACACATTTTAAGATTTGTCTGTATCATCATTCAATAGACAATGTGAGATAAAAAAAACTATAGAGAAATACAAACAACAAACCTATGTGGCCCACTACAGCACTAGCACACACAACTCATTGCAGGGCTTCTTCTTGAATTAGTTCTCAACTTTCAAACATCTTTGTATAAATTAATCACTCAGAATAAAGGGATTTCTGAAACAAGAGATCTACCAGCTCTAACACAAAGTGTAAGCCTTGGTCCTCTTTACAGAGAATGTACAAAGGTGTGCCAAAAATGCCTAAAGCTATCATCTTCTGGGGCCATGTCAAACGGGGGGTTTATTTTATCTCAGGAGACGATACTCAGAGGATACCTGTGTTACTGCATTCATCTACTTAATAGCCAAAAAATCAGCAAAGGTGAATGTAGTGTGAGTACTGAATTGCAGCCCCCAGTTTTAACAAATTACAGATTAAGCCCTGGAATTTAGCTACATTTCAGAAGTTTCATTTTCAGCTAATCTCTATATCCATGAAGTAGCAAAAGTTACAAATATTTCATTTACAGATTATGTGTTCTGTCCTGCACTGGGTATTCACCTCACTTCTATTGACATAGTTGGGATTTAAATTCAGAGAGAGCGAGAGAGAGAAAGAGAAATCCAGACAGACAGACATTAGATTACCTACCCCTCTCTTCTTAATACTGTACTAACAATAACACATTAGCATAATGATTGAAAAATAGTGTCACATGAAGAAACAAGACGTTAAACATTTGGGGTGATCTTTATATAGATATAGATATAGATATAGATATAGAAGGTGAACAAGTAACACTATAGAGACACATTTATTCCAGTAAATTTTAGCTAAAATGTTCATGAAACTAGGTGTTGTATATGGCTGTACTGAGTCCTGTTTTTCACCCTGGAGTATTTACATCCTTGTGACGGGGCAGGGCCAGAGGGCTATAGGAAAGTGGTAAGGAACCAGTATGTTAGCCCCAGGCTAAACAAATCCCTGATACCTTCTGGCAGTTGCTCCAGGTTAATCAAGACACCTGGGGCCAATTAAGAACTTTCCAGAAGGCAGCGAGGTTGATTGAGACACCTGCAGCCAATCAGGGGCTGGCTGAAACTAGTCAAAAGCCTCCCAGTTAGTCAGTGAGGGGGGGGATGTCAGGAGCTGTGGAAGGAGGTTGCGTGTGAGGAGCTGGGAGCAAGAGGTACTAGGAGCTGAGAGTAAGAGGGCGTACTGCTGGAAGATCCTGTGGTGAAGATAAAGAAGGTGTTGGGAGGAGTCCATGGGAAAGTAGCCCAGGGAGTTGTAGCTGTCATGCAGTTGTTCCAGGAGGCACTCTAAACAGCTGCAGTCCACAGGGCCCTGGGTTGGAACCCGGAGTAGAGGGCGGGCCCGGGTTCCCCCCAAAACTCCCAACTCCTGATCAGACACAGGAGGAGTTAACCTGGACTATGGATTCTACGAGAGGGGAAGGTCTCTGAGGCAAGCAAAATCCGCCAATAAGAGCAAGACCCACCGAGGTAGAGGAGGAACTTTGTCACAACTGGTGTCAGGGGTGGGATTTGGTGTGCACAGCGCGGCGGAAGAAGGAAGGTGTTTATTAAAAAAAAAAAAAAAAAAAAAGGGAGCGGGTTTTTTTTTTCCCCACCACAATGGAAGAGGTAGTACGGGCACTGATACAAGCCATGGCTGCCCAGCAGGAAGCTACCTGTGTCCAGGCAGCTGCCCAACAGGAGGCAGTACGGCTGCAGCAGGAGACCAATCGCCTGTTGATGGACCAGGCTGCTCAAGACCGTACTATGTTGCGGGAACTGGTAAACCAAGTGAAGGTCCTTACAGAAATGAACCATGGCCATGATGGGATGCGGCACATACGGGCCAGCAATTGCCTGCAGAAAATGACAGGGAACGATGACATAGAGGCATCTCTCCTGGCCTTTGAGAGGACAGCCCTACGGGAGGCCTGGCCTCGAGATCAGTGGTCTGGCATCCTCGCCCCATTCCTGTGTGGGGAGGCCCAGAAGGCCTACTATGATCTGCCTGAAGAGACTGCAGCAGACTACCCCCAGCTGAAAGCAGAGATCCTGGCCAGATCTGGGGTAACAACCGCAGTGCGGGCCCAGCGGTATCATGAGTGGAGGTACCAGGAAGACAAAACCCCATGATCCCAATTGTATGACCTCATCCATCTCGCACGAAAGTGGTTGCAAACTGAGTCTGGAGTCCAGAAGAGATACTAGAGGTTCTGGTCATCGACCGATACATGAGAGGACTACCGCCAGACCTTCACGCATGGGTAAGCCAGAACGAACCCTCCACCTATGACGAGATTGTGGCAATGGTAGAGAGGCGAAGGACGGCGAGGGAACTGACCCGACCAGTTAAGGAAGCGGAACCCAGGGTTATACTAGCAGCACCAAGTCCCAGATTTCGAGTGACTGGGCCACCAGGAGGGCCCAGGTGGAAAAAGAGAGGGGCTGAAGGCCCACCAGAGGCCATAAAGAGTCGGCGCACTGAGGGGGAAGAAAATTGTGATGTTAGACTTCCCAAACCAAGAGACCGGGGAACGCCTAGGGTTCCATATAGATGTTATGCATGTGGTGAGTGGGGACACATAGCAGCACAGTGTCCCAGCACCAAGGAGCCTATGCAATGTAACTTGGGGGATTGGGAGGTCCCATGCTCCCTTATCCACCTTGCGGGCGTTGCATTAGCCCCGCATAACTACACCAGACCGGTGAAGATAAATGGAGTAGAGACTATAGCGCTTGTGGACTCCGGGAGTGCAATCACCCTAATATTGGGTAAGCTGGTAAAAAGTAGCCAGCTGCTACAAACCAAACGCGTAGCAGTGACGTGCGTGCATGGGGCCGTAAGCCATTACCCCACCATCCAGGTGGAGATAGAGGTTCAGGGGAACCCCATTGAGGTGACAGTGGGTGTAGTTCCTAAACTCCCGTATCCTGTAGTCATTGGGAGGGACATTCCAGGGTTTGATAATTTACTCCCCCCGGAGAGGTTGGAGGAAGGTGGGGACCCTGAGGGCAGCGACTTGTCACCGGGGGAATGTCAACCCCCGATGTTCGCTGAGATTTTCAGGATCTGTTCTCAGTCCCCCAAAAGACCCGGAAGGCAAAAAAAGAGAGGAAGGCTGCAAAAGCTTTGGGAACCCGGATCCTGACCCAGGGCCAAAAGATCGCCCTAGTAGGCAGACGGACACGAGCAGCCAGAGAAACTACCACCACGGAAGGTGAGCCAGAGGCTGGCCCCTGCCATGATGGAAGTGAGCCGTTGGAAGCAACAGAGGCTGGCCCCTGGGAGCTCAGGCAGGTTAGTCCCGGGAGAGAGACTTTTGGGCGGGACCAGGCAGAGGACCCTAGATATGATAATGCCAGGAAAGAGGTGGCTGAGATAGATGGAGTACCTGTGGATGGGAAGGTCCGGGGTCCAGGACCTTACTTTATAGTGAAGAAAGATCTCCTGTACCGTGTGGTGCAAATGCAGGAGCAAGAGATACATCAACTTCCGGTGCCACGAAAACATCAAAAAGCCATATTGAGCCTTGCCCACAGTCACCTATTTGGAGGACACCTAGGGGTAGAGAAAACCCAGGCACGGATCCTGCGGAGGTTCTTCTGGCCAGGAGTACATGAAGATGTCCAACGATACTGCAACTCTTGTCCGGAGTGTCAGTTACATAGTCCGTGCCCACACTTCCGGGCTCCTTTGATACCTCTTCCAATAATAGAGGTTCCTTTTGAACGCATAGCCATGGATCTGATAGGGCCTCTTGAGAAGACAGTTCGGGGCCACCAACATGTGCTTGTTGTACTGGATTATGCAACCCGCTACCTGGAAGCTGTTCCCCTACGCAACACGGCTTCCAAAACTATAGCTAAGGAGTTAGTACAGATCTTTGCCCGAGTTGGGCTACCCAAGGAGATATTGACTGATCAAGGGACACCTTTCGTGTCCAGGTTGATGAAAGATCTCTGTTCATTACTCCATGTACAAGCCCTACAGACCTCTGTATACCACCCGCAGATGGCCTGGTGGAAAGGTTCAATAGGACCCTCAAGGCCATGATCAGGAAAGTGGTGAGCCGGGACGGGAAAGATTGGGATACCCTATTACCTTACCTCATGTTCGCCATCCGGGAGGTTGCGCAAGCCTCCACAGGTTTCTCTCCGTTCGAACTATTATACGGGCACCACCCCCAGGGCATATTGGATATAGCAAGAGAAGTGTGGGAAGAGGAGCCAAATCCAGGAAGGAACATAGTTGAGCATGTACTACAGATGAGGGATCGGATAGCCCGAGTTACACCTATTGTACGAGAACACTTGGAGAAAGCACAGGA
The DNA here is from genome assembly GCA_037349315.1 of Chelydra serpentina. Classification (NCBI taxonomy): domain Eukaryota; kingdom Metazoa; phylum Chordata; order Testudines; family Chelydridae; genus Chelydra; species Chelydra serpentina. Next base: position 73,568,539 of record JBAIAC010000008.1, read on the forward strand.
GACCCAACGAACTCATTATAACCACCAAGCAAAGATTCGACGGTTCCAACCAGGGGATCGAGTGATGGTCCTGGTGCCCACAGAAGAAAGTAAGCTGTTGGCCCAGTGGCAGGGACCCTACGAAGTGATCGAAGCCGTGGGAGAGGTGAACTATAAGGTGCGGCAGCCAGGCCGCAGGAAACCAGAGCAAATCTACCACATCAATCTTCTAAAACCTTGGCACGATCAAGAGGTATGTTTAGTCACCCAGGAGACCCTTCCCCAGGAGGATAACTTACACATGCAAGTAAGGATATCACCTGACTTGACGCCGATCCAAAAGATGGAGGCAACTGACATGATTAATCGCAACCGAGATGTGTTCTCTACAAAACCGGGGTGGACGACTGAGACCTATCACCATATCCGCACGATCCCCGGAGCCAAGGTAACATTGAGACCCTACCGAATCCCAGCAGCCAAAAGAGAAGAAATCAAGGCCGAAGTGAAGAAAATGTTAGAATTAGGGGTGATTGAAGAATCTTACAGTCAGTGGTCCAGTCCAATCGTTCTAGTGCCTAAACCTGACGGTACCACGAGATTCTGTAATGACTTTCGCCGACTGAATGAAGTATCCCAGTTCGATGCATATCCCATACCACGCATCGACGAACTGGTGGACTGACTGGGTAGTGCTCGATTCTTGACTACACTGGATCTGACAAAAGGATACTGGCAGATTCCCCTGACCAAAGAAGCTAAAGAAAAGACAGCGTTCTCCACTCTGGTTGGCATCGGGCTTTGTTGCAAGGATAAGTTCCTGGGATAGTGTTTTTGTTGTATGGTGTGTGGTTGCTGGTGAGTATTTGCTTCAGGTTGGGGGGCTGTCTGTAAGTGAGGACTGGTCTGTTTCCCAAGATCTGTGAGAGTGAGGGATCATCTTTCAGGATAGGTTGTAGATCTTTGATGATGCGCTGGAGAGGTTTTAGTTGGGGGCTGAAGGTGACAGCTAGTGGCGTTCTGTTGTTTTCTTTGTTGGGCCTATCTTGTAAACACTATCCCAGGAACCTATCCTTGCAACAAAGCCCGATGCCAACTCTGTCCACATATCTATTCAAGTGACACCATCATAGGACCTAATCACATCAGCCACACCATCAGGGGCTCGTTCACCTGCACATCTACCAATGTGATATATGCCATCATGTGCCAGCAATGCCCCTCTGCCATGTACATTGGCCAAACTGGACAGTCTCTATGCAAAAGAATAAACGGACACAAATCTGACATTAGGAATCATCACATTCAAAAGCCAGTAGGTGAACACTTCAACCTCCCTAATCACTCAATGACAGATATAAAAGTAGCAATTTTGCAACAAAATAACATCAAAAACAGGCTCCAAAGAGAAACTGCGGAACTGGAATTAATATGCAAATTAATTAATATGCAAACTAGGCTTGAATATTGACCGTGGATGGCTCGGTCATTACATTAATTGAATTTATTCCCCCCCTTAACACCTTTGTGTCAACTGTCTGTAATGGCCCCTGTTGATTATCACTTCAAAAGTTTCTACTGATAACAGTTCCTTTCAATTAATTAGCCTCTTAACATTGGTATAGACACTTCCACCTTCTCATGTTTCTTTGAATGTATAAATATCTGTTCACTGTATGTTCCATTCCATGCATCCGATGAAGTGGGTTCTTAACCCACGAAAGCTTATGGTGAAATAAATTTGTTAGTCTCTAAGGTGCCACAGGTATTTTTCTTGTTTTCTTTTTGCTGACACAGACTAACAACGGCTACTACACTGAAACAAATATAGTAGTTAATTTAATTGCCCTTCATATCTATTAATTGCTGTTTATCAAAGCAAACAGTAAATGCAAAGAGGCCCTTGCTTTTATCATATGAAAGACCCTAATAAAAATTTCTATTCTGCAATTATCTATCTTGTTCATTGAGGAAAACACCCTATTGATATGATCTCTGTTGGCTTTATATAATGAAAATTCATGATCTATGAAGGTGAGAAATGGCTTACTATAATTTTTCATGCATCTGTTGGTGACTACTGGCACATTCAAAAGGCTGTGCAGATTACTAGTAGGAAGACAGTCTACTTTGCACAAGTCATCTGACCAGAAAGTTTCTATAGCCACAGATTGAGTGCAAGTGGTATTTAACAAGTAAGAGTATTCTGCTGATTCCCTGAATTCATTTCCTTCATTTGGCAGAAACAGATGGGATTTGATTTTCTTGCAGCTACTTTGACCTGAAAGTAACATTTAAATAGGCCCTGAGGAGGTGGAAATGTACAACAAAAACACAAAAGCACTCTAACAGTCTGAATACTGAACTTTACAAATATGACTTGACATGTTGAATAACCACAACCACCACATTTGTTGATTACCCTTCATCCTATGATGGGTCCTCAGATGGCATTCAAATGAAATACATTTTGTTGGTTTGCTCTGAAAGAGCAGCATTTGTTTCAATTAAAGGCAGTCTAATGAAATAGAAATTAGCTTTAGGAATTTCAAAATGTACTAATCTCTCGCTTTCCTTGCTCTCAGAATTCAGCCATAAGATTTTTTGTAATCCCCATTATTTGGAGAGAGTAAAAGTTTCATTCAGTATATATATATTCATACAGCTCCAGCTGCCAATACAATCCACTAGAACTATCTATTCCTGCTACTAAGCCAGCTGATTTACTCATAACTCTTTGCTTTAATCTATTTTCCTTCCTTTCCACTGGTCTTTGTACTTACATAACTTCAACTCTGTAGTGCTACCCAACCACAAGAGACACTTAAAGTCCAAGATCAGTGAGATACAGCAGAAATTTAGGGACTGGGGTGAAACCCAGACCCCACTGAAGTCAATGGGAGTTTTCTCTTTCCTGGGAAGGAGTGAGAAAAGGGTGGAAGGAATGCAGTTCTCTATCCTTCTACTCTCTGTGCTTTGACTCTGTCATTTTCTTCTCTCCTTTTCCTTGCTTCAGGCTCTCTCTATCATAGTCCTTTGTTGCCCCACTTTTTGTTCTAGCACCTTCTATAATATCAAATTTCACCTCTCCCACTAGTTCCATGGCCATAGTCCAATGCTCACCTGTGGTCCAGGTGAAGTGAACAGAAGTGTGATTGCCACCCCCAATACAGGGTGGTTTGTTGGTGATAAAATGTTTTGAAGACATGGCAAACAATGCTGTGGCTAGATTAGTACTAATCCTTTTTCATGGAGTAAGCATGAGTTGTGAAATTTCAACTTGGCACTTGTTCTATAAAACAGTCAAATAACTCTGAGATAAAGTGTTGCAGCATCTGCTTTCCAGTTACTCTGCACCCATTAGTATGTTTAGGTTACCCTAGAGATCATGAGGAGTGTCAGATAACTCTGGTCCTTGGACTTCATGAAAGTGGCAGACACTGAGGGTGAAATCCTGACACTTGGAAGTCAATGGGAGTTTTGCCATTAACTTCAAGGGGCCAGGTGTTCACAGTTCACCCTTAAAATTTACTTGCCTGACACTCACACTGAAATAGTTTAATTGGAGAGAAGGAGACACTTTGTCCAGTTTAGATGTTTGTCCTTTGATTTATTGATTGATTTTTTTAAAAAAATATTCAGTTGTGTGGTCCATTTTCATTCCAATCCTTTTCTTTCTCACCACCCAACACTTCTTACACTTGTATGCTTAAACAAAAGAGTTGTTCTGTCTGCTATTTGTTTGCTAGTTTATGGCTCTGGTTGAGGGCTCTTCTCAACTGAGCATTCAATGGAGTTGCATAACAAAACTAAAACTTCTTTTCAACTAGTTTTCAACAAAACTAAAACTTCGAATCAACACACAACTAACCAAAAAAATTGAGTGCTAGCTCACTTCATTTTCATAGAATCATAGAATCATAGAATCTCAGGGTTGGAAGGGACCTCAGGAGGTCATCTAGTCCAACCCCCTGCTCAAAGCAGGACCAACCCCAACTAGATCATCCCAGCCAGGGCTTTGTCAAGCCTGACCTTAAAAACCTCTAAGGAAGGAGATTCCACCACCTCCCTAGGTAACCCATTCCAGTGCTTCACCACCCTACTAGTGAAAAAGTTTTTCCTAATATCCAACCTAAACCTCCCCCTCTGCAACTTGAGACCATTACTCCTTGTTCTGTCATCTTCTACCACTGAGAACAGTCTAGATCCATCCTCTTTGGAACCCCCTTTTAGGTAGTTGAAAGCAGCTATCAAATCCCCCCTCACTCTTCTCTTCTGCAGGCTAAACAATCTCAGTTCCCTCAGCCTCTCCTCATAAGTCATGTGCTCCAGCCCCCTAATCATTTTTGTTGCCCTCCGTTGGACTCTTTCCAATTTATCCACATCCTTTTTGTAGTGTGGGGCCCAAAACTGGACACAGTACTCCAAATGAGGCCTCACCAGTGCCGAATAGAGGGGAATAATCACGTCCCTCGATCTGCTGGAAATGCCCCTACTTATACAGCCCAAAATGCCGTTAGCCTTCTTGGCAACAAGGGCACACTGTTGACTCATATTCAGCTTTTCGTCCACTGTAACCCCTAGGTCCTTTTCTGCAGAACTGCTGCCCAGCCATTCGGTCCCTAGTCTGTAGCAGTGCATGGGATTCTTCCGTCCGAAGTGCAGGACTCTGCACTTGTCCTTGTTGAACCTCATCAGATTTCTTTTGGCCCAATCCTCTAATTTGTCTAGGTCCCTCTGTATCCTATCCCTACCCTCCAGCGTATCAACCACTCCTCCCAGTTTAGTGTTATCTGCAAACTTGCTAAGGGTGCAGTCCACACCATCCTCCAGGTCGTTGATGAAGATATTGAACAAAACCGGCCCCAGCATTTTCATGTCATTCTACATATTGTAGTAATATGAGCTGTGGCAAATTGCCGGCACTACTATGATGGGTCCCACACTTTCTCTTCTTGTACCAGTGATTCTTTCCCCTGGGCTACTTCCCTCTCCTGACCTTCAGCTTGTGGGGCTTCCTGCCTTCCCTCTGCACAAGTCAGGTGTCCCTTTACCTAGGATCTTGGTCTTCTTAGCCCACTGCAGCACTTCTCAAAACTCTCCTCTGCTTTACTCCAAACTGCTCTTTGTTCCACCACCAATCCACTCTGCTTCACTCCTCCAAACTGCTCTCTGCTCCACCACCAAATCACTCTCCTTTAGCTCCTCCAAACTGCTCCAACTCCTCCTCACTCTGCTCCAACTCCTCCTCTGGCTGATTGAAGCAGGGGGATTTTATCAGGTGACTGGCTTCAGGTGCTCTAATTGGTTTCAGGTGCTTTAATTAATCTACAGGGAATAAGGCTTCTCCTCATCCTAGATCACTCTCCTGCTGCCTTCTGGCCAGGCTGTATCACAGAGCTAATTTCATTCCCATCACAAGAACTCACAATGGAAAAATCTTGCTGTACTGCATGTTGATAGATGATAGCAAGAGTAGCAACTCACATTCAAAGGAATTACAACAAAAAAAACCCACAACAACAATAATCCTAACCATCAGATTAATCACAATGGTTATGTTAGAGTTTCAACACATTCACATCCTATCATATGACAACAAGAAGGGAATCAAGGGAATTTAGGGGAGCAAATTTGAAATGAGTAAGACTGAATGCAGTACTTTTTAACATTAGATAAACCAGTGGAACTCACTGACAGATGTTATTGATATAAATACCTGAATAAATTTCAAGAGAGATTTTGGCATTTCATAAATTTGCAATTTACAAGACAGCATCTCCCTTCAAGTCTCTGTATAACTGCCCTGCCTATTTACCCAGCTTTATTTTCAGATCTCCCCTCCCATTCCTCCTGGTCTATTGATAGTGCCACCCTTGACACACCATTTACCTGCTTCTCCCACAACTGTATCTGTTTTTTCTCCAACACCATGGGCTTCTCTATCTGAGTTGATCTTCAAGGCCACCACCCTTTCCATATACAAATCTTTTCCGAAGATCTACTTCTCCTTTGAGGCCTAGCTGACTAACAACAGCAAGGTTATAAGGTCTTCAGTTGTGCTCTTCAGCAGTGAAAATAATGGTCACTAGATTACAATGATTAGGTTTATCAAGTATTCTTGAGGGAATAGCCAGAGAAAGGAAAACATCTCCCTTTGTTGTGTAGTACTGCACAAGCAGCTGCACTATGGGGGTGGCTGTCACCTGCTTCAAAACATCTGTTTTTGAACCTTGTCCAGGCCAAAAATACATAACTTTCAGCCTTTGTTCTGCTCCATTTCAGCAATTCTTATGATTTGTGCATTAATCTTTTTTTATTAAAATCATCTATAGCCAAGTTTTCAAAAGGGCACTCAAACTGACCTCCACATGTGAACCTTCAAACTGCAATCAAATCAGTGGAGTTAGCCCAGTGATGAATCAGGCCCAGTGTTTCTCCCAATGGATTTTGTTTCTGTGAATGCTGTAACCTGTTCATGCATATATAATTTTCATAGAATTTTTATTAAACACAACAAATAATATAAACATAAGAGCTCAATGTGTGACAGAAGCCCACTTTTGTATCTCTGAGCTGGAATTCACTGGATCCTACACTTCTGTTCTGAAAGACATGGATGGGAAGAGATGGTCTGAATTACTATTTTCCTATATAAAGGTCAAGTATATGAGATGACTCCATCATGGTCTACAACAGGGGTAGTCAATAGGCAAAGAGTGGGCCAAATCCAGAACACCAGATGCTTTTTGAATGGACCCTGAAATCTTTTAATTTACTTCTTATCATTATTGATATCTGGAGTCTGGACCTTGACTATACCTTGACCAAGAAATTTGGATCTTGAAGAAAAAAAATTGACTACCCTTGGTCTACAACTACGTAGAAGGGGGAAATCTTTCTGATAGTAGATGGCTCTTAAATCGGGACAAAAATGTATAATGAAATCCATTGGTTAGAAACTCAAGCTAGACATGTTTATTTAGACTAGAAATGGGTTCATTTTTAACAGTGAGTGTAAAGAACTATTGGAATAACTTACCTAAGGTGGTGTATTGTCCATTACTTCAAGTCTTTAAATCAAGACTGGATGTCTTTCTAAAAGATATGTTCAAGTTCAGCCAGAATTTATAGTTTTGATGCAGGAATGACTAGGTGAAATTGTATGTCCTGTATTATGCAAGAAGCCAGACCAATTAATTATAATGGTCCCTTCTGGCTCGTAAAACTATGAATGACAAACATATAAACATTTAACTAAAAATAAAAATAGAATTATTTAAACACATTATCCATATTTGAGTTCAAAACCTTTTTTCTGGGAGATAACTATTCTAAAAGAGTAATTGGGCAGTCCTTTAATCAGACAAATATGTGGTCACTTCACACCTTATATTGTGCATCTATTCACATAATTGAGTATTCACACTGCACACTGCCTCTGATTAATTTATCAAGCAAAGACCTACTGCTCCTTTCTGGGACATTTTTTCCCCCAGACGATGTCAGATATCTCAAAGCTGATTTTACTTTATTCAGCAAGTATAACAAGGCCAGCATTCCAATAACAACTTCTGAATCCTAAATTCCTTTTTCTCCATTGCAACAAATAGCACAGCCCACAAGCAGAGAATTATTAGCAGGCTTGTTAAAAGCATTCACTCTTCTCCCTCTCCCCCCACACCTCATCTTAATAGGATCAAAGAAGAAATCAACTGACTAATTTAAAGATGTAATGTGTCCTTTGAAACTATTCCTTTTTCAAAAAGGGAAGATTCTGAAGAAAATGTCATTGGAGAAATCTGTCTCCAAGGGCATTTTCATTTTAAAATTAATTAGTTTTTGCACAATGAATGGAATTTATTATACTCTATGTGCATCAGTGGTCTGTAGATTAAAACCTTGATCCTGCAATCCTTATGCTGCAGGTAGCAGGTGCAAAAGTTTGTTGCACTCTAATATGAACACAAATCGAAGTTACGAAAGTGTGGGGAGGCTGAGATTTGTTGGAGGGATGGTCTATCGGGGTTAATAATGGCTTCATCAAGAAAGGATTTACTTGGGGCTTTGGAATTTAGGGGTCTGCAGTGGGGAGGAGAGGGAGAGATCTGACATCCGAACTCTTAGAATATAAAAAAAGCAATTAAGAGAGGGCAGGTGAGTAATTACACTACAAGAGCAGAGTAAGGCTGTGATTTGCCCAATACAGACTTGTTTTGTGTAGAAGCCACTCTTCCTTCACAGGAAAGGGTATTACTTCAGGAAAGGAAATACCATTGGCAATCGAGTGTATTGTAGAGGTTCCCCAGGGGAAGTGGGAACCTATTCATTCAGGGTGGGATTGTTTACATCCACATCACGACTTGGAATAGGAGCCCAACAGGTTATACCTATCAATGGTGGCATCTCAGTGCCTATTAGGGCAGACAGGCCCATTTTGGGGAGTGCAATAGATTGTTAAAAAGGTGCTGTAAAATAGGCCCAAACACAATCCCACCCTGTGCAGACTTTTACTTCAAAATCTGTGCAAGCATAGCATAGCCATAGACTATTCACTTCCCCAGTTCAGTCTCTCACACCAGTAATTCCCATATCAAGATTTCCTGGCTCTTTCCTCAGAGCCTCAGCCCTCCAGAGCTCCCAAACAGTCTCCCCTCTTGTTCATTTGGTTTTCTGAAGCAGTTCCTTTGAGCAGTAACTCCTCTAGCACTCTATTGGGCACACACCCAGTCACTTCCACTTCCTGGAGGATGTTGCAATCCCCTCCCCCTCATTCCTGCTTCCCTCTTTTATAAGGGCCAGCTCATTAAAGTTCTCCCCTCTTTCCTCAGGTGCAGGAATGGGTTAATCAGGCAGCTAGGCCAGCTCCATACCCCAGAGGAATGTTATCCTTTACTCCTTCACAGGAAGGATAAATCAGTGGTTTATCTGTGCTAAACTCTTCCCATTTATCCTTTTCTTTTCTGTCATATTGATGGGCCACAGGAGTTGGTGTGGGCATAATATTGTACATTTGGCCCACAAATGGGTGGTCACTTACCCCGGATGTTCGCTATCATACCTCCACATCAGCGTGGATGGAGGGACACTGTAAGGAAGCACGGGAGAGTCAGTTTTTGGAGCTGGAGGCATTGGGCCCATTCTCTGGGACCAGCTGATACTTCTTATATGCTCTTTGGGAAACAAAAAGCAGCCACCTAAAATGAATAGTACATGTGGAAGAAAGCAATTTGGGATTTTGTTAGTGGATTGACTTCCCCATCAGGAAAGAGAAAAATCTAGGGCAGAGCCAAGACCTTTCCCCAGGGATGATTCTCAACTGGTCTGAAATGCTGCAGTGGAAGATATGGTGGAGAGCTACCAGGTCTCCACAGGTTGACAGGGCAAACATGAAGCATATGGAAAAGGGAGGATCGATATTTACCTACCAAAAAGATTAGATTTGGTACAAATGTGGTATACTTCTCCGATGGGGGAGCACACATTTTTGAACAGTGTTAGGGATGGAATTGTTAATTAATTGGTAAACCAGTAGGTGGGCAGGCGGCTAAGTTAATTGCTGGCACCTTCTTGTGTCAGTTATCCTTTGCAGGTTCCACAGGGTTCCAGTTCCCTGATAAACTGGAATGTCTTTAAAGAATCTGGTGAATGGGGTTGGCGCTCCTACTGCTTGGTAAAGCAGGGAGACAACCCCCTTTCTCCAGCCCACTATGATGGAGGGCAGTGTGGTCCCCGCAACACGCTGAGACCAGCTGTAGCAAGCTGGGGGTGGAGAAGAAGGTAGAGCTGATGGTAGCCCTCTTCCAGGTAGAGGTGATTAAGGAAGGAATCACAACCTGCACTATACAAGTTACTGATGGAGAGTTCCTTAATATCCTGACATAGCGGCAACTATACTGCATAGTTCCCCTTGAGTTAATTAATAAAATTACAACCTGATTAAACCACATCCCTTGCAATGTGTCCTTCTTTCTGATTGTCATTAAAAGCTGGGCAGCAGTACATGTGCATTTATATGCACTTGTGACAATCTATACCCTTATGTTCACCCCTTTTATAAGACTATAAGTTTTGTACAAAGTATGTCTTGTGAAGTATCATTTGAAAACTGAGAATTTGCTGATCATTATTGTCCTGGTAAAATGTGTGTGGCAACATTTTATGTAAGTTATGAAATTCTACTGTATGATATTAATGAGACATGCTCCAAGTCTGCAAAAACAATCACAAACCAGTTCCTCAGAAACAAAAGGCAAACTGATGCCTCAGCCAGGTATCAACAAGATAAAATGGACTATCACTTGGTTAAGTGGCCATTCTTTCACAGGAAAAAGGGGGTGAGGAAGAAATCTACATTATGGCAAAGAAACAGCTGGAGGTTCCTGTCCCCACAGACTTTCTGTCTCCGGAAGCTCAGCTGGAGATGATCAGAGAGAAAGACAACTATAAGAAAGGGGAACAGAGGCCCCAAAATATTTCTCCCTTTCTCCCTTCCCATGGTATCAAGAACATCTGAAGGACAAGGAAGGTAACACTGAACTGGAGAAGGGGTCCTGGCTGAGAGGAATCCAGCCCGTAAGACTGAAGCATGGTAAGAGATACCTGTGCTTTGAATTCATTTAGCTTCTTAAGTTAGATATTAATTGCATTTTACCTTTTGTTTTTTTGTAATCATTTCTGACTTTTAAGGCTCATTTCTTGTTATCACTTAAAATCTATCTTTGTGCAGTTAATAGACTTGTTTTATCTAAACTGGTGTGCTTGAATTGAAGTGTTTGGGAAACTTCAATTGAGATAACAGGATTTGTGCATATCATTTTCTATTAATAAAATCTCAGGCTTTATATGATCTTGTGTTGTCCGGGAGAAGGCTGGGTAGTACAAGACACACATTTCTGGGGAAAAGTCTGGGACTGGAAATTTGCTGATGTTGCTCTGCAGTATAATCCAAGAGTGGCTGGCCACAGCACTCATACAGTATAGCCCAGAGTAATTGACATGTTGGAGGCTCTGTGTGAGTAGATCAGGAGTGGTTGATCTCAGAAAAGTTGTCTAAAAGGCACCCCAACTGGAGAATTGAGGAGACACGGCTGTTCAACAATCCAGGTTGTACCTGGATAATGTCACAATACTCCTCTTCAATAACAAGTATTAAGATTCAAGATCTTGCATTACTGTTCTCAGACATGTTTGTGCACCTGTTAGTCAAGATATTTCTGAGGAAATGTAGGTGTTAAAGGGATTTTGATGAATAGAACCAATAAGCCTAATGCTTCCCTTACTCCTACTAAGTGTAACTAGAGTTCTGCAAATAACAGATTTGTTTGGTTGATAGTTCTGGAAAATTTAAAAACATAGTTTGAGGTCAACCTAAGAATTTTGGGGAGATTTTTGGTGAATTAAAAAAAGTTGAAAATAGTTACATTTTAGTCAAATGAAATAGGTCAAAGTGTTTCATTCAACACAACACAACCCAAAAACTACATTTTGAGTATGTTGTTTTTAAACACTTCTTCATTTTTTAAGAATTAAATTGAATATTCAATTCTGAGAATAAAATGCTGTTCACTTCACTGGAAAAGGTAATTCAGACTGGAGTTTCTCAGTTGACTTCATTTCTAAATCCAAGTAAGATTTTTAACCTCAGGCTCTCTTCATAATTACACAATAAAGAAGCAGAGCAAAATTATTGGATTTGTTTATTTTTCATAAATGCAATACTAAGGTAAATAGCTTTCCTTTTTTGTTTACATATTTGAGTGGTGATGAAAATACCTGGACTGTGAGTCAAAAATGTACATCATTTCTAAGCTTTTACAGAATGCACACACTCCCAATAGACCATACACTCATAATATATTATGGCTGCAATCAAATTATGACCAGATATTAGAGTTTACATAATCAGTTAGGAAAATTCCACATCTGCTGGCAATCGAGCATACATGTATATCCTGCACGTTCCTCTACCCAAGTCTGCAACTGGCATCCTCCAATCCATAGGCATTTATCTTACCAGCTAAGTTAAAATGGAACCTCTCTAACCTTTCAACTGAGCTAATATTCCTCTTTAATCGACTAGCTGTATCTTAATAGAAGACTCAAATCTGTTTGAAGGTATGTCAACACTGTATCTGGGAGCATGTGTCCTAAATTGCTAAGACAGACAAGCTAGCTGTGCTTGAGCTAGCACACTAAAAATAGCAGTGTAGCTTGGGGTTCCCCCTTGGTACATGCTCAGGCAACTAGCCTGAGCTGCCCACATGCTACTCCCCACCTGCACTGGTATTTTTCGTTAGCTAGCTAGAGCTGAGTTAGCACATAGGTCTTCCCACTCTGGGGAGCAGTGTCCCAGCTGCAGCATTGATGTGCCCTTAATGAAGAACATCTATGTGTCATTTCTGAAATTGTGTGGTTGTGAAGCCTTTTCCAAGTGCAGCTCTTAAGTGATGTGGCACCTTAAAAAGTAAAAAGAAAAGAAAAGCCAACAGCTATCACAGTTCCCTCCACAGAGTATGGGGAAACATGGGTATCAGTATGTAAAAACTACTGCTAAATAAAGACTTTTTAAATGATGACTCCTTGAGGTGTGTATGTAGTACAGAACTTTTTGTGCAAGGCATTATGCTGAATATTTCTAATCTAACATGTTTTTTTTCTGGCAAAACCTAATTATTTTTGCATTTCCCTTTTGGTCAATATATATTCAAAGATAATCACCAACCCTCGCCCTGCCAACTATATATATGTGTGTGTTCTTTGACTGACTTACAGTTCTTTGGAAAGATTTCAAATATACATATATATTTGAAATCTTTCCAAATATATATGTATATTTGAAATCTTTCCAAAGAAGTCAGCCAGCCAAAGCTTTTCTCCCAGTACAGTCACTGTGGAGCAGAAGAGAAACATCTTTCAAGTTTAGCCTCAGGGACTGTCATCTACTTAAGGCTGCCTAGTGTGGAAAAGTCCTGAGTAAGTAAGGCAAAATAGACTGGTTTTAATCTCCAAGACACCTTTAAAGCTACATAAAAAGATTGTGGCTTTTATGAGCTTTTTAATACTATATCTATATTGATCCTATGTAATTATAATAAGATTCCCAAACCTGTTTTCCCTGAGATGATATGGAAGTGCTTCAGAGTTACTTACAAGTTATATGAAGATTCTTTCACTGGGTATGACTATGCCAAATTGAACTGTATGTTCAATTTTTTTTCCCCAGCTCACAGCTTTTCATGTCCTCCAGAAATAGCCACAAAGGAAATCTAATTTATTTTCCTTGAGTACAAAGGGCCAGATTCAATAAAATTGCTCTTCAATGTCTTTGTCACAAACATTGGATAAGAATAGGAAAAAGATATGAATGTGTCTATTGGCATCATTTCAATTAACATTGGAAATCTAGTTAATTCTCAGATGGCTTGCACCTGGATAATTCCAGATTTTCATTTTCAGGAGAGGTTAATGGGAACTGCTATGCCATAAGAAGGGTGGGTTTCGAGTTGCTGGCAGGTAGGCCAATGCCAGGACACAAGACTGAAGTAGGTTCAATCCTGCATCTCGTTCTTGGTAAAATACCCTCCTACCCTTTCCTGACCCCAAATCAGATTCACCTCTTCCTGCTGCTGCTTTATGACATCTCCCTCAAGCTAGTGATCAGCAAGAAAGCAGGATTTAATGGAGGTCAGGGGAGAATAAGAAAAATCTGTTTTGGTGCTGGCAGCGGCAGAAATTGGGGAGACAGGGATGACAGAAATTAGGTGTCTTAGGATCACTACCCATTCACTTGGGTACAGGGGTGGCACCAGCTTATTTACCATCCTAAGCGATGGCGGCGGTGGCAGCGGGAGAGGCTGCCGCCAAAATGCAGCTCAGATCCCCGGCGGCTGAAGAATGCCGGGGATCTCGGCGGTGGCCTCTCCCACCGGTGGCCTCCGAGGGACCTGAAACACCGCCCCCCAAATCCCGAGCCCTAGGCGACCGCCTAATGGTAGCGCCGGCCCTGCTTGGGTGGGTCCTTTCTTCTGGCTCTTGACGGGACAGCTAAGCAAGGGCAGGGGAGATCAAAAATGTTACAGGGAACAAGGGGAAGAGGCAAGTGCTGGGAAGGGAGGTGTGCCTCTTTTTGGAATGTACTCTTCTTTAGTGCCTCAGCACAGACTGGAGTTCTAAGGTCTAGGGCTAAATTAAATTAGGACATGCTCCAAACATCTAGGCCTCAGAAAGCCTTGAATATATTTTACACACACACACAGGCGCGCGCGCGTGCATACACGCACGCACACATGCACACAGTTTAATAGTTAGCTAATTATGATGACCAAGAAAAATATCCGACATCACACAGCATTCAAATCTCCCACTGAAGTCAGTGAGTGTTTTGCCTGACTAAAAACCATTTAGGGCTAGAACTATATCATAAAGATTTTCTTCCTGTTGAGAAATATGAGCTGTACATAATGCTCCTTTCAAATAGATATAACATTATTTTAGTCCCTGTATCTTGCAAAGCTCAAGTGAAAGGAAACGTCAAAATGCACAAGTTTTCTTTTTCCTCAGAAATAAATAAATAGTATTATTTTTACTTGTAAACCCAAAGACAAACTCAGTCTACCCAATCTGTATTAAAACTCAGATAAAATTGAACACATTTCATCTTAAAAATACATCTATACATCATTTGCCACAGTTTATTTGCTAATGTGTACAATGCACACATTATTCTGTTATTCTCCATTAGTAGAACTCATAGTCCATATGTGCTAATTCCAGTCTTAGAAGAGTCAGATTTCTCAGTTAAGGAGTGTGCCTTTATAAGGAAAAACTTATATTTTGTAATGACTGTAATATTTTCCAATTTTCATGTGCCTCCAAGCAGCAGCCGTTCCCAGTTATTTTCCCCAAAGCAACATTGGGCCAGCCACTTGTATTTTGATTTCATTAGGCACCCCCAGTTAATCCATATCGTGACAAAAGTAAAAGTTGTTCCCTGACATAATGTGGGAACATAAAAACCACTACTGTTGATTTTAAGGTCAGAATTGTTTCTTTTATTACTAATAACTGGTGATAGAACTCTGTTCCAGACCACTACATTGTATAGCATAGAGTTGTCCATATGGTAGATTTTTTTTATACTACTTCTATAATACCTAATCATTGTGATAAATCATGCCACATAATGTAATAGGGTTTCAAGATATTTACCATTTAATTACATAATAATTCAAGGTAATTTTGAACCTATGCTACCAAGTCAGCATACTGTCTATATTATAGTTTCGGGCCAATCCTTCAAAGCATTAAGCACCTTCTAGAAGGTGCTTAATGCTTTCAACTATTTTAGTGGGAATTGAAAGTACTAAGAACCTTGCAACATCAGGCCCAGGTCTGTCACTTTGGCAGACCAACCTTTAATGAAATTGTCAGATTTGGTAATTTCATGAAGAGAATTGTGCAGTCTTACATCCCAAATGCTGGTGGCCTCGAGGTTTATTTGTTTGTTTTTTATAATGTAAGCTTTTCAATGAATATCAGTATGAAACACAGAAATCTATGTTAAAAGAACATTAAGGTTGCAAAGGCAAGCATTGAAGATAGGAAATGTCTGAAAAAGGTGCCTGAAATATAGACTTTAATTACATGATCACATACTATTTTTTCTACCCATTCTACCTATAAATATATTCATGTTGACCAAACTACAGGACTTGCTGTGAACTCCTTACTCATATGAAATCAATAGGATTGTAGGGTCAGACCCTAACAAGTAGATAAAATAGAAAATCCCTTTAGGAAAACCTTATCTCCAATTAAAACTTTTTATTTCCCAAGAAAATCTAAAAGCACCATATTTGGAGAAAGGCGAATAAGTCAAACAAGCTATAACTGAAACAAAACAGTAAATAAATGAATATTCTAAGGCTAGAAGGAACCATTATGATCGTCTAGTCTGACCTCAAATATAGCACAGGCAATAAAACATCTCCAAAATAATTCCTAATTTCTTTTAGAAAATGTCCAATCATGATTTTAAAATTGCCAGTGATAGAGAATCCATCACAACCCTTGGTAAGTTGGTCCACTGGTTAATTACTCTCGCCATTAAAACATTAAGACCTATTTCCAGTCTGAATTTGTCTAGCATCAACTTCCAGCTATTGGATCATGTTATATCTTTCTCTGCTAGACTGAAGAGCTCATTACTAAATATTTGTTCCCTATGTATGAACTTATAGATTGCAATCAAGTCACTCCTTAACCTTCTCTTTGCTAAGATAAATAAACTGAGCTATTTGAATCTATCACTATAAGGCATGTTTTCTAATCTTTTAATCAGTTACATGCCTCTTCTCTGAACTCTCTCCAATCTATCAACATCCTTCCTGAATTGCAGGCAGCAGAATTGGACACAGTATTCTAGCAGTGGTCACATCAGTGCCAAATACAGAGATAAAATAACCTTTCTATTCCAATTTCAGAGTCCCCTGTTTATGCATCTGTTGTATGAGTCAGGCAAGGTACTAACAAACATCAACAGGTCTTTATTTTAAAGTGGAAACCCCTTTACCAAGCTGCTGCTGCACCCCAGAAATCTATGTAGCACTGATTGCAAGCAGATAAGTCTCAAACATATGGATCCAGACAGTAAAAGCAACTAGAGGCTCACCTGGGCTTTGCAGAAAGGGTGCAGGTGGGTTCAGAGGCAGAAGATCCATCCTCGTCGCCAAAATGTTGTATCAGTCAGGCAAGGTACTAACAAACTTCAACAGGTCTTTATTTTAAAGTGGAAACCCCTTTACCAAGCTGCTGCTGCACCCTCTGTAGCTCTCCCAGCCTCTCAACTCCCTCCCCCTCCTTCCTGTTTCCTGTTCTTTCAGACTCCCAAACAGCCAGTGCTCCCAGTTCTAATAATTACAAGCAACATCTAAATACCACAGCATCTCAAGATCACATTAGCTCTTTTGGCCACAACATCACACTAGGAGCTCATGTTCAGCTGATTATCCACCATGACGCCCTAAGTCTTTTTCAAAGTCACAGCTTTGCAGGATAGTGTCCCCCTTCCTGTAAATATGTCCTACATTCTTTGTTCCCAGATGTATACATTTACATCTAGCCATATTAAAAGTAAATACTGTCTGCTTGCCCCCAGTTTACAAAGTGATCTAGATTGCTCTGAATCAGTGACCTGTTTTCTTCATTCTTTACCACTCCTCCAATTTTTGGGTTATCTGCAAACTTTATCTGTGATTTTTTTATGTTTTCTTCCAAGTCATTGAGAAAGATAATAAATAGCATAGGGCCAAGTACCAATCCCTGCAGGACCCCACTGGAACAGACCCGCTCCATGAGGATTCCCCATTTACAGTTACATTTTCAGACCTATCAGTTAGCCAGTTTTTAATTCTTTCAGTATGTGCCATGTTAATTTTGTATTGTTCTAGTTCTTTTTAATCAAATGTCATGAGGCACCAAGTCAGATGCCTTACAGAAGTCTAAGTATATTACATCAGCGCTATTACTTTTATCACTAAACTTTTGATCTGAAAAAAAGATACTGATAGGGTGCTCAGAGGGCCAGGCGGCTGACTTTTAGCCACTTGCTTCCTTGATAGGGCTGCCTGCTTCTTAGGCCAGGAACCTTCTGGCCTCCACTTGCATCTGGGCCTAAGCCCTTAAGGAGGTATAGTCCAGATGTGGCCCAGGGTCCTGTGTGAAGCAATGCTGGCAGGATCCTCCATGCAGAGAGTTTAAGTCCACTGCCCTGAGCTACTTCCTAGCTATGTCCCTTCAGTTGGGACATGGTCCCTATAGTCCAAACAGTCTGTAGTGACTTGCCTGGAGTAATGCCCCTTGTGGAACTTTTGCAGTGCCCTGCCATGGCCTCAAGCCCTCCTGGAACAGGTGGATGTAAGATTGGAGGGATCTAGCCCCACAATGTCTTTATAGTCAAACAGTACAGTTCATTAACTACTGGGTTATCCTCAGCAGTCTCTCTGTCAAAGACACGGTGCTTCTCCCCTCACAGCTATTCTGGCTGTCAAGCTTGTAGTGATGCTCCTCCACACAGACAGGCATAGCTGCCTTTTTGCCAGTCAGCCCTGAAATGAGCCAAATTCTTTCCTTTTCTTCTCCCTCCAGGCCTGGCACTGGCTGTAGGTGTAGCAGGGCAGGGCTAAGTGGGCCCAAAGGTTTCTAATTCTTTGTGCTGGTATGAGTTTTCTCTGCTTCATCACAGATATCAAATTAGTTTGACAGAATCTATTTTCCATACACCCATGTTGATCTGAATTAATTACATTACCTTCCTTATTAATCAAGTCCCATATCCAAGGACCAATCTCAGGCTGAGAGGCCTATAATTATCCAGGTCATCCCATTTACTCTTTTAAAAAATTGATACATTAGCTTTTTCCAAGCTTCTGAGACTTCCTATGTTCCTAGAATTACAGAAAAATTAACAGTAACTGTCCAGTGAGCTCTTTTAAAACTCTTGGATGTGTTAGGGTACCATTAAAAGCAAACAAATATCTATGCCCTAAAATTGATAAACCACTAAAAAATTCCTAACTCCCCTTCCCAAATAGATTAAGGGTATAACATATACTGAGTTATAACGCTGACTTGCCAAATAGTAAAATTAAAAGCTTTGTTAGTTATAGTTTAATGGTTTGTAATTATGGATAATGAATGAGTACAGATGAGGTAATACTTAGCCAAGGCTTTGCTGGCATAAGTGGTTTCACCAATTCTTCTATTACAAAGAATTGCTGATCTACTTAAAATGATGTTAGTGTTGATGGAAGAAAAGTAACAATGTGGTGTAAATGGAAGTTAAAAACCTCAAACAATGAAAAATACTTTTTCTGGGAAAGATGACATAAAATTTCATGACCAAGAAACTACAATACCAGCGGAAAAATGCAAAACTTGGGTAATTGAAGCTTGTGCATGTGTAATGTATGGGTTATCTAACACCCAAAAGGCTGATGTGTTAAAAGCCAATTGGATAATAATTAAGTAATATGTAATGTATAAATGTATAAAAAGACCTAAGTGAACATAATGCTAGTTATCTGGACCTGCTGATTTAAAAATGTCTAACTTCAGTAGTTTCCGGAGGTACTAGTGGAATGGAAAGAGTGTTATTACCATATGATGAGACTACATCATCTGTTTTTTCTCCAAATACAGAAAAAATAAATATTTATTGAACACTTCTTCCTTTTCTGTATTATTATTGATAATTCCACCATTTCCACGTAGTAATGGACAAATACCTTTTGTCAAAATTCTTCTTGTTCCTCATATATTTAAAAAAACAACAACTCCTTCTTGTCCTTAACTCTGCTGGCCATAGATTTCTCATTGTGTCACTTGGCATCCCTTATCAATGTACTATAATTCCTAACTTCTGATTAATAGTCTTACTACCAACTTCCCCTTCCATTAGTTATACATTACTTTTAAAATCTGCCTTCTCTTCCCTTCTGAACCAGGTTGTGTTTTTTTTAAAATCAGCACAACCTTCTTCCTCGGTTGTGCCATTTTGGGCATTCCATAAGGTGTTCTTAAAAGATTCCAAATGATCATTCATATTTTTCTGTTTAAATTCTTTCTCCCAGCTGATTTCATTCATAATTGTTTTCAGCTTTGTGAAATTGGCTCAATTAAAGTGTGTATGTATGTATATATAGATATATAAACTGGTCTGGGCTTTATTCTGCTTCCCCATTCTAATTGTGATCAAGTCATGATCAGTTGTGCCTAAACTAACATTTAGTGAACAGATAAAGAGGAACTAATTTATATAACCAGGTCAAAATTCCCTAAAACACTGAATTCTAGTTGCATTATTCACTACTTATTACCAGTGTTTCACTGACACAAAGTCCAAAGGAAAAAAAATAGTGCATTAATCAATATTTCCTCTTAAACAAGAAATTATTCAAAATCAGGAATAATATATCTCAGCAACTATTATGCATTTCAGCGGTATATACTCCCTTTCCCCTCATCTACAGTTTTCTTAGAATATATCAACAAAAAGAGAGATAACTTCATCTTCAAAGGTGGTGGATTTTTCTTGATCAGCTTCCAAAGGGAACTGAGGTGAAGGAAGGGACAATGCTATCTATTCTTTGGAAATGGAAAACTTCTAAGAAAGGGCAAAGTTCTTCAGATCTTAATCATTACTCAGGGAAAGCTCACATTAACTTCAGTAAGAGTTTTGCTTGATTAAGGACTGTTGATCAGATCATTTTGTACACAACCTCAGGATATGCACATAGAGGGGACTCTCCACAAATTGCACTACTTTCCTGCTTGTAGGCAGAGGGAAAGTGGGAGGGGAGTGAGACACCTACATGGCCCATTTTCCTCCCATCCTCCAGACACTGGAATTCATTCTATTGGTCGAAAATCTTTGCAAGAGAGGGACTCAGAGCCTGGATGGACTGAGACACATATCAGTCCTGTGGAGATTCTCTTCACAGAAAGATCTGGTTCCTTCAAATACTTAACAAGGAATTTGATTAGAAAATGGATCATATTATCCCTAAAACCACTGTTCTTTCTCCCACTGCTTCACTGTAGAGCTCTTCTCTAGAACATTCCCCAGTCCCTCTCTTGCCTGATTTCCTCCTACAGATTTGAAAAGCAGTATAGATGCCTGTCCCTTTTTTCCCCCATAGAACTACAGGGTCCCGCAGCCAGTGTTTCCAGATTGATATCCCTATCTCCTGTGCAGAGGCAGATTAAAGTTTCGTGAGGCCATGAGCCAGAGCAAGTGGGGGCCCCCCTCAGCACACCTTCCACCTGCGGTCCTGCCCCGTTCTGCCCCTTCTGCCTGTGGCCCCACCCACTGCCCCACCCTCTGCCAGGACTCTGGGGCCGCAGCAGGGATTGAGAGCTTCCTCAGCCCTGAGGCCGCAGCAGGGAGACAGAGCTCCTCCAGTCCTGAGGCTGCAGCAGGGGTCCGGGTACTAGGACTTCCTCTGCTACCCCGTGCTTCTGCGGGGGACCAGGGTCGGGGCACTGGGTCTTCCTTCGCCCTGCCAGTCTGGCATTGCTGCTGGGGAGTGGAGCGGGGTTGGGTTGCAGGGGCTTTCCCCTCCCACCCACCGCTGCTTCCAGGGAACAGAATAGTGTTGGAGCCTGGGGCTTGCCATGCCCCACCCAGCACTTGGGGCACAGACACTTGTCTGCTGGGGGCAGGGCACCCATTTTTCCAGGCCCCCCAATTGGCCAAATTCTGAAGACCTTTAAAATACAAAGAGGTAGGTAAGATATTTCCTGCCAAAGAGATTTCTTGATACATAGCAAGGATTATCATGTAATTTCATTTTATATAAACAAAACACTTGAAAGATCCTGCTGCTAAAATATTTTCCAGTGTGTATAATCATTATAATTGATGAGGACTTTGAGCTTTTTCCTTGTTATTGAAGACCCATCATTTTCCCCTCCAAGATCTTAATACAACCTTCAGTTGACTCCATCTTTGTTTCCCATTTAAATAGCCAACAGCCATAACCATCCAACATAGCTTCCAAAGCTTAGTCTTAACCACTGACAGACTATGTTGTAAGTAGAGAAAGACACTGAATCTCTCCTTTGAGAGCCCCTGTCCCATAGGATATATGCAAAAATCTGAAAGAATAGATATCTCTGGCTTGTCTTTGATACACCTCTCTACAGCGATTCTGGGACTACACAAAGTGCAAAGTGAGTAAGACACATACAGGGACTGACCATTGCATTTTTACTTCCTTAAAAATAATTTAGTTACCTTTAGCTGTAGTACCATACTGAAGTTCAAGCTTCACTGTCATCTTGTTGCACATCCTGAGCACATATTTTAATAGTCAAACATCCCTGCTTAATTGTTTAAAATATATATATTTGGCCATTAAGAAACCCCCATCAAACCCTGCTGAGAAACCAACAGTAAAAGGGGGCATATAAAATCAACTCTTGACAGCATCAAGGTGGAATGATGCAAAAATACGTAATGACACACAAAGTAAGAATATTTGCTTTCCTTTCCAGTTACTAAAGTGCTATAAGTTCTTTTGTGTTTTTTTAGGTTGAAATTGATTCTTATTTGAAGTGCAATTACTTTTTATGCATTTAGATTAAAAATGTTTTGGTAAAAGTTCATGGCTGATGAAGGATATTGTGTTAGGGAATCGTGAGCAAATCTAGCTTTGTAAGTGTCCTTGGGCTAAAATACTGCCTACGGTTAGACTAGAACTCTAGAGAAGGAAGCTTAGCCAACCAATGACAAACATCTACCCATATACATACTGTAGTTTTAGATAAGAACTTGCAATACAAACAAAGAATATTGTTTGCAAAACAGAATATGCCTGAACTCTTCAGGCTCACTGGGTTGCCAAAGGCATTGGAAACTACAGCTATTTAAATTCACAGAAGAAAGCCAAGATACTCAATAACATTAATACAGTCTATTTGTTATTATTGTCTGTGTGCACTTTTTCACTTAATAGTCTCATCTGTAGAGATGATCGCCATAGGCTACTGTTCTCTACAGTAGATTTATATTTCTCACAAATGTATACAATATAAAAACTAAACATAATTAAAAATATGTATGAGAAAAGTTTGTTGATCAGCAGGTGTTATTATGGTGGCTATGGGGAAATTCCTTCTGTTTTAAGCACTATAGGGAAGTAGAGTGAATTGTGCTCTGAGGAAATTAGCATTACATAAACAAGCTTTCAACTAATCCGAACCTTTTTTGTCCCAATTTTCTACTGTGCACATTTTTTTCATTTGTGAATCTCCTCTCCTCTATACACTGCAATACATAATTGTTCTATTCAGCAAATCTCCAGTACTCTTACTTTTAGATTCTGGTGGAGGAAACAAACCATTTCCCAGTACTTTTTAAAGGGTTTTATGATTAAAGGATATGCTGCTGGTAAAGGTATAGGTGCTGACTGATCCATGGCAGGGGGCAGATGGGTGGGGGAGTGAGAGAGAGAAAGAAAATGGAACTCATGTTTATGTAGAAATGGAACACAGAGTACATCACTCCCCAAACACTTTTAGTTTTACATGCCTCTGTGCTTCTCTCACACAACTTTCATCATTTTTTTCACCCAAGGTCAAAAGCTACTTTTCTCCAGGCTGACTCCAAGTTAAACATTTACCCACGACAATACACAAAAAAAGACAAAGCTACCATCATGTTTTATCTTGGCTAAAATTGCCTTCTGTCAATTAGAGGGTATGCTGTTGTTAGTGATGTATGCTGTGGTGTCCAGAGTCATGAAGCAGCCCACCCAAGGCTTATTTTTGGAGTATGGAAAGGTCTAGTTCACAGGCAGGCATTCAGGAAGTTAATGGCACAAAGAGATAAATTAAGTTCTCATCTCCTTCACACGGAAAACATTATATATATATATATAAATAAAGTAGAAGATTAAAAAGATAGAAATAATGAGAAAGGACATGAGAAGCCAAAGTTTGAGCATTAAAGCACATAGGACCTGCTCCTGCTCCCATTAAAGTCAATTGGAGTTTTGCCACTGGCTTCTATGGAACTTTAATAAAGGGCTGTCCGTACATTATATTAGAGATTTCTACAGCTACTGCTTCATCATAGCAATTAACTAGGGGCCAGATCCTGCAGGTCTTGCTCAAATGAGTAGTCTCATTGCTTTAAGGTGTGATTATGTAGTTCATTACAGTGCCCAGATTTGAACATATTTGTTATCATAGCAAAGCTACCATTTGTAATGTCTTTGCTTTCACCTTACTGCAGAAAGTTAACCCTTGCAGGAATTAATGTTCTCACTAAAATTTGTACACATCTGATCCTTTTTAGCATTACCGTTGTGACGGGTTGGGGCCACAGAGACCTGCTTGGTGCTGCCACCTGGTGTGCCAAGGCTACTTCTGCCCCTGCTTCCAGGCCTTTTCCAGCTTGGGACTCCCGAATCCTGTCTGTTTTGAGCCAGATTCCACTGATCTGCTGCAAACACAGACCCAGGTCCGAACCAAGTCCACTCACCACTGTAAGGCCCCTGGAAGCGCTCTTGCCTTTGACACCCAGCTGCTCAACTCCAAGGAGGTTCAAACCCTTAATAAATCCGTTTTACCCTGTATAAAGCTTATACAGGGTAAACTCATAAACAGTTCGCCTTCTATTTCACAGATAGAAAGTATGCACACCTGTTCACTCTCCCTTTGCACTAACTCGTACTCAAGGAAACTTAATAAGTAACAAGTGATTTTAATAAGTACAGAAAATAGGATTTAAGTGAGTTCAATTAGTGACAAACAGAACAAAGTGAATTACCGAATAAAATAAAAGAGAACACGCAGTTCTATGTATAATCACCCTGTGTACAGATAAACCCCTCACTGGGTCCAGCAATCACTCACCCCCCTAATGTCTTTGTCCTCTGTTCAGTCTCTTTCAGGTCTCCTTGGTGGGTGGAGAGCTTCTTCCTTTAGCCAGCTCAAGACAAAAATGGAGGGGTTTCCTCGGGGTTTAAATAGATTTTCTCCTCTGGGTGGACACCCCTCCCTCTCCCTGTGTAGCATCCAGTTACCAAATGGAGTTGGGGTCACATGGATCAGTCACCTGCACCACTCAGTTCCAGACCAGCCACATTCCTGGCAAAGTTCGAATGTGGATTGGTGACTGCAAGTTCTATTGTCTGTTAAGTGCTTCTTGATTGGGCACTTAACCTGCACATTCCTTTCTCAAGAAATACAACCAATATTCATAACTTCAACTACAACAATGATACATGCATACAAACAGGAGGAATAAATTCAGTAGGTCATAACTTTCACAGAGATATGTTACATGGCACATGTAGCATAAAACATATTCTAGTTACATATATACATTTATAAGCATCTCCCCATAAAGTTTTATGGGGAACAGCGTCACACCCTCCTCCTGAACTTACTGCCAGAGACTTGGACACTGTCCATGGCGGAGGCAGTACACATAAAGCCCCTGTTTGTCTTTGGTCACACCCCTTTTCAGTACGGGCACACCACATGGTGTCATTCGTAATGGTTTTAGCAAAATGCGAGGTTCCTGGTCCCCGGGCGCCTGAAAATGGGTTGGGGTGTAGTATTGCTAACAAGATACAGATAGCAATACCTGTTAAGGCGTAGGAACCTCGGCATTTAGCTCTCTTTGCCATGAGGCGGCGTGCCTCAGTTTCCCCTTTCACACAGCAGCCTGGGCCTGTTGTGCTTTTGCTGTTGTGCCAAGCTTCCAGCCGGTTACCCGATATAGGCCGACAGGTAACATGTTTGTACGACCGTGAGGTCACCATCCCAAGCATGTACAACAGTTTTTCCCATCAATCAGGTATGTTCCCCATCTTGAAAGGGTTGACCCTCAGTGTTAACTCCTTTGTTATAACCCACAGATGAAGTAGGGAAAGACACAGGATTACCCACCCGTCTGTGTATCCTGGTAGGCACTCTGATGCAGATTCTTCTACCTCTTTGGAGCAGGCTCCTGAATCAGGCATGGGTTTGAGGTTCTGGCAAGGAAAGGGTGTACTGCAACCCAGCCTGCCCTCGGCCCCTCCCTCTGGAATTTCTCTGGGCTGGTTCCCATCCCCTTGTGTGGCTTCACCCATGCAGAGACTCGCTCCCTTCTGCTTTGAAGAGAGAGGTTTGCCTCCTACCCGTGTAGCAAGAACAACCTCTTTCTTGGACATCCCAGTATCTGTTCCCAACAGGTCAGCTGGACGGACTCCCCCCTCCAGTAGGTCTGACCCCCAGCTTTCCATTCTAACCTGATCCACAGGAGAGGGGTCTGGCATCTGAAATGCAGACTTTTCACGCTCCTCCTGGGCAAGATCCCCCTGACAAAAGGTGGGCGGGCTCTCCGGCCCCCCCTCACCTTCCCTCCCTGGGCCTCTGTCTGGGCCAGACACTCCCATGTCCCCCTGAAGAGAAGGTGACCCTGGTCCAGCTGTGGGCTCCCAGCTGCAAGCTAAGATAGACCCTTCAGTGGCCCGCAAAATTCCCCCCTTGCTATGAGGTAGAACATTCCCCTCCCCCGGGGAGATGATTACAGGACAGGAACTGGCCACAGCCACCCCTGCCGCCACAGCTGCAGTCCCTGTGACTTCGCGCCCCCCTCTGGGGTTTTCAGCACCAGGTTCCTGCTTGCTGCCACCCAGCCCTGGGACAGATTCTGCCACAGCAAAGAAATCATTTCCCAGTAGAAACGGTACAAAATTGTGTGACACTGTTGCCACAGTTAGCCTAGCCTGCAAGTTTTCCGTTTGCATGTGTACTTTTGCCAGAGGTGCAATGACTTTGTAGCCACCCACCAGCTCCAATTCTGCCACTTTACCCGGCAACCAATCCTTCTCTTGGATCAGGTCCCTCCTGACTATAGAAATTTCAGCACCTGTATCTCTCAACCCAGTGATTACCTTCCCATTCAGTCTAACAGCATGCACATGCTCACTGCTTGGTGGTGTAGAAGTCAACTTCACAAACCCTGTGTGGAAAGAGGCAGCAGCTTCATGGGCCGCTTGATGCCTGTTTTCACTCAGCAGGGGACACTTATCTCTCAGGTGCTCGGTGGACTTACATTGATAGCACCTCCTGGGCTCCTCTGATTGTACAGGGAATTTGGGACGAGTACTAGGGGAATGGGGAGGTGAGCGCCCAGCCTCCTTCTTCCCAGGGGTAACACGGTGACTCTGTTTTCCTTCGACCCTGTACCCCTCTGCCAGTGGTTTATGCTTAATTGCAGCGTGCGCCTGCTCATAAGAGTCTGCAAACCCAGCTAATTCACTAACTGCTTTTACCTGTTTGTCCCACAAGTACTGTTTTACATCATCACTGCACATATTCAGGAATTGTTCCTGAGCAACCAAATCACACATCCCTTCAAAGCTTGTAATGTCTTTTCCCCTCACCCACTTATCTACCAGAACTGTCATTTCATTTGCATAAGCCACGTAACTTAACCCATCTCCCCTCTTAAGACTCCTGAATTTAACCCTGTAGGTTTCAGGTGTAACCTGAAACTGTTTCAAAACCAGTTCCTTAAATTTACCATAATTGGAGGCATCCCCAATGGGCATCTTATTGAATATGTCCAGAGCTCTGCCAGTCAATTTGGCTATCAAGGTGGTCATTTTTTGATCTTCAGGGATCGCATGGAGGGAGCACAGTCTCTCGAAGGTGATAAAATATTCGGCTATATCCTTGGATTCATCATACTGGGGGCATAGACGCTCCCATTTGGGGATTTTTGGGGAAGCGGAGCCGGCCGCTGAAGGGTTGCGACTCTTCAACTCTGCAACAGCCAGTTCATGCTTCTGGGCCTCCATAGCTCTCTTGTGGGCCGCCTCCTCTGCTTCCATAGCTCTCTTGTGGGCCGCCTCCTCCCTGATTCTTTCTGCTTCCATAGCTCTCTTGTGGGCCAGCTCCTCTGCTTCCATAGCTCTCTTGTGGGCCGCCTCCTCCCGGATTCTTTCTGCTTCCATAGCTCTCTTGTGGGCCACCTCCTCTCTTTCTTTTTCTGCACTAATTTCCAGCGTACGTAATTCGATTCGTCTCCGATGTTCGTTCTCTTTCAGGTCTCCTTGGGGGGTGGAGAGCTTCTTCCTTTAGCCAGCTCAAGACAAAAATGGAGGGGTTTCCTCGGGGTTTAAATAGATTTTCTCCTCTGGGTGGACACCCCTCCCTCTCCCTGTGTAGCATCCAGTTACCAAATGGAGTTGGGGTCACATGGATCAGTCACCTGCACCACTCAGTTCCAGACCAGCCACATTCCTGGCAAAGTTCGAATGTGGATTGGTGACTGCAAGTTCTATTGTCTGTTAAGTGCTTCTTGATTGGGCACTTAACCTGCACATTCCTTTCTCAAGAAATACAACCAATATTCATAACTTCAACTACAACAATGATACATGCATACAAACAGGAGGAATAAATTCAGTAGGTCATAACTTTCACAGAGATATGTTACATGGCACATGTAGCATAAAACATATTCTAGTTACATATATACATTTATAAGCATCTCCCCATAAAGTTTTATGGGGAACAGCGTCACAACCGTGTTACTGATGATCTTTAGTGGCCTCCTTATCTAGGAATTATCCTTCCTGGCTAGTCCTTAGAAAGGTGAATGGCTCTTTCTGGACCCAGTTCTGCCACAAATTGAGTTTGGGGAGTGGGGAAAGGGATGAAAAGCTTTCCTGTGCCAAGTGAATTCTGAGCTGAATGGATCTGACTGCTTTCCAGAACCTTTGCTCCACTCATGCAGCCCAGATGTCAGTATGCAAACCAGAATGTGCCCCAATTGCTGGCTCACTAATAGTGCCTCCCTGAGCTGGTAATGAAACCCTGGAACCTAAGGTTATTGGGTGATTTGGCAAGGCCTTCTCCTCAGGATACCTCTGAGGTGGGGTATGGCAGAACTTCAGGATCCCTTCCCCAAAAAGATCTATCCACCCAGTCACATCCCAACAAAGGCTCAGATTTTCCAACCTAAATAGATGTAGTTTCACTGAATTAAATGCCAATTTATATCAGTTGATACTCAAAATTTTATTTTTGGAAAGATGCTGTAAAAAACTGTCATACAAAGCAAACTTATGCAGCTTATGCTGTTAAGAATGCTAAGTGAAGACCGCTGACTGGGTTTTCTTGGCAACTGGCAACTCTACCACTGTACAACCCACTGACAGAAGACATTAGAACCATGACAAGTCTCACAACCTTCAGATCAGAATGCAAAATCCATCTTTTTCACAAGGACTTTCCACAATAACAAAAACCACCGAGCAAACCAAAAACTCCACAATGATGGGTGTATAGGGAGAAACATAGATCCTTTAGTGCACTTACTTTTAGAATGTATAAGAACTTCAGAACACATGGCAATGAATGCAGGATAAATACCACACAGACAGATAAGCCAATACCACCCAGTTGTCCTGGCCCATAATCAGTTACTCTATCAAGGTAGCAAAAATTAAATTTCTCCCTGATTTCAGCCAAATCATACTCACCTTAGTCACATAAGTAATCCTCACTGAGCATAACATTTTATATCCCACAGTTATGTATTGTTTTGGAGCTGTAGAGCTACAAGGATACACAAGAGGTACTCAGTTTTAAATCTTTCTACTTGGAGTTATAGTTCAATTTTATTTTAAAATTATCTGGCTAAATTTGCTGATTTTTTAAAAAAACAACCTCAAATATACCTGAAATGATCATCAAAACTGAGATGTAGTCACAACATTAGAACAGATGTAGCATCCAGAGGAGTCAGGTTATAAACAAGGGAAGGTTATTTGACTTTGCATGCTCCCTGGATTAGATAGCATTCTGAAAATTCACAAAACAGTTTTGAATGAAGGATTGCTAAGAGCAAAGTTAATGTATTCTCTACTTTTCTTGCACCGGTTGTCATTCTTTACTAAGGCAAATGAAAGCTTTATTTAACGTTAAGTAATAATAAATGGAAAAGGTGAATTTATGCTTAGGTGACTAATGCAAACCAGAATTGGTTAGGACATTAAATAAAAGTGAGTGCCTTATCAAATCCTCAGATCTATCAGTCACGGGAAAAGCATACGTCTTTGTTGTTCTTCTTCTAATATAAACTGCCTAGAAGTATTTTAAATTAGTTTATTTGTGTTGGATGCTTCAAAACAATTCAGGTGCCCCAGTCTGCATTTTAGGGAAAATGAAATGGTTCCCTCAATGAACTAATATCTGGCTACTTAACTAGTAGAGTTGTGCA
Source organism: Chelydra serpentina (assembly GCA_037349315.1). Lineage (NCBI taxonomy): Eukaryota > Metazoa > Chordata > Testudines > Chelydridae > Chelydra > Chelydra serpentina. Next base: position 73,598,309 of record JBAIAC010000008.1, read on the forward strand.
AGAACATTCACACAGTGGGAAACCAGCAAAATTGACTCTCTCTTTCTGCTTTCTCATCAGAGTGAATAAAAATTTATCCAGTGCAGTTCACGTGAAAACTTTCTATCCAGGGCAGGTTTCCCAGTTGCATTAGGAAAAAATCCACAGTCTGTGATGGAGGTGGAGCGAAATGTCAAATGTTCAAATTCATTGTGATGCTTCATTTGGTTTGCATATTTCTTTTTACTCATCCTTTGAACAATACTAATCAGCAAAGGAGGCAAGTCAACTGGCAGTAGAGAAAAAGAAGATACTAAAAATATCACAAAAAGAAAAATGTTTATGTTATTACACAAAATTTCATACAAAATGTGGGTGAGAGGACTGCTTAGTTGGGAAAGTTCTGAGCACATAGTTGGTATGATGGAGGAGTCAGTAGAGCAATTCAAGCTTCCGCTGGTATTTTCCTTCATCCCTGTTTCTCTTTCTATCAAGTGCTGCTAATGCTTCTGAGTTTTCACTTGTTTCGTTAATTTCAAATTCCAAATAGTTTCCGATCTGGAACCCACCCTGTAACAGTCCCCGCCATGATGGTGCTCCAAAAAAGTGACAAAGCATCCTGCAATTTTACAAGCATGTGTGTTTGGGATGGGGAAGGGAGAAAGATGACGCTGATTACTCTGGTGCATGGGCATGTATGCAGACACAATATTCTGTGAAGTCCCTGGAAGTGGGATAGCAAATGTGTGTTCCTTGTTTATTTTTAATTCTTTGAACACATAGACTGACCTCTGGCAGGGGTTTTCCCTCTCTTTGGCTGCATAGAAATCAGATTGCTCAATCAGGATAGAATCAAATTCCTCTCCTCCTCCACCTGGTGAAAGTGGTTTTTGGCAGATGTGGCTACAAGTAGCATCACCTGACAAGCACTTTGATAATAATTGATCCGATCCAAAGCCCATTCAAATCAAGGGGGATCTTTCTACTGACTTCAGTGGATCAGGCCTTTTATACACAAAAATATAGATGTTTGATTAAACTTACTGTTTAAATCCCATCATAAGAATGAAGAGCTTTGAGAGGAAATGGAAAGGAAAATTGGCTATTTGTTGATTTCTATTATTTTGCGCATCCAGACTCACCATTCCTCCCTTCTCCTTTCACTTAAAGTTTAAAAACAATATCTTCTGTGGAGACATCTTTCTGTGAAATTGCGTACAATTTCACAAGTATAACTTGCTATTGTTTAATTTGGGTATTCTGATCTGTGTTTCAACTTTGGAACCTGTCGCAGTTGGGGATCCTGTCATATACTGTCTGATAAATCTGAGCCTGCTTACCATGTGGCCCAAGAGAAAGAAGGCCCCCATTGTCAGGATAGTGTGCTTGGATGCAAAAGAGAACAGTGCTGTGGGGGTATCTGAGGGGAGATCCTTGCACACATCTAGGAAAGAAGTAGCCCATACAGTGGGGGTGACATGGCTCTCTGAAAGAGTAGCAGTGTTGACTATAGTGTCTTTAGCAAAATCCTACCTTGGATAACAACCTTGTGCCTACCTAAATTCTTCCTGTAATTTCCATTGGATACTTTCTTCTTCATTTCTTTCCACAAACCATTGTATTGTATTACTGTATATTATTCAATAGCTGTTACATTCCTCCTTAGAGGTGGTTGGTTCTATTTTAGTTGTGGTAAGATGATTCCTGTATGTATGTAAAGTCTGTACGGTACTTAGGAACAAATTCTACTCCCACTAAACTCAATATCAGAACTCCCATTGATTTCAGTGGGACCAGGGTCTGGCCCTTTGGGATAAAAGGTACTAGTAACCAGATAAATGTCAAAATTATTCATTGAGAAAAAATAGAGATCTTTGCAGTGTCAGTTTCAAACAAATGCATCCACTTTCCTTTCCACAATCTTCTCACTCCCCAAACCTCAAAAGAAAACTGGGTTTACAGCTTCTTTGCTGATTAGTCAATTTTGATGCGATTTCAGAAACATATGGATTGTATTGAATCTGTTTTTGCAAAATGTTCAGGTTGAGGGGAAACAAATTTTATTTTCAACCCTTAAAACAGTAAAGAAAGAGCATTTTCACCATATCTAATAGTTAGAGATGAGTGAGGTAACAATAACATGCAAAAACATGTTCTAAATGTTGCTTCATAACTCATTTTGTTATGATGCTCAAAGCAGCTGAAAACAGAGTTAAAATTTCCTTCTCCAATAAAAGAGTGTTTATTGTTAATGGGTATTTACTCTCTTGCCATTTTTACTGTGCAAAACCAGGCAATTAAAACAGCCCTTATTTTAAATTCAATGAATATATTTTTCTGTACAAGCCATTAGGGAGTTCATTATGAAACTTTTTACAAGTTCTAGTGACATTCTTGATGCTGCCTGTATCAGCAAGAACCTAAAAAACTACAAGCTGGCAATTACGAACCTGTGGCATGATCCTAGGATTAGTACAGCATATGAATTGGTGCTAGTGGTGTTAGCCATTGACTAACATGAGCTGTTGTTTTGCTCCCTCTTTTCTCTAGACTAAAAAGAACACTGGTAACACAATAACACTGTTCTGTACACATGAATGAATGTACTTTAGTAAAATTTCCCTGTATTTGGCTACATTTCTTGAGATTTCTGCCATTACACATCACTTGGTGCACATAGCAGCTAGAAAAAGAATTCTGTGAATGTTCAAGTGTGCATGCGAAAAGCACTTATATGGTACACATACTCTTTTAGTTGCTCATATAGCCCCCATTGTATGTAAGCGCCTCAAAAACATTCATGAAAAAATTCAACACAAAACCCAGGCAAGGTAAAGAACTATTATTATCCATCTTTTACGGACAGAAGAGTAAGGCACGAAAAGATTAAGGTTCTAGTATTGCAAAGCATTTCGGCTCCATTTCAGAAAAGCTTTTTAGCACGTTTGATCACATGCTTAAATCCCACGGTGCTTAGTTAAATATGTTCTTAACTGCTGTCCTGAAAAGTGATGGTTCCCTGAAACAGGCCATTTACTCCAACAATGCACTAACTGACTGAAGTCATAGGAACCACTCACGTTCTCACAGTTAAACACCTCCTTTGCTGGGTTGGGAACTAATTGATTTGCTGATGGTCATGCAGGAAGTCTGTGGCAAAGCTAGGCATCGAACCCTGATTTCTCAAGACCCAGACCAATGCCTTTATCACAAGCCCATCCTTCTTCTCATATACTATATCTTTGCTAAATACTTCATCTTGTATTTTTGGAGTCATTTAATTAAGCTATAGGATTGCATAGTTCATAGCTTTGTCAGCTGAGCTCATTGCACACAGCAGGGACTCCTTGCATTCCTCCATCTCCACCCCCTCACAAGATCCCTGTGTGCCACCCTCCCATCCCCCTTTATCTCAAGGACTCTTGGCAACCCATCGCACCTCCTCCCTCATGCCAGTGGCTCTGTGTTCCCCAACCCCAATGGCATGAGCTCTGTGTGGCCACTAGTGAGAAGGGAAGTCTAAGAGGAGGCCTGGCAATTCGTAACCATAGAGGTCATAGCAACTTTCCACTTGACTGGAGACAGACAAGGATAGGCGGACTGTGGCCACAAGAGAGAAGAGAAGAGAAGAGAAGTAGGAAAATTCCTTCACACAGCTTGATGTTTCTCATTGATACCAGCACCTCAATATGGAAACTATGGAAGATAGCTCTCAAGATTCAGAAAGTGTAAGGGAATGGAAAGATGTACCGGGTGCACACGTGGATGGCAGCTCAACCCAATTCATAAGAAAAATCAAGCTTACTCACAAAGGGTTCTCCAACCCTTCAAAATAAAGAGATTATCCTTGTTGGAGATTCAACACTCAGAAGAACTGACAGAACATTCTGCATGGGTCAGGTGGACAACAGTACAGTGTGCTGCCTTTCTGGAGCCAAGACACTAGACGTCACTCTAAGATTAGATGGGCTTCTGAACTCGACAGGCAAGGATCCACTGGTGATGGAATAATGACACTGCATCATGGGATATCTCACAGAGAGTAGATATTTCATGGAACTTGGAAGCTTGATGAAGAATAACGTCCAAACAATCTTCTCTGAGATATTTCCTGTCCCCTGAGCAAAGATAGAAGGCAGGAGATTCTGAAAGTGAATCATACGGAGGAGAGGTTTGGTTTCTATGGTGATAGGGGTTGTATAGTTTGGATGGCTTCCACCTCAGCAGAAGGGGGCTCAAACTCCTCGGGGACAGGCAAGTTAGGGTAGTCAGAAGGGGTTTAAACCAAAAGCAAAAGGGAAGGGTAAAAAGAAGGAAGATATGAACACTCAACACAAAATCAAGATCTTAAGAACAAAGTTAATCAATGAAGCAAAGGACATGGAGAATAAATTATTTAATTGCCTTTACATCAATGCTATGAGCCAGATAAACAAGAGGAATTGGAATTGCTCATTTATAAATTTGAACAATATCAGCATTTCTCAAACTGGGGGTCTATGGACCCCTGGGGGTCTGTGAGGTTACTCCAGGGGTTCATGGGCCCCGTTGATCAACTCCCCCCTCTCCCTCCCAGCACCTCCTGCACGCTGTGGAACAGCTGTTCCCCAGCATGCAGGAGGTGCTGGGAGCGAGAGGGAGGAGTGGGGATGGGGCATGCTCGGGGGAGGGGGAGGAAAAAGGTGGGAGACAGGAGGGGCAGGGGTAGAGTGGGGGCAGGAAAAGGTGGGATGGGGGTCAGCCCTTGGGGGAAGGAGTGGAGTAAGGGCAGGGCCTGGGGCTGAGTGAGGGACTTGGGGGTCTGCAAAAAAATTTAAATCATAATGGGGGCCCTAGGGTTGCTAAAGTTTGAGAACCACCGATCTAGATGGTATTACTGAAACCTGGTGAGATGGTTCACACTATTGAAATGTTATAATCAATGGTTATCATTTATTTAGGAAGAATCAAATGGGCAAAATGGGAGAGGGAGTGGCATTCTATGTCAAAAATAGCATTGCCTGTTTCCAAATCACTGATAACTCAGAAGAAAATAATCTTGAATGCTTATGGATCGATATCCTAACAGGTAAACCACAAGATGGATTATTAGTTGGTGTCTGCTACAGACTACCAAATCACACTAGGGAACATAATAACCACTTTCTTACAGACCTATCGAGGACTTCAATCTGAGTGTCATATATTAGAGGTCTCATACTGCCTGTAGCAAAGTGAGACTCATCGGTGTGGCGCCTCCTGCTGGTTGTCCTGGGAATTAGCTCACTTCCAGCTCAGAGTGCCCTCTGCTGGCCGGCAGCTCACCCGCCTCAGCCCCCCCATGTCCCTCCCGGACCCCAGTGCCCCCTAACCTGGAGTTCTGCCCCAACAGGACCCCCACTCTCTGAGTCCCCTCTCCCAGGGGAACCCCAACCCTCTAAGCCCACATCGCCTCAGTGGCTACTGCCGGTCATCGTCTAGCCCCTGTTCACTGGGGCAGACTGCAGTGTAGTTTAATGGCCACTCATCACTGGCAAGGATGTTTGGACCTGCTGCCTTTCCCTGCAGCCCAGTACCTCTCTAGACCTTCCTGTCAGGCCACAGCCTGGGAGGTAACCAGGCCTGAGCTCTCCAGCTCAGCCTGCCCCTTCCCCAGCATTGCTCTGTCCATGGCACCCTTTGTGCCTTCAGATAGCATGGAGGAGGGTCGGATAGGGGTCAAAAGCCAGGTTATGCCTGGCTGTTTTGGGGAAGCACAGCCTCCCCTAACCGGCCCCCCATACAATTTTGGAAACCCAGTGCAGCCCTCAGGCCAAAAGGTTTGCCCACCCCTGGTTAAGGACAATAAGAAGGAGTTTGTTAAATATATATTTTTTTAAAAATCCTAAGAATGGTATTGGTATATTACTAGATGAAAATGGTGGAATTAACAATAATAATGTAAAAGAGGCAGAAGTGTTAAATAAATATTTCTGTTCTGTATTTGGAAAAAAAAACAGGTGATGCAGTCTCACCATATTGTGATAACACTCTTTCCATTCCACCAGTATCTCTGGATGATGTTAAACAAAAGCTACTAAAGTTAGACGTTTTTAAAGCTGTAGATCCAAATAAATTGCATCCAAGAGTTTTTAAACAGTTGGCTGAGGAGCCCGCTGATCATTAATGTTGATTTTCAATAAGTCTTGGAGCACTGGGGAAGTTCCAGAAGACTGGAAGCAAGCTAGCATTGTGCCAATATTTAAAAAGGGTAAACAGGATGACCCAGGTAATTACAGGCCTGGTCAGCTTGACATCAATCCTAGGAAAGATCATGGAGCAGCTGATTCATGACTCAGTTAATAGTATAGTAAAGGAGGGTAATTTTACTATTACTAAGAGGATAATACAAATCAACATGGATTTATGGAAAATAGATCCTGACAAACTAATGTCATATCATGGTTTGGTGGGGGTTTATTTTTATTTGTTTGTTTGTTTTTTTATGAGGTTACAAGTTTAGTTAACATACCTAGAGTTCTGTAAGGCATTTGTCTTGGTATCACACAACAGGCCACAAATAGCACCCACACACCCACATTAAACCCAACAACCAAATGAGAGAAAAATATTACAGCCCTCAAGCGTCTAGACTATTATGTGTCACAGGCAGAGAATAGGAAGGAACGAGGTGCACCAATGTTCAAGGCCCCGCAATGGCAGGGAAAAGATTCTATGAGATATATCCAGATAATCCTTACTACTGACATGCACCCACACCTTGAAGAGGAAGGCAACCCCTGTCCCCTCAGGTCACTGCCAATCTGGAGGAAATTCCTTCTTGACCCCACAGATGGTGACCAGTTAGACCCACAGCATGTGCGCAAAAGCCAGCCCACCCAGTGACCCATCTCCAGCTGTGGCCATCTCTGATGCTTCAGGGGAAGGAGATGAAAACCTCTCACAATACAAAGGGGGAGAAAATCCCTTCCTGCCTTCTCCCGGTGGCTGCAACTCTGAAGCATGGGCATTAGGATATATGATACAAATCACAAGTGAGCCCTGTCCCTTACTATCACAAGCAACTTTGTCATACAATATCGCTCAAATTTGTGCACCTCTCTTTGCAAACAAAGTTGGTTGCCTCCACAGCTCCTATTGGGAGGCTATTCCAAAAACCCTCGCCCCTCAATGGTGAGAATCCTTCCTCTAATTTCCAGCCTGAATTTGTTTCTGGTTAGTTTATATCCATTTGTTCCTGTGCCAACATTGTTCTTTAGCTTAAATAACTCTTTACCCTCCCTGGTATTTTACTCCCCTTCCCCCATGTGTTTATACAGAGAATAATCATATTCTTTTTCAGCCCTCTTTTTGCTAGACTAAACAAGCCAAGCTCCTCTCCTCTCAAAAGGTAGCCCTCCATTCACCTGGTCATCCTAGTACGTCTTCTCTGTACCTTTTCCAGTTTAAATTCCATCTTTTCTTTTAATAAGATGAGAAACAACCGCTAGATACAGACAGATAGTATATAGGGGAGTAGAGGAAAATAATGAGACAATACTGGTCAGCATGACAGGCTGTAAAACTATTCCCTTTGATTAAGCTGACATTGTTATATCTTAGTTCATTTTTTCTTTCATGTTTTCAGTAGAGATATGGGAACCTATTTTGATAAAGTAAGCACTCACTCCCCAACTCCATTAAGCAAACCATTTTTAGGATCAACAAAGTTGGATTAATTTTCTGTGTCTCCCACCACCATTATTTTTCATTCCCATCTTGCCTGTCATTTTTGTTGTTGTTGTTCCAAACATACCTGGAATAGAAGTTACCAAAATCCTGGAGTGGAGAGAAAAAAATGTACTTTTGACCCAGTTGGAAGTGAGAAGAATTCATAGCCAGTGGATTCTTAGCTTGTTCTTGTAGTATTGGGGCCCTAACTGCAAAATCTGACTATATAATCTTCGCAGACAGACCTCTATACTCATATGCACTCCCATTGACTCAGTGGGTTTCCTTGTGGATTTATGAGTCTGCCTAAGCAGAGTCTCACGGAGGTAACTGGGGTTCCACATAGACATGGGATCAATTATGCAGACCAGACTGTTGGCAAATTTTGCATAACCAAGGGGTTCACATATTTTGGATAAGAGGCAGGGAAAGCAAATGGGAATAGGCAGCTGGGCCAATAGCATCCACTGGGCTGGGGACAAAGGCAGGAATCAGTACTAATTACCAGGCCAGGGTCAAGGACAGGAGTCAGACAGGGTGAAAGCTGTGGTCTGTATCAGTAGTAAGGCGGACTTCACATTGTTACTCAGCCAGCTTACTGAGGCAACTTCCTTGTTTAAATAGTTGGTGTGGACCAATCAGGTAGGTGTGGGGTTCTGTAGTCTGGCTTCTTCAGATGGTTCAACCTACCATGCTTAACTCTCCAATAATTGTTTGGTGGGCATTTGCTAGGCTTCCCACTGGCCATGTGTAGTTGTCAGCTGTACAGGACCCTGCAACAGCAGGTTCTAAACATGTGGCTCTTTACAGGCACATATTCAGTATGAACCTTTTGAGGTTCACCCAAATCCAATTTCCATTTTCTTGTTTATTAGCACATAACTCTTTCTAACAGCCAGACATATTCTGGCACCTTTCCTTACTGTGTGCAGTGCCTACTCTGCAAATAGTCCCACTGAAATCAGTAAGACTATTCAAGGTGTACAGTTCATCTACTACTACTACACTGTTATAAAACATCCATAGCTAGGACCCCACGAATCAGCACAATCCTTCAGGGCTCTGGTCAGACACCCTATAGAGCCAGCATATACCTGCTGTATGGCCCTGCAGATTAAGAACAGGTTTTTATAACTACAAGCTGGTTCTCTGGTGGACTTTTCACTACTGGAGCCATCTGTTACAGTTCTGGTAGGCATTAGCCAGCAGACATGCTAAGTGAACTTAGTTTAATATGTTAGAATCATTCCTCAGTATACATCTTAATAGAATCTCTAACTGATTTCATAAAATTAAAACAACTAAGGTCCCAGTCCTACAAGTTGCTCCACATATCTGCACCAACATGGAGCACCACTGAAGTCATCAAGGCTCTGCTCAGGCAAAGGGATCAGTCCACACAAAACAATATGCGTGCTAACATGGTTTTATAGGGTTACATGCGTTCTAACTGCAACCTATCTTAACATAACACACTAATTATTTTACATAAATTATATATTTGGGGTAGCATTTTTTCTTGCCTATTTGCATTTTATAAACAAACAGACATTTAAAAAAGAAATTAAAACAATTCTGTCTTTACAATTGAAAACAAATTAAAATGGCGAACTCTGATCACCTACCGGGACCTTTTTTGATGATGTAGGGGGAGCTGCTTTTTTCCTCTTCTAAGAACAAAACATTTAGAATTATGAAAATTATTTTTGCAGCTAGCAAAGCTTAGTTTCTAACAACATTAAGCACCACACAGCCACATAACCCAGGTTTGCAGTCCCCTATTCCTTCTATCTGACTTTAATCTCTTCTAGCTCTGCTTTCACCCTAACCTTCATTTACATTTCATTTACAATCTTAAATCTGGCTCTTCACTCATCTGTTTTAGCTTCTGCTGAAAACTTTTGCGTCCTTAAACTGGCTCCAAGCAATCTCCTACTGCAGCGAATCACCTGACTTACTGCTTTCTGATTAACTGTGAGCAGGAGTAAAATTTTAAAGCTGTGCATGGGGATTTAGCAGCAAGTCTCTTATTGGCATTAAACAAGTTTCAGAGCTAAATTCCCAAACACCCTGAAGAATCCAACAGTAAGTTTGACCCATGTAGAAGATGTGAGGACATATCTAGGCATGAATGTGTTTTTATTGCTATTATATATTATGCTTATCCATTCATTTATTCATGGTTGAATAAAGTAAAAGTTACTGTTAAAGTAAACAAATGTTGTTGGCTTTAGAGTTCAATTTCACCAGACACAATTGTTTTCTCAAACACCTCTTAAGACCTCAATGCAGGAAGTACTAATCATGTATGTAATTCTAAACATGTGAATAGTCCCACTGATAACTTACACACTTAAAGTTAAGCACACTCTTAAATACTTTGCTGAATCTGTTCCCAAACCTTGCTCAATCTCTTACAAAAAGGATCTTGTAGTAGAAAAGTTGTCACTTTCCACAGACCCATTTAAAAGAAATCTGCTGCTCAGCCTATTAGAAAATTAGGGGCTGAAGTTCCCCCACTTGGAGAATGTCAACACTGGCCATAGGAAGCATTCAAATAGAAAATACTCTAGGTCAGATCTCATCTAATATTAGAAATCATCAAGTAGCTTCTTGCCTCCTTATCAGACAAATTTATTTTGGTTCTAATTGTTTTAAAATGGAGTTCTTCAGGAAAAAGAAAAAAACATTTCAGATAATGCTCTCCCCCACTCATCCCTCCAACCAGGCCTGGAAACACTAGCAGACCTCAGCCAAAGCAGTCCTACATCCCAGCGCATTTTCTTGCTTGAATAGTTTGGCAGAGTGAAAAAGCAAGATGTGTGACCTTTCTGCAGCTTTCCTACTGTGGATAATTTCTGCTGAATAGGGCAAAAAGTAATCAGGATATGAAACTGTACAGCATAGGTATCTAATCTCATTTCATCATTATGGTACAAGTAGCGAATCGTATGAAGATTACTCTTTGATTTTAATTTAAATGGATTTTACTGCTAAATTGGATTTTGTTATGCTTCATAAGAATATATTTCATGAAGCAAACTGAATTGCCTACCTTTACAAATTGATATGGATCAGAGGAGAAACTTCATTTCATGCAACCTTTGAAATATCCATACAGAAATGTAAAATTTACTCTTGCAAGTTATCTGTGGTTCTAATGCATTAAGAATTACTTTTATCAAAGCAGATGCAAAAAGCTTGCTATTTAGGTATTTTCTTTTCCAGCCACTCTCCTTTCATCTCTCATATCAATATATTAAATGTATAATATCTATTAAACTTTTAGACTCCTTTAAAACTGCCACTTATCTTTTTACACATGCCTAGACTTCCTGTTTTATCGTTCATATGCTTTAATCAATTTGATTTATTTACAAGTGTTTTAAGTAACTCCCCATCCAGTGACATACTGGACATAAGTTTTGAAAAGAAAACAATACTACTATTTCTCAGGATACGTAAATAAACCACAGTATATTTCCCTCACTGTTTTATACAGTAGATTCTCCACAAATACATTTACAGCAACACTTCAGCAAGGCTACTTCTAGATACCATGCCTTTTGCATTGGTTTGTAGGGTATGTGTAGCTACACACTGCAATATGCAGCTATCCATGTCAGTGAAATGCTCGGTGGGTGGGGGGGAAGAGGAGGCAGCAGGGAAAGGCTCAGCAGCAGGGACTTGCTGGAGCCTTTCCTCCTCCCGCCTTTCCCTGCAGCGGGAAAGATTCTAGCAACGGGGAGGCAGTGGGACACTGTTACACTGCTAAAAATAGCAGTGTAGATGGGGATGCACATATCCAGGTATACAACTGGATTCAGGAGTGTCTTTCCTCTACTCATCTAAGCAGTGCCTCACTGTTTACATGGCTATTTATACCCAGTCTAAAGGTGTATGTAGTATATGTACTTTACATGTTAACAAAATGAGTGTGCAGTGTAGTCATACCCTAGGGCTCCAAGTCAGCAGGACACTTAAGCACATGCTTAAGTCATGGGGATTTAAGCATGTGATTAAATGATTTGCTGAACAGAGATGAACTTAAGCGCTTGCTTATAGTTAAAGTTTCTACAAATATAGAGTTTTGTATGTGATGTTGAAAATTAATTGTAAAAGGTCAAAAACTGTGTGGAGAAATGCAGTGAGCAGAGCTAAAATGCTCTGCGAATGCTTAGATGTGTGTTAAGAAAGCACCACACAAAGTTATAGGAAGCCTGGTTTTCACTGAATTATGCTTGCATGAAGATTTTTGTGTAATCTAAGGAATGCACTTTGCACTTAACCTTTATATTACATTTTCAATTATTTTTAGTCAATGTCAATATATTGCATTAATGGAATCCTATGCAAGTCATCCAGTGGCAAAAGTACTACCACTCAATTCTCATGTATGTTAACCTAAGATTATATATTCTAATGGATAAACTGCCCGTTTTATGTTTCAAAAGTACAGCGTTCTAATCTTGTGAAAATGCACTTTCATTTTCTTTATAACTTGTAGTTATCACTCTGGGATAGTCATTCTTATTTCTAACAAAAAATTGAGTCAAAATATTTAAGATGTTTAAAACAACTACTGGTAAGAAAATGAACAATTCAACAATATATCATAAAAATGGCGGTGTTAGAAAAGGATATGCTTTTTGGATAGTCATGAACCAGTAACAAGTGTCATGCAGGTACACGGGTCACTTATCAGTTACTGAAGAACAACTCTAAAGCTAGTGCTAATTTGGGGCATAATCCTAATTTTACTGATCTCCATTGCATTTTTGCCATAGACTTCCTTCAACAGGGTCAGGCTCAAGCCTTTGGTCTCTAATCCAGGTTTTATGAACATGGGAGCGTTGAATTGGGGAGAGTCTGGGTAAAGGCAGCTGCAATAGTGTTTTGTTTCTTTTAACCACTGAAATAGCTAATCCTTTCCTAACATGACTATTTTTTATTGATAGTACAGCTTTATAGAGCCAAAATGTTCTATTTCTAAGTTTTCCTCTCCCATGACATTTAAAACATGTTTTAAAACATTAAAAAGTACAGAGAAGCCAATAAGCTTAAACTGAATTAGTGCTCATTAAAATATAGTGCATCTTATTTATTAATGTTCACCCCCAATATGTTTACAGAAGAAATGCGATGCAGATGAAAGATATGAACAGAATATGTCATGATTATTTTTAAAATTATGACTTCTATTTCCAAGTTGATTAAATTAAAGTTAATATTTGTCCACTTTGAAGAAATAAAATGGAAAATGTATGTTTCTTTATGAGACCACACAGAGCTATGTTTGTGGTCAACAAAAATATTTTGAGCGATGTTGCCTAGCAACCTCCATGAGAGGAAAATTATATTCCTGCAACACAGTTTATAGAATATAAGCTTTAGGATAGCTATAAAATGAACTGAGCTATAGTGTTGCTTCTTCAAAAGAAGCCTAACACCAATGAACAATTTCCTACTTATTTAATTAATGCTGTGCATTTGAATTGGACTTCTTGTAGAAAAGAAGCATACCAAGATCTGAAAAAAGAATAAGTAATTTGACAGAAATACTCATATGTAAACAGCCATGTCATTACACATTAGGAAAATAGGCTGAAGTCATTAGTCATGCCTAGTGGTAGAGCAGGCATCAGTAGCCAGGAGTCAGAGCCCAGGATCTGAACTGGAGTCAGAGGCCAAAGCCCGGAGTCACATAGGTCCATAGGACGGAGTGGGGCAAACACCCCGGGCCTCACACTTTGGGGGGGGCCACGCTTTGGGACATGGGGTCCAGGGCAGCCTGGGAGGCTAGCGGGGGGCCTGGCGCCAGCAGCAGCGAGCAACCCAGACCCAGCCTGCCCCGCTCTGCTCTGTCCTGCCAGCTTCCAGCGTCACTTGGAGGAGGGGGCAGAAGCCAGAAAGAGGCGGGGCGGGGACTTGGGGGGGAAAGGGTGGAGTGGGGGCTGGGCCTGGGCCGGAGGGAGGGGGTTGTCCCGGGCCCCGCACTCCCCTAGGGACGGCCCTGACAGGTGGAGTCAGGAATCAGAGCCAAGGGTCAGAACCAGGTTACCTGGAGTGAGACAAGACATGGGCAAGGCTGGGGTTGAGATAGGAGCGGAGCTGGGAACAAGCAACTGCAGAAGCCATCACAATCAAGGTAAGTGCTTTGTGCAGCCACTGAACTGCTGCTGCTTCTGGGCTTAAGATCCAGTCTTCTGACCCCTCCAACCAATTAGGGAGCTTATTAGAGGCCAGCCATGCTCGTTAGGTTGCTTGGAGACTGACTCTGCTGGAGGCCCTCATTCCAGACAGTTTTTACTGATGAGTTGCTACTCGTCCCTATCGTTGTACAGTTATTTTGAGATCAATATTGCTGTCTCATAATAAAAGATCTCTCTACCAAACTCTGTGTAGCAGTGGGTGAAGAAAACAGGTGTATGTTTGCTAGGTCCTATACCTTTAAAAATGGACTTCCTAGCCAGCTTGCAGGAGCACTCACTGGATTACTTCATGATGGCTGCTGCTACAAAGTGAATCACATTCACTGTACTCTCTCATGGATAATTTGGACTGAAAGTGAATGTGAATTTATTCATGTTTTTGGTAATACATAAAAATGAAGAGTAGATACTTTCAGGCATGAAAGGGTACAAATGTTGCTGCATCTCAAAATGTGGTCAGTTTAGAAACATTGAAGTGAGATCTCAATGTCATTGTGAAGCTCACGAAAAGCGTAGCAGCAAGAATTTTTTCTATTAACTTTTTATTAATTTTGTAAAAATATATATACGGAAAAAACAAGCATAAACTATACGTTAACTTCTCATAATACATAAACTTCTTATAGTATATTAACCATTTGCAAGCCAACCTTGGCTTTACTGAAACATTATATATGAATTAATGGTTAAAATATAATTCAATTATTTGTATTATACAATTTACAAAGAAACAACATTTGTTTATAATAATTCAACTAGTGAAAGAAAATTAAGTTAAGCTAAAGAATAGAAGAAAAATTCAAAGGAGGGTGACAGAGATAGGGATGGAAGGAAATGATAGTTGGGAGGGGAGGCATGCATTTAATAGGAGGATCATTCAGATACTTCCAGAGATCCCATATCTCTGACAATTTTTCTTGGGGCTTTCTATTACATTGTACATTTTTTTCCATGATGGCCAAGTTTATGATGTCTGTGCTCCAGACCACACTTGGTGGTGGCTTTTTGGATTTCCATTTTTGTAGTAGTAGTCCTTTAGCAATCATTAGTTCTCTGCTTAGCCAAAAGTTTTCAGATTTATTCAGCTTCCAATTAACATTTAATAGGTTTAAAATTATATATTTAGCTTATAACACAATTTTATTTGATAGGAAAAAAATACTTCAGCAACTAAGTTCTTCCCAAAACATATGGGGGTAGAAGCATTCCCAGAGCATATGGGTTAAGTTAGCACCTGCTGAATCATAGAGCCAACATTTGTCTGACTTAACAGGACCTATTCGAGAGGGGTCCAATGCATCCTCCATGTGCTTTTCTGCTAGATGAATCTTAAACGGCTGTTCAAGGAACAGTTCTGAGCACTGTCAAAATTTGGTTAGCAGAGAATGATTGGCCTAGTTCCTCCTTTCATTTCTTTTTTAGGGACTCTATGTTTAATTCAAATTTGCTGGCCAAGTTTACGTATAATGTTGCCATAAGTCTTGGCAATCTGGGTAATATTTGGAGAAATGAAAGTAGTTCAATGGGTTGGGGTTCAGGCATCGAGGCCAAACAGATGGGAGATGGCATGTTCGAGTTGGATATTTTGCAGTTCTTTCTTAGTCCCTACATTGCACCTTTATTTTAATATTGTAAAAGGGAGGAAGGTATCATTTTCAATAAATTGATTCATGGTCAAAATTCTTTTCCTAATGCAACCTGGCCAAATGATGGGGTTGCCTGCTATACAGTGTTTCGAGTTATCTCCGAGAGAGGCCTTTGTATGTAGAAGCCAGTGATTTTTAAATTTAGTGGACATGATATGCCAAGTACTTCTAGCTGCCACAATAGTTGGTAATTGTTCTTTAGGTAATTGATAATAAGCCAAGTGCAGCTCATTGAAAATGGGAAAGGACCAACCAATTCTGTTTCCAGCTGGAACAAATTTGGGGCTCTACAGCATGAGGGAATGAGCCACTATGCTGCTTGGCTAAGAATTATTGCCTGACGGTAAAATTTAAAGTTGGAAAATCTAAAAGCACCTATTTTGATTGGGAGCAGTAATCTTAGTAACAAAATTCTGGTTTTCTTACCAGCACCCCACAAGAAGGACCTGAACATGTTGTTGATTTTGGTAAATTAAAATGAAGGCATATGGATAGGGAGGGAATTCAGAATAAAAAGGATATTGGGGAGGGCATTCATTTTAATTGCTTATTTTTCTCCCAAAGAGAGGTTGTGCCTGCCATCTATTTAAATCATTTGTTAACTGCATGATTATTGGGGCTAGGTTAATCTTGGTTATGTTTTCAATTTCCTTAGGGAACAGGATGCCAAGATGTATGAGGTGTGACAGTTGCCATCTCAATGTCCCTATAGGAGAGCCACTTGCAACCAAATCCAATTAGCTCTTTTATGCTTCTGAATTATCCCAATTTATCTTGAAGCCAGAGAATTTACCAAAATCATGTATTGTTTGCAAGATATGTAGAATAGATTGATCTGAATTTTAAATAAATAGGAGGATGTCATCTGCATATAAAAGGATTTTGTCTCCTAAGACCCTGTTTTGATCCCTTGAATACTCTGGTGTTCCCTAATTAGTAATGTAAGTGGCTCTAATGCTAAATTGAAAAGGAAGAGTGAGTGAGGGCCTCTCTGTTTAATTCCCCAAAACAGATCAAAGGGAGAGGGAATATTGTGTTATTGGTGATATGCAAGATTTGGGGTTGGACTATAACAGCTTTATCTGTGGAATAAAAGAATTTCCCAGCCCAACTTTATGCAGGGTAAGAAACAGATATTTCCCGTTCACTCTGTCAAAGGTTTTCTCTTCATTGAGTGAAATGAGTGCATGGACATTTCTAGAGTGTTGGTGGAATGCCATAACGTTAATCAACTGACGTGATCTGAATCATGCTTTTTAATAAATCCCACTTGTTTGGGGTGAACCATATCATTCATTACTTTTTAAGCCTCTTAAACCAATATTTTTGAAAGTATTTTTATATCAGTATTGATTAAAGAGCTGGGTCTATGGCTGTACCATTTTTGCACATACCTGCCCAGTTTAAGTAGTATAGTAATTAGGGGTTTGTTCACAATAGGAGGTAATGTAACTTTCTTTAAGGCATCTTCATAAATGTGTAACAGCTTAGGAAGCAGAATTTCTTTGAGACTTTGATAGAATTCTATGAGTAGGCCATCAGGACCGGAGGTCTTGCCCGGACTTATTTCCTCCATTGGCTTGATTATTTCTTCTGATTGCAAGGGAGAGGACAGCCTGGCCTGCTGCTTTTCTGAGATTTGTGGAAGGTTAAGAGTTTTAACAAAATTATTCCATTCTTCTGAGGCTGGTGATGAATAATTATTAAAAGAACCTGCTAGAATTTTAAACACTGATCACTGATCTCCTTTTGATAAGTAGTAATCTGCCCTTGTTCTGATGCTATTCGGGACTTTTGAGCTCTCTCTTTTAAATGTGTATGCAAGAATTTTCTCTGTTCATTCCCCTGATGCCCAGTATGTTTGAGTCTAAAAAGAGCATACCCTTGTGGTGAAGTCAATATATTTACTTCATACTGAAGACTGATTACTTTTTTAAAGATTTCTTTGGAAGGAGTACTTTGCACATTTTAAATCCATAGCTTTAATTTGTACCAGTATTTCCAGGAGCTGAGCCTGGCTAATCCTCTTTCTATCCACTGAGTAAGAATTGATCCTGCTCCTAATAAAAGCTTTTAGCATATCCTGTAGGAAAGATTGGGATCTCTTTTGTGTCATTTGTTTTGAAGAAAAAACAAATGTCTTCTGTGACATAGTTTTGAAAATGTTTGAACTCCTCTCCTTTGAAAGATAATCTCCATATTTTGTAAGTCAAATTTGTCTGAAGAGGGGGAAAATATATTATCACTGGTACATAATCAGAGATCATGATAGACTTGATTTCATTATTTAGCACTGAGTCCACCAGATTCAAAGAAATCTATTCATGAATGTGGGGAGGAAAAAAAAGTAAAATCCTTCATTGTAGGGTTCTGCAACTGCCATAGATCTTTTAACCCTAATTCTTCCATATAATATTTTATAATATTTGTAGCATGTGATTTTATACATGGGGGCCACACTAACTTGTCTAAAAACGTGGATCTTTTCTGGGTCCATATATAATAATTAGAGTATATACAGATTCAGAGACCTTAGTCTTCACCAGCAAAAATCTACCTTCCTCATCTTTATTTACGTCTAGAATTTGTAAATTGCATCTTTTGTGAAACAATATTGCTACACCTTTGGCTGCAGAGGAGAATTTTTTTTCCCCCATCAACCCTCATTCTAAATGTATTTGCTTCCAAGTCATTAAAATAGGTTTCTGTTAGGAAGATAATATCTATTTTCAGTTATTTCAGTGGTTCAGTAGGTGATAATTCTTTTTTGTCGTATCAGTCACCCCATTGATGTTCCAAGAAACATAATTTATACAATTTGCCATAAGAATGTTTAGGTCAAATAGGGGCCTGAATAGCATCATTGCTTGGGCCACTGTTAGATCCAGAACTATGAGTGGTATATCTGAGTCTCCCCCCGCACTGCTCCTGGGGCATGAAAGGAGAGGGGAGAGGTTAAAGCAGACCAGGAAAGGTAAAAGATAGGTAAAATGAGGGAAACAGATGAAAAAAAATGAGAAAAAGAAATGAAGTGGTCAAAACTGACCAAGATCACTTCAAATTACATGTTTCAGAGTGGTAACCGTGTTAGTCTGTATCAGCAAAAAGAACGAGGAGTATTTGTGGCACCTTAGAGACTAACAAATTTATTTGGTCATAAGCTTTCATGTGCTAAAACCCACTTCATCAGATGCATGGAGTGGAAAATACAGTAGGAAGATATATATATTACACAGAGAACATGAAAAGATGGGGGTTGACATACCAACTCTAATGAGACAAATCAATTATGGTGGGCTATTATCAGCAGGAGAAAAAAGAACTTTTTGTAGTGATAATCAGGATGGCTCATTTGAAACAGTTGACAAATATATGGAGCTATGCCTATCTCATAGAACTGGAAGAACCTTGAAAGATTATTGAGTCCAGTCCCCTGCCTTCACTAGCAGGACCAATTACTGTCCCCTGACAGATTTTTGCCCCAGACCCCTAAATGGTCCCCTCAAGGATTGAACTCACAACCCTGGGTTTAGCAGGCCAATGCTCAAACCACTGAGCTATCCCTCCCCCGCCAACAGAAGGTGTGAGTAACAGTAGGGGGGAAATTAGTATGGGGAAATAGTTTTAGTTTGTGTAATGATCCATCCACTCCCAGTCTTTATTCAAGCCTAATTTAATGGTGTCCAGTTTGCAAATTAATTCCAGTTCTGCAGTTTCTCATTGGAGTCTGTTTTTGACTTTTTTGTTGTTGAGGAATTGCGACTTTTAGGTCTGTAATTGAGTGTCCAGGGAGGTTGAAGTGTTCTCTGACTGGTTTCTGAATGTTATAATTCTTGACATCTGATTTGTGTCCATTTATTCTTTTGCATAGAGACTGTCCGGTTTGGCCAATGTACATGGCAGAAAGGCATTGCTGGCACATGATGGCATATATCACACTGGTAGATGTGTAGGTGAACGATCCCCTGATGGTGTGGCTGATGTGATTAGATCCTATGATGGTGTCCCTTGAATAGATATGTGGACAGAGTTGGCAACAAGCTTTGTTGCAAGGATAGATTCCTGGGTTAGTGTTTTTGTTGTGTGGTTGCTGGTGAGTATTTGCTTCAGGTTGGGGGGCTGTCTGTAAGTGAGGACTGGCCTGTCTCCCAAGGTCTGTGAGAGTGAGGGATCATCCTTCAGGATCAGTTGTAGATCCTTGATGATGCGCTGGAGAGGTTTTAATTGGGGGCTGAAGGTGATGGCTAGTGGCATTCTGTTACTTTCTTTGTTGGGCCTGTCCTGTAGTAGGTGACTTCTGGGTACTCTTCTGGCTCTGTCATTCTGTTTCTTCACTTCAGCAGGTGGGTACTGTAGTTTTAAGAATGCTTGATGGAGATCTTGTAGGTATTTGTCTCTGTCTGAGGAATTGGAGCAAATGTGGTTGTATCTTAGAGTTTGGCTGTAGACAATGGATCGTGTGATGTGGTTTGGAGGAAAGCTGGAGGCATGTAGGTAAGTATAGCGGTCAGTAGGTTTCTAGTATAGGGTGGTGTTTATGTGACCATCACTTATTAGCACTATAGTGTCCAGGAAATGGATCTCTTGTGTGGACTGATCCAGGCTGAGGTTGATGGTAGGATGGAAATTGTTGAAATCCTGGTGGAATTCCTCAAAGGCCTCCTTCCCATGGGTCCAGATGATGAAGATGTCATCAATGTAGCACAAATAGAGTAAGGGCATTAGAGGACAAGAGCTGAGGAAGCGTTGTTCTAAGTCAGCCATAAAAATGTTGGCATACTGTGGGGCCATGAGGGCACCCATTGCAGTTCCACTGACTTGAAGGTATACATTGTCCCCAAATGTGAAATAGTTATGGGTGAGGATAAAGTCACAAAGTTCAGCCACCATGTTTGCCATGACATTATCAGGGATACTTTTCCTGACGGCTTGTAGTCTGTCTTTGTGTGGAATGTTGGTATAGAGGCTGCTGTGTGAAAGGGGTCACCAATACAAAAGTTTGAGAATCACTGCCCTAGAACCTCTTCACACTTGATGATAGTGTGAATGCCATTGCCCAATGGTTACATCAGCAATATAAATCAGCATAATATTTATTTTAACTCACTTAATAAAAATAAAAACTAAAGAAAAGCATTTGAACTAATATTATTGAAAAAAAACAATTGAACATCTCATACTAACACATTCTCAGTAATTTGATGGATCATAACCATCAATAATAATTATTCTTGGATAGGATTTTAGGAGACCAGATTTCTTTACAGTTGGGGAATTGAAAAAAATTCATCATTAAACTGAAATCTTCATTACATTGTTTAGATCTGCTATTTCTTATTACATTACATTAGGACATTACAGTACATTAGGACAAATGGATTGAATATTTCCCGATTTATTATAACCCCAGAATCTAGGAAATTAGATGGGGATGAAACAAAGTAAAATCATTAAGGGTAGAATGGGAAGATTAAAAATAATAATAATAAAAATCAAAGGGAGAGGGAAAGGGCTGGAAAAGGTATCAGGAGGGAGAGTGCCTCAGACAGAAAACAAAGCCACACTCCTCTGTTGAGCTTTGCTGATCCACAGATGTAACGAGTCCCCATGTCTGAAGAAGCAATATGCTAGAGTCAGCATCTCAGAAGTGGGTGTGCTTCCAGTGCACTGGAATCATGGGGGAGAGGGGGAAGGTGGATAGATGCAGGCGAAGCAGGAGTGTCCATATTGTAACACTCCAAACTGCTAACATCAACAGCCAGAGCCGCTTCCTGAGACCAGATGGAGAATCAGGAGGTTCAAATTTCAATCAGAGATGAGATCCTTCTCCCTGGCCACTTGCTCCCCAGCCATCTCCCTGTGCTTGTGAAATGAGGGAAGTTCAAGGTAATAAAACTGAGAGAAAGGGAGAAGGCAAAGTGGTGGATTTGCCCTGTACAATTTGTTGCTCAACTGAGAACTGAATTCCAGCACTGCAGTGACTGAGCTGGTAAATTTGTTTCAATTCATCCTATCCATATCTTCTGCAGGGTCCTTTGCTGTAGTGAGAGTTTCAGCTTCTTCTGCTGTCATAGAACTAAACATCTTGCTCTCCTTTTCAACTTTAAAGGTAGCCAGGGAAGAAATGAGGTCATCCAAACCCAATCCATTGGCTAGGGTTCTTGATCTATTGAAATTAGCCCTCTTCTCCGCCATGTCCTTGGTGTTGTCCAGGAAAATCATCCACCTGTGTCCACTCCATGTTAGATTTTTAAATTCATGAGCTTTCTGGAGAATGAGTTCCTTACTATTTTATTTTAAGATCTTACATTTGCCTGGGGCTTTGGATTTGGAGTGGGTTGATGCAAGGGAGCATGGGCTCTCTCAATATGTAAATTCTGATCAGGGAGAAGAGACAAAAACGCTGGCAGTCTGGTGGATAAAAATTCCTCAGGTCTCCCTTTTTCCAGCCCATGTGGGCATCCTACAATTCTCAGATAGTTTCTCCTTGATCTTCCCTCAACATCATTAGATTTCTCCCGCAGTGTTTTCATAGTCCTTTCCTGTTGCTTTGCAGTTATATTCACAATAATCACTGTGTCTTCTAGTAAGGAGATTCTGTTCGCAGTTTCATCTAGTCTTCATGCTGAGCCTAGAAAAGTAGCTTGATGTGTACTAGTATTAATTTTTACCTCAATTATATCTTCAAATATTCTTCTAAAGATAGTCTGATTACTTGAGATTTGTTTTAGCCAGTCCATAATAGCATCTAGTCTCAGAGGGGCAGCCTCTCCCTTGTCAGCCATCTTGGCTGTCCAATGGCTTTTGCTTTTTAGGATTTTGTAGAAAGTCTGGAGATGAAGCAGCATCCATAATGGTATTAAATTGAAAGAAAGGAGTTATAGATTAATACTTGATGGAAGTTAGATGGAAGAAAGCAATTTAATTGTGGACAATTGTGGATTTTAGGAGGTAGGGAAGGGAGCTGTAAAGCTATGCATCCTTAGTGGCTCCCGGAAGTCAGAGCAACAAGTATTTAATGAGTCTCTTCAGCCTCTCACCTTATCTGATTCAGAAGGATAAAGATTTTTTTCTGCAGCTAGAGGACACATTAATTGGGGTTTTACATTAATACAGAAAATATCTGGTTTATCTTTAATCTCTGACCAGGGGTTTATATGGGCCGGGGTTGTTAAAACACCTTACTTCTCAAAACGTCATGTGGTTGCCTGGCATGTGATGGGAATAGAAATCCAGATCTGATTTTTAAGATCCCAGATAAGTGATTGACACTATTTGTTGGATATTAATAAAACAATTTTTAATTCTTCAAGACTTTCCTAGGTGATTCTTATGGAGAGGTTTCTCACCTTCAATGATACCCTCAAAGAGTAAGATTACCACAAATAATTACTATTACTTATATGGCATGGAAGAGTGTCTGATAGCAGAAGTAAAGTTGTTGAGAATGTAACCCTTCTGCCAGGGTGAGCTGGCAGCAACCAGGGCTGGGTTCAATATCTAGAGGTTCCTTTTCAACAATACAACACAGAACTGGCTCGAACCCCCACCCAGTAATCTGGGAAAATTACACACCACCCTGGGGTGCCTCTAAAAGGCAATACTTCCCCACTCCCAAGCACAGAGTCTGAGTGTAGAAAAGAAACTTTTAATGAAAGGACGGAAGTCATCTGACATTAATTAGGGAAAATGCTGTAAGCAGGAATCGTAATAAAAAAACTGTGATCAGGACACCCACCCTAGAGTGCATGGGGCAGTGTCTTCTGCCTCATGTTCTTGAGTTCTAACACCAAAAGTTCCTTTACTGTACCCCACCCCCGCTCCCTCACCATACCCAACTTACAGTGGTTGTCCTTTGTCAGAGAGGACCCAGGGTTCAGAGGTGCATCTGTGTGAGTTCACCTCCCACCCGGGGAAGAAGAAACCTCGCTTGTTCCACCGTCTGAGCTTTTGCCCTGCCAGCTGCCGTTCCTCTCCACTGGACACCCTGCCAGACACTGTTCTGCTCTGCTGGCTGCCCCGCCAGTCACTGTTCTTCTCCTTTGGCCACCCTGCCAGCTGCCATCATTGGCCATTCATTGGTCACCTTCTGCGGACACCTGCCTCTCTGCTGTGACCCATGCAGGTCAGTCTTTTCAAGTTCCACCCAGCTCTTAGTGATTGTCAGCTCTTAGTTGAGGAATCTGAAGCAGGCTAGGCAGAAACGCTGTCCTACCACAAGTGATTTCAGCTCTAATGAGCACTTAACAAAAGACTCCTAGTGGAGCCTACTTAGCTCTAGCTTTGAACAGAGGGGAGGGCCAGGTTAAACCAGACTGGGGACCCTAAGGCAGAGTCCACACCTCCTGGCAGGGACACTTGCCCCCACCCCTTCTTACTTTCACGGGGGTCTGGCATTCGAGCCTCTGGCTTAGCGAATTCTTTCAGCACAGATTAAGCACAATTCTGCTACCCTTTACTCATACAATATAGATAACATTTCACTACCACTGCATTCAGTACTAAAGTGATTTGTAACCCAACACTATCCAAAGTTGATCACTTTGAGCAACACTGGGTCTGTCTGCGGGATACCGAGGCAGAGTAAGTGTGTTCATGTAAATATAGTTTGTTCCTGAAGTCTCTTGCCCTCCCCAGCTAGCTGTCAGGGAAGAGCTCATTCAGACCCTGATTGCAAGAGCAAGTTCTTGAAAAGAAATGGCTACCCCACTTTTGTGGAACTGCAAAAAGATTCAGCTCCTGAGGTACTGAATCAAAGTGGATAACAGAGAGCAATTTGGCAAACCTTATTTTAGGCTAGGTACTTGTCCAATTGCCAATGTAAATATGAGAGACATCTTTCTGTTCTATTCTTGATGCATGTCAAAAATATTGCAATTTGTCCTTCCTTTGAAGGACTCCTGTGTCACAGATAAGTCTCTTAGATATAAGTGTAAAGGAAATTAATACAAGCCATTAACGTTTTAATGTAGTAAAACTAGTAATTTATCATTAAATGGGAATTGGTATCCTGACAGCTTGATATTGCAGAGTAGGGATAGAAAAGATGAACTCATTCCTATGGAATGTAGGCAATCTTAAATTGTAAGTCAGATTCTACTATTTTCTTATACTTTTAACTCAAGTAAATTAACTGAAAACTACTTTTAAATTAATATTTAATTTAAATTAACTTTTATTTTAAATAATAATAGATTTTACTTTACAACAACTTTGTATGTCCCTGCTTTCCCATGCATAGGAATGAATATTGCTTTAACACAGTCCTACTCAGCATCATTATTAGTCTGCAGCTCTTCAGTAAAATGGCAGTTTGTACTGCAAGGCCATTAAGGTCTGGAGATAACAAAGCAGTCATTGGTAATTCAAAAAAACATTTTAATGTTCATTTTTAGTATGTAACATACCATTCATGCTTGAATGAGAACTAAAGTACTTGGGTCTCATTTAGTAAATATTTAAATATGTAACGTATTACATTTCAATAGGTGATCCTCCCCCACAGCAATGGATGAAGTTGGAGCATCTATGATGCTACTATTACCTCTGTTGGCTGCTTGAAATATCCTTCATGATAAGGCATAGTTGTCTCATCTCCAGGCTCTTGCATGATTGGACAAATGGCTATAGTCTTCCCTTGATAAGCATTTTAAGGACAGGTGCTCTTATTCCTTGAGGGCACTGTAGATCTGAGCAAATAATTGATTTAGACTCACAGACTTTAAGGTCAGGAGGGACCATCATGATCATCTAGTCCAGAGGTGGGAAACCTGCAGCCCACGGGCCGCATGCAGCCCATCAGGGTAATCAACTGCCGGGCTGCAAAACAGTTTGTTTACATTGACCAGTCACAGGCACGGCCACCTGCAGCTCCCAGTGGCTGCGGTTTGCCATTCCCTGCCAATGGGAGCTGTGAGAAGCGGCGGCCAACACAACCCTGCAGCCCACGCCCTTGTCTATGTCTCTAGCTCATTCATACCCCAATAGTATCAAATGCCCAGCCTTGTATCTGGGCATAAATGAAAGCCAGCTGACTGACTCTCTATCTAGATAAGACTACGGTGATACTGGTAGATTGGGCAAAGCAACCAGAAAGGAGGATTATAGCCGTATCTCTTACTGCGGGTGTGTGCATGCCATTTGTGTTTAGAGTTTGAAATCTAGATACACAAGGTAGGTGATGTAATATCTTTTATTGAACCAATTTCTATTGATGACAGAGACAAGTTTTTGAGCTACACAGAGCTCTATGTAGTTTGAAAGCTTGTCAGTTTGCAATCTAGGGCATTTCTTGGATTCCTACTGGCTGATAAACAAGCACATAGTAGTTTTGAGGAAAGCTATTTTTCTCTCCCATGCCATATTGCCACCGCTGCTATCAACGAACTGGAGCCCTCTCAGAGATCTTCAGTTCTGGAATAGAATCCCATCCCTATATCTGATATTACTCAAATATGTTGAGCTAAATACATACCCAGACTTTTAGGGAGGGATGGCAATGATGAGGCCTGTTTATGGAGCTGGAGGTATTGTTTGGGGATGATTTTATTGTGGTTAGTTATTCTGGGATTTACCAATGAGACGAAACTGTAGCCTTTATTTCTGTTATGATTATATATTTGATTTTTAGCAAAGGCACCAGAAGAGTGTCTTTTAACTTTTGTACATACTTATAAATGTAAATAGGCCATCAATCATTGGAGTGTTATGTTAAAAGTGCTACATTTAAAAATATGTATATCTTGGTCAAAAATATTGTAGCCGTGTTTGAATTCTGACACTTTAATGCTATCCATTGCTCTCTATTAGTATCCACAACTTTGTCACATACGCAGACAAGGATTACAAATGATGAATATTTTAAATATTTAAATGAAAATCTCTAACTGTAAATATAATTAGTTTGTTTATTAGTGAGAAGCAGTTAGCATTTATTAACTGATCTATCTAAATCTGAATTGCTTTCCTGTTCTATTTTTTCCTCTCTGACACAGCTCTATCTAAATCTGAATTGCTTTCCTGTTCTATTTTTTCCTCTCTGACACAGCTCCTGGAGCAATTTTAAAATGCAGAAAAGAATTTTTTTTATTAAAAACAAAAACATATAAAAGAAAACACAACACAGGCCCGACCTGTAGAGCCTCCCACAGCAACTGTCACCAGTGCTACTGAGTGTAAAAAGCATGATGCTTCCTAGTTCCTCTGTGGCAGATGTTACTGTATCAAGTGCACTGAGGGCCTGCCAGCTGGCAAGAATATGATTTGATGAAAGAATAAAAGAGAGTTTTCAGAGCTGAGCTGTCTTGACTAGAGAAGGAGAGGAATTGAGGGTGTATTCTGAGCACCACTGAATATAGAACCCTAGCAGCTGCGAAGCCTGTGGAGAAGACCTGGACTGAACTCTGTGGCCACGTTTTTTCAAAGTCACCAGGAATTTTGAGTGCCTGGGGTTTTGGATGTTCAAACTCAGGTGCCTCAAAGAGGCCCAGTTTTCAGGACATGCTAAACCCATTGAAAAGCATGTCCCTTCAACGTGTCTGTTGGACACCCAAAACCTGAGGTGCAAAGAGTCATTAGTCACTTCAGAAAATCTTGGCCTATCTTATTTGTCTTATTGTTCCCTTGTTTGCTAAAAAAGTCAAACTCCAGGAAGGAGTACATCTTGATCTTACAGAGAGTGCGTGGTGTGTGTCCCAGATCAAATAAGAGAGTCATTTGTGCACTAGCATTTGAACGGATGAAAGTTTTTTTCACTGTATATAAAATTCAGTAACAATCTTTTGAATTAAAAAAAACAAAAACAAAAACCACTAATCCAGAAGAGCCAAGAGATCAGGTCTGGTTTAGGTAGAGCAATGAGTGAATGGGCAAGGTTCAGGTCATTCAAACTGGTTTTACTTGACTGAAAATGGGAACAGTATCCTTATGTTTACTGGAGAGGACAGTAATATGTGTAAGAGGTAACTGAATTTAAGTATACTATTTCCTTCTAAAATGTCTGTAAAAAAGGGAAGAATGAAAAAAAATGGGCCACCCCACCCACTCAAAAGCAAAATTAGAAGAAAAACATTAACTGCAACTCCCTTGCTGCCCTTGGAGATAAGGCATACAAAGAAAACGCCCTCCATCTTCCCACGAACAAGGTATGTTTCAGAAGTCTTCCTATCATTAGGAAAGAGTGGTTCACATTGACTGTAAATAACTCTTCCCCCTTGGCAGTTCTACTTCTGCAGTAATGCTGCCGGAAGATATAGGCCTCAAGGTATCTACAGTGCAGAATCCATGAAATGTTTCATTGTGAATAATTTATTTTGATAGGTGCTTGATCTTAAGTTTTAAAAGTAAAACTGAAACCAGGCTTCAGTAGGGTTCAGACATTCATCTTCTTACCTTTGACAAAGTAATACAGACTGGGCTATCCCCCATCTCTTTCTCATCTACTACATCAAGGCACTAACTTGTACACTCTTGATGGACATATCATCTATTTAAAAATCAAAACCAGGCCTCAAAATTTCACAATATATATTAAAATGGAGCAACTGCAGATACCACCCCCGATGTTTCAGCTCTCAATTAGTTATATCATCTGCTTCCATTCTTTCTTTTGCAATAGTACAGCTCCCACTGAAACTCAGATGTGAGGCTTGATTTTCAATCCATGCAAGAGTGAAATAGCTTATTGTAGTGAAAATACTGTGCTCACAGTACATTTATTACCTGACATTTCAAATCAAGAACAGGAGGAAAACCATGCAAAGATAGTGGGGGAAATGGGGAAGAGGGGAACTGGAAAGAAAAAGAAAAGTAGAGAACAACTGGTCAGATGAAAGGGAAGAAGGAATAAGCTGGTGTGGAGGGAGAAATGGAGGTAGGAAAAGCAACTGGAGAAGCTAGAGTAAGATGCACAAAGGCGAATTGAGGAAACAAGTGTGAAATATAAAAACAAGGATTCAAGCAAATGCAGAATATTAAAAAAACACAATGGGAATGTGCACGGATAATAGACAAAAATATAGGTATCTGGATGGAGACAGCTGTTTGTGGAGAATGGCAGATGTTATGGAAAAATGTATTATGAACAAGAAAAGGAAGAAAGAATCGAGGAGATTAAAAAAGATATAGAAACACAAGAACATTAACAGAATTAAAGAGAATTCTATTTAGCATTATTAACTGGAAAGAGCCTTATTTACTTTTTGTTTATTTGGTTGTTTATGATGTAACAGTTCCAGGAGAACTGCACCTGTATTCTTCCTTCTGTGGCCTATCAAAGGCACCCACTTAAGGTTTCTGGCTTCCATTTGTCACCTCTCTTAGGTGGAGGCCTGCATCTCCCTCCTGACAGGGGTTTAAGGCTGCATAGCTCCCTGCCTTACCCTGCAATTTCCCCAGCAAACCAGTCTGCCTAAAGGCCGGTGCCTGTATTCTACTTTCTCTGAGAGGGCTAAGAACAGCGTATTGCCAGCAGTTACAAGTTACCACATAGCTCTGTCTCAGCAAGCACTTCATTCTCAAGGAAAAAAGCATTACAAAGAAAACAAAGTCCTGTGAGGCCTGGTAGTCCAAAGTCTTTCTGATTCTTGCACAAGGGTTGGGGCCTTTGGACAGAAGATCTTGTCCATTTGCTGGATCAGAAAGAAGGCGCTGGGTCAGTTTAAATGCAGCCTTGTTAAGCCAAAAGCCCTTTCTATGTTTTCCTAGTCTTTGGAAATCCAGTTTGATTCAGTATATGTGAACCTCCCCAGGAGTTGGAGGTGTTAACAAAGTGAGTGATTCATCTTAATCACTGTTTTAAGTCCTGAGGGAGCTGTGGTAACCTTCCTCCATGGAGTAGAACACAATCATACATACCATTCCTAGCCCGCAGTGATACATAAACTTAATATAGTATGTTCCCCCACAGATACTGCATGCAGTTCAATATCTGTCACATATGGCATCTTAGATTTCCTGCTATGTGGCCCACATTTCAGATTTCTCTAGAAGCAATCCATATTTAGTAATTGCACAGGACTTTTTGAGGTTCGCTTACCTCCTATTTCTTTTAAGAAATTTTGGAGTGGGGGATCAATTATAAAAGTTTCAAGGAAATATACAAGAAAAACAGCTGCAGCTGTCAGCTTATGGGACAAATTTAACACATTGAAAATTAAACAGCTTTGGGGTTGTTTATTTATTTTTCTTGTTTTTCCTATTTATAGCTCCAATTTGGATATGTTTGGAGTTTTCCTCTGGACATTGCATACTATTACTGAGACATTTTTAAAATCAATTTAACTCTATGTACCAGGACTGTTAGACTGCAGGAAGTATTGTCCTTTAAAGAGACATTAAACTTCTCATGTATGATACTATATCCCTCACTTGCAGACACTTCCACTGGGTGTATGGGGTAACAACTCCCATTTCATCTAATATCTCAATTAGGGTAGCCTAGTGTCCAGTTTTCAACCAGAATGCCTGGTCCAAAAGGGACCCTGGTGGCTCCAGTCAGCACTGCTGACTGGGCTGTTAAAAGTCCGGTCAGAGGTGCAGCGGGACTAAGGCAGGCTCCTAGGCACAGGAGCGATCAGGAAAGTTCTGTGTGCTACCCCCAACCTCAGCACGGCACCGCAGATCCCACTGGCTGGGAATCGCAGATATGGGAGCTGCAGGGGCAACGCCTGCAGGTGCGGGCAGCACACGCCATGCAGAGCCACCTAGCCATGCCTCTGCCTAGGGGCCAGACATGCATTGCAGGAGCAGCGCGGAGCCAAGGAAGGCAGGGAGCCTGCCTTAGCCCCGCTGCACCACTGAATAGAAGCCGCCTGAGGTAAGCATCACGCGGCCGGAGCCAACACCCCAGCCCCCCTGCCCCATCCCTAAGCCCTCTCCCGCACCCTAATTCCCTCCGAGACCCCACACCCCTACCCACATCCATATCCCCTGCCCCAGCCCATATCCCCCTCCTCCACCCTAACTCCATCCCAAACACTGCACCCCGAACCCTCTGCCCCAGGTCAGAACCTCCTCCCGCACACAAACTCCCTTCCAGAGCCCACACCCCCTCCCACACCCCAACCCCCTACCCCAGCCCTGAGCCCCCTCCTGCACTCCAAACCTCTCATCCTCAGCCCCGCCCCAGAGCCTGCACCCCCAGCCGGAGCCCTCACTACTTCCCACACCCCAACTCCCTGCCCCAACCTCGAGCCCCCTTCCACACCGTGAACCCCTCATTTCTGGCCCCACTGTGGAGACCGCACCCTCAGAGGGGGCCCTCACCCTCTCCTGCACCCCAATCCTCTGTCGCAGCCTAATCAAAGTGAGTGAGGGTCGTGGAGAGTGAGCATTGGAGGAAGAGGCCCTCAGAGAAGAGGCATGGCAGGGGCAGGGCAGGGGTGTTCAGCTTTGGGCAATTAGAAAGTTGGCAACCCAAACCTCAATGATTAAAAAAATAAATCAATAGGACAAGGGAAGGTCATTTAATTTACAGAGAAAGAAGCTGGCAATAGTTTGTAAATAATGTCAACAGAAAGCAGAAAATCAGTAATACCAGGGAATACAGTTGTCATTCTCAAAAGAGGGCTAGATCCTTAGCAGGGGTAAACTGGCATAGATTCATTGTATGCAGTGTTGTTTAGCCATGTAGGTCCCAGGATATCAGAGAGACAAGGTGGGTGAGGTAATATCTTTTATTGGACCAACTTCTGTTGGTGAGAGAGACAAGCTTTTGAGCTTAAATGGAGTTATGTGACTTACCACAGCTGAAGATAGGCTGCCTGACTACAGGCTGAATTCTAAATTCTGCATATGGCAATATTCACCACTCTTATTTATGTTTCTGATTCAAGGGTAAAACTCTGGCCTCTCAAACGCTATTGTTTGGTAACTTGACTAATTATGATCAATGTGTATTGTGAATGGGCTGAGTAGAATAATAGATTATATCATTAGGAAGGAATGCCTAATAGACCATTTCATTCACATCAACAGACGGGTACTTGCCCCCCACCCAAAAAAAGTGATCAGCTTATATGGCTATGGACCTAATCTTAGGAAGTTTGCGGGGTTTTGCTGGCAAGCAGCTGTCAAAGTGCATTGGGATGAATCAACCCTTAAAATGAAAAAAAAATGATGCAAAATTGTCAAGGCTGAATCCTCACTCTGTCACTCCGAGTGCAGAAGGTGGCCCACAAGGATTCTAAAAATTAATACTGTCCACTCCAGGCTTGTATTAAACTCCCAAGGTTACAGCTTTTCTCTGCCTTGGCTTGGTAAACACTGCCACCACCCAAATGCAAAAAAACACTCTTGGACCCAGGAAGGAGCACGTGGGAATTCCTTGCTGTGGGGTGCCCTCAAGCCCTTTCACCTCCTCCAGGACAAGCTGAGAAAGAAAACAAAGTAAATTAGCTGTTGCCACCAGCTAATCAAACAGCATAAGCACAAACCTCTTAGAACACCAAAAATCCAGTCCTGTTCTTTAAAAAGGTACATTTTATTTAAAACAAAAAGGAAGAAAATACATCTAGAATTTAGGCTTTTGCTAGATTTTAAAAGAGCAATTACAAAAATTAAGCACCCAAAATAGCTTTCTTGGGGGTTATCTTAAAGGTTACAAGCAAACAAAAGCATCTGGGGTTAGCACAGAGGAGTCCACAAGTCTTAACAAAAAATCCTAATTTACTTACATATTTAGGTTGTTAAAAGTAGTTCTAGATATGATCTGGTGGTTTTCATATCTGGTTCAAACTTTACACAGCATTCCTGCTTATAGCATTGCTGACAGTGTCTCCTTCTCTGGACAACAGACAAAGGGAAAGTTTCTTTCTCAATTTTAAAAAGTTCTACCTTCCCATTGGCTCTTTTGTTCAGGTGCCACTTCCTTTTCTTTACCTGGGGGACTTTTAACCCTTTACAGGTGAAGCAATCAGAGAACAGCTACCAAGAGGGATTTTACAGCTAACTGGCTGTCTGGATGTCCATCAAAAGGAGCTATCCCCCCACACTTAATTTATCACATGGGTGCTTACCCCCACGAAAAGTGAGCAGTTTACACGGTTAAGGACATAATCTCAGGAAGTTTGTAGGGTTTTGTTGGCCAGTAGCTGTCAAAGTGCATTTGGGATGAATCAATCCTTAAAAAGAAAACATGCAAAGGAAGCAAAAATGATGGCAGAAAGTAGAAAGGACAAATCTTAAACCCCACATACATTTTAAAGGTAAGAGAATATCTGAAACTTGTTAAAATATTTGAAGCATTAAGTAACCACTAATACTGAAAAATGATATTCAACTTGTTTTAAAAAACTTTAATGAGGGAGACAGGATCAGATGTTGGTCCCAAATTCTACCCGCCAGTTACACTAGTCATGCCGTGAGTTACACCAAACTTCTGCTGGTGCAAATGAGTTCACAATTTAGCCCATTAACTTTATTCAAAAATTCTAACAATCAATGAGGCTAATAATTTACTTTAACATTTACTCTAATGAGTCTATTATCTTACAATACAAGTCATCCAATTTAATGCTTGTTCTCGTTTTTCAAACTATAATTAAATATGTTTTGCCTTTATCCCAATATAATTCTTAGCTACCTGATCAAACCCAATATCCTAAACTTCAAACAAAAATGTTGAAATTTTAAACACAATGCCTTAATTCCTCCTCCACCCCTGCACCCCTACCTCCCAATTATAAATCCTGGATAAGAGCTGGATAGCTGTTCTTAAAATGAAAAGAAATTAAAATTCAGTTCATTAAAATACAACAGCAGGACATCAATTGAACATCAAGAGAAATTTTCCATACAAATGAACTAATGTTGAACTTATCAGACACACTGTAGAGTTGATCATTAAGAGTTCTATTCATCTAAAATTCCCGGCTCCGTGGGTGTCAGTTAAGGAGACTTCACAGTTTAGCACATAAAAGAGTGGGATTAAATTTAATTTTTTTAAAAATAGCCTCCTTGGTCATAGAGGGTCAGTTTTCGGCCTTCATGTATAATGCAGAGAGCCAGACAAGGGGGAATTACTCAAGTATCTCCTTTGTTCAGGGCTCTAACTTGAGCAGTGCATTAAAAAAACCTCTTTTTGGTGATGCAGCTTCTGAGTTAACACAACTGAAGGTTTTGGGGATGCATCCACGCTGCATAGGTGCAAAACAATATCACCCAGGTGCATGGTAGTGGACCATCACATTTGGAGCTTTCCTGTCCCTTTCTGCCCCTCTTATGGGACTGTTCTGTGTAATATCTGTAATATGATTACTACCAGGCTTTATCTATGTGGCATGGAGACAGCAAGAACCCCACAGTAATGAGACAGTAACAGTAATTCTATGCATTACCGATGTGTAGTAATAAGTAACATTTTGAAGAGTATTACACATGTATTTTTGAGTTCACTGAGTAAGTTTCTGAACTGATTGAAATATGTTCTATGTCTTCCTTATTAAGCAGTTTAAAAGTTTCCTTTCATTTCACTGAATACCCACATTTCCGTTTTGCCTCAGCACAAAAAGCTGGTTTTGCTGGCAAAAATGAAAATACGCTACCCATTGCAAAATGTACATAAAATATATACTTTGCAGGAGCAAGGATGCTTTTGTTTAAAAAAATAATTTATTTTTGGTGAGAGACCTGGGAATTAATGGAACAAAGACAAACAGTAAAAGTATGTCCATTATGATCCAAAATAACTCTCTCTCTCTCTTTGATGAGCTTCCTATTTCCAAACTCAATTCAAAACTGCTCTTCTCTAAAATTTTATATCCTATTTACTACCATCACAGCAAATCACTATTACTACCAGTCCCTTCTCTACTCCCCTCCTATGTTCTGACTGCTTTTCTGTCTCCTTCCCATGAGTCCTCACAGTTAGAGAGTCACACTTTTACAGGGCCAGATCATGCAGTCCTTCTTGCAAAATTCCCAATGACATCAGTGGTCTGCAGGACCATGCCCTTCCTCTGGAACTCTGTTCCTTCTTTCTCAAGGCCATAGAGTAATTGTTTCACTCAAATCTTGCCTATTGCCTTTAAAAAACAAAACCCTAACACACACCATACCATTTCTATTTGGCTTGCCATTGACACCAGAATTATGTGTGATATTATGTGCTAAGGATACTATATAATAAAAGACTAATTTTTTGTGTTTTGTTCTGCTCATTGTTATTACTTCCAATACAGATTTTAATTTCAGTTGCTTCACTCTGCTTCCCCTTTACATTTTTGTTTGTTTGGCTTTCACTTTCAATGTTTCTGTTCCATTCTCATTAACACTGCCTGTTCCATTCACCCTTTCTGTCTGGTGCATTTGCTCTTTGTACGACTCTATTATACTGCTCATCAACATTACTCTAATTTCATCACTGCAGGCACTCCCATTTGATATGATCTATGATTTACGAGAAGAGGTGTACAAGAGTGTGTCATTCATATACTGTAGAAGTGAGGACAACAACTTGATGTCCCAAAAGTGGTGTGTGTGTGAAATAGATGAAGAGAAAGACAAAGGGCAGCGCTTAGGAGCACCTCCTAACTGAGGGAGTGATGGTAAGATTCACAGGCCATGTCTACACTAGAAAATGTGGTTGATGCAGGTTACATAGGCAGACAGCCACTGAAGTCTGTATATTGTTCAGGTGCATGGATACTTTGCTGCTTGCATCTGTGCTGTGTATACTCACCAGGAGTTCTTGTATGCATGCAAAGTGCAGTGTACCATGGGTAGGTATCCCAGTGCACCAAGCACTGCTGTCCAGTGCAATGCCTTTTGGAAAATGTTCACAATGTGTTGTGGGATAGAAATGACTTGCCCTGGATGTCTGGGAGCTAAGGGTCTGATTCCCAGCATTCAACTTTCCCCATCCCATCTATATTCAATATTTTTGTGCCTTTAAAAAAAATCCTACAAATCTGTGTGGCACTTTTTGGTGTCTGCCATCTACACTATTCTTATGAACATTTCAACTACAGGATGCACAATTTTCCAGACCTGCAGGAAGTACTGCAAAGACAGGGGGCATGACAATTTCTTTGAGGACAATTTGCTGAGGGACATAGCAAAAACCAAATCAGTTGTTGAGGCATTCACAGAGCAGCTGTGATGGTAGAGAACTGCTTCTGGTTCTTAGAAATTAGCATTATGCAGATTTGGGGTGGCAAGTGACCTGTTGCAGGGAATTGGGCATTGTGAAACAGTTGCTGGAGGACTGTTAGGGTTGTCACAGTTCATGCAGCATCTACAGATTGATGCAAGGCTACTTATATATCAACCTAACTTTGTAGTGTAGACCAGGCCTTAGTCACTCCCTGAAGTCACAGTGTAATTAGAAAGTTAGAATTCAAATTACACTGTTTTCCTATTTTAAGGTACTCAGAGAATGTCTACATAGAGACATTCAGGAAAATTAAACCAAAATTAACTAAAGGTTAATTGAAAGTGCATTAAGAAGTAAACTGGTCTCAGTTCACTTTAGCTTAATGCCCTTTGAAGGGAATGTATCCACAAAGGATTTGAATGTGCTTTAACTAATTGACTTTAAATTCACACCTTTAGTTAATTTCGTTTAACTTTCCTGAATATCTCTATGGGTATGTCTACACAGTAACCAGAAACCCCCAGCTGGCCCATGCCAGCCATTTCAGGCTCATGGGGATCAGTCTGCAGGTCTGTTTCATTGCGGTATAGACGTCAAGGCTCAGGCTGAGCCGAGGCTCTAAGACCCTGCAAGGTGAGAGGGTCCCAAAGCCCGAGCTCCGGTCCGAGCCCAGAAGTTTTCACATCAATGAAATGGCCCCGCAGCCTGAGATCCATGAGCTCTAGTAGGCTGACATGGGCCAGCTGTGGGCATCTAATTGCTCACAGTGCTTAATTTGTAATGAAAGAGGTGCTGGGATCAAGCAATTAGGTGCTGGGATTCAAGCAATTTTTGTACATTCCTAACTGACGCAGCAAGCCTAGCTGTGCTGAGACTATGAACTGCCAATCCTAGAGGTTCCTGGGCTCAGCCCTGGCAAGCCCTGACACAAATTAAGCACTGGTTGCTGTGTAAGATATACTCTATGCAGACATCTCCTCAAAGACAGAATGATCAATAGTACTTAATGATGTTCTGAGAACAAGTACAATAGATTTCAAAGGGTCTCGATAAGAGACAAGCATACGGTCATTTCACTAGCTACCTAGGAAAGTACAGTGTCAATAACATTAAAGGCTCGGTAGTCACAAACGTTTTTTCTGGCAAAGGTAATTCAGAAAGATAAGAGAAGATCATCTTTTCCAGAATGTTGCTGAAGAGAAGGAGGCTGAAGATAGGGTGGGGGTCAGACACTGAAGGGTGCCCATGTTTAAAAGGGAGCTTCTTGTTAAAATGTTTGTGCTTTTATTTAATATTTTATCTCTTGAGGTCCTGTATGGAAAGTTTAGACTATAACAGGAAAAAGTCCCATAAAGCGGACTCAATTTCTGAGTCAGACTGGATGATGGCAATGAGGAACAAGTGTCTGAAGAGAGAGCAGTTGTAGATCATGGAGGTGGGTGAAATGTTAATTAACAATGGAATTTAAAAAGTAACATTAATGTACTAATTCAGCATAAGAACTGCCATACTGAATCAGACCAGTAGTTCATATATTCCAATATCCAGTCTACTCCAACTGTGATATTTCTAAGTAAAGATCAAGAAGCATCTTTCTAATCCCCTCAGTAAAGGTTGTCTTATCTCCTGAAGCACGAGATTTTATATCCCTTTCATACTTATGGTGGGCTTGTTTTAGAGGAAGATTTTCAAAGGCACAAAAGATAGGAAGTTGGGTATGTAACTGCCCTTTGTGTCTTTGAAATCCCCCGGCCCCTTAATCTTACTTCTGTCATTCTAGTTCTAGCTATGGAATAACCTTGCGTAGACAAAAGAAGTCAAAGATTGAGGGAAAAGTCTCCTTTAGGCAAATGATTTCAAAAGATAATTATCATCAAAGAGGAGGAGGTTTGAAAATAGGAATTTCTCATTAATAAATAGGTGCATTCTCACAGATAGAAAAAGACAAGTATGAAACTACAAAAGAAAAGAAACACAATAGGTTATTTCCCTTTTGATACCATCTTAGCCAGTGTAGCATAGTTTTATGTGATTTTAATAGTTTTCTTTAGCAGGCATCTCAATTTTAGGATTGCCTCACTGGCGTAATTGGTAACATCCTTAAAAGTAGATGATAATTAACATTTGAGGGATATTCAAACATAAGAAAATCCAGTAAAAATAACTAATAGTTGATGCATTTTGTGAAAGGTTTAGAAAATAGAGCAATGATGATATTGGGCCCTATCCGCAGCTGTTGTAAATCACTGTAGCTTCATTGTCTTCTGTAGGGCTTTGCTGATTTACACTTCAAGAGTGTTTGCCGGGACACTGGGCCATGTTTATACTCACCACATACCCCTAATGAGAGTACAAATATGCTGTGCTGGACACGAGTATATGTGCTGTCCCTCGGTATACCCACATTCACAATGCATTTTTAGCACATGAGGTTAGTGCTAGCATTTCAGGAGTGGTATCCCAGGGTTTGTGTCACAGGAGACATTCTAGGATCCTTCTTGCTGTGTACTGGTGGTACTACAGATGTCTTCACATAATTGGCAACACCAGCTCCAACTCATTGCTCTCTCCTGCCCAATTTGGTAGAAGACATGGAGCAAGTGACTGACAATGTGGTTCTGCTCCTGTTCCTTCTTGCAGGATAAATGTGTCTGTGTTGCCATACATGACTAGTGAGAATCTTGGGTGAATGGACTCAAACCTTTCTCACAAGCCAAAAATGGGTGACTGGGATTATGACTGATCTAGTGACACTCTATGACAAAGGAAGTTGCCAGTGTTGTAACTGTATGTCCATGAGTGGACAACAGCTTCTGGACTAGCATGGTGTGGTGAGATCACATTGTCTTGGAAACCTGGGATAAGCAGTGGCTGCAGAACTTCAGAATGAGGACACATACATTCCTGGAGCTCTGTGAGGAGCTGGCCCCCACCCCACAGCAGCAGAACACTCTGTTCCAGAGACCCATAGTGATGAAAAGCAGGGGGCTATTTCCCTCTGGCAGCTGCCCATGCCAAACAGCTGTTGGTCAGTTGCAAACCAGTTGGGGTGGGGAATGCACTGTCAGGCTTGTGGTGGTACAGATTTGCGAAGCTATCCACACTCTCATCCACCCATGGGTGGTTGCCATCACCAAAGTTCCAGACATTATAGCTGGGTTCCAGAGAATAGAGCTTCTCAACTTTACCAGGGCTATCAAAGTTACCCATATCCCCATACTTGTCTCCCAAAAGGAATGAGTGAGTACATCAGTCAGAAAGGTTCCTATTCAGTCATTTTTCAAGGCATAGTGGACAACAAAGGCAGGTTTATGAACATGAATGTCAGACCCACAGGAAAGATTCATGACTCCAGGGTGCTGAGGAGATCGGGATTGTACTTGAAGGAGAAGGAAGGAACCAGAAACAACCTGGTTCTGTACAGTGTCTTCAAGTGCATGGTTATTCTGGGGAACGCTGGTTAATGAAACTATACCCCAACATTGATGACCCAGCAAAATGGCAGCTCAATTCCAAACTAAGCAGCTGCAGGATAGTAGTGGAGTTTGCCTTTGTATGGCTGAAGGCTCGCCAGCGATGTCTACACACCCAGTTGGATGCCAAAATGGCCAATGCTGTTTGCATTATTGTGGCGTGAAGGTTGCCCAACCACATTTGTGGTTGGGCAACCTTCTATTGAACATTATTGAACTACTATTGAACATTAAGAATCAGCTGGAGTTTCTTCTGCACCAGATATTTGATGACATATGCCTACGGGACTGGGAGGCAATTCAAATGGAAATAGACTTGTGACACATAGCCAGAAAGGGTTAAGCAGCTTGCAGGCTAGTTGACCCACAGTCAACATTTAGAGACATGTTAGATAGGATAGAACTTTGAAATGCAAACCTATATTGGTAGAAATTAAAGGTGGTACTAATTTTATGTGTTTACTTATATCTTGTGTAATGATTAACAATGCCATCAAACAGTCCCTGTCTATGTTGTATTCTGTTAATTCAGAGATCAAAAGGACATCTTAACATTTAAATGAACTGTGAACATAGGATATCGCTGTATTCATCTCTCTTTGAAATGTATAGAAAATCATCTGTGAATGGGGGAAAAACAGGTAATTGCCTTATGTTAATCTGTGGAGATAATTACCGGAGAGGCATAGGAAATGGGTCCACTTCAAAGTCCCCATAATTGCCTATTGTTTGCCTAAGGACTCCGAGCTATCACAAGAAGGCCTGAAACTGCATAGAGATGTTTGGGTTCCAATCCTTTTTATCTCAGATCTGCTTGAGGCTTCATGCAGGGGAAGCCTAAGCCATTAGGACTGAGATATCAGTCCTGACTGGAACACCTTGATTATAAACATTGGAGTATAACCTAAGAACTATTTCTGAAAGAACTTTTTGCATCTAAAAAGCTCACCATCTCTGCTATGAATCTGAATCTCAAGAATTGTTCTCATGTCTATATGTATACCGAACTTTTAGCCAATACTCTCTCTCTTTTCTTTTTAAATAAATTTTAGTTTAGTTAATAAGAATTGGCTGTAAGCATGCATTTGGGTAGGATCTGAAATATTCATTAACCTGTAATAGAGGTAATGATTCCAATCCTTTGGGATTTGTAGAACTTTTTTATATGATGAATAAGATTGTCAGTAATCCTCATCATATTTGACTTGTGTGTCTGGGTGGAGGCCTAAGGCTGGGTTACTTTAAGGGGACTATCTTGTTGTCTTCTGGGTAAACCAGTGAGGTATTATAGAAGCTGGTTTGTGCAGGTTTGGTAAATCTAAGTATTGGAATATCCACCAGCTTTGTGGATTGTCTGCCCCATTCTTTGCAGTCCACCCTAATTGGGTGACCTCAGTTGGCTCCCCTGGGACTCCGGTCACAAGACTATATTCTAAGATAGCAGATGGAGCCTGTACAGTGTCTTATGAACTTTCAGATCAAGACTGCAAGCCACTCACCTCCCCCCTACAAAGGGACACCACCTTTTGATTGTGCAGCCACCACAGTGGATCCCAGACCTACCCTCCTTTCTCCCCACTTCTGTGGCATGGCTCTGAGAAGGGAGACTCTGGACACCAGGGCATGGAAATGCTTGAAAACATTTCTACTGAGACAGAGGACCACAGTGACATTCCTCAGAGAAGCACAGATTCCCTTTTTCCTAACCATATTCAACCACCCCAATACTAACCTGAGTCCACTTCTGTATGGCCCCTGTTTGTAAGGAGGGGAGAGCTGTTACTGTAGTGAAAGTTTGTGATCTTTAGAGGAGTAGAAAACAGAGTAACTTTGGAGAACCATCAATCTTGTATAAATGCCCTGTTCCTAAACTTTCCACCCCCTCCCTTGCTGTCAGCCTTTTGGCCAACAATGGCACAGACCCAGTATGATAGTTTGCTGGTAAACTGTTCAATAGCTTTTGCCAGAAGCTTTATAATGGTTCATGGTGATTCAATAAGATGTTGAATTTAGACTTGTGCCTTGGTCGGGGACCACGGGTGGGGGAAAGGTTAGTGGCTTTCCAGTCCTAGAGAAAGAGGGAGAGGATGTTGGCAGGAATGGTGGGATTTTAACTTACCAGCCTTGGGTTCCTCTTCCTGCCGAGTCTTGGCATCCTTCTATGGCTTGTCGGGAAGGGCTTGTTAAACCAGCTCCTCTGGAAAGATGTGCAGGATAATGTGTTCCTCTTCCTCCATGTCTTCTGGGCCCTCCTCCTTCCGGACCTTTTCCTCCACAGTCCCTGTTGCCTCCATGCCCTAGTCTTCATCTGTATCCCATTGGATGATGAGGTCAGCAGGTTTGAGGAGGGGGTCATGCGCTGGCTTGGTACTGGAGCCCTGGAGAGTATTCAGTTCATCTCCTTGATGAAGAGGCATGTTGCAGGACCCTTCCCGGAGCGACTGTTGGAGTCTTTTCCCCTCCAATGCTGGAGCCTCAGGTGCTTTATCTGTTCCTGGCACAGAGCCAGAATGTGGTGAATGCCTGCCTGTGCCAGCCTCTCCAAAACTTTCTGGTATAGATATACATTCCTGGTGCTGTGGGAGAAGTCATGGAAGACAGTGAACTCTGACCACACATTTATCGAGACCCGGGTGTGCTCAGCTGGCGAGACAGCTGCTCTCAGAGCATGTTCCATGTTCCATGTCCACATATAATGATGTAAAAAGTGCAGGGAAAAACTGTTCTGGAGTGGTCAGTGCAACTCACAACTACAAGTGAGAATGAAGGGACAGGAACCTTTGTAGATTGTCTATGGGTCAGACAGGAAAGGGTTCAGTGCATTGTGGAAATGGGGCTGGAGAAAGGATAGTTACCTGTTCCGTAACTGGCGTTCTTTGAGATGTGTTGCTCAGGTCTATTCCACAGTAGGTGTGCGTGCTCGCCACGTGCATCAGTGCCGGACGTTTTTCCCTTAGCAGTACCCGTAGGGGAGGAGCGCCGCTGCGACCCCTGGAGTGCTATAAGGGCTGGAGAACTATTCAACTCGGGACATGGAACACTCCCCTTCCCCTTGTCCACACTACACATTGGCAGGGATTGGCATCCCTGGATGCAGGGATGTTCCACAGACCAAGACATGTTCATACCCACACCCCTCAGGCATACTAGCCTTGTTGCCCTGGACATGCCTCAAAATCCCTGTTTCGGGGGTTTAGATGTGGATGGTAGGGGAGGTTCTGGTACTACCATCTCCAGATGCCAATGTACATGTAGCTTAACTGACAATAATATATATTACCTAACCCATCTTGTCTCTCTAATTCGGCCTCAGGTTTTTTTGTATACTTCTATTTTTTTAAGACTTCATGGCCAAAATTTAAAGCTAAAGTCCACAGAAATAACTTTTGGAGTGCAAACTTATTCACTGGTAGTTTTTTCTTCCTTGAGATAAACTACAAAAGACTGAAGAATAGATCAAATAATTCTCCTTGCTTTAGATATTGATACCACAACTGCACTAAGTTAAAGAAATGGTGCTATACATTTCCAAACACATAACTGACCTGGAAGAGAAAACTGAAACAGAAGAAATTCTAAACATTAGTGTCCATCTTTTCTTTGTCATAGAAGCAAAATATTGAAATACAGATAAGAACCCTGGGCTGCTGGAATCGACATGCAAAAGCTATAATCTTTAAGTAGAATAATGTTTAGATTTGACATGTGTGGGTTTCCAGTGACTCATACAACTGTTCACTTGCACTAAATTTTCTCCCAATGAATTAGGAAAAAATCCAAAAGAAAATCTGTGCATTGTATTTTTCCCCATACAATTGAGTTTTCATATCTTCACCTCTACTAAGAGTGTATTTGAGGGAAAAGGAGAAATTACTGTCAGTTAATTTCATTTCACAGTACTTACCAGTTACAACCTTTTGTTATATTGTAGTCCAGACTTCTTTCAGTTCTTTGTGCAGAGGGGAAAAATATAGTTACTGGGGGGAAAATATAGCGTTTTGGAATTTAATACTAAATGAATTAATGGCATGCCATCTTATGTATTAAATTACTTATGTATTAAATAAAAGTAAATTTTTCCTTTCTTTCTCAGAGAGAAAATAAACACTCATGGGAGATAGTCTCTCTGAGTGGAAGTCTCTACATTCCTGACTACACCCTGCACTCCTGTGTTAGAAAGACCAACCTTTCAAATGAGAAGGAATATGTGGCCAGTTGACATTAGGAAGTTAGTTGTCATGCAACACATGTAAAAACAGGCCTGAACCAAACCCATTGATCATAAAATCATAGAAATATTGGATTGGAAGGGACCTCAATAGGTTATCTTGTCCGGTCCCCTACACTCAAGGCAGGACTAAGGAATACCTATACCATTGCTGACAGATGTTTGTCTAGTCTCTTCTTAAAAACCTCCAATGATGGAGATTTCACAACCTCCCTAGGCAATTTATTCTAGTTCCTGAAACATGTTTGATGTATGATATGAATTCACTCAAAATGTGAAAGTGTTAAAGAATCTGGATCCAGGTTAAAATTTTCCAAGTGGTCTTCTTCTGTAAAATGGACCAAACTAAAACCCTTAATCTTAACCATGAATTATTATTACTCATTTGTTTTGTGGTAGCACCCATAGGCCTTGATTAGAACAGGGCCCCATTGTGCTATGTGTTATACAATCACAGTCAGAACCTGAATTTTGACGTATTCATAATCTGGATCTGAATTTTGTGACTTTGAGATCATCTCTAGATAGAAGATGATACCTTCCCTAGGAAGCTAGAGTGTTTAGAAATTAAGCAAAAATCTACCAAATTTAATAGATGAGGGGATCATTTCTATAGGTTTTCGTCTAATAT
This sequence comes from Chelydra serpentina, assembly GCA_037349315.1. Lineage (NCBI taxonomy): Eukaryota > Metazoa > Chordata > Testudines > Chelydridae > Chelydra > Chelydra serpentina. The sequence goes on from JBAIAC010000008.1 coordinate 73,642,259, forward strand.
CCTAAAGAATTATACAGCAAGGCATCTGAACTGAGTAAGGACTACCACATTGTTCCTTATATTTCCAATTAATACTTTCCTCTCTGTTATTCTGTATCAAAAGTCAAACTAAAATATTTTTGTAAGCAACTGAGGATTTAATATAGTTCAAAAGCAATATTACAATAAATGATTGATTTTGAAATATTTATTTTATTTTAGAAAATATTTAGAATTTTAAAATGTTGCTCTGGCCTCTCTGCTCTCTCCCAGAAGGTTTCTCTATCATTAAACTAAAAATCCTGTGGAATATAGAAGTGGAAAAATAATAGTGCCACATTTTGATAAGCACACAGTACTTCTCTCTTCAGATGCTACTTCAGTACAGCAGACAACAAACCTCATTTTAAATAATGTATGGGGATTTGCTTCAATTTTCAGAAAAATCCAATGCAAAACAGTTTGGCATTAACCTTTAGGTTTACAAATGAAAATGAAAATTTTTCTTCTACAAAATTCTAAAGTTACGTGAAAAGTGCTGTCCGGATGCAGTGCACGCTTAACTCAATAGAAGCACCTCTAATTTTCTTTAGGTAACCTTCATCAAAGCATTCTCTTCTCTAACTAAATCATCATCATAAATGTGACCAAAATGAAACCAAACAATACTCTTTGCGGGCAATGATAAAGATTTATATCTTCCTTTTCAATTTCTGTTGCTGCCCCAAAGCCATTCAGAATAAATCCAGAGGAACTTTATGCATTCTATCACTCTAAGTGAAGGATGTGACCTCGTACAAAAGTAGGTAATTTGCGCTTAATGTAGTGGTGTAAACATTTATCAACATGGCAGTCTTCCATTGTGCAGAGTTGAGTAGGATTTTTTTTTAAATAGAAGCCATCACAACCAAATTGAATTAACTCCTAATTTGTGCTTTTCAGTAAAATTGGTGATGCATAGGAGTAATTAAAAATACAGGTTTTTCATCATTATAGCAAACAATCCAACTTTTGTAACATTGAATGAGATATAGCTCCTATTTACATTTTAAAATAGGTGGCCTATTAAGGGCTGCATCCTGCATTTCTTGTGCATCCAAAAACATTTGGAGTTATGTGTATGGAAAAGCACAAGGTCAAACTCTAAAGCGTCACCTTTCTAGTTCAGAGATAAAAAGTCACTAGTAAGAGACAAGAGATGAGCACAGAAAACCTAGTACTGCATTTGAACGCTTTATAAATCCAATCCAGCAACACACATATGCTTAACTTTAAGTATATGCGAAAGCTCATTGATATCAACAGGCTAGGTACATGCTTAAAGTTAAACACAATCCCAAGTGCTTTGCTGAACTGAGGCCTGAATGAAGTAATTGTTAAACTTCCACTCTTCTCCCATTCCCAGAAAGAAACAAGCTAGAGAGTCAAAACTCTTTGCTGATAGTGGACATCAGCTCAATGTTATTCACCTAGTTTGTAGATCTTTTTATTGAGAAAAAATTCTGTGTTCCTGGGTCCCAAAACTGTAATGGGGAACAATGATCCTGATCCTGCAAATCTTTCTGAACATGATTAAATTTAGACGTGTGAGTAGTCGCATTGTTTTCAGTTGGACAGTCCACACACGGGATCAGAGTCTTAGTAATGAGAAATACAGGTTAGAATTCTAAAGCACACAAGAGTCTACAACATCAGTAGTTTGTTGTATACTACTTTAGTCTTTTCAGTATTCCGCATTTGTTTGGCTCTGTGTTGCACTATTTCCTTACAGATTGCTAAGGTTGTAATCATGAAAAATGTTGCTAGCAAATCAAATTTCAAAAACCTAAGAAAATCAAAAGTAATTCCATTTATTATCTTTTAAGAACTATAGAACACTTTTTTTTATTTTTGGACACAAATTGTAAAGATAATAGGAAATGTTATAAACCTTTTATCATGGCAATGGTTTTCATACCAATTGAAAATGGTACAAATTCAGCACAATCTTGTCTGCATTTCCAAACCACTTAATTTGGCACCATGTATCCAGACTGACAGTCACTGTCAAAAGACCTAAGCCTGGACTGCAAGATTTGCGCCAGGTCAGTTTTCAGATGTAATGCCAGACTTCTACATTCTTTGCTAAAAAATGCCTGATGCAATACTGTAAGGTGGTGGGGGTGTTTTGGTGGGGGGAGAGGCAGGGTGAGTTATACTTTTAAACATTAAAATGCCTCTCTTCTCTATTATCCCAAGTCACACCAAGTAAGGGAATACCACAGTATAGATCACTTTCATGACCATAATTGTTCCTACACCACATTTTCATTAACTTAATATTAAGGCTGCTGAAGTAATTAATATAAACTTATTCATAATAATTAAAAAATGTTATAAAAGACTATAAAGTTTGGGTAAGAAAGTTAAGGTAATTTACATAGGGAATGAATTATCCTTGGAGATAATGGGTGAAATCCTGGCCCCATTGAAGTAAATGGCAAAACTCCCATTAACGTCACCTGAGCCAGGATGGGCCAGATGCTCAGGCTGTGTAAATCAGCATAACTCCACGGGCTTCAGTGGATCTATGATAATTTACACCATCTGAGGAATTGATTCCATATATAAATGCCATTGGTGCTCGACAATGCACTTACACATTCCAATTTTGGCTCAGAAGACATATTTATTAAATTATCAACTTGAACTTATCAACCGATCTATCATTACATACTTCACATTATCATCATATATGGTACGTATGTTAGTATTGTATTTGTTGAAGGATTCATCTCATCAACACTGATGGCAGTTAGTAGCTAAAGTTACCTATTCAAACAGTGTTATTCACTGCAGTAACGCTATATATATAGATCATAGGAAAGTGAAAGCAAACTAACCATTTTGCTATAACATTCAGTGTCATTGTCCCAAAAACTATGGAACCAAGGCTGGCCACCCTTTCACTATTCAGGCATAGCTGAAGTACTTCCCCTCTTTGCCTTTTTCTGAACAGTGATATCTGCTGGAGTAAGGGCAGGGATCTATGTCCTTACTAAGTTTTAACAGTCAAATCAGACCAATTACACTTTGCTCTCCTAATGGCAAAATTTCATAGGAATACATAATCTTTTCATTTATCATTTTAAGTGATGCTTGTACTAAACTCTGCAATTGCTATCTTTTCCCTTGTGGATTTTCTTGTACATGTATCAGGGCCATAATATATTAATATTACACCATAACTGTCAGAGAGCAATCAGTCTCTATTTGGTATATGATCTTGCTCGATCTTCATACGGTGGTTACACCACCTCCTGGAGTCTCTGTCACATGAAAGTCACAGTCTTGATTATTTTGTCTTTGAAAACGAAGAGTTACTTGGGGAGGACATTGACTGGGGTAGCCTAATTCTTTAATGCTTAATAATTGTATTGGTTGCTAGTTGATATTAATTTAATGAGCTGAGGGTAATAGGGTTCTAGCCCCAGAATCAGGCTTAACAGAGTTAAAACTAACAAGTTCAATATCTTGTAGGGAACCCCAATGTGTATGGGAAAAATACTCCAGTGAGGGCAAAGCAAAGCCTTAGCCACTTTTATTAAAACAATCAGTAAAGACAAGAAAGCTCCAAACTACGTAAACACATAGCAGGAATATAATATTAAGGATCTGGTATTGTCATCTCCTTCATATGCTCATACACTTATATATTCACACCCTTCCTTGGGGACCTCGTGGTAAGAGACAAAGGACTAGCCCTGTCTCTTGCATGCCAAATGAGTCCGATGGTCCACACCCCCCAATGCGTAAAGTTCGGTGGTAGATAATAACAACAAAGAGCTAAAGGGTCAATGATGGCTCTTCTAAGTGGTGGCTCAGCTTATTATATGGCTTGGGTACTATCATGAATATTCATTCAGATGCCCAGCGTCCCATTTCCAAATCTAACTTCCTCACCTTCATAATATTGCGGTTTCCTTATCTTATAGGTTAACATATTAATGCCTTTTAGCTCATCATATATGTAACTATTGTTAAAGCAAGTTAATGGTTAAACATCAACTGATGATTCTGTCCTAAAAATCCAAGCCCAGTATCAGTTCAGTGTTCCTGCAGTTGCCTAAAATTGTTGTGTACCAACTCCTTCTCTTGAGCAAACTATTCCCAGTTACCCAAAATATAGGGTAACTGTAGGGCCATTTTATATATGCTAAGGGTCATAGACCTATTCTACTTATGCTAACTTGCTTAGACAATGTCTTACAGGATAGACCTGTAGGTTTCTTGCGTTACTGCTAAGTAAAATAAAAAGCTAAGCTACTTCTATGGGCTACATGGGAAGCCAAGAGATCTCAGCTTTATACTCCCCTCTGCCACTGGTCTGTTCTGTGACATGCTACTATAAAACAAACAATAATAACAACGCTCCCTTCCTTTTTGCTCTTTGATTCATGTTATTTACATGTAAAAAGCCCATTGCCTAAATTAGTGTCCAAGAGATACATCAGAAGTGCTGAGCAAATCCATTCAAAAAAGTAAGCTGCCTCAACTACATTTTTGCCAAATTTCAAACTGAACCCAAACTAAACCTGTTTTGTAATTCTGAAAGAGTTCAATTGAATCCATTATCTGCATGCCTCTGCACTGCAACATAAGACCACAAGAAAGTGTTGGGCCCTTGAAGGTGCCCTCTGTGTTATCCTCCCTGGGTCACTTCCTACCATTCGTTTTCTCTCTCAGCTTCTGCTCCAAGACAGGATGAAAAGAAAAGGTAACCAAATCATCAGCCCTGACCAGGCTCGTCATATAGTACAATTCCCTTGGGGAGTCTTCTCCAGCACCTTTGTCAGGAGCCTTCAGGTTAGGTCTGTCCTCCTCCCCACCTTCTGAGCTGGGTTACTCCCTTTTCAACCTTTTTCCAGCTGGAGCATGATCTGCAGGATTGGATGGGTGAGCTACCTGGGCCCAGTACTGTCTTTTAACCCTCTTTGGCCCAGTGTGAGGTTTGTATACCGCATCACAATGCCATCTCTCTAAAACATCCCCCTTTACACTTTATGCAGTGGTAGAAGGAGCAGCTGGCACAAAAGGCATCAGAGCTGCCCTTGCCAGCTTTCTGCCAGTGGAGAGTTCCTCATTCAGGGAGAATTCTCCACAATATCTTCAGCCAGTTAAAGGTCACTTTGTTCTGTCTATAGGGTATAAAGCAGACAGGAGAATCCAGCCTTCTAGCTCTAAAAATGTAAAGCATGCTATATATTATTCAGTATGCCTCACACCTCTTATATCCAGTGCCGGTTTTAAACCTACAAATAGCATTTATAGAAGGGAGAAAAAAAGTCAACATTTTCAGCAAGAACAAAGTTAAATTCAATTTCTAATCTTACTGGAATATGTAGGCTGAGAAAAATACCAGCTTCAGAACCCACATATTTGTCCTTTCATAATTTTTTACAGGACCGATTTGGAATGTTGTTGTTGTTTTTTTTTTAAATCCTCCTTATTGATTTTTCTCCCCATGTGATAGAAATAACACTAAAATGTAATTTTGTTCCACTTGAGAAAGAATCCTGCACTTCCTGTTCATCAACAGGAAGAAAGCATTACATAAAATGTATACTGTTTTTGGCTTGCAAAAAACGAGTAGTGCAGATATTGTATGTGTCAAAATCTCACTACAGTAGTACATACTTCCTTTGATATCTCTGGTCAAATAACTGGCCAAATAAAAGAGGATGAATAAATATACAGCATTTTGCATTGACTGTTATGATTAATTACTGTGAGACCCTGTGAAGAAAAACAAAAAACTGTTTGGCATGAAACAAGATAGACAATGTTGACTTTTGGTTGGCTTTTTGAGCAATTTATACTTAAATACTGGAGAATAGGGCTGTGTTATTTTTCACAGCTACATTATCTCCTTTTCCTAGCAGGTTCATACCCACTTTGAATAATAGGGTGGCAAGATGGAACTCTATGGAATTCCACAAATGAGCAACCTTGGTGAAGGAGAGAAATACCTAAAGCTTCCCTAATAAAAGCTCTCAGACAAGAATAAATGGTATCACCTAGGAACAGCCCTTTCCAATCCATATAGGGCCTACAAATAAGCCAATACCACCTCAAGATCCATTGTATCAAAGACAACTGAGATATTTAATGATACCACCTTTATCCGTCACGGTCCATTCTGAATACTATAAACAGGTCTATACTGAGGCTGAAAAAGGTGAAAGAAATCTGATGCTGTCAAAATTCTCTTGCCCCAACCACAATATTTCAGTGATATTGCCCAAATATAGATGTATATACAGGGTGATGGGTTCCTAGATTGCCAATATTAAGGTGATGTTTTCTTCAGCAGAAGCCCTGTAAGCACTTCTCAGTGGACGAAATGGCATCCCACCCTCCATAAATGAGGTAATGAAAGTCTCCACCAAGAATGGGCCCAACTTATCTCCACTGGCTTTCCCCTGCAAAGAAAGGCCTGGGTCCAAAGCAGAGGTTATGGTACAAAATTTTCTCTATCTCAACAGCGATTCTATGAATACCACCAGCTGAAACTCCAACAAAGAAAACATAGCATTTGTTTCTTCAGTTCAAATCAGCTCAATTTTATCTGCTAAATTACATTGCAACCTCTTTGGGGAAATGACATGACTTTCTATGTATTTGTACAACATCGAGACAATCGGACTTGATCTTGATTCAGGCCTTTGGGTGCTATCATAATACAAATAAGTTAATTAATAATAACAATATCTATAATAATAAACTTTCCTCACAGTGGGAAGCACCCAAAACAGCCATCTTGGGAAGAGAGAGCAGATTAGCCAAGCTATCCAAAAACTCAGAACAAAACCAGTGGCCTAGATTTTGCAGATGCTATGGTAGAAGCAAAGAACCTTTCCTGATTTTTGCTGCATCACAGACAAAATAAAAATCAAATAATTATTGTTCATTCAATGGGCATATTAGATTTTTGGAGGTTTTTCTGTTAAAGACTCACCATATTTTTGCGTGTTGAAGGCTGAAAAGAATGTCTGACTGGACTGACATTTTGCTTGGTAGTTTACTCTTCTTGCAATACATTTTAGGCTATGTCTACACTACACTGTAAGTCGACCTAAGTTATACAACTCCAGCTATGTGAATAATGTAGTTAGAGTCAACGTAGCTTAGGTCAAATTACTGCGGTGTCTACACTGCTCTGGGTCGATGGGCGAGTCAATGGGAGGGTCGATTTACCTTACTCTTCTCGTTCCTGGTGGAGTACCAGGGTCTACTGGAGAGCGCTCTACCATTGATTTAGCAGGTCTTCACCCATCCTCCTCCCATTTCCCGTTCCCTACAGTCCTCCTTTCTTTTTTTCTCTCTCCAAATTGCCTGAGTTTTTTCTTCCTCCCCAAGCCTTTCCCTTTCCAAAAATATTCCTTCTTTCCCTCCTTTCAATTTTCTATTAACTCCTCCCTCTCCAACAAACCCCTCATTCTCTCATTACTTTCCCTAATGACCCATACTCCCAAACCCCTCATTCTTCCCTTCCTCTCTCCAATGCTCTCATTTGCCTCTCTCTATCCCAGGTCTTCCCTCCTTGTGTCCAGTCTTTCCTACAGGGCTTCTCTAAAGTTGCACCAGCTGGTAAGAATTTCCAAAGAGGCATTGTCCCAGATGGGGACTGCTGGAGCAAAGAAGTGCCCTGTCTTATCTCTCCCTTTAAAACACCACCTACCCTGAGAACTATGGTGGTGTCAAAGTGACTGTGTACTCCATCTGGCAGGAATTTTTCAGCTGTCTTTACACGGCTGCAATAGTACAGAGGGCCCATAATGAGGCTGAGTATCTGCTCTGTGTGATTTTGACCATTCTCATGTGACTTTTTTCGTAGTAAATAACATCTGGCTTCAGGTCTCATGCAATCTCTTATTTTCTTTCATTTTCATGATACACTACATTGTACTATTTCCCAAACAGTGCTTTCAAGTGCCAGTATGGATAGATGCCATCTCTAAAAGACCAACGCTTAAAAGTGACAGAAAATGAATGATTGACATTGGGTATAACTAGTTTTTATGTCCAGGCTTTGGCATGTCGTTGCTTATAAAAATCTGCATTAATACCAACTCCTTTTCTGCATCCATCACCAAATGCCAGACTGTTTCTTATATTTGCATATTTTACATTTGAGTTTGTTGCAAGATTCATCACTTTTAGGGATTTTTCTTAATTCATGAACTGATATTGTATTGCCTGGAACAAATGACAAATTAAGGGCCTACGTGTTCAACTTCCCTTAGGCAGTGAACAGGGGAGGGATGAATATCTTTTGTTTCAGAAAGGATTTGAGGAGTTACACAGAGGAGAAATCCAGTTATGTGATGAGCTCCCATGTTACTGAATAGCTCCTCTGTGCAACTCACATAGCAGACCCTTGTCCAGAAAAGGAAGGTTAATGGCCTAGAAGTGGGTCATCAACATCTGCTTGATATGCCAGTATTTCAATTGGGAAGCAGTGTGATGGTCAGACTCACCCACACAAAAGTTTAGTAAGTTATTACTGGTCTGAATAGCATTCACAGACACTTTCCACATTGTGACACTGTTGGAGAGATCATGGTTGCTCTCTCCATCAGAAAAGTCAATAACAGGTCAGTTACGGCACCTGTGGTATGGGGGGGGTTGGGAGGCACATGAAGGCAAATCCACTATGTTCACAAGTCCAAGACACCATATGGAGAATTTGGGCAGATTTTGCCCAAAGATCCCTGGCCCACTCATGGACTGGACACTTGTACAGAGAGAAATGGTGATATCTTGAAAGTCTTACAGAGGAAAACAACTGCAGGACTGGACACACCCCCGATGTGAAGGGCTAGAGAGATGGCAGTGGAGTGGAGAGACTGCATCTCCCTGCCTTGTTCCCATGCCCCTGTGCCATGACAGAACCCAAAGGGGAGCAGAAGACACAGTCAGGAGGGATTGAGACCCGCTGCATATGACTTGGCCAGGAACCTCTCTAGAAAGACCAGGCCGGAAAAAAAACTGTGGAGTCGCTGCCTGACCACTAGGCTAGCTGGCTGACCCCTACAGTTGAGGTGGTATGACTGTACAGTGAAAAGAAGGCATGTGAAAGAGTAAGAGATTAAGGACAAAAGTGAAAAAAGGGAGCAATGGGGGGACAAAGGAAGTCATGATGTAGTGCAGGTTAGAGTCATTGGGGCAGGGTTAGAAGAAAAGAGCAGCAAGGAAACCTCAGTATCATCACAGACAAGAAGGTGGGTAAGTGTTGGTGGGGAGGATGAGGAGGACGACATCACATTGGCACTTGATAATCTTTTATTTAAAACTGCTTGACAGATCCCCTGTGTGGAGACAGAGGAGGGCATTAAGGAGACAGTGAAAGGTGGCAAATAAATGGCTGGGATTGCAGATGTGGAAGTCCTGCTTAAAGAAGAATTTCAGTGGTCCCTGCAATTGTTTATTATTAATTTTAATATAGTAGTGTAATAAAAGCTGTATCCTAGAACATCAAATAGGAGGAACATGCCAAATGATTTTAGCAATAGAGGTTTTGAGGCAAAGAAGTGAAGTCTAATGAAGCTGCATGTGCTGAAACAAACTATGGTGTTTGGTCCTGATAAAGGCTTCAAAGAGTCAGAGTCCTAAAATAAATACTTGGATGTTAGAAGAGCTTTTCAGAAATGAATTTGTAGTCTCTGCAGTGCTTACCCTCTGAGTTTGGGAACTTTCTGATAGTAGGGAAGAAACTGGCACCTTAATGACATCCAATGAATCAAAAGGTGAAATTCTGAGATTGAGGCTGGGAATGAAACTGTTTATTCTAGTGAGACTCCTATGTATGAAACCTCAAACCCACTGCATCGAACTTAGTCATGCACACAAATCCAGTAAAGCTGAAGGCTGAAAGATACTATGTGGATTCTATGCTTTAAACATCCATGCTTTTAAGTCAAACCAAGCTGCACAAAAATCTAGAAATGTATGGTAAGAGCATTCAAGGCCTAGCAAGATTCTGCCAGGGAACAGATACATACATTTATCTCGTTTATAAAAAACAAGTGTAAATCCTGGCAAATACATAGTGCTTTTATTCCTATTTTGATATCTCAGTGTTCTACAATCAAGTTAGCCACCAACTCAGACAATTACCATGCCCTTAAAAGTTAGGAATGTTTTCAAGGAAATACACATTTAATTAATTCATCAACTTTACTGAGTGTCACATGTGTGAGCCAATTATAATTTTCAATGATGTTAAAGATACATAGACTGTTAGAACATTTTCCTTTTATATACTGAAAAATTTGGGTGTATGAGTTTTAGATATGTACATCATTTTATGCTGAAGTAAAAATAAATTATTCTCAGAATGAAGGACTGGCCAAAACAACTTTGGTATTTCCACTTCAGAGCCTTCTTCAGGTGAGCAACAGTACTCAGAGAGTTTTTGCTTTTCTCTTTAACAACTATTTTTCAACTCTTACCTTGGTAATCAAACATAGCTCCATATTCTTATATTTCATTTCCTTATCCTGCACATGTTTAAATTTAAGCACATGAATAATCCCATTGACTACTCAAGAGCAAGCACATGCATAAATCTTTGTAGGTTTGGTCCATTTGTGAATTAGATGCTTGACATCAATCTTTTTCCTTAGTTTTTCAGCAACAATCATACAAAATATTATATAAGGTAAAATATAACAAGGGTTCATAAATAAGAATAATGTCATTACATGTTAACCCATTCTGCTCATAGTGTATTGCATCAACATGAATATATCCATAGTATGTCCCCAAAATCATTTTATTTATACTTCAATTGAAAATCCATCTCTATATTTTTGCATGAAAACAAATTCACACCATGGCCAAACCAATGAGTAACCACATTTTCCTTAATTTTGCAAACTTTTGTTTGTTTTTCTTCTTTTCCAGTTAAGATGTTTTGCTTTATTTTTACTACTTTATGGATGTAAACCATACTTCCTACCAGCTGCTTCCTCCCCCTCTCCCCACCCCATTAAACAACATTTCATCTTTGCCACTTTTTGTTAAGTATCAGTTTTTAGAAGGAAAAGGAGTGACACAATTTTTTTTCACATGCACATAGGTAAGATACTTTCTAAATAATAAAAAAGATAACAAAAAATATCTAAACTGGAAACTGGTGTCTTAATAGACAACAAAATATTCCACTCCCCTGTCCCTCTGCACCGGCTAGCAAAGCTATCTCTACAAAAAGAGATCCTAATCTGCAGTCTTTCAAAGGCATTTCTAAGTATACTGGCCCTGATTCTCCATTCACTGTCATCACTTTGACACCAGATTTACTCCACAGGCTTCAATACAATCACTTCTCATTTATATCAGTTTAAGCGAGGACAATTAACCTGATTCCCAGCTAGAGCATGCTGGGAATTTTTTGACAAAATGATTTGGGTTTTTTTGTTTGTTTTTGTGTTAGAGACAAACTATTGCAGAAATGCACCCATTTGGACAAGTTTCATTTGGGCAGGTTTCTCAGGTCCAGGACAGAAGTTCTGGCTTTGACCAGAGGAAAAGAGCCAGAAAAAGATTCAGACTAGCTGAAGTAGGGACTTGAGCTGAAATCTCTAAACATCCCACACAAGTGCACTAACTACAGGGCTATTATCTATTCCAGGTGGGTTTTTTTCCCATTCTCTTGCTCCCCCTCTCTGGGTTTTCAAGAACATTTTTGAAAGATCTCAGTTTTATCCCAATGCAAAATGAAACAAAATGCTGAAACCTCATGAAACAGAATTCTTATTATCTAGCCCACCCTGTTCTATACTGCCTTGTGCAGTAATGTACACCAGTGCAAAGTGAGTGTACAGTTGGTGTGAAACAAAATGAGAGCACACCCTAGTATGGCTTGCACACACTAGTCTATACATTCTTCCACCTCCTATTCAGCTAAATTATTTCCCGTTCTCTCCTAAATTTAAGATTCAGTTGCTGGGCATAGAGGTTACCAGGCTTTCTGCTAGGGTCCTGGCTACCTCTGATTTGATATTTCTTTATGTTCTGTTGTCTAGATTAGAATCCATTGTTCATTGCATGTAGCGAAGTCATGTCTGTGCAATTCCACTACATCCAACATTTGAAATCTCTGACATTCATGTTCTGAAAAAGGACTCCAAACCCCCTCCACAATCTTCATGCTATTCAGCATTCATTATTTATGATACTGTAATTCCTACCACATAAATAATGCATCTTCTTAAAGTGATGTCTGCATCAGCTGATCTAAATAATAAAAGATAAATACATAAAATAGATAAGGTGAATGGCACTAACACACGCAAGATGAGATATCATCATATATGGATTACAATGACATAAAAGCGACAAAGAGTCCTGTAGCACTTTATAGACTAACAGAAATATCGGAGCATAAGCGTTCGTGGGCGAAGACCCACTTTGTCAGATGCATGTGGTGGAAACTTCCAGAGGCAGGTATAAATATGCAGGCAAGAATCAGGTTTGAGATAACAAGGTTAATGCAATCAGGGAGGATGAGGTCCACTGCTAGCAGCTGATCTGGAGGTATAAACACCAAGAGAAGAGAAACTGCTTTTGTAGTTGGCTAGCCATTCAGTCTTTGTTTAATCCTGAGCTGATGGTGTCAAATTTGCAAATAAACTGTAGCTCAGCAATTTCTCTTTGAAGTCTGTTCTTGAAGGTTTTTTTTGCTGCAGGATGGCTACCTTTAAATCTGCTGTTGTGTGTCCAGGGAGACTGAAGTGTTCTCCTACAGGTTCTTGTATATTGCCATTCCTAATATCTGATTTGTGTCCATTTACCCTTTTACGTAGGGACTGTCGAGTTTGGCCGATGTATATGCCAGAGGGGCATTGCTGGCTCATGATGGCATATATTACATTGGTGGACGTGCAGGTGAATAAACCAGTGATGGTGTGGCTGATCTGGTTAAGTCCTGTGATGGTGTTGCTGGTGTAGATATGTGGGCAGATTTGGCATCAAGGTTTGTTGCATGGATTGGTTTCTGAGTTGGAGTTACTATGGTGCGGTGTATAGTTGCTGGTGAGAATATGCTTCGGGTTGGTGGGTTAACTACGATACCCACACGAGGAAGTAAGGAAACAGATCAACAGAGCCAGACGTGTACCCAGAAGCCTCCTTCTGCAGGACAAGCCTAAGAAAGAAACCAACAGTACACCACTGGCCATCACCTACAGTCCCCAGCTAAAACCCCTCCAACACATCATCAGTGATCTTCAACCCATCCTGGACTACGATCCCACTTTCACAGGCCTTGGGAGGCAGGCCAGTCCTTGCTCACAGACAGCATGACATAAAAGTATGTATTCTGTCATAAAGTTGTAGGTTTGCACATAAACTATGTGTAGTTTAATTTCATGTTCTAGCTGTATTACTATAAGAGTATCCAGGTTTGATTGCAGAGGAAGGTGAATTGCGATGTGTTCAATGTAGTAGACTATTTTAGATAAATTCTATTAATTTTACTTGTAGAACACTAAAAACTGGCAGTGTTGCTTGCCAACAGAAATGCATGATTAAACTGTGATAGATTTCATTGCAAGAAGGATACTACTTCACTCATCATGATATTCAAGGACTAAGACGCACAAAAGGTCAAGGATACAACACAGGTAATTACTGCACTTACAGGTAAGAGCTAACGAGGATTTGATTATACCTACTATACCTCATATACTCTTCACACTGAGCAAGCAGAACTCTGCTGTATATCTAGAATGAAGTGTTACAGGATAATTTACATGATAAGGTCTTGCACTACTGGAGAAGTTATTAAAGAACCTCATAAACTTCTCTTCTGAAAGATAAATGAAGCAGTCCATCTTTGATAAAGAGTAGCAGGGATTGAAATATCTGGATGCATCCTGATCCCTGATCGCTGGACAAGCTGTTACTTATAATGTACAGATAATATTTCTTTCCACTTGCACTACAGTGCTATTTATTAAACAGAAGACATATTATATACTGACAATCCTTGAACAGCATATAAAAATTATACAAATCTTGGTAAAATTATACCATAAAGAAAGCTGCACATTTTACTGTGCCAATCCTACAGATTCACAGAACATCCGATTTGCTCTTTAGACTTTTAATCAAAGCAGTATGACATCCTTTAACCACACTGTTTTACATTTTAAATTATAGCCTTTCTTTAATTCTCCAAGAGAAAAATGGTACTTGATTCCTGCATGATCTTAATTGCCTCTTTGGAAATTTGCAAGGGGAGTCAGACTTTTCAAATCATTTATGTAATGGTCTGTAATGTAAAATTTATTTTAGATCGATTAGAAAACATTAATGGATTTTTGAGAACAGTAGGTGGAAAAAGGGGAAAAAGTGCTCAGTTAATACAGAAGTGGTTTAGTCTATGTTTAAAATTTAGTCAAATCTTCTATACTATTTTAACATACATATGATCATATGTATTTGGCAGTCACTAAAAATATATATTCAAAATGCAAAATAAACATAGAATCATGGAATTGTAGAACTGGAAGGGACTTCAAGAGGTCATCCAGTCCAGTCCCCTGCACTCAAGGCAGGACTAAGTATTACCTAGACCATCCCTAACAAGTGTTTGTCCAATTTGCTCTTAAAACTCCCCAATGATGGAGATTCCACCACATCCCTAGGCAATTTATTCCAGTGCTTAACCACTCTGACAGGAAGTTTTTCCTAATGTCCAACCTAAACCGCCCTTGCTGCAAATTAAGCCTATTGCTTCTTGTCCTATTGTCAGAGGTTAAGAAGAACAATTTTTCTCCCTCCTCCTTGTAACAAACTTTTATGTACTTGAAAACTGTTATCATGTCTCCCTCCCACCCCAGTCTTTTCTTCTCCAGACTAAACAAACCCAATTTTTTTCAATCTTCCCTCATAGGTCATGTTTTCTAGATCTTTAATCATTTTTGTTGCTCTTCTCTGGACTTTCTCCAATTTGTCCACATCTTTCCTGAAATGTGGCATCCAGAACTGGACACTATACTCCAGTTGAGGCCTAATCATGGAGGAGTAGAGCGGAAGAATTACTTCTCGTGTTTTGCTTATAATACTCCTGCTAATACATCCCAGAATGTTGTTTGCTTTTTTTTGCAACAGCACTACACTGTTGACTCATATTTAGCTTATGATCCACTATGGGCCCCAGATCCCTTCCTAGGCAGTCATTTCCCATTTTGTATGCGTGCAACCGATTGTTCCTTCCTAAGTGGAGTACTTTGCATTTGTCCTTATTGAATTTCATCCTATTTACTTCAGACCATTTCTCCAGTTTGTCCAGATCATTTTGAATTTTAATCTTATCCTCCAAAGCACTTGCAACCCCTCCCAGCTTTATATCGTCCTCAAACTATATAAGTGTACTCTCTATGCCATTATTGAAATCATTGATGAAGATATTGAACAGAACCAGACCCAGAACTGATCCCTGCGAGACCCCACTCGTTATGTCCTTCCAGCATGACTGTGAACCACTAATAACTACTCTCTGGGAACAATTGGGCCAACCAGTTATGCACCCACCTTATAGTAGCTCCATCTAGGTTTTATTTCCCTAGTTTGATTATGAGAAGGTCATGTGAGACAGTATCAAAAGCCTTACTAAATTCAAGATATACCACATCTACCGCTTCCCGTACAATCTACAAGGCTTGTTACCCTGTCAAAGAAAGCTACCAGGTTGGTTTGACATGATTTGTTCTTGACAAATCCATGCTGACTGTTGCTATCACCTTATTGTCTTCTAGGTGTTTGCAAACTGATTGCTTAATTATTTGCTCCATTATCTTTCCGGGTACAGAAGTTAAGCTGACTGGTCTGTAATTCCCCAGGCTGTCCTTATTTCCCATTTAATAGATGGGCACTATATTTGCCCTTTTCCAGTCTTCTGGAATGTCTCCTGTCTTCCATGACTTTTCAAAGATAATTGCCAATGGTTCAGATATCTCCTCAGTCAGTTCCTTGAGTATTCGAGGATGTATTTCCTCAGGCCCTGGTGATTTGAAGACATCTAACTTGTCAAAGTAATTTTTGACTTGTTCTTTCCCTATTTTAGACTCTGATCCTACCTCATTTTCACTGGCATTCACTATTTTAGACATCCAATCACCACCAACCTTCTTGGTGAAAACCGAAACAAAGAAGTCATGAAGCACCTCTGCCATTTCCACATTTTCTGTTATTGTCTACCCCCCCAACTCCCATTGAGTAACCAGCCTACTCTGTCCTTAGTCTACCTCTTGCTTCTAATGTAGTTGTAGAATGTTTTCTTGTTTCCTTTTATGTCCCTAGCTAGTTTGATCTCATTTTGTACCTTGGCTTTTCTAATTTTGTCCCCACATACTTCTGTTATTTGTTTACATACATACATACATTCAACATGTGCAGTATATTTTCATCTCTTTCTTTATCAAATAAACCACAATAAAAGCCCTTACTGAAATCTGGTCATTTAATGTAATTGTCAAATTACTTGTAATAATGTTAATATATTTGCTTTAGCATTAATGGATTTAATAAGCTTTTTGACATAACTGTTGCTTCATCACTTCTGATGGTTGCACTAGATTCACCTGGCACAGAATACTCCTAAGCATCCATTTGTCACAGAAAAATGGTAGGGAGATTTAAAGTGCCTTGTTCAAAAGGAGGTATGCTACATGATCACAAGACCACATAGCTGCCACTTTATGTATAAACTCAGATATGGTGATAAAAGAAACCAATGAAGTGTCCATGGCACTGATGAGCCAGCAAATTCCAATATTACCAAGCCACATATATTAAAATTACCGCAGCAAGTTTGGCATATCTCCATCAAATTACCAAATTTTGGCAGTCGCTTGTTATAAATAAGGGGTGTACAAGTGTACATATTACTTTGTACAGTTAATGCCATTTGGATGGTGTGGTCACAGATTTTGTGTATTTGAAACAGTTATTTAGAAAGTGAAAATGAGGTAGGATCAGAGTCTACATATTTCTCTAACCCATTGAGGTGAGGAGGAATATAATTTGAATTCCATTTATGCCAATCACAGTGCTCATGTTAATAAAACGGATAGTGTTATTGCTTTTTAAAATATTTATGCAAGGGTTTTAATTAAGGCTTCTAATGCAAGAAAGCAAAACAATTCCGACAATCTAATAAGAGCTAAGTATTATTAAATATTATTAAGTCCACCATTCATTTTTAGTCCTAAATTAATCATTTGGGCTTAGTTACTACAAGCTTGAGTCTGAAAACATTAGGTCACTTCAGAAGTAATACTTAACATTTATACAGTCATTTTTATCTTTATCAACTTGGAGGTGTTTGATATTTTATATATTTACACTTTACATTTTAGCATATCTATAGGCAATATGTGCAATATATTTAGTGATGTCACTATTCCTTTTATAGCCATTACACTAATATTAATAAAAGGCCATGTTGCAACACTAACTTGACAGAACTCCTTTAAAACTTGTGGTACAATATGGCCCAATGATGGTACAGCAGTTTTAATCTCAAAGAATGCTGATGAACTTGGCACTTTTTGGCCAAACTCTAAATTCTAACTTCAAATGTGAACACGTACCCACGTCTCAGGGCTGGCCCTAGACCAAATGGCGTCCCAGGGGAGGAGCATCTTCGGTGCCCTTCTCCCATTTGTTGAATACCATATTTTTATTGCATTTGTAGCCCATTTCATGACTTTGATGCATGATTTGCATGCATGATTTATCCCTGTCATACAAGACAATACATTTGCATACTAGGATCGGTATTTATTCATGCCATATATAAACAAATACAAATCATGTCCTCTAAAACTTATAGAAACTTTTTAATTTTAAGAATAACTGAAATGTACTAACATGAAGAAATTGAACTGTGCACCAACATTGAGTGGACCAGTATTAAATAGTGCTACATTAGGTGACAGCATTAGAATGTTAACCCTAATCCTTTAGTTCAAAAGGTTGCTTTCCTCGTCTTTGCCCTTGCAAACTAAAGCACAGCATCAGCAAGGTCCAAAGACTGGCCAATGGCATTTTCAAGCGATAAACTAGCAAACAATGTCAGTCGCTTGTCAACCATTATTGATCAAAGATAAGTTTTAATGAGCCTGAGCTTTGAAAAGCTGCATTCACCACTCGCCACTGTGACCAGCAGTGTGAAGAGAATCCTCAAAGCTTTCCACACATTAGGAAAAGTGTCTGGCAGCTCTGCATCATGAATGAATTGGAGAACTTGGAGTGGAGAGTGCTTCATATGTGGCAAAATGTGATGGATGTTGTCCAGTTCGACATAAAAGTCTTTATTATTGACGTCCAAACATTCCTCATGTGTCAGCAGCCGGTGAAGGTCCATGCAATTGTTCAATAGTGTTTTCCTGTCTGCAAGCAGTTTATCAGTCATACAAAAAACAACAACAGGTCTTTTTGTAGTGCTTCGTTTGTCTGAACCTTTCATGGACACTAAAGCAGTGTCAAAGAGAGCAAAAAAACTCACTCTTGAATTTTTCTTCCAAGCTTCCCATCACCTCATCTCTGCCTTTGTAACTGAACTGTCTCTTCTTCTGATGAATATGAGTTTCCTTGAACACAGGCTCAACTCCAAGTGACTGCTTCCTGAAACTTCAAAGGCCAGGGGAAGGGTGGAAAGTTTGTCTTTGTCCGGCCAATGGCTCCTTTAAGGGTTCCTATACTCTAATTTATTGTTAAGTAGTTCCCAGATGAATTAATACATTTACATCGTAATTATTCTAATCCCTTACATCTTGTCTTTCTTCCCGTGTGATGGGAATAATAGAATAATTTACTTTAAAGATGTTGTAATATGGAGATACCATAGTGTGTTTAAGGTGTGGATTTACACATGTATTGACTCTTAAATGAACAGCTTTCCTGATGTCTTGCATATTAATAACAACACCTGAAGCCAAACCCATCCCTGATTTCAATGGAGTTCACTAAAGGATAAGGTTGGCTTCTCCTTACCAAAGTTCTACTACAAAGCGGTGGCTACACAAAGAACAGACTCACATAGACACCCGGATCTAGGAGAATGGAGAAAGTAGTGAAGGAGGAGACAGACTCTTATGCTACAACCACAGCTATCAGTCTGTAACTCTGTTTAAGCCCCAGAACTTGTCGAGCAAGGCTTTTCATAGCTTGCACCTATATGACCATAAATTTAAATTGTTGTTTACTGTTTTTCTTCTCTGCTAAACATTTGTTTCAGTGCAGCTATAATTGACCTTCATACCGCAGGGTAGGGGGCTGCATGACTGATTGTCCCAAATGAAGAGAGAGATTCTACCTTCACATGCTGAAGGGAAAACAATTGAAGTTAATTGGTCCAGAGGTACCAACCCCATTCGTGAGTTCTGCTAATTTTATGTCAGCACTGATCATCATTGACCCTAAGAAGTCTGGAATACTGTTACAGGGATGAATTGGGACATGTGTGGTTCACTTGAGTGAGGGATGAGGAGCATAAAGTCTCAGTTCCATCCACACACTTGTGTTGGGGCATTTCCAAATCATGTCCTGTGTAAGTATGGATCCAGTATTCCTTCCCATGCCCTACCACCATTGCTCCCAAGTGTGTCAATCCTTTGGGGAGGCGACATGTAACTCACCTCACTCCATACACCTGTACGACCACTCCTCCCCTCCCCACTCCACATATGGGTACCATAAGAGTTCAGAAATACAAAGGGTCTTGGATGATCCCTCCAGCTGGTAAATTTCCCATAAGCCAAATAAATATATTGGAAATAAGACACATGCTTTTTGGTGACAATTTAAAAACATGCCAGGCTAGTATTTGATACATATAAAATGTTAACTGTTCTGAGGAACATAATTCGGATTGCAGTTTTGGTACATTGACAAGAACTGATCATTTCTATTATTCAAAAAACTAGCCAGAAGGGATTAGAAAAATGTAGCAGAGCTGGATTATTCCCAGAAAAAGCAGGTCAAGCTAATTAAAGTTGTTCACTAGCCACATATTTTAATTAGGTTGATAAAAAGAGAGGAACAGATTTTCTTTATTTAGAGTTTTTTAAACTTAATTAAGAGTTAGAGGCAATCCTGTTGTCTAAAAACACTTTAATAATTAAAATGTTCAGAAATGGATTTGTCATCTGAGATGCTAAAATATGAGAGACTTCACCTTTTTTTGTTTTTCTATTAGAAGCTATTTCAGCTCCAACCTCTGCTGAAAAGAGTGCAAATTGGTCACTATGCATACACTTTTTACAACTTCTCATGGACCCAAACATTTTGATCATATACTCACTTACAAGATTACAGAAAACCTTTGACATCCAATGTGATAGTTACCCTGAGTAATATGTTCCAGGAAGCACTCTTCTAAAAGGTCCACTATATATTTATCTGAAAGTAAAAGTGTGTTGTCAACATTGCTTCTAACTCCTCCTCCCCTTCCTGCACTTGTTGGGGCCCTGGCCAAACAGGCACCCATACCCTGGAGGCTTCTACCCAAGACTTGGTTTGACTTTCTGGGATTGCAGCCTTCATGTCCATGCTGAAGCAAGCGAAGCTGGAGGAATCAACCAGTGTGAGAGGTGTCTGTTGGTGGAGTCCCTCAGGAAGCGGGTAAGAGCTGCAGGAGGAGGTGGCTCATCTATGTAGCATTCAAGAGCACAAAGACTTCATCAAGAAAATATCCTGGACATCACCATGTATGCAGGATGCTAACTGACTATAGCAGCACCAGGCAAGGAAGGAGAACTGGCTGCTGGCCAACTCGGGCAATAGACAGTGCTCCACCCTTCACCGAGGTCTCCTGTCCATTGAAGTCAAGAATCAATATTCTGCAGTGGCAAAAGGAGGAGAGGCACAGACCCCAAAGGCTGACGAAAAGAATCATCATACCACAGAGAAGAGATGTAGAGAGGTGACCGTCAGGGCCTTCCTTCTGAGGGGGATGGAGGCATTTGTCTGATGACCTTATCTGATGTCTAAGGAGGTGTGCTGCCTGCCTGGGTCCTGCATCTGAGATGTCACAGAAAGGTTGCTAAAGCTCATCCATGTCTCTGACCTCCTACTCCATATTGCTCATCCATGTGGGGACTAATAATACAGTTATGACCCTCAGCAGATCAGCAGTGATTACAGGGCTCTGGGCTATGGAGTTGGGAGTTCAGGGGTGTTCTTGTACCAGTTGAAGATAAGTTGAAGGTCTAGGCAAGGACATACATCCTGGAGATGAATGCATGGCTGAGCACATGATGTTGATGGGAGGGCTTTGACTTCCTTGACCATGGGATGTTAGTCCAGAAAGGAGGAGAACTACTGGGAAGAGAGGGGTTCACCAGACCAAGAAGGGGAAGAACATCTTTGGACACTGACTCGACAACCTAGTGAGCAGAGCTTTAAATTAGATTCAAAGGGGGCAGGTGACAAAATCTGACAGGTAGGTATAAAAAGATTACCTTAACAGCTGGGAGATGTTGGGGGAAAGTTACAATAGGGTCATAGGAGAAAAAAAAGATGGAAAACAGTGGAGAATCTACTCAACATAATAAATGTGTGCACACAAATGTAAATATTATGCAAGGAATAAACAGGAAGAATGTAAGCTAAATTATGACTTAACTGGCATCAGTGAAACTTAGTGGGATAATTCTCATTACTGAAATATTGGTATAAAGGGGAACAGCTTGTTCAGGAATAAAGGAAGGAGGTACTGCATTATACATCAAGAATATATACACTTGTTCTTAGGTCCAGAAGGAGGTGAGAGACAGACCATTTGAAAGTCTCTGGGTGAAGATAAAGGGGGAAAAAACAAGGGCAATTTCATGGCAGGGCTCTACTGTAGACCACCAAATCAAGAGGAGGTGGTTGAGACATTTCTAGAATAAATAACAAATATCCAAAACACAAGACATGGTAATAATGGGGGATTTAAAACTATGCAGACATCTGTTAGGAAAACATAAATGTCCAGTAAGGTCTTGGAATGCATTGGGGGACAACCTCCACCTTCTGAAATGAAGATGAAATAACCAGGGGGACAATTGTTTTAGACTTCTTGATAAGGAGGACAGATAGGAAACATGGTAAGGGGCCAAGATGGCTCCATCAGGAGCTCTTTAATGACTTGAAAATCAAAAAGAAATTGTGAAATAAGTGGAAACATGGACAAGTTGCTAAGGATAAGTAGAAAAGAATGGAACAAAAGTAAGGAAAGCTAAGGCACAGAATGATTCACACCTAGCAAGGGACATAAAAGGCAATAAGAAGAGGTCCTATAAATTCATTAGGAGCAACAGGCTTAATATGAAGGAGTGCTAATAATGGATGACTTTTAGAAGGCTGAAGTGTTTAATGACTATACCATTTCAGTCTTCTCTAAAAGAGAGAAATATGATCAGACACTTAACATAATTAATATTAACAACAAGAGGGAAGTAACACAAGCCAGAATATGGAATGACTAGGTTATAGTATATTTAAATAAGTTAGAGGTATTCAAGTTGACAGTGGCTGATGAAATTTATTGTAGGATGCTTAAGGAACTAACTGTGGCAATCTCAAAACTATTAGCAGTTATTTTTGAGAACTCATGGAGGACAGGTGATGGGCAAACACAGAGGACTGGAGATGGGCAAACACAGTGCAATGTTTACAAACGGTGACAAAGAGGACACAGGGAATTATAGACCAGTCAGTCTAACCTCTATACCTGGAAAGATACAGGAATAAATGATCAATCAGTTTGTAAGAACCTAAAGGATAACAGGGTTATAAGTGACAAAGGGTCCTGTGGCACCTTATAGACTAACAGAGGTATTGAAGCATAAGCTTTCATGGGTGAATACCCACTTCTTCGGATGCAAGCCGAAGAAGTGGGTATTCACCCACAAAAGCTTATGCTTCAATACCTCTGTTAGTCTATAAGGTGCCACAGGACCCTTTGTCGCTTCTACAGATCCAGACTACCCCTCTGATACTTGAGGGTTATAAGTAATACTCAACATGTATATGTCAAGAACAAATGATACCAAAACAAACAAATGTCCCTCGTTGATAAAGTTACTAGCATAGTGAATAGAGAGGAAGCTGTAAAATGTGATATATTTTGGTTTTTAGAAAGGCTTTTGATGCAGTCTCACGTGACATTCTCATAAACAAAAGAGGGAAATGTATAGATGAAATTATATTCTTTCAACCAGTTATGAACCCTCCTTATAGCACTCAGAAAGTGACTACAGCAATTCACAGTCAAACTGGGAGGACCTATCTAGTGGGGTTTTGCTGGGGTCAGTCCTGGTTCCAGCAGTATTTACATTAATGACTTGAATAATGGAGCAGAGATTATGCTTATACATTTTGTGGATGACAACAAGCTGGGAGTCATAAGCACTTTGGGGTCAGGATTAAAATTCAAAATTACCTTGATAAATTGGAGAAATAGTCTGAATTCAGCAAGATGAAAATCAACAATGAAAAGTGCAAAGTACTTCACTTAGGAAGGAAAAATCCAATGCACAGCTACAAAATGGGGAATAACTAGCTAGGTGATAGTACTGCAGAAAAGGATCTGGGGTTATGGTGGGTCACAGATTGAGCAAGCCAATAGTGTGATGCAGTTGCAAAAAAAGGCTAATATTCTGAGATGTATTAACAGGAGTTTGTAAAACATAGGAGGTAATTGTCCCGCTGTACTCAGCACTGATGAGGCCACAGTTAGAATACTGTATACGATTCTGGGCACCACACCCTAGGAAAGATGTGGATAAATTGGAGAGAAACAGGAGAAGAGCAACAAAAATGATACACGGTTTAGAAAAGGAAGATTAACAAAACTGAGCATGTTTAGTCTTGAGAAAAGAAGACTGAGGGAAGATCTGATAAGTCTTTCATGACAGCCCTTTACATATTGAAAGACTTATCAGGTCTCCCCTCAGTCTCCTTTTCTCAAGACTAAACATGCTCAGTTTAAAGCATGTTTAAACTGAAAGCAAGACAAGAAGTAAAGGGCTTAATCTGCACCAAAGGAGATTTAGGCTAGGTATTAGGAGAAACTTTCTAACTATAAGGATAGTTAAGTACTAGAATTGGTGTCCAGGGGAAATTCTGCAATCCCATCACTAGAGGTTTTAAAGAATAAGTTGGACATACACCTGTCAGGGATACTTTGTCTCACTGCAGGATTCTGGACTAGGTGATCTTGAGGTCACTTCTATTCCTACATTCCTACGATTTTGTGATTCAGAATATTAATAGCAGCAGTCAGGATATACATCAGCACACTAAGGTTTACAACCAAAACTGCTGTAATTGCAAGCTCTCTAACTAGTTACAAGAAATACAAAATATGGAAGAAATTATAGGGCAGGTTAAACAGCTCGAAGACTAGTTTGTAGATCAGTGGACTTCAGCCAATGAGCTACTTGAAACACACAAAGAAACTAAGACAAACAACAATGACCTCCAGCTAAAACTGCACTCTAACTAAAATGAGATTGCTCTCTCACTTACAAAATGAACAAATGCCCCTTGCTTACTTGTCTCTATATAACATGTCTGCCCCAAATACCTCTGTACCTAGCCATGTATAAAACCTCTGTATAAGTACTTATGGAAATATCACCATATACTACTATTTCTATTTACATTTGTAAGTCATAACACTGCAGATTTGTGTACAATATCTCACTCTGTACCTTTATGCACCAATAATCTGTGTTCTTACTTGAACACAAAACTTGAGCTAAAACCTGCCTTTCTATCATATTTTACATAGATATGCCTACAAAACGGAGTTTAAGAGAGGTTTACTTTGACAAACAGTCTGTACAAAGTTAGACTATAATGAGCCCTTTACACACAACTTTCCCCACTTCTACCTTTAAGGATTTTCATTTTTCCAGGCTGACAATCCTGGTTTCAGCTTTATGGGCATGAAGTTGTTTCTTCACCTAATAAGAGGCATAAAGTCCCCTAAGAAAATCTAGCAAATATATTTCCTTTATTTCTTTAAAGATGCCAACATGTTACAGATACAGTATATATATTATTTTGACTCAATATATTTTACTTGAAATTTTAAAAGATTGATCAAGCCAAATACATTAATTGACCCAAAAGCAGCAGGTACTGTAAGTCTCACACAGGAGAGAGAACAAGCATGCCACGCTCTTCCCCCATACTCAACTAAAACCAGAGCCTACTAGCCAACTGGCATTGTTATGGGGCCTGAGCCCACCAATGCCCTAGAACTAATGTGTACACAGCCACTACTAACCAGTGTCTACTCATGCACACACACAACCTTATGTTACAGACCAATACAACCTGATCAGCAAATACTCAGAATTGTTCATAATTATTCTGTACATTTTTTTAAAAAAATGAGGGGCGGAAAGGTTTGAATAATGAACTCAGGGGAACACACTTGCTTAGGGACTTGCTGAGACAAGGAGACAGAAGGGCTAAATTCACATAAACTATTTATTCTGAATTATTCCCTAATCTTTTCCCGATAGTTGGGAATCATTGGGAGTTTTCAAGCAGTTCCTATAGGTCACAGACTGGCGGCAAAACTTTTGACAATTCTGCTAGTCTCAACAAGATACATTGCTTGTATTTAAGAAAGATTTCAGTAGCACACAAAGGCCCTAGTCAGGAGCAGGACCCCATTGTGCTGGGTGTGGTGAAAATAAATAGCATGAGTTAGTACCTGCCCTAAAGAGGTGGAATGTAATAACCAAAACAGACTGCACACACAGAAAAGTCTATGATTCTCCCTCCACCTGCCCACCATCATTATTTTCCTTTTGCCACACCCACTCTCTCCCTCAACCCAAATATTGGCAACCTAACCTGCTGGGCATTGCTGACCCAAAGTGCTCTCTCTCACCTTTCCCACCCTTCAGAAACAGTTCTGGCTCATCTGGAGGGGACTAAAATAGAATGTAAATGATAGACTAGCTAAAGGCTTGCACCCCTAGCAGTTCTTAAGAGGTATGGGGTCACATGTCTGGTCCCAGCTGTTGCCCTATGGTGTTTCGTGATGGCTTTTTCTTGAACTCTTACTGCCCTCTGATGGAAGGGTTGCTCCTAGTATGTTCATTTGGGGGACTCTCCTAGCCCTCTCTGTTTCTCACTGCTATGTGAGGGGGTGGGGGAAACAGTTCAGAGTGGAGTCCACAGCAGGCGTAAAGATAGGAGATTTTCATGACTAACCTCTGTCGGCACTACCACCCCTTAATAGTGTGGTACAACAGTGGCTCCCAATCATGCTCCTTCCCCCAGTATTTGAAAGTCGTATATTAATTTGCAGGGTCTGAACATTTGATTACTGTGTGAACGTCGATAATTAAATCACCCAGTAATTAAATCAGTTTAACAACATTAGTTATGCAATATGCACATCACTACATACAGTTTCTAAAAATATCTGGGTAGTTTATTAGAAAAAGGAATTTAATTACTTTGTAATGGAACTTCTTGCTCAGATTCCCAAGAATTATTTCAATTTACCAAAAGCAAGTTGACAAATGGACAAAGCCTTTCATCAATTTAAGTAAAGCTCATTTTAAAAGAAACATTTCCCCTTAAAGTGCAATGTTTCCAGTGATTAACTGCTGTTGAATTATATGAATGTTGCTATAGATAACTTAGTGATGAAGGTTCTTCCATTCCTTGCTTACCCAGGACTCTCCCTGAGTTGAGGATAAGGGGGAGGGTATTAAGCTCATCTGTGGGGCCCAATCAGTAAGTGTGCACTTACTGGATAGGGCCGAACACACAAGTTAGGTGGAGGAATGCCTGTCTTCCTGTGGTTCATGCATCACTCTGGGGCTTAGGCTTCCCGCTACCTAGAGGAAGGCAGCAGTGAGGCAGAAGCATAGGTCCCAGAGAATTTTTACTGACAAAAATTCACATGGCGAGCAAGTTTAGGTACCTACTGCAGTCTGCAGCAGCTGAGTGGAGGTTCTGTGAATCCCAGTAGGACTGATTCTGGGATTTAGGTGTCTTAAGTGAAAGTTAGGTGCCTAAGTCCCTTTCTGAATCTAGCCCACAACCTTGAACTGGCAATCTAGAAAGTGTGTGTTCTGGAGGCATTTTACAGCTCAATCTTACAGACCCAAAAGGTCTGAATCATTCACATTAAAGTCATGGTGTGTTCAGATCGAAGCTTTTGGTTTGGGCCTAACTATCTAGTGACTTAGGGCCATTTCTAGTTCAGATAATTACCATGTAACTTATTTGTTTGGTTCACATTGTTTACTATAATTTCAGTGTCTAATAATATTGCCACCAGCAAGAGCTATGAGCACTACAAGATCATTTTATTGGCTGTTCATTTACATTTTTTGCACCCTTTTAGTGCCACTTTATGCAATGTTTGTTTGCTTCTGTATTAGCACTAATGCACTAGTAGGGGGACAGCCCCACTTTCCAGTGCACCTATATAGAAGGCAGCCATGACTTGAGGAGCGCATGAGGAGGGGATATGCTGAATAGTCCTGCCATCAAAGCTCAGAGCCTGAGAGGGAGCATATCAGGGTGAAACCATGCTCCCCTGTCCCTATGCACCAGCGTGGAGAGAGTGTTAGCTACACTTTTGAAGAGTTATAGTGAGTCTCGTTAATTACTTCAGAAGCTAGCAGACTATACCATGCCCTTCATCTTCCCCTGCATTGCTTTGTCGCATAAAAGGCATAATGAAGCCCATAGTCTTGTGTGGAGTACAATACCTCATAAAAAGCACAGCCTGTAATGGTAATGTCTGAAATGCTTTATGCATAAGATGAACGATTTATTCTTTTTGTGAAAAAAGTAATGGAGGGATATAAATGTTTAGAAAAATAGTTTCTCAGGATCCTTGAACAATCCTGCCTGACCCTTCTCTAATAGTTTTTAATGCACTATTACAATAAGCTATTTTGTAAAAAAACAAAAAAAACCACACACACACAACCCCCCTGTCCTATTCCCCATTCATTTAATCACAAGTAAATATCTTGCATAGAGGAAAAATATTCAAGCCTAAAAAGATGAACTTTTAGGAATTCCAGATAAACCACTTCAAATAAGTTGCTTAATGACTGAACAAGGGGCTACATTGGAAAACTTATTGACAAAGATTCTGCATTCCTCACTTCTCAGGACTCACACTGAGTTGAGGATAAGGACGATAAGGCCCAAAGGATTTTGTTCTCAAAATTTACAATGCTAAATTTATTGAAGATAGACAAATAAATTACTGTTGTACTTCATATTGTTCATGTGACTATCCTCTCTTATCTCTATGGTCTACACTACCATTCCTTGCCTACTTATGGTTATTGTCAATCAAACTGAGACAGTTAAATGACTCTAGTTAATAATTAGGATTCATTCATTAATGTCTGTGCAGATCTCTGAAAATGTAAAGTGCTATGGAAGTGCTAAGAAACAGTAGTAACTGTAGTATCATGCCTTTAGAACTTCCATGAGATTTTTAATAAATATTATCTACAATAGTTAAACACATTACAATTATTTAGGACAGTTTAAGAGAAACAATTCTCCACCATTAACCGTTTTAGCATACAAAGGACTCAGGGATCTATCACAGTGCTCTGAGGAAGATTAGACAACATGATGGCAATAAACTGAGTACTGTCCACAGTACAGCTTCCTGTATAGTTATGGCTGGAGAAGCTGCACTAGTAGAGAACTACATATCAGAATTTTCCAAATATAAGCACACCATAAATATTTAGGATCTGCTCTTGGTGCTTGACATCAGCAACTATATCTGAAAACAATGGACGTGTTCTGCACCTCTTAAATTCAGATTCTAAAAGGGAATAGTCTATGAACCAGAGACAAACTGAAAGTGGATGGTCTCTATATATAAATAGGTTCACAAGTCTGGTAGAACTAGACATAAGGAGAAAACAGAGAAGGACCTAGAAAGGTTCCCCTGCTTCTCACAGGGCAAACAGACCTCTTTAAAATGAAGCAGGATCCAGTGCACCAGTGACTGATTACCTGCAATTATCTCCCTCTTTATAAGGCCCAGGTGCCTATCTTAAAGTCCATTTGGGTAGCAGGTACTCAGTCACAGGTGCACTGGACCCTGCTTCCTCTTAAAGGGGACTGTCAGTCAGTGACACTGCTTCACAAGTGTTTGACCGTTTGAAAACATGCACACATGTTTGGGAAGCTAAAGAGCTAAAATAGCATGCTTACTTGCCTATAAGGTCACTATTATCTGTGAACTCTCTCTGGAGCAGGATCTGTGTCTTACTACCATAGAACCTCAGAGTTACAAACACTTCGGGAATGGGGGTTGTTCATAACTCTAAAAAGTTTCTAACTCTAAATAAAGGTTATGGTTGTTCTTTCAAAGGTTTACAACTGAACACTGTCTTAATACACCTTTGAAACTTTGCTATGCAGAAGAAAAATCCTTTCCCTTTATTTCTTTAGTAGTTTATTTTTAACACAGTACAATACTGTATTTGCTTTTCCCCCCCCCTCTCTGCTACTGCCTAATTCCAAATGAGGTGTAGTTGACTTGTCAGTTCATAACTTTGGTGTTCATAATTCTAAGATGTTCTTACAGTGTTTAGCATGGAGATCTTAGTATGGGGCCTCTAGGTGTTACTGTAACACAAATGAAAAAATGTCACCTTTACTGTATTATACAAAGTCTCTCTTCGCATAATATTGTGGAAGAAGGGACATTTTCTTCTGAAAAGCCCAAAACTGTTGTGCCCATGAGAACTTTCCAGGCCTCACTAACCTTTACACTTTGCTCTCCTCCCTATCAAACTAGTCTACAGTCTCTTAGATTCACCTTTCTTTCCTCTTTTTTCCTTCCCTATTTTTTCTAGAACTAACAATAAAACAAAAAGAGGGTAGCACTTCCAATGTGGTGATTTAAATCTGAAAGGGAAAGGTAGACCTGGTGTACATTTTTCTGTGCAATTAAACAACCTGTTTGGACCTGGAAAATTGAAATATGATACTGAAAAGAGCTGAAACGGTACACTTATAGCCCCTTCAATTTCTAACAGTCTTTACAATGACTCTAGCCTAGGACAGGGATGGGCAACTTTAAGGTAGTTGGGGGCCCCAAAATCCACTAAAGTTCTTTGGTGGGCCATATATTTTTTTCAGAGGCTAGACATTGCATAACTCAAATGTTTTCTACAAGAAAGCATGTTAACATACAATTAACTGTGTATTAACAGAGTGAAATGAAGTGCTCTTCAATATAAAAGTCGGTAATAGCAAAACCTTTAAATAAAACATTTAAACATAAGTCTTTCACTGGTCTTTTTGCAGTGTTCAGAAGAGCAGGAAATTAATAAATAAAAATAAACAAAACATTAAAAAATGTCTTCACATTTTTTTTCTCTGCTGTTCGCAGGCTCTGCATCACTCTCTTCCAGTCAAGACTCTGGCATGTACAACATTGAGGGACTCATTTTTAGTAAATTCATAGATGATGGAAATTTCATTGACCACCAACCTTACATTGGTTCATGCTAATCAAAGACTTCTCTGTTCATATCCATTTGGGCAGGAAAATGATTGGATCAGAAAGACATCTTTGTTCTGGAAGCTTATCTATTCTAATTTATGGTGATCCAAAAAAAGGAATCACACTATAACTGATTTGCAGATAGATGAGATAATTATATGATGTGATGAACAAATACCAAATTAAAATATTCTTGCACTTATTTGCTGAAAATAAATTAGTGTGATTGGGAAAAGAAAAAAAATGTACCAGTATGTAGGATTTTTTCTTTCCGAAATCAATAACCCACTATAACATTATAAATATTTAACTTCTTGCAATCCATATACATTCTCATTATATACCTGTATCAAAACAAATGTTTAACCAAGCAATATGAACTGAGTCAAGAATGGAAGATAATTAGTACAATTCAGTAAAAAAAAAAAAAAGCAGAAAAATCCATCAAATAAAGTTTTTCCTCTAATTTATCCCAGAGGGTCTAGCACTCTTGGTTCTTCTCTTCCTTAACCCCTCATTCTGATATTTCTACTCTTTCCTCCACCCCTTGTTTTCCTCTTTTCCCCCCAGTTCATTTTTTTAACCTGTGTTGCTTAGATACATTTATAGCTAATGTTTTCTTCAATCATTCATTTGGCACCTAATTTTTGGTGACCCACGCTTAGTGGAAAATATCAATTCTTCTCAAAGAGCTCTAAGTGAATTTTGATTAAATAGAAGAACCAAACAAAGTAATTAAAGACAGTTTAAAAAAATGGTATCATCCCTGAGTCCAAAGCTTGCTTTCATTTAATTGCCTTTAAATTATTTTTGTTACCCTATCGCTATAGGGATTTATGTTTCTAATTCTAAATTAAAAAGTAATTAAAAACACTTATCTAGTATTGGCACGTCACATTCTGTTTCAGAGAATGCAAAATACAATAGATAAAACAGAGACAAAGTGAGAAAACGCAGAGGCAAAACAGTTTGGTAATTCTTTAATAAGTATTGCATGGAATTAAAAGAGGGTTCATGGTTAGTTCTAAGGAAAACTCCATATGTTGGGCAAGCTCTGAGATGAAATGTTTAACCCTTATGCTACTCCCTAGGAACCTCCAGGTATTAAAAAAGCTGCAACTTTCTCCCAGAGCTCCCCAGCTGCAACATAGACTTTGGGGAGCTTTGTAGCTTCTCTCTTCTCTAAGGCCGCTTTTCACTTGAAAAACATACTGAGTATCATCATATAAATCAACCTCATTAAACATACATGTCCACCCTGGGTGAACACCTACACAGAACTAAAACTCGACAAAACTTGTCCCAGCCTATAACACCCAGGATGAATTTTCAAGGAGCACCCTATCTACGCTGGTTCTTCCAAAATCATGGAGAAAAGCCAGACATTATGTTTCTAAGATATTTAAGCCTCTTGGGGATTTTTCCTGATTCCCTCTGCCTCTTCCACTTCTAGTCACTGTTATTAATTTTTCCTATTCACATCCCTCACAAACTCCACCCAGTGGTACCTCAACAGCCAATCCACTCCCATCATATTCTAAGGCTATGTCTACACTAGCACTTTTGTTAGTAAAACTTTTGTTGGGCAGGGGTATGTCACACCCCTGAGTGACATAAGTTACATCAATAGAAGCACCGGTGTGGACAGTGCTATGTTAGTGGAAGACACTCTCCTGCTGACTAGCTACTGCCACTCATTGGGGAATGGTTTAATTATGCTGAAGGGAGAGCTCTCTCCCGTCGGCATACAGCAGATACATGGGCGACCTTATAGTGATGCAGCTGCATAGGTACAGCTATGCCACTGTAAGGTCTCTAATGTAGACATAGTCTAAATCTTTGCTTGTTTCTCAAGTATATGCAAAACTGCCTCTAGTCTAGATACAGGTATGGAGGTTCCCTTTTTTGTTGATTCACAAAGCCCATGACAAAGGACAACAGTATGAAGAAAAAGCATTTTGTATTTGAAAGTAGTCTTCTGTGAGCCTGATAGCAGACAAACAGATAGCTGGGAAACCATATGTACATAGACAGACAGGAACATTTTTGTTTACTAGAGCTTGGGTCTCTGGTAAACAGCTTGCTGCAGCTCTAATTAGAATGCATTGAAATGAAAGATATCTAATTAACCTTGACCTAGTCTATAGTACACCCGCAGAAGAGAATCCAAGCTTTCAAGCTCTTGCATTATACATTCCAGTGATGTGAAACAAGAAACGTTTTCTGATGTGACTTTGTCTTTTCTTTACTATAAAATAATTATATAAAAGGTCTGTTTTCTGAGTATATTATTAAAGTGAAAGAACTACACTTAAAGGGAATTCAGTCACTTAATTTTTAAACTCATGCCCTTTATTAAGAAAACAGCCATTGGTATATATAAATGAATACTGCATAATACATGAAGCACAGTGCTAAAAACACCTTTCTATAAGAAAAGTACTTTCTTAGTGTAGAAAAAAGAATAATTCATATACAAACATATGACATCACATTCATGACATACAAGACATTATATCAGAGCTGCATATATTTTTTCTTGCAAAATCTTTTTTCACTGAAAAAAGTGAAGATTTGGAGTTGACCGAAACAATTTGTGAATTTGAGTCGATTTTCTAGAATTGCTTTGGTCAAAGAAAGAAAAGTTTTGGAAGTGTTAGTGGTTTGTTTCAGCATTTCTGAAACCGTTTCCAGCACGTTTTGATTTTTGGTAAAGTTTTGTTTTGCTTTGGAATTTTTTGGCATATTTTTTGTGAAAAAAATGGAAACAGTTTCACTTCAGGTCAACATAAAACATTTTTTTTTTGTGGACATGGACCCAAACTGAATATTCAGTTATTTAGACAGCCCTACGTTATACCAATAAAGTTACACCTGTGTGAAACTAGTGCACTGGAATAGGGAACCAGGTGCATGTGATTTTGATCACTTTGCTTCTTCTACAGTGTAGAGATTAAGGAATTTGTTATAACCCACAGCCTATTTTGCTGGTGGTGTTCAAGTCTATCACCTACCCAGGTGTGAAAAATGAGTATGGAGACAATTAAATTATTGCAAGAAAGGGAAGACAGGTGGGAAAGATACGTTAGTATTTAGGCATACCCTCAGGGAAGAATAACATAATAGTTAAGATGACTAGAGCTACCTGAATAATTCTGCTACATTAATATTAGTGGAAATTATGTATCTATTTGCTGCATGGAATTTCCAGAAATCAATAGATCTACAACATAAAATCTGGTCCAGCCTATGAAGAGGCACCAGTGAAGAGACTGCACTGGGGATGGGGGAGGGAGCCAAACTGAAAAGGCACATTTGTTGCTATGATGTTGCATGGCAACTTTTCTGCCTCATGGATATACTATCTTTAGAAGGAAGGATGAGCCCTTTTGACTGGGCATGGGCCTGGCCTCAAGCACACTTCACGCAGCAGGATGTTATCCGGGGAGTGTTCTGCCTCCCTTCCCCCCTGCAATGCAGCCCACAGCTGCTGTCATCTTTAATATGAAGTGAAGTCTGAAAAGGCTACATATCGTTATGTTCCATACTGAACAGCCAGGACCATCAGATCAAGACGGGGCATATCTGGCTATAATATCAACTTCACCCTCTAGCCAGGTGATCTCAAAGTGCCCAACTTGTTCCAGGGCAAAGGAGACCTCCAAAAACAAAGCCAAAAGGATACAAAACAAAGGAATCTTCCAGCTTGCTGGGTTCTGGCTCCAGTCCCTGGTACTGTTTGCAGTTGTCATCCTTTGCATGGTAGCTCTTTGCCTCTCAGAAAGGTAGTTCAAGTTTAGTCACAATCTTCCTCGCTTAAGCCTTCCTTTCAGCAACAGACTCTGGCCGGCCAGGCAGCCAACCAACCACAGTCCCCGCATAGTTCCTTCCTTCCCAGCTAGCAGCTGCTTTCTAGCAGGAGCTACCCATCTACACTTTTCCCCATCCCATACCCAACTGCTGGACTTGCCCCTTTAAGACCAAACCTAGCACAGGAGTGGCAGATGTGGCTTCCTGAGCCCAAATCTGACCTTTAACCCTTTCTAGCCTGAGACTGGATCACAGCCCTATTTTCCACTCTGCTCATTGCTGATTATGTTAGTATATAGCCTCAGCTGTAGTAAGAACTATTGTACCAGACCAACCCACACACGCTTCTTTAGCTCAGAAAAAGAAAGACAGACTTTTGAAAATAGCAAACAAGCAAAGGGTTTCATTAATTGTTTTCTGTAAACTATTACAACAGTGATACTCAGTCTGCAGCTCATGAGCCACAAGTGGCCCTTTAGTGTGTCTCCTGCGGCTCTTTGCAGCACATGCTATTAAAACGCTGATTTAATTATTAACCAATCAGGATACTTTTACTATGTTATTTACCAATTAAGTTATCAACTTGCACTAAGTGATTAATATGTAATAATATAATATATAATTAAATATTTCCTGCCATACTGTTTAAATAGGATTAGAACTATACTAAATGAAACAATGAATTCACACTACTGTGGCTCTTTGGGGTAATGTTGATTGCTTAGTTGGCGCCTCAACCACTGAGGTCTGAGCATAACTGTATTAGAATTACAATAAAGAGCTAAAGAGATAAAATTCTAAAGAACCCAAAACTTAACACAGGGATAGGCCCATTTGTTTATTTAAGGATATAAAAAGTTTACAGGGGCACATTTAAGACTGAGTTTTAAACTCTTAAGGCTTAACTGGAATAAAAAGCAGTTGGCCTGTCTTATTTTGTTGGGAACATGAAAAGAAGAAAAAAATCTCTGCCATCCTGTGACAATCAGGGTCTGGATACCCCAAGGCAAGAACAGGGAATTTCATCCCCAAAGAATAGGCAGTTGAATCAACTGATTGTATACAATGTTGCTGTACTATAAAAATGTTGAGTAAGGTCCTACTGGTTTGGGTGCTCCTCAGAATGTCACAGCTTTTAATGGCCCACCATTTGTCTTTTTTCCTGGGCTATACAATGCTAGGTGCTTGGAGCTAGTCTTGTCTGGCTGGGGAGGCAGACCACTCCCAGCCTGACAGCCCACTGCCCCCCGCCCCAATCTACCATTTACCCCCAATCTAGACAGCGGTTATGATTGGGAGCAAAATTTTCAAAAGTACATAAAGGAACTAAGCCCAAGCCCAATTTTTTTTTAAAAAAGGATTTGGCATATGTCTACAGGGCAGTCAGAGTTGTGACTGTAGCATGTGTAGACAAACTGAGCTAGGTTTGTCCTAACTACCTCCAACAACAATAGCAGTGAAGCCTCAGCAGCATGGGCACTTAGGTCTCACTGAAAGTCAATGGGAGTTAGGCTCCTAAACTACTAATGTGCTTTAGAAAATGTAACTCTTGGTCTCTCAGCACCACAGCACTTCCAGTCATGGGAGAGATGCCCATGCTCTCTCTGCCAAGTAATTTCACTTGAATATGTGTCTGTTTTTCATGTGTCCCCTGTTTTATGTGGAGCTTCTGTATTTATGTATTAGTACTCCTACACAAGGATATTCATGATCACTCAGTGTTGCCCTAGCTCTGCTCCCATCGGATGTCAATGAGTAAGCTTTTCAAAATCCCACCTACAGTAATCAAATATAAGTAATATATAATTATACATACATTCTATAAGTGTACGCATACTGATATACATGAACACAAATATGCATATGCTTACATACATTTTTACATATACTCGTGTATATTTAAAATATTGATTCTTTTAATTATTGCATGACATTTGTTTTTTCTGAGATCCACAATTACAGATAAGTTATTATCTCTTAACCTAAAAGATCCATTACAAGAGATGCCCACTCTCAGAGAATAAAAAGTCTCAGTTATGTCTGTAAAGGCAAAAAGTCTTTGAAGAAATTGTACACCTGGTATAGCACTAGCCTCAAAAGTGACCAGGCCTTGTATAAAACTACCACTTTCCCCATCCTATTCCACACAGAGCAATGGATTATATAATTCTCTCTCTCTCTCTCTCTCTCTCTCTCACACACACACACACACCCCTCTCACACTCCTCTCCTTCCAAAAAAGGAAGGGCACCCAAGAAAGCATTTATATTACTCAGGAGAAGTGGCTTGAGTCACCTTTGCCAGAAAAAAGGCAGAACTCTGAGCTGAGAGGTTCCAGCCATATCTATGCACACTTTGTTCTCTTATTGTTATTTTCAGAAGCTATGCAATGTAATATATTCAAAATTACCCATCCTCCTCCATTCTGCTTCAGGCAATATACTATAATCTCAGGAATTCTTTTTTCCTGAAAATATTTTGTAGAAACAGTTGACATAATAGGCTATGTAAACTACATCAATTTTAACTGTTTTGGACTTGCAGAGTGAGATACCCATTTAAGTGTTTTGTTTGCAGGACAGAGTTTTCCTAGAAGCTGAAATGGTCAAATGAGGTTGTGCTTGATTTAGAAGCATTAAGTACCCCAGGATAGCGTTAGCACGATTGATTTATGAGCATACACCTAGTACAAGTACAAGTTCATCTGGAATTTATGAGCATACACATACAAGTACAAGTTCATCTGGAACGAACACTCCAAAATAGAATCTAAAGCTATTGGTTTGATCTGAATGTTCTTTAAACTCAATAAAGCCAACCATTTGTTTAGATGCTTATGTGCCCTGTGTTGTTAGTTTTTCCAATCACAATAGCCTCCAAGACTTTATATAGCACAATGTCCAAAGGGGGAAGAGGATTTCTTTCTTCTAATACAATATCATCAAATTGCTACCAGTAAATGTGAAATTTAGGTATTTTAATAAAAGATTGATGGAAGAGCTCATTCTCCTAGCATACTGACAAAAGAAAGTGGGAGATAAATTAGTCCTAAACCCTAGCTTTCTGGAAGGTCCAAAAGGGCCTGGTAGAGTAGTAGGCTATGGGCAGTCAGGCAGAAGCCAAATGCCAGAGCTGGAGGGTAAACCAGACTCATAATCATAATGTGTAGCCAAGAGTCAGAAACCAAAGCCAAAGCTTAAAAGTTTAACCAGAATCACAGTCAGGAAGTGTAGCCGAGAGTCTGAAGTCAGGACAGAGCTCAGGGTTGGGGCAGGAGCAGATCCAGGCTAGGGGCTGGGACTGAAGCAGGAACAGAGAGTAGAAGCAGGCTTGAAGCAGGTGGAGGGTGAGCGCAGATACAGACATGGTACACAGCGAGCAGCTGCTGTTCTGCTCTGGGTGCCAGGTTTACAAGCAGGACTGCTGATCCAGCAGCCTCAGGTGCTGTGCCTACTCCATAAGTTTCAGAACAGCAAAGTTAGTCAGGGAGCAGGCCAGCAGCTGGTCCTAGCTGGTCAGCACACCCCTTCTTTCAGGGTTGTCTCCCAGGATCCTTTAGGGAGGGTTTCTGGGGGTAGGCCCAGTGGATGGCATGCAGGTGGGCCAGGGCGTGACTGTGTTCCATGGGTTCCCACAGCCGCTTCCCTGGGCCGCATCCCACACAGTCATATATTGGATTCTTCCCTGGACTTGGCAGGTGTCCAGAATCTGCTGAACCATGTATTCCTCTTGGTCCTGCATGGTTATCAATGGATGGGGAGGAGTAGTGTGGTGTGGGTAGGGATTCTCAATGAATGGCTTTAAGAGGGAGATATGGAACATGGGATGGATTTTAAGGGATTCTGGCAACTGCGATCAGAAAGTTACCAAATTAAGTTGTTTTGTGATTGAAAATGGTCCTAAGTACTCATGATCTAGTTTTGCAGATGAACTGGTGCTTCGCAGGTTTTGGGAGGACAGCTAAACCTTGTCCCCTACCATGAGGTTGGGAGATGTCTAAAAGTGTTAGTGGGCATGGCACTTGTATGCTGTCTCAGCCTCTAACTGACATGCAAGTTCCTAAGACTACGTCTACACTACCCGCCCGATTCGGCGGGTAGCTATCGATGTTCTAGGATCGATTTATCACGTCTCGTCTAGATGCGATAAATCGATCCCAGAGCCGCTCCCCATCAACACCGGAACTCCAGCTCCGCGAGCGGAGGAAGCGCTGTCGATGGGGGAGCCTGCCTGCTGCCGTGTGGACCGGGGTAAGTACTTTTAAAAATCGATCTAAGATATTTGACTTCAGCTACGTTATTCACGTAGCTGAAGTTGCGTATCTTAGATCGATCCCCCCCCCTTGTGTAGACCAGCCCTAAGGCAGTTGGTGAATATGTGTGGTGAGGTCTGCAAAGATGGGCAGTGGTAAGTCAAGGGGTATTTCTGGGTGATGGCAAGGGTGAAGCCCTTAATTCATGAAGAAATAACTCTGTTGGGTTGTGGCATGTGTAGAGTTGTTGTAAGCAAATTTGATTTGGGGAATGTGTGCCAATCAATCATACTGATGATAATGTAGAAAGCAGCATAGATACTGCTCCAGGACTTGACTGTCTTTCTCTGCCTGAACATTGGTAATAGGTGGTAAGTAGTGGAGGTATGAGGTTCGATGCTCAGGAGTCACAGAAATTTCCACCAAAAGCAGGAAATAAACTGGGACCCCTGGTCAGATACTACACTTGTGTGCAACTCATGAAGGTGAAAGATGTTGACTTCAAACAGACTGGCCATTTCTTAGGCTTTGGGGAGGCTGCAACACAGTATAAAATGTGCCATCCTCATCAGGAGCTCAACTACCACTAAAATCATGATGTACCCTTGGGAAGGTGGTAGCTCCACAATGAAGTCCATCAACACAATGGCCGAAGGCCAGGGTGGAGTGGGCAAGGGCTGGAAAAGACCAAGTGGATTTTTCTGGGGAGTCTAAGTCTGGGCAAAGAGATCACAGGATCAGATATAAGTTGCTACTGAAGCCTGTAGAAGTAGCCATCAGAAACTCTTTGACACCAGGGTTTTGAGTTGACTGAAGTGACCTGCCAGAAGAGCATCATGGCCGATTTGTAGGACTTGTAGCCTGTGTGGGACACTGGGTATGCAGATGCGCCCTTTCCAATACAGGATTCCATCACTAAGAGTGAAGGTTGAGGCAGCCTGGTCATTGGCACTGTTCAGAGCTTGGTGGATATGAATGGCAAAGGGATCATTGGGCAGCAGGAACCAGACTGTGTTACCTGAAATGAAATTTGATGGCTTAAGGATGGTGGATGGAATTTCTTGGTCAGGTTCACAGTACTCCCCTTTTTGGGATAATGTATCCGCCTTCCCATTCTTAGTCCCTGGGCGGTACATCACCATGAAGTCAAATGGTATAAAGAAGAGGACCCAGTGGGTCTGTTGCTGATTTAGGTGCTAAGCTGTCTTAAGGAATTCTAGGGGATGTGGATTTGGAACCTAGTGCCCACCAAGAAATGCTGGCATTTGTCAAAGGCTGCTTTGATGGCCAGTAGCTCCTTATCAAGGATGTTGTAGTTTTGCTCCACTGAGTGTGAGCTTGTGCAAGTAAAAGGCACAAGGGTGAAGTTGACCATTGGAGGCAGCCATTTGGGAGAGGACTCCTTTCAGCGCAAAGTTTGAAACATCCACTTCCACCATGAATGGCTGGCCCAGGTTGAGGTGAACCAAGATGGGCACTGTGATAAATTTCAGCTTTAGGCGCTCAAAAGCTGCTTTCTACCTCTGGGGCACAAGGAAACTGAGCTCCCTTCCATAGGAGGGCAGCAATTGGGGTGATCAACCCCGAGAAACCCTAGTTAAACTATCTAAAGAAACTAATAAAGCCTAGAAAGCATTGTATCCTCTGTATGTCCTTGGATGCTGTTCAGTTGGAGATGGCTGTCACTTTGTGTGGTTCCATGGCCAGTCCTTCAGAAGAGATGATGGAGCCAAGAAACCCTAGTGTGTCATGGTTGAACTATACAGTATATATTTGGCTTGCCATACACGCAGTGCCGGCAAAGCCTTTCTAAGACACTCCATACCTGCTGATTGTGCTGTGCTTGGGTCACTGGAAAAAGTGTCATTGAGATAGACAATGAATCAATCTAACATGTCCTGGAAAATGCTGAAAAAATGCTGGAAGTTCATGGGATCACTGCACAGACCAAATGGCTGACGAGGTATTCAATGTTTCTATACCAGGTGTGGAAGGCAGTTTTCTACTCATCTCCTTCTCCTACCTGCACCAGTTTACAGGTCCCACAAACGTCTAACTTCATAAAATTTCAGGTGGAGCATAATTGATCTAGACGTTCATGAATGAGGGGGAGCAGGTAATCATTCAGAACAGTCTTCTTCTTGAGGGCCTGACAGTCAATGCAGGTCTCAGAGCACTATTCTCTTTATGAAAGAAGATCCGGGCCCCTGGTAGAGAGGTAGATGGCTAGATAAACCCCTTCTGCAGTTGCTCCTGCAGATAGATGCAAAGAGGCTAAAGCTGTGGTTCAGCACGCATGTACTGGTTCATGCAGATGAAGAGAGTTGGGCTGTTGGATATATGGAGCAGAGGCAGAGTGTCAGCATTTCCCTTCTTGAATACATCTGCAAGGTCATGGTAATTGAAGTATTTTGGTGGTGACATGCAGGGTGGTCAGGGCACTCCCAGTTTCCCTGTGCCCATTCCTCCACAGCAGATATTCCACATGGGATGACACGAGTGGCAGAGGATACCATTGTTCTTCTCAGGCTCAGGAAGGCAGAATCATTGGCAATATTGGGAGCAAAAGCATGCTGTCCCTTTTCACCAATGGATACAGGGTCATTAGCAGGATAACTGAGTGCACACAGCCTGCATCAAACAAAACTGAAGGATTTGCCAGTGCCCCTGGAGAAAAATGACTCCTATGGAGGTGTGTCTGGTGGATGACTAGCCCTGTGGCCAGAAGCAACCCACCAATGGTTTCCCCCAGCTCCAGGGTATCCTGGGGGCCATAGCCACATCCTGGTCCATAAAATTACCCGAGGCTCCTGAGTCAAAGCCTCCAGATGGACCACTGGGCTCACTGGGAGTAGGAGCTGCAATGGCAGTCAGAGACACATGAAGGGTGGGCTCTCAGTTGCTGCCATCCTGATAGAGGGACATGGTGGTTGAGAGACTTTGGAGGGGGAAAGAGACAAGC
The DNA here is from genome assembly GCA_037349315.1 of Chelydra serpentina. Taxonomy (NCBI): domain Eukaryota; kingdom Metazoa; phylum Chordata; order Testudines; family Chelydridae; genus Chelydra; species Chelydra serpentina. Next base: position 73,683,839 of record JBAIAC010000008.1, read on the forward strand.
CCAGCCCAGATCCCTTTATCAGGGCTGGGGCTTGCTGTTTACTGACCCAAAGATAGTCTGAGCTTTGAGGGGCATCTAGAGGTGAAGTGTCCAATGCCCCCACAACATAGACACAGACCCAAAGTTCAGTGTCAGTGTTTCTCAGCCTCAGCCAGAGCAATAGGGTAAACCAGAGACATTCAGAAGGCACAGCTCAGGAGTCAGAGTCAAGAGTCAGACAACAGGTCAGCGATGGGGCAGGAAACAGGTACAGGCAGGGGTTGAGACTGGAAGCAAGACACTAGTATTTAACTAATCCACAGGTGTGCCAGACTGGTTTCCAGCTATGCATTTGTCAGTTATGCATCTGTTCAGTGAGGCCTGGGGCATTGGCATGGGCTGTCACCTAGTCTGCCAGCGTCACACCTCATTTGTGTCTTATCTGTAAAATCTTGGCCTATGAAAATGTAGGGTGAAGTAGAGTGTCAGGCTGCAGTTTTTAGATCCAGGTCTCTCCCCTCCATCCTAGACAAGCTAGCAAGTAAAAACCCAGGGCCACAAAAAACAAGCAGTAAGAAGAACAACTATTGTAAGATAACCAGATGGAGCCAGTGAGGATGACAGAAGTAGACAGATAAAAGTAAACTTTAGCAGGAAAAGCAAAAATGTATCAGTTTAGGTTATTGTGATTTGTGCATGAGAATGTTTTAATTATGGATTTAGAATAGATAGGTACATGGATCAGGTAATTTGGTAAACTGAGTCTGCACAAAGTTACAGAATATGTAGTTCACACGTGATAGCACTGTCTTAAAATGCACATAACATAGGCTAAAAGAAACTATTTAAGACTAAACTGAAGTGGATCTAATTTTTCACCCAACATGAGCATGTTTCCCCATTTGCTGTATACAACAAGGAATGAAAGTAGAGATACAAATAACTCCATTATGTGTGTGTGAAGATAAGAGGGAACATACTTAATATCAGTTCCTAATGCTTAGGGCTTGCACAAGTGCAACAGTCCAAATATACAGGAATGGGGACTTAATTTTCATTTTTTGCTTCTCAAAAGAGAAGATACACAACACTAACTCCCAACCCTAGTGTCTTTAAGAGGCACGTAAGGTTTAGCAGCACCTTTTTGCCTCAGGACCCATAGAACCAAATGAGCAATATCACAGGCTGCTTTTACAGTAACCAGACTGTCACAGCATGAATGATGCAACCTTTAAATATTTTCATATGACTTAAAATGAATAAGAAAAAGCTAAGATAATGGTTAGATAAAGTTTCTGACACAATTCTATTTATATAATCTCCTGTAGGCAGCAGCTTTGCATGTAAAATAATACCCTTTTCTGGGGATACTGAGGAAAGGAACAAGTTTTATTGGGGAGATACACACCTTCTAAAAACAAAAAGTAAGACACATTTATCCTAGCTATAACTGCCTGCTCATTTACTTAAATAAAACCAGTAGGACTATCTAATCTGGCACTATGAGAAGATGCTCAATAATATTACAATGGAAGACGGAAAAAATAGGGATAAGAATATGAGAAGTAAAAAAGTTGGAAGATAAAGTTTATTGTGGAATATTTAGCTTTGTGGAGACTATTAAAGGATCTCAAATATTGCAAAAAATCTTTCAAGGTTGTTCTATACCTTTTAGATGAGTTTTTAGTATGATGCTGTCTTTCTTAAAGGCTCAATAATGTGTTGGTGAATTTTCTCATCTTGGATATAAAAGCTGAGAGTGCTTCAGGCTAAGAAGCCTATTGTCTGGCACTATAAGAAAGTCAATAATCAAGTTCAGACAAATTAAATTTAAATTACCTATAGTCCACTCCATAAAAATCCTTGATTTATTGACTGACTAGCATATCTGACTGAGAATGAAAATAAAAATTGTCCTTATGACTCAGTTTCTTGGTAAACATTATTGAACAGCAAAAGAAAGATAACTTGACTTCTTTCCATCTGACTTTGCTGAATTCCTTCACTAACTCAGCTCAGCTTGTTGAATACCTACTGCATTTGGGGTGGGGGGGATTTAAACATGAACGGATTATATATATGCTGTATATTTTTACAGTATAGTTTCAGGGAGAGATTACTATGCAGCATTCCCTTCACCTAATTAAGAGTACATCAGAGTGCTCTAGAAAATCTGGGGAAAAATCCAAATCTACTCCTCTATCAGTGTTCTAAAATTAATTAGAAAGTGATACATAACATGACTTTGCTTATAATAAATTTCTAACATTGGTCAATAGAGACCACAGTAAGACTTTAAATATGAAACTATTATACATCTCTTTAAGTTAACTTATTAGAGAACAATCAGACAGATAAACTGGATTATTTTTATTTAGAAGGAGAAAACACAAAGTGTAACATCTCGCACTGCTCAGCTACATAATGAAAACTAGAGCAAAATAATTTGAACAGAAAACATCGTCATCTGAAGTTTCGCAAGAATACAATTAAAAGTCAGAGTGCCAATTTCATCCACGCTTGAGAACATGACTCAAAAGGTGCAATGGTATAATTTCCTGATACCGCCAACACAGCAGTGAAAAATACTGGAAAGTTAAGGGCTCTCTGTTTTGTTTTTTATTTTTAAAGTACTTTTTCAGACAGTTCAAAGAGTAAATAATATTTTCCGATATTTATATAAGTAACACATTAAACATTTCCCAAGCTACTAAGGTGGCTCACAAAAAGCAAGCAACACATTTGATAAGACAAGATATAGTAAAAAGAGAAATCAAATAAAATACAACCTTCCAGTAGAGAAACAAAATTTACAAAAAAAACCCCCATATATATATATATATATATATATCTCAGTCTGGGCTTGTTAACCTTGGAAGGCAGCCCACCTAGGAGAAGGAAAACTCTGATTTAAAACCTCTGCTGCCTTGTGGCAATACCCACTCATGGGAAAGGCTAAGGGAGTCAACCCTGAAACCAAATCCGGTGTTGGAGTCCCGATGGCGGTTTGACATTGTCCTCAACGTCATTCCGGCAAGTCCTGCGATGCCACTGGTGCCAAGTTGTATCGACATTGTCTTTCCCTTGGATCCATCAGTTGTGTGGAGAGGGGGGTTCTGCTGCATGGGCAAAAGCTGTTCCTCCATATCACCCTGCCCTGGCTTGCGCCCTGGAGAGGACACTCCAGCTTCGCCTCACAGCGTCGATACAACACGGGAAGCAATAGTTTACTGGTTATAAGCCGCCTCCTCAATTGGCGTAGAGCTGGCACCAGGGGTTGCTTCCGACGGTGGGAGGGATCACCACGTCTCACTGAACAACTATCGCCCGCCTCAAGCTGGACAGCCCCCAGCCAATAAGGTGTTGTCCCACCACAGTTCACCTGCTTCACTGGGTGCGTGGGGCTTAGTGTACGTGAGTACCCGATAAGTGGACTGCGAACCATGCACCAGGCAACAACAAAAGAAAACCAACATAAGAAACCAGCCCTCAAGTTAGGATGCTGGAATGTACGGACCATGACAACTGGCCTATCACAAGACCTTCAGGCAATCAGCAATGTTCGGAAGACTGCAGTCATCAACGATGAGCTAGCACGACTCCAAATCGATATAGTCGCATTGCAGGAGACACGGCTGCCAGACGCTGGGACTCTCAGGGAAAAGAACTATACGTTCTTCTGGCAAGGGAAGAGTGCCGAAGAAATCAGAGAGTGTGGTGTTGGATTTGCCGTAAGAAATTCTTTACTGGGGATGGTGGAACCTGGTCAACAAGGAACTGAAAGACTGTTACCACTCCAACTCCACACATCCACTGGACCCGTCAACCTGATCAGCGTGTATGCACCAACACTCGGCGCCACCAGGGATACCAAGGACGAGTTCTACGACCAGTTAGACACGATCCTCAGGAGTATCCCTAAAGAAGAGCACTTGATACTACTGGGTGACTTCAGTGCCAGAGTGGGCGCTGACCACAACTTTTGGCCAACCTGTCTTGGAAAATTTGGTGTTGGAGAAATGAATGAGAATGGACAACGACTTCTGGAACTGTGCTCATACCATGACCTCAGCATCACCAACTCATTCTTCCAGACAAAGCCTCAACACAAAGTGTCCTGGAGACACCCTCGCTCCATGCACTGACACCAACTCAACCTGATCATCACCAGGCGGTCTGCCTTGAAGTGCGTCCTGCTTACTCGCACCTTCCACAGTGCTGACTGCGACAGTGATCGTTCGCTGGGGTGCAGCAAGATGAAGCTACAGCCAAAGAAGATTCATCGCTCTAGGCCAGAGGGCAAACCCCACATTGATGTGAGCAAGACCGCACACCCAGACAAGGCAGAGAAATTTACCCATGAGCTCTCCGAGGTGCTGAACTGCATGCCTCCCGGTGGCTGCGCCAAAGAGAGATGGGACCACATCAGAGACGCAGTACACAGCACAGCCATGAAAGTTTTTGGAAAGAAACAAAAAATGAACAATGACTGGTTTGAGGCCAACTCCGCCACTCTCACTCCAGCCATTGAGGAACGCCGCGCTGTTCACCTGGAGTATAAGCGTTCCCCCAGTCATAGGACTCTACAAGAGTATCGATTTGCCAGGAGCAAAGTACAGAGACTAGCTTGACAGTGTGCAAATGATTACTGGCTCCAGCTCTGCCGGAGCATTCAACTATCTGCTGACACTGGAAACATCAGGGGAATGTATGATGGCATCAAGAAGGCCATGGGACCCACAAAGAAGTGGAGAGTGTCACTAAAGACTGCAACAGGCGAAAACATCCAGGAGAAGAGCAAGCAGATGGATAGATGGTTGGAGCACTACTCTGAAGTGTACTCCAGGCAAAACACCGTCACCGAAGCTGCCCTCAATACCATGGATGGTTTTCCCATTGAAACTGAGCTGGACGAGAAGCCCACCATGGAAGAACTGAAGAAAGTAATTGAGAGCTTGTCCACAGGAAAGGCTCCAGGAAAGGATGGCATCCCACCAGAAGTTATCAAGTGTGGCATCAATGTCCTCCTAGAACACCTCCACGACCTCCTCTGTCAGTGCTGGGATGAAGGTGCAGTACCTCAGGATATGAGAGACGCCAACATCGTGACCCTCTACAAGAACAAGGGTGATAGAAGCGACTGCAACAACTACAGAGGCATATCACTCCTGAGTGTTATGGGTAAAGTCTTTGCACGCGTGATCCTGAACAGACTGCAGAAGCTTGCTGACAGAGTTTACCCAGAGTCACAGTGCGGGTTCCGAGCAGGGAGATCCACAACCGATATGGTTTTCTCCTTAAGGCAGCTGCAAGAGAAATGCAGAGAACAGCATAAGCCGCTACTCCTTGCCTTCATAGACCTGACCAAAGCTTTCAACCTTGTGAACAGAGATGGGCTGTTCAAGATCCTGGCAAAGATTGGCTGCCCACTGAAGCTGCTGAGCGTGATCCAGTCTTTTCACGACAACATGAAAGGCACAGTACTGTATGATGGCTCGTCCTCCGATGCCTTCGATATCCACAGTGGAGTAAAACAAGGCTGCGTATAAGAGACATGCTGTTTGCAGACGACGCTGCCCTGGCCACCCACACAGAAATCGATCTCCAGCATCTGATTGACCGCTTTTCCAGAGCTTGCGAAGAGTTCGGGTTGACAATCAGTCTTCAGAAGACCAAAGTTATGGCCCAGGATGCGGAACATCCAAGCATTGCCATCAATGACTATGTGCTAGAGGTGGTTAGTCAGTTCACCTACCTCGGATCTACCATCACGGACAACCTCTCACTGGACCCTGAGATCAACCGTAGAATCGGCAAGGCCTTCACAATTTTGGCCAGTTTGTCACAGAGAGTGTGGAACAACAACATGCTGACCATCAACACAAAGGTCGCTGTGTACCGCGCATGTGTGCTAAACACTTTTCTCTACGCCAGCGAAACTTGGACCCCCTACGCTTCGCAAGAAAAGAGACTGAATGCCTTCCACATGAGCTGCCTCCGTCGCATACTCGGGATCACTTGGAGTGATCGAATAACGAACAACGAGGTGCTGGATCGTGCCAAGATCTCCAGCATGTTCACTCTCCTCCGTCAACGCCGCCTCAGATGGCTTGGCCATCTAAGTCGCATAGAAGATGGACGGATCCCCAAAGACCTGTTGTATGCTGAACTTGCCTCCGGAAACAGAGCTACAGGACGGCCCCACCTTCGCTTCAAGGATGTCTGTAAGAGGGACCTGAAGACTGTTCAAATTGACATCAACAGCTGGGAAGAGCTCGCCCAGGACAGATGCAGATGGAGACACGCTCTGACCACTGGATTGAAAACTGGTGAAGACAAGCTGCGGCAGCTTGCCAAGGAAAAGCGGGTTTAACAAAAAAGGAAGCAGCGGCTCCAACCCACAGCTGACACCGTCTTCAAATGCAGCAAATGCAGTCGAGACTGCCACTCTCGTGTGGTGCTCCACAGCCACAACAGACGCTGCACAACCATCAACTAAACGTTCCCCATGGGCGCATATCCATCGTCTCTCGAGACTAACGGACGCCAACAATATAGCAGTCTCAACAGTAAACTGCATTCCATCCTGATCCCAAACATCTCAAATATTGTATTTTAAATATTGGATGTTTAAAAAAATAGGAATAATCTCCTGAGTAAATAAATATATTTGTTACCCTTTCTTCCTTCCCCACCTCCCCAAAAATAGCTGTTTTGGGGCACTTCTGCATCATGAGAAAATAAAGTTTGGGGTGAGTATTGCAGAATATTTATGTTATACAATAATACTCATATTTGCTTTGTAAATCTTTTGTGGAGTAATGCAGCTCTATCACTGTGATAACCACTATTATTAATACTGCAGTATGTGCAACTCATCATCAAACCCGCTTTTCCTTGGCAAGCTGCCGCAGCTTGTCTTCACCAGTTTTCAATCCAGTGGTCAGAGCGTGTCTCCATCTGCATCTGTCCTGGGTGAGCTCTTCCCAGCTGTTGATGTCGATTTGAACAGTCTTCAGGTCCCTCTTACAGACATCCTTGAAGCGAAGGTGGGGCCGTCCTGTAGCTCTGTTTCCGGAGGCAAGTTCAGCATACAACAGGTCTTTGGGTATCCGTCCATCTTCTATGCGATTTAGATGGCCAAGCCATCTGAGGTGGCGTTGACGGAGGAGAGTGAACATGCTGAAGATCTTGGCACGATCCAGCACCTCGTTGTTCGTTATTCGATCACTTGTCTATAACTGATATCAGCCATCATCGATATCGATGGCAATTACTCAATGAAGGACTAACCCTGCTGTCCTTACTGGGTACATCTTCACAGTAATTAAACACCCGCAGCTGGCCTGAGTCCCGGTGGGCCTCTCTCCCCTCATGAGGTCCCTGAGTTCAGGTTCCAGCCCGAGCTCAAACCTCTAGAAAGCAATTTTACAGCCCCACAGCCCAAGCCCCTTGAGTCCAAGACAGCTGACCCAGGCCAACTGTAACCATGCCATAGGTCACTTTTCAAGTGCAGACATACCCACTCAGACAGAATGCAGAACTGACTGACAAATCATCAACTGCTGACACTGTTTCTAGGGATTTGAAGATAGGTCTGCTGAATTTCACCCTATGCAAGGGGCCAACACAAGGTCAATGCATAATTTATGTCCCACTTAACTCTCAGTTCTAAGACATATTTTCACCCTAGCAACTGTAGAAAAATGAGGCATGCCACTGAGAGTGACATCAGCTGAGGGTGTAGAGGTTTATGCTGCATTAATTGCTTTTTTAGTAGATCATGTGATCCCAGTTTCACTCCTTTCTCCATATGTTTAGGAATTTGGCTTTTTTTTTGTATATTGGAGAAGAAACAAAGGTCTCATTCTACTCTTCCATGTCCATCTCAGATAACTCAATGGAAGCCAGCCGGCATTTTGTTGCCTTCCTTTCTGAACCCCATTGTTAGCTAACTTTTAGGATGCGAGCAGTTAGACTTTTAAGATGTGGATGATAATTCCAATCATTTAATATAACTAGGTGCTATGGTGATGGAGGCCCTATAAATAACAAGCTAGAAATATGCTCTATCAATAAATATTTGGCTACCATTGCATTGTGTGCACATCTGAGTATGTGGTTACAAAAAGAGAGTCACTTCGGGCTCAGCTTTTGCTGAGAGAGATAACATTAGTATTCGTGTGGGCAGTGTACAGATGACTGTCACACAATGTTAAGAACAAGATTGATACCCCTATGTGCCATGCCACTGTGAATGAGAATATCAGGAGAGCGATACAGCTGAATAGAACAATGAAAACAAACACTTTAGTACCACAACCAAATAAGACTCTTTACTGGTTTGTTCAAGAACATGCATTGAATTGTAAGCACTTTTTCACCATTTACTCCCTAAAAGAGAGAGAGACACACATAATACATATTCAAACTGAAACGCAGCAGCCACATATAAAATACTAGGTGGGTATAATTTGTTCTCAATGTTGGCAACTCTTGTGCTTTTACTGTCAGTATTGCAATATTTGGTGATCTTAAAGCCCCAGTTCCTGGAGACAAGATTACCTGAGAACCTCAGCTTTCATTTAAAAAAAATCTAGCCCTCCTGGTTGTGGAGAGCATCTTGAAAACATTAGCTCTAAAAAGCTCAAAAAACGGAAGGAAGATAAGACCCCAAAATTAG